>CM060975.1:239945259-242366509 GCA_030765065.1 Deroplatys truncata | reverse complement strand
ATAATAAAAAGATTGTGATGATATAAATTACATTAATAAAAAAAGAAGTTATTAACAGCATTTTCAATAACATAAACGAAAATATATATGAACGCTAGAGGGATGGCTCAAGCGGTAGCGTCTATGGTTCGTATTAGTGAGGTACCGTATTCAAAACCTGCACACCACTCGATCTGAGATTTCATGTCTCCTTCAGTTGCCAAGTAAATACCGGATTAGGATTTCAAAACCGCGATACAAAGTTCCATCCACAGGTAAAATGAATCTAGACTGGTGTTATAAAATATAACATTTTTGCGTCTGTATATATGTGTGCGTGTGTGTGAGCGCGCGCGCGCGTGTGTAGAGTAATCTTGGCAACCACCAAACCTGTTTTATGACAATTTTTTTCAACACTGAAAATACCGTTCTTCCCGAGGGACATAGGCAATATAGAGCTTTTAATTTCAATTCCTAAATGACTAAAAAGAATTAACAAGGTCCGTATAGTAAAATACGAACATATTGGAGTCATAAAAGTATATAAGAATACTTGACTCATTGTTTAGGATGTCTATAAATAGAAAATTGTTGCTGTTGTCACCCTACTGAAAATACGAGTTAAAATAAGACAAGAGCTGTGGATATTTCATTCCAAGCAATATAGTCGATCAGGATATACCAACTAAGAAAACAGAAGACACAGCAAAGCAAAAAACAATCGGATCCTACTTATAACGGGCGATATATGCAATACTTATTTCTTTAATGGTAGATATTTTGTTAAAATATTACAGAAATGTGTAGGATTTAGCACTGAAGCATCAAAGTAACGTTTTTTTATAATTACACACACACATATATATATATATTTCTGGATGCCAATGCCTTCTAATAACCCTTATGTAAGAAAGTTTTGTTGTATTTCTATATTGTTGAACTCGTAATAGTGTTCATTACCAGCGTATAATAATTATACAAAGTACGAAAATTGTGTCTAGCGTAGCATCAGAAATTAATCAACCAACATTTATAATTACAACTGAAAAGGCGATGTTTATAAATAATTACAGACTATATACCATTCCCAAAACGTTTAAATTGGTGACTTGAGTTGGAAATATTCATACTTATTAGCAGGTATAGCAATTTCCAACAAGCATTAAAGCCAAGACGAAAGGAAGTGCAGTTGAACTGTTATTAGACTTTAGGCAGGGACGTCGCAGGCAACAAACCTTCCCCATTCATCATACGGTCTGTTAGTGTTAGCAGACAGCACTCATCAGAACGTGTTTATCTGTCGTTAGTGACCCTTGGCCACCGTTGTTTATGTTGTTTATATTGACGTATGGTTTGAGTGTAGATAACTTAAAGCCAACCGCTAAAGAATTCCTTGTCTGCTCATTAGTTTCAACCCTACTTCGCCTTTTTGTTATGAAAGAACTACAGGAGCAAAGTAAAGGTACTGAAGTTTAAAATTTCATCAGTTGCGAAAATGATCGACCATTCTGATAATTCTTTCATCGCTGAAAAACACTCACTTAGAGGCTATATAGCATTTCCGGGACATGAAAGACTGCCGGAGGCAAGCTAAAGAGATCAGAGATTCATCTGCCAATATTTCATGCGTATTTTCGTGAAAGTCAGGAGATTTTTCGGCCGAATATCACGAGACTTTATGTAATTACATTTATGAGGGGTAAAGGGTAAAAGAAATGAATTAAACCGTCATTCAAGGTTAAAAAGTCCTCTCGTGCAACACCGAGTAAGCCAGCTATAGTCAGAAACAAAATAATTTCTATATTAGGCAACTGCGCAACTACGGTCATGAGTTTGGCATTGCAATAATTGTGTGTGCCAAAATCCAAGATGAGGAACGTTTCACGGTTCAGGAAATCCATCTCGCGATTAAATTGGTAAAAATAAAGTAGATGGCACAGAAGGCAACTGTGTAGTGTGGCCATCCATCAGCAAGTAACTCAGATATGGTACAGAAAGGTAACTATGCGATTAAAGCCATTTGCATTGTAAATAGATACTCGTGTGTGAACTTATATCCTCCCCCAAAAGAGAAAATACCTCATAGTAAGGTCGACATCAAAATAATATTAAGAGGTAGCCATCATTTTAAGCGTCTTTATTGTCTAGTCTGAATAACGTTGTTTTTTCAGACGTTAACAGTAATTATTCAAACATTATTTTTCCGTCTGATCTTGTATTATAGTTTGTTATATGTACTTACTACTACTGCCACTTCTTCTTCTTCTTCTTCTTCTTCCTCTATCCTTGTTACTAGTTCTTAAAAAAAAACAACGGATAAGATGCAAACGCATATACTTTTTTCACTTTCTCTAAACGTACATAGTGGGTAGAGAAGGCTCGTAGAAGGTATTGCACTCCATCCAAAAATTAGATACCGAAATTTTACCGGAAATTCATGTTTTGTGGCCCCCTGAATCCAGAAAAGCATTTTTAGAAAAAGGTTCGTGTGTGGTCTATGTACCTGTGAATGTCATAACTTAAAAATGAAAAGTCGGATAAGTGCCAAACTCGGTATTTAAGTTTAGTATTTTCCAAGGATGCGACACGAAGATTTTGAAGAAAATTTCCCAATCCAACTATCCTTTATATGGAACTTCTTCGACAATTTTTTTTTCTAAAAATCGGCTCTAAGGATTTTCTTTAAAATACCACATATTAAGGATATTTACATGACAAATAAAATGTATATCTTGAGTTTTCTGGGAATAGCCTGTAAAGTCCTCTTCATTCGGAAGAAATTCTGTATAATCTTGTATAACTAGTAAACGTTAAGCGATAGACGAAAACATACTACACAAAAAATGTAGATCTCGTTAAAACACACAATTTATTTCCAATACGTTTTTTGTGACATAAGCTATTTCTGAGATATATTTTATTAAAAGCTCTAAGTGTTTAATTACTTGGTCATTCTCTTAAAGTGTTGTCAACATTCAGTTGTTTCTCGCGACTGCATGGAAATAGTTTTAAGGCCAGCGTATAGCGTCCAGTTCTTAAAAATTTGACTATCGCTGTTCTCTTGGTATCTATAACGAAATATGTAATGTAGCTATTTCTACAAAGGGTTATTTGGATTATAATGTAGAAGACAGAAAAGTAAGCTTTAGTAAGAATAGTTTTATACCATTAATAAAGATAGAGAGTAGAGAAAGTAGTGAATGTATCACGTCAGATTTTTTTCAATTATATTCTCTCATTTTCTCTCATCTTCTCTTCTTTATTTTCCTTCCTCTCTCTTTCAAGTCGGTCTCTCTATGAGGCTTTCGCCTCTTGGTATTTCATTTTTGTCTCGTGGTAACCATTCGAAAGCAGGCTGGTCTTATGCCAATTTCTGTTAATGTTCTCGCCAGGTAATGGTTTTGTTTTTTCGTCTGCTACAGCTCTTTCGCTAATTTATTTTTTAGTGTTTAGTTGCAGTCAACATGTTTCAAGCCGCATAATTACAAATAATAAATGGAGCAACTACACGCTAAAGCACATTTACTTTTTCTCCCCCTAGCTAAATCTGCAATACCTCCAGTTGGTCTTTTCAAGTACGGTAAAGACTGTTCTGAAATACCTGTGTATAGTCATAATGCTCCATTCTCCGAATGCTAGCATGTTAGTTACCTTTAATTTTAGATGTCAATATTTAAACTTTGCCCTTCACTTTCTACATTGTCATTATACTACAGCCATTTATAATTCCAATTTCATCACTTCTAAATGTATTATAAATTGCTCTATGTTTTATTATATTCCGTGACAATCGTGTGCTGACATTATGTCGTATACCAAACTGCAGTTATAGATGCAGAAATACATTTAACTAATATCTATACACTATAACCTAACAATTAGAACCAACATACAGCCATGAAATGCAGAAGCAATATTTCACTCATTTTAAGATCCGATTTATACAAGCGATTTCGTGTCGCATGATAAGTGCGACATATTGAGTTTAATGGAAGCATTTACAGCACGCGATCCGACAGTCACGCAAGATTCTGTGTTACTCGAACTCAAAGCACATCGCATGATCTTTCAGTTCGCGCGACACACGCGGCAGTCGCGTGACCTCAATATACACGGATCTCTATGCAGTCGCATTGACGCGTTGTGAGCGATACAGTTGACTCAGTGTTGTCATTTTGGGAAATCCAGAGCTGTAATTTTCACTTTTCAGTGTGCTTTGTGCTTTTACGCGTTGCGGGAGTGATCCGATTTTTGTCGTCCAAGTTTTTATCAAGTATGGAAACGGAACATTTTATAAAAAAATTCGTATTTGGACTTCAGTTTGGGATGTCGCTTCAGAAAATTACATTTAATCATCATCTACCCTCTATTTCTCATAAAGTTTCCTCAACGCACTGGGTTAAGGATTTGTAGCAATAGCATAACATACAGGGATCCATACTAACTGTCGAACCAAATGTGGAAACGGGCTTGTAGAACTGATATTCCCATCCGAATCTCGGTTAGTGTGAGTTACCCGGAAAAGGTTTTTTTCCGGAGTTTTCCTTTATCCTAAGCAGACGAATATCGGATAACTCTAAACTCTAAGGACCCTGGGCTCGTTTGAGCATTATTTCACCCATTTCATTCATTCATCGTCCGTTACGACCTACTTTAAAGGAAGTTAAACTTAAAAAAAATACACAGCGTAATTATGGCAATCACTTCACATGATAAATAGATAACTAAAAATTCTGCCGTGTCACATCATTCTTTGTCGCGTGACACGAAACTGCTTGCATAAATGAAGCCGATGCAGAAAATACTTCTTTGTGCATCACTTTCTTTGCATTTTTTTTGGAAAAAGCTGGCATTCTTTGCTCTTATTTCTAATGTTACATTACACATATTTTAACTCTGTTGTGTGATCGTGAACTTGATAGAGCCATATGTAACTGTCCTTGAATGAAAACTGGTTGTGGCTAAAAAATTCTAGCTTAGTTCGAAAGTATGGCCTTCTGATTTGATTGCGCTTTTGGAGAAAGTTGAAATTATGGAATTTGTCTTTGTTTTAATATGAAGGAAACAAATCCACTATTTAGGGCATATCTGTACTCGATATATAAAATCCTATTTTGTGTAATTCTTCCCATCCATAATTTTCTATATGAAAGGCCCTTTTGTACTTTGAATGAATGGATTTATTCATTCATAATAGATAAATTCATCATTTGATCTATTTATGACCAGAATCATTGCATATCAATTACATGCATACATACATACATCATAATACATACGTACCGAGCGAGATGGCTCCGCGGTAACGTGTGGGGTTCGCATTCGGGAGGGTTCCGGGTTCGATTTCCGTCGGACCGGTCACTCTGAACATTGGTTTTTTTCGTGATTTCCTTGGGTCAGTAGGCGAATGCTGGGATGGTTCCTCTTCTACCACGAATTTACTGTCCATCATTTCTTATCCCTATCATTTTCTTTCATCTGTTTCAAGGTTGTAGGACCAGGCGACGGTGGTTAGTATGTTGCGGAAGGAAGGTGGAATTTTTGTTTTGGAAAGATTTCTCCCTGGCGTTTGGTGGGGCATCCTTCCTGGGAGCTATCTCGATTGCAATAGGATCCCCGGGTTGCGCGGGCTTAGGCAGGCAGAGGTAGCCGGCGTCAGAATTGGCATCATGTTGGAATTGTTAGAAACCCCGTCCTTGCTAGCGTACATCGCCGTCCGAATCTGGTCGCCTTCTGGTTTCCCCATTATCCCTTCCTCTCAGGGCTCACGTTGGAAGCAAACAGAACCATCTGTGACCTAATTGCGATGCTGTGCTCCAGTTACTGGTGACCTCTCCGTCTGCCAATTCCTAACTCCCAAACACAAACATACATGTTCATTTAGAATAATCTTAATATACGTGCGAACTTAAAAATTCATCATAATTAACGAGGTGCGTAGGTGCATAGAGGCACTCAAATTCCTCACGAATACCTATCTTATCCATCCGCTGTGTTTGTATAGCCAGGAGATTATTTTTCTCCTTCAAGTTAATTAACGACGCACCCCATATTCATGTTATTCAGTTCATTTAGTCTCTATCTCTGAAGTATTTTATTATCTTCAAATCATCTGAAAGTCTTCAAGTATGGTATTTATGTTTCGTTTTCAGTATCTTTTCTGTCCATGTTTGTGTTCCTTGAGAATGAAATGGATCGCGTTCCCAACATCCCGCTGTAGTGCGGATTTATATTATTGTTCATTAAAGGGGGATTAAATGTTCAATTCACTAGGTTTATATATCGACACCGGTGTCCGAGATTTTTAAGGTATAGACTCGTGAACGGTAGGTCTGCTGTTCAAACCCCGCTAGGACTGCCCTCCCTGATTGAGCTTTTTTTAGGTTTCCTAATTTCTCATAACCGGCAAATGCTGGAGAGGTACTTTAAACTTAGGCCTGGAACGTTTCCTTCTAAAATTTCCTTTCCCAATAATTATCGTTTCATTTCATGTAGGTATTATCAATGCCCACCACTATGGTGTCGTATGTAGTAAGAACGGACGTTAAACACTGTTTAAGAAAATCTGATGTGTTACACTCACATGACTTTCTCTACTCTTGTAAAACTATTTTTACAAACGCTTATTCTCCATGTGCTTCATATTAATCGAGATATCGAGATGTTAATCTTATTGCTAATTTTCTTGTAGATGCAAGGGGAATATGGTAGTATTTAAGCGATAGTCAAATAATTTAAGAACTGGTTGCTATGTGGAGTATTCCATTCTCTTTGCATTACCAGAACAAAAAAAATGAATAACGAATTCCCATTTGAGAAAATAAGTGTTGAAAAATTTAAGGGAATAACAAGCAATATCTCGAAAATGATTCACTCGACAAAAAATGTATATGACATAAATTGTGTATTTTAACGCGATATAAATTTTTTGAGTAATAAACTTTTGTCTATCTCTTATGGTTTACCAGTTATGCAAAAGTCGTTCACAATGAAGAATACTTTTGGAAACATTCCCAGAAAATTCAAGATATACATTTTATTTGCCATGAAAGTATGTTAAATATATGATATTTTAGTCAAAATCCTTAGAGTTATTTTTGAGAAAATTAAAATGTTCGAAAAAATGTTCCATGTAGAGGGTAATCTGGGGTATGGGGATTTTCTTGAAAACCTTCGTGTCGCATCTCTGGAAGATACTGAACCTAAATACTAAGTTCGGTGTTTATCCGACTGTTCGTTTCTGAGTTATGCTGTTCGCAGACACACAGACACACACACGGACATGTTTCCAAAAATGCTTTATATGCATTCAGTGCACCTCAAAACATATATTTCCTGTGAAATCTCGGTATCGAATTTTTGGGTGGAATGCAATACTTCCCCTACTTACTATACGTAGTAGAGAAAGTAAAAATAGGTTTATGAGCCAAATCGTCTGAAGCTAAAAAAGATACCACAATGAATGCTTCTGTTAATACATGTATCAATGCTTTAAGTGTCTACTAATCTACCTTTATCAGTATATTTCTTTTTGGAATTGGCATACCCACATTTTTTAGAAAGATTTTAATATTTTTGCATTTTTGCTCTATTAAAAATGTTACGATATTAATTGATGGCTCGTTTCTACCATTGTACATTTTAATTATTGGCAAAGTGTCATGAATCCATGTAAAAGTTTACAAATTTCTAGCACAAAAGCTTCCTGAGAATGTGAGTCACATGTTTAAAAAATAATGTTATTATATAATTTTAGATGGCTAGATATCTATTGGAAACTCTGATAACAGACAAGTCCAAGCCAATAAAAAACAAGAACCGATATCACACAAAAATGCTGTCAATAGATATAATGCTATTAAACTTTAAATCAAGATATAGCGTTCTCCCATATACGTATAGCTTCTGAGATAAAACAATTTTAAGAGAATAAGAACATAAGAGAGCCTAAATTATAAGCAAGTAATTAAAAGTGTATTAAATACACTCCTAATCAGAGGGCTGTTTGATTGGTGCGTCGTTCATTGTCCTCTCGGCGGCTCCAGCAGTGGGACGGATCTGCGAGCTTAGAAGTGTTAGGTACTTCTGTGGCCTGTCTGCCTACGGCCTGTGGACTCCTGTGGCTCCTTCACCTGATTCCTTCCTCCTGGAGGGTGGTAACCGCAATAGATTTGTGCAGAACGCAGCGCACGAGGCGTCCCCTCCGTTAAATCACCTATACCTATACTCCTAATCAACTAAAATGAATACATTATATTATACTAAACTAACCAGGAGGTTCCAGGTATTAAACTAATATAAAAATTAAATATGCTCTATTTACATCCATTTGTCATTTAAGTCATGAACCTCAGTATCCAGTCTCCTACCCTGAGGAGCAATCAAATAAAAACGGCTAAGACCAAAAAATATGACATTATTTGTTGCCTCAGAGGTAATATCCATAAATATCTTCTTCCTTAGCTGATTACTCTCCTCTTTGTAGAATTTGCATCACCAAGGACTTACAAGCCAATGTCTTGGGTCAGTAGCCTGTCGAGGCACAGGCAAACTCTGGATCATAGCATATCCAGGATGAGTGATCAGCACAACGCCTGGTATGGCGATGAAGAGGAAGGAAATGAAATGTAGTGATAAATAGGATGACAGGAAAACTCGCGTATCAATTATCCAATCCAGCATTCGCCTAGCGACCGAAGAAAACCGCGAAAAAACATTAGGTCAGATTGGTAGGCCCCGGGGTTCTGAAACGGGACCTCCCAAATGCGGGCCACAGACGTTATCGCCTGAGTCATCCCGCTCGGTATCCAGAACTATCAAGAGAAAAATTCCATCCTGGTAGTACCTTTGACAGCACTCAATTTTACAAAACTTTCTAATGATATACTTCCAACTAGTTTCAATCAATGGCCATTAATGTCTATATGGACCTCCAGAATATCGTGTAGAGGAGAATGAGAACTGCAGAGTGGATGCTCAAGTCCCAGGTCAGTTCCTGAAGCATATTCCACAGCATTTGGGTTATTTCAGTTCACTTTCAGTTGGATAATCAAACAAGGAAGATGCTGCCCTTGGTCCCGATAGTTCGGAGTGTTTAAGTTCTGACATGACTTGGCATGTCTTGAGTCCTATGCTTGGAGTGTCAGTTTCATTTTACCGCCCCTCGTAAAACATTAGAGTATTTTTATTTTTGTCTTCTGTTCCCAAATTTCATCCTCTTCATGCTTTCTTCCACTCCGTTCCTCCTCTTTTTGATTTTTATTTTCTGCCTTATGTGTAGAAAGACCTGATACTTGTATGTTAAATGATTTTATTTTCGAAACCCACTCTCATCTTCGGGTATGGCGGCAAAGAGCGATTTGTAGGGCAATTTGAGGGTGAAATGGTGAAAGCAGCTTCTCTTGATATCTGGACTCTGTCATTGGGCGCATACGGATAGCTCTGAGCGTGTAAGAACCATATCAATATACATATAGTTATGTGATTAGTGTCCCCTACCTAATCATCCGATCTGAAACACAGTTCTTTATGAAATGATATCTCTATGTTTAAATATCCTCCATATTGTCATCTACTAAAGGAGAGACAGTTTAAAGCCAGTTTAACTGTCTGACCTTGTAAGCATTTTCGGACATTTGTATCACTTCAGCTTATCTGCATATGCAGCTCACAATACGATGTTACATCCGGAGAAAATCCTTGAACTTACTGTGTTTCTCAGAGCGTAGCAAAGGAAGTGTAAGCCATTGAAGAGAACAAGTTTACTGCAGTAACAAAGACATCCTGGTCAATGCTACCAACTGCTTGCCTAATACAGCAGAACTGCAATATGATTATAATCTGCAACCCACATATACAGGAGCGTGCCTGCTAGAAGCCAATTACTAACACAAGTTACTATTTTGGTAGGCTGGAAATTAGTACTCTACCGAAATGGAAACCTCATCTTTTTATAAGGAAGCTGTAGTAACCACAATAGCCCAGCTCATGATTTGCGGTCTACGGATTACCAGATTTAGTTTGCCTCCGGTACACCAAATTTAATAGCAGCTGAGGAGGTGTTCCACAAACAAAATATGTGACGGAGTGATTTAAATCCTTGAATTAGCATACGAGGGCGGATTGATACGTCAGTGACTGTTTAAAGAAAATAATAATTTTTTCGAGAAAAAAAATCCATTTTATTTCACAACATAGTCTCCTTTCAATTCAATACACACTGTCCAACGTTTCTCCAATTTTTTTAACTCTTCCAAAAAATATGATTTTTCGAAGTCTGCAAAATATGACGTTTCTGAATGATGTGTTCACTGGACGTAAATTTCTTCCCGATGACCGATTTTTCAGGTTTGCGAAGAGAAAGAACTCTATCGGAGCCAAATCTGCAGAATATGGTGGGTGAGGTAGCAGTTCGTAGCCCAATTCCACAAATTTTGCGATGGTAATGGCTGACTTGTGTGCGGGTGTATTATCCTGCTGAAAAATAACCTTTTTCTTCATCAAATGGGGTCGTTTCTTTAACAATTCCTTGTAAAACTGATCCAGCATTGCGGCATAATATGAACCTGTGATCGTTTTACTCTTTTCCTGGTAGCGGATGCCTATCGCCCCTTGTGAATCCGAAAAGACACCTGCCATGATTTTTCCTGCCGACGGAATGGTTTTCGATTTCTTTGGAGCAGGTTCGCCGAAGGAAATCCACTGTTTTGATTGTTGTTTGGTTTCAGGTTGATAGTAATGGATCCAAGTTTCAAGTGATATAACGCTGCAAAAACTCATTTGGGTTGCGCTGGAACATGTTCAAAATTCCTGTGAAATGGTCACCCGATTCCGTTTGTTATCAGCTGTAAGCAGTCGCGGCACCCATCTTGCTGACAGCTTTCTCGTACTCAAAAAATCGTGCAGAATGTTATATACCCGTTCACTCGAGATGTTTGCGTTCTTGGCTATCTCACGGATTTTCACTCGGCGGTCTTTCAACACAATATCGTGAAGTGTGGTCACCATGTCTTCTGTTGTGACTTCAAACGGCCGTCCTGTGCACACGGCATCTCTTGTGCTGCTCGAACGTCCAAATCGAAATTCTGTGAACCACTTGTGAACCATGCCATGTCATGGAGCAGAGTCCCCATAATACTTGTTCAGCTTTTCTTCCGTTTCCTTCACCATCTTACCACGCAAAAAGTAGTACTTTATCAGAACACGAAATTCACTTTTCTCCATTTTCTACGAAGCAACACAATCTGCTTATGTTAGACGCTCTCAACAATGTTCTAAGAAACAATGACGGCGAATTTCTGCGATTATACCCAGAATAGACGTAAGACTTGAGTGCAAACAAGAAAATTGTGATTAGGACGCTATCTCTCGTCAAAGCCATGGACTTTCTCTTTTATATTCTTGCAGATTATTTGTCATGCTGTGTGTGAAAAGGCTGAATACTTCTAATATAAACATCATTCTGTAGTTTATGCTCATACGAGAACTATGGTCTAATTCCCTTCCATTCTTTTTCTTAAAATACCTACAAGATGAATTTTCTTTCTTGAGATTTATATGCTCCTAAAAACTACATTTGAGTAGCAAACTTTAACTTACAAATTTATTTATTTCGTTCTTTGAAATTGTATTACTGTGAAGTCATTTTTGCTATTGTGATTGCTTTTGAATATCTATCCAATTCAATTTTTGTGAGCATTCATTCATCAATAGTGCTCTTCACTATACATATTGTTACAAGGTTTTATGAATAAAGTTTCAATTCCAAATTTACCGCAAGTCACATAAAAATCGTTAAATTATTAAAAAGCTCTCTCCATAAAATATATTTAATTTTGTGCCATATTCAACAAATTTGAAAAGTATTAACAAATGTTCTTCAAACATGATTATAAAATGCAAGAATTGCAAGCCTTCAAGCATACCCATTGGGTAGCTCTTAGGAAAAGTCTCAACTTGAAACATGGAATATCTTGAAAACGGCTAACGCTAAGAATAAAAGCATGACACAAATTGTAAATTTTAATGAACTCTTCTTTTTTAAGGTAATGTCCTATAATCTGATTGATCAAACCGGATGATGAATGAACGAAATGGATGAAATGATCTCAAGTAAGTGCAGGATCTTTAGAGTTGTCCGACATTCGTTTTATCAGGATAAGAGAAAACTCCGGAAAAAGCCTTATCGGGGTAACTCACCCTAACCGTTATTCGAACTTGGGATCTCGCTACCCCCACATCACAGAGAGTTTTTGTCTGCCATTAAAGTTTTCCTGGTGAGAAATTAAAGAAAATTAAAAAAAAATATGGAAGTTCACAGGATATTCACAGTAACTTCAATACATACATACATGCATGCATACATACATACTTACATACATATCTACATACATAGATACATACATACATACATGCATACATATATGCATGCATGCATACATACATGCATACATACATACATGCATACATACATACATACATACATACATACATACATACATAAATACATACATACATACATACATACATACATACATACATACATACAAAGTGGACCATTTAAGTTGAGACTGTACAATATCTCCAAAACTAAGCGTTGCAGAAAGAAACGCCTTTAATAAAAGTTGCTTGATATTATGGGAGAAAGTAAACGAAAGTAGTCGTGTTTTGTTTGGAGGACGTTATGGTGGTCATTTTAGAGTCAATTTAATTTTTTTAAATGGGAACTTACATGTTGTATTTGTTTTCTCATTAGAAAGTTATTTATAAAAAGCTGTTTATTTTGTGATGAGGAATAAGGAAACAAAAAATGTTGATTCCCAATTACAAAACGTAACTTGACCCTCAAATGGCAATCCATGGATGGTCCAACCATTTATTGCGCTCTTCGTACACAGCCATTCAGAATTTTCGTTATTATTTATGTTGGTGTAAGAATAATTGCAAAGTGCTTTATACAAATGTTTAGTTTTTTCAGTGGAGTGAGAAAACAACATAAAAAGGTAGGTTTCCATTTAAAAAAATTTAATTGACCCTAAAATAACCATCACAACGTCCTCCAAATAAAACACGACTAATGGCTTTTACTTTCCCCCATAATATCAAACAACTTTTATTCAAGGCATTTCTTTCTACAACTTAGTTTTGGAAATATCGTACAGTCTCAACTTAAATGATCCACCCTATATATACAATATATATATGTTATTTTTCATGTCAATATATTAAATATATGCAATTTTTATCAAAGTCGTTAAAGGTGTTATTAAGAAAATGAAAAATAACGACATTTTTTCATGTAAAAGATAGTTTCAGGTGGAGGGATTTCCTTGAAATTCATTGTCTCGCATCATCCTTGGAAGATGAACTTAATTTCAGTGTTGGTATTTAACTGTCTTCTTTTTCATTTTGAATTATACTGTTCACGGACATACATACACACACACACTTACAGGGACCTTTTTCTAAAAATTCCTTTGGGGGTTCAAGGAATCCCAAAACGTGTATTTTCGGTGAAATCTCGATAGAAGTTTTTGGTGGACTACAATACTTCCTCTTAGAGAAAGCAAAAATAGTAAACGCACCTAGTTAAGATATTCAGCTAACGCGACTATATATATATTTATGCAAAATAGTGCACAACGTAAATTTTAACAGTTCATTTGCTTTCTTTTATAATCCTGGGAGTGAAGTATACAAATAGGTCTAGGGTAGCATCTGGAGAGACAACTAACCAAGATCAATCGCATGACCACTGCATTTTTTTTATCTCTGATCAGATAATATATTTAGCAGACATAAGCAATGGAAATCATAGATGTCAGCATTCGGAAGAGCCCTGCTCAAGGCGACAGTTGGCTATTCAGTTTTTTTTTCCAGAGATATTTCAAGGCTGAGCGCTTCCCGTATAAGACCTGCAAATATGAGAAAAACATCCTACCCGAACGTACACATATTGTGCCCATGCCTGCCTCTGCGCAGGCAGAAATCTCAGCGCAGCATCAGAAAGAGCTGGGTAAAAACGCGGGTTTCCAAGTTTCAGATCGATACCCAGAATACAGTTTGGCACGTGGTTTCAATGACCCTTCAATATCTTTTTTGTTTCACTTCTTTGGGACGCTCATAACAAGCACATCGTGTATTTTAATGCTACAGTTCGCCACATGCGTTTCCATTGTTTCAAAATGTCCATAAATATTGTCCATTGTTTATCTGCAACAATGATTTTACCTGTAGACAACCATCCTAATGCATTTTCTTTCACCGCTTGTTCTTTTTATTGTTCAGTGTCCGCTGAGTCAGTAAGACGCTTGTTTCCTGATGCTTTAAATTGGCCACATTTTAACGCCTACTCGTGTATTCTATTGCTACACGAAAGTCGTATCCTGCTATAATGTGTTATATAGTTTCTGAAGAAGTTCTGTACGTTGTTCGTGGTGTGCCTGAAGCTACATGTATTTTATTATCTACATGGTCTATTGCCTTGTTACTTCATCCTCGATAGCCTTCCTACTACATTCAGTTTCTTCGTGAGCACACTGTAATCGATCTCAGCTGTCTGGGCTTATCCCTCATACAGAAAAGTAATAGATTACGTTCTCAACCTATTATCATGCATTTTGACACGAAAGCTTGTTTTTCTACCTACTGCGTTTTAATCACGATGAATATTCTCTTTTCCATTAGGTAATACTGTCACAGGCTAGACTCAGGAGTACACTGAAAATCATATTCTACTTTTAGAAAATATAAAACTCTGATGTGTTACATTCATATGCCTTTCTCTAGCCACTATGGTTTATGTTTACACCTGTTTCATAAGCTATGTTTATAAAGTCTTATTTTTCCATCTACTTCATGCTAATCGGCATGAACGCTTGCGGATATAAATTCATTACACATGTTGTTGTAGGCACAAGAGGGATATAAGGATAGGGAATAGGGCTGCCTTTGAACTACTATATTTTTTCCATGTCACATATATATAAGATAATTGTTGAATTTCTCAGCCTCTTTGTAAAAATAGTGTGAAAACGTTAACCTGGGTATCAAAATTCTCTAAGGCACAATACAATTGCTTACCTTTTATGGGCAGAATTATGAAGTAGCTAATTGCATTTGCGTAATCTAACAATTAGGAATAAGGTAATGCAATTTTTATCCTGTTCTTTTTCTTTCACCACAAGCTAATACTATGATTGCTGATTATTTAGAGGCAAGCATATCTGTCCATCGCTTTTTATTAATTATCCTTTAGAATGGTGATCTCGTGGTTGTTTTTTATAATCATAAAAAATATCTGAAATATAGCAAATTCGTTTTTCAGGGTCCATCAAAAAATGTAAACACATTTTAACAGGTGGCATCTGTTTTCAGAGTTGCATTGAATTATCTTTGGAATATGTAGTGTATGTTTCTCAACAGCGGAAACACGTGACATATGATAGCGAATCAAAATGGGATTTGTCAGGGCTCGCTTGACGTTTGAGGAACGCAAGCTCATTTTAAAGTGGTGGTTCAAGTTTGAAAATGTCGCTGAAGCTCAACGTGCGTGGAGGCGTAAGTTTGCAACACAACCTCCAATGCGGGACTTCACAATTACACAGCTTTGTGATAAGTTTCATACCATGTATCATTTGTGATGTGCACAAGGGAGTTACAGAAGACCTCGCACAGCTTCTTCGGCTATGGTCTTAGAAAAGTTAGCAATGCAATATCACCTCAGAAGTGCGCTATACAATGTGTTCGTAAGACAGGGGGTTACCAGTGCAAGTGTAGGATAGACGAATTTAAAAACTTAAGCACTCGCGATTCTCCAACCTGGTTAATGGAAACCTCTGACTGGGCGGAATACCTCACACTTACAACATAAAGCCGCAGGTCCTTCGGATCGATAGCTCACAGTCCAAAGTGTATCTACACTTTCTAAAGTATTTAATGTTCCCCAATTGTCCTAGATCTCAAGCTATGTTCGGAGTAAACGAGTTACTCTATGCTCCTAGAATACCATCAAATCGACGTTACTAAAGAGTAAACCTGGGACGAATATTGTGAATGATGTGCTCGCTTGCGTTTGCATGCGGATTTCTTTTCTTCGGTTTCTCTACTATTTACCAGGAAGCGTTGTGTTCAATTGAAAGAATTAATATCGAGGTGTTATCGCAAATACGAACTTTAAAAAATCTCCAGAATAAAAACTAAGCGCATTGTTTTAAACAAAAAGGATCGCGCGCACATATGAATGTTCTGTTCTGTGAAAAGAATTACTCAAAAACGAAAAGTCATACAAGTACCACAGTTGATGCTTGACTTTATTAAGGGCACTAAGCTAATTTTCAAGAAAATTCGCCCATCCCAAACATCCTTTACATGGACAAATGTAATTACTTGGTATTTTCTCAAACACGCCTGATCGACTCTGATCAAAATATAATTTGTTTTAGTTTTTTCATTAGAAATAGAATGTATATTTTGAATTTTCTATGAGTGTTTTTATTTTGGAGATTTTAAAGTTCGTATTTGCGATAACACCTCGATATTAATTCTTTCAATGGAACATAACACTTCCAGGAAAACAGTAGAGAAACCGAAGAAAAGAAATCCGCATGTAAACGCAAGCGAGCACATCGTTCGCAATATTCGTCCCAGATTTACTCTTTAGTAACGTTGATTTGACGGTATTCTAGGAGCGTGGAGTAACTCGTTTTCTCCGAACATAGCTTGAGATCTAGGACGATTGAGGAACATTTTTCCGCATGTTGCTCCAAGTCCAAATTGCTGGGCTTGGTATCATTCCTGGGCAAAGATTTATCGTGAATTGTAATATGCCAGAATTATGTGTAGTAGTATAATACACCTTTATGAGATATAACTATGTTAATTTGTAATGGGTAGATAATGCATTGAAAAAAAATATGTCTTAAAGCATGAATGAATGAATAAAGAAATAAATAAATGAATAAAGAAGGAAATACAAAAGAAGGAAGGAAAGTGCATGATAAATAAAAAGCGTAACTAGCGCAAATTAAATCCTCAGAATTTATCGTTAATGTATTTTGAAAGGTGAGTTCACCAGGTTTTAGTCGCCCTCCGTGGTGTAGTAGTTACCATACTAGTCTCTAGTTCCCGAGGTCACGGGTTCAAATCCGGCGGAAGGCGATGGATTTTTTCGGGCGTAAACATCCTTAGCATGGCTTCCTTCGGAAAGGAAGTAAAGCCGGTGGTGCCGTGTCGTAGATTTACGGTACGTAAAAGAACCTCAAGCCTGATAAAGAGGTCCCTGAGCAAAATTTTCGATCTTTCACGCCCAATATAGAACGAGACGCTAAGGATCGCAACAGTTAAAAAGCATCCATAAATAAAACTGAATTTCAATTTTTACCATGTTTTAAATTAATTATGACGAACAAATTAAGAATGTAGGTGAGTTTTATGTCGAAAATAATGAACAAACAAAATTGAAAGAAGACATTGCTAGGATCGTGAATCAAAGGAAGTATCCAATTCAAAAAACAGCAATTAAAGTGAAAGCGAATTAGAGTTATGAAGTCAGCATACCAATTAATTCTTTTTTCGTTCAAGAACATAATTGTTTGTTCCGTTATGTGCTGCCTTTAATATCTTAGGTAACACCGGTGGCATTGACTTCGAAAACGTTGCCCATTGACAGTGATGTTCAGTGCTACCAATTGAATAGTTTTTTTTCTTTCAAGAACATAGTTTTTTGTCCGTCCCGTTATGTGCTGCCTTTAATATCTTAGGTAACACCGGTGGCATTGACTTCGAAAACGTTGCCCATCGACAGTGATGTTCAGTGCTACCAATTGAATAGTTTTTTTTCTTTCAAGAACATAGTTTTTTGTCCGTCCCGTTATGTGCTGCCTTTAATATCTTAGGTAACACCGGTGGCATTGACTTCGAAAACGTTACCCATCGACAGTGATGTTCAGTGCTACCAATTAAATAGTTTGTTTTTTTTCGTTCAAGAACATAGTTTTTTGTCCGTTATGTGCTGCCTTTAATATCTTAGGTAACACCGGTGGCATTGACTTCGAAAACGTTACCCATCGACAGTGATGTTCAGTGGTACCAATTAAATAGTTTTTTTTTCTTTCAAGAACATAGTTTTTTGTCCGTCCCATTATGTGCTGCCTTTAATATCTTAGGTAACACCGGTGGCATTGACTTCGAAAACGTTACCCATCGACAGTGATGTTCAGTGCTACCAATTAAATAGTTTGTTTTTTTCGTTCAAGAACATAGTTTTTTGTCCGTTATGTGCTGCCTTTAATATCTTAGGTAACACCGGTGGCATTGACTTCGAAAACGTTACCCATCGACAGTGATGTTCAGTGCTACCAATTAAATAGTTTGTTTTTTTTCGTTCAAGAACATAGTTTTTTGTCCGTTATGTGCTGCCTTTAATATCTTAGGTAACACCGGTGGCATTGACTTCGAAAACGTTGCCCATCGACAGTGATGTTCAGTGCTTCAAATTTAGTTATTGTTGCGTTGTATCGCCGTTATTTTTAAAGTAAAACTTTAATCCCTCCCCTCTCTCTCTCTCTCTCTCTCTCTCTCTCTCACACACACACACACACACACACACATACACACGCGCGCGCACATATATACATAATTTCAGGCTCTAGGTAGGATAGGAACTAATCCTAGTTATAAAAAGCAAAACAAAAAGCAACACACACACACACACACACACATGGACCCCCGAGTCGGGAATCGAATACGGGACCCCAGGTTTTTAAAAGCTAGGCGGCTACCATTCAACCACGGAAGTAGCTTATCTACTTTCTATTTTCATTGTGATTTCCCTTTCTTTTCTAACGTAGAATAGCGCAGTTTTTATTTTGCGTTTTTAATTTCCACATAGATATGTGATAATTTCAATAAATTATTAAATAAATCTGACTTCAAAAAGTAAATGTTATGGCTGGACCTCGAACCTCGGATATTAGGCTTTTCATACCCATGCTCTACCACTGCATTAAAAGGACGAGATGAGTTAATCCGCAATAAACCTTGTCATCTAATTAATTATAAGTAATCCGGGACAAGATCATGGAGAACTCAAATGTTTTCGTAATAACATACATTTCCGACATATACTGATAGGTTTACCTTTTCCTAAAGGCCAAATGTTTGCTTTGAAAGCAAGACTTGTTCTTTCTTATCGATCCACGTTTGTATTAATGATTCACAACCTGAAAACACAACATATAGGAAACCGGCCATGCCAGTCACGCTCTTCAGGGATTTACCAAGGTAGCAAAGAGGTTAAGCAGGTTCTCTAGTACTTAATTCGCCTTCTGTACGACGCATTCTGAAAGCCGCTAAGTGGAAATTGTAAGTACCAAGATTATTGCACGCTTCAAATGAGGACGATCCAGTTTGCCGAATGGAGCTTTGCGAATGGTTTCACCATATGGTAAATGAGAATGAAGAGTTTCTGACGAAGTTGGTGTGGTCTGATGAGGTCCAAGTCAAGTTTAACGGAACAGTGAATCGTCATATTTGTATTAATTGGGCACGAGATAAGCCACATGTTCATGTCGACAAGGCATTCAATCTACCGGGAACGAATGCCTGTTATGGACTGTCGTTTGGGCATTTAATAGGGCTTTAAGGTGCAGTATTAGCGTCAGGTCTCTGGAAATGCTAAGCACATGCACTTTATGGAAAGAGTAACTTGTTCTACCAATAAGGCAGGGCACCTTCACACGAGTAGTAAGACGCGCGAGTTTTCTAGAAACCACCTCCATCTAAGCTGGCGGCCCTTCTCCAAGAGATTACAGCAGCCTGTGCAGAAATCCCCGCGGACACACTGCGTTGTTATTTGTGCCGCTAATTTTGAGAACCAAAAGTAAATAGAAGGTTGTAATTAAACCTGCGATATGTAATTAAGTTCAGTACAATAAAGAATTTATGTTCGTTAAATTATGTATACATTTTTGACGGACACTATGTTACATTCTGTAGAACTCAATTTTCAAATCCAGACTACAGGGGTTGAGAGTATTTTACCCAATGTGAAAGTGCAAAACGTAGTTTCTCCTTATTTCTTGTGCTTATATAACTCCACTCGTCTATGTTTCTAAACTTAACAGATTTGTGAAGCGGTTCCACAAAGGACTGAAGTGAATTTCTCGTGTATCCAAATAAATATATTAATGGGAAAATGCGTGTGTTTTGTTTGTTTGTCCATGTCCTAGTAATATAGCACTAAAAATATTTGTTCATTTACATTATATCCAATATAAGCATAAAAGTCAGGTTGTCTTAAAACCATTAGCTGCTCAAAGCATTTAAATAGCCAGAAACATTAAATGATGATAATCAATGGATAATAGCCTCATTTTGATGAATTGTTTACAGTCCCTGGGACAGTTAAAATGGTAGAACAAAAACTGGTGGTTGTGAAAGTGTTTCACTGCCAAATTATTAAAACCATAGATAACTAACAACGAAACACAGTGACTACCTCTCTGGTCTGGTGGCTGACATGCTAGCTTCCAAATCCAGAGGTACCGGCTTCGACTCGCAGTAGGAGAGTGGACATTTTTCATTAGTTAGGATTATTCCCTATTCTCCATAAATTCTGGAGTATGAATAGGTTTATGAATTTAATTATAAAATAAAACTGAAGTTATACCAACCGAAATAATAACATAACTGTAAACGAGTGAAAATCGTTGCCGATGCGAATTGTTCTAAAGGAAAAAGCCGCCGATATCATCTGATAATGTCGTCATCTCTAACGCTCCCCATATATGGTCTATGACTTTCGGGAGTCACTTCATTCCACCAAGGGATGACTAGACCCATTTCTGAAGTGGAGGCACCCAGCGGGCGGAATCCGTTACCTGTCCCCGCCCCATTAGGGTGATGAAGACAGCGGTGGAATGAAAGAACTTACAGCTTTTACCGTGGACTCCGAATCACGTTGGACCTTGGGGATACTTCACATGAGCAACTCAGAGATGGAGGCGTGTATAGGGTCGACTTAAGTCGCCACCCTAGAGCCAAAAATCGAACTGGGCTCACAATACGAGAGCCGCAAACGAAACAACTGCGCTACCGGCGCCCTTGACCCGATAATGTTAGAGGTGGCATATAAATGTAACAAAAAGGAAGAAAAAACTACAATCATGAATTTCTAGCACAGTAATTAGCTGTTTCTCAAGTCAAAGCCACCATTACTACCATTTATGTTAAGGAAACTATACAAATGAAGTAAATAATACTATGTTACATTCACACGACTTTCTCTATCCACTCTCATTTATTTTAATATTTATTCTACAAGCTAAAGACGTTTAATTTGTCTATCTGCTTCACTACAATTGCATTCCTGTTTGCTGTCTGTAGAATGGAAATGGATAGGAATGGTAAGGAAAAGAGCCCGTGGAATGTACTCAGTTTTATTGATTACAAGTATAATCACAACTGATCTACTGACCAACTCCAGCTTAAACGATAAATTCCATTTCGCGTATATAAACATTAACGTACATGCTAGATACCAAAATGTATCAAGCTTTCTATAATAATGTAGATGCCCTGTATTATTGGCCTGTGCTATTTTGTGCTTTTAGAGTAGTTACCTCCTGTATTTACAGTTTTAAATATACAATTTTTGTTTCACAGTAAGTTGATAATTTATTAGGCTATATTTTATCGTCATTTTTATATGTGGCAGTTATCCTTTTCGAATTTTCTTTCTCCAAAGTTTAGTCCTTAACCGTCAATGTTATTTCATTTTAAACTTGATTAATAATTTCATAAGTATACTAGACAGTTTTAAGTTGTCCTTGGGATGTAGGAAGCTGTAGAGTACTTTCAATGGATAATAGCTAATTTAAGATCATCTGTTGCATCATGTTAATATTTAAGTTTTAGCGTTTCATCTCCCATTCAGAGATGAAATTTGGAGAAACAAGTTCAAAAATTGTTAGAATTATATTATTATTATTATTATTATTATTATTATTATTATTATTCTTGAGCTCCACTTCTAGCACTTAGGATACTGCATGAAGAAGACAGTCAGTTAAGGGTGCTCTTTTAAATCTTCTTGACGGTGCATCAGTGCACGTATTGTTTCAATATTGTTTTTGAGAAAATTACATAAACCATCTTATTGTCATCATTAACGCCTGCGACATTGATGCTCTGAAAATGGTGTAGTCTAGGACTCCGGCAATAATTCCAGTGATTACCATTTTCCTGATGTGATTAACGTTTTATGTCAATGTCTTCCCTGGAGATATAAATGAGTTTTATTTCCGGCAAAAACCCAAAATAGGACAGATTTATGTTTTGTATAAGAATTCTTAATGCCCATTATATATCCGCAATAGTTGGAAGACCCTTGAGAGAATTTAGAGCATCAATAAATACTTATATTTGATTTAATTTGGACTAGGGCGTCGTTACCTCCAAAAGTGGAATGGAATCAAGAGAATGCGTTGCTTTTTGCCTTAATGGAGCGATATCTACAATATTACTGGATTAAAGTAATAGATGGTAGTACTCGCCGCCGAAAAATCTTCCAATTTCAGCTATGATACTGTTGAGAACTGGAGTATACTCTGTGGGCGGATTGGTTCTTTTCAGAAGTACATATAAAGCTCAGCTGCTCATCTGACATCCAATCACACATCATGACCAACTGGTTCATTCTTACAGTTTGTACAATATCCTGTTTCCATTTTCTTCATTTGGAGGAGCTGCAGGATTTGAACCTCATCCAGGCCCTTATTAAGATCATGCTCTCCTACCTACGCCACACCACCCTGTCAACATTAATAAACTTAGGGTTGGTTATCGGAGCTACATCGCATGTACAGACCACACGCCATAAATTTCTTCTTGCACCATTACTTTAAGCAGCAAGAGTGAATTATTGCGACACTTAAGTTACTAAACATTTCTTCTTTTGCTGTTATTTGTTCTCGATCTCTTCATTTCTTCTTGTCCTACCATCTCTTTTCCATTTCCTCGCAATATAAGGATCTTCTTCATGTGCTTTAATCCAATACTCTTGATTGTTCTTGTCCTTTTCCTTTTTACTCTTTCCTCCCCTACTGCAGTTTTTGTCGCCTAGTTTTCTCTGTCCTCTCAGTTTCTTCTGGATACTTTGTTATTGTCTTCTCCCTTCGTTCTCTATCTGGATCTTGTATTCATCTTATCTTGCTATTTTTCTGATTTTGTTCCTTGGGGCATTCCTTCTCCTCGTTATTATCTGCCTATTACTGTGTCCTTTAATCTTTATGTTTCTTGTTGTAGTACAAGATGGCCAGTTAGCTTGGTTGTCTAATATGCTGCGCATTGAAAGCGAGCAAAATAGAGAACCCAGTTGCCTCTTTATGCACTAGAAGACTGGCATAAACTGCTTTCTATGTTAGGCTGATCAGACACCGTAGCTCAAAATGAGGACTCCAAGTTTTCAAATGTAGAAGCTTGTACCGAAATGTGGAACAACACCTTGTCTAGCTACAAATTTTCTTCTGTTATGTTACGCTCTCTAATAACAGAACTTTATCTTCTCCTTGACTAAGAAACGATTGTGAGCTGGTATACAGGGTGAATCACCTAAAACTTGCACCGCAAATATTTCGGAAATGGAAAGTGCTGTTGATGTGCAGTGTTCCAGCATTGATTGGTGGTCAGGGGCTCGTAAATTTAGCCTATAAACAGATTTTAATAATACTGAAAAAGTGTATTTTTTGAACAAAAATACAATTTTTAAATGAAAAAATGCCTAGTTGCATCAACAGAATAAAGGTAGGGTAAATTAAAATGCCAATGGTCTTTGTTGCAGGATTCAAGTGCAAGTGGTTTACGAGAAATCGCATTTTGAAAAGTTTCCACCCCGACAATTGTTTGTCCCATTCAACCTGCTTAGTTGCTAGGTATGATGTTGTTATGTTTGTTTGCATTGTATTTTTTGTTCATTGATTGCATTGCGAGTTTCTGGTCAGTTAGTTTATGACAGGCGGCGCCGTGGCCGAGTGGTTAGAACGCTCGCCTCCCACCGCGGCGGCCCGGGTTCAATCCCAGGGACTTGCATGTGGGAATTGTGGTGGACGAAGCGGCGTCTGGGCGGGTTTTCTCCGGGTTCTCCGGTTTCCCCCTCCATTCATTCCACTAACTGCTCCATCATTACCTTTCCTTTCATCCATTTCACCAACATTTCGTTTCATCTACTTCCTTCATCCCATACCAGGCATCGGGCTGATCACCCATCCTGGCTGCTCTGTCTGATCCATGAGTGTCTGCTCCTCGACGGGCCTCTGACCCCAAGCACCCGCTTGTAAGTCCTGGGGGGTGTAAGCTGTTTACCCTCCCCTACATAATGAATGAATAGTTTATGACAGTTGAAGCAGTAAGTCGTGAGTGGAAGATGGGGTTTACTAGTGCAGAAAAAGCCGACATGCTCATGGTGTATGGAGAGTGTAGGAAGAATGCAGTTCATTCCTGTACGGTATATGCGGAAACGTATCCCAATGGACATCAACCATCTCGGCAATTATTTATCAACCTCTTCAACTAATTACGTGAAAGTGGTACTGTAACACCTACAAAACGTAACAGAAACAAACAAGTGACTGGAGAAGAGGCAGAAATTAAGGTTTTGCAATAGATCCGCAAATTAGTTCCCGCACAATCGCACGTGGAAGTGGAATAAGTCTGGCAAGCGTACTGCTCATTCTCCATCGACATAGGTTCCATCCCTATCACATCTCTCTCCATCAAGAGCTGCATGGAAACGATTTTGAGAATCGTGTTAATTTTTGTACATGGGCATTAAGACATTATACTCCAGATTCATCATATATCTTGTTTAGTGATGAGGCAACATTATTAATCATGGTCAGATAAACCGCAGAAACATGCACTATTGGTCTGTTGGCTTCGTCAGGTGGAACGTCAGCGTCCATGGAGTTTAAACGTGTGGTGTGGGATAGTGAACCATCAGCTCATAGACCCTTTGTTAGCTTCCAGTTCCCGAGGTCGCGGATTCAAACCTGGTGGAGGACGATGGATTTTTTCGGGCGTAAAAATCCTTAGCATGGTTTCTTTCGGAAGGGAAGTAAAGCTGGTGGTCCCGTGTCGTAGATTTACAGCACGTAAAAGAACCTCAAGCCTGATAAAGAGGCCTCTGAGCAAAATTACTGGCCTTTCACGCCCAATATAGAATGGGACGTTAAGGACCGCAGCAGTTAAAGAGCGTCCATAAATAAAAAAGCTCAATAGGCCCTTTGTTCATAGAAGGAATAATGAACTCGTACAAGTATCGCAGCCTCCTGACAGACCATCTGTTACAGATGCTAGAAGACGTTCCTTTGCAGACTAAGAGGAACCTGTGGTACCAACATAATAGCTGTCCAGCCCATAGTGCACGAAGTACTACAGCTTGTCTTAACGGATTGTTTCCAAATCGCTGGATTAGACGAAGAAGACCTGTACCTTGGCCGGCCCGTTCACCGGATCTGACCCCTTTAGACCTTTTTTCTGTGGGGAAGACTGAAAGACACTGTCTACAAAGATGTACAGTGAGCTCCAAATGTTTTCCGATGGGCCAAGGGGTGTAAAGGAAGAGGGGGAAGAAATTTCTTCTCGATTAGTCATGCCTGGCTATAGCCAACAGCAAGCGCCAGATCGTCTCAAAGGTCACATTTACTTCCTTGTATGCTGGTATAATTCAGCGACCTGACTCTAAGAGGAAAGAAAACGAAACCAAGTACTTTTCTCTTTACTAGAACTATTCAAGCGAAATAAATTAACATTTTCTTTGCATAATATGTTGTTTAAAAATCAAATATTGCACTCTTTATGTAGGTGCTACACAAGTTTAAGATTCAGTAATTTTCTTGAGAAACTAGGTTCGAATAATGTATGCCTTGTTTTTAACGTTTGCTGCTAGTAATAAATAATAATAATAATAATAATAGTAATAATAATAATAGTTTCATAATTACCACCAATAGAACGTTCTACGCGTGCTCAGAAGCAGAGGGTATTTATTACATTGAATATAAGTTCGTTTTGCTTTTTAATTCTCATAGATATTGATCACAACGTTATGTATAGTTCCATACAGTTGGCACATTCAGTTCTGATAATATTGAAGTAATGTTTTAAAAATATGGCAGCAAAATTAATATTAGTGTCAAACTGTTGAAGCAATTTGGAAACAATTAAGTATAAAATTAAATTTTCTTCAAAATGAGATATATTTTTCGTTTGTTACTGAAAAACGAATAAAGATTGTTTTATTTGAAATATAATTCCCCTTATATGCACACTCACAAGTGAATAGAAGAAAAACCGTGCCAGTCGTATAGTGGACATAGAGTATAAACACCTATTTAGGGTATTGTATGCAAAATGTTAATAGATACGAGGAAACAACCTTTAGCGCAAAATATTTAGTTTCTATATAGCTGTTTTATTCGGTTAGGATACCATATAAGCTAAATTTTCAAAATAGTAACCGGAAGTGTTAATGCAGATAGGTTGATGCGCTTTTGTTGCAATTGGTTCATTTAAAAGCACTCTATTCTGCAAACTAAATTGCTTTCAAGTTACAAATCTGAAGATGCCCCCCAAAAGGCTTTGTATTGCGATTCACGTTCTGAATTCTTAAAATGCTTCTCTTCTCTGGTCTAGAATGGAATGGAATGTGTAACGGAGGGGACTCGACCCCGATCCAGTGAATGAGGATATTGTGCTTGTGCCCCTCGAGGGTGCGCTACCGGGAGGGAGGGACGAGTTGAGAGACACCGAGCGGCCGGAACCAGGAGTGACGGCACAGCAATAACAAAGTTCCTAAACTTTCCAGATTGAGACAACCTTACAGTTGGACAGGCAAACCGGGGACCCCACCCCAAACAGAGGGTCCAACGCCCCCCAAGAAGCCGTCCTTATACCCTGGCAACCAGCCCAAGACCGAGAGACGGATAAGGTTCCACAGAGATAATCCTTGTTCTGTGCCACGCCGCATCGGAATACCATCGCCGACACTTCCAACTCTGAAACAGACCTAACGGGGTTAAGGATGAATGAAATGAGGAATGGAACGATATTCGGGTGCTGAGAGAAATCATATCAGAATTCGCCGGACGACCCGGGAAATTTCTCGAAAAAAAAAACCGTGGATCAGATTGGGCGGTAGCCGGGAAGCAAACTAGAGATCTCTCGAATGCGAGTCGCACGCGTTACCGTGGCGCCACCTGGACGTAAACTGGAAGATCCTTAGTTCAAATCTCGGATATGGCATTGAATTTTTCAATCTGATTCTATTTTTCCAACCTTGTCCTACACACGGCTTGAGTGAAAGAGTCTTCTTGTTAATTGAGATGAAACTGCAATTACAAACTTCGTTGTAAGTATAAAAAGAATG
The DNA here is from genome assembly GCA_030765065.1 of Deroplatys truncata. Taxonomy (NCBI): domain Eukaryota; kingdom Metazoa; phylum Arthropoda; class Insecta; order Mantodea; family Mantidae; genus Deroplatys; species Deroplatys truncata. The sequence goes on along the minus strand of CM060975.1, from coordinate 242,339,106 downwards.
CAGTAGCTCAAACGATAGTCAGATTTTTATGTGGTGTCTTTGAAACTGCACGCTCTTTGCAGTACCGCGAGAATTATGATTAGGAAGAATTATATTTAAATGTAGATTAAATTATTATTTTAAATTGAACAAACTAACGTGTTGCATTCACATAACTTTCTCTTCTCACCATTCTACAAATTATTTTTTCTAAATCTCATTTTCTGTCTACTTCTTATAGTCCAGATAAACTTGCAAATCAGATTTGGCTCATCTGTGTGGTGTCGGGGTCTGCCTCACATTCAAGAGTTCCTCTGCCTCACATTCAAGAGTTCCCGAGTTAGAATCTCGGTTAAAGTGAAATACCTGGGTATAGTTTTTTCCAGGTTTCCTCTTATCCTGAGAAGATGAATGTTGGATTCTAATTTCTAGTGATCTCGGGCCCATTTGAGCATCATTATAACCATTTCGTTCAATCACCGTCCGTAATTGCCTACCCGGTTAAAGGACTTTAATTGAATACCAAAAGAAAAAGTTCACATTTACACGTTTCGGTGTAGTATATGTAAATAAAGCGATAGTCACATTTTCAAAACGCATGTCACTACGTGATGCTTTGAAATTTCATGCCGTTGTATGTATGACCGCGACAAAAACAAAACGAATACAGACTTCTCAGTTACAAAAAGTATTCAAACCAATAATAAAAAATATCTGGGAATTAGTTAATCTCATAAACTATATGTATAACAAACTGCGTGCTTTAACAGGGTCTGCATTTCTTGTGTAGCAAAACTTTGTCCAATCTTTTAGAGTTTACCAATTATACAAGAGTTATTCAGAATGAAGAAAGGTTTAGAGGCTCTTCTCAGTCAGTTCAAAATATATATTTCGTTTGTCATGAAAATATTTTAAACAGTGGGTATTTTAATCAAAATCATTAGAGCCAATTTTTAAGAAAATAAATTTCGAAAAGTTTTTCATGTAAAGGGTTGTTGAGGATGGGGAAATGTTCTTGAAAATCCTTGTCACATCTTTGAAAGATGCTCATCTTAAATATCAAGTTTGGTATTTAACCGAATTTTCGCTTTGGATTTATGTTGTTCACAGAGACGCAGGCATATGGAGCTTTTGCCCTAAAATATGATGTGTTGCATTCGCATGACTTTCTCTACTCACTCTTCTTACAAAGCTTATTTTGCACCTATGTCATGTTAATACCCATAAACCTTCATCACTTATTTTCACAATTCGTTGTAGGTATAACCAGAACATATTAAGCTAAAGCGACAGCCAAATCCCTCAAAGCTGATCGCTACGTGATATCTTTGGATTGGTTGGCTACGGAGGGGACTCGGCATTGATCCACATAGTGGATATTGTGCCTACGCCCCACAAGGGGGCGTCTCCGGGAGGTAGGATGAGGCGAGACAAGACACCGGGCGTCCGGAACCAGGAAAAACGACACAGGAATGGCAGGGTACCTAAGTTTTCAGATAGAGGCTCCCCGTCAGACGGACAGGCAGAGCGCGGACTCCACCCAGCACAGAGGGTGTCCAACGCCCCTCAAGGAAGTTAAGATACTCCCGACAGCCAGCCAAAAGCTGAAGGACGGAGAAAGTCACAAAAAGCATCCTTTACCCCTGCCACACTGCACCGAAACACCATCGCCGACACTTCCAACCCTGAAAGAGACTAACAGATGAAAGAGGAAGGGAAATTAGAACGGAGATGAAATGGAGGTCCGGAAATTCGGGGATGTGAGAATTCTTCCCAGCACTCACCTGGCGACCCGGGAAAACCCCGAAAAAAATCTATGGGTCAGGAAGGTCGGCCAGAGGAATCCAACCCACGACCTCCCGAATGCGAGCCACAGACGTGATAGCTTTGAAATTCTGTTCTCTTTGTATGAATACGAGAAAGAAAGAAAGACAGAAATAAAGAAAGCAAGCAAGAAAGAAAGAAAGAAAGAAAGAAACACAATAGCTATTTGCAGTTGAGAGAAGTATAAAGTATTTGAAAATTCAAACTAATAACAAAGAAACCTTCAGAATAGGCAAAATATAAAATTTATTTGACATAAAATAAAAATGTTATTTGATATAAATGTTGTGCTTTAACAAGATCTATAGTTGTGCGGTAAGATTTTGTCTCTCTCTCTCTCTCTCTCTCTCTCTCTCTTACGATTTATTAGTTATCAAAAGTCATTGACAATAAAAAGTAATTTACAGACTATTCCTAGAAAATAAAAGATATACATTCTAATTATCATGAAAATAGCTTAAACACTCGTATGTATTTTAATCAAAATCCTTAGTCATTTTTGAAAGAATAAAAAGTTTCGAAAAATGTCCAATGTAAAGGCTAGTTTGGAGTGGAGGATTTTCTTTAAAATCGCAGTGTCGCATTCTTGGCAGAAGTTGAACTTAAACACCAAGTTCGGTTTTTAACCAACCTTTTGCTTTTGAGTTATGCTATTCGCGGACACACACACACACACACACACACACACACACACACACACACACACACTTGGACCATTTTCTAAAAATAAATTCATTGAATTCAGGGGTCACAAACGTGATTTCTGGTGAAATTACGACATTGAATTTTCAGATGGAACACAATACTTTCTCTACTTCTGTAGCTACGTAGTAGAGCAAGTAAAAATGCTTACTTTGGATTCAGGGGTCTCAAAACGCGTATTTCCGTTGAATCTCGTATTCAATTTCTGGGTGGAATGTAATACTTTCTTTGGATTCAGGGAATCTCTAAACGTGTATTTCTGTTGAATCTCGTTATTCAATTTTTGGGTGAAATATAATACTTGCTCTGCTTACTGTAACTACGTAGTAGAGAAACTAAAAATGTTTTCTTTAGATCCAGGGAGTCTCAAAACGTATACATCCAGTGAATCTCTTTATTCAGTTTTTGGGTGGATAACAGTACTTTCTCTACCTCCTGTAGTTACGTAGTAGAGAAAGTAAAAATGCTTTGTTTGAATTCAGAGGTCTCAAAACGTGTATATCCGGTGAATCTTATTAAATTTTTGGGTGGAACATAATACTTGCTCTACTTGCTGTAACTACGTAGTAGAGAAAGTATAAACGCTTTGTTTGGTTTCAGGGACTCTGAAAACGAGTATTTCCGTTCCGAGTATTAATCTCGTTATTCAATTTTGGGTGGAATACAATACTTGCTCTACTTACTGTACTACGTAGTAGAGAAAGTAAAAACGCTTTGTTTGGTTTCAGCGAGTCTGAAAAAGAGTATTTCCGTTTCGAGTATTAATCTCGTTATTCAATTTTTGGATGGAACACAATACTTGCCCTACTTAGTAACTACGTAGTAGAGAAAGTAAAAACGCTTTGTTTGGTTTCAGGGACTCTGAAAACGAGTATTTCCGTTCCGAGTATTAATCTCGTTATTCAATTTTGGGTGGAATACAATACTTGTTCTACTTACTGTAACTACGTAGTAGATAAAGTAAAAATGCTTTCTTTGGATTCAGGGAGTCTCAAAACGAGTATTTCCGGTGAATATCGTTGAATTTTTGGGTGGAATACAACACTTTCCCTACTTATTATAGGTAAATAGTAGAGACAGTAAAAAGATGAGTTGTGGAATAGACAAGCGGCTGGTTGTCGTTACGGCATCTTGCTTGCAACCAAATAGGGAAAAGTGTAACTTAGACTGTAACTTTAAATAATTTCTTGCCTAAATTGTTGTCAAGATGCACGGAAAAACAATACTTCATAAGGACATTATGAAAATAAAGAACATATGTTAGTTGATAATGGGTAGAGGAAGCAGTAAATATATAAAAATCCAAACCATTTTGTTTTAACACTTGCTTGTTATACAATAATATGATGCCTCTAATTCCTAAAAATTAGTTTGTATAGTGCTTATGTCTCTGTGTTGTAATGTTATTGCTGTTTTCTTCTCACAGTTATTACATTCTTACAGCCAAGTCTAAAGGAAATGTGTTGGAATGATATTTTGTTTAGCCTGTTACATCCCTTAACCTTCCTTGTAGAGCAGGTATACCTGGCATAACCTGTCGATAAGCACCCTGCTTGCCCCGCTGACGGTGGAACGGAAAACATTTGGAGCCGTCTGTACCAACTACACCAGACGACATGAAACAACATATTACTGCTGCCTCCTCTGAAATTTCCGCTGAAATGCTGGAACATGTGCAGCAGTCTTTCCATAGCAGACTGGAAGCGTGCATTGAAGCTTCCGGTGGTCATTTTGAACACAACCTTTTGAAGGGCTATGTTCTCTTTATTTGTAAGAATACACAGAAGTATTGTCATTCCCTTTTGTTTCTTTAGTTTGTGCTACCGTCGGTGTGTAAAAGTTTCAAAATAAGATTTCTCGTAAACCACTTGCACTAGAATCTTGCAACAAACGACACTGACATTCTAATTTACCCTACCTTTATTCTGTTGATGTAACTAGGCACTGTTCCATTTAAAAAAATGTATGTTTGCTCAAAAAATAAAAAATGTTTGCACTTTCTCTATATTATTAAAATCTGTTTATAGGCTAAATGTACGAGCCCCTAACTACCAATCAATGCTGTGAAAACTGCACATCAATAGCACTTTCCATTTCCGAAATATTTGCGGTGCAAGTTTTAGGTGATTCACTATGTATATGTGTATTACTACAAGTTGAGAATGCACAAAGGATGGTTCATAAGTTTTGAAAAGTAAGCAATCATCAGAGAACAGTGATTTAGTTAACTATGAAGATGATACTGTAACTAACTCGTGACAGATCCTATGAACCTTGTCCCTTTGTCGGATATAGCCAAATGCCCCCCGGGGCTCCAGACAGTTAAATTTATGTTTTGGCTGTTCCTGCTTTCGTAGCACCCTATTATGCTCGTCCCATTTCACGCAATTCTACGGGACTCGAACTAAAGATCATACTACCTCCTTCGCTCCCAATACTTCAAACAGTTGATTGCTCACCCTTCAGGGAAATGTTTTTTTAGTAGTTCGTTTGGTTCACTCTTTCACGTCATCTAGCCTGGACTACAACTCATGACTGATCGGCCGAAAAACACACGCGCGCGCGCACACACACGCATACACATATGCACACACATACACACACTGTTGTCCATATATATAGGTGCCGTATTTTCAGAGATTTCTAAGTCTCTAGACAATTATGAGATAGGACGTTTGGAACCAACATTCTATTAGTGATTCTACTGTGTTTTGGTAAATGCTAAGCTTCCTCGGGCAACTCCGCTCTCCCTGCCAAATGAACGTTCCAGAAGCGATAGTAGGCAACAATTGCTGCAGCCTTTTGTTATGACACCACTATCGAACACATAAATACATACACCCTATAGCTTAGGATCTTACTGAATATATTATACACAAAAGAAGGAAAAAGAAAGGTGTGCTTTTACACTAAGTTCTCTCAATGTAGGACATTTTGAAATTTGTATTTTCCCCGGACGCGTTAAAAAGTAGGACATATCCAGAGATTGTATCGTAGAATGTCTTATCACCTAGTCTGTACACTACTGGCATTCGCAGTGAAGGAAGCGATAGTAGTGTCCAAAGCTAAACTATTAATCTTTATATCCATCAGATAATTGGCACAGCTTGTTTCCTGTTTCAACAACCGTACTGAACAAAACGTTAACCTCGTTGTGCATATTCAGGGCTTCATAAAGACTTATGTTTATATTAGCACTATGGCGAAATAAAGTCGAGCCCAAACACCAGATATCTGATTCGGCAAACTGTTATCCATGAAAACATAACCGTCAGCGCGGTAGACAAACTTTCTGACCAATGTTCCCCGCTTTTAACTGCAATGGTCATATCAGCGGTCTCTTATAGTCCATTTTATAATTAGACTGACATCGCACCTAAGATTTTCACAGCAGTAAAGCGGAAGCTTGATGAAGGATGCCACATTGGCTAGAGCAGAGTTCGCGGCTACAGTAGGAACCCATTCATATCTAACTTTAGCCAATCAAAGCCACCAGAATATCTTCCCCACATGGAGTAAATCACGTGGTAGCAGTTGGTTCCAGAGGATAGGGAATAGTATTGGCTAGAGAAAAATTCCCACCCCCCAGCCGGGAATTGAACCCGGTATCTCTCGCACAGGAGGCAGGTCTCTACCGACTGAGCTATGGGGCCAGCCTCTATAAATAATGGAGCGAGTCACTTTGCTACTTTTGATAGGAATTCCATTTCCTTTGAGCAGAAAGTTCCAATTATCTGAATGTCAATTCATAAGATATATATATATATATATAGAGAGAGAGAGAGAGAGAGAGAGAGAGGAGAGAGTTAGTGAACTACACCTAAATAATTTCAGAGATTGTAGAAGTGCCTAATACAAAAAAAGAATTAGATAGGCAATGCATGGTCCACGGCTAAACATCACGCAGTTTTACGGTGTTAAAACTTATTGGTATTATATGCTGATAAGCCGGTTTTAAAGCAATGCTGGATGAAAAATTGGTTTAGAATGTCTTTGAAATTGCTGCACGAGAATATAAAATGGATTTTCAGTAGCTCATTATTAGTGTTCTCAAGTTTTAATGCCACAAAGGTTTCTCGAATCTCGAACTAATCACTTGATAGTACGACACAGAACATGTTGTATGAAACACCTATCACCTTAGAAGAGACTTTAACTGTCCGGATAATAGCAGCATATGTTATCATTCGGCACACACCGAAATCTTGAATAGAATACGACAATCGTTCCTTCGCCACTGTCAACTTTGCCTTGAAAATGCCATTTCCAGCAGTTCCTATAAAAGTGACGTAAAGATTTTGATGTTTTTATTCTTTATTTCACCTTTTAAACCACTTCCCATTTTTAAATACAGCATATGAATGAATTAAGCACGATTCAACCTTTTATTAGCAAGGATTGTAATTAATTGTACTGATATGTTGAAATTAAAATGCATAAATTGAAATATACATTTAAAACAGGCTAAAACTGCATTAATATGCTCTACTAAAACGAAAACAAAAAACAAAGTGTAAACGTGACTCGAAAACAATGACTACCTTTTACTCGAAAGCTAATGCCATCAACCATTGCGCGAGAGAGGTACGCTCTGAAACGTCCTTCGTCTTCGTATGGTTGTGCTGTCGAATAGTACCATCATTAGCCAGTGGAGACTGGCACTTTAGAAACTTATAGCCGTAACTTCAAATTTGAACAGACAGGTCATACGTCTCCTATCTCAAATTAATTATTTAAGACACCTCCACATTCTCTGAAAATATTTCGGTGTAGTTCATTAACACTGTGCGGCCCCTAGGCTGAATTTTATGCTGCAAACATTCTACTGACAGAATACTGTCTCCTATGTTTTAAGATGGAAGGCGAGTTAGAGGATCATTGGCTTAGAGGAGCGGAAAACGCACAAGAGATGAAACCGAATTGTCAATAGTGAATTGGATCAAGAAGATTTCGAGAACAGGGGAGGAGCATTAACAGGAAGGGAATAGTAAAATGTATAAGATATACTGATAAAATGACACTGTGGACTACTAGTAGGGAGGAAGAGTTTCTCAGACACTTTACACACACACCTTGGTGTCATAAATAATAGAGTTTCTGTCAAACAGTCAAACAGAGGACGCAAAGGCAAAATAAGCTTTTAAGAAAAAGAAATGTCCTCTGTAGGCCGTTGATGAACGACGTAAAAAAGACAACAGTGAAGTGTTTTGTGTGGAAGGTGGGAGTGCATAAAGACGAAACTTTGAGGTTGTGACGTAATGAAAAACGATTGGAAGAATTTGAAGCGTGGATATGGAGAATGGAGTATGGGAAATGGAGAGCAATGGAGTTGTTTTAGAGTGGACGAAGGAAGAACGAAAGAAGGAAAAGAGACACATTCATTGTTAAATGAAGAAATATCTTGATTTTTATCATAAACAATGAACGAATCTTCTCCTGAAAAGAACTCTTCCAAGGATGCACATAAAGGTTTTCAAGAAAATCTCTCCAACCCAAATTACACTTCACATGTAAAAGTTTTCTCATTCTTTATTTTCTCAAATGGTTCTAACCATTTTGATTAAGATACATAGTTAAGATATTTACATGACAAATAAAATGTATACCTTCAATATTCTGGGAATAGCCTGTGAAGACTTCATTCTGAATGACTTGTATAACAGATAAAACGTAACAGATAGACAAAATCTTACTACATAAAAAATGTAGATCTCGTCAAAGCACACAACTTATGCCAAATACATTTTTTTGTAGCGTTAACCATTTTCGACATATTCTTTGTTATTGGTTTGAATTTCAAATGCTAGTTTTTTTCAAGTGATAAGTCGCTATTTGCTCGTGGTCATACAAGGAGCATGGAATTTCAAAGCCATTGTCTAGGGATCCGGTTTTGAAAATCTGATTACCGATTTGACCTACTGTATTTTTCTTATACCTATAACGAAACGTGTAAACGCGCAATGAAATTTTATCTCTATTAATAAGTGGAAAGAAGAATAAGCTTTATTAAGAATAGTGTGTAAAGAGCGAGTAGAGAAACACATGTGAATGCAACACATAGATTTCTGTATAGCTCACAGCAAACGCTACGCATATTTTACGCCTATCTGTTTAAAATTAACTGACTTTGTTACCAATACACAAAAAATTGTCTCAGAAATTTTATTTCAATTTTTTCCGGGAACTATTCATTCCTAGCTTCATTGCAAGAGTCAAATTTATGCGTCGTGTAAAAACCGAAATAATACGTTTTCCTTGGAGGATACACACCTAAATGTTAGGTACACTCTACCATTAGCAATAATAATGAGATGTAAACAAAGTGGATTGGAATCACGATTCGCAAAACAAGAACCTACAATCAAATGAAGAGGTGGTTGCATGGAGGCGTGTTGATGCGAAGGTCATGATAGCGGCGCCTCCCCAAGTTCATCGCAACGTGAACAAACACGTTTCATTTTCGTTAACTGCCCACAGACCACGATAGCTTGAGGCTGCTAGGAGAACAGGATCTACCTTGAGTACCTCAGACGACCTTCACGAAGGGTTTGACTTCCGCATGCGTCGTCGTGGTAGTCGTTGTCCACAGGCAGTGCACCAAGGACTCGGATCCGCACGTTTTCGTGAAGAAGCAGTTATCTCATCATAACCTGTAGATATTAGAATGTGTCACTGACTTGGAATTTCAGTGATGTAATAGAGACATAGCGAAGAACGATTGACCAAAAAACACAGTTGTCGTTTGGGATTTTGTAGTGATAAATAAGCAAATATATAATTTAAACATTGTATAGCTACCAAAAATATGGAAAACAGTATTATAATAGCATAAAATCGCTCTTGACTGGCGTAAGGTAAGCACTGCTAGGGAATCAACCAAACATCTATCTACGTTCTCGTCTAGGCGTCATTTCTCTTAGTTGCATATAGGTCTGGAATTAATATAGCATCAGCGGCAGTTATGAATTTTTAAAATGTGGTGCACATGCATTCTTTAACATTTATTTCGGTTATTAAATCGTAATCTCGCTAAAAATAAAATTTAATAAAATTCATTACTTAGTCATTCTCTTAATTGCATGGAAGTAGTATGGAATTTTAAGGTCAGCATATAGCGTCAAGTTCTTAAACATGTGACTATTTCTGTTCTCTTTGTATTTATAACGAAAAGTGTATTGTAGCTACTTATGCAAAGGTTCATTTGGATTAAAATGTAGTAGATAGAAAAATAAGCTTTAGCAGGAATAGATTGTATACCCACTAATAAATGGTGCAGGGTAGAGAAACTCATGTGAATGTATCACATCAAATTGTTTTTATATGGTCCCTGAGCCTATTCTTTAAATCAATCCAGCAACTTCAAAGGGGATTCAGTTCTGCAGATTGAGAAGACGTCCACTAAGTATAGGGTGTTATGCACCATCCAAATCGGAATAATTTTGGATACTTGGGATGCTGTCCTACCAAAATAATCATTATCGTTTCTTGCACTGTAGCATCTCTGCAATCTTCTTAAGCTTTTCATGAAATATCCTCATGCAAACAACTTTTTCATGATTCCATTTACAAAAATACCGGTTTGCCAACATCATAAAGACTTAGACAGACCTATATCATAACATTACTGCCCCCATCCTTTACCACCGCTTCCTTATTCTAGGAAACTAGTTCCATACATCTTCATATTTTATCATTTGTATCATTTTTATAAGCATAATTAGTTCTCATCTGACTTAAGAATGAAGTTCTAGATTTATATCGTTTTTGCTACATGATGCATACCAAATAAGACGTTTTTGCCCACGATTAATGACACTATTCTACAAATGGGATCACGAGCAGAATAATTAACGAAGTTCACCAGCATTCCACACAAGCTCCCATGAGCCATTGTGCTTCCATATAATGTTAAGTATGCTATAACTTTAGACATAATCATGTTTTAGTTTTCCTTCATATTGCAACTTGCAGTCGTTAGTAATTTTGTGGCAAGTGGATATTAAATGTAATGTCTATCAAAATTTACACGAGGTCCGAAAGAATTAACATGATCCCTAAGAGAAATACTTCAGGACATACGAGACGCGCATGAAAAATACTCTTTCATAAATATGGTTTTCACAGAGTGAAACTGTATTCAATACGGAAGAAAAGTGCGATATGTATCCTAAGTATGGATTTTAAAAGACGTGCGTTCTGGTAAAACAGGTGAGAAGATTTTTAGGAACTTTGAAGGATTTGGTCTATATGGTTCAAGAAATTCCAAATATATAAAACATTCATATTTAATCGGTTGTTAACTATAAACAGGGCAGGCTTTTATGGAACGCCTTTAGATTTCCAAGATACGTCATATAATAAGGGACAGATTTCGTAAATTAGAACAACAAACAACAAACCAAATGATTATACTAACGATCTCGAAATGATAATAAATAAAATTACTACGAATAGCATGGAGAGGAAGTATAAACTCACAGCCGTGAAGTTTGCGAAGGTAGCAATAAATATAACGGATAAAAATTAATTATATTTGTGTATCAATATCAATTTAAACAAAATAGAAAATATATTAAGAATAAGCAGTTCATATTAGCATAAATAAATACAGCTTTAATGATAATACAGACAAATCGGTAATAATCAAAAGCTTTTGGGAAGATTCCTACTCATATTTGGTCATTAATAACATTTAGATGTTCGTTAATAGTGCTTTATAAAAATAATATTGGAAGCAGAATTTCCAAATGCAAGATAACATTGAGGCAGTATTTTATATCACAACACTGTGAATGCCAGAGTGATTGTAGTGTAAACTAACATTATTGTATGACAATGATTTTAGATGTTTGTTAGCCATAAGCATTGTTAGGAAATAAGTTTACACGGTCTCACTGAAACTGACAATAGAGTGGGTAACAATGAAGCGAGGGGGTGAGTTGTTTATCACTAAGAAGAGACAAACAAATGACGTCAGGGTAGCGTGCCTTTCTTTAGAAATGGAGGGAATATCTTCCCTAGAGCATATGTGTTAGTAATTATGATTGGCTGACAAAACACACGCTAATGTTGGCGCGATTTGGTAACCAATAGCAGCTCAATTATAATGTTTAGGCATTTCGGGGAGAAGGACACGTCGCGCAGTTCTAAAGAATCATTCACGAGGTACACGTCATGCAGTTTGGAAGAATCTCTCGCGTCGTAAAGTTAGTTACAAAATGTGAAGTACGCGGCAACTAATACGACAGTAATTACATTCGGAAATTTAACAGTTTCAGTCAGACGTGTATCAAGATTAGAGATGTGAAATTAATTAAGTGTGACGGCAATAAAAGTGTAAAAACAAATTCTTTTATCAGTGTTATCTTTTAGTAACAACTCCTTTCCGTTTACACGCCCTGCTCAGAGATATTTGCTCGACTGAGTAATAATAGCTAGCCGGAGGACAAAGAACCCAAATTTTAAAAAAAATAATAAAACAATAACAGGTGCTCAGCAAATAAGATAACACGAACAGATTACTGCGACAACATTCTAGTGAACATCTGGGCGTATACAAAAATTGAATTACAAAACTGTGTGTTTATTTTCATAATAACATTTTTACAATTAAGCAATGGATGTATTTACTGTTTGCAGCAATTTTTACTTTCTCTACTACGTATAGTAAGTAGGGGAAGTATTGCATTCCACCCAAAAATTCGATACCGAGATTTCACCGGAAATACATGTTTTGAGACCTCCTGAAACCAAAAAAAGCATTTTTGGAAACATGTCCGTGTGTGTGTCTGTGTGTGTGTCTGTGTGTGTGTGTCTGTGTGTGTGTCTGTGTGTGTGTCTGTGAACAGCATAACTCAAAAACTAACAGTCGGATAAACACCAAACTTGGTATTTACGTTCAGTATCTTCCAGAGATGCGACACGAAGATTTTCAAGAAAATCCCCCCACCCCAGACTACCCTTTACATGGAACATTTTTCGAAAATTTTAATTTTCTCAAAAATGGCTCTAACGATTTTGATGAAAATATCATATGTTTAAGATAATGTCATGCGAAATGAAATGTATATCTCGAAATTTCTGGGAATGTCTCCAAAATTATTCTTCATTATGAACGACTTTTGCATAACTGGCAAACCATAAGAGATAGACAAACTTTTACTACACAAAAAATGTAGATCGCGTTAAAATACACAACTTATATCATATACATTTTTTTTGTTGAGTGAACCGTTTTCGAGATATTGCTTGTTATTTCCTTAAATTTTCCAATACTTATACTTTTTCTCAAATTCGTTATTCATTTTTTTATGTCCTGGACATGCAAAGAGAATGGAATGCGCCACATAGCAACCAGCGATAAAATATTTGACTATCGCTTAAAAGCTACCATATTCCCCTTGCATCTACAAGAAAATTACAAATAAGATTGACATCTCGATATCTCGATTAATATGAAGCATATGGAGAATAGGCGTTTGTAAAAATAGATTGTATAAGAGTAGAGAAAGTCATGTGAGTGTAACACATCAGATTTTTTATGGTAGTAATGATTACAAGCAGCCATAAGAATGAAAATGTTTCTACAGTTTCCAAAACCAAACAATGCAAATATCAATTTATAGGTTTTATATACGATATTCACGAAATCCCGTCCACTTCTTGAAGTTACCTATATCTCGCAGTTGTGCACGGGCGCGGCGGTAATGTTGGTTGTATGTTGTAAGGCTGGTACACATTTTAATCAGTTACGATTTGTGGGCCTGTATATACATTTAAACTACAGTATGTATTACAGATATAAAACTCTGTAGACGGAACGGGATTCAAACTCGGAAAGCTTACGTTAAAAACCCGCCGTCCTAACACAAAGCCCTGCTGTAAATATATAGATCAAAGCAGCTACCTACCGGGTCAATTTAATTTTTTTAAATGGGAACATACATTTTAATGTCAATTTAAACTCACCCTAAAATGACCATTACAATGTCCTCTAAATGAAACACGACTACTTTACCCCATAATATCAAGGAACTTTTATTCGACATTTCTTTCTACAACGCTTAGTTTTGGAGATATTGTACTGTCTCAACTTAAATGGTCCACCCTATATATACACATTTTCTGAGGGCTTTGGGTTATTATGTGTATTAGTTATTTTTTATCAAATTGAAGACATTTCTGTTACCATTCTTTGAATTGTTAGGTTTAAAATGCAACATGCAGTATGCTTTACGTATAACGCTCTATCATAGTATCCGCATTTGTATGTGTTTCCTCTAGTGGAAACAATTTGAACACACCCGTAATAGGCAAATATTTAAGGAGAATGCTTTAAAAATCTATCCTGCACTTTGGGACACTTCCCTTACCTTATGGACGCAATGCCTATTAGCACGTTATGGAATTGTTTGCCTGGAATACGGACATGAAAGAGTTACTTTTTGCTTTCTCTACTGCTTACCTATAGTTCAGTAGAGGAAGTACTACATTCTACCCCAAAATTCGATACTGAAATTTCAACGGAAATTTCATTTTGAGACTTCCTAAATAAAAAAAAAGAAAGAAAACAAAGGTCCCGCCGCGCGCGCGCGTGCTTGTGTGTTTGTGTCTGGTGTAAACAGTATAACTCAAAAACGAAAAGTCGTTTACATACCAAACTTGGTATTTAAGATCTGTATCTTTCAAAGATGGACACGAAGATTTTCAAGAAAATCCCCTACCCCAAACTACCTTTATATGGAACATTTTTTACATTTTCGATGTTTTAATACATTGCTCTGGGTTTGATTAAAATGCCATACATTAAAGATATTTAGATGACAAAAAAAATGTATAACTATTTTCTACGAATAGCCTGTGAAGTCCTCTTCATTCGGAAAGACTTTTGTATAATCTTGTGTAACTGGTAAACGTTAGGCGATAGACGAAAACACACTACACACAAAATGTATGTTTGTTTAAAATACACAGTTTATTTCAATAACGTTTTTTTGGCATAATCCGTTTCCAAGAAATCCGTTATTTTGGTTCGATTTCTTCAATATATTTTCTTTCTTTTAAGTCCTGTCGATTTTCAGTTGTTTCTCGCGATTGCATGGAAACCGTATGGAATTTGAATATGTCGTCCAGTCCTTAAACATTTGTCTATGGCTGTTCTCTTTATATCCTAACGAAATGTGTAATGTAACTATTTCTGCAAATATTTATCTCGATTAAAATGCAATAGTTAGAAAAATAAACTTTCGCAATATAAATTTTATACACATTAATAAATTATAGAGGGTAGAGAAAGTCATGTAAATGTAACACATAAGATTTTTATATCTGGGGTGATCAAATGGACATCTGATGCTGTTGAGATTATCTTGACAGTCTGTATAACTTTCCTAAAGCAAGAATAAAGGCCATATTAATGAAGAGTAAATTATTTTTATTTCGGCAAATAACATCTACCAGCCCATGTTTATTAAAACTCAACAACCTTTAACTCACCTTCTTAGGCCACAATTTGCATTCGATTAGCGCGTTTCTTTCTTTTTGCACATTTGCCGTTTTGTTTTTATGGGAAAATAACGGAGCCACACTCTTAAAGATGTCGACTTCACGACCTCCTATAATAATTAATGTTAACTAGTTTCAGTATAAGAAAGATCCTTTAATGGCGGTAATAATGTAAGTAAAATGTATGGTTTTCTTATAACTATCATGTTTGATCGTATATGGGCAGAAAAGTCATTTATTGATGAAGATTAGTTCCCTTACCATATATATACGTGAAGATTTTTTCAGGCGCTATGAAAGTCCTTAACAAGCCGTTAAGCACCTCTCTTTCTAGTGACCGGCATTTACCTTGGCGACTGAAGGAAACCGTGATAAACAAAACACCCAGTCAGAATGGTCGCCTATGGGATTTGAACCCGTGACCTCCCGAATGCGCATCATAGACGTTACCACCTGAGCCTCCCGCACGGTTATGTGCATATTGTATGTGACAAAATTCTGTGTATTTCCAAAAACTTGTAATATTTTCGATCAACGTATCATGTTGCAATTGACAAGTAGAAATATTGTAGTTCAGCACTAATGGTTTCTGCAATATCTGAAAGGTTTGAGATTTCTCATAGCAACTTCGCGCATCCTTTCAGAAGATATTTCGGTTTTTTCTAACTTTTGTAACAAAATAAACTGTAATAAACAAAATAAACACTTCATTATCTAACACGAATTACTGAGATTGCGTTTCTCAGTATTTTATTCTGTGGAAACAAATAGACTAGTTTCTCCAGAATCCTCCTTTCCTTCTTTCTTTCTCTTTTGCTTGTTATCTTTCCTTCTTCCTTCCTCTCTTTCTTTCCTGTTTTTGTTAAAAAACACAAAGAAGAGTACACAAAACACAGAAGTACCGGTTAGCCCGACGAACAGTATTATTTAGATCGTATTCCAAGCATAAGAAACAGGCACAAGTTTGAGTTCTATTAAATGCTTTATTTGCCTTTAAATGTGTAGATATTACCACCTCAGAAAAAGCAGCTATAATGCCGGTTTTCAAAACGTCACATGTCATGCAAGTTGCACATAAAGGAGAGAGAGAATGAGGACGATGAAAGGGAGAGAGAGTGAAGGAGTGAGGAGGAGAAATAGAGAGGGTAAAGAGAAGAGGAGGGTGGAAGGGGGAGAGACACAGGTAGGAAAGAGTTGCAAACGGGAAAGAGCGAGAAAGAGGGAGAGAATAATCCCCCCATTAAACGGAATAATGCGAGCAGGTTGCGGGACTGTTAGTTCCTATCAAAATTATTCCGATATCGCCTATAGTTAAGCATGTTTTTAGTAGTTAAAATAACAATTGATATGCTGTTGCCTACCAAATATTTGAACTTTTGTAACAGTAAAGAACAATGTCTGTTTTCAATTTTGGAACGCAAATAACTGCCTAGTATACATATAGTGGCTTCTAGTCTTGCCGACCAATACATTCCTACTACATATTTGTAGAAACTCCAATGTTAACATTTTGAACTCTTAGCATCATCTGTCTTGATTAATTCGGCGTTTTTACTTTCTCTAACACCTGCTTATAGCAGGTAGAGGAAGTATTGCAATCCACCCAAAAATTCTATATCGAGACTACAATAGAATAGAATTCCCCTGAATACAAAAGCGTGTTAGATGTGTCTGTAAACAACATATATAACTCAAATACGAAAAGTTGGACAAATACCAATCAAATTCCTTTAAGTTCAGCATCTTACATGAAGATTTTCAAGAATATCCCCCCACACACCAAACTACCATTTACATCTATTTTTCGTTATTTCTGATTTTCTCAAAATTGGCATGACCAATAAAATGTATGTCTTGAATTATCTGCGAATAGCCTGTGAAGTCCACTCCATTCACAATGAATTTTGTATATTTCGGTATAACTGGTAAACCAATACGTTAGACAAAAAGTTACTGAACAAAAAATATATATCTTTAAAACACATAATTTATTTCAATAACTATTTTTATATCATCAGCCATATCCGTTGTTATGAGCTTTAATTTGTCAACACTGTCATTTTTTTAATGGTCGCCATTCATTTGTTTTGTGGTCATGCAAAGAGTGGAAGCTCAAAGCCAACATATTATGCCCCACTTTTTAAATATTTGAGTATCACTTCTGTTTCCTGTATCCCCCTGAACGTACAAAGAAATACGTAATGAAACTATTTCTGCAAACATTTATCTCGATTAACATGATGTAGCCAGAAAAATAAGCTTTTATAAGAAGAGTTTATGGAAGAGAGATAAAAATAAATGACAGTGACTAGAGAAAGTCATGCGAATGTAATACTTCAAAATTTCCTTTTTAGGATTTTATTGTTACAAGGATTACATAGGCTTTTTTGTATCTTAATATAGTATATTTCTAATGTAATTTACTCTATTATACTCTTGTCTGCGTGGATGTGCTTCTCCTGTGTGTTCTCGAAGGAGGTAGCACTTGCACTGGACTACCCTTTTAATTTACGGAAACTATGGTTTTTATTGCAATACTTTCGATGTAATGCATGCGAAGGAGAGAGCACAAGAATTAAAATATTCCAAAGAAGCAGACCGCCACCGGCATGTTTTGTTTATAAGAACATTGCGTAATGGAACTGTTATATTTACCTTGATACCTTGTCGTAGTTACACGTAATGTACTCCTTCACATGCTACAATTGTAAAGCCAAACCAGTTCCTCCCGCACCCTACTGAGAAAGTGTATCATTACTGTGGTTTTTGCATCAAACATGTCGTATCAGATTTCAGCTCCAGTAATAAGAGGTAACAGTTAAAATATATCGCCGTGGACTATCTCATGTTAAAAAAAGTTATGCAAGCATACCTTTAGAGATCCTGTTCAAGGCTTATTTCTTGTGTCCTGTTTCGTTTCGTTTCAAAATAAACGCGTGTTTAGCAACTTTGTTCTTTATCCGATAAAATTTAATGATTGAAAGAAGCAATTTAAAAACCTTTGTCTGCGCAGAAATGATTGCAGGGGATGTATAAGCATCTTCTTAATAAGTCACCCAATACTGTTATCTACTGCTTTTAAGGGATCGATACCCTATTGTGAGGAGCTGCCTGGGTGAGCACCCAAGTCCTCTGGAATTTTTGCGCCCTCATCTCATCTATTTCACCTGAAATTTGTTCCCTTTAACACAGCTCCTTTGTAAGACGCACTATTAGTTTCCTTTCTTGTCTCTTTTTACTTTCCCCACCACCTACCTAGTAGTAGAGAAATTTTTGCATTCCACCTAAAAATTCGATATCGAGATTTCGCCAGAAGTATATGTTTTAAGGCCCCGGAATAAAAAAGTACAGTTTAGATAAAGGTCCATATGTTTCGTTTTGGGGCATAAATAACTCAAAACGATATGTCGGATAAATAGTAAACTTGGTATTTAAGTTCAGTTACTTCAAAAGATGCAACCGAAAATGTTCAAGAAAATCTCCCACTTCAAACTATTCTTTACTGGAACATGATTCAACATTTTTCATTTTCTCAAAAATAGCGCTAATGATTTTTATTAAAATACCGTAAATTTAAGATATTTACATATCAATAAAATGCACATCTAGAATTTGCGGAGTATCCTATAAAGTCTTCTTCATTCGGAAGAAATGTTTTTATAATTTTATATAACCAATAAACTATAAGGGATAGGAAAAAGAATTACTGTACAGAAACTTCATTCCTATTTAAAGTACACTAGTTTAGCAAAGGTTTGTATCGATAACATAAAGTAGATAGAAAAATAAAATATTGTAGGAATAATTTGTAGAAGCTATATAAAAATAAACGATAGCGCATAGAGAAAGTCACGTTAATATAAAACACGGTATATTTTGTTATTTTTACTTTCTCTACCATGTGCATAGTAGGTAGAATTATTGCATTCCAAGCAAAGCACATGCTTTGTGGCTCTCTGAATAAATAAAAGAAAAAACATTTTTAGTAAAAGGCCCGTGTATGTGTCTGTGAACAGCATAACTCAAAAACGAAAAGTCGAATAAGTACAAACTTGGTATTTAAGTTCAGTATCTTCCAAGGATGCGACACGAAGATTACCAAGAAAATTCCCCACCCCACTACCCTTTACATGGAACATTTTTCGAATTTTTTTATTTTCTAAAAGTGGCTCTAAAGATTTTTATTAAAATACAAATTAAAGATATTTACATAACAAATGAAATGTATATATAGAATTTTCTGGAAATAGCCTTTGAAGTCCTCCTCATTCGGAAGGAATTTTGAATAATTTTATATTACTGATAAACGTTAAGCGATGGACGTAGACGTACTGCACAAAAAATGTAGGTCTTTTTAAAACACACAATTTATTTAAAATATGTTTTTTGCGGCATAAGCCATTTCTGAGATATCCGTTAGTAAAGGTTCGAATTTTCATTACTTGGTCATTCTGTTAAAGTCCTGTCAACATTCAGTTCTTTCTCACGATTTCTTGAAACATTTGCTGTTAAAAAGGCTTTGCAATACATAACCTCCTCCAATTAGGTACTTTTCCTAATCTTATCAGGTTCCCTCCGTGTATTGCAAGCTCTTCAGAACATCCCATACATTAATACAGGATGTTAGCAACATATGTACAGACCTGCAACATCGTGGCAAAGAAGTGATATTCTTCTGGTTACCATCCCATGTGGATATAATCGGCAATGAAACGGCAGATGCAGCCGCGAAAGAAGCCACCAAACACCCTCGGTGACCATTCGATATCAGTGATGCACACCGATCTGTTTCATCACATTAAACACCGTCTGAGGCAATGCTGGAAACTACATTGGACAAATTTACCACCCACCAAACGTTATAAAATCGGAACTTACACTGAAATGGTCTCAACTACGATGCCTGCCATAAGAAGAGAACAAGTGGCACTAACAAGCCTACATATTGGCCACAGCTCATTGACACACTCCTACCTACCTCGCAGAGAAGACTCACCCATCTGTCCAAACTGCAATACTCCTCTCACAATCAAACATGTCATCATCGAATGTTCTAAGTTTAAGAGAGAAAGAAAACTTCACATCTCCACTGATATGGTTACACGCTCAGGAACCCGAAAATACTTGAATTCTTTAAGGATATACAACTGTACCATAGACATCAGCTCTAATTGTCAATAATTTTATTATGGTTTATCTAAAATGTTAATGGAAATAATTAACACTGTAAACTGTTAATGCTTGTGAAATCTTGATTGCAGTGAGTTATACTTTTTGTCTAAGAAAAAACTTAATTTTTGAGATTAACATATGAATGTGAACACTAACCAGTGTATCTACTGTAAATTATAGTGGTGTGCAAAACCTAAAGACGAAAGTAATCTTCGCAAACCGTGACACTGCCAAGTAACATAGCTCGATGAAACTTGAATCATACATAGAGGGAACTGCTATGGTATGCTACAGTAGGCAACTGAATGAAATATGCAATGAGGTGAACAGAAATGCCACTTTTATTCATGGACCATAAGCTACACTAAAGTCAATACGACATACGATGGCTCTCTAGATTTACAGAAAGATACATGCTGCTTAAAAGGGTGTATGATCACCACGGATAGCAATGCATGCTCTGCATCGTGCCCCCATGTTGACCACAAGGTTGGTAAGCAGTTCTTGTGGTAGGGCGTTCCATTCCTCCACCAGCGCTGTTGACAACTGTTGGATGGTCGTTGGAGCAAGTGAATGTGCTGCAATGCGTCTCCCCAAAGCATCCCACACGTGTTCGATGGGATTTAAATTGGGGGAACGGGCAAGCCAGTCCATTCGCCGAATATCCTCTCGTTCCAAGAGATCCTCCACCTGCGCTGTTCGATGCGGTCGCGCATTGTCATCCATAAAAATAAAGTCAGGGCCGACTGCACTCCTGAAAAGACGCACATGGGGAAGGGGTACAGTATCACAATAACGTTGACCAGTGAGCGTACCGTGTTCAAAGATTTGGAGGTCGGTGCGCCTATGCAACATTATGCCTCCCCAAACCATAATATTCGGACCACCAAAACGATCATGTTCAAGGATGTTTCTGGGTTCATTACGTGTTCCCACCTCTCGCCAGATTAGGGTACGTCGAGAATCACTAGTTAAACTGAATCTGCTCTCATCCGAGAAGAGCACGCGAGCCCATTCCTCGTTGGTCCAATTTTGATGCTCTTGGGACCATCGCAAACGGTGCCGCCGATGTGCGGATGTCAATGGAACACAACGTACTGGCCGTCGAGCAAAGAGAAGAGACCACCTCTGTGTAGTCGCCGTGCCACTGTATATCGTGAGGTTGCGTGCCTAGCTGTCCTGTTAAATGTGGTTGCAATTGCACGTGATGTTTGGCGTGGATCCCTTCTTGCCTGTTGCACAATGTAGCGGTCATCTGCTGCTGTAGTTGAGCGTGGTCGACCACCTCCTCTCCTTGGGACAGCAGTGCCTGTGATTTGGAGGAATCCCCATGCACATGAAACAATGCTGTGAGCCATTCCAGACTCCTTAGCAACACTCGTCAAACTTTGCCCTTCTTCCAGTTTCCCGATGATTCTTCCCCGTGTGAAGTCATCCAAACGGTGTCTACGGGCCACGTTGCAATGAAGAACACCACTACAGTGCACCGTAACAGCTCGATAATTGCCACACACCGTCTTGTCCTGTTTCAACTGCCCCGTGTTGCGGGACCAGAACCATTTGGCATTATAGACCCGTTACACTCACGGCATGTGAAGTCCAGCTTTCTGTGTACGTGTGAGAGACCTCTGGCAACATGCTCCCACACCTTCATCTACTTCCACCAAGTAGTTAATTTGTTATGTTACTTTACCATCTCGTCCTTAGGTTTTGCATACCAGTGTATAATGTATGTGCTATGTTAATTGTAAAATGCTGGTCGCGTTATGACTTTACTGTTTAAGCGACCATAAACAAACAAATAAATAAATGAATAGTATGGAATTTAAGGCGTACAGTGTCCAGTTCTTAAACATTCGACTACCGCTGTTCCCTTTGTATCTATAGCATGTGTAATGTAGTTGTTTCTGCAAAGGTTTGTTTGGATTGAAGTGTAGTAGATAGAAAAATAAGCTTTAGTAAGAATAGTTTGTATACCCACTAATAAAGATAGGGGTTAGAGAAAGCCATGTGAATGTTTCACATAAGGTTTTTTACTTTTTATATCGCCTAGGAGCTTAGGACAGAGGAAATATTCGACAATGAGGTTTAAGGGTCTCCTGAATAAAATATCTGAAAAATGTTCTTGAGTGCGCCCGTGCGAGTCAGTGGTCTGTCTCCAACATCCCCATGCCAAATTATTATTTATATAAACAGTTTTTGGTTATTTTTCTCAAAAATAGCTCTACGAGGGTGACACTGAGAATTTTTAGAATGCTATGTTTTAAAAAACAAATGAAATTTGTTTATATTTGACAACTACTTTCTAATGTTTTGCGAGTTGATTGCCGTGTATTTGTTCGATTTGTTCTAATAGTTTGTTAATTATCATTTAAAGATTTTGGGTTCACCCAAAAATGAATTTGGCTAGAGAGCATTTCCAAGCTATGATTTTTTACGATTTCAAATCGTCATTAACGCCGAAACAATGTGAAGATCGGCTTACAAATGCATTTGGCGAAGAAGCCCTATCTAAGGCAACAATTTATAATTGGTACAGTGAATTCAAAAGAGATCGCTTTTTCTTAGTGATGAAGTGATGGACGCCCAAGAACTGCTGTTACTGATGCAAATATTGTCACTGTTCGAACAATGCTTGAAGAAGGTCGTCGGTCATCTTATGAATTTAGTCGGGCGACATTGGGATTGATATGAGTCAAATCCAAAACATTTTGTATAAACGGTTAAACGTGAGAAAACTTTGTTGTCAATGGATTCCACATAAGCTGACTCTCGATAAAAAATAATAACGCATTAATGAGTGCAGAAAAAAACTGAAAAAATTCCAAGGCGGCACCTCAAATTTAATTTGGAACATCGTTACTAGTGATAAATCTTGGAGTCATTGTTATGATCCTGAAAAGAAAAGTCAATCGGCTCAACTGGTCCTTCGAACAGAACCTAAGCCTGCAAAAGTCCGATGAATTCGCAGTGCTGGTAAGATGGTTGCTAGTTGTTTTTCTAAAATGGGCCATGTTACTACTATAGCATTAGAAAATAGACGTACCGTTACAGCCGATTGGTACACAAATGTCTGTTTACCGCAAAGTTTTGAAAACGTTCTTTAAAACGTCCAAAATGAGAAATAATGCTGCATAATGACAACGCACCGTTTCATATAGCAAAACTAACAACTGAATCTGGATGTCCTAAAGGCCAAAAGGTCAGCAGCACGGACCATCCGGACCTAGCGCCTTGTGATTTCTTATTGTTTACAAAAATTAATGATAAAATGCGTGGATCAGATGAAGCAGTGAAACATTATGTAAACCTGATTTCTGAAGTGCCTCAGGAAGAGTGGCATCATTTCTTTAAGGACTGGTTTCAACGAATGCAAAAATGTATTGATGTTAAGGAGGAATATTTTGAAAAACAATAAAATCATTTAAAATTTTAAAACTAATCCTTGTTTGATTTTCTAAAACTTTTCAGTATCGCGCTCGTAAAGCTTCTAGTTAAAATATTATACGTTTAAAATATTGGAAATGAATAAAGCGTAACAGGTATATTTTGAATTCTTTGCAAATAATCTTTGAATACCTCATTATTCTTATTGGCAACCTTAAAAGATAGATATTTACTTTAGAAAAAAATGTATTTTTCAATAAAATGAGCTTAAGTAAAATCATTTTTGCGATTTTAGTCCTTTTCGAAATATTAATTCTTATTGAACTTTTCCGTATTTGAAGCAGTAGGTGCACTCTGAAATGTTCGTTTGTTTCTCGTGAACCCATGTTGTCAACTAACAGATGGTATTCTATCATGCTAGAAGGTATATATTATTTTAGTATTGCCTAATTGAAACCATTTTACATGATTAACAGAAAATAGGTAGAAAAATGGCTTGTTTTATTTATGAGGTATACATTAGGTATGAAAACAAACGTCATGTGAGAGAATATCATGTGGATGTTATACATAAGCTTATTTTTATCTCCTCCGGTTCGGAACATAACCCGCGCCTTCAAACTTCATCGCTTGCATCATGTAGAAGATTACCATCTCCTTCTCCTAGATTATGTTAATACAGCGTGATTCAATGTAACCTAATTTTTACGTTGTGTAGTGTACACTTAATTACATGATTTATGTAAATTAATAGATATATAAGTTTAATGTCAATACTATGCCATTTGATGGAGCTCGTAAAAACATTTCATTTCCTGAAAATTATGTCCCGCAAATGTCCTCCATTTATGCGACGACAATCTGTCAGCCTATGATTCATATCGTCAAACAATTTCTGTAACATTTCAACTGGAATAGCATTAACTTCTCTCTGAATATTTTCTTTAAGATCTACAAGGAAGCAACAAAACTTGTTTCAACAAGAAGGTTCCACAGAACATACTGTTATAATTTCCATGGCAGTCGTACGTTAGCTCGTCATTTTGAAAAATGAATGCACTGCATAGCCTCCAAGTTACCCAGATTTCTCCCTCTGTGTTTGTTAAAGGCAAAGTTTATTCAGATAGTCCACAAGCTCTCTCATTACAAATCCTAGTCGTATAACTTGCATTATTTAAGTAACTCCCGATACAGCCCTGCTGCCTGCACATTGACATGCACTGGGCAGCTACACATACCTCACTAATCACAGCTGTTACTTAATGATGACTGCGCTAAACAAAGTAAATAACTAGTCAGAGATTAATATTTCAAAATAAATTTAGATAGTAAGAGTAAACGTTTCCAAAAGGAATTAAATATATTGCGCAACTATTAATAACCTGTATGTAAAAGAAAGCAATATCTTCCTTTTATGAACATAGCATATTTATGACCGGTTATAGACTGAATACATCTTTTTCTGGTCAACCTTGACTTCTTTGGCCGTGATCTTCAATATTTGATAAGATTTTGGAACAAAATTTCAATGTATGTAATTTTAAGCCAATGTTGCTGTGGATTTTATCTTTGTACAAAGAACCTATTGTTACAACAAAGTACTGATTTACAGTTTCAGCCAAACGGATTTAAATTTCACGTCACTGACCGTCTGTCGCATAACTTGTATGTTGCTGTCCTTGGTGATCTTGAATTTCATTTATTTAGCTTATATAAGTCTTCTTTCCGTTGGATATTTGCTTCTAAAGTCAGCGATAAACTTTTACAACTGAGTTTCAGAGTGATTTCGCAGTTTTAAGACTTGAAGGTGTATAAAATATACCTTCAAGTGTATTTGAAAACTACAGAATAAATAATATGTTTTACCCAACTGGTGCTAAAAGTGGGATGTTTTAACACAGGGTGCTCAAACTAGAATTCGTGTATTCTAACACCCAGTATATTCCAATACATTATAACACTCCAATGTTACCAATTTTAAATTTCATGTAAATCTGATGGCTATTAAAACCACTTAGGTGCTATTATTAAAAATGCAATTCCTCAAGCGGTAGTGAAATTAGGCCTAAATCATTGGCGCAATAAGCAGCCAAAAGTTTTATGCATTTATTTAGCTAGCTATCTTCATAGTCGGAGATGCACCTGTGTTAAAGCAATGCATTATATTATACTGATCGTCTGTTGAAACAAAATGGCAGTTGATGCACGATTCATGCTGGCGTTGAAAATGAAACAAAATGATAGGCGATGTAACGTAAACTATATACTGTAAATTAAAGGGATAACTTATAAGTTAAGCTGGCTAAGTGTATGTTACGCATGTTCAAAGTGATTTTATTTTTCCCGTTGGTATACAAAATCTCACATACAAAATAAAATGCCAGTTGCCACTTGTGTCAAAACATACTACTGTACTTCTTCTTGCTTTCTTTTTTGTAACCATAATAAACCACTGTAATTTTTCTTTCTTTCTTCTAATAATAAATTGCAAGAATTCTTGCTGCGGCTGCAAATTTGATTGGTCATATCTTCCATAGACTTTCTTAATGTTGATGCAAGATGTTTTATAATAATATGCTATTCTCAGCATAACATACACTGCTTTCAAATGAAAAGCTAAATGCTGATTTGCATTCTATTGTTCTGGCATTGCCTTTGGTGTCCCTGGGAGGAGTCAGAAACATTATAAATAATATATTGTGACCGCGCGCGCGGCGCTACCTGCGGCCGGCCGGCAGTGCCTCCCGTTGGGGCTTGCGGCCGGTTGTCGGAACAATAGTGAGCGTGGTATAAAACCCCTTTGTTTGTGCTTAATTTTTCGGGAGAATTCGTTTTGGCATGTTCTCATGAGCTCCTTTTACAGAAGGTTCCGCTTTGTAAGCGGGACCTATATAAGGGAAGCTGCTCACGCCAAGTCAGTCAATGTTGAATTCAGTCAGTGCTAAATTCAGTGGAGTTGAGATCTGTTAGAAGTGACAGTGCAATTGTGAGTCGCGTGCAGTTCAGCAGTTCAGGGTGGTTTGATTCGACGGATCAGTTGTGTTGTATTCCAAGTGTGTGTCAAAGTAACTCAAGTAATGTTGTGTTACGTTGAGTGCTTAGTGATAAATAAAGTGTGCTTTCGTAGTAACTGGCGTTCTTATTTGTTACAATATGTTATTCTCAGGATTCAAACTTTAACAGTTAGAAACTAATGATAGCAAAGTATATGCAGAATGGCTCATGTTAGCTTGCCGGATATAATACCAACACACTCAAAAGCATAACTAAATACCTTATTCAAATAATTAATGATAATAGGAGGACATTTAACAGAGATTGTAAATTAAGGCTTTTTAATATACTGAATTTATTCTGAGTATAATGAGTGTAGAGTGTAAAGAGTGTAGGAAGCTATAATCATTATTAGGTTGCAGTTCCTTTTCCCCCTTATGATGAATGATGCAAATAGTCATCGCTTTCGCGGTCTTTTTCATGTTTCTTGCTTATAAACAGTATCGAGGAACAAATATTTATCAGTTTTCTGCATCGGAGGTACAGCATTTGTTATATTACTGGGTGATATAACTGACTTTCTATTAGGCCACATGATTGATGCTGAGCCTCGGAATGTTTTATTACCGAATACTCAACCAAAGTGATTTATACAGACTGGAAACTATATGCGACCCGAAAATTGCTTATCTGAAAGAGGATATCTATATTATATTAAATATTGTTATGCATTATTCTTTTTTGTTTGTTTGTTTCCAAAAGTCAGTGTTTATTGTTTGAATAGGAGCGACACGACGAGCTATTAACCGCTTCACTGAAGGAGAGCATGCTGGAAGGTTGGGACAGGCCATGTGCTTATGCGTAAAGGCAGGTTTGGTATTTAATGCATTGTTGTGCTTTGCTACAGTTAAATGATAAAAACCTAGGTGCCTTATAAGACTTTTGCAGAATAAAATGCATCCATGAAGAAAATTACGTCACAGCTTTATTCTGCTAAGACAAGTATCTTTAAATATGTGTTCATCCCCTATTAACACATATTAATTTTTACTGTCTCTTGCACCCATTTATAATGGGTAGAGGAAGCATTGTATTCCACTCAAACATTCGATATAGGGATTTCGCCGAAATGTATGTTTTGAAGCTCCCCGAATCGAAACAGAAAACAAAGTATTTTTAAAGAAAGGTCCGCGCGTGTGTGGGCGGGGGGGTTATGTGTGTGTGTGTGTGTGTGTGTGTGTATTTATCCGTGAATGTGTTTGTTTGTAAACAGTATAACTCCAAATACCACGCTTGGTATTTAAGTTAAACATCTTCTAAGGATGTGATATGGTGATTTTCAAGAAAGTTCCCCCTTAAATTACTCCTTACGTGGAAAGTGTATCCTATTTTTTTTCGAAAATGTCTCCAACGATTTTGATTATGATGTTTAAGAAAAAGTATATCTTGAATTTTCTGCGAATACCCTGTGAAATCCTCTTTTTCTGAATTTATGGTGTATACTTTTGTATAAATTATAAGGGATAGATGAAATCCTTTTACGCAAACAAATGTAAATAGCTGTAAAATGCACAATTTATTTTAAATAACTCTTTGTGGCATCAGTCATTTCCAAAATATACATTGCTACTGTTGAAAATTTCAAAGTGGTTACAATTCAGTTGTTTTTCGCGAAGTCATGGAAGGGGTAGGAAATTCAAAGTTAGAGCTTGGCGACCCGCCTCTTAAACATTTGACTCTCGCTTCAGCCTACTGTATCCCCCTTTTACCTACAATGAAATGCGAGGTAACTTATTTCTGAAAACTTTTATCTCGATTAACACAAAGTAGGCATAAAATAAACTTTTGCAAGACTCATTTGTAGAAGTTACATAAAAAAATCTGATGTGATACATTCACATGATTTCTCTACCATCTTTCGTTTATTAGTGAGTATACAAGCTATTCTTACTAAAGCTTATTTTTATATCTACTAATAATCCAAATAAAGCTTTGCAGAAATAACTACATTACACATTTCGTTATAGATACAAAGATAAATGTGATAGTCAAATATTTAAGAACTGGACCGCTACATGCTAGCCTTAAAATTCTATACTGTTTCTTTGCAATCACGAGAAACAACTGAATGTTGAAAGGACTAAAGAATGAGCAAGAAATGAACAGTTCGAACCATTGATAACGGATATCTCAGAAGTAGCTTATGCCACAAAAAAGCTTATTTGAAATAAATTGTGTGTTTTAAAGAGATCCACATTTTTTGTGTAGTACGTTTTCGTCTATCGTTTAACGTTTACCAGTTGTACACAATTATACTAAATTCTTTCCGAATGAAGAGGACTTCAAAGGCTATTCCCATAAACTTCAAGGTGTACGTTTTATTTGTCATGTAAATGTCTTTAATATATGGCATTTTAATCAAAATTGTTAAAGCCAATTTTAGAAAATTAAAATATTTGAAAAATATTTAGGGGTGCAGGGATTTTCTTGAAAGTCTTCGTGTCGCATCCTTGGAATATATTGAACTTAAACACCAAGTTTGTACTTATCTGACTTTTCGTTTTTTAGTTATGCTGTTCACAGATATACTGACAGACAGACATACATATATACGCACACACATACACACACACGAACCATTTTATAAAAGTGCACTGCCGGTGCATGTACTGCCGGTAAAATCTCGGTATTGAATTTGTGGGTGGAATGCAATAGCTTCTCTACCTACTATGTACGTGGTAGAGAAGGTAATAAACGATAGTGAGTAGAGAAAGTCGTGTGAATGTAATGCATCAGATTATTTTAATAATATATAGGATAAGTGATGTTTGATCTTCGTTTGTTTTAAATATCCAGGCTGAAATATGAACTAATGTTAGCACAGCTTGTGAATTAAGACAAACGCCAGGATACCTGCCTACTGGAAATGTTGAGTTCATGGTCACTTAAGTGACCAAAACAAAGCAGGAGATATCATCACCAAGGTTAAACGACTATGCGTGTAAAGAGGTGGGAGGGAGAAGAAGGAAAACAGTTGCAAAGATAGTGTTATTACTTTTTCTGAAATATCTGTCTGTCCTACTTGTTTTGACAGGCTGCAGACAGCCATAAACTGGATTTACTAGTTTTATAATTCAAGAAATGAAATGGAAATTATGACACTCTGACGATGCAAATGAGACATGAGGGCATATTTAGGATCACTAAAACCGTAAATGAGCATTCTCTTGGTTGTAACCATTGTTTATGTAAAGGGTGGTAATATTTACGTAGTACTGCGAGACTATTATACAATACTTGAGGACAGAATATAGCGCTCTTTCTCAGTAACGTACCCATCCTGCTGGCCACACACCAAGGATCATAATGTCTCTCTTAAATTACTGCTGATAAAAGCTGAATGTTGAGTGGTAATTTAGAATTATAACACATAAAATGGAAGCCTAAGGAGAGTTCTGAACTAGCATGCTGCCAAGTATAATATAAAAGCACGAAAATACGTACACCCCAGGAAAAGAGCGACGTGATTTGTCACAACATATGCAATGTTTCTTCTCAAAAGTTACGTTAGTGTTTTGTTAATTCAATGCCGCATTACAGTATTCCGAGCAGACTTGATGTCAAGAGCAAGTTTTTGAACCTTGGAGAGTTGCCAGATTACGCCCGTTACGTCTGCGTGTCTGTCACGACTTCCATTCATGGGGTCAGGAGTTCGTGTCCCACCCAAGCTCCTGCAGTGCCAGCTGAAGGACCTCTCTAAGCTTCGTGGTCTTGAATGTATTTCTAGTAATGTAATATTTGTTCATTTTAAAATGCAGATTGTTCAGGCAAACCATCGCCTCCTCAACATTATAGAGGGAGGTGTCTGTCGCTTAACAGCAGCTTGTTTATGGTTGTGGACAGAACATATCGACCTTTCTACCTAGAGGAGACTGGAGACGAATTTCCCATTCCACTCGTAAATTTTATGCCCCAAACAAAGTAAATTATGGTACCAAACACCGCCAGACTTCAACAAATGCGGTTGTTAGATCTAGCGATTCTACTGCATTTTCTCACTTTTGTTGTAGTGTTTAACGCCCGTTCTTACTAAATACGGTATCACAGACAGTGTACACTGATGAGACATAGAACAATAATTGGGAAAGGAAATTTGGAAAGAAACGTTTCAGGCCTAAATTTAAGATGCTTCCCCGGCATTTGCCAGTATTGAGAACCGAGGAAAACTGTCATATTTCGGCCGTGGTTAAGTGGCGAAGCATCTCCCGAACATGATATTAAGGAGGATCGAAATCCTGGTCCTTCATAGCAAAGGACTCCAATTATGGTGTAATTCATTAAATATTAACATTTTAAAAAACAAACTCAGCAAGAGAAATTATGCTTATCAGCCTTTGTTATATAACAGTAATCGAGATATTTTATTTAGGGCCATTATTAATCCATTTAGGAAAGTAATTCAGACAAATAGCCCACTCTCACTGTGACACGAGGAATGTTATATACGAAGCTTTATAGTAATGGGTTCAGTTATTCTAACGTGGAGGGGTAATAATAATAAAACCTCACAGAAATGCAATTTGAGCTTACGGTTGCTCATCAGTTATTTACCCATAATAGAAAATTATCTCAACAATTTTGATAGAAGTACATTATTATTGGAAAGGTAGACTCAGGCTGAAACATTCAATGTCATAGCCGAGATTTGAGCCACGAATCCGGTTTCTCTAACCAACTACCATGGTGGCTCATTTGGTTAGAGCAACCAGACGGAAATCTGAAGATTCGTGATTCAAATCCATTGACTTTCTCAGTCTGATTCTGCCTTTCTAACCTTTTTTTGCACACGGCTTGTGTGAAAGAACAATTAATTGTCATAGGTTATTGTTAATTATTATTATCATCATTCATATCATTATCAACATCATCAAAATTCTTATTATATCCATGTCACTTTAAATGTGTAATGAAATACAAATGCGCTACGTTAACTAGCTTATGAGAAAATTCGCAAAAGCGGTTAGTTAGAGCAAAATGAGAGCAAAAACACACGTGTCTGTTAATTTCAGTTATGATAAATTAAATATGTATTATATTTATTAAGCTGTAATACTATTTATCATACTGCTCGGAGAAGAAAGCGATTTTATTTTATTATATTTAATTTAAAAACTCGATTGAAAATAGCTCTAACCGAGATCAAATCTGAAATTTGTTATGATTAGAGAACATGCAGCTCCGTTCGCGCTATTCGCTTACTGTGGATATGTTCTCCAACCAACCATTCATTCATTTATCCATCCGCCCGTCCGTCCGCCTGCCCGCTCGTCCGTCGATCGGTCTGTCAAGTCTATCTGTCTGTAAGCTTGAGAGGGAGAGAGAGAGAGAGAGAGAGAGAGAGAGAGAGATTTATAAAAATCCAAAATAACAGTCTTCCAACTAACGCGATCTTCGAGATGTTTGTAGCTAGTTCCAAAAGTAATGAATGCTCTGATCATAGAGAGTAGAAGTATGTTGCGTTATACTGCAATACATTAAGTGTATATCTGATGCAAGATCTTAAACCATTCCTGTTTACAAGCTCCGGTGTATAACAATGCCCACTAGATATCATTCGTCCTATCAGATTTTTATGTAACTGAGCTCTTGCGTAAGCATGCGAAAGGCAATCACTCGAGATGTGATTTTGGAATATAACTGTAATCATTAGCGTCATGGAAATTGATAAAGACTTACGACGACGACACCTTTACCGTCAGTTAAGTGAACAGGAGTCAATAATATTTCCAAGTAATACAACATAGGTATTGTCAGCATTACGAATTCGCGAGTCCATGGCTGAGTATAGGATGGAAAGGAGAAAGGAACGGAGAGCATCACCTGAATCACTGTTTTTATTACTCTATTTATTTTACGTCGCTTTAACTAAAGGGTCATATCGTGACGGATCCGTTAGTGGATAACTCTTGATCGAGGTGTGACGTTAAAAGATTTGCAGAACTCAACGGGGCAATACCAAGTAAACACAGGTTAGCGGGGAACAGAAGTATTACTACTACTACTACTACTACTACTACTACTACTACTACTACTACTACTACTACTACTACTACTACTACTACTACTACTACTACCACAGCGGTTCTCAGAAACGTCCATATGGATACACGGAGACGTTTGTAACATCGCATTAACCAACAGGGGCAAAATTTCGTACACCTATTCAATGAGCGAACTCAGCATAACAGTATCGTTAGATGATAATAATAATAATAGTAATAATGATACCAAACAAAAAATGGCAGTTAAACACTCGTACTCTCACATTTGCTGCTTATAGTCCATAAGATTAGACAAAAACAGCGTAAACACAGTTAAAAATAGCTATGGGCGGATACGTCAAATAAAGACATTTTAATTATTTGTCAGTCTAAAAAGTGAGTTTATTCCCTCGATAATAAAGTCTGTGCATCTGAAGTTACCTTTTCGATCTCTTTTTGTCTATAATCACGGACAGTACACTCTATTACAAGCCTGGTAAGTGCATCTCAATGAGCGCAATCCACTCATCGTCTTTGCTGTTAAGCCAGAGAGTAGAAAGAAGCTCGCTCACGCTAATGCGCCAGTTCCCCACTGACCTATGGTTACTTGGAATTGCCCCGTTGAGTTCTGCAACTCTTTTAACGCACGAAGGGATATCTACACACTTGAAATACGACGCAGTTGGGCCGCCTAGTATGTTGCCGGTGAAATCACGAAATCGAATATTTTGGGAACAACGTAATAGTTCCTCAATCAAAGGTAAGAGATGGAAACTTCAAACACTCAAAGAATGCTGAAAATATTTAGGGATAAAAACTAACAACGTATATGAAAACATCAGAGCAGTAAAAGAAGCGTGTAGTAGATGAAAGCTAAGAGAAGAAAATAATGGCAGAACTAAAGTTCCAAGCGAATATGAGAAATATTATACAACATAAAACAACACTAAAATAAACAAATGATAGGCAAAGAAGTAGAAAGAAAGAAAAGTAGCAAAGCACATAAGTGAAATTTAAAACGCTTCGCGCTTATTTAGTGTGATCTCTGCAAATGTATTCCAGATAAAGAAACCAACCAAAGGCGAACGTTCCTAAGCTTCCATGGCCGTCGCATGTGGCGATCAGACCAGTTTCTGGGGCACACCAGCACTTATTAGGTAACAGCAGTGGAGGACGCCCTCGGTTTTACTGATCATCCCAACAGGATTGCAAGATCAGCTTTTTCTTTATCTATTTTTGTCAATTAGATTTTATCTTTTGCTAACAGCAACGACCACTCCGTGTTTTAATATATAATCCTTGGTTAGCACTAAGTATTTGGGAAAAAATATGGTTATAGATGTGCTTACATTTACATACAAGATAGATAAAGGTCTAAACGTTGCTCCTGTAAGATAGAGAAATGGGCAAAATGACCAAGGATACATCGTAAACCACATCCAACGGCATAAGATAACAAATATAGGATACGCCTATAAAGGAGTTTCACGTTAGGTTAGCTTATCAGAATTGTAGTGCTCTCTGTAACACTAAATGAAAAAGCGAACAGTGGTGTTTCTTCTAGTCAAATCGGTGAAGCAAGATGCACCTGATGCATATGCCTCAACAGATCGCTGCACTCGGGGTGTATGTACTTGCATTATCCTGTACTCCTTTTTACCTTCTCTACTACGTAGAAGTATTGCATTCCACCCAAAAATTCGATACCGAGACTTCACCGGAAATACATGTTTTGAGGCCCCCTGAATCCAAAAAAATCATTTTTAGAAAAAGGTCCATGTGTGTGTATGTGTGTCTATGAATAGCATAGTTCAAAAACGAAAATTCGGATAATTACCAAACTTGGTATTTAGCTTCAGTATCTTTCAAAGATGCAACACGAAATTTTTCAAGAAAATCCCCCACCCCAGGCTACCCTTTACATCGAAAATGTTTGGAAAATTTTGGTTTTCTCAAAACTAGCTCTAACGATTTTGATTAAAATATGCTTAAGATATTTTTATGGCAAATGAAATGCATATCATGAATTTACTGGGAATGTCCCCAAAAGTCCTCTTTATTCTGAATGACTTTCATAACTGGAAAACCGTAACAGATAGACAAAAGTTTACTACACAAAAATGTAGATCTTATTAAAATACACAATTTATGTCATATACAACTTTTTTACCCAGTGAACCATTTCCGAGATATTCCTTCTTATTTGTTTGAAATTTCCAATACTTATACTTTTCCTCAAATGGGAATTCATTATTCGTTTGTTTGCTTTTTTATGTCTGGACATGCAAAGAGAATACAATGCTCCATATAGCAACCAGCTCTTAAAATATTTGACTGTCGCTTTAAACCTACCATATTCCCCTTGCACCCACAAGAAAATTCGAAATAAGATACTTTTTGCAAAGGTTCATCTCGATTAACATGAAGTAGATGGAGAATAAGCGTTTGTAAAAATAGTTTGTACAAGATACAAAGTAGAGAATAGAGAAAGTCATGTGAGTGTAACACATCAGATTTTTACTTTATCTATCAGACTCCTAGTAGATACAGAAGGCATTGCACGAAAATGTTTCATTATGTTTGATTTTCTCGTAAGTGACTTTGATTAAATACCACATGTTTAAAATATTTACATGACTAATAATCCGAGATATCTTGAATTTTCTGGAAATGCATAATTTTGTATAACTGGTAAACCACAGCTGATAGACAAAATCTTGATGCACAAAAACTGTAGATCTCGTTCAAACACATAATTTATGTCAAACATTTTGAAGCATTAAACATTTAGGAGATATTTCTTGGTATTGGTGTGAATGTTCATATTTTATACTTTTTACAAGTGTTAAGTTGCTATTCGTTTTTACTTTCTCTACTACGTACGTAGTAGGTAGAGAAGGTATTGCATTCCACCCACAAATTTAATACGGAGATTTCACGGAAATACATGTTTTGAGGCCACCTGAATCCCCCCTCAACAAAAAAAAAAGCATTTTTAGAAGACGGTGCATGTGCGCGCACGCGTGTGCGTGTGTCTGTGAACAGCATAATTCAAAAACGAAAAGACGAATAATACCAAACTTGTATCTTCCAAAGATGCGACACGAGGATTTTCAAGAAAATCCCCTTGCCCCAAACTACCCTTTACATGGAACATTTCTCGAAATTTCCAATTTTCTAAAAAGTGGCTCTAACGATTTTGATTAAAATACCATATATTAAAGACATTTACATGACAAACGAAATGTATTTTTTTAATTTTCGGAAATAGCCTGCGAATCCTTTTCATTTGGAAGGAATTTTGCACAATCTTGTATAACCAGTAAACGTTAAGAGATAGACGAAAACGTACTACACAAAAGATGTAGATCTCTTTAAAACACACAATTTATTTAAAATAACTCTTTTGTGGCATCAGTCATTTCCGAGATATCTGTCATTAATGGTTCGATTTGTTCAATACTTTTTTCATTCTAAGTCTCAAAGATTTTCAGTGGTTTCTCGCGATTGCATAGAAACAGTACGGAATTTTAAGCCCAGAGTATAGCGTCCAATTTTTAAACATTTTTCTGTCGCTATTCCCTTTGTATCCTAACGAAATTTGTAATGGAGCTATTTATGCAAAGGTTTATCTGAATTAAAATGAAATAAATAGAATAATAAACTTTCTTAAGAATAATTTTATACCCATCAATAAACGATAGAGGGTAGAGGAGGTTATGTGAATGTAAAATCAGGTTTTTAGAAAAAGGTTCGCGTGTGAGTCGCTCTCTCTCTCTCTCTCTCTCTCTCTCTCTGTGTGTGTGTGTGTGTATCTGAATAGCATAACTCAAAAGAGAAAATTCGGATATACACCAAACTTGGTATTTAGGTTCAGTCAGTACCTTACAAAGCTGCGACACGAAAATTTAAAAAAAATTCCCCATCTCAAACTATCCCTTACATCCAACATTTTTCGAAAGTTTTTATTTTGTAAAAATGGCTAAACGATTTTGATTAAAATACCACATATCAAAGATATTTACATGATAAATAAACTGTATATCCGAAATTTTCTGGGAATAGCCTGTAAAACCCTCTTTCGGAAGGAATTTCGTATAATTTTGTGAACTGATAAACGTTAAGCGATAGACAAAACGTACTTCACAAAAAATGTAGGTCTGTTTAAAGCACACAATTTATTTCAAATAAGTTTTTTTTGGCATAAGCCATTTCTGAGATATCCGTTATTAAAGGTACGAATTGTTCATTCTTGGTCATTCTTTTTAAGTTCTATCAACATTCAGCCGTTTCTCGAGATTGATTACATGGAACAGCATGGAATAAGTCAAGTGTATTGCGTCCAGGACTTAAAAATGTAACTATCGCTGTTCCCTTTGTATCTATAACGAAATGTGTATTGTAATTATTTCTGCAAAGGTTTACTTGAATTAAAATGTGGTAGATAGAAAGATAGGTTTTATTAAGAATAGTTTGTATACCCATTAATAAACGACAGGGGTAGAGAAGGTCATGTGAATGTAACACACATAATTGTTTTCTTGTAGGCATGCAAAGAACATGGAATTTCAAAGCCAGCATATAGCGACTCGCTTTTTAAAGATTTGACTGTCGCTTTAGCTTCCTGTATCATCCTTGTATCTACAACAAAATGTATAATTGAACTATTTATGCAAACGTTTATCTCAGTTTAACAAGACTTAGAGAAGAATAATAAGCTTTTGTAGAATATCGGTACAGAAAGTCATGCGAATGTTACACTTAAGATTTTTTAACGCAGTCAGCATTTAGTTGTTTCTCAGAATGTTATGGGAGTATTATGGAATTTCAAAGTCGCTTTTAAAATGTTTTACTATAGCTTCAGCCTCCTGTATCCCTCTTGAAACGAAATGTGTAATTGAAGTATTTCTGAAAAAGTATATATCAGTTAACTTGAAGCAGATAACAATCACTCTTTTGCTAGAATAGTTTGTAGGTACGATATAAAAATAAACGATTGAAGCTAGAAAATGCCATGTGAATATAATAAATCAGATTTTTTATCTTAGAATATTTTATCATGTGTGTTGAATCCACTGCATTACGTATTGTTGATATTTGTGGATTGAGATTGTTAACAGAGAAAAGTTAAGATTTATTTTCTTCCAACGCATGTTGAACTCTAATTGCAATTTCTCTAAACTTCATTTTTTGCCACATTGCCAAAAAACACCTACATCTCTATTAGATGCATCTTTCTGAAACATATGCACTTCAAAACTGTTAGAAGTAGACATAAGCCGTTTGAGCACATTGGTAAATTCTACCTGTCTGTTGTACTTAAAGAGATGTAGAAGAAGAAGAAGAAGAAGAAGAAGAAGAAGAAGAAGAAGAAGAGTGAAGGCGAGTGATAGGACTCTGTACGTAAATATTGATTGTATACACGAAATAGGAAAGGAACCTTAAAATATACTGTGACGCAACTTTCTCCGCCTATTGCAATTTATCTTCATGGCTGTTTTACAAATTATTTTAAATGATGCTCATAAGATTTCTCTCTACTTTCTGTTAGTCACGTTGAATATTCGCAGGAAAAGTTTTCGTTTCGATGCACATTTTATTGTAGGTATACAGGAAGATAAAGGAGCTTGCTACGACAGTCAACTGTTTAAACAGCATATACATTTTGCTATACCTGATATTGCGTGCATTTGCATGGGTTCATGAGAAATGAAAGAGCCTCCATATTATTTTCAAAGCCACATTTAAACTTTGGAAAAATTCTTCATTCTCGTTGAATTTTATGCAACTCAGACACCATATTACACTCTTATTAAGAGATCACCGAACGCTTAGAAAGAAAAGGTACATATTGTTTACAGTTAATACATACAATTCAACACAAATAAACATTTTTGTTGCAAAAAACATCTCCGAAAAACTCAATATATGTGAATATATATACCAAATATTTTGTCAGGTTTTGTCAGGTTGAAGTCCACTTTGGTGCATCTACATGCAGTATATTTGAAAATAGGTTATGAGGATTTCCCCTCTTCTTTTTAGCATTAATCGATGACAAACAAAACTAGATTTGTGGTAAAAGTAGTTAGTATCCTCTGCGCGTACAACAAAGTCCATATTAAAAATTAAAAATTACAAATGAGGTTGCTTTAGGACGAAAATTATGCGGAAAACCTCTGAATAAAGTCTGTACATTTACAGCAATGGCTAAAGCGGGGAAGTCGCGAGGCAGCAACTGACATATTGTGCTTTAGGGGTTTCCGTGACAAGTGTAATCAAAAGGAAGGAATACGCAATAATGCAGTGATTACAAGTTCCTTAGCTGCATGCTGAAACGTTGCCTTCCCCTTCGCCTTTTTTTCTATTGCTCCTTCTGCTTCCAAGTTCGGCAAACCCTCATACAGAACCGCTTCGATGCTGGCCTAAAACTGCAACGTACGCAACCGGCCTGCCACTTTCTGTAATAAATTGAAAAACTGCTGGATGGTAATATATGTTCTTATCAGTAACAGTTAATTATACGAGAGGTCTATAAATTATCAACCACATTCGCACATTTGTGATCAGTTTAAGCATTTTGAAAAACGTTCCAATTTATGAGACAGCATGATTTCCTTCACGTCTTTATTGTGTACACCACAACTCATCAATTTCCGCTAATAATTTAAATTACAGTACTACTTGTGGTTAACCATATAAAAAAGTAAGACACCCAAGATCACGAATTGCGTATTTATGCTCCACTTTCTCATTATTGTTGTTGTTATTATTATTATTATTATTATTATTATTATTATTATTATTATTATTATTATTATTATTATTATTATTATTAATCTTATTATAGAAAAGGCACAATGGTAGAATGTTCTTAGTGTCATCAGTCTTTTGCTTTCCCTACTGCTTAGCTATAGGAAAAAGACGGAGTACTGTATTCCATCCAAAAATGTTATACAAAGATTTCACCATAAATATACGTTTTAAGGTTCAATGAACTCAAAATCTGTTTAAAAACATATCAGTGTGTGTGTGTGTGTGTGTGTGTTGTGTCTGTGTGTTTGTCTGCCTGCCTGTCTATCTGTCTGTCTGTAGACAGCGTAACTCAGAAAAGAAAAGTCAGATAAATGCTAAATGTTATACTTAGTCAATTGCTATTTTAGCATGCCAGACGAAGATTTTCAAGAAAATTCCTCCTCACCAAACTACACTTTACATTGAACATTTCTCGTCTTTCTTTATTTAGTTTTATTTTTCTTTTCACAAAAATGGCTCTAGAAATGCTGATTAAAACGCAATACGTTTAGAACATCTACATGGCTAATAATAGGTATTTTTAATTCTCTGTGAATAGGCTTTGAAGACCTCATCATTCTGAATGAGTTTTGTGTGACTGACAGGTAATAAGAGAGACAGAAACTTACTGCACGAATAATTAAACCTCACTCAATATAATTTATGTCAACTTTTGTTGAAGTAGCCATTTTCGAAAACCTTTCTGTTACACATTTAAGTGTTTCCAGGTTAAAATGGCATGTGTCATTTATATAGCATAGTACGGGATTTTTCTTTTATCACCATTGAGTTCATTAGTAACAAAATCTAAATTAAGATATGCGAACAATTCTGTTTTGTTTTCTGTATCGCGCTGCAACTAAGTCCATATTGCTTAATTTGATACTATTTCTAGCTAATATTTCATCGTGAGTAAGTAACGTGAATAGAAAAATAAACTTTTATGTGTTATACTTGAGGGATTATGTGAAGCTATATTGGATAGAGAAAGATATGTGATTTTTTCCTATACATTTAACACAAATATAATGTAAGGTAAGGTAAATCAAGTATAACACAATGAAGAAAGAGAAAGAATAGCTTATTGCTATAAACAGTCTGTCTTTGGGAAGAGTTATTGGATGTAAAATCTGTAACAGATATTTGAAGTCCAAAAATAACTATAAAACTTGAACAGAAGCCTCTGAAATGATAGTTATGAAAAATACCTCACATAAAGAACACCAATGGTCTCGTTTGTAAAAAAAAGAGAGAACTAGTTTAAGACTTTTTAATTATCGTGACTTTACTAGTTATCTCACAAAGACAACCGAAATACAGCATTTGCGACGAAATAACAACTGGTTTCTTCTTCTTGACTTCAGGAATGCTATCTATTACGGCTTCTCAGCTGTCAAACCCACCTTTTCCTTTTTTTACCCTTTCTTTATTTTTGGAGGGGATGTACTTCTTTATTTTGACTGGGATCCTTTCTTTTTCCACTCTTTAATACTTATGTATTTTTCAGTTTACTTTATATTTTTGCAGTTTGTTTAATAGGTTTTGTTTCTTACATAATCCTTCTTTGAGCAACCTATTATTTTCGTTAAACATTTCTATTGTTTATATTTTTCCTGTCCCATTCCTTTAAAAATAATTCGATTGCATAAGTAATGTCAGTGTATCTTCTTCTTCAAGTCTTGTCCTGAACATAAATGTATTCTTCTATATACTGCTTGAAATTAACTTATTTTATTCTTTATGTCACAGCTTATATGGCTTCCCATATAATCAAATTCGGGTCTCTGCTCTGCGGTTTAATTTCGTATTATTATTTTTTCCTGTGCCGCTATATTCAGATGAGTCATAATATTTAGATATTTTAACATTGAAATACTTGAATAACTCGTGGCTCTTAAGGTAGATATTATGAAAAACGCATTTTTCTGACAAAGTTAAAAGTATTAATGAAAATTTCATTGAAGTATAAGCAGCAAAATTCTGAAGCTTTATAGTGCTTATATAGTAAATACCTGGCTGTTTTAGTCACCATACTTATTCTTGATTATGGTTTTATGGCCTAAATAGAGCTACGTCATAGTTAATTCTGACTTTTAATATTTTTTTCGGCAATACTTGCGTTTCATTGAACGAACCAATGCTTTATACTTTTGATTCGTTATTTTAGTTTATATGCAATTTTATTTATTCTTACAACCAATATCCGTCAGTAAAATGTAAACACTGCAACTGGAAACGTGGTATCATGGATCGTATTTGAAATATGTTGATTAAGAAATCATCCCTATTAATCCCCACGAACTTGATTAATGCAATCAAGTCATCATATTGTAATAACAAGGCAATAATGGACAAAGGTAAACAAGAATTAGAAGTCAACATGGGATTGAGGCAATACTGTGGTTTGTCACCCATTCTAATTTATATATACTTGAATAAAATAATAGAAGTATGGAGAAAAAAATGAAAACCAAGGGAAATTACTTTAAATAATATTAATGTATATACAATTATATTTACAGATAATCAGTTGTTATTGGCAAAGAATGAGATAGATATACAGAAATCGGTGTTTAATCTGAATGAGATAATAAATTAATACAATATGGACATTTCGGGAGAAAAAAATAAAGTCAATGGCCCTGGTGGATAAAAAGCAATTTCGGATCAAGATTGTAATCGGAGAACAAATAATTTAGCAGATATCTACCTTTAAATATTTGGGTTCAAAAATATCAGCAATTGATAGAAACATAGAAACGGAAGAAAATGTTAAAGCATATAATAGAATCAATGGGTGTATTAAAAGACATTTCGGTAGAAATATGAGGAAGAACATTAAATTGAGATTGTATAGGATAGTATCTAAGCCCACATTATAATATCCATATGAAACTTGGGTCATTAAAAACAAGGAAAAGTCAAGATTGGAGGCATCTCAAATGAGATTTTTAAGGTCCTTATTTGGTATAATCAGGAAAGATCCATTTCGGAATATAGATATACTCGTAAGAGAAGAATTAAAGAAAAAAAGTATTGTAGAAGAAATTAAAAGGTAGCAACATAAGTGGAAAGAGCACGTGCAAAGGATGGGACCTTCGAGATTATCACGGCAAGTACTATTTTATAAACCTTTGGGACACAGAGACATTGGACGCAGTTTAATTAGCCTCAGACCAGGTCTAAAGGCCCTATCCGTGTAAAGAAAGAAGAAGAAACCAATTCTGTTTCAGAGTGGATCCGTTACACTTCTAAAAGCATTTGTATGTGAAACAGATAAAAAAATTACCTGCGCAGTTTAAAAAGTTAACTAATACCCCAATTTTGGATACACTGAACACACTGAAACTTAACAACTAAATTTTTTCAAAACTACTTCCCTGCGTACGTTGCATAGTTAAACGTATTTCTCTACTTTCCCCAGAATGGGAAGATTGAAATTTGGTAAATATACAATCTGTGAAACAGTTTAGTTTGTCACAGAATTATTAGATACATTTATACATTTTATATACATAAGTTTAGAAGTTTAGAACTACTGGTCAATCAAAAAAATTGTGAGTTGCTGTGACTATTCCACTTATATGACGTGAGCACAATGGGAACGAGTAGTATTTAA
The DNA here is from genome assembly GCA_030765065.1 of Deroplatys truncata. Taxonomy (NCBI): domain Eukaryota; kingdom Metazoa; phylum Arthropoda; class Insecta; order Mantodea; family Mantidae; genus Deroplatys; species Deroplatys truncata. Next base: position 242,296,089 of record CM060975.1, on the reverse strand, counting down.
GAACGACTTGGATATCAACGGCCCGATTACAGCACAACTATCGCATTCATCGTCATTCAATAATTACATCTCCTCCGTCACTTGTTTCCGATTTCGGGAGACTCAAAACAGAATGACAGCTTCAAGTTTGTTAAGGTTATGCATTTAATTAGTTTGTTTTAAAAGTAAATGTTTTTCTTGAGGTTGTGTTTTTATTTTGTTAATGTAACATTTAACTTTGCTTTTAATGTTAAGCCTATAGCTAGGTATTTTTTCGTAATTCAGCAGTTGGTACAATACGCGGTGATGTGGTGATTTGTTTTAAACATAATGTAAGTATAAACTATTTTATTGCGTATATTGTATAATAACATTATTTGTATCGATTTTATTCGTGAAATAGTAAATATAAAAAATATCATTCGAAGTTTTGAGCTTAATCATATTAATTCTCTCGTACTACTAGCCATTTGTTTGAAACAACAACCGCTATATATACGTCAGGTGGGGTACTTCTGGGACTGCCCTCGCATTTGCAGCATTTTCACCGCTGGATTGGTGAGTACCAGCTGTTCCAGGTCGACTATAAAATTCCTGTCTTCGACCTGTCATTTCTTCGGCTCTCTGGAATCGGGGTCCCGTTCCTTTATTCTACTGCCCTTTCCCTCGTTATCGTTATGAGTCCTCGGTTCGGGCTTCTCTGCAAATTCGTACACTGAATTTGCGGTTGGCGGTCACTTGGGAAATGTGCGGGAAGTTTTATCTTCCTCCCGGAGGTGACGGACTGCCTGATTGCCGGCGATTCCTTCGTTTCCAGGAAAACAAGGTACATGCTCTTTCAGGTGCGGTCACTGATGAACTCCCTGCCCTAAATAGAAGTCACCTGGGCGTCTATCCCTGTATTCCCTGCGGTTTCTCTGGTGATTTGAGGATTCTCCGTTTTTCTGTTCAGGTCTAGAAAGGTAACTTTCGAGGGAAGTTAAAAGTTCAATAAATTGGGTAAATATCCTGATTTCGGCCACTCCGATGAACTTATATGTTTGTGGAAGGAAGTGGTCCGTGACAATTTGAATTACATTCCGTGGTGAGATCTCGGGCTCTATAAGTCTGCTCGGATTGACTATCCTGAGGAAGTAATCCTGCAGAGGCAGAGACAAACTATTGGAAGGGTCATATTTTCCAGTCAAAATCTCCTATCTGATGGTGTTTTGTCGATGTACGTCCGAGTAGTGTGCGAGAAAAGCTTGTTTGAATGTAAGATAATTAATGTTAATATCAAACACAATCTTGGCCCATTCTAAGACCCTCCGTCGCAGCTGTTTCTTCACTAAATGCATTCTAAGTGATTGGGAGATTATTCAGAAGATCGATGCTCTATCACCATTCTTTAGTCGCGCGTTTACTTGAAATCGTCACTTGACAAATATTTACTTATTTATAATTTTGGAAAACCCGCGTCGACGACTGCTATTAACAAACTGTATAAATATTCAATACAAGTCACTTCATCGTTACATAGAAGTTACTTCCGGCGCTCTGCAGGTAGGTACTTAACAAATTTAGTAAATTAGCATCCGTTTCTGAAAAAGGGTATTACGTGTTCCCTTAGCAAGGAAACATGACGAACTGTATAAAGTCGACGCTAAGTTACTGCTAACCTTCAGATTTCTTTACATGAAGCCACGTCTTTTTATCCTCTCATTGGTGCTAGCAATCATTCTATATTGTTATTGGCTCTTCGGTTGAAAATTTGGAGCATAAGTAGTAAAAGAGAGACCGTTGCTCGCAGCGTCTGCTTTCTCTGGAACTCGGTTCATCCCCTCGAAATACAAAGAAACGGAGTTTATAGCCCCACGCTCGGAAAATACAATGAACATTTTGAAGGGAAGCTACTCTATTTCGCCTAAATCTTGCAGACTTTCTTACGCAATTACGCCTTTATTTATTTGACAGCATTTATGAAACTTATAAGTATTTACAATTTTTAAAGAATCTTGGTTTATAGTTTTTAATCCAATCATGCTAAAATTGTAGAAAATCAAGTGGATTGTTAATTAATCTCTAATAATTCATAAATCATACTTAGTTAAGATTTCCTTTTTGTGCAGGTGTACTCAGACGGAAACATCGCTACAATTTACTAGGTACGCGGTAAATAAAGTAAAACGTGGTTGTATTTAAGCAATGAGTTTTATCAAAAACTAACACAATACTTTGCGCGTAAGTAGTATGTTACGCAATCAAGTTTACCCAACGATGTTCTTAAATATGCGTCCCAGGTATAAAACAACTTTTTTTATCTAGAACGTTTACCGGAGAAAACACTATATTAGATGTTTTTATTATCGATATCCTAATCATTTTCTCTTAATACTAATGTACCAGTACTTCCTCCGCCCAGCATACATTGGGGGAAAAAAACTCTTGATATGATACATTTACATGACCTTCTCCACCCTCTATCTTTATTAGTGGGTATACAAACTAGTCTTACTAAAACCTATTTTTACATCTACTTCATTTTAATCCAAATAAACTTTTGTAGAAATAGCTACATTACGCGTTTCGTTATAGATACAAAGGAAACAGCGATAGTCAAATGTTTAAGAACTGGGCGCTATATGCTGGCCTTAAAATGTCATACTGCTTCCGTGCAATCGCGAGAAACAAGTGAATGTTTACAGGACTGAATGCTGAGTATTGAACAATTCGAATCATTAATAACGGATATCTCGGAAATGGCTGATGCCACAAAAAGTTGTTTGAAATAAATTATGTGTTTTAAAGAGGTCTACATTTTTGTGTAGTACGTTTACGTCTATCGCTTAATGTTTACCAGTTGTGCAAGATTCCATCCGAATGAAAGGACTTCAAAGACTATTCCCAGAAATTCAAGATATACCTACATTTTATTTGTCATGTAAATGTCTTTAATACATGATATGTTAATCAAAATCCTTAGATCCATTTTTTAGAAATAAAACATTTCGAAAAATGTTCCATGTAAAGGGTAGTTGGGGTGGGGGATTTTCTTGAAAATCTTCGTGTCGCATCTTTGGAAGCTACTGAACTTAAATTCCAAATTTGGTGTTGACCCGACTTTTCGTTTTTGAGTCATGCTGTTCATAGATACACAAACACACACACACACACGGACCTTTTTCTAAAAATGCTTGTTTTGGATTCAGGGGGCCTGAAAACATGTATTTTCGGTGAAATCTTGGTATCATATTTTTGGGTGGAACGCACGATTGTCTCTGGGTCTGGTAGAGAAAGTAATAGAATTGTGTTACTTATATCAACAGATCTGAAATGTCTGGCATTGGTACTTGTAAATTCCTTAAATTTGCAAAAGATTTACGTTAATCAGAAGGATTCCTAGAAATTTTGTTTTTAAAGTTGCGTATGCTATTTTCCTATACAAAGTCAACACGCGACGAGAACGCACGTTCTATGCGAACTGGTAGGAACCGGGCTAACTATACTACCTACAGCGTAACACATTCACAGGGCATGGCTCGAACCTGCGACCCTGAAATTCCAATTATTTGTCTTAGTGGCCCTGACTAACGGGTTTGGCAAAGCATTAATGAGTCTTTATGGAGAAGAAGTGTAGATCGTTTGGTGAGGTGGCTTACTAGTGAAGTGGTGAAGGAGCAATGCTTGAATAGTCCCTTCCTTAACACGATTAAACGTCACAAACCAAAACCGTAGAAATTGAATTGAAAATTTTTCTGCGGGCTTATTTGCTATTGGCTAAACATAAACTACTTTAAAAACATATTTTGTTTCAGTTACTATTATGTCTGACTATTGTACCCTTGCCTTGAACTACCACTATTTTTATAACACGAGTGTTTTGTATCAAGAATTAAATTGTAAAATTTAGAACAACTCCCCGAGTATAGCATTAATCAAATCCAGTTTTACCGATTTGCCCACAGGAATCTACCACATTGCACGGAATAGGTGTGTATTATAAAGCTGTAGCCGAAAACTTCCTAGTAGTATGTATTTTACTTTTGATGAATACCTGGTGGTAGCATGCATTATGAACTACTCAGACGCCAAAATCACGTATGCATGTGTGATTTTCATACAAGATTGGCCTAACCAGTTGTAAAACTTGGGAGTCAGGTGTTGACGAATTCGCGTAAACTCTCCAGGATTTATACTACTAACAAATTAAAGGCAAAAAAGGTCATGGAAGGTTCTAAGCGTTATAACTTCTCAAGATCTTCATTGTTAAAAAGGTAACCAATGAAAACTCAAGATACTGGAATCACAGTTTAGCGCCACGCATTTGCTGGTCTACTGTTGATAACGTTAATGCGGGCTGATCGGGTTACCTGTATAAAGGAAAATGTGCCACTGTTCCTCCCTTACAGTCCAGTATTGACCTCAACTACAGTGCAGGTAGTCGGGCCAGCCCACACGAGTGTTTTCAGCAACAGCCTGGTAAGTACGTAGCGCTAAACTGTGATGTGATGTCGCACCTTTTGATTGGTTAACTTTTTGTGGCTATAACTTGCGAACTATTACATTTAGAACATACGTGCCACAAACTTTTTGTCTCCAGTCTGTCTGTGGAATGGGGCCCTGGAGAGCTAGTGGGCGAATTCGTGGACACTTGTAAGCATATCTTTAACATTAATGATCCGTAGACAACTTAATTACTTCCTCTATAGTGAGAGAAGGTTCTAAGAACGCGAAATCAAACAATTGAAATATATCGATTATTAAACTTTTTGAAAAATTATACTTACATATTAAAAATTTATATATGTACAATGTTGCCGACAAGTTATGTTAAGTTATAAAATTTCGATAGGATGGAAAACAGGTTATATATTTGTTTTTTTACTATTGTTCGTGTATGTAAACCACTACCACGAGGCACAACTTTTGCAGTATTATACCTTTTACTAAAAATTTAACTCCTATCGACACCCCTGAGAAAAATCACTTTTGTTGCTAGTTTTAAAAATACCATATGATATGACTGTATGCTGCACGGATAAAATCAATGAGAGCGACTAAGGGGAAGAGTGAAATAATGTAGAGAAAGTGTAAAAGGAGGGGGAGAAAAAATTAGAGAGAGTAAGGAAACAGAGAAAGGTGAAGAGGGAGAGACGGTAGGGAGAAGAGGGAGGAGAGAGGAAGTTGGATAATTGAGAGAGGGAGAGTAGCACAGAAGTACCTCCTCACTAAACGCAATTAAGCGAACGAGCTGCGGGTTCCGATAATAAATAAAAATCATGTAATTCGATGAATAAGTATGAAAAAAATGCGACTGCTTATTATAAAAAGCTTAAAATTTCGTAAAACTCTTGGAAGTCCAAGAACGTTAAAAATTGACATTTGTTAAAAGCCCATTATAAGCTGTTGTTTTAAACGTTACCTATTAATGATAAATGATAATGTTTAGAACCGGATGCAACAGTGGACTTCCTCAATTATTTTTCTTCCAAATTGAGGTAACATGTTTTGTTGACATATTACTTCAACATGGCCTTCACATAAGCATTCCATCCTCCGGGGTCCAGCACCCGGATATTGATGCCATGTGCGAAATTTATGGACACTACCCAAATTACTTCTTAAGAGCCACTCCTACGTGACCTCCGCAGTCGGCTTCCTGCATACTGCAAACGATGCAAGGACGTTCCCTACCACTTTTGGACTGCATAACGTCGCGACAGATCTCTGCATTCCATTACAGGTTTAAACAATACCACTGCCATGTGCAGTCACAAAAATGCAGCAATGTAATTTTTGACCTTCTTCAGCACCGAAAAGGGACTTGAATTCCAAACCGAACCTTTACGGCCAAACAATGGATGATGAATAACTAAGCCTTTAACATAGCATCCAAAAAGCAATCAAATATATGATCTTGAAATGTGCTGCTTTTCAGAACCCCGTAGTGAAAGCTTGGGAAACGAGGATGCGATAGATAAAAGCTGTCTTAAATAAATTAAAAATAACAAAACAATATTCCTAAGTAAAAGTACTAGATGATCAGAGACTCTAAACACACTTAACTTCAGAATAATTATTTACTGAAGAGGAAAATCAAATATAAAAATCTGATGTGTTACACTCACATGACTTTCTCTACTCTTGTACAAACTATTTTTACAAACGCTTATTCTCCATATGCTTCATGTTAATGAAGATATCGAGATGTCAATCTTATTGATAATTTTCTTGTAGATGCAAGGGGAATATGGTAGGTTTTAAGCGATAGTCAAATATTTTAACGCTGGTTGCTATGTGGCGCATTCCATTCTCTTTGCATGTCCAGGACATAAAAAAAATCTGATGTGTTACACTCACATGACTTTCTCTACTCTTGTACAATCTATTTTTACAAACGCCTATTCTCCATATGCTTCATGTTATTCGAGATATCGAGATGTCAATCTTATTGGTAATTTTCATGTAGATGAAAGGGGAATATGGTAGCTTTTAAGCGATAGTCAAATATTTTAACGCTGGTTGCTATGCGGCGCATTCCATTCTCTTTGCAAGTCCAAGACATAAAAAAATGAATAACGAATTTGAGAAAAAGTATAAGTATTGGAAAATTTAAGGGAATAACAAGCAATATCTCGAAAACGGTTCACTCAACAAAAGAAATGTATATGACATAAGTTGTGTATTTTAAGGCGATCTACATTTTTTGTGTAGTAAAATTTTGTCTATCTCTTATGGTTTACCAGTTATGCAAAAGTCGTTCACAATGAAGAATACTTTTGGAGACATTCCCAGAAAATTCGAGATATACATTTCATTTCTCATGACATTATCTTAAACATATGATATTTTAATCAAAATCGTTAGAGCCATTTTTGAGAAAATTAAAATTTTCGAAAAATGTTCCATGTAAAGGGTAGTTTGGGGTGGGGGGATTTTCTTGAAAACCTTCGTGTCGCATCTCTGGAAGACACTGAACCTAAATATCAAGTTTGGTGTTTATCCGACTGTTCGTTTTTGAGTTATGCTGTTCACACACACACAGACACACACACAGACACACACACAGACACACACACACACAGACACACAGACACACACACGGACATGTTTCCAAAAATGCTTTTTTTGGATTCAGTGGGTCTCAAAACATGTATTTCCGGTGAAATCTCGGTATCGAATTTTTGGGTGGAATGCAATACTTCCCCTACTTACTATACGTAGTAGAGAAAGTAAAAATGAATAACGAATTTGAGAAAAAGTATAAGTATTGGAAAATTTAAGGGAATAACAAGCAATATCTCGCAAACGGTTCACTCAACAAAAGAAATGTATATGACATAAATTGTGTATTTTAACGCGATCTACATTTTTCGTGTAGTAAAATTTTGTCTATCTCTTATGGTTTACCAGTTATGCAAAAGTCGTTCATAATGAAGAATACTTTTGGAGACATTCCCAGAAAATTCGAGATATACATTTTATTTGTCATGACAATATCTTAAACATATGATATTTTAATCAAAATCGTTAGAGCCGTTTTTGAGAAAATTAAAATTTTCGAAAAATGTTCCATGTAAAGGGTAGTCTGGGGTGGGGGGATTTTGTTGAAAACCTTCGTGTCGCATCTCTGAAAGATACTGAACCTAAATACCAAGTTTGGTGTTTATCCGACTCTTCGTTTTTTAGTTATGCTGTTCACAGACACACAGACAGACACACAGACAGACACACAGACAGACACACACACGGACATGTTTCCAAAAATGCTTTTTTTGGATTCAGTGAGTCTCAAAACATGTATTTCCGGTGAAATCTCGGTATCGAAATTTTGGGTGGAATACAATACTTCCCCTACTTACTATACGTAGTAGAGAAAGTAAAAATTTGATGCTTGACAATCACACTTGATAATCTACCCATTAGTAATTTCACAGACACTCTATACAAATTATTTCTATAAATACAATAAGTATCTGTCCAAAATGATTTCTGATTAAGTACCACGAATTCCTTATGTTCAAAGGATAGAATACACTCAAATGTTTGTTATTATAAATCCAAATCTGTTTGTCATTAGCTCATGCGAAAGTAAAAAAAATCTGATGTGTTACACTCACATGACTTTCTCTACTCTTGTACAATCTAATTTTACAAACGCCTATTCTCCATATGCTTCATGTTAATCGAGATATCAAGATGTCAATCTTATTGGTACTTTTCTTGTAGATGCAAGGGAAATATGGTAGCTTTTAAGCGATAGTCAAATATTTTAACGCTGGTTGCTATGTGGCGCATTCCATTCTCTTTGCATGTCCAGGACATAAAAAAAATGAATAACGCATTTGAGAAAAAGTATAAGTATTGGAAAATTTAAGGAAATAACAAGCAATATCTCGAAAACGGTTCACTCAACAAAAGAAATGTATATGACATAAGTTGTGTATTTTAACGCGATCTACATTATTTGTGTAGTAAAATTTTGTCTATCTCTTATGGTTTACCAGTTATGCAAAAGTCGTTCACAATGAAGAATACTTTTGGAGACATTTCCAGAAAATTCGAGATATACATTTCATTTCTCATGACATTATGTTAAACATATGATATTTTAATCAAAATCGTTACAGCCGTTTTTGAGAAAATTAAAATTTTCGAAAACTCTTCCATGTAAAGGGTAGTCTGGGGTGGGGAGATTTTCTTGAAAACCTTCGTGTCGCATCTCTGAAAGATACTGAACCTAAATACCAAGTTTGGTGTTTATCCGACTCTTCGTTTTTGAGTTATGCTGTTCACAGACACACAGACAGACACACAGACACACAGACACACAGACAGACACACACACGGACATGTTTCCAAAAATGCTTTTTTTGGATTCAGGAGGTCTCAAAACATGTATTTCCGGTGAAATCTCGGTATCGAATTTTTGGGTGGAATGCAATACTTCCCCTACTTACTATACGTAGTAGAGAAAGTAAAAAAGAACCGCGCATTTTCAGACGTATTTCTCTTGATAAGTAGGCCCCATTTAAAAAGTGTGAAAAGCACTGGGCAATATCTTTTGTATCTTTGCTTTCCTCTTTTATACACAAAGTTTCCTTACCTTTGGCTATTAAGTCACCCAAGGTTTCACAACCTGTATTTTGTAAAATATTAAAAAAAAAAAAAAGTTGAAGGTGAATGAAAGGCTAGGGCATAGCCTTCCATTTAATTGTATAATGGTCGCGTAATACAACACATAATACGCGTCTAAGTCCCAATAAACAGTTTGTCCCTCTCCTTTTCTCTTCTTTCCGCTGCAAATACCAGAACATAATTGCATCTTCATCTAGAGCATACCTCGTTTAAACAGTTACCTACGATACAATTAGCCCATATTCAAGGACGCATTGAAGAAAAATTCAGAGGCTAAACCTCTTTGGCTATTCAAGGAATATTTTAAAGTTTAAGAATGGTAAGAGAGAAAATATACCACATAGAAATTATTCCTACAGTAAAGAGCTTACTAGAGTGCGCAAATTGTTTTAGTGTAGCTTTATCAAGTTCGGGTACTTTCTAAGTTTTATATAAGTAATGATAAATAACTTCCGAAACCGTAATAAGGTGGATATCCTTCAGTAATGAGTGAGTTGTATATGTGCAAACTTGCATTCTAAATTGCATTCTGTACTTGCTGGTTAATATTAAGAATAATAACTGTTAAGTTATAACATATTATTAGTAGTAATATTCCGCGAACGATTAGATGAAAGATGTGGCACCCCCAACAGCCTACCAGATATCCTAAATTCAGCACAATAAAGAAATTTCATGAAATCGACAAAATTATATAGATGTAGCACTTATCCAGTGAATTTAAGAATTAAATGTTGAACGTATTATTGCTGTTTCAAAATATTGCATTTCTCGTTATAATTATGTGTGTATTTTAAAGTAGTAGCGATATGATTTTATAGTTGAAGCGACAATAAACAATTAAAAAGAAAAAAATCTTATGTGTTACACTCACATGACTTTCTCTACTCTTGTACAAACTAGTTTTTACAAACGCTTATTCTCCATCTACTTCATGTTAATCGAGATAAACATTTGCAGACTCTACCTTATTGTTAATTTTCTTGTAGGTGTAAGGGGAATATGGTAGGCTTTAAGATATAGTCAAATCTTTAAAGAGCTGGTTGCTACGTGGAGCATTGCATTCTCTTTGCATGTCCAGGACATAAAAAAAGCATTTTTGGAAACATGTTCGTGTGTATGTCTTGTGTGTCTGTGTGTGAACAGCATAACTCAAAAACGAAAAGTCGGATAAACACCAAACTTGGTATTTAGGTTCAATATATTCCAGGAATGCGAGATGAAAGTTTTTAAGAAAATCTCCCCACCCCAAACCACCCCTTACATGGAACGTTTTTCGAAAATGTTTATTTTCTCAAAAACGGTTCTAACCATTTTGATTAAAGTATCATATGTGTAAGACATTTTTATGGCAAATAAAACGTATATATAGAATTTTCTGGGGATGTCCACAAAAGTCCTCTTCATTCTGAACGACTTTTACATAACTGGTAAACCGCAAGAGACAGACAAAATTTTACTACATAAAAAATGTAGATCACGTTAAAACACACAATATATGTCATAAACATTTTTTTTGTAAAGTGAACCATTTTCGAGATATTCCTTGTTATTTCTTTGAATTTTCCAATACTTACACTTTTTCTCAACTGAGAATTCGTTGTTCTTTTTTTATGTTCTTGACATGCAAAGAGAATTACATTTTACAAATAGCGACCAGTTCTAAAAATATTTGACTATCGCTTAAGTCTACTATGTTTCCCTTGTTTTGTATTTGCAAGGGCAATATAGAAATACAGTAGCCTTTAAGCATAGACATATCTCTTAATAGCTGGTTGCTATGTGCAGCACCATTCTCTTTGCCACAGATTAATACTCTTTGCATATCCAAGACAAAAAAATGAATAACGAATTCCCATTTGAGAAAACGTATTGGAAAATTTAAGGGAATAACAAACAATATCTCGAAAACGGTTCACTCAACAAAAAAAATGCATATGACATAAATTGTGTATTTTAACGCGATCTACATTTTTGGTGCAGTAAACTTTTGTCTATCTCTTATGGTTTACCAGTTATGCAAGAGTCGTTCACAATGAAGAATATTTTGGGAGACATTCCCATAAAATCCAAGATATACATTTTATTTGCCATAAAAATGTCTTAAACATATGATACTTTAATCAAAATCGTTAGAGCCGTTTTGAGAAAATAAAAATTTTCGAAAATTGTCCCATGTAAAGGGTAATCTGTATGGGGGTATTTTCTTGAAAACCTTCGTGTCGCATCTCTGGAAGATGCTGAACCTAAATACCAAGTTTGGTGTTTATCCGACTGTTAGTTTCTGAGTTATGCTGTACATAGACACACAAGACACACACACGAACATGTTTCCAAAAATACTTTTTTTGGATTCAGGAGGCCTCAAAACATGTATTCCCAGTGAAATCTCGGTATCGAATTTTTGAGTGGAATGCAATACTTCCCCTACTTACTATACGTAGTAGAGGAAGTAAAAAAACTGTATGAAGTTGAAATGTGAAGAAATAGGATTCTATTATTCTATCACATTCTATGCTATGGAATTAAAATGTGCCCGATACAAGACAAAATTAACAATGAAATAACTGCAAGAAATAATACTGAAGAGGTCACAGAAATATATAGAAGAGCTTTACGACACAAGAAATCGCCCAAAAAGCTTAGTGCAGAAAATGAAAAGGGGATATACAAGGATGAAAAAGAAATTCCAGTTTTGATGAAAATGAAAACGACAAAATATGGGAGTTGGTGGAAGTTTCACTGAACTAGTTAAATTTTTTGTGACAGAAAGAATTCTTTGTTTATGCAATGAAATAATTATACGCACGAAAACATTAATTCCTCCAGGACTTCAGAAAGACAGTGATGTCGCCTGTGCTATGCAAAAGCAATGCGAAGAAATCCAAAGATGAAGGACTATTAGCCTAATACCTCATTTGGCAAAGGTTCAACTGAGGATAGTACACGACATCTGTATATGTTCTAAGTTTGAAGGCGAATTAGATGTGCTCGGCTTCAGGAAAGGAAAAGGTACAAGAGATGGATTTGGACTGTTAAGAACAATCGACAAAGGTTAATACAGAAGAAGTTCATGTGGCATTTATGAATCTAGAGAATAAATTTGACAGAGTAGATTAAAATAAATTTCAGCACATTCTGAAGATAAAGTAGACGGAAAGAAGACTCCTGAGTAATGTCTATATGTAGCAACTAATTAGAATCAGAATAGGATAAGATATGTAGAAACAAGTAGAGTAAAGAGAAGGGTATAACAGGAATCACCCTTACCACTCCCTGTTCAACATCTACTTGCAGAATCTGGTGAAGAATTGTTTCCAGAAAAATAAGGAGTTGTAATTGGAGGAAGAGGTGTAAAATGCTGGTGTTATTATACTGCTAACACAGGAGAAAAATACCCCAATGATCATATTTATGGAGGTGTGGCAACAGCGAGGAGCCTGTGATGAAGAAAAGCATGAAAATTAACGATAGTTTATTTGTATCTCTTCTGCAAACCATACTTTAAAAAGTTTATATTTCTATCTTATTCATGTTAATCTAGATAAAAATATACCGAAATGGTTTTATTATACATCTCATTGAAGGTACAAGAGAGGTATAGGAGGCTGAAGCGATAGTCAAATAGTTAAAATGCGGGGCGTTATGTACTCTTTTTGGAATTTCTTTCTTTACATAAGCACAAGAAACAAATAAATGGCTAATTAGTACCTCAAAAAAGTAGACGTGTAGTAAAAATCCAAACCAATAACAGTGAATATCTAGATTAATGCAACAAAACAAATTATTTCCATAAAGTGTTTTAACGAGATCTGCATTTTTCGTGTAGTAAGCTTTTGTCCATCTCTTATGGTTTGTCAGTTACACAAAATTATACAGACTCCCTTCACAATGAAGGAACTTCATAAGCTATTTCCACAATATTCAAGATATACATTCTATTTGTCTCGCAAATATCTTAAACATTTGGTATTTTAATCCAAATCGTTTGAGCCATTTTTTGGAAAAAAAATCCTTGTAAAGAGTAGTTTAGAGTGGGTGGGCTTTTCTTGAAAATCTTTGTATGGCATCTTTGGAGGAAACTTGCGCGTTGCGCAAAGGAGAAAAAACGTCTGAAACTACTTGAAATCTGAATATATGGAAGATAAAATAAGTAATAACGCTATTTTAAATAGAGTTGATGGGGGAAATGTAACAGTGAAATTAATCATGCAGAGAAAGAGAATTCCAGAACATTGAAAAAACTGCTTACTAATCAGTGCACAGAAAGGAACGATAAATACAGTGCTTCTCACGTATGAGTTCGCTGGTCGATTGGTTGGCGTGTATCTACCCTCTATCGTTTATTATTGGGTATATAAATTATTCTTAGCAAAGCTTATTTTACTACCTACTTCATTTTAATTGAGATAAAGTTATGTAGAAATAGCTATTACACATTATATGAGAGGTTAAAGTCATAACGCACATGATCCAAAAACAGAAGTTTTGGTAAACAACCGAAAACCAATTTGTAATGGTTCAAGTTATTTCCCTTTGAGTGGAAGCTATTTATTATGAGCAAAATACGCCTAAATATCATGAATTACCTTTTTAATGACGTTTATTTGTGAAAGAATGAACATTATTGGGCTTAAAATAATTGGCCTCCGGATCCTGAGAGTTTTGAAAAGTTCCCCTTTGGAACATGTGAGTTTATAAAATGACCAATCTGGAACATGTAAGCTAAGATGATAAACATTTGAGATAATGAACAACATCTGAAGGACTCCAACAAAAGGTGCTAGCTGAGCATAAATAAATTAATCAATTAATTAATTAAACATTTAAATAACTGTTTAGAAATGTAATGGCTTATTTTATCTATGAAGCTTGTTAGATAACTTCTGCTGGCAATTTCTTCATTGATTGTCTCTAAATACATTACAATTTAATCTTCAAAACAAAAGGATCTCAGTTTACAAAATGATAGGTCAAATTAATATAAATCCAATAAGCTCTCGGGCGATAAGTCTTCTTTCCATCTTCTCAAAAATGTTTGAACTCATGCTTCCACACCTTTTACTAACTGACCTAGATGGCATTATACCTCCTTTTTAGTTTGGATTCAGATCACAACATTCTTGTCTACAACAATTACATAGAAGTGTTGAAACCATACTTGACGCCCACGAAGAACAATCAGTTTGCTTAGATGTTTTCCTGGACACAGAAAAGGCTTTTGACAAAGTGTGTAACGATGGGTTACTGTACAAAATTAAAAACCATACTTCGGATACATATTACAGAATAATTAAATCATACCTACTAATCGCACCTATTCTGTAAAATTTGAATATACACAGCCACAATCACGTGCAATTAAATCTGGTGTATATCAGGGAAGTGTTCTTGGGCCACTTCTATACATCACATATACATCTGACTTTTCATCACACATAAACTTGACTATTGCGCATTACGCTGATGACGTTGCAATTCTGAATAAAGGCACTTGTGAATCAACAGCCACGCGGCTTAACACACTCTGTGAAGAAATCGACCTATAGTGCAAACGTTGGGGAATCATCAGTGAATCCTTTAAAATAAAAATTAGCCAAGTTCACATGCAAGACAAACATCAGTAATCATTTCGTTAAACTAAAAGATCCAGTAATACTAACACCACAAACTGTTAGATATCTCGACTTTATTTTAGATAGCACATGCACATGGAATGATCACATCACCAACTTTGTTCAGAAAATCAGGTATCCTGTTAGTCTTCTGAAGTCTATTATATCTAGGAAATCGCCACTTTCTTTGCAGTACAAAATATTGTTATATAATTGCCTCATCCGTCCAATATGGCAGTAGGTATGGTTGTACAATCTGGGGTTCCACCTCATCATCACAAATTCGAAGAATACAAACTCTATAGAAAAGTTTTCTCCGAATTATAAGTGATGCACCTCGGTATATTCGCAACACCACTCTTCATACTGATCTAGGGATTCCGGAGGCTTCCACAGTCTTCCGAAATAGCTACAAGAGTCTCTACAACTCATTTCTTGGACACACCAATCCGTTACTACTACAGATACCAGCAAACCCTACGCCTGAATATGCCTACAGAAGACTGAAAAGGAAAATACCAATAGACCTAATTTAATGACAGCAAATATACTTTGGGATTACTATGCGTAACAACTCAAACACATTTTTTTTTCTGTAAATGTGCACAATATATTGTACAGAAAAGTTTCCGTTATTAATAAAAAACTTAATTTCTAATTAGAATGCTGCGTTAATAATGTGAGAATGACAAGAGCACACTTAAAATAATATGTTACTGAGCGTACAGATGATATCACTTTGATAATGATTATTGTAAACAATTTTGGCTTCGTATTCCTGGAATGTGTAACGGAATGTTACAAAGATTAGATACGATATGACGTCATCAGATGCTAAATCCCATACCCTGATTAACGTCCGGTCACATGCACAGTCGGGGGAAAAGCGATACTAACTTTGCTAATTTGGCTTGGTTTTTACTTTCTCTACTACGTATAGTAAGTAGGGGAAGTATTGCATTCCACCCAAAAATTCGATACCGAGATTTCACCGGAAATACATGTTTTGAGACCTCCTGAATCCAAAAAAAGCATTTTTGGAAACATGTCCGTGTGTGTGTCTGTGTGTGTGTGTGTGTCTGTGTGTGTGTGTGTGTGTGTGTGTGTGTGTGTGTGTGTGTGTGTGTGTGTCTGTGAACAGCATAACTCAAAAACGAACAGTCGGAGACGCACCAAACTTGGTATTTAGGTTCAGTATCTTCCAGAGATGCGACACGAAGGTTTTCAAGAAAAACACCCCACCCCAGACTACCCTTTACATGGAAGATTTTTCGAAAATTTTAATTTTCTCAAAAATGGCTCTAACGATTTTGATGAAAATATCATATGTTTAAGATAATGTCATGAGAAATGAAATGTATATCTCCAATTTTCTGGGAATGTTTCCAAAAGTATTCTTCATTGTGAACGACTTTTGCATAACTGGTAAACCATAAGAGATAGACAAAATTTTACTACACAAAAAATGTAGATCGCGTTAAAATACACAACTTATGTCATATACATTTCTTTTGTTGAGTGAACCGTTTTCGAGATATTGCTTGTTATTTCCTTAAATTTTCCAATACTTATTTTTTCTCAAATTCGTTATTCATTTTTTTTTTATGTCCTGGACATGCAAAGAGAATGGAATGCGCCACATAGCAACCAGCGTTAAAATATTTGACTATCGCTTAAAAGCTAGCATATTCCCCTTGCATCTACAAGAAAATTAGCAATAAGTTTGACATCTCGATATGTCGTTTAACATGAAGCATATGGAGAATAGGCGTTTGTAAAATTAGATTGTACAAGAGTAGAGAAAGTCATGTGAGTGTAACACATCAGATTTTTTTCCAC
This sequence comes from Deroplatys truncata, assembly GCA_030765065.1. NCBI lineage: Eukaryota > Metazoa > Arthropoda > Insecta > Mantodea > Mantidae > Deroplatys > Deroplatys truncata. The sequence goes on along the minus strand of CM060975.1, from coordinate 242,279,539 downwards.
GTTTCTGGAGCATCTGCACGTTTTCGTGGTCGCCCCCTTCTACCTTTTCTTCCAATCACTATATTCGTGAAAATCTCTTTAATTTAATCCCTAAACCTGTTGATATTCATAAAAAGTTGAATTGGGAGCACACGTAGAACACAGTCCTTCGTCAGCCTAAGTACAGAGCAATACTGTGGTGAAGGGTGAAGAGAGATGAGACAACTATCGATCGCTGATTGGCCGAAAAGCGATGGAAAAAGCTCACAAGATCCAAAGGATCATGAGACTTTTGACACAAACCGGGGAATGTTAACAAGAATCAAGTGAAAAATGAAACAAACTCTCTCCGGAATCGTATTCTACGCAGAAAACCGAATCGTAGTATACTGCTACCTCCATTTTGAATTTTTTGGATCCTGTGAGTTATTTTAACCTGCTCATTACACTTTCGTTATAGATACAAAGAGAACAGAGATAGGCAAATGGTTCAGAACAGAACGCTATATTCTGACCTTAAAGTTCCATACTCTTTCCATGCAATCACGAAAAACAATTGAATGTCGACAGGACTCTAAAGGAATGACAAAGTATTGAGCAATGTGAACCATTAATAACGGAAATGACGTATGCTACAAAAAATGTTATTTGAAATAAACTGTGTGTTTTAAAGAGATCTACGTCTTTTGTGTAGTACGTTTTCCTCTGTCGCTCAACGTTTACCACTTATAAAGGGTCTTTCAACAAGAATGCCCTATCTTTAACATGTGATAGCTGCCGTTGTAATTGAGTTACAGCAGTCATTTTTTTCGTGTGGTTACAGTTGTTATTGACAAATAGCCATGGAACGTTACAGCATTCAGCAACACGTAGAAATTGTGAAAATGTATTATCAAAATGGATCATCTGTTCGCCAAACCTTCCGTGTATTGCGTGAAGTTTACGGTGTGCATAATCGTCCCTGCGAGAGAACGATTCGGCGTTTGATCGATAAATTTGAAAGAAGTGGTTCTGTCAGCAATTAAAGAACGCCTGTACGTAATCGACTTAAGCGCTCCAAAGAAAACATAGGCACAGTTCGTGAGAGTGTACGTGCTAACGGAAACAAATCAATTGCTCGTCGAGCGCAAGAATTGGGGCTTTCGCCGACCACAACTTGGCGAATTCTACATCTGGACTTGAAGTTTCACGCTTAAAAAATGGTGTTAACTCAATAACTAAAGCCCAACGACCATAGGTTGCGTGTATTCGCTGACTGGGCTATGAAGCAATTGGAAGCTGACCCGGATTTTTGTCGAAAAATCATCTTCAGCGACGAAGCCCACTTTTGGATGGATGGTTGTGTTAACAAACAAAATTGCCGCTATTGGAGTAATCACAATCCAATGCAGATTCAAGAACGACCACTTCATCCCCTAAAGGTTACTGTGTGGTGTGAATTTTGGTATGGTGGAATCATTGGTCCATATTTTTTCCAAGATGAAGATGGAGAAGCTCTGTCAATGGAGAAAGATACCGGGCTCTTATAAGGGACTATTTTTGCCTCAATTGAATGGTATGGATCTCAGAAACATCTGGTTCCAGCAAGATGGTGCCACATGTCATACTGCTCTCGAAACAATCGATCTTTTGAAGGAGAAGTTCAGAGGTTTCATCATTTCCCGTAGTGGTGATGTTAACTGACCCCCGAGGTCATGTGATTTAACGCCGTTGGATTACTTCTTGTGGGGTTATGTTAAATCTCGAGTTTATGTCAACAAGCCAGAAACAGTAAGTGATCTTATGAATAACATCACGCGTGTTATTCGTGAAGTTGGACCTAATTTGCGTTCTTCTGTCATTGAAAATTGGGTGAACCGTATACGCGCAACCAAACGAAGTCGCGGCGGTCACTTGACTGACATTCTCTTCCACACGTAATGGCATTAATTATGTTCCAAAATAAAAAAATAAATAAACCTCTATCATTTATAGAACATGTTTTATTTAATTTCAAAGATAGGACACTTGTTGAAAGATCCTATACAAGGTTATACAAAACTCCTTCCGAATGAACAGGGCTTCACAGGCTATTCCCAGAAAATTCTAGATATGCGTTTTATTTGTTATGTAACTATATTTAATATATGGTATTTTAATAAAAATCGGTAGAGAAAATTGAAAATTTCGAAAAGGATAATTTGGGTTTTTGGGGATTTTCTTGAAAATATTCGTGTCGCATCTTTGGAAGGTACTGAACTTAAATACCAAATTTGGTATTTATCGGACCTTTCGTTTTTTAATTGTGATCTCTCTCTTTCTCAAAGACACACCAGACATACACACAGACACATACACGAACCTTTTTAAAACTGCTTTTTTATTCAGGAACCTCAAAACGTGCATTTCCGGTGAAATCTCGATACCTAATTTTTGGGTGGAATGCAATATCTTCCCTATCTAGGACGTACGTGGTAGAGAAAATAAAAAGCCTAAGAGCAGAAGACAGCACATGATACACAATATTAAGGTAAATTGTTCACATTCTGAGCCGAAAATAAAAGCGCAAAAGAGGGAAGAATAGAGAATATTTGGTTTTCACTGAATAATCTCATCTTGGCCAGAAAACTGTGTATGGTTGATTGATTGATTGATTGATTGATTGATTGATTGTGAGCTATTGAGTCATTTTGCGGAGATTTTAAAATAAGACAAAAATATAACAGTATATGTTTTGCCACTTTTGTCATTACATTGCCACCTTGGACCATGTCAGTCATTAATTTATTTGCGCCCTTTTCATAAAGCTGCGTGGTAGGATTCGGTTCGCTATGTTTTTACTTTCTTTACTACGTATAACAAGTAGGGGAAGTATTGGATTACACTCAAAATTTCGATACCGAAATTTCACCGGAAATACATGTTTTGATGTACCCTGGATCGAAATAAAGCATTTTTGGAAAAATGTTCATGCGTGTCTGTGTGTGTCTGTGAACAGCATAACTTAAAAATGAAAAGTCAGATAATTACGAAACTTGGTATTTGAGTTTAGTATCTTAGGATGCGACACAAAGATTTGCAATAAAGTCCCCCCAAGCCCATCTACCCTTTACATGGAACATTTTTCGAAAATTTTGATTTTCTACAAAAATGGCTCTAACGATTTTGATCAAAAAAACCGTGTATTAAAGATATTTGCATGACAAATAAAACGTATATCTTGAATTTTCTGGGAATAGCCTAGGAAGTCCTCTTCATTCGGAAGGAATTTTGTATAATCTTGTACAACTTGTAAACGTTAACAGACGTAAACATACCACAGAAAAAATGTAGATTTCTTTAAAACACACAATTTACTTCTAATAGCTTTTTTGTGGCATAAACCTTTCTGAGATATCCGTTATTAAAGGTTCGAATTGTTCAATACTTATTCGTTTCAAGTCCTATCGATTTTCAGTTGTTTCTCGCGATTGCATGGAAACAGTATGGAGTTTTAAGGCCAGCATATTGCGTCCAGTTCTTAAACATTGACTATGGCTATTCTTTTTCTATTTATAACGAAATGTGTAATGTGCTATTTCTGCAAAGGTTTATTTGGATTAAAATCTAGTAGTAGAACAGAAGCTTTAGTAAGAATAGTTTGTATACCCGCTAATAAATATAGAGGGTAAAGAAAGTGATGTGAATGTATCATATCACATTTGTTTTTAATTGTACGAGGCGTATTCCAAAACTAAGGTCCGTTTAATCATAATAAATCGCTCATGAGACAAGGCTTTTATTGACGGTAATATGTGCCTACATATATACTTTACTTTTTCACATAATCGCCGTTCACTTCTATACACTTGCTGTAACGCCTGCACCAGCTTATTTTACCCCTCGGTATAGAAGTCTGTCGCTGGAACTTGAACCAGTTGGTAACGCTTGTCTTGAGTTCATCCTCGGTTTGAAATCATAGCCCACCCAGCCACCGTTTCAAATGCCAGAAGAGGAAACAGTCGCTTGTTGCCAGGTACGGAGGGTGGTCAAAGAGTTTCCAACAAAACTCTTGAATCTTCTCTTGGGTTTTGGCAGCGGTGCGCGGACGTGCGTTGTCGTGTAAGAGGATGATGCCAGACGATAGTTTCCCGCGGTGTCAATTTTGGATCGCACGTCTCAGTTTGGTAAACGTTGCACAGTATACGTCACCTGTAATTGTTGACCCACGGTCCATGAAATCAATCAAAAGGACGCCCTTTTCGTCCCAAAAACACGATAACCATCATTCTGCGATTCGTGTACGCCAATTGCTTAAACTCTTTTTGGTTTGGGTGAACGGAAACGGCGCACTGCATTGACTGTTGTTTCGATTCTGCGTTGGTGTATGCTATTCATGTCTCGTCCCCCGTCGCCCGTAGGAAAACAAACTATCTCCATCTTGTCTATAGCGCTCCAAAAGTTATCGTGCACTACACATTCGTTGCACTTTATGCTGACCGGTTAGTAGTTTTGGCACCCACCTCGTACAAAGTTTCCGATATCCAAGCTGTTCAGTGACAATCCTGTAAAGTGAGGTTCGAGCAACATTTGGGAATTCATCAGCCAGACCACTAATCGTCAAACGCCGATCACTTCGAAGTTTTTGGTTCACTTGCTCAACGATGTCTTCGGTCCGAATACTGGGCCTACCACTCCGCTATTCATCGTACACATTTGTGCGGCCATTTCGAAATTCTCGACACCAGTGTCGAACTGTTTGTCACTCATTATGTCCGGTCCATACACTCGCGATGGATGCCTTTTGCCAGCAAAACTCTAATCACACCGCGCACTTCACAACTGACGGGATTGTCGCGGCAATTAACATCTGCTCTCACCGACTGGCAAACGCCCACTGCGTCACACCAACATTATTATTTTCACGCAAGATTGACCAAAACTATTGTTATGAAAATTTGTGTATAACATACCTAGGTCCCATTTACAAAATTAACTGTTGGGCAACTTGATTGTTTCCTCAAAGACCGTGGTTTCAATAGGGTGTAACATCAAAAGGTCGAAATACTTGGCTTCTTATTCTTATTATTCATATTAGTCTTATTCTTATTATTCATATTAGTCTTATTATTATTATTATTATTATTATTATTATTATTATTATTATTATTCTACCACCATCACTACTACTACTACCTGTTTTTATTTTTATAAATTTTACTTAAACACATATGAGTTTAATGTTTTAGCAAGATTTTCTATTCACTGACTTTCAATAGGATACAACATTTAAGAAGTTATGGAAACTGTTCGTTACTACGAGGGCTGTCCAGAAGTAACCTCCGTTTTGAAATAAACATGAAACCGGTTATACATACAGAAGTTTTATTATATACATCTGAAAACTACACCTTTTCTCTATTTTTCTAGCTATACATAGTCTCCAAATAGATTCAAGCACTTGTCACAGTGTTTGAACTACCCTCTGTATAAAATTCTGCCGCCTGTGAACTAAGCCAACCTGTCATGGTGCTTTGAAGCTCTTCGTCATTGCCAAAGCGCTGAGCTGCAAGCCACTTTTTCATGTACGGGAACAGACGGAAGTCACTAAGGGCCAAGTCCGAGCTGTACTGGGGATGGTCAAAACGTCCCATTTGAACTTGGCCAAAAGTTCAGTTGTGTTGTTTGCTGTGCGAAGGCGAGCGTTATCATGCAAAAATGCAACATCAGATGTCAGAAGACCACGACGCTTGTTTTGAATTGCTCATCTTAGCCTTTTCACACTTCACACTTGGCAGGATTTGTTATTTCGGCATTCGTGTTGTTAGATTATAGCTAGCAAACACGCGACAGTACGGTGCTCCACCTTGCACAGTAAAAGCGTACTGAGCCACTGCGCACGCTGATGTCGAAATGGCGGCGCTACCCTCACTACTCGTACTATGCATGAACGGAGGTTACTTTCTGGACAGCCTTGTATTATTCGTATATGTAAACCGGTTAGCACAGAAAATGGATAGCACGACCGCAATACAAAATAAGAACAGGCACAAGTTTGTGTACTTTGAAACCTTGTATTTGTTTTACTATTATGTATTAACAACCCAGACAAAACAATCTGATGTGTTACATTCACATGATTTTCTCTACCGTCTATCGTTTATTAGTGGGTGTACAAACTAGTCCTACTAAAGCTTATTTTTATATATACTTCATTTTAATCCAAATAAACTTTTGCAGAAATAACAATATTACAGATGTCGTTATACGAAACAAAGGGAATAGTGATAGTCAAGTTTTTAAGAACTGGGTGATGTTTACTGACTTTAAAATCCCGTGATTTTACATGTAATCCCAGAAACAACTGAATATCGAAAGGACTAAAGTAATGAACACCTCGAACCATTAATAACGGATATCTCGGAAATGGTTGATGACAGAAAAACGTTGTTTGAAATAAATTGAGTGTTTTAAAGGGATCTACAGTTTTTGTAAAGTACGCTTTGGTCTACCGCTTAACGTTTACCAGTTATACAAGATATACAAAATGTCTTCCGAATGAAGTGGACTTCACAGGCTATTCCCAGAAAATTCAAGATATGCATTTGATTTGTAATGTAAATATCTTTAATAATACGTGTTATTTTAATCAAAATCGTTAGAGAAATTTTTTAGAAAATAAAAAATTTTGAAAAATCTTCCATGTAAAAGGTAGTCTGAATAGGGAAGATTTTCTTGAAAATCTACGTGTCGCATCTTTGAACGGTACTGAATTTCAGTACCAAGTTTGGTATTTATCCGACTTTTCATTTTTGAGTTATGCTGTTCAGGCACACACACGGGCCTTTTCTAAAAACGCTTTTGGGGGGGATTCAGGGTGCCTCAAAACATATATTTCCGGTGAAATCTAGGTATCGAATTTTTGGGTGGAATGCAACACCCTCTCCAACTATTAGATACGTGGTAGAGAAAGTAAAAATATGATGTTACATTCACAGGACTTTCTCTACCATCTATCGATTATAAGTGGGTACACAAACTATTGTTATGAAATAATATTTGTCTGTCTATTTCATTTTAGTAGAGACAAACCTTTGCAGAAATAACTACATCGCTCATTTCGTTATAGATACAAAGGGAACAGCAATAGCCACATGCTCTCAAGAATTAAACGCTGTATGCTGGCTTTAAAATCCGATACTCGTTCCGAGCAATCATGAGAAACAACTCACGGGACTTTAAAAGAGTAACAAAATATTGAACAACTCGCACAATTATTAACGATATCTCAAAAATGGCTTATGCCACAAAAAAAGTTATTTAGAATAAATTGTGTGTTTTAAAGAGATCTACACTTTTTGTGTAGTACGTTTTCGTCTATCGCTTAATTTTACCAGTTATACAAAATTCTACAAAATTCCTTCCGAATGAAAAGGACTTTGCAGGCTATTCCCAGAAAATTTAACATATGAATTTTATTTTTCATGTAAACATCTTTAATATAGGGTATTTTAAACAAAATCGTTAGAGCCATTTTTATAAAATAAACAATTTAGAAAACTTTTCTATGTAAAGGGTAGTTTAGGATGGGGGAATTTTCTTTAAAATCTCAGTGTCGCATCTTTTGAAGGTACTGAACCTAAATACCAAGTTTGGTAGTTATCCGACTTTTCGTTTTTGAATTATGCTGTTCCAAGTAGAGGTGTGCACGGGCTGAAATTCTTAGACACGATCTGAGCCCGAGAATAGGTTATACTATACCACTCGGCCGGAGCCCGATTGTCTAACTTTGTTTTAAATAAAATGTATTGTTATTATTATTATTATTATTATTAGCAGTAGCAGTAGTAGGAGTGATAGTAGTAGTAGTAGTAGTAGTAGTAGTAGTAGTAGTAGTAGTAGTAGTAGTAGTAGTAGTAGTAGTAGTAGTAGTAGTAGTAGTAGTAGTAGTAGTAGTAGTAGTAGTCTACGAAGTGCTTCTCCCTGCGATGGGAAGGAACTCGAGTTCGATTTCCAATACTGGCATGGGGATGTTTTCCTGTTGGGAGATCTCGTAGGCGTTGCATTGTCCTTGGTACGAATTGAAGAGCCACTTTACAGAAATAGTGGCATATCAGGCCGTGGAATCCTCATGTAGTAAGCGGTATGTTGGCGACCCCTATTACTGCACTCTATCCAAGATGTTCTATGTGTGAGTGGGCAGATGGAGGCGGAGTTTGCAGCTGCCGTGCTATTGCAACGTTATTCGCAATTGGCAGAAACGAGTATTTATTTATTTCGACTGCAATGAATGTGGGTGTGCTGCGATAATTATGATGTTCCGCGCGTGATAAATTAATTTCTTTTCGTCTTTATTTTCCCCTAAAATGGAAACATTTTAGTAGTTTTTTTATTTTCTCAAAAATGGCGCTAATGATTTTGATTAAAATACCTTATGTTTAATATATTTACATGACAAATAAAATTAACATATTAAATGTGATAAAAATTAACTTTTTCGTCTTTATTATCATTCTCGAGCCTGTTGTTGACGTATAGTTCACAGGACACGCGCGCGCGTGTTCGGGCCTTTTTCTAAAAATGCTTATTTTTGGGTTCAGGGGGCCTCAAAACATATCTCCGGTGGAATCTCGAAATCGAATTTTTGGGTGGAATACAATACTTTCCTTACTTACCATACGTAGTAGGGAAAGTAAAAATCTGACTATCGCTTTACCTACTATCTCTATACCTAGTATGAAATGCATAAATGTCTATCGAACGTTTATTTGATTATCAAGAAGTACATAGAAGAACAAGCTTTTTGCCTCTGTGGTCTGGTAGTAACATTCTAGTTTCCAAATCCAGAGGTCCTGGGCTCGATTCTGGCTGGAGGATGGGAATTTTTCTTTAGCCAGGGTTATTTCCCCATCCTCCCCATGGTCTGGAAGTATGAGTGGGAGTATAAATGTGTGTGTGTGTGAAATTACTGTTTAAATAAGCAAACCTAAAGATTAACACGAAAGCAAAACGAGCGAACATCATTGCCAATGAGCAATTGCTCCAAAGGCAAAGCCGCCGATATGACCTTGGATGTTAAAGGCGGCATATAAATGGAAAAAGAAAAAGCTTTTGTATGAATAGTATGCAGAAGAATGAGTAGAGAAAGCCATGTGAATGCAACACATCAGGTTTTTTTTAAAGTAGTGTTTAATGCCCGTTCTTACTATACATGGTACCACAGACGGTGGACCTGATGATACATGGAATGAAATGATAATTGGGAAAGAAAATTTGAGAAGAAAGCGTTTCAGGCCTAAATCTCGCCGGCAATTGTCACTTATGAGGACTCAGGAAAACTTGGAAATAACCTGTCAGGGAAGACGGTCCTATCGGAATTTGAACGGCGGACCTCCCGTTCACGAGTTCATGTCTTAACGACCTCGACCCTCCGTATCGGTAGGCAAAGAGAGTGAGAAAGTTACAGAGGAAAGAGGGAGAAGAATATCAGTATTTAACGCAATAAGGCGACCAGAACTGCGGGTCCTGCTAGTTAATAAATCATGAAAACAAAAGCTTCATTTTTAGCTAAGGATCTATGGTTAGAATAAAATAAAGGAATGACAATCACGGCTCACGTATTGCTCTGATTAATACAACGGCAGAGGCAAACCTTAACACTGATCTGAGTCGCCTCCGTGGTCTAGGGGTACTATACTAGCTTCTAGTTCCCGAAGTCGCGGGTTCAAACCTGGAGGAGAACGATGGATTTTTTCGGACGTAAAAATCCTTAGCATGGCTACCTTCGGAAAGGAAGAAAAGCCGATGGTCCCGTGTCGTAGATTTACGGCACGTAAAACAACCTCAAGTCGGATAATGTCTCTGAGCAAAATTTCCGGTCTTTCACGGAATTTTGAAATTTTCACGAAATTTCTCTTTACTGCACACCTAAGCTTCATTATTGCTGGATTACCTGCAGTCATAAGTTCTAATTTACCCTTCAAATCAGCGACTGACAAACTTTTCTGAAAACGTCTGCCCACGTATAAAGGATTAAGAACGTTTCGGTTTTACAGGGAAGGCTGTTGACCCTGACCCTAACACAAATCCCGAAACCTAGAGGATCGGCGGCTCGGTACCCCGGGAGCGTCAATCCCGTACTTACCGAAGAAGCAGAAGTGGGCTTACAAGTGCTGTCTTCATCAGTGCACATACTACTAATTTCGTAGTGTCCTCTGAAATATTTTAAACTTACCTGTATGATGTTTTCAACAATTCTGTTACTGAATATAACATGTCTCATGGACAATCAAATTTATTCGAGGTTTTCCTCATCCACTATACTTTTATCAGGAGATATGTCAATACAGTTCTCTTTCTTTTCTGCTGGCAAAGCGCACATTTCCATTTGAGAGCTAAAATATTTCCTACTGATGCCTGTAGGCTTTCTTTGTACCTGAATAAGAGCTTCAGGACAGCCAGTATCACTAAAATACATCTTGTACTTGCTGCTCTTAAATAGTTGAGATTAAGGAATGCTGAGAACTTCAAACGTTTTCATTTTGTTTTATTACAATAAATATGCTTCAATAAGCCAAATTCTTGGATATATTATCAAGCTGGGTGCGCCCCCCCCCCACACTCTAGTATATTGTTTAAAAACGAAAGCAAAACCCTCTATATCTTTTTTTTCTTTCTTTCTTTTTTGGTTCCATTTATACTCCGTTTTTAACTACATTGGTCTTATCGGTGGCCTTTCTTTGGAACTTATTGCCTAAAGCAATGGCGTTAACTCGTATTCGCTTGTCACCGGGTTTCTTGCACTTTGGGTGTTTTAATCATTAGATCACACACACATTCACACTCTCATTCATACCTCCAGACTCTGGGGAGGATAGGGAATAATCTAGGCTAGAAAAAATTTCCCAACCCCAGCCGGGATCCCTCGCACAGCAGGCAGGTGCTCTACGACTGAGCTATAAAGCCAGCCTACCTATATCTTTTTGCATGGCCATTAAAGGCACAAAAAGGAAACGAAGAATGAATGCCGTTTCATTTAGATAGAGATTTTTATTTAGAGGTTATTTTAAACTATTAACTACTCACCTTTATAAGTACCTCTACGTGTTCAGCGATTGATGAACTTAGTTTCACATCGTTCTTATCACGCATATCAGATATTTTAAACGAAACAATGGCTGATATATACATTTGCACCACCACAAAAAAAATCTGATGTGCTACACTCACATGACTTTCTCTACTCTTGTACGAACTATTTTTACAAACGTTTATTCTCCATATGCTTCATGTTAATCGAGATATCGAGATGTCAATCTTATTGCTAATTTTCTTGTAGATGCAAGGGGAACATGGTAGGTTATAAGCGATAGTCAAATCTTTTAAGCGCTGGTTGCTATGTGGCGCATTCTATTCTGTTTGCATTTCCAGGACATAAAAAATTGAATAACGAATTTGAGAAAAAGTATAAGTATTGGAAAATTTAAGGAAATAACAAGCAATATCTTGAAAATGGTTCACTCAACTAAAAAAATGTATATGACATAAATTGTGTATTTTAACGCGATCTACATTTTTTGTGTAGTAAAATTTTGTCTATCTCTTATGGTTTACCAGTTATGCAAAAGTCGTTCACAATAAAGAATACTTTTGGAGACATTCCCAGGAAATTCAAGATATACATTTTATTTGTCATAAAAATATCTTAAACATATGATATTTTAATCAAAATCGTTAGAGCCATTTTTGAGAAAATTAAAATTTTCGAAAAATCTTCCATGTAAAGGGTACTCTGGGGTGGGGGAATTTTCTTTAAAACCTTCGTGTCGCATCCTTGGAAGATACTGAACCCAAATACCAAGTTTGGTGTTTATCCGACTGTTCGTTTCTGAGTTATGCTGTTCACAGACACACACACGGACATGTTTCCAAAACTGCTTTTTTTGGATTCAGGGGGTCTCAAAACATGTATTTCCGGTGAAATCTCGGTATCGAAATTTTGGGTGGAATACAATACTTCCCCTACTTACTATGCGTAGTAGAGAAAGTAAAAATGGTGTTTCTACGATATTTGTTTATTTCCATGGACATGTAGCAGTGGCAGTGTTTTGTTTCGCACTGCCCCAGATGGTGTTGGCAGTTCTATACTGCTAATACCACTGCAATCACACCATTTCAACCAAACGTTTAAGTTAATGACTAATTTTTATTACTGAAATAAAGGATCGTCAAAAGATAACATAATATGAGCCTGTCATTTAATGGCTATTAATGACATTGGTTTTACCTAGTACTAAATTAAACGATAGTTGAAAAATGGCATAATATGGGACGGTCATGTAATGTTATTAACACACTCGCCGTAGAATGTCAGATCGCTCTCCGACGTGGTGTGAGGATGACGCGTATGCCTCACATTCAGGTCTCGAGTTCGAACCTTTGTTGGAATGAGCGCTATCTAGATACATGTTCTTCATTGGGGGGGGGGGGATTTCCCTATTCTCAGCAGACGATTCCCCACTCCACTCTAAGCTCTATGGAAGCTGGTCTCATTTGAGTTATCATTTCACCTATTTTATCAATTCACCGTTCGATACGACCTAAACGTTTTAGCTAAAAAAAAAAAAAAGATAGCATAAATAAGCGTTTATATTGCGAGCACTGATTTATTAACAGCTATTATTACGAGATCGTTGCGTAATGTACTGCCATTTCAGCTTCTTCAGAACTCTTGTTTTTGTTTTAAATGAAGATGTCCTCCGTGGTCTAGGGGTACCATGCTGGCCTCTAGTTCTCGAGGTCGCGGATCCAAACCTAGCGGAGGGCGATGGATTTTTTTCGGGCGTAAAAATCCTTAGCAGTTAAAGAGCGTCCCTAAATAAAAAACAGTTTAAATTTAGATGAAAGTATTTGTTACTGGGAAGACACATAGTGCTCTGCTGCTACCACATTGAAAAAAGGAAGGAAATTAAAAAGAATTGCCCGGTCTTTACACTGCCAGAAAATTGGTAAAATATGTACATACATTCTAAATAACAAAGCTCAAGAAAATAGCTAGTAATTTCCCCGTTGTGTTGATAAACATAACAAATTTAGTTTACTTTGGCAACTCACTCTTTTTGCGGGATTTCTGTATCAATTGTGAGCAAATTCTTAACAGCCCAAAATTGATAAGGCATGCCACATTTTAAAAACGTACTGTTATAACTTGCACTCCTAGGCTTGTAATTAACGGTTACAGTAAGGTAGTGGCATTAACAAGGTCAACATAACAATTAATTTAATTGGCCATATTTCACACACGCTACCGTCGGCATTTTGATGACTATCTTGCTTTTGAACCTTTGCAGAATAATAATTCAATGCTCGACAGAAAAAGCGTGTGTCTGGGCAGAAAGATAAGAAAAGGTTTAGGAACATAAGTGGCAACAAACAGCCACATTATATAGTGAATTGCGTACAACTTAGCGCAGTTTAATGTGTTTAAGCAATATGCTTAACAAAGAATCTAATTTACATTAACACTAAAATATTTCTTGGTTGCCCTAAAGCATTACGGAAATCTTATAAAATTCAGTAAGCATTTAGAGATAAAATAATAAGAAATAATACAATAATTTTTAAGTAACTAAGGTTTGAAAAATGTGTAATCAATCTGTGAAGCTCAAGAAATGAGAAAGATCTTCATTCCACAATTTAAAGAAATGTATGGAAAATACAACATATTCATCATCATAGTCTTCTTCTTCTTTTTATTATTCTTCTTCTCCTCCTTCTCCTTCTATATACATGTAATCTAACTTTCTGAAGTGTCCTGTTCATCTGAAGAAAATGGAGTTTTCTACTTCAGTAGTTAAACTATAATGCATGTCTACCACCAACAAATGAAAAATCCAATTATATTTATATTTTCTACATTTATTTTATTCATATTTACCTATATTTTAAAACTTTAATATCACAAAGGATAATAGTTCACATTAAAATACAAATATAAAATACAGAAATATATCAGTGTCATCCTTAATCACACTTCAGAATTTAATGCTTTTCCTCCCTTTTGTTTTTTTATTTTTTTCTTTCTTTCTTCTTTTTTTTATTTTTTTTATTCTTGCTCAAAGAAGAAATTTAAGACAGAAAGTTTACTATTTTCTGTTAGTGTAATTCGTAATCCAGTTCTAAAAACTAAATGCCTTCTAGACTGAACTTCCAGAAAATGAAACAGCAGAAGTTTATATTACAATCTAATGAGCAGTAAGTCTACACGTGTTTAATACAGACAAACTGCATGACACAACTATTAAGCCAGCCCAGTTTATTTACGTATATAAAATTCTAAACTCACCAAAGACTTGATCATAAATATCTCATCTCTGAAGTAATGCATAACTTTACAACTACCAAAATACATGGCTAATGAGACAGATTGGCTATTGCATGAATTGAGACAATCTCACTTCTGTAGCACAATCGTAGTCCCATAAAATAAAATGATGTGTCATTCTTTGTCTGATTTATTCCAAGAATCATGCATTCATTGTAAAATGTTAGCAGCTGCAGGATATGAACTAAGAGCTCTTCTGTGAATCATCTTGAGTCTTATAATGAAACTCTTCAATGCCCCTCTGCGAGTAAATGTAGTAAGGCAAGATTAGGAAAGTGAGCAAGCTGCATCCAGCCCAACATGACCAAACCAATCCTTGCCAGATGTGCTATTAAATGTAAACCAATTACAATGGAGATGCAAAAAGTAACATCATCATACCAATACCACTTGTAAGTTTGAATATCATGAGCAGTACCTTTGAGCAACATAAATAATCTGTTCGCAAGAACTACAGACACTGTTCTTGAAAATGACTACTCAATTAGTACTGATTTCAGACACATGACTGTTTAAAAAAATTGTGTTAAAATCACATGTCTCTCTAACCTCTATTGTTTATTAGTGGTTATAAAAATTATTCCTATAAAACCTTATTTTTCTATCTATTTCATTTTAATCAAGATAAACCTTTGCAGAAATAGCTAAATTTCACATTTCATTATAGATACAAAGGGAACAGCAATAGTAAAATGTTTAAAATAGGATGCCATGTACTGGCCTCATAATTCCATAACTCTTTTCAAGTATTATTGAAAAACAACTGAATTCATCTGGATTTTAAGAGAATGACAAAGTATTGAACAATGCAAACCACTAATAATGGATATTTTAGAAATGGCTTATGCCACAAAAATAATTATTGGAAACAAATTGTATGTTTTAAAAAGATCTACAATTTTTGTATACTGCACTTTTGTCTAGCGCTCAACGCTTACCAGCTATACAAAATTATATGAATTTCCTTCCAGACGAATAGGACTTCACAGGCTATTCCCAGAAACTTCAAGATATACATTTTATATTTCATGTAAATATCTTTAATATACAGGATGTATCTTTATTGATGTCATGTATTTGGGGGACGTGTTCCTGACATCAAAACAGTAAAAAAAATTCATGTACATGGGTCTGAAAATCAACCATTTCGTTTTTATAGGTCAAAGAAGATGTATTCCATGAGTGAACAGATGGATATGCACTACACGTATGGCCGTGCAGGCGGCAATGAAGCACGAGCACATGAACTTTATGCAGAAAGGTACCCTGACAGGCCATTACCGTGAGAAAGAACATTCATACGAATTCACCAATGCTTGAGAGAGAATGGCACATTTGAGAGGAGTACTAGGGATGTTGGGAGACCAAGAGCAGTACGAGGCATTGAGCTTGAAGAACGAGTTCTTCGTGCTGTGGATGCAGACCCATCATAAAGCACAAGATGTATGGCTGTAAGGGAAAGAGTTAGTCATATGACTATCAGGATAATTCTGCATGAAAACGTGTGCAAGGATTAAATGAGGCGGACTTTGAGCCAAGAAGACGTTTCTGTCAATGCATGTTACAGCAGTGTGCTGTGTTCATCAATTTCCTGTTAGTCCTGTTAGTCTGTTTCTTATGCACGGATGAGGCTGGTTTTACTCGCATCTTCAATTTTCATAACACTCATAACTAGGCATTTGAAAATCCTAATGAAGTACGACAGGACAACCATCAACAGAGGTTCTCTCTCAACGTATGGAATGGAATCATTCATGATCACCTTATTGGTCCCTACTTCTTCCCTCTGCGTCTGAATGGACAAACCTATCTCTAGTTTCTTAGAAATGAGTTGCATCACTTAACTGATAATGCGCCTCTGGACATCATCCAACGAATGTGGTTTTTACACGATGGTGCTCCAGCTCATTTCAGTATGATAGTTCGTAAATTTCTGAATGACTGATTTCCACAAAGATGGATTTGTCGAGGGGTATCCATTGCATGGCCTGCTAGATCACCTGATTTGAATCCAATGGATTTTTTCGTCTGGGGACATTTGAAGTCCTTGGTTTATGCGAATTCTGTACCTGATGTTGACATTTTGAGAGGACATATCCAAACTGGACTTGACCAAATACAAAACACACCAGGAAGTTTCAACAGAGTACGCCAGAGCATGGAACGCAGGCTTACTGCATGCATCGAAGCAAGAGGAAGCCACTTCGAGCAATTTTTGTAACCTTCAATTTTGTGTTGTAACTCTGAAATAAATTATTTTCAGACCCATGTTCATATGAACTTTTTTACTGTTTTGATATCAGGAACACGTCCCCCAAATATATGGCACAATACGGATACATCCTGTATAGTATTTTAAACAAATCATTAGAATCAGAGCCATTTTTCAGGAAATCAAAAATTTCGAAAAATCTTAAATGTAAAGGGTAGTTTTGCATTGGGAGGATTCTCTGAAAACCCTCACGTCACATATTTGGAAGATACTAATCTAAAATACCAAGTTTGGTATAAATCCGACATTTTGATTTTGAGTTATGTTGTTCACAGACTCACACACAGACAGACACACAGATGCACACATGGACTTTCTAAACATGCTTTAATTTTGGATTTAGGCCTCAAACATAGATTTCTAGTGAAATCCCGGTACCCAATTTTTGAGTGGAATGCAATTCCTTCTCTACCCAATATGTAAGTGGAGAGAAAGTAAAAATAGTTGTAGTCTCCTTTACTATCCCTAAAGTATGGATATTGAATTTTTAAGATCTTATTTTGAATTACAGACTTTTTTGACCATATAATTTTTTAAAATCTCAAATTCCATATCATATAGTATGTCAGAGAGCCTTATAGAAAATACAGATCCAATGTGAGGGGAAAAAAAAGGAGAAAAATTTCACTGGGAGTATAAGCTATTCAGCGTGTTAAATTGAAGAAACATTTTTTTGAAAACAAAATCAATACCTAAGGTACATAAGTTTTCAATCACATTGTATTTTCTGAAGTTTTATGCACATAGCAAATAATCTCACACATCAATGTTTGCCCTGATTACAGTCAAGACTTTAATTAACACTGCTCAGGACTAAAGAATTTATAGGTTGCTTTACACTGCCATGGATGGTTTAGTACTTACAGAGTTTCAAAGTGGCTTCTAGTATTCTCTTTGTCTCTTGCAGGTAACACTGGTGGTAGCTGTACTGGTAGCAGTGCTCAGGAGCACTGAGAGTCACCTTTTCTATGAACAACTGCCACCACTACTAGTGGCAAATCCCTATGCCATAGATGATGCACTGGCAGCTGTACCACTGGTGCTGATGGCACAAGACCGATTACATATTGTTCCTGTCTCAGATGCCCAAATTGGTGGTGTTTCTCAAACCAAGCCATTAGTTACCTTAAAGGGACCAGTAAGTTTAAACAATTTGCTTTTAGCAACCTGCTGTTTGAGTTTGTTGTAGTATCTCCTGAAACGTTATGCTTAATTTCCACATTTAAAAAATATTCTGTCACTATATCAAAATGTCTTCTGAACATTAACTCAATGATAATATTTGGTATGATCCTCTGAGAAACTGCATGTAATATTGATTAGTTCGTCTCCATCAGCATTCTTAGAAATAACCAGAGTTTTCTTATAATTAGATATATGAAAATTACACTTACAGATTTTGTTAACCAATTATGGTCTTTTTGTAAATCATCAAAAATATTATGTTCACAGGAGCACGAAGT
Source organism: Deroplatys truncata (assembly GCA_030765065.1). Lineage (NCBI taxonomy): Eukaryota > Metazoa > Arthropoda > Insecta > Mantodea > Mantidae > Deroplatys > Deroplatys truncata. The sequence continues at coordinate 242,261,484 of CM060975.1, read as the reverse complement.
AATGCCAGCTGTTGAAGTAGAACTCCAGCGTCCTCTTCTTATCAGTGTACCTCGAGTTACAGTAGCTTTTCCTGCAGAGTTTACAGTGGTACATGATGGCATCTGCATGCCCATTCCTGTTGGTGCTGTGATAGCTCCTGTGCCACCAGGGACATTCATATCCCGAATTCAGCCTTTTACAGTGACAGTGGTTTATGCAGTACCAACAGGACCACTACCGCCCCAATATCCCCTGGTCCTTCCAATCCAGTAAGTAGACCAACATACGCTTGCAGTTTTTTACTTTCTCTACTCTTACCTATAGTAGGTAGAGGAACTATTGCATTCCACCTAAAGATCTGATACTGAGATTTCACTGGAAATCTTGAGGCTCCTGAATCTAATATCATTTTTAGAAAAAGATCCGTGTGCGCATGCGTGAGTGTCTGTCTGCGAACAGCATAAAAAAAAACAAAAGGTTTGGTAAATACCAAATTTAGTATTTGAAGTTCAGTATTTTCCAGAGATGCAGAAAAAACATTTTCAAGAAAATACCACCATCCCAAACTACCCTTTACATGGACATTTTTCATTATTTCTGATTTTCTCAAAATTGCCTGTAACAATTTTAATTAAAATACCATATATTTAAAATACTTATATGACAAATGAAATTTATATCCTGAATTTTCTGGGAATAACCTGTGAAGGCCACTTCATTTGGAAGAAATTGTGTATAACTTTGTATAATTGGTAAACTGTAGGAAACGACAAAAACATACCACACAAAAAATGTAGATCTCTTTAAAACATACAGTTTATTTTAAATATAGTTTTTAGTGGCATCATATTTCCGAGATATACATAATTGGTTTCAATTTTTCAGCACTGTTATTTTCTAAAGTGCTGTCAGTATTAAATTGTTTCTTGCAATGTCATGAAAAAGGTATGGAATTTCAACACCAGCTAATATACCAACTAGCTTTTAAACATCTGACTGTTGACCCAGTATCTTCTATACCCAGTGCACCTACAACAAAATGTGTGATGAAACTATTTCTGCAATAGTTTATTTCAAGTAACATGAAGTAGATCAAAAAATAAACTTTCATAATAATAGTCTGTAGAAGCTAATAAAAATAAACAATAGTGAGTAGGGAAAGTCGTGTACGAGGGCAGATTGATAACTCAATGACTTTGATGAGAGATAGCGTTCTAATCACAGGTTTCTTGTTTATACCCAAGTCTTACATCTATTCCGGGTATAATTGCAGAAATTCGTCATTTGTTTCTTAGAACAAATGCTCTTGTTGAGAGCATCTAAAATAAGCAGATGTGTGTTGCTTCGTAGAAAATGGAGAAAAGTGAATTTGGTGTTCTGATAAAGCACTACCTACTTTTTGCATGGTAAGGCAGTGAAGGAAATGAAAGAAAAGCTGAACAAGTATTAGAGGGACTCTGCTCCATCACATGGCATGGTTCACAGAATTTCGATGAGGCCATTTGAGCACAAGAAATGCCGTGTGCACAGGACGGCCGGTTGAGGTCATAAGAGAAGAAATGGTGAACAAACTTCACTATATTGTGTTGGAAGACCGCCGAATGAAAATCCGTGAGATAGCCAAGACTGTAAACATCTCAAGTGAATGGGTGTATAACATTTTGCACGAATTTTTGGGTATGAGAAAGCTGTCAGCAAGATGGGTGCCGTGACTGCTCACAGTTGAGAACAAGCGGAATCGTGTGACCATTTCACAGGGATGTTTGAACATGTTCCAGCGCAACCCAAATGAGTTTTTCCAGTGTTATATCACGGTTGATGAAACTTACATCCATTACTATCGACCTGAAACCTAACAACAATCAAAGTAGTGGATTTCCTTCGGCAAACCTGCTCCAAAGAAAGTGAAAACCATTCCGTCAGCAGGTAAAATCATGGCAGCTGTCTTTTGGGATTCGTAAGGGGGCGATAGACATCCACTACCTGGAAAAGGGTGAAACGATCACAGATTCATATTATGCCACAATGCTGGATCAGTTTCACAAGGAATTGTTAAAGAAACGACCCCATTTGGTGAAGAAAAAGGTTCTCTTTCACAAAGATAATGCACCCGCACACAAGTCAGCCATTGCCATCGCAAAATTTGTGAAATTGAGCTACGAACTGCTACCTCACCCACCATATTCTTCAGATTTGGCTCTGAGCAACTTCTAACTCTTCGCAAACCTGAAAAATTGGCTCGCTGGGAAGAAATTCACGTCCAGTGAACACATCATGGCAGAAACAACCTCATATTTTGCAGACTTCGAAAGGTCATATTTTTTTGAAGGGTTAAAGAAATTAGAGAAACGTTGGATAACATGTATTGAATTGAAAGGAGACTATGTTGAGAAATAAAATGGATTTTTTGGAAAAACTAGTTTTTTTCTTTAAAAAGTCACTGACTTATCAATCTGCCCTCATAAATGTAACACATCACGATTTTAGAAAACGGTTTGTGTGTATGTTTATCTGTGAACAATATGTATATCCCATAAACACCAAACTTGATATTTAATTACAGAAAGGATGCAACACAGTTTTTAAGAAAATCTTCCCACCACAAATTACATTTTATATGGAAGATTTTTCATTATTTTTTATTTTCTCAAAAATGGGTTGAACAAATTTGATTAAAATACCTAATGTTTAAGATATCTGCATGACAAATAAAATATATATCTTGAATTTTCTGTGAATAGCCTGTGCCGGGATACCTCCAATCCCTGGTGCTTTTCCACATTTTAACGATTTTATTGCTTCCTTTACTATTTCTAATTCTAAGTGCATATACTCATTCAATTTTTCATAATGTCTTCCTCCATTGTACTCATATGTTGCTCTGTTTTCTATTAATAAGTCCTTAAAATAATTTCTCCATGAGTGAAAATTAATATATTTACAAAACACCTCTTTATCATTCCTTCTAATATTTTTTGAAGTCTTCGAAGCTTCTGTACTCCTTTTTCATCCAATGAACGCTTCTATCTTTCAATATGTTTTTTCCCAACTGTTTTTTTTTTTTTTGGTGCTTCTGATATCATTTTATCTACATTGTCTTACCTCATGTATGAAAGGCAACATTCTCAGTATATGATTCTTGAATAGTTCTTTGTTGTTTATAACAATTTTAGGTCTTAGTGGATTTTGTTTCCCTTTCTGTTATTTCAAAATGTTTCTATTATTTTATTTGAAACATAGGCTGTTCTTTGCTGTGAGTCTTCATTATTAGCCATCATATACCAATATTCTGCAAATAATATGATTGTCATATAATTAAAATCTATATTAAGCCAATCTTTGCTTGTTGTTTTCTGGGTTCTATTTTATGTTCTATGACCTTGGTGTTAAGCCATTTTAATAAAGATCTCTCTTTAATTGTACTTTCTTTCCTATTTTCTCATCGACATAATAATACCTATTTTCTTTTTGACTGTTGCAGTTTTCACCAATAGCTTCTTTTGCAGCTTTATGCATTTTATCCAAAATGTACTGGTATTGAATTTGCATAAATGAAATGTTATTTTTGTTAAGTTCTTATTCAGTGTTTTCTTATACAGGTGAATAGTGCTTTCATCTTCTAAACTTGTCAGATTATATTTATGAGTGCTTATTTCTGCTTTTTCTTGCTTATCACTCTCAATTTGAATTTCTCCTCCATTCATTGCTATAAAATGAAATAGGATTTAGGAATTGACTAAGAAATGGTCACCAAATCCTACCCCTCTATATGCTCTCATATCTTGCACCTTTAATTTTGTTTGTTGTTTAGCTACAATAGTTGATTTTTGTTTAAGTGTATGCTCGTATCTTGTAAATTTATGGATATTCCTATGCTGGTAATATCCATTTAATATTTTTAAGGAATTCTGTTCACATATATCAATTAATCTATTACCATTGTCATTCACTATGTTCTTCTCCAAATGGACCTACAATTTTACTTTGTTTTTCCTTCCCTGTTCTACTATTAAAATCTCCTGCAATTATATTAAGAATACCTTTTAAAAACTGATTTTCTCTTCCCAATTTTTGGACACTGGAGGATATGATCTAAGTTAATTTCCTTGTGAAAGTTGCACAGTAGATAGAAGAGAGCCAGAAAATGGCAATCCTATGTTTACATTTTGCCAATAATAGCTCTATGTAATCTGAGAGTTGCTACTGCAGATTTCCTTATATATTTGCGTATAATGCTGACTGGGTTCATAGTTTACTCATTTTTTAAAGCTAATACATGTAAAATGTATTTCTTTGACATTTTATAGTAGTTTAGTTATTTTTAGCAAGACTTTTATAATTTTACTATAAAAAACTCATTTGTAAACTGTACCCAATGAAAAACCTTTTTCAATGTAGTTTATGACATGATTTATTTTTGGTAGATACAGCAGCATAATGCCTAACATGCCACTATTTAATTTGAATTATAATTTTTCTGAACTAAGAAATACGATAAAGTTGTGAAGATCTAAACATATAACTTCAACTTTTACAAACTTCTACTGTCTCATCTCTCAATAATGTGAAGAAGTAGAGGACTTGCTGCTCCAGTAACATTGTGTTTGCATAATAGAAAACATGGACTCATTCTAGATGAGGAAAACCATTTCCGGTGACAATGAGCTCTGTAATACTTTTGGTATTAGAATTTTACAACCTTGAAGGATGTGCTGGCTTTCTTTGACCAGTTAGGAACACTTCACTATTGGATTTCCTTTTTAAATTTGTTTGTGGTTTTCAAAGGCAGTCAAATTTCCTTTGATTGGTTATCCTTGCTGCTCATTCCGTCATATCATTGCTGCAGTGCAATGTACTGGATTAAGAAACACCATAGTACACAGCTAGATCTCACTAAAGTGTAATGTGATTTTATAAATACAATACAACACGACTAAATTTATTTGGACTTGAGTTTCTATTGATACAACCAGCTGTAAGTTAGCTGAGAATCAATGTAGCAATCAAGAACACACAGAAAGAAAGAGGAGGGGGAAGTTAAAATTAAATTGAGTTTTATTTATGGATGCTGTTTAATTTATGGAAGTTATCCCATTAGCAGTGCATTTACTCTGGGGAAAATTAAGTCTTCATTGTGTGGAGCTGCATCACATCTTCTCATTGAAAGTACTTTATTATACTGGAAAAGTTGTAGCCTTGTTACATTTTCAATTTCATTCTTTGCCTTCATTTCTGAATCAGGAATTTTGAAGAAAACACTGTCTAATTCAATTTTATGTGAGATACACACAAGGATATTTTCAGATGAGAAAATTTCAGTTATAAAACCTTGTTATCACCAATAATGATGGAACACCAACTGATGGAACATTAAGATGTAGAAACATGGTGTAGTCTGTTAAGAGTGTTCTGTTAGTTCTGAATAATTTGCTATGGCTAAATGGGGTAGGCTGTTAAAAATTTGACATCGAAATATAGAAAATGATGTTATGTAATAATATTTAGATATTACATTATGTCTTAATTATAATAATTTCAGTGACTTTGTAACTACAACATTCTCTATACAACACTAATCTCAAAATGTTGCAATCAATGCTCATGAGTTTACACCCAAACATAAGGAATAAAATATATATTAGTTTGTTATGCCATAATCCAAGAGTTGAAATCAATTTAAATGGTCATAACTAAGGCCAGGATTTTGATGACCCAAAGATGTTTGAAAAACACCTGCAAAAAGATCAAAATGTTTAAAAAGTGACATGATTACAAAAAATTACCTAAAACTGAGATTTATTTATTTTATTACAATTAGCATACAGAAATTTATAAATTTATGCATGGGTATAACTGCTATACAAATAGAAAAAATATGTATAAGAATACTGAGATAATTTAGAACATTAATTAAAAATATATTTGTAGCAGTCCTTACAGAACTGCAGCATTAACTCTTTCAAGTTCACAGATATACAACATTCATTGTAAATAGTATAGTATAGTATTTCATTTAATGACCTCCAATTACAAATATCATACATTAATTATTCTGCTCTCCTAGAAGTTGCTTAGGTTTCGGAACATGTACATTTAAACTCTGGTTGTTTGTGTATATGTATTCATTTAACTGTACACTTATCACACAATTTGTTACTTAGTTAATTTCCTCTTCTATATTACCTACCTCGTCAATTGTTATTACGATCCTCTTTTTCTTTAATGACTTTTCACCATCATTTCTCTTTTACCTTTCCTGTATATTTGCCTAGTTGTTTCAGAAATTGTTTCCTATTGTTTCCAAAAAGTTTTAAGGACAGTATCTCTATCTGTAATTTATCCCATTTCCTGTTCCATATTTTCTCTCTCCAGGCCTTGGTTTCTGTACATTCTGTTATACAATGCAAATTTTTATCTGCATTACCACATAATGGGCACAAATCTTTGTCAGCTTTTAAGTCCCTCAACAACATTCTTCCTGTTCTTATCCATGCTAGGCCCTCCCTTTCCATTTCATCACAAACATATATGTATTTTTCCCTTCCCCAATCTTTCTTAAAACTCCTAGTATATCAGAGTACTCTTATCCCTTAAGCTACCATATGTTTTCTGTTTCTCTATGTCCTCTACCCTAAATTTTACCTTATTCTACAAACTTGGTCCACTTGTTGTCTGCAAATTAATTAACTTGCCCATTCCAGTTTCCCTCACTATCTCTTTTAATCGGAATGACCAGCTTCTTTCCCTTTTTGCTTTTTCTTGCGCTCTTAAATAGTCTTTGACAATATTTCCTTCCTACAGTGCTTGGATCCTACTCCAATATTTCATAATACATTTTATCACTAATCTTTTCCTACCAACTCTTCCTAATTCAACTAGGGTTATCCCCAATATCATTTTACAAAATATTTTGTGAATCTGATCTATACATTCCCACCCTTTTTCTGTCCCCCAAATCCTATCCCATGCATTATTCTTGATTCCAGTGATTCCATCTATTCTCTGTAGCCAGTTTACTCTCATATTTAGTATTTTCTTCAAGCACGTTTTTATGCTGTTGATAGCTAACTTACCCTTACCTAATGCATTTTTACTTTCTCTACTACGTATAGTAAGTAGGGGAAGTATTGCATTCCACCCAAAAATTCGATACCGAGATTTCACCGGAAATACATGTTTTGAGACCTCCTGAATCCAAAAAAAGAATTTTTGGAAACATGTCCGTGTGTGTGTCTGTGTGTCTGTGTGTGTGTGTGTGTGTCTGTGTGTGTGTGTGAACAGCATAACTCAAAAACGAACAGTCGGATAAGCACCAAACTTGGTATTTAGGTTCAGTATCTTCCAGAGATGCGACACGAAGGTTTTCAAGAAAATCCCCCCACCCCAAACTACCCTTTACATGGAAGATTTTTCGAAAATTTTAATTTTCTCAAAAATGGCTCTAACGATTTTGATGAAAATATCATATGTTTAAGATAATGTCATGGGAAATGAAATGTATATCTCGAATTTTCTGGGAATGTCTCCAAAAGTATTCTTTATTGTGAACAACTTTTGCATAACTGGTAAACCATAAGAGATACACAAAATGTTACTACACAAAAAGTGTAGATCGCGTTAAAATACACAACTTATGTCATATACATTTCTTTTGTTGAGTGAACCGTTTTGGAGATATTGCTTGTTATTTCCTTAAATTTTCCAATACTTATACTTTTTCTCAAATTCGTTATTCATTTTTTTTATGTCCTGGACATGCAAAGAGAATGGAATGCACCACATAGCAACCAGCGTTAAAATATTTGACTATCGCTTAAAAGCTACCATATTCCCCTTGCATCTACAAGAAAATTACCAATAAGATTGACATATCGATATCTCGATTAACATGAAGCATATGGAGAATAGGCGTTTTTTAAAAATAGTGTGTACAAGAGTAGAGAAAGTCATGTGAGTGTAACACATCAGATTTTTTTCTTTGCTCTGTCCACTTATCATTGCTATTTAACCTTACCCCCAAGTAATCAAATTTGTTTACAACTTCAATTTTGCTCCCTTGTAACCACCACTTCTCATCTCTGCTGAGTTTATTCCCATTTTTACACACCATAATTTTTTATTTACTTTTATTTATCTTTAAATTTCATTCTTTACAGTATTTTTCTGTTGCTTCTATTGCTTTCTTTAATCCTATACTTGTAATTGCTATGCTACTAAGTCATCTACAAAGAGCAAACCTGGAACTTCTTTATTATTAATTGATGGACAAGGCGAATTTTCCCTCTTTATTCCTTCAGTATGTCATCTATAAACAAATTGCATAATATGGGACTTAGTTTACAACCCTGTATTAAGCCAACTGTATTCAGTACTTAGTCTGTTACTTTGTTATTGGCAAGCCTAATAAAAATTTGTTATCTGCAGAAGTCTCTCTATTAGTTCTATAAGCTTCCCACTCACTCCCTTTATTCCCAACTTGCTCCAGAGTGCCTCTCTATGGATGGTATCAAAGGGCTGTTTTAGATCTGCAAAAAATAAATATACCTTTCCTCTTTTCTTATTTAAGTATTTGTCTATCATTGTTTTTAATGTAAATATATTGTCCAATGTAGGTTTCCCTTTTCTAAACCCCCTTTGGAATTCTGATAATTTTCCTTATCTCTCCGCCCATTCTTGTAATCTCTTTGCTATTATCCCCATTGACACCTTGCCTATCACTGATAAGAGACTAATGCCTCTATAGTTACTTGGGTTGTTCACCTCTCTTTCCCTTTAAAGATAGGTACAATTACTTCTAGCATCCAATTCTGTGGAATCTTTCCTTCCTCTAATATCACATTGAGCAATTTTGCTAATAGTACTTGTCTTCCCACATCTTCACACCAGACCTTCCAGAATTCCTCTGGTATTTCATTAGCTTTCTTTGTTTTCAATTTTGTGACCTCTGTTATCTCATTCTCCAGTATTTTCCAATCAAGTGCTTTGACACAATTGTTGAACTCCCCTAACATATTTGCTTGCCATATCAGGTTACCTCCCCTCCATTTATTAGGGCCAATTTTGTTCTCTATTGCTCTTACCCTACATACTTGTTTCACCAATTCCCATATTATTTTACTGTTCTCCTATTTTGCTGCCTCATAAATCTTTTGGCCTATTCTTTCACTCCACTCTTTCTTTTTTTCCTCAATTAGACATTTGTAACCCCACCTGGCTATTAGAAAGTTTTCTTTTTTTAATGGTTCTTCAGTTTGTTTCCACCTCCTACACTCCCTTTCTGCCCTTTTCTTTGCTAACAAGCACTCCTTGTCAAACCAACCCTTTTCTATAGTTTTCCTTTGACTCCTAATTTTCATTGTCTTACCTGCTGACTTCATTTCCCATTCTAAGTACAACATTGCCTCATCAGCTTTTCCCACTTCAATTAGTTGTGAAATTTCACATTCAAATTTTCTTCCTCTGTTTGAGTTTAAATTCTCAATAAAAATTTCCTTTTCCTCTAGGCACCACCTATAATTTTCAGCAATTTTCGGTACTCTGGATCTTCTTCCTGTTCTATTACCTTCACTGTTTAGAATGTTGCTATTAATGGAAAGTGGGAATTATTCAATACCCTCTGGATAACCTTGAAACCTAAAAGATAATTGCCTAAATTGTTTGAATACAACATATAGTCAATTATACTTTCCCCCTTTGTAAATAAAGAGGCCTTCACAGCCATGACAGAAGGACAAGGACAATAGCAATTTGCCTGCCTCTGTGGTGTGGGAGTAGTATGCCTGCCTCACATTCAAGAGGTCCTGAATTCAAGTCTCAGTTAGGGTGAGTTACCCGGATAAGGTTTTTCCCTTATCCTGATAGACAAATGTCAGGTAACGTCAAGCTCTATGGACCCCAGGCTCATTTGAGCATAATTTCACCAATTTCACTGATCATCCGATATGACCACCAGGTTAAAAGACATTAAAAAAAAAATTGCAATCTGACTATGCACTCATTAACACAAAAGTTGGAAAGTTTACCTTCTCATCTCTATTGTGAAACATGAATTCATAACTGTAATTATACCTGCTGCCCTGAGAATAATCACTCCTCCACACATAAGCAACCCTTTCCAGACTAATCACCAAACAGGAATGTGATACTTTTCCAAGTATGCGATACAGAATGTACTAAGTTATAATCGGCACAACAGTTCTAGACACGTGAAAATCTTAATGAGAGATATGATGCGAGTTGCTTACCAGATCAAGTGGTGACCAGTCGTCTCCATGCTGCAGGAGTGCGTGGGACAGTCATCGTCAAATATCCACAACGGTTATGCACTGTGTTGCGCTGATAAACTTAGTTATATACAGTATATTAAAATCCACGCTGTAAAAAGCGCTTAATATAAAAAAACGCTGTCAATCATTGCCTCCAATTCTTCCACATCTAACAACCCTTCCTCTTCTGCGGAATCACTCACATTATTGCCGTCATCACTTCTGTCACTACTTTCTGCACCATTATCCTGGATGAGAATTATTTCTATTTGATTTTCTGCAATTCCGTACTTTTCAGAATAATGATTCTTAATTTATTCAGCATGTCGCCATACATTTTCCCAATCTGGCCTTCCAATTTCAGCAAATTGCTGGCATTATAACTGCTCCACATATTTTAATTTGAAAGTGATATTTCTGCATGCCACCCATTTTTTGATATCAGCCCAGATTAATTCGATTGGGTTTAGATCTGGGCGATACGATGACAGTCTAAGTACATTATGGCAATGTTGTATTACTATCTGGTCAAGTATGTATGACTTCTGAAGCTGTTTGTTGGCTTTAATTAAGTTATATAGCTTTGTTTTACTCATGCTTTCATCTAAAGCTTTATTATGTCTAAGTAACCAAGCTCTCATTTCTTCTTTCAAGGAAGTTGAGGTAGGTGGTTTGTGAATTTGAGTGTTGACACATTGTGAAGCATTGTCGATGACCAGAACAGACCCAGCAGGCATATTAGGTATCAACATGGCGTTGATTCACTTCATGTAATTTTCTGTATTCATTTCTTGATGAAAATCTCCTGTTGTTTGTTGCGACTTGTAAAAGAAGGGCATTTGGAAGGAAGCCGATCTTTCCAACAGCACGAACGATAATAAGTATTTGCCCTTTGGCAACAGGTGCCTGCAAACCTAATTCGCTATTGTCACTCCAACTTTTAGATGCTGTATGACTGCTGTGTATGTATGACTCATCTTCATACATTATAGTATTTTTCTGAAATTTGTAGCACCACCTTGAAAATTGATGCTGATATAAGTACACACTGATATAAGTACATATAAAATTATAGTCATTTGGAAAGGTAGAATCAGACTGAAAAATTCAATGCCATAGCTGGGATATGAACCACGGATCTTAGGCTTTCCGTGCCGTTGCTCTAACCGACTAAGCTATCATGGCAACATTTACTTTTTATTTTTTTTATTATTATTTTTTTATTTTATTTATTTATTTTGCTTTTCTGTTAGAACTCTTCTATTTGATTTCGGTTTCTTCCATTTGAACCCTAGATCTTTAATAATTTTTCTGAGATTTGTAGCACCACCTTAAAAGTTTCTGCTGTCTTTCAGCTGGATGAGCAATCTGCTTATTGTTAGCACAGTTTTTTCTTCCACATAGGAATTGTGAATCGTGCGCCGAATGACGCATTCGAAATCGTCTATTTCTGTAATACATTTAGGGACCTTATGTTTCTTCCCAGGTGTGTCAAATGGTACTCTTTCATCCATATGTTTTTTTCTCTTATCTTTGAGAACTCTGGAAACGGAACTCAGTGAAACACCAGTTGCTTTGACTACTCTTTCTTTCACTCTCTTAAGGCTTTTGTGGAACTCGGATATAATTTCTTCCTTCATCTCTGCTTCTTGCTTCATGAAGTCGATGACATTTGCAATTATTTCCCTACTTGGACTATGTAACACCTTACCACTTAACTTTGAAAACATAGGAGCCATGGTTATAAATATAACAAATATAAAATAAGTACTATTTAGATACTGCAGCTCTCTTTAAAATTACAACCAGATGCAGACACTTTCTATGCAGACTGTATGTGTTACGCACTGTGAGTAAGCAAAGGTATTATATCGCTTTCGTTGATAAAGCTAAACATAAACCATTCCTAGGCTTGGCAGATGGGTTGGCAATCAAGGTCACGATTCCAGAAGTTTTGCGCGAGTAATATCCTTATGTAAAACATCAATATACAATTCTCTATATAATGAATGTAAATGCCCCCCCCCAAAAAAAGGCTAAATAAATATGGGAAGGGCAAGAAAATAACATAATTACCTAAAAATCTGAACAAAAAAGTTCTAAGTAGAAAATGGTAGAAAATGAGCAAAAAATCCTAATAAATATGCATTTTTATAATCTGGAACCCATGATAAGGGTTTATGTGCACGTTAGCAATGCCTATGATGGAACAGTTAAAAGATGATGTGTTCAGAATTCAGGCCTTAGTCATAACAATATAAGCTAACTTTTAAGAGCTAAAGACATAAGCTTTGCCCTTATGTACATAACAAGTATTTTAGGAATATTTTTGTTTTTCCCATAATAGTGCTACTTTAAGGTGGAACTGTCCAAAGCTCATTCAAACATCACACAACAGCCCTTTAAATCAAGTTGCTGACAAGAAATATTATGTTATTCATTTACATTGGCTGACAGAAAATTTCAAATAAATTTTAACTAATGGTCAAATGGTTATTTGCATAGTATGTCTTTATTAACATGCACTGATGCATATAAATATAAATAATTTTTATTTTTTTCAGAAAACCTAATATAACGACAACTAAACCACCTGTGACCGCACCAAGCCGTCCTGTGTCTCCACCTTTGGTAACAGTGCTAGATTTTCCTTCCACTGTGGACACACCATCTGTTCTTGTGTACCAGCCTGCAACAGATCCTGAATCTGAGTTAGCAAACAGAAACCCACCTCAGGGTGTCGTACCAGCTGGTATTGTTCAATCCGCTGCACCTACACCCAATCTCTCAGTTTTTATCAATTCCAAGGAGTCTCAAGTACTTCAGGAACTGCGTGATGAAGCAGAACGTGAACGTCTCAAAACTGCACTGCGCAATTAGTTGTCTTTGCAACAAAATGTCCTAGAGTTACCAGTCTCAAAACAAAGACAGGTTTACAACACATGTCATTTGTACAGGAATGAAATGTAATTTTGTTCACTGTACAGGCTGGGACATAAAATGTGCCTTGCAGATATGTTTCTACTGTCATCCATATTATCCATAAGGCAAACAATAACATCATTAATGTAGAGATCATAACTTAATAGATGAAAAATACACATTAACAAAAACCATAATTAGCAGTTAAACTGTATGCATTCTGCATAAAGGGCTATTAGCCACAAAGTTTATCAAAGAAACAAACAAATTTTCAAAAAATCTGTCACTATACACATATATCACTGAGCACAGAAACACTATCTAAATTTATGTCTAAGAAGTCTTAAATACACATTCTAAAATTCTTTAATTCACTATGAATGAAATTGTTTGCATGTCTATACCCTTTCCTGCAAAATGCATTTAAAATATCCTTACATTTAAATTTATGTATATTTCTTAAAAGTGTTGTAAACCAGATTTATAATAACAATTACTTCAGCTGCTACCAGTATTAGGAGTAGATCCATGCATAAGGTAATCATTATACTTACCATTTACTGAAACATCTCAGGGTTGTCTTGGATATTGCAGGGCAAGTATGGTGGAATAATGTTTGGTAATGATCTATTAGTGCATCACAAAACAATAGACGTAAACTTAGAGCTTTTAGTTGTTAATTCATGAAATATTTGTTTGAATTTACAGTTTTCCTCCCAATAATTTGGCGTTAATCTTTTATGGACATTGGCTATGACAGTACTGAAAAAAAATTAATTGCTTTCTCATACATTCAAATAAGGAATAGAATAACTGAATTTGTTTTTTGTTATTTTTCTTCTGCAAGGTTATGCTACTTTGTATTCCAATGCGAAAATATCTTTCTATGCAGCTTGGGGTGTCCTATTTAGCAATGATTCATGGTTGATACTACGTTTTATCGCCACAAAAACTTATTTCAGGTTACATTATATATTTCATAGTACGACTACATTAAAACTGCAAATTAGAGGCGTTGAGGTATTTATAGCTAATGTGAAAGTGTAGAAAGCAGTTTCTCTTCTTTCCAGATACAGATGGATATTGCAATCATACAGCTCCTGCTGGTCATGGTGTCTTTACTATGTTTCCCAATGTTACATGTTGCTGGAGATTCATAACTAAGTTTCATTATACAATGACCAAAATTTATTTTATTTCTTTTCCTAAAATACTGGTGAACAAAATGAATGGAACACACTTCCATATTTGAGAGGAGAAACAGGAGTGGCATAATTTTGGCAAGGATATTTTCCAGCAGAGATCTAACAGTGTGGTAAATCTGATCTGATAAAAACATATGATTTCAAACTAAAGTTTACAATGAAAAAACCTTTATTTTCTCATCACTTCTGCTTTTCAGCTTTGCAAACAAACGTCTTTCTCTACAAAACATCAATATAAAGAAATTTTAAGAACCTGATACATCTTTAGGTAGAAAAAAAAAGGTTCTTTTTAAACCAATTTAATTCTAGTATTTTAAATAAAATATTTGTCAAGTTTTGTGATGCATTACTCAATAAATTACCTAATAATGATAAGGAAATAAAACGCTTGGTATGTAAAGTATAATGTGCCACACCAAATTTTAGGTGTCAGTGATATTCAAGTTACCATGTATTATGCATTTTATGCTATGAACGTATTATGGCACAATAAGCATATGAATAAAACTCTTAACCCACAATGAATAGTGCATTTTTTTTTTAAAGAATTCCTTTTTGCTTTCCTGAACTTTTCATTCCTCAGCAAAAGATCTGAAATAGGATATTTCTTATAATAAAAAGTAAAAATCTTGTTTACTGAAAGAAAGAAAACATTTCAAGGTGAGAGAATTGAGCTTTTATTCCCTAGCTTCCTTTTTCACAATTCATACCATAAGTATGCAAATATTCACAAATGGCAATATTTAGAATGCTCTCTTGATAACTGACATACTGTATTAAGCTTTTCATTTTTATATTTTAAAACAAAGGCAAGCCTAAGGAATTAATCCTCCATGAAATACTATCCAAGCTGGTTAAATAGCATAAGCCTTTATTGCCATTTATCTAAATGTATAAAACTCAGAGGCTTTTTGCACATGACATAAGGCAAAAAAAACTAATTTGAAATTTTTATATTTCAGCTTGCAACATTCTTCTTCTCTTTATTTATATATGAGGGCACATCAAAAAGTAACACACAATAAGTTTTATACAAAAAAGTTTAATAGTTAAAACAACTAAAAAAATCACAAATGAACTTACATCTTTTACCTACTTTTTGACATAGTCACCAAGTTTCTCAGCACATTTCTTCCATCATGATACCAGTTTCAACATGCCCTGTTCGTAGAAGTCCATTTCCTTGGAGTGCAGCCATCTGCAGACCGCTGATTTCACTTCCGCATCTGTCGCAAAGCGTTGGCTGGAGAGGAATTTCTTCATGGGACCAAACAGATGAAAGTCCAACAGTGCAAGGTCCAGACTGTATGGTGGATGCTGGAGCACCTCCCAACCAAATTTGGTGAGTTTCTGATGAACAACAGCAGCAGCAACATGGGGGCGAGCATTGTCATGAAGAATTTTGACATCGTGAGCATTCATGTTGTGGCATTTGTCACGAAGGGCACGATGCAACTTCACAAAGTTTTCATGTAGGTTGCAGCATTCACAGTGGTCCCATGTTCAGCAAAGTCCACCAATACAACACCATGCATATCTCAGAACACTGTTACAAGCACTTTCCTAGCAAATTGAGTCACTTTGAATTTTTTCTTCACTGGAGAACCAGCATGTTTCCACTCCATACTTGCCTGCTTGGTTTCGGGCGTGTAGTGGTATGCCCATGACTCATCACCAGTGACGATTCCTTTCAGAAAGTCATGCCCTTCTGCAGTGTACCGCGTTAGGTGATCCAAGTTCGTCATCATTCACTGGCCCTTGTGGTTGTCTGTCAGATTCTTAGGCACCCACGAGCACTAACTTTACGAAATTTCAACGTGTCATGAATATCGTAAACTGCACCTTAGGAAATGTTGAATTGTTGCAATAAGGTTTGCAGTTGTACACGCCAGTTGTTCAAAATTGCCACCTCAATGCCTCTGACATTCTGCGGAGTTGTAGCTGTTACCAGCCTTCCAGAGTGTGGTAAATCACCAAGGTTCGCACAACCCTCTAGGAAGAATGCACACCACCTGGAGACATTGCTACGGTCCATATAATCATCCCCATACACGCCACACATGTTCCTCTGAATATCACTCAGTTTGGCCCACAAATATCAACCACACCTCTCTGCTCTTCACACGTGGACGATAGTAACATGCACGCCATCTTTGTTGCGTAGTTCACACTTCTCTTGCTAGAGCTGCACATGAAACAAAAAATACCCTGTGTAGTGAAAACTTAAAACTATATTTGTGTGAAATTGCAACATTCGAGCTGCAATACCAAGGCAGAAAAAAATTATTGTGCGTTACTTTCCAATCTGCCCTCGTATGTTTTTTTTTTTTTTTTTGTTACACTTTCTCTACTATGCACTTACAGTACCTATAACTACTGTGGAAGCACTGTTTGCCACCCAACAATTCTATGCGGAGATTTCTCTGGAAATCTCTACATGTTTTGAAGCCCCCAAACCTAAAAAAGAATAAAAAACATTTTTAGAAAAAAGTCTGTGTGTATGTATGTAAACAGCATAACTCAAAAACTAAAAGTTTTTGGTTAAATATGAAACTTGGTATTTAGGTTCAAGACCTTCCAAGGATGCAACACAAAGATTTTGAAGGAATCCTCCTACTCCAAATTACCCTATACATGCAACATTTTTTGAAATTTATTATTTTCTCAAAAATAGACGGATTTCTTTATTTTTTTATTAAAATACCATATATAATTTCTCTGGAGTCCTCTTTATTCTCAATGGCTTTTGTGCAATTAATAAACTGTAAGAGATAGAAAAAAGCTTGCTACACAAAAAATGCAGATTTATTAAAGCACATAATTTATGCAAAATAAAACTTTTTGTGATATTAACCATTTCCAAGATCTTTGTTATTAGTTTGAATTTTCAGGTACTTTACACTTCTCTCAACTGTAGTCCGCTATCCTTTTCTTTCTTTCATTTTGTGTTCATGCAAAGAGAACAGAATTTCAAAGCTATCATACAGTGACTGATTTAAAAGATTTGACTATTACTTTAGCCTACTGTATTCTTCTTATACCTACAACAAAATGTGCAAATAAGTAATGAAAGTTTATCGGTATTATGTAACAAGAAGTAGATTGAGGGACAATAAGCTTTTGTAAGAATTCTTTGTAAGAGATTAAGAAGAGAAAATTTTTTAATACAATATGTCAGATCTTTTCATTAAGAATGAGCTACAGCAAGGTCATTTATGTATATCTGTCTCAATGAGGTAACAGCTAAACAAAACAGATGGCTGCTTTGTAGTTAAATATAACATCACAAAGGATCAAAATAATTGTATACTTTATTTACTCTATGTAATAAGATGTGTCTATGATGCTCACATATTGCCAATGTAAAATTAAACATAAGTCAAAAGTTATATGAATACATTCAGCAATCAAACTTCGATGTTCAGATATTATAATTTCTCTATAAAGTATATGATTATGTTGACTCCTTTGGGTTATTTTATTTCAGTATACACACACACTCTCTCTCTCTCTCTCCTCTACCTCTTCTTATTCTTCCTCATATTTTACTTTTAATAATCATTAACACCTCAGAAAAAGCAGTTTGTTAGTGGTTGTCAAAATATAAATGTAAGTTGGAAAGTTGAATATGACTTGAAAAATCAAATGCTACAGCTGACTAACCACAGATATTGAGCTCTCTGTGCCAATGCTCTTACTGCTGGAGTTACATGCATTAAATCCTCTCATATGATTCAAATATTCCAGTAAACATTCAAGACAACCTCACATATTAGAGATATCATACCCCCAAAAGCAATTTGCAAGTACTTTTACTAAATGTATGTACAGGTATCTGGCCATGGTAACTCAAGCACTAAGAGCATTGATGCAGAAGGAATGTCCAAAGTTTGAGTCCTGGCCATGGCACTGAATTTTTTAAGTCTGATTCAACCTTTCAACTTAGTGTCTACGTATTGCAGTGTTATAGAATAATTATCAAAACATCACACACAAGCTGTACAGAGAGAAGGAAAGGGAGGGGTGACAACAAATGTGGGGGAGAAAGTGGAAAACGAGAGGGAGAGACAATAGAAAGAAATGGAAATAGAGGGGAAGGGCAAAAGAAAGTGGGATGAGAGACAATGAAAAAGTGATACAGAATAATCTCTATATTTTGTGCAATAACATAAGTGGAGCTGCAGGCTCTGCTAGTGAGTTCATAAAATCTATTAAGTAGCAGATTTAAGCTGTAGATCTGCCTTCATCATCCATTAATAGATATTTTAATTCACATTCAGTGCAGAATCCCTTTAATGGAAAGAAAGTAATACTTTGGATTCAAGACCATCCCAAAAATATGCGAGACATTTACTGAAAGCTGTACCAATTTTTGCCTTTCACTTCACTGCACCTCTACGTTAGTAAATATTCCCAACTCTTCCAACTACTGTATGGATCTGATATCAAAATTTGCCAGAACAAAACATTGTGTAATTATTTAACTACAGAAGCAAAGAGTCTACAAACCAATTGAGATGCATCTATCTTCAAAATAGATATTGAATATCATCAGTATGTGGATGATAAGCTGAAGTTTTTAAGTTTCAAAATGTTAAATTTAGTGTTCTTGAGTGGTAATGTGAATTTCTAGGACTGTATCTATTGCTTCTGCTGAATGAGTGCTGTAATGTCTTTAATGTGTTTCAATTTTTTTTTAAATCTGCAATCTTCTTGTCAATTATTTGATTGCTGAAACCACTGATTGTAGCACAAATTTCAAAACATATCTCTATACCTAGCTTCTTTCTCACATAGGTAATCATTATGAAAATTTAATCATCTATTAGAATGCAGTACAAGTGACAAATTGTTGCTCTTAGTTCAAAGCCTGTAGAATTAGGTAGATATAGGAGACATGCGTACTGTGCTGCAAGATCAGAAATAACTGAACTTATAGTTGGTTGCACAGTCCATTTTTATTTTATTTTTATGGTGATAGAATTCCTTTACAGTGATGCTAGCATTACTGTCCAATAGTTATATAAAATTGCATTAGGGCCAGTTTCACCAACTGATGTTAAAAATGTTCTAACATTTTGTTTGCTAAAATTATGTTAAATCTCTTGTGTTTCATCAAGCTTTTACTGAGAATTGTTAGCTAACTTCTTGATGAACTAGAACACTTCTGAATGCGCTCCAATGCACTTTTGTCTATGCATCACAGTGCTCTCTGTTTCAGTACCAGACAACTACTTACATTCTAGACAATTTCATATGATTTTCCTGATTGTTTGAGGTTAGAATCACAATGTCAAGTGAAAAATGTAAGTGTAGAGGAACTAATCTATGTTTCACTGTTTGAAAAGGCGTTAGTTGTTATAGAACTGGCTGAGGAATCAAGTGCAAAAATGCTGATGCACCGAAATTAAAGGATAAGGAAGCAGCCTGGGAGAAAATTTGTGAGGAATTTAATTGCAATGCATGCATTTCTCCTAAGTCCAGTAAGCAAGTGCAGCAATTTTATGTAAAACACACAGTCAAAAGCGTGAGATGCAAAGACTGTTTAGAATGGTTTAAAACTACATTGAAACCAAAGTGGGCGAAAATGTGTTATCACTGATTAAGGCTCAGACAGACACCACCAAACTACTGATTGCTTCTTGAAGGAATTGCTTCAGAAACCTGGAAGAACTCACAAATGGTAGCTCTGGAAATGCCAATTCTATCACCTACCATTAAATGAAAAGTGACAGTAGCATAAAATCTCACATTTGTAGCATATGAGAAAGAGGCATGTTTCTGTTAGTATATTTTCTATAAAATCCTGCTCAATACTACTTGGATGGTTTGTATTGCTTTAAAAATTCCTTATTTTGCAATTTCCAAATTTATTATGAAGCACGGCTCTTCTTCAGTTAGGAATAGCATTGAAAATTGCCAAATATAGCCAACTCGCATCAACAGTGGCAGCCATTTTCCAACTCCTACCTTTTTTTTTAAACACCTTAAAACAAGGGTATGGGGATGTTAACTTACCACTGAGTTTAACACAATGATAAAGTTAACATTGTTCAATGAAACAGAATTTGGGTTAGCTTCAATGTTAAATCATTTTAACATTGTGTTAAAATTTAGCATCAGTTGGTGAAACCTGCTATTATAGTAGTGAATGATGCTTACGTAGACTGAGTTCAAAATTTCAAACCACAGTTGTACTGAACAGTCCCAGTGCATATTATTATCATATATTTCAGAAATATATCTGGAAATCTGCAGGCTACAAATCAAGAATAAAGTGCTCACGATGCACGATACTGCTTGTTGATTTTATTAGCAATCAAGCCATTGACTCAATGATGGTAAAGCAGATTTCTCTGTTGGTCTGGGTGGCTCAGTTAGTTAGGTGCTGGCCTTCTGATCGCAAGGTTGTGAGTTCAAAACTGCCAAGACTGATGCTTTTTAAGTTTGCTTAAAAGCGACAGCCCCATGTCAGTATATTTACTAGCATGTAAAAGAACTCCTGTGGGATGAGATTACAGCACACCAGCGGAATTGAAATGATCCTGGCAATTGAGAGCATTGTTAACAAATAAAAATATTTTAAACAGTTTTCTTTTACTTTACTTCACATCTTTAACACATTAAGTACAATGCCAAAAGTTTTTTCTCCCACTTCAACATGTTATATCT
Source organism: Deroplatys truncata (assembly GCA_030765065.1). Classification (NCBI taxonomy): domain Eukaryota; kingdom Metazoa; phylum Arthropoda; class Insecta; order Mantodea; family Mantidae; genus Deroplatys; species Deroplatys truncata. Next base: position 242,240,440 of record CM060975.1, on the reverse strand, counting down.
GCTGAGCAGCCCTGACCAAAATGAGTTCTAAAATCTAGCACAATTATACTCCTGATTTTCTAAAGGATTGCCTCTTATGAACCTAACTGCGGAAGCTCTCTAAGTCCCTGCTTCCCAACGTAAAACACTCATATCCACCAAAATGCAGTCTTCAAATCTGCTTATCACTATCTTTTTTCATCTCCTCTCAACATCCACATCTTAACAGTTTTTACTGAAGCATCTTTTTTCTTTTCCTCTTTTTCTATTGTAGTGATGGAGTCGGGTTATAATTGGCCTTAACACCGAAACTTAAAGGTTTGTTGAATTATCTCCTATCACTATTGTTTTAGTTAAATAGTGTTATCCCTTTAATTAGGGACAGTAGTTTATTAACTAAGTTTTCTTAAGGAAAATCATCATTTGGATTTATCAGATCCAAAAGTTTATATCTTTTCCTATGCAGTCTTCACATTTGAAGATTATATCAGAAGTAGTTTGATCCTCTTTGTTACATAGCCTGCATACTGGTTCCTATCTAAGATTGTCATTGTATGTAGGTGTTTCTGTAATCTGCAATGTCCCGTTTAAGAGCTTGGTTATCAGGTTTATTTCAAATCTATTGAGATTAAGTATATCTCACTGAGTGAGAAGGACGTACTACTCATCATACTCTTACTATGCTTGAATCTCACTGAACCCCTGCATTTGGTAGTTATGATTAACCCACTCAGCAATGGTTCTTCGAAGAAAACTGGTTAAAAAGACAATATTAGTTATCAAACAATTCAGATTAAAATCCAAAGTTCATCTGTCTTTTACAATATATGTAGGAAACACAGCCTTATTCAGGGAAAAAAAAAATGGCTGATGCCCCATATTAGGGCAGTCAACACTTTTAACTTGAGTCACTACATGTATAACCAGAGAAATGACCAGATAACCCATTTACAAAAGATGTATTATGAGGCTTCTCATATATTTCAAGTCATTATTACATTAAAATTGTAATAGGTTCTTTGGTATATCTGCATAAATAAAACAAATTTGTCTGGAGACGTGATGATTTTTTCTCTTTCTTTCTAGAACATAGCTTTTCGCACAATATTAAACTTTATGGCTGTTTATGCCACACAAAATGACCTTGGTACTTTAGTGTTTCTGTACCATCTGCTGGAAAGTGGCGAACACTGGGTAGTTGGCTATGTATGCCATATATTTTACTATCACTGATTTCATAGGAGTGGTGAAACTTTGAATCAATACACTGACAATCATAAAAAGATTCCACATTTACTGAAAATATAAAAAGATTCCAAGCAGATTGGCCAGTATATGGCATTTGAACCTGACACTGCCTGAAACAACTGAGACAAAGGGCATTAACGAATTGCTCTATCATGCATGGTCAGTGCTTTGATTTTACAAATTTATGTGTCTCCAATAAATTAACAATTATACATAAATGCATACAAACACTTTCAGCAGATTATAAATTAAAAAAAAAAAACAAGGCAGTGGGAAATGACGGAATTCCAGGAGAATTCTGGAAAATGTTTAATAAAAAGGAACAAGGTCTGAAAATTATGGCAAAATTACTAAATAAAAATCAAGAAAAGTAAAAATATACCAGAAAGCTGGTGATGATGATGAAATGAGGTTTAAGGGCGCTCAACATCAACGGTCATTAGCGCCCTTAAAAAGTATAAAACCCATGAACCAATATACGGGCCACTAACCCAAGGCGTCAAATACACTAAAAAATAAAACGGCAAATACTAAAAGCCATCACACTAAAAACAAACATGGTCAAGAAAATATAAAAAAGACGTGTCAGGAACTGTAAAAGGTAAAACACAAGAGCCCCACAGTAAAACAGTCAACATAAAATAACAAATCCAAAAGACTTGAGCGCATCAAATGCGCCAGTAAAATGCACAATCACCTATAAAACGTAAAAGACATGCAACAGCATGTGCGTCGTCTGCCAAAATATTGGCTATGCCAAGAGGCAGACCCACACGAACACGCAATGCAGCTAAAACCTGACACTCCTCTAAAACGTGACGCACCGTTAAGGGCGCATCACACTGCCCACAGAGTGGTGCTGGGTCATCACTGAGCATGTACCTATGACTAAAAATGCAATGTCCGATACGAAGGCATGTTAAAATTACCTCTTCCCGACGAGAAGCACGGGAACAGGTAGCCCAGACTAACGGGAGAGGTTTAACCTCCCGCAAATTGTTCCCCCGGAGGGCCGTCCACTCATCGCTCCAAAGCGAGAGGATGTGTCGACGTAAAACAATAAACAAATCTGGCGAGGGAACAACAGAGGTAAAACTTCTGGGTGATAAAATCGCCGATTTGGCAGCGGCGTCGGCGTTCGCCCTGAGATGCCAACATGACCTGGAATCCACATGAAGGAGACGCGGATGCCAGAGACACCAAGCGAGTGGACCAGGTCATGTATGCGCTGTACGAGTGGGTGGTAATTGTACAGCGCGTTAATACTCTGAAGGGCAGTCAGGGAGTCTGCGCAAAGAACACAGTGCTATAAATCATGCCGCTGGATGTATGAAAGTGCCTGATAAATACTAAAAAGTTCGGCGGTAAAAATCAAACATTGCTCCGGTAAACGAAAGGTAAAACTATGCTGACCAAAAACAAAGGCACACCCTACTCCAACATCAGTCTTAGACCCATCAGTGTATATAAAATGAAAGTTCCCGATTTTCGCCTGGAGTTCTAAAAAAGCTGATCTAAGAACTGAAGAAGGGGTCTCAGTCTTCGGCATCGACGTTAGCCCAAGGTGATAGAGGGTCTCAGCGCGCAACCATGAAGGAAAAAGCGTTTCCCCCCTGGGAAGGGCCGGCGCTGGCGCAACGTCCAAATGCCGAAGGAGTTGTCGAAATCGAACCCCTGGAGGTAGTAATACAGAGGAGCTAACTAAATATTGTCGATCAAGCGAATCCTCGTAAAATAACTCGAAGAACGGGTGGTTAGGCAAGCTTGAGAGCCGACAAGCATAGCTGCACAAAAGCATCTCACGCCGGAAGGACAGCGGAGGCTCTGCAGCTTCTGCGTACAGACTGGGTACAGGGCTAGTTGGAAAGGTCCCTGTAGCGACTCTTATACCACGATGATGAATGGTATTCAAGCGACGTAACACAGATGGACGTGCCGATGAAAAGACAATGCACCCGTAATCAAGCTTGGATCGGACCAAGGAGCGATAAAGACGCAGAAGAACGGTCCGATCAGCTCCCCAGAATGTGCCACTTAAAACACGTAAAATATTAAGAGAACGGCCACACTTTGCTTTTAAAAAGGAAACGTGAGAAGTCCAGCTCAGCTTTCGATCAAAGATCAACCCCAAAAATTTCACCTCGTCTGCAAATGGAAGGACCTCCGACCCAAGATGGAGAGAGGGCGGAGGGAAAGCCTTCCGGCGCCAGAAGTTGATGCAGATGGATTTCTCGGCGGAGAAATTAAAGCCGTTGGCGTTACTCCAGGCGTAGAGACGGTCGATACAGCTCTGGAGACGGCGTTCGAGCTGACAGGTCCGCCGTGAACTACAATAAATGGCAAAATCGTCAACAAAAAGGAACGATGAAATGCCAGGTGGAATACAATCAACAATGGGTTTGATAGCTATCGCAAAAAGTGTGACACTGAGTACAGGGCCCTGCGGTACTCTGTTCTCTTGAATAAAAAGACTAGATAAAACCGAGCCCACACATACACGAAAGACGCGGTCCGTCATAAACTCCGAAGAAATATGGGAAGACGACCACAGATATTCCATGCGTGAAGTGTACGTAAAATGCCGCCCCTCCAACAAGTGTCATAAGCTTTCTCCAGGTCAAAAAACACAGCCACGATTTGACACTTTCTCAGAAATCCATTCATAATATGCGTCGACAGGGACACCAGATGGTCGACGGTAGAGCGATAGCGGCGAAATCCGCACTGAGAGTTCGCCCGTTGATCATGCGCTCCATCACTTTGCAAATGCAACTGGTGAGGGAGATAGGGCGGTAGGTAGTTGACGATCCTTCCCAGGCTTAAGTATAGGGACAACGGTGGCTCCGCGCCAAACGGAAGGAAAAAGACCGTCTTGCCAAATACGGTTATAGACCTGTAAGAGAAAAAGTTTACTGTCGGCTGAAAGGTTCTGTAACATCAGGACATGAATGCCGTCCGGCCCAGGAGCGGAGTGCCTAGAGCAATGAAGAGCGTGCGCCAGCTCCCTCATTCTGAAAAGTTCGTTATAACATTTATTATTAGCAGACCGAAAATTATATGCTGCGGAATCCAGCCGGTCTTTGATAGAGCGAAAGCCGGTGGAATAATGGTCTGAACTGGAAACCGCCTCAAAGGCAGCACCCAGAGTGTTAGCGATGGCAGCCGGATCTACTATGATGGCATTGGGAACCTGAAGGCCAGAAACAGTACAATGCGACACTTTACCTGAGAAGCGACGAAGTTTATCCCAAACAACAGATGAAGGCGTAAAGCGATTAAAAGACTCGGCAAAACGAGTCCAAGACGCCTTCTTGCTATCCTAAATAATGCGACGAGCCCTGGCGCGCGATTGTTTAAAAGTAACCAAATTATCAAGTGTAGGGTGTCCCCAAAATACCCTAAGCGCAGTCCTACGAGCACGAAAGGCGTCCCCACAATCCTCGTTCCACCACGGAACAGGCATTCGCCGAGGTTGAGGGGATGAACGGGGAATTGCGCGTTCGGCGGCAGAGAAAATCGTAGACGTAAGGTGCTGCACTAGTTGGTTAATGTCGGTGAAGGGCTGGTCGTCAAAATGCACGAGGCTGGAATACAAGCTCCAGTCGGCTTTTGTGAATATCCGGGGACGTACTCTGGAATGCTGTACGTGGTGTAACATAAGAGAAACGATGCAGGGGTAATGGTCGCTGGAGTAGGTGTCAGCGACGACGTTCCACTGCAGACGACTAGCAAGCTGGAGTGAGCAAACGGCAAGGTCCAAGTGAGAAAATGTACCGGGAGAATCAGAAAGAAACGTAGGCTCACCTGTATTGAGAATAGAGAGATTGAACTGCTCAAAAATGTCAGAAAGAAGAGTTCCCCTCGCACAAGCCCTTGGCGAACCCCACAGGGGGTGATGGGCGTTAAAATCTCCCAACAGAAGAAATGGTGTTGGGAGAGCGGACAGGAGAGCTCGAATGTCCGCGGGAGCAAGGGGAGACGATGGAGGTGAATACACAGAGCAAACAGAAAAGAAAAAAAAACCGGGTAACTGCAGTCTAATGGCAACAGCTTGCAAGTCGGACGTAAGAGTGAGACGTTGAAAATGAACGTCGTTACGCACTAATAACATGACACCTCCATGAGCAGGAGTACCCTCCTCCGGTTCAAGGTCGTAGCGAACCGGAGTATATCCTCGGAGATCAAAAGGATCGTGAGGGCGAAGCTTAGTCTCCTGCAAACACACGACCATAGGCGAATGGGAACGCAATAAAAGTTGCAGTTCCGCCCTATGCGATCGTACACCACGTACATTCCAGGTCAGGATAGCCATTAAGAAAAAGGGATAAACTGTCTACTTAGAAGGGTGGCTTAAAATTACCTTTTGTTTAACCTTCGGCCCCGGGCTTTTTGTATGGAGTGGGTCAGACTCCATTAGCTCCTCGAAGGTAGGGCCCACGCGCTCAGTGCCAGAAACCGATTCAAGCGCCGTGAATCGGTTCTGGGTGGCAATGGGTGAAGGTGGCCACCGAGCGCGGCTTGTCCCAGGTGCATCCTGGGACTGCGACCTTCGAGGAGGAAGTGAACTCTTCTTTCAGCGTGCAAGCGGAGGGTCTTTCAAAAAATCTTCTCTACGAAATTTCTGCTTCGATTTTTTCTCATTACCTTGTGACTTCATAACCTTTGGACCAGGTTTAGCGGGCTTGATAACTGTAGCTGAAATGGACGGCCGGATGGTAGTGGCGGTCAATGCAGTCATAGTCCAGGTTTGAGTCTCTGCATCCTTCCGGTGTACTGGCGAGGCAACAACGGAACTAAAAGTACCAGATCGCAGGAGTGAAGGTTGGCGCGCATGGTAACGCCTCCGGGCTTCAGCGAAGGAGAGTTTCTCCTTTACCCGGATCTCCTGGATCGCCTTCTCGTCCAAGTACCGCGGACAGTCGGCAAATGAAGCAGAATGAGGCCCTTTGCAATTAACGCAGATGGGTCCGGTTGAACAGGTACCTTCGTGTGACGGCTGGCTACATGAGGCACAGATGGATACGGCACTCTTACAAGAGCCTTGCGTATGCCCAAAACGTTGGCATTTAAAACAACGCAGAGGTCTAGGAACATAGGGCCTCACCGCAATCCGTTCGTACCCTGCTGAAATACTCGCGGGCAGATCGACGCCATCGAAAGTGATAAACAGGGTACGAGTAGGTACAAACACTCCGTCGCGTTTAGCCTGCACTCGATGAACTGCCGTTACCTTTTGGTCGGAGATATTCCACTAGCTCTTCGTCCGACATAACATCGAGGCTATGGGTGGTGAGGACGCCTCGACAGGAATTCAAGGTGCGGTGCTTCTCAACACGGATGGGATAACCGTGGTGCTCAACAAGGACTTACTTTGTGCCTCGGACTTGCTTTGCACTAACAATGAACCATTGCGAAGCCGAGTGCAGGAAAGAACCGGACCAGCAATTGAGTCAATGCCCTTTTGGATAACAAAACGGTTCGCCTTCTCGAAAGTTTGACCTTCCTCTGTTCGCGTAATGACTAAGTAACAACCAGATGTCGATGGCGCTACTTCTGTTACTAACACTTTTCGGCGCTTATTCGAAATAATGGAGAAAGGGGGCTCCATAGCGAAATAAATCCTCCACCATTGCAACCGTCTCTGACCTCGGGCTCTGACTTCCCGGGCGTTACCCCGGCTTGGGTGAGTGGTCTATCTATACCTATCTCACCCCAGGGTCACACCTCCCAGAACATAGACAGAGGGACCCAATCGCCGTGAGAAGTTAGCAGCTCATGCAATGGCCCCCCCCGCGGGACTGCAATTGAACAGCGGATACGAACACATACCCTACATGACGACCCCGGGTGGTGGGGATGACGCCATTACCCACTCACCCAGCTGCGCACCCAGTGCGCGGGTATCCGTCAGGCTGTGTCCACGGAGGATTAAAAGAAAAAGATAAAAGAAACTAAAAATGTGTAGGCGTTATGCACTCAAGGTAGGCCGGCGGAGAAGGAAAAGAGATGTGTAAATGAATGGAAGTGGTGCGAAATTTGCATAAATAGAAGAGAGAAGAAAGAAACGATGGCGAGGGCGTCATGGAATGAAATGCACAGAACGCACGAGAGCCTACCTTGAGTCCCCCGGTCATGAGAACGAACCCACCTCGACCGGAAGGGGATGAAGCGATGATGGCTATGAGTGGCTCGGGAACCCCCGGGTATGCCAACACCCGTACTCACATAAGGTGAGCCCCTGGGGGGCCCAGAAAGCTGGAAAATAAGTATGGTAATACCGACATAAAGGCAAGGGAGGTATGAATAGACTGGAGAGCTAGAGGGGATAAGTATATCCTGGGGAAAATATACACAGAAATAATGGCAGAAAGACTACAACAGTGAGCAGAATCGGATGGAAACTTGTGTTTCAAGGAGGTTTTAGGAAAGGTGACTACAGATAATGTATTAATAAGCCAGACAATAATTAACAAGTATTCAAACAGGAGAAGAGGAAGGGTGTATATGTTTTTGCAGATTTTGGAAAGGCATTCGGCACTATTAACAGAGAAGTGCTGGAGTGGAAATTACAAAAATGGGGTAAGTGATGACTTAATTAAGGGAATTACAAAAATATATGAGGAAATAAATTTGTCATAAGATGTGATCAAAACAGAATTACTGATATGGCTGAACAAAAATTAAATTAAAGACAAGGATGTAAACTAAGTCCCATTATGTTTAATTTATTTAGAGATGATATATTAGAAAGACTTAAGGAAAGTAATGGGCACTGCCCTATATTAATGAACAAGGAGATACCAGGATTGCTGTATGCAGATGGCTTAATGGTGTGAGCTATAACTGTAATAGGCTTACAAAAAGCAATTAATGAAATACACAAATTTCATATAGAAGGGTGAAATTGATTAAATGCAAAGAAATCAAAAGCTATAGCATTCAAAAAAGGAAATAAATTAAGAAAAGATGAACAATGGTATCTGAATGGACAACAGTTGGAGGTAGTAAAGGAGTTTGATTATTTAGGAGTAAGATTAAGTAATAATAGTGGATGGGAAGCACATGGTAGAAAGGTGATGGCAAAAGGCAGAGCTGCTATGACAAGATTAAGAATAAGTAATTACAAATTGGAAATCTCTGTTAAACGGTTGGAAAGAATGTACAAAGTATTGGTAGAATAAACAATGTTGTTTGCACTAGAAATATGGGGAGCTTCAGAATTAAGCAAAATACTAGGTCAAATATACAGATTATTTTGCAAAGAACTTCTGGGATTAATCAGATCAACACACCAAGGGAAGTAGCATTGGTAGAATTAGGAAGAACAGGGGGGAAAGAAATACTTATGGAAAGAATCTTGAAATATTGGTACAGGTGCCTTCAAAAAGGACAAAAGTATTAAAAATGTGTGTGGATCAACAGAAGATAACTTCAAATAAGAATGGCTGGTAGGCAGCGATGGGAAGAGAGTTGGAGAGGATAGGAATGGGGGACTTTTGGCAACTAGAAGAAATAAAGCAGCAAGAAATATGGGGAAGTCTTAAAAATAAAAAAAATCTTAGATATTTATTTTTATTACAGCATGTTCCATTATATTTTAGTAATACTACATGTTAGGGTTAGCTTCTTTGCATGACTATTTTACAAAAAATAATATACTTTACTTTCAATCTTACTGCAAACACCTAATATAATTTTACATAGTTTTTACATTTTCAAAATTAATTTTGTTTAATAAATATATAAACTGTTTTTTATATATTCTAATTAAATCTTTTAATTGAGGTGACCACATTCTATTTACTTTTGTTATCCTTCTCTTTAAGTGTATTCTTTCATTATTAATAAAGTACATTAATATATTAAGTGTTCTATAGTCTGCTCATGCTCTTTGCACTTACACCTAGGGTCATTAGTTATTTTAAATCTACAAAAGTATGCATTTATTTTTCCATGACCAGTTAAACATATAATGTTGGGCGTTAATGTTGTTATTGTTTCTATTCTGCCATGTAAAAGTCCTTAAGTTTAATCAGAACAATTAAGAGAGATTGGGGAGAGAAGTTTATGTTGACTTATGGAGCAGACAGGAAAGGGAAGGTTTAGCATGAATGAGAACAAGGGCTATGTTCCTTAGAGAATTAAGTGGGAGTGAAACAGGAACATGTGCCACATGTGTAGAAAAGGAGAATAAGATACATTACTTGGTAGAATGTAAAGAGAGAAGTGGAGACAGGATGTTTGGGACCCAAAATGGGACAAAATGAGCAAGGAAATGATAGCTATAAAAATATTAACAGTTACGAAAGGAAAAGAATAAAGGATATGGGGGAGTTTTCATGGAAAGTCAAGGAAAAATGGTTAAGAAAAGTAAAAAAAGGAGAAAGGAGCAGGAAGGGCAAGAAAAAGAAAAGTAATAGGAAAGTAGGAATTAGGGAATTGGAAAGGGAAAGAAAAGAATAAGGGTTAACTAAAAGCCAAAGGGCCAGGGTACCAGGCACAGAATAGCCCTTAAAAGGAAGGAACATCTGACTTAATTTGTGAATGAATGTAAGTAGTTTTAAGAAATGACATAAATATATTTAAAATGTTGAATGTTGTTGGGTACAAATAAATATTCTATTCTAAAACACACTTAAATTCTAGCTCAACCTTCATTAGTCCTGTAAACTTTCTACTTATAATCTAATATACAGGATGAGTCAGAATAACATCCAATAATTTTAAGGTGTGATTCAGGGGTTATAGTTGAGTATTTTCTTATAGGTAATGTATGTCCATAAATGTCTTGTTATTGAGCTAGAGTACATTAATATTTTTCAAACGCAATGTCAGGTTAGATGAAATTCTGTCAAACAGATCCCTGTTCCTCCACAGCATCAGAATATTGCTTATGTTTTGTTTTCTTTGCATTTTGGAATATCGCTTGTGTTCTGCTTTTAACATTATTTATACCACAATTAGCCTCAAACTTGTATTTTGTTATTTAAGTGGTAAGGGATTCCATCGCATATTATATAGCACTTTGTGACTTTGACTCTTCGCTTCGAGCTCTCATCGAGTCAACATGGGAAGGAAGAAGAACGCCGCAGCCTCCAAGCTTCCTCCTCGTGAGGAAGCCACCACCAGCGCCGCCGAAGATCAGCTTCCCGCCTCTTCACTGCCGCCGCCAGCCGAAGCGCCCAGCGCCATCTCTCAGCCAGCGCAGCCAGCCACTCGCCGCTGAACAGCGTGCCTGTACGCTACTCCGCTGTAGTCCGGGGAGTGCATCGTCAGCTCCGACACGCTCTTGCTCACCGCCGCGCAGCGCTTTTGGTCGTCTGCGGCCAAGGCGACTAGAATTCGCAACGACAGAGGTGCTACACCGCTCGTCCGAGTCACCTTCATGGACGACGACGAATACTCGGCGGCCCTGGGTGCAGGACTGCCCTTGTTAGGGCAAACCCTGTTGCTCGAGGCCAGCCGCAGTGTGCGCCCAACTCCATACCGACGCGTCATGTGACGCACTCCCGTCACTACTGTGGCAACGGGACTCTCACCGCTGACTGCAGGGCACATGACTTAACTCATCGCCGCCGCTTCTGCGCCTCCTGTGGGGGCAAGGGGCATTTCACCGGCCAGGCAGTCTGACCACTCTACCCACGTAGAGTATCGCCGACCAGCACCATCTACACGACATCGCAGACCAACATTCCACCACCGCAGTTCGACGCCTTCCAATTAGAGTACCAACGCGCTAGTTGAGCAGAACACAGCCAGCAACAACAGCATCCTTAAGCAATTCAGGATCTTCACGCCGAGTTGCTGGCCGTATTTACCAGACTCGCCACACTAGAAGACCAGTTCACCACACACTTCAACTCCATCACAGACACAATAGCATCAGAACACGGCAAGACCATCAGAGATATAGATTCAACACACCACACCCCATTCGCATGGGAAACGATTACCGTCGAGAGAGGATCGCAGGCCATGCGAACAGGGTGATCAGGACACTTCAGCCCTATATCTCGACACCACCGAGGGACGACTTTGGACCTCCACACCATCACACACGACAGCACTGCCCAGATCTTCATGGGCACACACCGACCGCCCGGAGGTAACAGGCCCGGGCACGGAACATCAGGAAACTGTTACGTCACCACTGCTCTAGGTCTCAATCAGGGTCTCGGCCATGACTGCTACCTATTCCCCACTGAGGAGTTTGTCCATTGCGGAGGACTCCGTTTTTAATAATCACCCGCGAATCGCAGGTTTGCTTCGGCGGTACCAGCCACCATGCCTCCAATAAATGGAGACACCACAGTATTAAATCCTTTCCATTCCTCTTCCTTTCAAATACCTTTTATTCTTGTTTTTCGCTTATACCTTTTATTCCTGCCCCCACCCCCACAAAAAGGTTCCTACAAGAGGTGTATGTTATCAATCTCAGCTATCAGGACATAATAAAGTGCTCTGTTTACTGGGAAGACTTTCAGTTTTACAGCCTATTATAAAAATGTTCCACTTTATTTATGCAGAACTAGCAGACAAACATTATGTTTATGGTGCTGCTTAGGAAAATGCGAAAAATGAGATCTTTATGACACTCGCACATCATTTGGGAGCGCAAAGAAATGTAAAAAGTGGCCCTAGAAGAGGAGTTTCTTGACTGGGTCCACAATTCTCCATTCACAAGCACAAGAGCAACAACACATGCCATTCATACAAGCCAGTCTTCGGTTGCTAGAATTCTGCGCAAACAGCAATTACATCTGTATCATCTCGCCCGAGCTCAAGCACTGGGGGCCTGATGACTTTCCACCATGACCACAGTTTGTCCAGTGGTTTCTTCATAAATGTATTGATCAACCAAGATTTCCTGCAACCATACTGTGGATGGACGAGAAGGTTTTTACATGAGAGGGTATATTTAACACACATAACAAGTCATTTGGGCACAGAAAACCCTAGAGCTATTAGACTTAAAATTACCGATGCCAGTTTGCAGTGAACATTTGGGCTGGCATTGTGAACTACACACTCATAGGGCTGTATATACTTCCTCCATATTTGACAGACCACATTTACCTACAGTTTTTACAAGATACTTTGCCAGAACTTCTGGAAGATGATCCTTTAGGGATATGCCAGCTAACGCAGTTCCAAGTGTCGGCAATAGTATTTTAGCGCAACGTGGCAGGGAAAAAAGATGCTCTCTGAGAACTTTCTATCCCTCTGTCTTCTACTGGTTGCCAGGGTATAAGGGCCACTCCCAATGAGTTGGACCTCATGTGGGAGATGGGGTCCCCGGTCTGCTTGTCCATCCACCCCAGTAATTATATCTGGAAACTGTAGGGACCCTGTCACTCCTGGTTCTGACTGCTGGGTGTCTCCTTTCACCTCACTCCTTCCTCCCAGGGTTGCCCCCTTGTGCGGGCGTAGGTATAATGTTCAGATTCACTGGATTGGTGCTGAATCCCCTCCGCTTCCCAATCCAACCTCTTTGGATTTTTTCTTTGGAGACATGTTCAAACTCTTGTGTATGAGATGTGGGTTAAAAATAAAGAGAAATTGGTGGCCAGGATCTTTGTGGCGTTTGATGCTATTCGTGATCAAGCCAGGAATTGTTTAAAGAACTCAGCAATTGCTAATATATATCAACTATGCTCCAAAATCAAAGATCAGCATTTTGATCTTTGTAAACAATTTATGTGTTTGTTCAATTCTTGTTTTGTTCTTAGTTTAACTATGTTTGAAGGCTTTTAAAAGCATTTAACATTGTTTTAACTTTTCTCAAGTAATTTGTTTAATGGTGGAGAAAATTTGACCAACAGTATTATTTGCATATGTTATTGACAATAACCTGTATTCGCAGCTGCAGATCAGTTAAAAAAAGTTATGACCTAATTCAGAGCATATGGATTTAGTGCCACTTAATTAAATAAAGATTCACAAGTTACTAAATTTAAGAGAGTTTTGCACTGTTTAAAATTAAGGATACTGGCTACTCTTATTTCAAAACTCTCCCAGTGCCTTGTAGCAAAAGATGCGTAGCGATCGTTTGGCAGAATTTCATCTAACCCAACATGGTATTTCAAAAACATTAGTGCCCTCTAGCCCAATAACAAGACGGACATTTACAGATATACATTCCCTAAAAGAAAATATTCAAACAGAACCCTGAGTCACATCTTAAAATTATTCAGTGTTAATCTGATTCATCCTATATAACATTGAAAATTAAGATACATTATAGTGGCTCTACAGAGGTTAGGATATGGAAGAGCCAAAGCTTTAGTGACTAAATGGTCAGCATGCAAAGTTTGAACTATTGTGACCCTATAAAAAGTGTGCTAACTTATCAGGTACAAATAACTAACCTTTGCCTTGCATGTAACGGGTCCATATTTGAAGAAGAGTTGCAGGATATGAATGGAACCTAACAACTCAAATATCACCAGATTGCAGTGACTTCTCCCATAATGGTGAAAAAATGTCAAAAATGTTACTCTAGTAACCATTTTACTTTTTAAATAGCGTATGGAAAGAAATAACCCTTTAATTTTAAGGTTTGGGTTGAGGGGAATGAGATCACAAGTAAATGCAGAAGGTTACTATTAGGTCACAATATGACAACCAATTTCTACATGTTTCATTTCACATCATTAAGTTGTGCCATTTACCAACAAGCTTAATGATTTTTAAGGAATATTTGTAGGTTATAAATATTCCCATTTGCTAAGTTTTCTTTACAAATTCAAGATAGGAACTGCAACATTTCTTTTCCTAATCAGTGATTTGGCAGCTGATGGATGAACAGAAAGAGATATATTACTGTATACTCCCTTCCCTCCTTTTTCAACCCGGCGGAAAGTGATGGATTTTTTCAAGCATAAAATCCTTAGCATGGCTTCCTTCAGAAGGGAAGTAAAACTGGTGGTTCCTGTGTCGTAGATTTACGGCATGTAAAAGGACCTCAAGCCTGATAAAGAGGCCTCTGAGCAAAATTACCGGTCTTTCACACCCAACATAAAATGGGACGCTAAGGACCACAGCAGTTAAAGAGTGTCCATAAATAAAACTCAATTTTCCCTCCTTTTTCTGCCTGCTTCATACATTTTGATGCAAATTTGTAACAATGAAGACTTATTGGGATAATTCTTATAGCTACTGGTGTCTTATCTACCTTAAAGAAAATAAAGACCATTTCTTATAGCTACTGGTGTCTTATCTACCTTAAAGAAAATAAAGACCATCATCATTCTCTCTTTCTGACTCTGATAACCAGAAACAACTTTGAAAGAACCACAACTGTATCATATGAGCTACACATGTGATCAGGTCAAAGCTCTCTAAAGGATGTTACTGTTGTCATTGTGCACTCAAGACCATCGGAAACCATCATGGTATACCATAATCATAATTCTCTCAGATTGTACAAAAAATTTCAAGTAATGCTGTTTAAATTTCATTTTAAAAAATTAAGTTATCAGGGTTATTCTGTAACTTCATTGTTAAGAAGATGATTACAATTATTTGTTATGCTTAAAGAAGCGCTCTTAAAAAATGTCCCGCTATTTGGCCTTCTGTAACTTGTTTGTTAGCTTGATTTGTTTTCTCGCAGTTTGTTAACCCACTGAGTGACTAATCGAAAATTCATGTTTCCACACTGCAACCAATGCTTTTGTTGGTTTTCCTAGTCAAGATGGAAACAAAGCATGCTGTGAAAAGGCTACATGAAAAATATATAATGGATGTGGATTTTTAAAATTTGCATCCATTGCTTAGATTAGCAAGAATCTTGTGATCCCAAATAATAAAATTTTTTATGTGGATAACTCGCCAAGCTGTTAAACAGCTGCAGCAGTGGCCCTGTAAAATGAGTTTAAAATTAGGTTAGGAAAGACAAGCAAAAGAATTAGCAATGTGGTTTCATATTTTGATGTAAGTTTCATTAATTCATATTTTCTTTACGGTTTTTGGCTTTTAATTACACTTTTTAAAGATACCAGTTGTCATGCAGATTTTTCTGAAATTTTGAAGTATACCATCTAGTATAAGTAAGTACTTATTCTTTTATTCACAATTTGGCAATGTTCAGTTTTAGTTCATTTCTGTGAACATGTTCTTGCATCTTAATCTTTGACTGAAAATCATTATTGATAGAAAGTGTTATTCAGAAGCTAGAGACAGTGAAGCGAAACAATAATTTAATTGAATCTTGAGTTGGTGGATACACTAAAACTTCACTCACTTTAAATTAATGGAACATGTTTTGAAAGCACCACTTACTTTCATCTTCAGCTTTTTTCCGAAGCAAGCGGTGCTTTCGAAACATGTTCTATTAACTTAAAGTAAGTGAAGTTTTAGTTTAGCCACCGACTCAGGATTCAATTAAATTACCATTATTGGTATGTGTTAATATCCATATTATTTTAGATACTCGTTAAGTGGAAGGTCGTAGTGAAAAGAAAGATTAGTTTCACTAATTGTATTATCTGGAGGAATGTTACAGCTACAAGTACTTTATTTCGGATTATTTTGCATATACAAATTTATTAAGTGTAAATTTTCATTTTATAACCCAAATGACTGCCTTCTGTTATGTTCTTCCTCTTCAAGAAGCATCAGTATAAATTGAATTTTCTATGGTTACAACAAACTGGTAAATAGCTCTCTGCCAGCCATTTCTTTTAGTAGATTGGAAATTATCTTAAAATAGTTCTGGGAATGAAAATGTATCCTGTACTATCCTACAGCTTTCAAAAGTACTCAGTTCCTAATCTTAACCTAAAAATGAGGCAAATAAATTCATGAACTATGCAAATAAACACAAGATTTATCACTACTTGAACCTAAAATTCTTAAACCAATAACTGTTACTTTTTATTATGGTACAAGATTACACAAAATTTGTTTTCCTATTAAATTTCGTCTCTTGAAACTTATGTTGGAAGCATCATTTACCAATAGCTATCATATGGAACATTGCTTACTCAAGCATAAACCGTAACATTTATATTTTACACTAAAATTAATAAATAAACATTTGATAATTAAAATGTCAAACTTCTATCATCTTTTTCCTCTTACAGCAGCATTAAAACAACATCTATGCAAATCTGTTTTTAACAAACATGTTGGCATGAGTATCTTGGATTTGTTGCATTCAACAACCAAATCTTTATTCTGCTCATATGACTTTATTCACCATTATTTCTAATACCGAAATATCAGCTTCGTCAAATTTAGACAAGTGTTATAATACATTAAATAAGAACTTGAATAAAGTTATATATACAAACAATAAATACACAAAAAAATTATGTGTCCTAACTATGTATTGCGACAAATGAAATAACCAAAATATGAATGTTGACAAATACAAACATAATACATAGTACATAATAAAATTACATCCTTTCAAAATATTCATCCACCGAATAAAAACAATCTTGTATTAAGAATTTCTTCAACTCTTTTTTAAATATTGCTAACGTTATTGATTTCTTAAAAAATGGAGGGAGGTTATTGTATAATTGAACACCATTATAATGAAGATTTTTTTCATATAAAGTTCTTTTATGCCCTGTAATGTGTAACTGGAATTTACTCCTAGTATTGTGATCATGAATGTCTGCATTTATGTTAAAACTATTTAACTGCTTATATGTTATTACCAGTGTTTCATATTTGTAAATTGATGGAACTGTTAAAATGTTTAGTAATTTGAAATAAGGTCTATACTTTGTGATGCTGCAAAGGTTTAGCATTAGTCTGATTGCCCTCTTTTGTATTATAAAAATTCTATTATTATGGCCTGACTCTCCCCAAAATGTTATACCATACAATAATTTGAATGGAAGTATGCGAAGTAGGCTATTTTCAGCATGTCAAGATTTACTGAAGTTCTTAGGGCATATAATGCAAAACATATTTAGTATAATTTCTTGGCTAAAACATCAATATGTATTCCCCAGTCAAGGCTACTATCAACTCAAACTCCAAGAAATTTTATTTTATCTTATAACGTTACTAATTCATTTTTTAAAAGAACATCAGGAAAATGTACATTTCTGTTAACTTGGTGATGGAATCTCATAGCAACACTTTTGTTAATTTTTAAGTTTATTTTCTTTAAACAGCTATGTAATCTGATGGCACATCAGTGTTAGCTTTAAGTGCTTGCTTGTCTTTAGAGGAAATTAAAACCTTGTATCATCAGCAAAGAGTATATTTCGCATTAATGAGGACACTATTTTCAGCCAGGTCATTAATATAAAGTGAAAACATTATGGAACCCAGAATCGAGACCTGCGGCACTCCATATTTAACATTTTCAACAGTAGAGCGAGAAGCCTTAATTTAGTTTGAGTTATTGTCTACAAATTCAACTTCCGTTAAATGCTTTCTATTCCTAAGGTTAGCAACTTTAACAATTTATTAAGCCTTAACAAAACATTATAGAATAGCCCTAATAGTATATCTTTTCCTTTTTTTTTATAATGTTTATAATGTTCTACATCCTTAAATGAGGTTCAGGAAAACGGAGAGTCATCTTGCATTTAGGATTCTCTTGTATTCGAAAAAAGGTGGTAATAGGAATAATGGAGATGTATTGGGATCAAGATGGTGGCAGCATTATGTGTTGTTATGCAAAGCAAGGTGCAAATAATTAATAATAAAGATAGTATTAGTGCAGAAAAGGTAGTTTTTAAAGGTAATAGTGTGATACATACAGGTGAAAGAATCAACACAAATAAAATCCAGACAATCCTAAATACAGAAGAAAGAAAAATGAATACGTGTGCAACCATCATGTGGCATTGATCAGGTAGCGTCACTACAAATGATTATAGAGATACTAAATGGGGATCTACGCCATGCAAATGAAGAAATAAAACATTTAAAGAGTGAAAAAGCAGGTTTAAAAGCAAAATTACAGCAAATATCAGAAGATACATTGTATGCTAAAGTAACAGCATGGGAGAATCTAATGCAGCATATAAACAGAATCACCGAGCCCTTGAGAGAAGATATAAAATATTTGGTAGAAAAAAACCAAAAGCTGGAAGAAGAAAAATGTCTACTAGTGGGAAAAAATAAAAGATTGACACAGGAAGCGTCAACCTGGCGCAAACTGAAGATTCTAGCCAACCTGTCGCTCAGAATAATGCTCCTTGCATGAACTGGATGAGTGTCACAAATAGGAATAAGAAGACAAAAGCAGCAGCTCCAAAGGCACCAGAACTTCAGATACACAACGGATTTGAAATTTTATCCAAAAGTGGACAAGAACAACAGAGAAGCAGGTCCTATGTAGGAACACCTAACCTCAACAACAATGGCTCTACAAATGAAGTAGTAAAGAAGAAAAAGTGCTAGTGATTGCTGACTCCATGATCGCACAAATGAATGTGAATATGAAAGTGTATAGAGGTATTAGAATAGAGCAGTTGGGGAACAAGTTAAAAAATGCGTGTGACTGTGAAAATTTTCAAAAAAGCCAGAAGTAGTCGTCCTCCATGTCAGAACAAACAACCTTAAAAAAGCAGTGTGTCCTGAAGAAGTGTTGGGTGAGATCTATGGGCTCATCAAAATAACAAAGGAGAAATTTCCAAAAGCTGTGGTGGCTGTGAATAGTGTTGTGAAAAGGCTAGATAAGAATTGACGTTAATATAAAATTTACCAAGATGGTAAATCAAAACATTAGATGGGTGTGTGAAACTTTAAGAGCACTATATGTTGGTGTGGACAAATATTGGGATCATACATTTATTAGAAAAGATGGTTTGCACCTAAACAGAAAGGTTCTTATGCAGTGGGTAAAGTTTTAGAAAATGTAATAGACATAATTAAAGCGAACCAATGAAACTAGTTCCTGTAACAGAAGGTTACAGAAATTAGAAATATTAGAAAAGAAGTATTAGGCTGTAAAGATCGTAATACAGTGAATGCGAAATATGTAAATCCTACAGATATGAAAACATTCTATATCTGAACAATGTTTAAAAACAAAGGTAAACAAATTAAGTGTATCTATCAAGGATAGAAATTGTAATATATTGTGTCTGAATGAGCATTGGCTTCGAGAACAAGAAACAGAATATGTAGAAATTGAAAATTTTAAATTAATAAGATCTTTCTATACAAATAGGTATAAAAATAATGGGGTTTCAATATACATACATAATTCATTAACAGCAAATAAGATAGAATTAAACAGCTTTTGTATAGAAAAAAATATATGAGGTTACAGGAGTAGTAATTAGTAAACATAATATTGTAATACTCACAGTGTATAGGTCACCAGATGGGGATTCTAACTTATTTCTGGAATGCATTGAAAAGGTATTGATATATCTAATTAACTCCAAGCAGAATATAACAATTTGTGGTGATATCAATGCTCACTTTGACATAACCAAAAATAGTAATACAGCAGGTCTATTCTTATATCTATTACAACAGATGGGATATCATTGTATAAATACAACTCCTACACGAGGTACAGCATGCCTAGACAATAGAATAACAAATCTAAAACCAAAATGCTATTCATTTAAAGTCTTAGATTACAAAATAGCAAATAGCAGATCATCCAGCTCTATTCCGAAAGGTTATCTCTGAAAAAGCTAAGTCTCAGAAAACAGCAAAAATTCTCAAAGAAATCAAAGATCTGAGTATTGAAAATATAAATAGATTTAAGGACAGCCTAGCATTGTTTAATTGGAAAACACTGCTTTGTAATCTCAGGGACCAGCTGAAAAAGTATTAGAAGTATTCTTTGCAAAATTTAATGATTTATTCAATTGCTCTTGCATAAAACAAAACCGACTTATAAATCCTAATAAAAACAAAAGAACAATAAATGCACATGTGGTATAATTCAGAACTTGAAAGAATGAAAAATAAACCAATAATTCTCAGGATATGTATAAAAAAACACCAAATGATTTATTGTCAAATGTATTGAAAGATTATAGGAATTTCCAATATAGTAAACAGCCATTTGATGCAAAGAAAAATGCAAATCAAATACACATAGAAAAGTCTGATAACAAATGGTTATCATAAATTCAGTAACTGGTAGGGATAATAAAAGTGGCACACATGAGAGAATAACTCCTGACAACTTTAATAATATCTTTATACAGTCAGTAGAAGAGATAACTGTACAAGTCCAGATACTGCAATGAGCTTTATATCACCAGGAAGAGAAAACAAGTATTTTTCGCTTAGAGAAGTAACATCTGATGTCCTAAAAGTTGCTAAAAACCTAAAGAATTCAAAAAGTAGGGATATTTATGATCTTTCCAACAATCTCATTAAAGAAGTGATTCATTACATATTCCACACTTTGGCCTGTATTAATAGATGTTTCAGTGAAGGCATTTTTCCAAAAGAGCTAAAAGTCTCCAAAGTAACACCACTACATAAAAATGGCGACCAAAAAAATGTGACCAGGCTATAGACCCATTTCAGTAATCCCTACAATGACAAAAATTATGGAATACTTGCTAAAAAACTAACTGCAAGATTTTTTTGAAAAGCAAAATTTATTCTTCAGTGATCAATTTGGATAATGCAGAGCAAAATCAACAATATTAGCAATTGATGCACTTGTAGAAAATATATATTAAGCTTTTGAAAACAGGGACTTGGCTCAAGGCATTCTTTTTGACTTGAGTAAAGTTTTGATAGTGTGAGACATGATATTTTATTAAATATAATGGAAAAATGCGGGATCAAAGGAAAAAATTTAAATATATTTAAATCTTACCTAGAAGGTTGTAAACAGCTGAGGGAAGGCAATCAAGCATCAAAGAAGTAAAAATTGGGGTCCCACAGGGCTTGGTACTGGGACCCCTACTTTTTGTAATAATGATTAATGATATTTCAAAATGTTATCCCTGTCATACAATTGTTTATGCAGATGATACATCCTTCCTTAATGTTCATAAACAATTGAGATTGTTGACATTCAGTAAATGAAAGTAAATGAAATCATGCAGCACAGCTCAAATTTGGTTTAGAAGTAATGGCTTCCTTGTGAATCCCAACAAAACTCAAAACATTATCTTCAATTTAAAGCATATAAATGTTGCCAGTGATAGTGTGAAACTTCTTGGTATTGTAATTGATAAACAACTATCCTGGAATCTGCATATAGATTTTGTATGCAATAAATTATTACGCATAGTATTTCTCTTAGCAAATTTAAAAAAAAAAACAGTGCCAAAAGAATTTGTTGGAATGGTATATTTTTCATTCTTTCAGTCCATTCTAAGATATGGCATAGCATTATGGGGCATTAGCCTATGCATAGAGAAGGTATTAAGAATTAAAAAAAAGACAATAAGTATTTTGACCAACTCGAAGAAACTTGAACACTGCAAACCATTATTGATAGAATTAGAAATTCCTAAAGTTGTTAATATATATATATATATATATATATATGATGTTTTAACCTATATAAAAGAGAATTTGCATGACTATGAAGTAAGGAGAAACATACATAAACACAATACGTGTAGTAGCAATAAAGTTGATATGCCAACTACAGATTGCAAAAGTCCTCTAAGTATTACAAGGCAGTAGGCATAAAATTCTTCAATTCACTTCCCTTAAAAGTAACTACTGTAAATCTTCAACTCTATAAAGAGAAATTGTACAGATGGCTAATAAAACACCCTTTATATAGCATACAGAAATTTGATATGTTAAGTAAAAGTGATATGTAAATATGTAATTAATTTTGAAGATTCAGAACAGTGATGTGTCATAATTTAAAATAAAGAGAGTTGAAGGTTGTTACACTACATCCTAAAATGTTCTTACTTGAACGCGTTTCGGGAGACGGTTTGCTCCCATCGTCAGCATGTTTTCAACAAACAACAAAAACATCAACAAAAGTGTAAATATGTTTATTAGTTTTAAGAAAAACATAATGTATAGCTTTGTATTGTAATTATCAAGTGGTGAATAAATTATTATTATTATTATTATTATTATTATTATTATTATTATTATTATTATTTTACTCATTCTGCATTATCACCAGGAATTACAATTTTAGTTCCAAAGAAAGACCTAGATGAATCATCTATACCTCGCTTAAGCCATCAGACGTACCAGGAGAATAAATACCTTTGCCTTTTCTATCACATAAGCTACATATTGTGAACTTGAATTTGATGAAATAGAGGAAAAGAATGAGAATGGGATCTGAAGGTAGGCTGACTTCACAAAAAACTGCATTTTGACCTGAGTTTCAAGCCCTTTGAAATCGAATCCTCCTCCAGCATTTCTGTGAATTATGATCTTTAATAGGAATTATTATTATATGTTTCATAATATGGAACAGAATGAGAAGATCTGAAGCTCGGCTGAACTTCACAAAAATGCACATAAGTACATTTTCACCATTAAGCTCCTTGTTCTTTGAACTCAGATACAAAAATTTGCAAAATCTTTGAGAGTTGTGATTTTCTGTAGGAATTAACAGGTAATAACTTTCATAATGTCGATATGCTATCTTAGAAATTCCTTTAATCACTTTTTTGTTTTCATTTCCTCTGTCCAAACATTAATGCTGCGAAATCATTGTTATAAACTTTTATCAACATCAATGAAATGTTTACAATTTCACAGTAAAATTGTGCTGAAGAGCATAAAAGTCTTACACAGTGCATAAATTCTATTTTAAGGTGTAACTTCTTCAAAGGTTGTGCTCTTTAACCTTTTATTCTTCCATAATAATGAATGCCTCTCATCTGGCCAAAGTCACTTTTCTCATCTTGATATTTCTTCATAGAGGATATTTCCAAAACATCATGCCTATTTTAATATCTTGGCTCATTCACGGCTATGTACCACTGCTTGCAACTGCCGAGAAAGATATTATATTTGTTGCCAAAGCAAAAGCAGCGGTTTTCTACACAATCTTAAATCAGAGCTATAGGTACTTTTATTTTGGAGGAGGTTCTGGATGCGAGACCTTAGGTTTCTCTGAATGTGACTTGCTTTTTGCATTTGCTCTTAGTACTGCACCAGGACTAGGATAAGGTCGCATCTGATATAGTGGTCCTGCAGCTGTGGTGTCCGCCCCTGTTTTAGCCTCATTCTTCTTTCCTAAGCCAGTTGACCATGTTCCTCTGAAGAAAGAAAGAAAAAAATTAAATTTACTATTACATTCAATAGAAGCAATAAGACAAAACACATAGTAGCATTAATTTGTTAAGCATGATTCCACTTGTCAGTAATGATTCAGATGTTTTTAAAGGTTTCATTGTAATCCATGCTTATTCTGTTAGTTCCCTGCAGGCCACAGATCCCTGGGACTGGCCAGTGCATAAAGTGATTGCTTATGCATTAATTACTTGTATTACACACCGCTTATGCAACATTTTTTGTGTTAATATGTATATTTTTAAAGATAATTTAAAGTCTTTAACTATCACTTCTATGAATGGCAGTAAGTACTCTCTTCTATGAAGTGAAAGTTTGGTCTTCATTGATGAACAGCGGCAGTGAGTAACTAAGAGTGTAGCCTATCATTGTAACTTTTTAAAAGTAGCCTTAGGGAAGACTAATTTAATAGCTCTGTTGTAACCTTCATTGATTCTCATTTTCTGTAACAAAAAAAAAAAAAACCCCAAAAAAAAAAAAAAAAATGCTATAAAGTACCTATTAGCCTAAGTTTTCTCAGTATAGTTTGTGCCTATTTGCACTTCCATGACATGAACAGTCATCTTGAACACTTTTCTGAAAATCTTGGCATCATCAATGAGGAATAAGATAAAATATTTCATCATGACACCAAGGAATTCAGGAAGTATATAAAATAAAGTGGAATACTAAGGCGATTATGAACTTTCTTATCTAAGGCTGGAATTTTACACTGATTTTAAAAAAAGGTTCCAGTTCCCTGTACTAGTGAACCAGCATAACAGATAAAATGTCACAGAATAAATTTTCTATTTTTACATAAATATTATACCTACTCTCAAATCAATGTATACATTCTTTGAAATAGCATAACACTTTATCTCATTACTTACAGCATTCAGATATATGCATGCAACAAACGAAAAAGCACCTAAACCGGACATGCCATTAAGCACACCCTCATGTATATCCCTACTTTCACCTTTTCACACAATGTGATATAAGTAGGGGCAGGTCAGTAACCACAGACCTGTGTTTGTTATTCAGGTGAATCGGTGGGATACGTGCAGTGATAAACATTCAGTGGCATTTCATAAACATGTCCAGCACTCAGTTTTGAATTGAATGGAAGAATTTTTTTTTGTGCTTCATGAAGGTAAACCATATTGTTTAATATGTTCTAAAATGCTGAATGTACTATCTAGGTACAATATAACAGACATTTCAAAATAGCCATTCCGAACAATATGGTATTCTTTGTTTGTCAGTATACAATGCACAAGAAAACTCCATGAACTAAAGGAGACCTTCTACAGTAGCAACAGACATGGCCACCATGGAATATCACCCACTAATATTCTGCATGCTAGCTAAAAAGTCATTAAACTGATAGTAGAAAAGAGCAAACCCTTTTCAGATAGGGAATTTGCAAAAGACTTGCTTGTAACCGTAGCTGAGAAGATGAGTCCCAGTATGATAAATTCGCTCAAAACACTTAGCCTAGTTTGCCTTAATAGTTAACAGAATAGGAGAAATGAACTTTGACATGACCAATTAACCTCTATGATAAAAAGTTTTATGTGGTACTCATTAGCCTTAGACAAGTGCAGTGATATTCAACATACCGCACAATTGATTGTATTTATTAGAGGAGTAGATGCTGAATTAAATGTAATTGAGGAGTTCCTGGATCTAGTAACCATAATAGGACACACATCAGGTGCAAATATTTTTGAGGATTGTACGATGTTGCTTGTAAATATGAGCTCTTGTAGGAGAAAATGGTATCAGTAACAACGGACAGAGCACCTACTATAATGGGTCACATTTATGGTTTAATGGGTAAATTTAACGATTCTCTGAATGGAATAGGATTATCAAGAAATGCTATAAAAATGGTACACCGTATTATTCATAGAGAAACACTGTATGCAAATTCAGTAACTTTAGAAAACATAATGTCAGTAGTAGGTAAAGCTGTTAACTTTATTACGGCCAATTCACTGCAGCATTGACAGTTTCAGGAATATTTAAAAGAACTATGTTGTGTTTATTACAATTTAACTTACTACTCCCAAGTTCGCTAGCTAAGCAGGGGTAGCATGCTTCACCATTTCTACAATCTTCATGCAGAAATGGACTCCTTCTTAGAACACAGTATTGCAATCCCAGAAATATCCAATAGCGAGTGGATTATGGATCTTGCCTTCTTAACAGATTTGTGTATAATCAGTTAAATACCTTGCTACAAGGGTAAAATCACTCCATCGTGAATATGGCTGAAGCCATTAAGTCATTTATAGGTAAACTCAAGCTATGGTTGCGTCAGCCAGAATTGCATCATTTTCCACATCTGAAGTCATCATTAAGCCAAAAGAGTTATGTTATTATGAAATACCAACATGTTCTGGAAATTCTCTTGTTGGAGTTCAAAAACAGATATCATGACCTGAATGACTGAGTGTGGAAATGTTAGTATTTGAAAATCTGTCAGCTGGAGATCAGTAACATGCAGAATAATACACAGATGAGCAGCAATGGGAAACTAGGGATGGAATTATGGAAACTAGTGGATATAAGTTTGTGTCCTAATCTGAAGAATCTTGCCTCTCGTGTTAGCAATGTTTGGAGGAACTTATATCTGTGAGCAGTTCTTCCCAGTTATGAAGTTAACGTTAAGAACAAAAGCAGATCAAGAATAACTGATTCTGACCTATTTTCTGCATTGCATTTAAATGTTACTAAATTACAGTCCAATACTGACAGGCTTGCAGCTGCAAAGATCTCCAAATCATAACCCGAAAAAACATGATTGATATGCTGTAGTATTCATATTATATTATAGTCACATAATGAAAATAAACACATGGTTTGTCAACACTATTGTAATTCTTACATGCTATCGAGTGTCCACCACTGACCCCATTTGTTGTGGCATTGCTTGTTATATCAGAGATGCTACGATAGCTGGGATGTAATGGGAGGGGAGGTCCGGGCAAGACTATTTCTTCTTCAACGGCACACCCCTGACCTAAACTCCTCATTGTTTTCTAAAATATTTACTATAATAAATTGTGTGTGTATGTATGTATATATATATAACCTAATTAATAGGATATGTTGGTATAATATATACATTAATTTGAGATGCTCTGTACCTAATAAAATTGTAACTGAAATTTTTCTGGTGATTTTTTTATGGATAAGTGATGTTAAAGAGCCCCGTCAATTTCCAAAACATGTATTTATATTATGTGTTATTACGAAAGGTATAGCTGAGAGAACAACAATTAAAAAAAATGCATTTTTGTGCAATGTCTGGAATGCTATTTATTACCTGTTAATACCAGTGCATGTTGCGAGTGATGACGTTCAGCATAGCTCAAGCAGGCAGTCATATGAATTGTTTCTACTGATGCGTAAAGGTTCTGATACGTGAATTTCCACTAAGATTAAATATATAAAGATTTCTGCTTCATGGCTAATAGAAAATTTGGATGTGGATTAATCCATGTGAAGCTTTGGGAAAGAAAAATAGACATGTCATACCTTCTTGTGTAGTAAATAAAATACAAGAACGATCTCTGGAACCAAATGGCAATTACATACATTTTGAAGCTGCTGTTGACCAAGCCACTGAAAACCTTGGTTAAAGTAAAAAGTAAGTACAGCAAATGTCTATATTTTGCCCCATGAATTCAAGAAATGTATTGTAAAATTTACCAGTATTGATGATTCACATCTCCTGAAATCTGAATTTGCTATGCCTCAGGTCTTCTAATGTCTCAGGACGCAGGACTGTAGCAAATACACAGGGGACATCACAGCTGTAGGGTTCTTCTGTTACAATTGGCATGTTTTCTTTCACACTACTTTTTACTTCTTGCAATATGTTTTTCTGCCATTCATGACCTTTCTTTTCAAACACTGATGTGACGACACATTTCTTACCTGCCTTTGAGTATCTTAGTTTACCACAATCACATTTCTCTCCATAATTTCATTGTAGTCTAAAATAGCCAGCATTGTACACAAAATCATTCCTTTGAAACTGAGGTGACTTCTCTTTTGTTATATTTTCATGAAACATTATGAAAAGATTCTAAACTTCCAGTGTTTGGTATTCTTTAGATCCTCTATAAATGAAGTTTCATTATTACTGATGACAGAAGTCTGTAATCATAGGAATTCTTTCTTATACAGTTTGTTATTTTAATCTAATCCCCAGTCATCATGCTCACATCTATTCATAAATTTATTTCCAGACCAGGAGTGAATATTGCAGACATGATTCAAAATACATTTGAATTTTTCAATAAGAAACACTTCCTCTCCCTTCAAAGTTTGACTTGCTCACCATGTGTGATTAATAATACTTTACTACCATTCATGTACAAGTTGTGATTTACTTGCAATTGTTTTAGCTTCTTTTGTACGTCAAACTCATGCACTATTTAGGAAACTTATTACTTATCGACTTTCTTACTCTGCAATGCTTGTCAGAAAGAAACAGCTGTGTTTAGTCCTTTAGATAGAAGACGAGTGATTTAAGGTTTCACACACCAGTTTTTCTATTTCTCCTGTAATATACCTTTTTGCAACACAGCAAAATCCAAGATTTTTTCTGTTGTCCATTGCCATATACGTTATACACTTGGCACAGAACTCATGACTATCATATTGGCCATCACCAGCTATCAAGACTTCGTTCATAGTAATTTCGAACTGCCCATCCTCTTTTGATCCCACACCTTCCTAATTCTGGCATCAATGTATGTTTTCACTAATCTATAAAGTGTTTGGTGTCCCAGAGTTGTTAAATTTATGTTTCACAAACACGTTTGAAAAGTGTAAACCCATTCCATTCACATATAGAGATATAGCTAATCTCAAGCACAGTGAAGATTGTTTATTACACTTTTCCTGCAAATAGCACACATTTTTGTGATCTGCTATGCATTCAGTTTCAACTCTTAAGCATGGTCCCCTACATGAAGGTTTCATAGTTGTAACCATCTTACCACATTTTGTGCAAAATACAAAAGATACAGAAGAAATTCTCAAATGACGAAAAACATTGCATTCTTCATTTCTTCCTTTCTGACAAATACATCACTTTCCATTTTCTTGTCCATCTCATCATAGTCACCATCCGATAGTATGAATGCTTTGTCTAAAATTGAAGTACCATAATAATCCTCACTTTCAGCTTCAAGATATCTGTATATATTCATGTTCCCATTTCACCTGAATAGCAATTTCGGACAAATCTTTATGTTGCTGCATTTGTTCACTGTTCTAATTTTTCTTGATTTTCATCTGGTTCACTTTGATTTACATTTTCACAAGTAACTTCACAACACTGAAAATTAGCATTTGTTACTGATTCCAAAATGGCTTCGCGTACAATTTTTTTTCCCCAAGATAATTCTTCTTCGTTCTTAACAATGAATTTGATTCTTTCTACATCCTCAGATTCGAGAAGAAACAGAACTCCTTTTTAAAATTCTGAGTAATTTAGTTTTAAGAAGAGTGGATTTTAATACACAAGATTGTTCATAATCATCTTCAGTAAAATGGACAGAGCATACATGTGAAAACTTGCTTAGAATGAAGACTTCGTGATTAACCTTTTTAACCACGCATCATATTGTTCCCGTAATCTTTCTCTCCTACGGAATTTATGAAAACTTACATTACTAATCTATGTTCAGAATGATTACTACACCAAAAACACATCACAGCCATAATTATTACAATAATGAGCACAAGCACAATGCACTGCAATATTGTAACCAAAGTGCGAAAACTGCGCGCTTCAACTGAATGCCAGGCTGCTCTATGGGGCAAATGTGACATCATCACGGTATGTTGGGAAAACTTCAACAGAGGATTGCTAGAGAATTAATCATGCTACATCATTCAGATTTGCTGCGCACTTATTTTGAGAAATTCATCTTTTCAATTAACAAAATTTGCCTTTAATTCCTACCCTAAACCCAAAATCAAAATAATTATATATATATATATATATGAGGGAGGGAGAGAGAGCATTCTCCCACCTCTTCTATCCAAGAATGGCTGAAGTGACTGCTATACAACTTGGTATAAAAAATAACTAGGTTCCACTTATAAAGGGTACATGGCTGGGCATGACTGGGATGTTAACCTATGACTAACCGTTGTTAGCACTTATTTAATTTTTGTATAGACCCACAATACTTGCCTTATTTCAATGAATTATTTAACAACTTTGAATGACTGCATTTCTTCAGATTGCATATTTTAACCTCCCCCCCCAAAAAAAAGGAACTAAACAGGAAAAGCCACCAAATTTTTTCAAAAATGGAGAATAGAATTTGTAGTGATGGCTGATGAGGTAAGGAGTGGACAACAAACCTTTGTGCTGCCTAAATTCAGAGATTGTAGTATCATGCACTTATTTTAAGAGATAGCATATACATATGTTCACTCATTTCCAAATGTGAAAAGAAGAGATTTCATTTCAGAAAAAACTGAAGGTGATACAAAATAAACCAGCTATTTTATAAGGGGCATGGTTGCAGCAAGCTTCACACTAGTGCATTCATGAAGTTTTACTTAAAGTGTACTGGAATATTACTTTCTTGACTTCTAATGTTATGTATTAATAAGCAAGTGTGATACAATTAATTCTATGGGATAATTATGTGCATACAAACTATATTAGGTGAAGGCAAAAAACATCTTTCTCTTGATCCTTTAACAGAGTTTTAAATGTAATCTAATGACAAATTTTTTGGAAAATAGCAAAATAAAATCATTTAACATATGGGAACACTCAAATTGTTTATTGGTAAGGAAGATGAAAAAGAATGAGACAAGGTTTTATACAGGCCCAATATATTTATGTGGAAGAAAAGAAGACATGAATATTGTTTTCTAATGTGCTGCATTTAACACCAGTCATTAGCAGTCTTGCTGTCCAGTACTTCGCTGTCCTGCAATGTTTACTTTGAAATGCAATGCAATTGTCCAGATGGTAGACATCAGTGGCGAAGCTAATGGATTAATTGTGGGTAGGCTTACCTTATATCTTTTTATACAGGAGATCCATGCGTCGATTCTTCTTGGTAGCAAAGTTATCAATTATGTTATTTTTAAACTTCTATCACTTGTAAGCTGTTTAACCAGATTTTTTTCTATGGCAACTGTGCAGAGAGAGCTTAACCTATCATTTGTCATTGAATTGCAAAGGCAATTTTTAATTCTTTTAAGGATGCTCCTACTTCTTTCAGAAGAAGCTGTAGTGACAGGGAATGTAAGAATCAATTTGATAAGCTTTGCTACTTCATATAAATAATTTGAAGATCATTGTCCAGTATGAATTTAAGGTCCGCAGGTGGTAAATATTTATCTTTGCCAATATAAATGTTTCTCTCATTTTCCAGTCGTTCTTTGTTGAAGAATGGGTAAGTTGTGAGAAGACTGTTCAGTTTCATTGTTGGGAAATTTGATTTATAATTTCTAAACTGATTATCAAGCAACTCTAGAAATTGAATATTCTGAAGATCTCCAAAACGCATTTCCATTTGCACTATCAAGTTAACTAACATCTCATAAGATAGCATCTTAAGGGACTGCAACTGGAAGTGATGTTCATTAACACATATTTCACTGTGAAATTTGTTACAACTTTCAATACATGAGGTCACAGTTTTTTCTGATCTCATATCCTTAACAAACTGATGGTCTTCTTGATTTCAGCATTGCACATACTAATATCACATGCAACTCTGTGTTGAGGAAGTGCTTACAGATGGTCAATATACACAAATATTCCTTTGTAAAAGCAAAGCAGGAAAAGGAATTGAGTTTTATTAAGAATGCTAAGCAAGTCAGAAGCGCTGTTGAATGACTGCATCCCAATCTTCATCATCTGTGGTGATATTTTGGAAAATGTCTTTCTACTCATGGTATTTAAGATATATTGTCTGAACAGCTTGTGAATTGAAATTCCAGCACGTAGTACATGTTTGAGGCAATCTGAATCCTTTATTTTCTATGAGTTGTGTTCTCTTCGAGAACTTGCTAAAAATGAATGGAATGCTATAAGATTGTAAATGAAAAGCCTAACTGCTTTGATATTTTTACAATAATGTGACAGCACTAGATTAAGCTTATGAGCATAACAGTGCAAAAATATAGCTCATGGACATTTTTGTTTAACAAAATTTTGGACACCTTCAGTTTAACTGCCATTACTGAGGCCCCATCATATGTTTGGCTCACTATTTTGCTAGTAATTCCCCAAACATCAAATGCACTGAGTACACTTTCTGATAAACCCTGAGCAGTTTTGTCACTAGAAACATTATGAAAACCAATAAATCTTTCTATGGGAACTTCTTGTGTACAAAATCTGAGAATAATACTCATTTATACTTACAAGAAACATCCAGGGTTTCATCTGTTTGCACTCCAACAAACTCACATGACTTTAATCACATGATCATTAATGACATTGGTAACCAATTCAATTAATTCATTTTGAATTGTGCTTGATGTTCCTTTGAACCAAGAAGTGCTCTGCAAGTGATCACAAATAAACTGTTCCTGTCTTGACAAAAGTTCCAATAATTCAAGGTAATTCTCTTTGTTGCCGCAACTTTCATCTTCAAAGACTTCTCTGAATGCAAGTTCTTGCTTGCCCAAGAAACAAACAACATTCAATAAGTCTCTCAATTATGAATATATTTTGTTTCATAATTGCATTATGTTTTATGGCTAGAAGTTTGATTCCTTCAGAAATTAAATGTTCAATTCGTCCATTACCCAACAACTGAAAACTCTCTTGATTCTGAAGATGCCTTCTTCACATGCACTCACGAATTATACTACTAAAATAAGTTTTGTTAAACTAGGACTGAACAACGCACGAAATAACACACAGCTTCACAACTGAGACAAGCCTCAATGCCATACTCCTATGACACATGTGACTGCCTGCCACCCTTGCTGGCTGCCACGTGGAAACAAGAGGCTATTTCTAGAAGCTTCCTAACGCAGTGAACTCTCAACTCATGGATGGAACAAATGAAACTGTAGTAACATACAAAACAAACACACTGTTTTCAACGCATTATATTCTAACTATAATTGTAAGTTTTCTTCAAATTTTTGGATAGGCTAAGCCTCAAAAGCCTATGAAGAACTTCGCCACTGTAGACATATGAATGTAAGAATACAAATGGCTGAAATAATAAATTCACTAAAGAAAATATAGCATTTGTCCCCTGTCTTACCGAGGAGTGTCTGAATAAGCAGCAGGATCCATGGGATCAATGTCATTATCTTTGACTTTAGTCCGCCCTTTAGCTCTCTGTTTCTCCCGTGCTTCTCGTTTCCTTTCTTGTTCTTCTCTTCGTCTCTCTTCTCTGCTTTCCTCATCACTTGCCTATGAAGAGTTTAAATTCAGAAGTTAAATCTTTCAATAATTGAGATTAAACTATCACATAGGAAACAATACTGTGTAACTGGTAAAACATTAATTTTAAGGGAGAGAAAAAAAAAAGAAAGAAAGAGAAGAGGAAAGAGAGAATAAAGAAAAGAGTGAGGGAGGGAGAAGGAAGGAAGAAAATAAGGGAGGAAAGTAGGGAGGGAGAAAGAAAGAAAGAGAAACCAAGTGGATTTCATGTATTTGTTCCCAAAATTTAAAAGTTAACTTTATTATATAACAGAGGGAATAAAATAAATCAGAGGTATATGTTTTGACTAGCTCTGTCTCATTTAGGATATCTTTTGAGGAAAACTGCTAATCAGTCTTTGCTGTCATCATTACAGCTAAAAGGGGAATTAAAGGATGCTGTACTACTTTAGGTGCAATTTCTGTGGCTTAAATGATAAAATCAAACATGATTGTTACTGTAAGTGGTGCATGCATTTGCAAGCTTACCAGTCAACATAAACACTAAGAACACCAAACTGCCAGTTATGCAGTATTGTTTCTTCAGCAATAAAACATAATTATTACAGAAATTTTGACAGTTTTGCTAATACATGTTCCAAAGTTATACATTCATTGATGATTTTTATAGCACATTTATATACGTTAACAGTAAAGACAGAATTAATTAAAGGTTTCCTAACAATACCTTTCTACATTCCTTCTCTATGCTGCAGGCAGTCATGATTATACATTTCCATATTGATATTGTAACCCTAAACTTTGCATAAAAAGGCACAGATAAAGCTTATTCAAAATAAAGCCCTAAAGAGATAATTCTGAGAAATTATTGAGATATATATACGAGGTGAATTCAAGTTATTACACCTCCAATTTTTTTTCTCACTAACTAATCACACGAAAATTATGAAACTTGTGTCACTTCTCGACGTAATCTTCCTGCAGCTGTATACATTTTTCACAACATCGATGCCATGATTCCATGGCCGCTGTGAACGCTTCTTTAGGAGTCTGTTTTGACCACTGGAAAATCACTGATGCAATAGCAGCACAGCTGCTAAATGTGCAGCTGCGGAGAGTGTCTTTCGTCGGAAACAGCCAAAAGTCCCTAGGAGCCAGGTCAGGTGAGTAGAGAGCATGAGGAATGACTTCAAAGTTGTTTGCACGAAGAAACTGCTGTGTAATGTTCACCTGATGTGCTGGTGTGTTGTCTTGGTGAATGAGCACACGTGCAGCCTTTTCCGGCCATTTTTCACGCAATGTCAGAAGGAGTTTCTTCTTCAAAACATCTTTGTGGGATGCACCTGTCACCGCGGTTCCCTTTGGAACGCAATGAGTAAGGATTACGCCATCACTGTCCCAGAACATGACCACCATCATTTTTTCAGCACTGGCGCTTACCCGAAATTTTTTGGGTGGCAGTGAATCTGCGTGCTTCCACTGAGCAGACTGGCGCTTCGTTTCTGGATTGAAAAACGGCATCCACGTCTCATACATTGTCACAATTCGCAAAAATAAAGTGCCATTCATGCCTTCATCTCACATCAACATTGCCTGGCAACATGCCACGCGTGCAGCCTTGTGATCATCCATCAGCACTCGTGGCACCCACCTGGAGAACACTTTTCGCATTTTCAGGTCATCATGCAGGATTGTGTGCACAGATCCCACGGAAATGCCAACTGTGCAGGCGATCTGTTCCACAGTCATTCGGTGATCCTCCAAAACACGTTTCTCCACTCGCTTGATCATGTCATCAGACAGCTTGTCCGAGGCCGAGATTCTCTTGGTTTGTTGTCACACGACGTTCTGCCTTCTTTGAACTGTCGCACCCACAAACGCACATTGGACGCATCCATGACACCATCATTACATGTCTCACTTAACTGGCGATGAATTTCAATCGGTGTCACACCACACAAATGGAAATAACCAATGATTACACGCTGATCATGTAATGAAAATGTCGCCATTTTAAATATACAAAACAACCCTCGCCGTTGCCATGAGAGGTTCTATGTGACATACACTGCTGCCATCTCTGTCACGCATTAGCAAAGAGTGCCCGCTTATTTTAAAACAAACTGCATGCTTCTATCTGTTTCCAGTTCTGAGAAAAAAAATTGGAGGTGTTATAACTTGAATGACCTCGTACAATGCAGCCTCGTGCCATGCCTATTATAGATGTTTTCCTATATTTTCTTTCATTCTTTTCAAATGAAATATTTTTTTATTCATTTCAGTAAATCTTGGATCTTCTAAGTAACCACATCAATTGTTTACATTCTTTTCATCACTTCTCATTTTTTTTTTCTCTCAGAAATAGTATTTATGTTCAACATTAACCTCAGACTAATTTAGGACAATAGTGTTAGCAAGAAGTATGTTACAATTGTAAACTTTCCAAGAATTTAAAATAAACCTTGGAGCACATTCCTATACTAAGCATCTAGATACACAAGTTTAGCCAGAAGTTGTGGTCAAAACCATAATTTTGAATGCTTCATTCATCTTAGCAAAACTCAGGACTACAAGTTCTATCACAGCAAGCACAACTTGGCATGATTCTAGGTATTTTTGCAAGTGACCTCACAATAGCAAATAATTCTCCTTTGCACTAAACAAAGTGGTATGAATCAGTGGTGACTATAATTATTAAAATTATGATTTTCTCATGGTACTTTTAAATGACAAATTCTGATATGAATAACATGATTTTGCAGTTTTGTGTTTTATCAATCAATGAATTATCTACTTTCAGTGCTTCCTGTTAATAATCTTCCATGTATGCTAATTTTTTTCCCTGCCCCTCTCAAGCTACTCAAAAAATAGGTAAAGGATTTACTTTATTTTGCTTTGCAACAGAACACAAATTAAACCTTAATCCTGATAAATCCAAAACTGATTGTTTTACAACTAGTATGAAAATATATATATATTTAAAGTGAAATAAA
This sequence comes from Deroplatys truncata, assembly GCA_030765065.1. Taxonomy (NCBI): domain Eukaryota; kingdom Metazoa; phylum Arthropoda; class Insecta; order Mantodea; family Mantidae; genus Deroplatys; species Deroplatys truncata. Next base: position 242,204,653 of record CM060975.1, on the reverse strand, counting down.
TGCCCTACTGAATTAGAATTTACATTAGATCCTGAAATTATTCCAGATAAGCATATATATTCCTTCTGCAGCAAAGGAAGAAATACCCAAAAGAATGCATTAAGAAGATCAATATTATATCTTCACAAAAGTTAAAGGCATATGAAGGTGGGCCATTCTCAAGACTCCAGCAAATCTTATGCTTGCCCCTCCTAACAGTGCTGCTGATGTGGTACATGCATCATATGCACCTGAACTAAGAACATTATCTTCATTAATTACGCTTGGATAAATATATGAAAATGATAGATGCCAATCTTATAATTACAGAGAATTATATTTTCTGATCATGGCTGTACAAAAATCCTGTCTCTATGACACTTAAAACACAATCTATGCACCTTTTATCTTCACATGATTATTGTCACTCAACATAGCCTGAAAAACACCACCATTTTTCCTCACAACACTTATTTCAAATATAAACAACAGTGCACTATGAAAATACAAACCACACAGTTTGAAATAGAATGAGTTAATGTTCAGTTCATTTTCAGAGTAGTGGTGTGTTATTTTACTATTAAAGTGAACGGGCATTGTGAAGTCATGTTTCAAACTCAAGCTGAAATATTGTTAATATATAAATGAAATTATTACATATCTCTTTTCCCCAGTGTTTGTGATACAAGTGTGAACATGTTCGTCGAAGCTGGGACAAGTGATTTTTTGGTTAACAAATGTGAAGTAACTGACACACGCACGCAAGCACGCACGCACATTCAGTGTCAGGAATTTGTAGTGAAGCAGCTTCTCCAAACAAAAAGGGAGTATACCTGGATTGGTTACACCATTCAAAACACAAGTAAGAACATATGAATTAGATAGGATAGCTAACGAAATGGGCCATGAAATTATTAGACTACCTCCATACCACTGTCACTACAATATGATAGAATTAACTTGGGACAAGTTATGGGTGAAGTCGCCAATCGAAATACTACTTCAAATTAGCGGATTTAGAAAAAACTTATGCATGATGCAATAGACAATGTAACTCCAGAAGACTGATTTCACGAGTTAGGCATGCAGAAAAGCTTCAGGAGGAAGATTTCAACAAAGAAATTGCCAGGAATGACACTATGCAGTCGATTATCATTAACTTAAGGGATGAAAATAATGACTCTGAATTAAGTGCTTTTGAAGAAGATGAAGAGGACACCGTGTTCCATTGCTGTAACATGTGTCAATGTAATATTTTAATGTTTTAAGGATATGTAATGTGTTGTTTAATTATGGAAACAATGGACAGCACCTTTGTTAGTATGTAAACATGCTCTGATGTGCAGAGTTACTGCCGGTACATACCTACTACACTTAGCAACAATGCTCCGTGCGAGCACTGGCCGCCTTCATATGCCTTTAACGTTTGCAACTACTATAGAATTGGGCCACTAAGTTTATAATGTAGTAGCTCAAAGCAACTCCTAAAAATTGAAAGACTGCATACAATTTCAACAAGGATAGTCACCGGGTATGAAATGCTTGTCCAAAGGAACTAATTCTATATGAAACATATACGCCAACATTAAGCATGAAAAAAAATGTCAACAAAATATTTCAATATACGCAGAAAACACAACCAAGAATTAAGATGTATTTGGCATAGGTGATGGCAAGAGATATTACATACCTCTCCATCATCATCTATGTCACTATCTTTGCCTTCTTCTTCCTCTTCATCATCTTCTTCATCCTCATCACCTTCTGCCATCTGCATTTCTTCCCGCATATGTGCAGCAGACTCAGATATTACTGCACGAGGATGTCTTGGAGACAGCCACGTTACAGCATCACTTTCAGTGTGCCAGTAATAATGCCGACCTCTGGTATATGAAATAAAGAGAAACTCTGCCAATATATCTGGTTTATAATATCCTGCACAATTCTAATTAATGTTAATTATCGTAAATCTTAAAAATAACAAGCAAATTTCATAAATATATGAGAATATAATGTTAATATACTGGTTTTTGAACTCTGTGAAATAAGCAATCATCCACAAAAACAAAAGAGTTTCTTCCTCTACAGCACATGTTGCACAGGGATGTAAAATGCCCCTAGTATATATTTGCTGCAACTGGCACAGCAGCTTCTGTGCAATTCACAGTTCCACTGTGCAAAATTTAAAATTCAATCTTTGATAAATTGCTTTGCTGGTTGCTGCATTTGATGTACCTGAGTTGGTATCAGAATTACCAAATTGTACCATAATTATGGGAGCATACGATAATTTGGACGTTTAAACAATGTATGATACCGGCTAAACATGTGATAATATCCGTCATGCTTTCACAACAGAGAAATGAAATGACATACTATCTTCTTCCTCAGCTGATGTTGCATTACTGAATGATGCAACCAAATCTGACTCCCATCTATCTGAACTGAAAAATGTGTATGCCGCTCTAGCAGATCAGAGTGAAGAAGAGTAGATCGAGAAACACGGACGCTAATCTGGACTATCATCACCAATACTATAAGTACTATAAAAATTAACATTATCATCATCAGTGTTATTTTAGTATTATTAAATTTGTTTAAATGTACAATAATTGGAGCGTAAAGCTATAATTCTGAGTGGCTGGTACAATGTATTTACATTTAAAAGTAGGCAACACTGGTTGGTATACCTAACACATGTCCAGCAGAGTGACTTTAATTCTGAAATGATACAAAAGCTGCAATACAGATTCTTTTCCATAGTTCTCCTTGCTAAGAAAAAGTTAACGCTAGCTGCTTTAGGTGTCAAAGGTTAACTTAATTTCATTCATACTTTTCATTATTAGAGCATCTGATAAAGGAGTAGATAGCTTTTCTCAAACCATGGAGTGAGATTTTAAAGCTTGAACAGAGGGTCAAATAGAAGACTGATAGTAATTATCAGAAATATACTATTATTTGACAAGTTTTTTTGTTATTGTACAGACAAGGAAAATGAGGTTAAAATGGAAATCAAATCACTCTAAAATTGCTCATAAAGTGATAATTAATACCATTAAGATATATAATCTTGAAAATGCTCTTATTTACTTACTCTGTAGTATTCTAGTTTTAACATTTTAGAAAAATCAGTAATTTTAATACATTTATTGCAGCCAAATGGCCATTTAGTTAAGAACAGGGCTTTACAACTTGTGTTTTGCATATTCACTTATTGATTCTGTCCTTTGTACATAGTTCTATACGTAGCATTCACACTTGCATGATTCATTTGGTTTGTGGTATGCTGTGTTCTTGCAGATGAGGTGGTGGAGCCCATGGACTGCCACTCTTGTTATCATGTGTCGCATTTCTAAGTTTTTCTTCATCCATTCTTGATCTATCATGGCTCCTGAGCCATAGAATTCTGGTGAAATGGCTTCTCTTTTATCTTTTAGCATTATTAGTAGTTGTTCCGAAGTATTTGTCAGACAGAATCATGTTTGTCCTTAGATCTTCAATAAGGTAAGTCTCTCTTGCTAGTAGGTATACAAATCTCGATCATGTGTTCTTGGAGACTCTCTTTATGTAAGTTGCTCCTACTTTTTCTAGTGTTTCTAGATTTGCCATTGTTATTTGCTCTCCAATTATTTCAATGCCATATGAGGTATGATCAAAAAGTTTCCAAAATGAGGCCATAAACACAACATAACACTTTGATTTTTCTATTCTGCACTATCATCCTCGAAGTAGTCTCCTGGGAATTCATTCACTTGTCCCAGCGCTTTTGCCACTGCTGGAAGCACCTCTGGGAGTCATCTTTAAACATGTTCAAAGCCTTCTGTGATTCGTGATGGATAACATCAATGTCCTCAAAACTGTGTCCTCAGAGCCGCATTTTAAGTTGCAGGAAAAGAGAAAAGTTCCACTGGAGCCAAAACTGGAGAATAGGCGGTATGAGGAGCAGTATTCATCCTATTTTTATCCAAAAATTGGCAGACAGAAATGGCTTTGTGCATAGGCCATTGTCGTGATGCAGGAACCAGTCACCAGTCTTCCATTTCTCCAGCTGTTTGCGTCACACACTCTCCCTTAATCTTTGCTACACTTGTTTGCAGAACACTTGATTCACTGTTTGATCCTATGGTACAAATTCCTTATGTACAATTCCTTTAATGTCAAAAAAAAAAATTTTATCATTGACTTCACATTGGATCGAACTTGTCTGGCCTTTTTGGGGTGTGAAGACTCTTTTATTGTAAACATTATTGCTTCGTTTCTGGATCATTCCATGTCTCATCACCAGTAATAACTTTCTTCATAAACTGTGGGTCATTTTGAAGCTATTCTTTAAGATTTGTGCAGGCAATTACATGGCTTTCCTTTTGGTCATTTGAAGGAGATGGGGCGTGAACTTTGCGACAATTCTTCTCATGTCCAAATCATCTTTTAAAATGTTTTGAACACTTCCAAATAAAAGCCCTAATGAATCACAAATTTCTCTTATTGTAACATGTCTATCATTTAATACCACTAATATCATCTTCATCATCTCTAACTTCTCCATTAAAATTTGTAATATCTCTTGGCTGGGACAAATCTGTCTTCTTTCAACTCCAGAAAATACCATATTGAAGTGATTTATTTGCTTGTGTTTCAGCTTTCCATTCACATTCTTCTATTTCCCTGACAATCAGAGTTACATCTTTCTTGGATTCTTCTTTTATGGCCTTACCAAGCATCACTATCTTATTATTAAGCCTTTCTTCTAAGCTATCAAGTTTATTGCATATTTAATTTAGCTTCAAGCCTCTTTAGAACCCGTTCCATGCCTCTCACGCAGTTGATAAGGCAATTTTATGCTTAGCATGGCAGAAGTGATTTTCTTGGCAGATACTTTCTTACTCAGTAATTGTTCATATGTAGCATGTGTTTCGTGGAGCAAATTTGTTAAGGTTGCTTTTCTCCGTTGTATTTTAAGATATTTAAAATACTACCACCTCTAATTCATAGCAATTATATTCTTATCTCAGGTTCTTTTCGAGTTTGGAAGGTACGATAGTTATTTAAATAACAAATCCAATAAATTAACTTTCACTAGAATGTAAGATTTATTTCATCTTGAATGTACTTTCTTTTTAATGATTTTTTTTAATTCTTTACTTCTTTTTAAAATACTTAGCAACTCATGTAGCGAATTGATGCAAGTCTCACTTTCTTGGTAAGCGTCTGCTTCACTGGTGAAAATTTTTATAACAATTTTTTCTAACACTTCCAAAATGTTGGATGTTATTTTCTCAAGCTTTGGCCTGGTTGCTAATAATCATAAAACAAATACATTTAATTTAACAATTCTTGCATTAAATAAATAACTTATTAATGAAAATAACATATTTACAATCATAATACATATAAAAAATATTTCTGCTTGAATTTTCTCTTTTCGTTATATATTTTATGTTTTCACAATATTTATTCTATTGCAAGTGCAATTTCCCCTCCCCGATTTTCTTTCATGTATTTTTAACATTATTCAACTTTTCTGTTTCTTTCTGAGTAGCCATAAATGTAATTCTAATTAATTATTTAAAACATACAAATGCTTTAGACAAATTTTTGACATAAATGGCATTTTAAAAGTATAACAATTAGTAATTATGATACACAATGTATTCATTAGTATATAATACATGAAATTCTTATCCACTCCATTGGATTCCAGTTTTGTCATTGCTCAGCAAGTTTAGAAATTACTTCCAATCATTTTATTAATATTTGCTTCAAATGCCCTTTTCTTTGCTGTCACTTGATGACATTTTAATTCATTTGTTTTCTTAACTCAAAAAACATAATTATCTTTGACACAATCATAACACAAGTTTTAGTAAAGTGAGAGGAAAGAGCAAAGGTCAATACAAATTCAAAGTAAATACTTACGTTCCAGGGTCATACACTTCAACCCAGTTTTCTGGAAGTGGATATTTTGACAGCATCTTCTGTTTTCTACGCAAATATGTCGGATCTGGTTCTTTATATCCTTGACCCCACCGTTCTTCACAATATGAGCTGCATTCATGGTAAATATTATATTTATTTGGACAACCAACATGACCCTGAAAGTATAACATTATATTTTACATTAAAATACTAACATAAATTTCCATGACATCATGATAAGCAGCTCTGTTTATGTTATGTCACCACACAAGTCAATACGGGGAATCCTTATGCATAAACCAAAGAAATTGCAGGAAATAAAAACATTAATTTAAAAAATCAGAGAGAGAGAGAGAGAGAGAGAGAAGTTTCAAAATAATCTATAAAATCTTATGTGTTACACTCACATGACTTTCTCTACTCTTGTACAAACTATTTTTACAAACGCTTATTCTCCATATGCTTCATGCTAATCGAGATGTTAATCTTATTGCTAATTTTCTTGTAGGTGCAAGGGGAATATGGTAGACTTTAAGCGACAGTCAAATCTTTTAAGAGCTGGTTGCTATATGGCATTCTCTTTGCATGTCCAGTATGTAAAAAAAATGAATAACGAATTCCCATTTGAGAAAAATTATTGGAAAATTTAAGGGAATAACAAGCAATATCTTGAAAATAGTTCACTCAACAACAAAAATGTATATGACATGAATTGTGTATTTTAATGAGATCTACATTTTTTGTGTAGTAAAAGTTTGTCTATCTCTTATGGTTTACCAGTTATGCAAAAGTCGTTCACAATGAAGAACACTTTTGGAGACATTCCCAGAAAATTTGAGATATTCATTTCATTTGTCATGAAAATATCTTAAACATATGATATTTTAATCAAAATCGTTAGAGCCATTTTTGAGAAAATTAAAATTTTCGAAAAATGTTCCATGTAAAGGGTAATCTGGGGTGGGGGATTTTCTTGAAAACCTTCGTGTCGCATCTCTGGAAGATACTGAACCTAAATACCAAGTTTGGTGTTTATCCGACTTCGTTTCTGAGTTATGCTGTTCACAGACACACACACGGACATGTTTCCAAAAATGCTTTTTTTTTGGATTCAGGGGGTCTCAAAACACATATTTCCGGTGAAATCTCGGTATTGAATTTTTGGGTGGAATACAATACTTCCCCTACTTACTATACGTAGTAGAGAAAGCAAAAATGTAATACTAAATCTGTCTTTGTCTCCATCTCATATGTTACAGCTTACTCCATTTAAATCTTCTCTTTTACTGAGGATAATATGTTGTCATTTCACTTTCTAAATTATTCTGATTTTCAAACCATGTTGGTGTTTTAGTTTGTTGTCTAAATTGAAACATGTGGACCTAAGGACAAGTTAAATTGCTAAACTTTATTTTCTTTTTTTATGCAAAAAGTAATAAAGTGATAGCAACCACAATTGGACAGATTGGTGTAAAGCAGTTCAAGAAGGGACAGGAAAGTTAATGGTTTAGTGTGACATACAGCGAAGTACAATTTGAGCATTTTTACGTAGAAGAGTACAGGCAATATCAAGAGTGTCTTCCTGAATGTATTAAATGAACAAGGTAACTTTCTCAACATATTCCAGCACATAGCATGCATATTAGTATCATTATTCATACATCCCTACTACACTGAAAGATGTCTTACACTACTGGAAGAATTGGGGTACGCTATTAAGCCGCAGGTTCTCATACTGAACACATCATGTAATATCGTTTCCCTAAGTAACCTGATTTCTAGCACATCCTGTAGAATCTAATCTGTTTCTTTTTCTCCAGACAATGGACACTTTTCAAACTTTCTTTTTCTAATCCCTTTATCTTCACTGAGAAAATTTAAGCAAATAGAAATAAGCAACCAAATAGGATGAGTTCAGAGGAAATTCAAAGATAAGTGAATTAAAAGCAAAAATTATACATGTCTTTCTACAAATAACTTGAATAAATGACAAAACAGTTTCAAAAGGATAATCTTTATATAAATTCAATGAGCCAACCATTCACTGTTGCTGTCAAATGTAACTACTAATTTCTGTTACCTAGTCAACAATTATAAGGCAACTGTTTAGTTCAGAAAGTTTGTTACTATTCTATTGCTAGAGCTCGGATTTTTGCATATTTTATTCCTTGATAGTTAAACATATGCATTTGAGGAAAAATTTATTCCATGTTGTTTATTATGGAAGTTTTACAGTGCATATAAATGCATATAAAAGGGGTTAGTGCATATTTATGCATATATTTTACTTTTTCAGCAATGATTCTTGAAATACAAATATTTCACCATGATACGAGGGTAATCCCAAAAGTAAGGTCTCCAAAGCGCTGGGATCGCAGGGAAACTGTTGGTGTGGATGTTGGCCATACTCCTTTTTTCCTTCCTCCCTCCACTCTCTTCAGAAACCACCGCACATCCCTTAGCGCCCTCAGTCTTGGCTTGGCAGCCAGTTATAATGGAGCTCCCATTAGCCATTACCGCCAGGTGCGAAGTTCGCACAGTTATTCGATTTTTGAGTGCAAAAGGGGTTAAACCTGTCGAAATTCATCGACAGTTGATGGAAGTGTATGGAGAGTCTTGTATGGATGTCAAAAATGTCCGCAAGTGGTTAGAGAATTTGCAAATGGTCGCACGGAAATTCATGACGAGGAAAGAAGTGGGAGACCATCCATTTCTGACGAAACAATCGCAAAGGTTGAACAAATCGTGCTTCAAGATCGGCGGATCACTCTCGATGAGCTCTGCATTGTTGTTCCTGAGATTTCTCGAAGCACTATTCATTGGACTTTGATTGAAGAGTTGAAATTTCGAAAGGTGTGCGCAAGATGGGCCCCAAGAATGCTGACAGAAGATCACAAAAGGCAACGCGCTGAAACTTCCCGCCAATTACTTCAACGCTATGCAGATGAAAAGGACAACCTTTTGGATTCAATAGTCATGGGTGATGAAACCTGGGCTTTCCACTTCACACCTGAGACCAAATAACAATCACGTGAGTGGCGGCATTCCGGTTCACCCAAGCCGCGAAAATTCAAAAGAACACAGTCTGCCAGTAAAGTCATGGCAACTGTGTTTTGGGATCGAAAGGGGATATTGTTGGTCGACTTTATGGATCCTGGGACAATAAATGCCGACAGGTATTGTCAGACATTAAAAAAACTCAGACGGGCAATTCAGAACCGTAGAAGAGGAATGTTCAGCAAGGGCATAAGCCTTCTCCATGACAATGCTCGCCCCCACACCGCCCGTCAAACCATGAATCTTCTGCAACAGTTTGCATGGGAAACCATCACCCATCCACCCTATAGTCCAGACTTGTTTCCCAAGTTGAAAGAACACTTGGCTGGAAGGCGCTTCGGTGACGACGATGAAGTGAAAAATGAGGTCCATCACTTTTTCAAGAGCATGGCGGCAAGCTGGTATGACATGGGCATACAAAAACTGCCACAGCGTCTACAGAAATGTATCGACCGAAATGACGATTATATGGAAAAATAGACAAATGTTAAAGCTTCAAAACTATGTACCATTTGTTGTCAATAAAAGTTTCTTTGTATTTTAAAAAAAATTGGATACCTTACTTTTGTGATTACCCTCGTACTTTAAGAAGAAGAGAAAGATCCAAGCTACCATGTTTCTAAATCCATAAAAGGGCGCCGAAAAATGAGAACAGAGCTATCAACAATAAGCGGTTCCTGATATAGTACAAAAAAATATGCCTCTCAACAGCTTAACATAAAACTAAATAGTGTTCTTCCATAATCACATGCAAATCTTTAAAGTTCAGTGCAGCCGTTGGAATACTCGATATGGTTTGTATTAATGTTACAAATGAAGCTGTCTGCTGCAATGATAACATTTCCAAGAATTAAAAAGTGCCATTTTCAGTTAACTTTTAAATTTGTAACTAGTGTGCTGTTACTCGTAATTTCTGAAGTGTGAACATGAGGAGACAGAATATTACAATGCTGAAGGAGAAGAACAGTAAAGCTTTTTGCTTCGACAGTGGATTGATGGAAATCCAACTCTAACAACAATGGAAATATAGTACTGTACCAAGTGTGTGAAAAACACATAAGTTTTATTTTTGTATTTTCAGAATATTTTAAAAATCAATGCAATTTTTGAGTTAGCGATTGTTGTTTTTATTTAACTAAAATAAACTCACATTATTTTTATACCATTGTTATAGATACCCCGTGACAAAAAATTCCAGATTACACAACATGTATAAACAGTTGCTCATACAAATGCTGTTAATAAAAATGTCTCCAAGATACAAACCACCTTAACAGCAGCATTTTCTGCAAGCAGAAGTGGAAATGATAGCAATGATAATTTTTTGAAAGATATCTACCAAGTATTATTAGTTTCAGTCTACACCCCTTTGAATAAGTTAAATAATATAGAATTTCAAACTTTCCTGGAAAAATTTTCCCAACGAAAAGTTCCTGATGAATCAACAATAAGGGAAAACTACCTTGGCAAAGTTTATGAACAGGTAAGTTTAAAAATGTATTTAATGAAATTAGTTTGTGTATCAACTACTCCAACCCCCTCCCCAATATTTTGAGCTTTATAAAAACTTGTCTATTATTTAAAACTTTTAAATGTATTATATACAAATATTTTCAAATGGAAACAAAATTATGTATGGCCTGTAGTGGCACGGAGTTTGATTTAGTTTAGTTTATAATCAAGAAAGATATTTTTTACAAATTTTTTAAACTTGTTCCCCCCCTAAAGCGAGACCCCAAATTACACCCCTGATCTTTACTAATTTTCAATAAAATAATTCTTTTCAGGTAATATAAGAAATGAGAGACAATATCAGCGACTCAAACTTCTGTTTATCTGTAGATGAAACAACTGACTCATGTGGGAGATTTATTGCCAATGTGGTCGTGGGAAAAATGACGGAATCTGAACCAGAAACACCCCATCTCATTGTCTCCAGGGTACTGGATGTAACAAACCATTCAACAATTGCTAGGGTTGTTCGTGATGCCTGCTAAAGAAAATTAGGAAAAACTATTGGTGACAGTTACAGATACAGCAGCATACATGATTAAGGCTGTATGTAAAGCTTTGCAGGTATTTTATCCTATGGCAGTTCATATGACTTATTTAGCACATGCTCTTCACTGGTTGGTAGAGGAAATTTGAGCGAATTTTCCAGAAGTAAACGCCTTAATTTCCTCTGTGAAAGTGTTTGTGAAGGCGCCATCAAGAGTCAAATTATTTACTGATATGATGCAAGATCCTCATTTACCTCCAGAGCCAATCCTCACGAGACAGGGAACATGGATTGAAGCAGCTTTATATTACAGTGGTCATTTGGAAGATGTGAAAAAGGTGCTTGATGTGATGGACAAAAATGAAGCAGCAAGTATCCGTGCTGCAGTTAGTGCTTGCAATGAGAAGAGTCTCCAGGTTATATTAGCGTTTATTAAGACCTGCTTTAGCAAACTCCCAGCTGCAATCACATGTTTGGAAGAAAAAGGGATGCCCCTATCTTCTGCCCAGCTGGTACACGAAACAGCTGTCACGAGACATACCAGGAGAAGTAGGAAAGTGTTTTCTTGACAAAATTGAGAAAATTGAAGCAAGGAATCCAGGTTTAATGTCTCTTTGGGGTATGAATAAGGTGCTACAAGGAGAATCTGAAAAAGAACTTAATGCTTATTCTGTAAGTGACATAGCCTCTTTTCGGTACTGCCCTGTCACTTTGTATGAAGTAGAGAGATCTTTCTCTTCATATGAAAACATTTTAAGTGACAGAAGGAAATCATTTCTTCCAGAAAACTGTGAAAAATATTTAATTGTTTATTGCAATAAAAACAACTAATGCTAAAACACATTGAGAGAGAGACTAATAAATATTAATTTTGTTAATGCTCGAGTTTAAGAATAAATTTACAATTGATTACTTCATCAAGATTAATAAATATGAGAAAACTGAAATAATATAATTTATTTTTTTTATGCTAAAATAGATTGAAAGAGAGAGAAAGTAACAAATATTAATTTTGTTAATGACTGAGTTTAAGTATAAATTTACAATTTGATTACTTCATCAAGATTAATAAGTGTGAGAAAGTTGAAATAATGTACTTTATTTTTTATGCACATTTTAAAGATTTTAGGGCATATTTACCAGATTTTTAGTGCACAGATCATGCATATATTCATACTTTATAATGCACATAAATCCGAGCCTCTATCTATTGTATAAGTATGCAATAATCCTGTAGCATGTTTAAAACTGCTATGTGAATCACAAAAGAACATGCTGTCTTTGAGAAGCATGTAAAGAAACAGTCATTCAATTCATCTTTGACGTTTAGATCACCTTATTATAGAAATAACGCATAACACATTTTATTGCATGGCTTAGTATGTGTCCCAACTCAAGGTGTGGCAACATGTATGTTTGCTCTTTTCCACCTGATGATGTGACGGTACCTAGCAGATCTTTGCACTTCAACATACACAATCAACCATGTTTTTAATGTTTCATTTTGTGCATTACCTCTATACTGACCAGTCCTGTCTAATATGCTGTATGAATGAAGGAATGAATTGCACTGATTTGTACATCTCAATTTACATAGCTTTTTATTCATAATTTATTCCTATATACCTAGTTTAAACTATGTATAAATTATCTCATTCTTTATGTGCTACCTCAGCTTGCATGGCACCCTGTTCTTTTAGCTGTGCTGGGTAGCCATTATTCAATCTCTTGGATATTTATACTCTTCTCTTTGTCTTTCTACTTTTCTTATATTCCTTACATACTGGCCCATGTTTTTTTTTGTTTTTTTTTTGTTTTTTTTTTTTTGTTTTTTTTTTTTTTTTTTGCTTTCCTTTTATTTCTGATTCTCTTTTCCTCTTTCCCTGTTAAGATTTATACAACTACAACTTTATCATCCAATTTGTTGCACTTTTTCTTCCACACCATTTGCCTACATAATGATAATTCTTTACATTCTATCAACAATATACAGTCAAATCTTTGTCATAATGAAGTTCGAGGCACTTTGAAATTCATTTCATTCTACTGAAATTTTGTTAAATTGGTTATTTAATATTTTTATCTTAAATAGGCCAAAATTGCAACTTTTAAATCCAATATGATACTGTATGTATTTTTTAAAATGTAATATGTATGTATTAGGAATGGATATAGAAGGATACAATACAATCTGAAATTTGCTAATAAAGTTATTTGATATTTAAAACACTAAACTTGGTAAAATTATATAATTAATTCATATGTAGTAAGCTTATATACTGTGTATAATACCTTACAGCTGTTTGCATTTTGAGAAAATGTCTGTAATTTTTTTTCTGGACAGAACACTTCACCATTGATTCTTCCAAGTAGTTTACAATGTAACTTGCACTTTTTGTCACAATGTCAACTTTTTCTAAGATTTTTAACTTTTCTTTTAGAGAAAACTTCTTTCTTTTACTTTTCATTACTCTGTTGGTTGAACTGTTTAAACCAGACTTGCTCTGAGCACACTGAAATTCCCAACTTATGTAGGTTAACTATATGGACAACAACAAGCAGACAAAACAAAAGTTTATCCTTAACGGTACCTTTTAAACGCACAGCCAGACTACGGAATTTGATTAGACAAAAGATACCTTTTATGACAAAAGCTGAGGCAAAACACTGTATGGTCAGGGATGAACATACCACTCTCTGAATCAAAAATTATACTGTAATTTTATTGTTCAGTATGTAAAGAAAACGTTTTAAAAATTTGCTTAATTGGTCATATATTCATAAAGGGGAATTTGTTATTTTCACTAAGGAGGATTGCCCCACTTAAGCTCAGACGTTTTTGCTTATGTTTTTTCATGGCAAGATTCCCTTTCGCCACCACCTATTGTGTTCAATGTGACTTCCACGGGCTTTAACTATAGCTCTGCAGCGCAATTTCCATTGAAAAAAGCTGCGTCTAAGAACAGGAAGGGGGATGTTAGCCCACTCCTCCTGGCAGGCTTTCCAGAGTCCTTCAATTGTGGTAGGATGCCGAGAAGCAAAGCACTGTTTCAGGAGACCAAATCCGCAAAAATCCATTGGCGATGCATCTGGTGACTTCAAAAGGATCCTTTTAAATGGTATCACGCTGACACCCATTTCCATAGCTTTCCGATGGTAGTAATGCTGGGAGGACTGAGAAGTGTGACTGGATGCTTTATCCATGTGGATTCAAACATTTGGGGCATCCTCACCATACAACTGACGAATCTCTTCATCAAAAATTGGGTCCATAACATTCCTTTGATAGTAGGCTGCATTAATTTTTACATTGTTGGCAACTCTGTATATGCCTAGTTTCCCCCAAGAGCAATAACCTGCAACCACCATGAATCCCATTGAAAAATTTTCCTGGATCTCCCGAATAAAGTTGGAGCGCCCCTTTTGGCCCAATTGATGGTAATAAATGGCTCAGGGTTTTTTGTGTCATCTAGATAAACCCATGCTTCATCTAAGGAAACCACCCATTGCCACTTTTCACTTGCCAGGTGGTGTTCATAGAGTTTTCTTGCGTTGGTGAAGCGTTCTCTGATGTACCGCTCTTTCAAGGTATGTCTACGTGATTTATGGAGCCATTCTAGACCCAAATTGTTGTGTATTATCCGATAGACGTCCCTTTGGATATTCCAATGCAGCTGGAAATGCTTCTTTGGGTTGGTGGGTTTTCTTGAGTCACTGTGGCACTTACCTTGGCTACTACTGCTTTAGGTCGTGTTGGTTGGGGCCTTTTTCTTGCTAGTTTTTTTGCACACTGAGCCTCAGGTGGGAATCCATTTTTATGCAGCTGTGTTATACGCCCCACACATGACTTACTTATGATAAGACCTTTTTGTTTACACCTTTCCACTATCATTGAAAGGCTGTAGCTGGCATCGGAAAGCCCAACAATGTACCCCTGCCACAAGTCAGTGATTGTTGAAGCCATTGCGCATAAACTTTGCCTCAGGCTGGCCCAGCAGACAGCTATCACTGCAGTGAGCTGATGCAATAATAAACGTAAGCAGTTTGACCAATGACAGGAGTGGGAGGGCGATTCAAAGTTGTCCGAGCTTAAATGGGGCAAACCTCCGTATACTGAGAGTTTTGTTGTACTGACATTTGTACAATTGAAATAATATAGGTGCTTATGGAGATATAGAAGGGGATTTCAGTTTTTTTCATAGAACTGAAATATTTGTTAAAGTGGCAATTGTTAAAATGGTATTTCACTGTACATGTTTTCTCTTCCACCACACAATTCAGATTCCTTTACACTTCCTCTTATCCCTCTTCAGAACATATATCCTGTTCTTATCCATGCGAAAGTTATGCAAAAATTTAAAGAAAGAAACTTGCAATGTTGCCACGCATCTCTTCTTATGACTTCTTAAAGTCCATTGTTGCAAAATGGCAAACTTGTGTCTTTATGTAATTTTATAAATCAGTAAATGCCTGTCTGTAGTTTTTATCATAGAAATAATTTTAGTTTTGAAAAAGGTATACTTTTTTTCCTATTCCAACTGAACATTAGCTTAATTGGATAAAAAATGGGCAGGGGAGATACAATTGACTCTTACCATGAACTTTTTCTCTAGATTTCCTACAAAATCTTCACCATATTCGTTATCATTTATATTATTATTGTTGTTATTAACTGCATCCTTTTTTTGTGTGTCATAGTCTTCAGCTATCACTTCCTCTTCTTCAATATTAACAGGTGGCACTGAAAAGAAAAATACTATATACTCACATCAGTAAAAGAGCTTGTTACTTTGTCATTTATAAAAAATACATAAAGCTCAGCTTGCATTTTAGTCTTTCCATTAATGTTATGTGCCAGACTTCCTAGAGCACATCCTGAACTGAAACCAGTAAAACAACTGCTTGCTTTGCTCATGAAATCTATGAGAAAATAAATGGAATGTTACTTTTGGCAACCAACGACAAGAAGCTCTCGACATTCTGCTCTTAGTGTATCCTCCACAGCGATGGAAATGATGTGTTGAATAACTAATGCTGCCAAAACCGGTAAGATACTCAGCCTGAAGGTGTAGCAGAAAGATTGAGGGCCCTCAGCCTCAAAGCGTAGCCGAGGGATGTTTTTTAGAAGGAGAGGAGTGTAGCAAGTTCCGGCCTATAGGCTGCAACTGCAAAGCGACGACAGGGCGTAGCCAAGGGATCTGTGCGTCTAAAACTCGAATGATTCACGTTTCGACATTCTGCTCTTAGTGAAGAGATCACATCCACTTCTAAACTCACTCCTAAGGTAATTTATTTGCTTTCCTTGTGCTTTTATAAGGATTTTCAACAAGGATACACTAAGAGCAAATTTGCCGAAGCTCTTAACATGCTGGCAGAATAGGCAAAAACAAATTATCTGCACATAAACGAAAAGAAAACTGTATCAATGGTCTTTAGAAATGGTGAAAAAATCAGGAATGAAGACAAAGAACTGCAATGCAAAGGAGAGAGATAATTGAAAATAAAAATTTGTTTAAATATCTGAGCATTAACACTACAATCAATAGGTTCACCATTCAGCAAACACTTACAAGAAAGCACCACACTTGCTTTCCTTGCAATCAATGGCCTAAATGACCTACCACTCTTTTCTGTCAGCAACAATGAAATGATTTTGACTTACAATCTCACTGAATGTAAAATGGTCTTGGTGTTAAACACCTAACTAAAACCCTCCACATGCTCCAAGGAATTATTCCCATCTCCAACTGATGCCAATTCTATTAAGGTCCAGCGGCTTTTCTGCATTACTTGGCCTTCAAAGCCAGTGAAATGCCGCCAACGCTCGCAGCGTGCGTTCCTACTTTTATTGTAGGTTTATTACGTTTCTGATTTACGGGAGCTTAGGTTAGGGTTAGTCTTTCTTTTTATATATAAGCTGGTTCCTGATTCACGGGAGGTTACTTTTATTCACGTTTTCAATGAAGACCAAAGTGATGCAGAAAAACCAATGTATTAAATAAACTTATTGTCCTCTCTATTGTTACATTGTAAATAGAGGACCTGATATATAAAATTAGTAAATGAACCCTACCTGTTTGTTGCTGTTGTGGTACATGTATTATTCCTCTTTTGGCAAGTCGGGAAACTAATGCAGCTGGCAGCGGCATTTTTACTACATTTATGGGCTCTTGTGGCAATAAATGACCCTCTCAATGAAGCACCGAAGTTTTAGGTATTAAAAATTTGTATATATATCACTGGCAAACGCTTTATAATCAAAACAATGCAGCCATGGCTATATAAACAAATGACAATCAAAACTACCAACACCTAAGATCTTAATTATACCTGCAAACAAATTATTTTACATCTAGATTTCCTTTAGAAACAGCTTAAAATTAAATATTTTAGAATTATATTTCAAATTAGCTTTTTGTATGCTTGTAATTCTAAATTCATTTTTAAAATCACCAAGTTAACGTTAATATTGTCAGGTTGTCATTGCGGTCTTGCCACAAGTACCACCATATGTACGTAAAATGCGGGTTAGCGTACTGTAGTTTTCTATCCGGTGATTCCAATAAGAGTATTATTTGTCACGGACTCAGGATCATTGTAGCCTAAAAGTGTATTGTGATACCCTGCGTGTTTATATGTAGAATTTAATGTATCACAGAATGCCAAATGTAAATTACCATTACCCTTTAAAGGGGCAATTAAACTATGTACCTAGTTGTATAATCACCAGCTAAATAAATATCATGAAAGGAACAGAAGTACTGTCGTTCAGAAGTAATGGAAGCAGAATGGTTTTATGCAAATAAATCGTTTTTCCTGTAACTTAAAGCATAAAAATGTCTTCAGATAGTGATGCACTCTCAAAGCAACTTCTTTTGTAAGTACCGAATTTCATAAATTTCTTAGAAAATCAAATTTAAAACATGTTAATTTACTGGATATATTTCGTCAGCAGTAGTCCAAAATTTGGATACTTCAAGTACGAATATGGGCACTGAAGTACCTATATTATATGTACTATCATACAGAATGAAATTAAGCCGCTCAAACTGTAGTTAATCAGACTGGACTTAAGCCTGATCTGCAGTATTCATCAATAAATACTAATTAACAGCACATAATTACCATATGCTCTGAACTATGGCAGGCATTAAGTTCAGAAAAAAATTGTGACAATCTGCTCTTAGTTCTCTTCCTTGGTGATGAAAATGTGTTATATGTCCAACAGACGAATATTTAATGCTGACAAAGCCGGTAAGATACCCAGTCTCAAGGCGTAGCCGAGAGATTGAGGGCCCTCAGCCTTAAAGCGCAGCCGAGGGATGTTTTTTAGAAGGAAAGCCGTGTAGCAAAGAGAACTAAGAGCAGATTTGCCAAAAATTTGTTCATGTTCTCAAAAATTTCTAAAGGGAAGTACACAGATACACAGCCGAGTGAAATCAGGTTTGGTCACATGTACTGTAGTACAAGCTTAAATATTTGACCAATAGGTAAACAAATGAACTTTAAGTCATGCTTGTTTTTGCTTCATAAAAGCCTAAATTGAAAGTTCAGTGCGAATATTGTATTTGCAATATTTTTAGCACACAACACCATAGTATACTTTGCCAAAGCTCTCATACCCTTCATTTACAGTCTGTGTTGGAGAATGTCATGCAGTTTTGTTTGTTTTACTTTGGGAGATCACATAGTGTGCAACGAAAGAGAATATGAACACATACAGGAAACAACACCTTCACCAGTCATGGAATTCTGTATAATAAAATTGAAGATTCAAATGTATCGGTCATTGCCTGACTCCTCTGCAAAAATCCGTAATCAAATGAATGCAAGTTGAATGCTGACAAAGTCTCTCTCCAGCATGAAGGGTTTCACTAAGAAAGGATTTAATAAAATTTCAAGAAATTAACAAGCCAAAGGGCTTAAACCATGAAAGATAAAGATGATGATGATGATGATGATGATGATGATGATGATGATGATGAAAGACTAAAGTATCAAAATATTTTCTTTGCTCTGCACTCAAATGGGATAATACAGAGCCTTCATTTGACCACATAGCCAACGTAATGGGAATTTGCTTGGATCCAGAAAGCCCACTGTCAGCAGAGTCAGATACTCCTACTCCTTAAATTCAAATGCATAGATTTCTCATGAAAATTATAACTACAATAACACATACTTCATCATAGATGATGTTGGAAATCATGTCCTTGTGCCACCACACATCTTTCACGCCTTTTAAGAAACTTTGCATTAGTACTTATTAATTCTTCTGAAATTGCAGCAATTTCTCTTCATATAGGTACTGTTTTTCAGTTCTTCCAATATATGCAGGTTATTCCGATACGGATTATTTTCTGAGGTCGCCCATAAATAGAAATCTCATATGTTAAGAACTATAGACTGTGCTGGCCATATTCAGCTACTGATGATTCGATCTGCAAACATTTCCTCAATTAATAATTTTAGTGAGAGATCAGCTGTATGTGCTATAGAGGAATTTTGCTGAAAATACATGTCATTGTCACACGATTTTTCAAGGAATGATGTGAGTGTTATTCTTGTACCTCTGTTCACTCACTATATATTAAAAATATATAGGCCCTATAATTCTGCTAGCATTTACACCACACCAAACTTAAATCTCTACTATGTATAGTAAGTAGGGGAAGTATTATATTCCACCCAAAAAAGACATTTTTAGAAAAAGGTCCATCCGTGTGTGTGGTTGTGTGCATGCATGTGCATAACTCAAAAACAAAAAAATTGGTTAAAAACCATACTTGTTATTTAAGTTAAGCATCTACTAAGAATGGGACTCTAGAAAATCCACCCACCCCAAACTACCCTTTACATGGACAATTTTTCAAAACTTGATTTTCTCAAAAATGGCTGTAACACTTTTCAGTAAAATATCATATTATGCTAGTGTGTTTTTATTGTATATTCAGCTACTATGATAACATGCCGTAGGACATTAAGTTCCCCAACTGACTCAAGTTGTTTTCCAGGTAGACCACCAAGATAACTCACTTTAGAGATAGCAATCACAATGGCAACTTAGAATTTGCAAATACTTTGTTACTGGGTGTATTCCCAGCAATGACATTGAATTTTTCAACTGACTGTATATCAAAAACAATGCCTAGGCTGGTTAGGTCTTTTAAAAAATATAATTAATGAAATTAATTATATATAATAAAAACACACTAGCACACCCTTGTACACCCAGTAATAAAATACTTGTGAATTTTAAGTTGCCAAATGTGATTGCTATCTCTAAAGTGAGATGCCTTTGTGGTCTACCTGGGAAAGAACTTGAGTCAGTTGGGGAATTCAATATCCTACCAGCATGTTGTCATAGTAGTAGCTCAATGGCTATGCTACTACACGGGAAGTGGGAGAACCATGTTCAAATCCCGGCTATGACATGTTTCAACGGACTCTATATCTCCAAAGCAAAACAAACAAACAAAAAAAAAGTATAACTGGTAAACTGTAAGAGAGAGACAAAATCTTACTGCACAACAAATGCAGATCTTATTAAAGCACACAATTTATGTCAAATGCATTTTTTGTGCCATTAATTGTTTCTGAGATATTCCATGCTATTGGTTTGCATTTTAAAATACTTACACTTTTATCCAATGGGAAGCTTTTCTTTTTGTTTTCCTTTCTTTATTTTCTTCCCTCTCCCTCCCCCTCTTGGCCATGCAAAGAAACTAAAATTTCAAAGCCATTACATAGTGACCTGTTCTTAAACAATTTGACTATTGCTTAAAGCTTACTGTATTTCCCTAATCCTGTTGTACCTGTAAGGAAATATGCAGTAAGACAATTTCTCAGTAAGACTATCTTTATCTCAATTACCATGAAGAGAGAAAAGAATAAGCATTTGTAAGAATAGTTTGTAGAAGAGTGAATAGAGAAAGTCATGTGAGTGCAGCACATTAGATTGTTTTTCATACAATGGCATTGTGTGAACAAGATCGGGTTTTACTGCATTTCAATATCTATTGTTTTGTGTTGCCACAGGGCCATGTAAATAAAACCATGCTTCATTCATAAAAAAATTAAGCATGTTTAATATAGTGATTTGCAATATCCAACGCCCAATCATAGAAATTTAACTCTACTCAGATTATTGCAATTCCTGAACTACAGTTATTTTAGAGGTTTTAATTTTAAGTTTAATGGTATTCCAAGCCAAGGTTTGTGAAATTCCTGATTCCTGTGCCAGCTTTCTGAGAGATTTCTTTGGACTTCATTTTAACTTTCCTCTGATGGCACTTTAAGAACACCGAAATTTACTTTTGGTTTCTTGTCATGAACAGATCCCATTTCCCTAAATCTGTTCACAAGATTACAAACAGTTTTTCTGCGAGGTGCATGAAAAGCAGGGAATTAGTCTATAAATTACCATCTCACTTCGCTACAAGAGTTTGCAGTCACATAGAAATCTACATGATTCGGTGTGCTAAAGAATAGGAAATTTTTGGCATTATTTATCACAGACTACATTGTATAACACTGAAACATGCAGTTTCATAATGTATCAACCTCTGTACAGCACGAAGACTTGGCATCAATTGATTAGCCAGCACACGGAGAGAAGGGGAAGAGTAGGGGGAATAGAGTAGGTTAGAAACAGTGCAGCACATGGCAAGCAAATCCCCTTGAAGCCAGGCATGCATCCAGATGAAGGCTCTATAGTTTCCTTTGAATATACAAGATGCGGAAACAACAGTCGTCTGTTAATATCACAGAAAGATTTTGTTACTAATAAGATCATTAGGAAAAATTTAAATATACTAGGGTGAAATTGGGAAATGGCAAGTGTTACAATTGTGACAAATTTCTGTATGCAGAAATAATTTTACACATTGTGCACTATCATTAAGTGTTACAAAAGAGCTTTTTGTTACTAGTTGTATATTTTAATGAACTCTACAATGTTCCTGCAGTACACCTTTGTCTAGCTCATGTGATTTCTCAGTATAATTAAAAGAAGATGACAACTTCATTAGCTGTTTACAGAAAATTAGACATATGTTGCCATAACCATGTTTCAAACATAAGCCAAAATTACCATTAAAAACTGGGTAAAACAACATTAAAACCTGATAATAGTAACATTGGCATACAAAGGGTTGCCCCACTTAAGCTTGGGCGACCTGGAATCGCCCTCCTACTCCTGTCATTGGTCAAACTGCTTATGTTTATTATTGCATCAGCTGTCTGCTGGGCCAGTCTGAGGCAAAGTTTACTCATAATGGCTTCAACAATCGCTGACTTTTGGCAGGGGTATATTGTTGGGCTTTCCACTTACAGCATTTCAATGATAGCGGAAAGGTGTAAAGCAAAAGGTCTCCATAAGTAAGTCGTGTGTGGGGCGTATAACACAGCTGTATAAAAATGAATTCCCACCTGAGGCTCAGTGTACAAAAAACTAGCAAGAAAAAGACCACAGCCAACACGACCTAAAGCAGTAGTAGCCTAGGTGAGTGCAATAGTGACTCAAGAAAACCCACCAACCCAAAGAAGCATTTCCATCCGCGTTGGAATATTGAAAGGGACAAGGGACCATCTATCGGATAATACACAGCAATTTGGGTCTAGAATGATGCCATAAAGCACGTGGACATGCCTTGAAGGAACGACACATCAGAGAATGCTTCATCAATGCAAGAAAACTCTATGAACACCACCTGGCAGGTGAAAGGTGGCAGTGGGTGGTTTCTTTAGATAAAGCTTGGGTTTATCTAGGTGACACAAAAAACCCTGAGCCATTTATTACCATCAAGTGGGCCAAAAGGGGCGCTCCGGCTTTATTCGGGAGAACAGGGAAAAGTTTTCCAAGGGATTCATTGTGTGGTTGCAGGTTATTGCTCAAAGGGGAAACTTGGCATTCACAGAGTTGCCAACAATGTAAAAATTAAGGATAAAGCATCCAGTCATACTTGTTGATTTTCCCAGCATTACTCTTACCAGAAAGCTAAGGAAACGGGTGTCAATGTGATACCATTTAAAAGGATCCCTGTGAAGTCACCAGATACCTCGCCAATGGATTTTTGCGGATTTGGTCTGCTGAAACAGTGCCTTGCTTCTCTGCATTCCACCGCAATTGAAGGACTCTGGAAAGCCTGCGGGGGGAGTGGGCTAACATCCCCCTTCCTGTTCTTTGACGCAGCCTTCTTCAATGGAAATTGCGCTGCAGAGCCATAATTAAAGCCCTTGGAAATCACATTGAACACAATAGGTGGTGGCGAAAGGGAATCTCGCCATGAAAAAGTATAAGGAAATAAGTCTGAGCTTAAGTGGGACAACCCTCCATATTTACCATAGACAAAACGTTCTATGCTTTGCCTTGCATCAATAGTATAAAAATGCAGTTAACAGAAGGAGCTTGCAACTGCACATGAAGGTGACAACAGTAGCTGAACAGATCATTAACAGTATAAGGTTGTGTCACTAAACACTGCAGTGACCCTATTCCAGCTAAAATTACTATCCACATGTATGACCTTGAACTTTTGTGGAAATAGCTGTAGACCAGGGTTGCCATTGGAAGAGACATAAGGTTTACCCAATTACCCTGTGTTGCCCTTTGGTTTGCCTACAGTCCAGGGAGCTTCTAATTAGCACTGTCTAAAAGTTAAAGTCTAACTTCCCCAGCACACAAATTTAGAAGGAGAAAGGAGAAAAATGACATCAAGAGTCATACAATGGCATGTCTGAAGTAAGACGGAAGAATTGGAAAAAAATCAAAGCAAGGTACCTCAAGAGAGCCCTCAGTGTATCCAAAATAAGTAATTCCCAGTTAATGTATGAACAAAAAAGATGTTCCTGTTAGATCTTTGCACCATGCTATTGTTACCATCTAGTGAAAGCTACAGGAGAGCACTGCTATAACTTCAAGAGAAGAAAAGACAACTCTCATTAGAATTCTGTGCTCCATGAGCTACGACAGACAGAATGGACAGAGCAGCTATGAAATATGTCACAGGAAGACCAGATTGGCAGCTTGTGGTCTCTCCCCCTTATCTCTCTAGAAAAAATATCTTATGCAGTAGAGTTGTCAGATGTTTGGATTTTAATTTAAGACTGATTCCAAATAGGTAAATAAACTTTTTTTTTTTTTTAATCCTATCTCAAACTTGAAAATCAAAAGTACTTCATCCACTCTCACAGCTCAAACTATATTTGTGTATTGCTACAGACATGATAGAATGCGATTGCAATGATAAAAGAATGCATGTAGCAGTGGTTATTCATAACTATAAAAATGGCATTTAAGATCTAAAAATAGTATTTAAAATCTAAAAATGCACCCATGCAGCACTAGATAACTCAGTAAAGCATAAGATATAAAATAGATATACATAGCCTTCCATACTCTTCACTATTACATCTTCATATGAAAGGAAAATCTCATTGAATTTTATAAGGAATATCATTATCAAACGCCTAATTCAGAAATACAATGTGAGTTGAATTTTCCTGCCCACCAGAGGTGAATCAGCATGTAATACAAATTTTCTAATCTATTTTTCTTTGCAGTAGACAATGAAATTACCCAATGAAGAGTGTATTATGTAATGCAGCACATCTACATGCATCTGTTCTTTAAAATATTCAATGAGAATGTATTCACACAATGCAGTACATTGAGGTACATAGACAATTGTAAGAATGCAATAAGTATACACAAACAAGACAGAATTAGCCTGCCTCTGTGGTTTGGTGGTAGTGTTTCTGCCTCATATTCCAAAGGTCCTGAGTCCAAATCTTGGTTAGGGTAAATTACCCAGATAAGGTTTATTGCAGGATTTTCCCTTATTCTGAGGACGAATGTCAGGTAACTTTAAGCTGTGGACCCTGGGCTCATTTGAGCATTATTCCACCCATTTCATTCATTCATCGTCCAATATGACTTACCAGGTTAAAAGGCGTTAAATTAAAAAATAAAAATAAATAAATAAAAAAAAAGAGGAAAAGAAAGGCAGGATTCTGAATTTACACTTACACTGAGTCACAATCACAGTTGTCAAAGAACTCTTGCACAGAATAGCCTTTCTGGGAAGATTCCTGTTTTTCAAGTTTTTGGAACACATAGGAGCAAATTATTTGTCATTTAAATTTATTCCTATCTTTTAGATGTTATGCATTATGTATGACATTGTTTGTAACCATATAGCATTATAAGAGGTGGTATGCGTGTGTATGTGTGGGTTCCCCCCTCGTTTAGCTAAGAGTTTTATGATGTTATATACTATATGATGTGTCAGTGTATCCTGGCATTGCTTTATAGTGTTTTTTTTACTTTCTCTCCTACTTATTTATAGTAAGTACAGGAAATATTGCATACCACCCAAAATTCAATACTGATATTTCATGGAAATACAATCATGTTTTGAGACTCCTTGAGTCCAAAAAATAAGCATTTTAGAAAAAAAGATCTGCGCGTGTGTTTGATTGTGTGCGTGCGCAGAATAATTCAAAAATGAAAAGTCAAATACCAAACTTGGTATTCAGTTTCAAGATCTTCCAAGTATGGAACACAAAAATTTTCAGAATAGTCTCCTACGTTTAACATTGAAAATGTTTTGTTATTTTTTATTTTCCAAAAATAGCCTCTGAAGTCCTCTTCATTTGAATGACTTTTGCATAATTGGTAAACCATAAGAAATGGACAGAATCTTAATACACAAAAAATGTAAATCTTGTTAAAGCTCACAATTTACGTTCAATAATTTTTTTTTGTGGAGTTAACCATTCCTGAGATATTTCTTTTATTGGTCTGAATTTTCAAACACTTAATAATTTTCTCAGATGGGAAGTCATTAGCTTTTTTCTCATGGTCATACAAAGTGCATGGAATTTCAAAGCCATTACATAGTGGCACGCTGTTTAAAAATCTGACTATTGCTTTATCTACTGTATATACAATGAAATGTGTAAATGTGAATTGAAAGTTGGCCAGAATAATAAGCTTTTGTAAAATCTTGTAAGAATAAAAGAATTAGTTAAGAAACATGTGAATGTAACACTCAGATTTTTTTCCCAAAAAGGGGCCATATTGCAACAATTTCCCTCAATCAATACAGCGGATGAATGGTATGTAAAAACCTGTTCTCCTGAGGTCTTTAAACATTCAAAAAAAGCAACACTAGAGGTCAAAGAAGGGGCACTTCTTGCTTCACTATGATAATCCATCTTCCATTTTGCTGCACAAGAATAATGGATTTTTTTAATGAACAGGATGTTCAAGTGCTAGCACATCCACTGTATTCTCAGACCTGGTCCCATGTGACTTTTCTGTATTCCCAAAAATAAAAAGTTTAGGGACACTTTTCATCAGATTATGACTAAACAAGTGCCCAAGATTATTAGGACATAAACTCATGAACAGGACCATCTTGGATGCCAACAGATCCTCCCTGACTGAGTTTCCCCCCCCCCCGTTTTCCTCAGTCCTCATATAACTGGCAAATGCTGGGAGGTACCCTAAACTACTACTTCTTCCTTCACAGTTTAGGAATTTGCCTGTTCTGGTCTCATATTTGTTGAAGCCATCTTTTTCAGGGTCGTCCAACTGGTCTTCACGCTTATGTTTGTAACAAAAGGCTTGTTTGGGTATTCTTTCTTCTGGCATATGGTGGAGATGTTTAGCCCATTTTTTTAATAGTGGTTGTACTTTCAGCTATTCTCTGATTGCCTCATCTCTAATATGTTTCTCTCTTGTGCAGCCCTTAACCGATTGTAAAAACCTAATTTCAGCTGCTTGTATCTTACTTTTACCTTTTTTCTTAACAGTCCAAGCCTCAATTCCATAATTTATCATTGGCATTGCCATAACTGTATAAAATCTCAATTGTGTTTCTCTCCTTACCTTATTCTTAAATTGTTTGATAGCTCCACAGACTACTTGTAATGTTTGTATGTTTTTGTTTATATCATGATCTTGGTCATAAGTTACATCTTAATATCAACTGAGGTATTGAAATGTGATACTTGTTCCAATATGTTGTCTTCTAATACTATTTTGCTTCTTACTGGATATCTTCCCTGAAATACCATTACTTTTGTTTTTATTGTAGATACATATATTCATATCATATTTTTTACAGATTTGATTCAGTTAATATACTGCTTTCTGTTAGGCTGTATACCCTGAACTTTAGCCTGGAATGTTTCCTTCCCAAATTTCCTTTTCTAATTATTTTGTTTTATTTCATATAACATCACTGCTACCGCCTATAGTGCCATATATAGTAAAAATGGATGTTAAATAGTATTATAAAATAAAAAAAAATCAGATTATAAAGTAGTTGCTGCATATCTGGAGGCGGTGAACCTCACTGGAGAAAATAAGTGGCAGGTACGTTGTTTGTGAAAATTTAAAAACTTTCAGCTTGACACACTTTTTACATATACTGCCAATAAATTTGTAAAACCTTCAACCAGACAGAAGTTAAGATCTTTGCATTTTTAAGGTTTTTCCATTTTAACCTAAAAATTAAGGATGGAAATTTTGGTGAAATCTTTTAGACAAAGTTCTCACAGATAAAAGGAAATATAATTTGACTGTAGTTAATATAATGTTTTCATGAAGAAGACATACGCCTATTCAAAAGAGTAATCAGCAGTTGTCAGAGTGTGTACTAGGACATTTCTCTGTTTTTAAATTCATATGCAGCTAAAATAATCTCAAGTTGTAAGTACATACTAGGGATGGGCAGAAAATAATGTAACAGTTATTTGTAATGATTACTGTAATGTAACAGTTACAGTACTGTAATGGAGACAGACAGTAAGTAGTTAACCACTGATACCGTAATTATTGATGGGAAGATACAAATAATTAAATAAAGGAATAATAGTAAGATAGAGAAATAATTGCAATAAATAATTTCCGTATATTAAATCAATGTATAATGTAATAAGCCTGAGTTGAAAGATTTGTCCGAAAGAAGAAGGTAATTAGGAAGTCAGGTTAGCGAAAGTCATTCATGAGTATCAGCTGAGGATAGAACAAATTAGCTTAAAGATTCTGAGAATTCAATTAGGTTATAAGCTCAGTACGTTTGCAGGGTTGCATAGGCAGAATTCTGGAAAAGAGAAAGGCGTCTAAATTCTGAGATTTTAGCCTAGTCCCCTAGTAACAAAGTAACAGAGGCACCTTTAGGATTTTAAGTATTGGCTGCACATGAATAATAATGGTGTGAGTAATGAAATAGGTGGTGCTAAAAGTAATAAAGGCATGCAGTTTTAAATCGGAGAGTTTATTCTCTTACCAGCACAAGTACTGTGTTCCTCTCACAAGAGTGTGTTGGCATCAACAATTCTATCGCTATCTGAGAAAGATTATGGCTCTACCTTCAACATATCAACAAGACTTATGGCCTCTTAAAAAACATACATTCTTCTGCTAGTAATGCTGAATGACAAGTTGCTTTTGTTTGCTTTCTTCTTACAGATTTTAACATTAGCAACTATTTCTCAGGCTTGATTGTGTAGAGTTCTTCCTTTCTTCCTGGGCATTATAAATAACTTAATAAATCACTAGAAAACACTTACACACTGCTCTAAGTGAAACACGGAATACTAACATTGTGCGATGTTTTTAATGTGGATAGTAGATCTATTTATGACATCATGAGTTGACATGTGGTGCTGTCTCATCTCACTCCTCCAGAGAGCAGAACACCCATAACATTTTCTCGTGAGGTCTACAATACTGATCAACATTTGTTCATGCACACAGTTGTGCATACATTTGTTACTTTGGTACTGCCACCAATACTTACCTGCTTGTGTGAGTGAGATTCTTGGCTATTGCAAGAGGTCTCGCTGATAAGCGTTTTAGCAACTCACAAGTTATGCTACTACTTTCTTTTATTGTGGAAACAGCTATTTCAGAATGTAACATTGATACTGAAGAAGTTAGCGGGTATAATAATTCAGTTATTACAATTTCGAGTGCTACGATTCATAATCAGTTTAATTTTTTATCCTTAAAGGGTCGGCAACTCACTTCAATAGCTCAAGTATTAGATAACGTTAAATTTCTCAGTGAATTTAAACTGGTGTTGTTTTTTCACAATACATCTTGCATACCCTGAGAGAAAGATCTCATGGCTTACCACTGGAGCAGCTGGCACACAAGGCAACAGAACGAACTACAAGATAACATCAGAAGCAGGTAGAGTATATATGGCTTCAAAATTACTGATCATTGCTACTGTTTCAAACTCCACTATTGTGCTGCAAACATACTGCTTCACCATTAATGGTTACAAAAGTAATGAATACAGAGTAATTAGTTACCCAATTATGGTTATCAAAGTAACAAAGACAGTATCTAGTTATCCTGTTAATGGTTATTAAAGTAACAGAGATGGTTACAGTCTGAATATCATTCACTGCAAGTGCATTGGTATGCTTATTGGGAACATTATTTCAACTTGTTATGCAATGAATAGACAATTAAATTAGTAGCAAAATGTGTGCATGCCACTAAGCTCAAACAACGATACATAAGTTTTAACAGTGCCAAATCAAGATCCAGAGTTGCAAATTTCAGCAAGTCTACTCTCTTAGATTGCTCAAAAATGTGAGATTTCTCCAACTTTCAAATTCAAAAAGCACATGTGAAGGTGTACAGTTTCTGCTCCTTGGATTTTTTATTATGGATATTTATGCCTTTAACCTTGCATGACAAAGAACAACGAAAAAAATCAAGATATACTACAGGGTTAAATAAGTATTTACAGAATCAAACCTCAAGTTGAAAGGGCTGCCCCATTGCTGAACACACCATTATTGTTAGTTGAATATTCTTTATTAATATTGTACAACTGCATGCTTCTGACTTTGACCTTGATCTGTACAAATGTAATGACTTTTTCATTTAGGCAACGCAGAGGAATACATTTTGGTGTGTTTAGAAGCAAGTAAATGCTTTTTGCAATTATAAACCACTGTAGTAATTAAAAGTGTTGACACAGCTAGAGAAACTTGCATCAAATAACAAAGTAAGTCTGTGTTGACATTGTTCATATTGAAACATAGTTACAGCTAATCATTACTGTAACCATTAATGTAATTTATCTGTGAACGTGATAACCATGAAAACAAATAACAAATGTTCATGGTAACTGTGACAGTTACAAGCATTACCTGAAAATAACTTCCACATCCTAGTACAGATTGTAGGGCAAAAAAGTCAGTCTTTTTATGCAGATGTAAAACTTATTCTGTGATATACTTATAGCACAAAAATTACATTGTTCTATATTTTGAACATTAACTTTATGTATTTCAACAGAGAACTGTCAGAAGTTTTAGTAACAGCAGCTGCTACTAAAAAGTTGACATAAATTTTCTGTTTTAATGAGCTGTGCATTTTTACTTGTAGTAAGCTTGTCTCAGGGGACACAGATGATAGTTGCAATATTAGAGAGCCAGAACTCAATTACTGGGGTTAGTGATGTCACAATGATACACAAAATGATGAAGCTTCCTGGATATTTTGTACTAAGATTATCCAGTTACATAAAACTCAATAAGAATAAGAAAATTCAAGATATAACTTTGTTATGACAGTATCTTAATGAGGGTTTAATAAACATTAAGAAACGTTTTTACCAAATAAAAAGTAACAAAAATTGTTCTACTTAAAAGGTTGTTGGAGTGGGGGTATTTCCTGAAAATTTTCAACTTGAAGCTTCTAAACCTGGCTGATTTTTAAGTATGAAATTTTGTATTTTTCTGCCTTCATTTTGAGTCCACACACACACGCACAAACACACACACACACACACACACCCACGCACAAACACAAACACACACACACACACACACACCCCCTTATCTCCACTCTCATCCTTCCCCCTGCTCAAACCCCTGTCTCTCTCCACTTCCCTCTACCCTAAACCTTCTACCAGCCCTCCCTCCCCTCTTTCTCTCTGAATTCCAAGGTAAAATTTTTGGATGAAGAACAATACTTTGGTGATGCACACTTCTTACAGTAATGCCATATGGGGCAATTTATTTTCATTTAATTTCACAATGTTAGTAAGATTTTAAACTTCTCAAGTGCACTTCCATATGCATAATACTGTAGCAAAGAAACAAGTTTCACTATAACCAAAAAGATAACACCTCTGATTTAACAGAGGTGTTATCCTTACCTCAGCAATGAAAATATCATTAACACCTTGCCATTATTTTAATTGAAACTCACAAAGTGTTTGGAATGTTAATATGTTTTCATAACCACTTCCTCTCCACATTTGTGATAATATGGCTGTCATTGCACAAAACGGATACAGTCATCACAGTACATTGAAATGTGTGACCCATTCATGGAAAGACTTGCGGGAAAGCATAAACAAGTAAAAGAATATTGTGTTGAATTTAGTTTTCCATAGGATATAAATATTTATGCTTATATTTCTCCCATCTGTACATGAAAGAAAATATTTCTCATGGCAACAGTGTTTCAAATGCACTACAAATTAGTTGACATCATGGGCTTAGTATATAACTTGAAATCAAAATACTGAATGAGCATCTACTTTTGTTTCAGGGGTGCAGAGCTGCTACAGCTAAGGAAAAAAGCAGGAAGATCCCTACCAGTGAAAAAGAACAAGGAGTTTAGACCATCTGGTTCCTGGCTTGAGCAAAAGCAGATACAGTCATCTTTAGCTGAAACAAAAGCTTTACTTGAGGAGCAGAGAGTTGAAAAGCAGTTAGTATTTCTTGCATGAATTGAACTTAGTACACATGATGCTAAGTAAGAACATAAAATATCCTCTGTTAAATTAATGATTTGTGTTTCCAGAATTTTAAGGCAAGTTTAATAATGCTGACTACTGTAGCACTTTGCTGGATTGAATGAAATGAAAGGGACCACAAATGAATATAAGAATTGGATGGTACCTGAAGTTATACATTAAGGCTGGTGCACAATAACTAGGAATGGGAACCTGAACAAGTTCTTGTGTTAAAATATGTGTATAAGAATGTGAGCATTTACAATTAATGGGAAGCTTACCAAAGCCCAGTAACGAAAACGGTAGACTTGGTCAAGCTTTAACTTTAATGTTCCCATTCCTGGGAAAGGTATATTGAATTCACAATGTGAATAGCTGCCTTTGTCATAAGAATTGTTCAAGGAGGGCATGAATAAAAACTGCTACTATAGCTGTAATCATAAATTTGACAAACCAAACTGGGACAACCTTTAATGTGTGCCATTTATTACAAACATATTAGGATGACACTTTCATTGGAGGAATCAAAATTAGTAATGGCGTGGCTTTTAGAAAGCATTGCATTAAATTTCTAAGTTGGTGAACACACATTTTTGTTGATTGAATTGAGAGTATTTGGAAAAAAATGTCATTGGTCAGTAACAAACAGGTGATATCCCAGTGCTCATAATCAACCTTACATGTAGCATCGATAAGTATTCCCATTTCCAATGTATTGTAAGTCAAACTTGCATCTCCTTAATTTCTGTTCTTGTTATGGTTGCCAGTCCATGTATTGTGAACCAGCCTGAAATTTTCAGATTTAGTGAAGGAAGGAAAAGGGATGATGAATGGCACACATAAAAAAAATAATTCTAAATGGAAAACCAAAGTCTAATAAGGCTTGTAAGCAGAAGCTCAAGTGCCAGATCCTCAGTACTGCCTTTTATCTGGAGCACTTTCAGGTTGTTAAAACAGAACAAAACATCAATTTGAGATAAGAAATTCTTTCCTACAAATGCTTCAGTTCAGGGTCACCCACATATATTCTGGTGCCATTAACAAATTCAAGGTAACATGCCCCCAAGAACCTGGCAGGATCCCTATTTGTTTAAAAAAAAAAAAAACATAATTTGTACAAAAATGTGAAAGTAATAGAGACATATGGATAATGAAGAATAATATAAAATTTCTTATATAGCTCATTTGGAAACTGGGAATCAAAATGTGATTCAGAAACAAAGATGCATAAATACAAATTCAAATCCTAAGTAAACTTTTCCTTCCCTGCAGGTCAGGAAGTATGATGGCAAATACTGGAAAAGTGCCTATTTATTTTGCATTATTTTTTGCCAAGTATTTTATGTACATTCTTACACTATTGGCATTACAGTATTTACTTCCTTAGGCAAAGATTATCATAGTCCTCCATTAGTGCCTATTGTAGCAATTTGCAGTTGTGTTCTTGTGAAATTTCTATTCATCTAAAGAAAGGGTTTTTGATAAAGGGGCTGAATCACTATCCACGTTGATACTCATACAAGTAATTTCTTGATTCACATTACACATTGAGCTTTAAAATCATGACCATGAAGTGTTAAGGTAGACTATTTAAATAATACCATAACTGGCTTATGTGAGCATTTGTCATGCCTTTAAGCAATGCTCAAAGTAACTTCAACAATAATTACACTTCATCAGCCAATTTGTCACTGATCTGAAGCATTCCCCTGGCAAAGATAACATTCATGCCAATTTAAACACACTTCTGTATGATCATAATTGTTATTGGACATTTAATGCATATAACAGCAGCTGATTGTTCGTGTTCAACAATCAGACGACATACCCCTTTGTATCCATACTTTCACCTTACTTGGAGACCATCCAGTAACAAATTCTTCCACAGAGAATCTTTAACCATTTTACTCTACAAATTTTGTAAGCCTGTATTTGATACATTATATAGCTTGGGTCAGGGGTTCTCTCAGGGTTATACAATAATGATATGGTGGTTGTCACTCAAACACTATGTCAGACTTTGAAGTAAAACTTGTAAAACTAAACACACAGCCAACAAAATTGGTGCAGATTCACCAGAAAAGAAAGCTGGAGGGGGGGGATTTGCAGCAATAAGCTGTTAAACTTGTTTCCCCTGTATATACTACTGCCGTTTTATCTCCTGGTCTGACATTTAGCGCGACCAAGAGAGGTAGTGTTGCCAATTCTTACCCCTACTGTGAACACGTGTGACCTGTGCCATCGCTTTGTAAACTGCAAACGATGAAATAGTTATTATTTACTATTTTTAAATCGGAAAACATAGTGAAAAGATTAAATATAACATATAGAAGTGGTTGCAAATATACAATTTCACTAAAATAGGTTCAATACCTCAGAACTAGTTTCGAGGAATCACTTCCTCATCGTCAGCTGATGCAACCATCAGAGGAAAGCCAACCAGTTGCATCAGCTGACGATGAGGAAGTGATTCCTCGAAACTAGTTCTGAGGTATTGAACCTATTTTAGTGAAATTGTATATTTGCAACCACTTCTATATATTATAGATGAAATAGTTGCCTATGTTAGAGTATTTAAATTATGAAATTAGCACTTACAGGAAACTTAAACAAGGGTAACACAGTAAATCATATGCACACAGAAAACAAACTTCACCTGGACTAAAGCAAACAACTATTGACAACACGTGCTTCACTTATAAGAGAATTGGCAACACAGCCCAAACTGCAGTGGATGCACACGGAGAGGGAGCCTGTAATTGGTCCTAGCAGACAACTTCCACCTTTTGCTGTGCGAGTCAACCCAACACTGCAAACCTTGCCAGATTTTTTATTCTTTTCTTTCTTGTTGTGTTTTATGTGCAGCAAAGCTCTAAGCAACAACAGTAGACCATATTTATTACAGACTTACAAGAAATCAAATTACAGTCCCGATTTATCTGTTGAAGCGAATCAGAATAGCTTCCTTTAGCATGGAAATTCACAGTGCCAGTATTGCTAAAGGTGGCCATTCTGATATATGTCTATCTCTTTTTTTACCCTCACGAAACGTCCGGGCTGGAGATAAAGTGGCGCATAGGTATAGTCTCAACTCCCTTTTTTATTTTTTTATTTTATTTTATTTCTTTTTTTTTTTTTAGAGCACAGCGCTTTCTTTACATAGTGGCATACCTATAGCTGTATCTCAGTGGATTGCTACTCTCCTATTTACATATGAACAAAGTCAATTGTCATTCACCATCTGAAGATTTACTTATGTGCTGACTTTCTTGATTGCTTCTCTAGAAGCCATATCATTCAGACTCACATCTGAGACAGTTGATCAATTGCCTACTCCAGAGTGATTGATAAAGCTTCTTTGCCTCCATCGCATCAAAATATTACTTTGCTCATGCTTTCATGCACCTTGGCATCTCATCTGCCAGCAGTTCTATTTGTTCTTAGATGGCTCAAAATACTGCATATATATTCAACACCAAACTATACCCTGTATGGAGAATATTTGGCTAGTAGTAGGTTTATTAACGCATTGGTGTCTTATTTAAATATCCTCCTGGCTACCTTAGAAATCTGATTTAATTCCCTGTACAGCTGCGCGACTGTGTCATGAGGTTTAAAGATTCATATAAAATCACTCAATATAATTTCTTTTCTGAAATTGTGCATGCTGACACTGGAAGTAAATTTTGATGGCCTAATATGATCATTGGGGTGGTAGATCTGAAAACAATTTTCCAAACTAGGACAACACAACACCTTTTGCGTTGCAAAGAACTTTGGCTATCTTCCCCCCCCCCATTGCAGCATACAACACTTTTTTTCTTGCATTTCCCCTCCCCCTTCCCCCCTCCTGTCTATGGATAAAATGTGCATTGGAAAAGGTGTGCATGTTTTAGCTTGTAATTTCAATGGGATGAAAGTCGACCTCTAACATTGAACTCTGAGCTACATTGATTCTAAAGCTTCTGTAGTTTTAGCAATCATCTTGTGAAACACAATGAAACAATTGAATATGCACCTGCCTAGCAGACAGAAAAATGTGTTCCTGTAACCTTTAGCTGTGTGTCACATTATAGAAAAAACCCGATCTTACAAATTGACACCTCTCATTTGCTTCTGGTACTCAAGAGCACACTTTGGTTTCCTTTCCTTCTCAGCTTGCCTGTTGCTATAATGTCAGCAGCTTCACATTTCAGTGATAGGAAATAAACATCTTTGTTATCCTTGCATTTTGCACACAGCATGTTCATTGCACACCATGATTCATGCTCGCCACATTTCACTTTATTACAAGATATATCAGGCAACATCTTTTTAGTTGTTCTTACAGTACCAACAACATTAGTTTTTCTCTTGATTGATCTTATAAAGGGATATGAAGGTTCTTTGGATGCCACCTAATAGGTAGTTAAAAATGAAAGATATGTACAGTAGAGCATCAATTTTCCGAAACAATTGGGGACAAGGGGTGTTTGGATAACTAGCCATTTAAGAAAACAAATGGTATCAGGTGTCATAGATGCAATATGAAGCAAAGAAACTCTGATGTTAAACAACTGTATATACATAATATATATTTTGTATCACTCGCCTTAGAAATAACTCAGAGGACTGACTAGCCTAGTTTAACAATTTCAAAATGGCAATTAAAATAGGCCTACAGTTTAGGAAAAGAATTCCAATTTTTCCTTAGTTAATTTATTTATTTATTTATTTATTTATTTATTTATTTATTTATTTATGCTTTTGAGCCGAGACGTTTCTGCCCCTAAATCTCGCAAACATTTCAAAGACAGCAATTGGACATCACATTCTTTTTGCTTCCCTAACCACCCCATAGGCATCTCAAGATAGTGAAAAGGTTCTTCACTGCATGGTCCTTTTTCAGCATGGTCATTGTTGCAAGGGTCATAATCGTTGATGACACTGGCAAGGATTTTGTCTGTCGGTACTTCAGAGTCAGTCTTGAATGTTTTCCTGATTGCATTCTTCAATCTTGAAGTTTTTAATCAGCCCAACCAGTTCTGATACCAATTGGCTATTTGAATTTGCTGACTGGTTTGCTTTCAGTTGATCGGTATTTGGATAATCGATGCTCTACTGTAGTTTTATTGGCCAGTACACACATGTGAGCTGTGCTTGTCATGTGATTTAAACATATTACTAAGCTGTGCAAATACACTCGTCATATGTCACAAATGGGTTACAGAGATGTTCACAACTGATGCCTTTCATTCATTCTCAGGCTGCAGCACAACATTCAGCCTTTACTTCGTATTCCAGCAGATCACCAATCTGCTAGTTGAGCTGCAACAACCTTCTCATGTGTTCATTTGTCATCATCATAATAATAATAATGCATTTATTGTCAATTAGACTGAAATACATTTTCTGACATTGTCAAATGATTACATATTTACGTAATTACAATAATACAATTTATTCAAACTTACATACTACAATTCGTCCATGATATATACAGCCTTATTTATTAGGTAACTCTTAAGCCTAGTCTTAATTGTAGTGCTGTATTAGGTTGCTTTACAAAATCTGGCAGCTTATTATATAGGAATTGTCCCATTACTTTAGGATCCTTGTAACTAACTGTAATTTTAAAACCCTGTCTGAAGAAATCACTATTATGTCGTGTATTGTAGTGATGAATATCATTGTTTCTCATGATACAGTTGTTCACAAATCTTATAACCTGTTCATGGACTATTTAAAATAACATCGTGTTCTGACAAACCCTCAGTTATTGAAACCTTGAAAAGTATACAAACTATATTGATAATTACATGCAAGCTCCTTTCTGCCATTGCACAATATCATTGATGCCTTATTCAGCAGTCAGAATCAATCTTAATTTATAGCTTTAAAGCACGGTGCTCAAAAACTAATTGTAGTTTTTTCTCTTGCATTCATTTTTTATTCCTATAATCTCAACTTGATTCAACTTGGTCTAGAAAGCCTTTTCTCATGCCTTTTCCGTTCACTATTAACAGTTGGTTTAAACTGTAAAAATGGTGAGATTTGGTGATCTGTGAATTCAAAATATAAAAGAAGCAGTACAAAATCTAATGCTGAATTATACAAATTGTATTATATTAAATCAGATCTGTGATTCTACTTGAAATAAAAGCTAATAAAATTAGTATATGTTTCCAGGAAAGCTATTTAAATTAGTATGTTTTCAGAAAGATAAAATAGGTAAGCCACTTCAATGATTATACTAAAATTAAAAAAAAATGGCACAATTCTCACATCATAATTATCTTATTGAGTTCCTCTGTTTATCATTTTTCTTAGGTAATTTATTGAGCTTTCAAACTCATGCTTGTTGTCATTACATTTAGAGATTGAAAGTCTTGAAATAATTATCATGACAATAAGCATTTGTTAACCTCAATTAAATTACCAAAAAAACTAACAACACTCATGGTCTTACTGAAGATGTCTCAAGCCTGTGTTTATTTTGGGTGAGGATTACACAGAAGTTCCACAGATAAACACTTTGACTAACAAATATGTTAAGACAACCCACACCATTGATGTAACTCATCAAGAGGAAGGCCACTCTCCCTGCAAAAACACACACATGCACATGTGCGCGCGCGCACACACAGATTCATAGGTACTAGATGAACTATTTCTAATCAATTATCTCACTGTTGTTGGTGAGGGAGCCTGTAGTTATAGTCATATTTCATATAAATGTAAAACAGATGATGGTGTGTAAATATTCATGTAACATTTCAAGAGAGTCAGCAAGCCATGAAGATTTGTAAGAGAATTTTGTTCTCTGCTGGTGTGCAATCATGAGCATGCTAATTAAGCCATATTGAAAACCCTTCATATATCCTTGAATGCCTATCTACTCACTGTATGAAGATAGCTTCCATTGAATTTATTATGCATTTTATACTTTTAACCATTAATTTCAAATTCTAGCATCATGGGTGTTGTGCCACCATCTGTGTATTCTTGCCATCACATTTACAGGGTCAGTTTTGGCAAGCACCCTGAATGTTTCAAAAGCTGCTAGCTGACAGCCATCTTGCAGTATCCCAACTACTTGCAGAGCATGATTGGCATGAAAAAAAGCATATTGTAAAATGTGTGGTACTTATCTCTCTGCAAATGAAAGTATACCTTGGTTTGTATGCACTGCAGATAAAATTACATTCAGAAATGAATGACATTTCATGGTGAATATTTTGTTTAAATTATTTTGTGGTTTGTGGGTTTGATGCGCACTTTATCTTTTAACTTTCCCCAGAGATAAAAGTCACAGGGGGTGAGGTTGGGGGAGCAAGATTTGCATCATTATCTGTAATATTGTAAGAAATTTCTGATAAAGCCACCTTACTTTCATCCACCACATTAACTATCCAGGAACATGAAATTTCATTAATTTCTGAAGACAAACTGCACTGAGTCAATGGAAATGTTATCTGCAGATGTCAGCACTTCATACAAGCCAAACTACAACATTTCCATCACCGTTGTAAGAGATAAGTACTGTACATTTCACAATATGCTTTCTTTCACGTCAATCCAAGGCTAGTCACCCTTAGCAAGTAGCAGGGCTACAGTGTTATTAGTAAAATATGACATCTTTTCTGGGCTTGTAGGCCATGGTTGAACAATAGTTATTAAAAAACTTGACGTTTTGTCCTCAATTGTGAAGAACTTAAAAACTGAGTTTTTATTTATGTACACTCTTTTAACTGCTGTGGTCCTTAGCATCTCATATTATATTGGGCGTGAAAGACCGGTAATTTTGCTCAGAGATCTCTTTGTCAGGCTTGAGGTTCTTGTACATGCCATAAATCTACGATGCAGGACCACCAGCTTTACTTCCCTTCCGAAGGAAGCCATGCTAAGGATTTTTACGCCCAAAGAAATCCATTGCCCTCTGCTGGATTTGAACCCACAACCTCTGGAACTAGATGCTAGCATGGTAACCACTACACTTGGAGGACGACTAACTGTGAAGGACATCCACAGTTGAGAACGAAATGTCAAGTTTTGAATAACTTATTGTTCGACCATGGCCTACAAGCCGGAAAAGATGCCATATTTTACTGATCCTGTATATGTTAATTGGCAAAAATTTGAATTAAATTCTAAAATTGTCTTTTCCCTTTAGCTCCAAGGTCTACAGAGGGTTGCCCCACTTAAGCTCGGACAATTTTGCTTATGTTTTTTCATGGCGAGATTCCCTTTCGCCATCACCTATTGTGTTCAGTGTGATTTCCGTGGGCTTTAACTATGGCTCTACAGCTCAATTTCCATTGAAGAGGGCTGCATCTAAGAATAGGAAGGGGAATGTTAGCCCACTGCTCCTGGCAGACTTTCCAGAATCCTTTAATTGTGGTGGGATGCCGAGAAGCAAGGCACTGTTTCAGCAGACCAAATCCGCAAAAATCCATTGGCGAGGCATCTGGTGACTTCACAGGGATCCTTTTAAATGGTATCACATTGACACCCGTTTCCATAGCTTTCTGGTGGCAGTAATGCTGGGAAAATCAACAAGTATGACTGGATGGTTTATCCATGTGGATCCAAACATTTGGGGCATCCTCACCATACAACTGACAAATCTCTTCATCAAAAATTGGGTCCATTACATTCCTTTGATAGTAGGCTGCATTAATTTTTACATTGTTGGCAACTCTGTAAATGCGAGTTTCCCCCGAGAGCAATAACCTGCAACCACCATGAATCCCTTGGAAAACTTTTCCTTGTTCTCCCGAATAAACTTGGATCCCCCTTTTGGCCCACTTGATGGTAATAAATGGCTCGGGTTTTTTTTTGTGTCACCTAGATAAACCCATGCTTCATCTAAAGAAACCACCATTGCCACTTTTCACCTGCCAGGTGGTGTTCATAGAGTTTTCTTGCATTGGTGAAGCATTCTCTGATATGTCGCTCTTTCAAGGCATGTCCACGTACTTTATGTCGCCGTTCTAAAGCCAAATTGCTGTGTATTATCCACGGTCCCTTTGAGTATTCCAATGCGACTGGAAATGCTGCTTTAGGTTGGTAGGTTTTCTTGAGTCACTGTTGCACTCACCTTGGCTACTACTGCTTTAGGTCATGTTGGCTGTGACCTTTTTCTTGCTAGTTTTTTTGCACACTGAGCCTCAGGTGGGAATCCATTTTTATGCAGTTGTGTTATATGTCCTACACATGACTTACTTATGGTAAGACCTTTTTGTTTGCACCTTTCTGCCGTCATTGAAAGGCTGTAACCGGCATCGGAAAGCCCAACAATGTACTCCTGCCACAGGTCAGCAATTTTTGAAGCCATTATGAGTAAACTTTGCCTCAGACTGCCAGCAGACAGTTGCCACTCACAGTGAGCTGATGCAATAATAAGCATAAGCAGTTTGACCAATGACAGAGTGGGAGGGTGATTCAAAGTCGTCCGAGCTTAAGTGAGGTAACCCTCCGTATATGAATTGTTTTCTTGCCAAAACATTTTATGTGATGCCAGATAGGTGCTATATACAGCAATATCACAAAGAACTTTGCAGTGCACACCGTACTATGGAGATAAAGGTGATCATGCATTCACACTGTTAATGAAAACCCTTTTTTGCTTTTATCTCATGCTTCCTTAACTTGAAGATCACCTTGTGTGGTATTTTTTAAAAACTTAAGCAATGTATAATGAGGTTTTGGCTCACAGGAGGTATATTGTTTTTGGGGATGTTTTTAGAACCAGAAGAATTTGAAACCATATCTGTTATGAGACTGTATTTCCTTGGTAAAGGGTGCAGGCATAATGAGTTGGCTTTAAAACGATACAGGTAGCACAATAAGCTCAAGGCTGAAGTGCATCCGGGGCAATGACGGAAATCTGTATCATATAAGACTAGACCCATCTCATTTAACATGGGGATATTAGCTACATAAAAACTTGTTTCTGTAAAATGAATGATTTAAACACTAATAACAAAGATTAGAATTGGCTGAAATGTTAGCTTAACTTATAGGGGTTCATTGGCAAAAGCTGAATGGAATCCTCAGTTCAGAGTAGCCGAGGTGACATGCAGAGTTGGAGCACAGTGGAATACAATGGGCCATGAGAGGAGGGGCAAGTTGCTTTTGTTTCCAGAAGAAGCCCTGTTTCTTTTGGAAATGGTAAGTGTTTTATAGAACTGTAGAAAGTAGAAATCAATTTGCACCTCTTTAAATCTGTTACTCATTAAATGCTTTGTCTGTCCTCCTCCTCCTCCTCCTCCTCCTCCTCCTCCTCCTCCTCCTCCTCCTTCTCCTCCTCCTTTCATGGGTTAAGCCTTTTGAACTATTACAGCCTCTGTTCCATGTCATGATCTCTTTTCACTTTAGGTTTATGGCTTTTGGAATTCATGCTTGGGGCATCTCCTGACAATGTTTATCCAGCTTTGTTTATACTCTTCCATTCTTATTTCTTAATTATACATATTTAATTCTTTTGAGATTTCAAGAGTAAGGTTGTACAATTGTACTGGTAACCGCTCATGTAAGATGCACATTACTCATCAGTGGCAAAGGAAGAAAAGGACAAATAGCTGGAAAGTGTAAAATCCAATATACAGGGTGGAAGTAAAATAGTCCTGCGGAATGG
This sequence comes from Deroplatys truncata, assembly GCA_030765065.1. Taxonomy (NCBI): domain Eukaryota; kingdom Metazoa; phylum Arthropoda; class Insecta; order Mantodea; family Mantidae; genus Deroplatys; species Deroplatys truncata. The sequence continues at coordinate 242,162,301 of CM060975.1, read as the reverse complement.
GGGAGGTGGGAGGCGGGATGTAGATGAACAATAACCTTCAACACCTTTTTATGATTAAATGCACCGTTACCTAGATAATTGCATTTAAAAGTAGGAGTATTTGGCAATGTGGCGCAACTTGTTGATTGGGTAGTCTGCTTCTACTAACAGCGCCTTGAACTATTCCAACACTATAAAATCATTTAAGTAACGTTGGCCATGTATCGAATTCAGATGTTTTATCGCTGGCGCATGAGACACCACAAAAATTCCGGGGAAAAGTCAGGTTATTGTTCACTGCACCATATGTAAACATTACCTTGAATTCTACATTCCCACGTAATTACAAATGTTTTATTTTATATGTTTAAAGGCCTGAATATGTGGCCTATTCTGTTTGAGAGGCTTATGCCATGGTAAGGTAACAAACTCACATGGAATTATTACTGATATTAAACAGTTTTAAGTTTGTATACACATAATACCTATGTATGTATTTTAAAAGGTAATTTTAATTATTACGCAATGCCATACTGCAGTGATATTTATGTGACAATGCAATGCTTTACTTGAAATGAAAATAAGCATTCCGAAGGTTATGGCACTCTTATTTGAAACACCTCTTACGCTATTAACACCATTATTCTCTGTTGAATTTAACAATATGGTACTAATAATTGCTAAATGTTTAGGAAAGTATAATTTATAATGTGAATTTACACTCCATTGCAATATATTTAAAGAAAATTTATAGTCCAACCGGTAAGTGTACGCTTCCATTTAATTTTTAATATACCCATTTTAAAATGGGGCATTGTGCTCCATGCCAGCATATACATCTAATTGCCAGTCTAAAAAAAAAAGGAATCTGTATAACATGATGCAGAAGTTTTTAGAAGCAATTTCATCAACGGTTACTGCAATATGATTTAACAATAAGCTTATGAGTGCAAAAAACACTCGAGTTAGTGAAATTTGCAACACTATCATTACCGATAGATTTGTCTGCATGATTATGTGTGACAGATATCAAAATATTTCAAAAAACGTAGGAAAACAAAATTGACATTGCTCTTCGTGCCTAATGTATTCCACAGTCATGGACTACCGTTATTTACTTGGTAGCTAGAGAGCTGAAAGATGCAATGAAAATACAGAGAGAAGAAATGGAGAAACAAATATCAGAATGTAGAGAAAGAGTAGAGGGGATTGAAAAAAGATACGAAATGGATAAGAGAAGAAGAAACTGTGTAATATTTGGGGTGACAGAGGACAGAAGAAATCTGGAAGACACGGTATATGAAATTATAGAAGATGTACTGGGAATACGGATGTACGGCTGGGAAATTGAAGATATGTATAGGATAGGCAAAAAAGGAAGAAGGCCAAGATCTATTATTCTGAAATTGACAACAGTGAGAAAAAAATGGGAGATTATAAGACAAACAAGAAGACTAAGGAGGACAAAGTTATTTATAGAACAGGACTATACGAAAGAGGAACAAGACCTAAGGAAGAAATTACAGTTAATAGTAGAAGGTGAAAAATGGAGCATGAATAGTAAAAGAAACGAAGCCAGAGGAACATACGCACCTCAGCAAAATATAGAACGGCCGGAAAATACAGGACAAAAGACCTGAACAGAGAATGGGATCATCAGCAGGATTTCAGCAAAGTCAAACATGGGCAAGAAGAGGGCATAACACGAGAGAACCACAAGACATACTACAGCTGACCAGGAGGGCAGGAGAAGTGGGAGAAGCAGCGTTGGAGAGAGACAAGGGAGATACATCAACAAGAGACAACAAGGGGAAGGCAGGAAGAAGAGTTGGTAGCGGAAGGAGAAGGAGCAACATTGGTGAACAAGATGACCGAGAGGAAGGGACCAGAAGAAAGAAAAGGGGAGGTAGCAGGAGTTGGGAGGAGTGATGGAAGGGAAGCAGTAAGAAAAAGTGTGGGAAGAGGCAAAGCGCAAAGTGGGGAAGTGATATGTGTAGGATCCATGAGTGAGGCAGAAGAAATAATAAAAAAGAAGGGTTTAGAAGTTATATCCAAGGAGGATTATATTCAGCTTAGGGGTGAAAGAGAAGAAAGAGAATGGAGCCTAGAACTAAAAGATACAGAAAAATGATGGAGAGTTTTAAGTTTCAAGAACAACCAAAGAACAAATATGGAAAGGGCCTGAAATGAATGTTTTGGAATGTGGAAGGGCTAAGAAATAAGATAGGAGTGGTGAAATTATAGGTCTTATTGTTGATAACAAGCTAACATGGGCTGAGCATATTGAACATATATGTGGTAAAATTAGTAAAACAGTGTATCTACTCAGATATTTCAACAATCATAGTGATGGTAACATATTGAAACTAATATACTAAGGATGTTTTTATCCACACATACTCTATGGGATTGAAATCTGGGGTGCTGCTGCAAAAATGCATATGGATAAATTACTTATATACCAAAAGAAATGCATCAGAATCATGTTTAACCTAAAACCAAGGGAATCGTGTAGGGAAACCTTTGTTAACAATAAATTGCTTACTATTTACTCTCTCTATGCATATAGAACAATAATGTATGTAATAGATAAGTACAAACCAATTAAAAACAACCAAATCCATAAACATAATACAAGAGGAAACTTGGACTACTTTAGGCATAGTGTAAAAAAAGTGTATCTCTAAAGGATTTATATATTTCTGGAATCACACTATTTAATAAATTACCACTGGAAATCAAATCTGTAGTTGATGTTTCTAAACAGCAATTCAAAAGGAAATTGAGGGTGTATCTAATAAACAAATGTCTGTATGATTTAAAGGATTTGTAAAGATGTAATTGTTTTGACGTGTCCAAAATCAGATGTATGATAAACTGGATGAAATAAATTATTATTATTATTATTATTATTATTATTATTATTATTATTATTATTATTATTATTATTATTATTATTATTATTATTGCTCTGAGATGATTTACAATTTTGTTGTTCAAAAGGACAATGCTACAGCATGTATGTCAAACCAGTCGCTTCACATTTTTACTCAGTTTTTTTGGGGAGAGAATAATAACTAAAGAACTCTGACCACCATGGTCTCCTGATATGAATCCACCAGATAATTTCCTTTGAGGTGTGGCAAAATCTGAGGTGTATAAAACTAATCCAAAAACGATTGATGAGTTTAAAGTGAATATCGTTAATTATGAGCAGTCAGTTATGCAAAAAATCTGATGTGTTACACTCACATGACTTTCTCTACTCTTGTACAAACTATTTTTACAAATGCTTATTCTCCATCTACTTCATCTTAATCGAGATAAACATTTGCAGACTCTATCTTATTGCTAATTTTCTTGTAGATGTAAGGGGAATATATATTTACAAGGGCAATATAGAAATACAGTAGCCTTTAAGCACATACATATCTCTTAATAGCTGGTTGCTAGGTGCAGCACCATTCCCTTTCCCACAGATTAATACTTTTTGCATATCCAAGACAAAAAAATGAATAACGAATTCCCATTTGAGAAAATAAGTATTGAAAAATTTAAGGGAATAACAAGCAATATCTCGAAAATGGTTCACTCAACAAAAAAAGTGTATATGACATAAATGGTGTATTTTAACGCGATCTGCATTTTTTGTGTAGTAAAATTTTGTCTATCTCTTATGGTTTACCAGTTATGCAAAATTCATTCACAATGAAGAATACTTTTGGAGACATTCCCACAAAATTAAAGATATACATTTTATTTGTCATAAAAATATCTTAAACATATGATATTTTAATCAAAATCGTTAGAGCCGTTTTTGAGAAAATTAAAATTTTCGAAAAATCTTCCATGTAAAGGGTAATTTGGGGTGGGGGGATTTTCTTGAAAACCTTCGTGTCGCATCCTTGGGAGATACTGAACCTAAATACCAAGTTTGGTGTTTATCCGACTGTTCGTTTCTGAGTTATGCTGTTCACAGACACACAGGCAGACACACACATGGACATGTTTCCAAAAATGCTTTTTTTGATTCAGGGGATCTCAAAACATGTATTTCCAGTGAAATCTCGGTATCGAATTTTTGGGTGGAATACAATACTTCCCCTACTTACTATACGTAGTAGAGAAAGTAAAACATTTAGTGAAAGTCTTTGACAATATGTATAAACAATATGTGTCTGCTTTCAAACACAAGAACAACAATTCCAGGATCTGTTATGATTGACTGTGGTGAGTAAAAAGTTTGTTTTGTTTTGATACAAGTGGCAGTCTGTGTTAACATAACTGCTGCTGTTAGCATCCTCACTAGCTTGTAGCTGCTGTGGAGAAAGTTCCGTGGCACACTGTATCTGGTCACATATTGCTATGAGTATCTACGGATAAAATACTATCTGCTGACTAAAATCCATTTCACTGTAACATGAACCATTAGTGAAAATGAAACACATCTGTTTACATCAAATTCAGTACCTGTTAATTTTGCTGAAACAACTTTGTGAAAAGCTCCATTTTTTCTACCTACCTTTTTTATTCCTTCTTTCCATACCTTGTCCCATTGGCTGGAGAATCCATTCCTCTACTTTGAAGATTTTAGATGGACTTTAAATTATCTCTCTTGTCATAAGACATAACATTTTTGTGACTCCATTGAACAATTGATTATGGTCAATTGGAGAGCTCTGAATAGCAAAATGAGCATCACAAATTCCAACTGAAACTCTAACACGGTCTACTGTTTCTAGTGATTAAAGTTGTTTTTAATTGATCTAGATTTGTGAAGAGTTTCGTATCTTTATATCCCCTTTGTCACCTTCACCTCACTGGAGCATGCATGTGATCTAATCAGTTATTCTGATGACTTGTCTTTAGCTAACCTGTATGACAAGGGCCTGGAGGATGACGCAGATTGAGAGGGATACCACGTCCTGACATAGCCACAAAAATTACAGTTGTGATTTCTTTCTTATTGTGCAGAAACTTACTTTGATATTCAAAGATATCTCAGCCTAATGACATGATAAAATTGCAATACAAACTTATCTTCTACTGCAAATCTAGTACTCCGAGAAAAACATGTTACTCAAGTATTCTATTCAGTTTACCACTGTAGAATATCCTATAAGCTGTGGACATCTATATCCCTTCCAATCCTATGTATAACATTAACTAATGACAACTGTTTACAGTACACCAGAAAACTTGTAGCATCTTTAACGTGTATTAATTTTTGTTGCAGAATAAGTTGCAAGTGTTCTTCGATGGAGTGCCTATGAGTATACAGCAGGCATATACAGTACTACTGGGATCATATAATGGTTGCACTTTAAATGATTACCGTACATATGCACACTTGGTTAAACAAGGCTACATCCTACTGCGGCATTCAAAAAATTTGCATGTTACACGCTATGAACAAAAGATTCGTCTCCACCAGTATACATTAAGTCAAAAGCACAGCAAGGCAAAGCCTAAAAGTATTACTAATGTTTTGGTAAATGACAAAGGTATTACCAGCAGTAATGAAATTAATAAGAATGTGGAAGTTGTTGATATTATAGAAGATATTCCATCGAAAACACAATGCACTGATCTCAAAGAATCAAACTTTGGAGCAGTGCAAAGATTAAAAGAGGCTGGAAACTTGGAATTAGGTGATAAAGAATGTGCTAACTCAAGCACATCAGCAGAGAGGAGGCAAGTGCATGAAAGTATAAGGAATGATAAAGAATGTCCTTACTCAAATACATCAGCAGAGAGGAGGCAAGTGCATGGAAGTATAAGGAAGGAAAATGTGACTGACAGGCCACTAAATAAAGAAACACAAAGCAGATTATTGACATCTCAAAATGATTATGAAAGCACAGAAGTTGAAAAATCAGATGATAGAAAGCCCAGTTCCAACAACATATGTCTACAGAGTACTAGTATTGTCATTCCTGAGAAAGAGCGAAATTTCTATAGCAAAAGCTCTCAGAGTATGATAGAAGTGATGCCTGTAAAGGAAGAAAAAAATGATTTGGTTAAAAAAGAAAGGACAGATCCTCCTAGCAATGTTAAAACAGCAAATAACTCTACAAAACCAAATGCCTCTGCAAAACCAAATGCCTCAGAAGTGGCTGTAGCTATACATAGCCATACTAACTTATCAGACATCATTGTCTTAGATGAAGATGTAGAACCATCAGTCACAAACAGACACAGGCAGTTAAGTGAAAGCTCATCAGAATTTGGCAGTATAAAGTGTGAAACACCACACCTTAAAGCCTCAAGCAAAAGGAAGTTTGTTGATGATGAAGTGGAGGCCATAGCTGATAGAAAGCCTGTGGTGTCAGATCTTGATAGTGAATGTGAAGTCTTGGAAATCAGTACAAGTACAAAGAAGAAGCAGAAGCAGTCTCCAAGTAAAGGGACATCTAGAAACATAATACAAAGGCTTATAGACACCACACCAGATATGAAAACTGAAACAAAATTTGATTTAGCAAATTTTCAAAGCAATGGTTTAGATTGGAACCAGCCATCCAGCTCAAATGTAGAGGTCAATAATATTGGAAAACATAGAATCACAAACGTGCAGCTAAGTGATACAGAAATAGAAATAGTACCTGGTGTCATTGACAAAGCCCAAGAAAAGAAGTTAGTGAAACAAGAGAGCAGTAATGATATAGAAGTTATAGACCTTGATGATGAAAATGATGGTGATGATGACAGAGATGTTAAAACATCACTGTCAAAAAAAGAAGAAAAGATGCGTATTTTGGATTCCCTTCCAAGTGTAGAAGGCAAATTTCTCATTCATGTAAAAGCTCCCCCTCAGGATCTCCTACCACCAAATGTTACACCCCAAAAGAAGGACTATTATATACAGTTATGGAGGTTAAATGCGGCAGGGATTGGAGGAAGGCCAAGAACTGCTGAAAATGGCGAACAAACCAACAATCAACGAGGTGAACTTGAGTCACAGTCAGAATCAAGAATAAATCCCTGGATAGCAAGACCTCCAGAGCAGAACAGGGGAAATAGGCAAACTGAACATAATACATGGAGTACAAATATGCACCCAGGTTCAAATTACTTCATCAACCAGAACTTTGGTGCTTCCCCATTTAACATGTTTCAGGCAATGTGGCAGCAGTTTGCAAGTTTTTTTCCATTCATGAACAATCCCATGTGGAATGTTAATTCATTTGGCATGCAGTTACCATGGTTACAGCCACAGATGAACATGTGGCGCCCACCTTGGCAAAATCGTGGCAGGCCACCATGGAGGAGACCATATAGAGGGAGAGGAAGAGGCAGATTTAGGCCTCATTATCACAGATACCCAATGAGGGATCATATATCATCCAGTGATGTTGAAACTGAGGCACGGAATGTTGAAAGTAATGAAAGCAGTGGAGCCATTCCACTTAAATTGGAAGATAATAGAACTGTTGAAAGAAATAACCGCTCTGAAAGTAAATTGGACATTGTTAAAATAAAGCCACCCAATTTAACTGATTCAGAAGAAAATGCAGAGTTAGTTATTTTAGACGATGATGATGATGATGATGAGCCAATTGCAATATCACCATCAGCATCAGAATGCATCAGACAGAGAGAAAGGAGGAATAAGCAAAATTTGAAAAAAAAGGGTGCTACTGCCCCTAACAGGTATTTTAAGCCTCCCAAAAAGCTTCGAGGTTTAATGGAGAAACTTCTTGGTGAGACAAATACTGAACAAATGGTGAAACGAGAAGATAATGAGGAAGAAGATGAAGATGCCCAGAATGCTGAGGCAGATAAAGTGGCAGAAAGAAAATCACTGAAGTTGGGAGATATGAAAAATTGGAAGGACTTGAAAGACACCGTGAGTCATGTGATGCAAGAGATAATTTTGGATTCAGCTAGCAGTGAAGAAGAGACTGATGAAGAAGAAATTGATGTAACATCAGATCTAGAGCCATGCGAAAACCAAGTCAGCTCTCTGGTGCATCCTGAAGATTGCATCAACATAGGTAAGAATACATTTTAGTCAATACTAAGAGAAAACAGTCCTCCCCCTGCTTAGTTATTATTCAGCAAATAATGTATGCAACTGTAAATAATGGTAACCAATATTATTGACACTATTGAAAAAGAGACTTCAAATCTTAACCTGCATTTTAGAGCCACCTTTAAATACAGTGATGGGGAAAAAGACAAAAAAGATGTAATTGGGATTACAATTTTACAATTTGGGATTACAATAATTACTTAAGAAAAATATACTCAATTACAAATTACTTTTAAAAAAAAAATCTGAAATTGCAATTGCTTCATAAAATAGCAGTCTTTCAAACTTTTATCTCCCCACCCTTTTTTTTTTAAATCAGATCCCTTGACTTCCATCAACACATGTTTATTTTAGTTTAGTGTACAACCTCCAAACTCGTAAATTTGCAGTAGTACATGACTATTTAAATCTTGTCTAGTAGCCAAAACAGTCATAATAAATGAGTGCCACCGGGGCTCCAATAATTGTGATGAAAGATAATAATGCTTAGAAGAAGGGTCTGAATGTATAGTCATGAAGGATTTGTTGAACTTCAAGCAAATGCCGTACAGTACCAGTATAGGAAACTTTGCCAAAAAGCACATAGACAGGGAACACTAACACTCCTAGTGCAGCAGGCTGGAGGTTTTGTATCAGCTTTGCAGAGAATAGGGAAAATTAGGGTTAAGATTTTCAATATTGAGTTTTAAGTAATGGCAGCCTTCAAGGACAGGAAAGTCTATGCAATATTTTATTGCCGGAACTCAAAGGAATGTTGATTTCAATTTCCTGGAGGTACTATTTTAAAGCATATGACCTGGTTGAGCTCCAAGCCATATGAACTCTGTAAAGAGCTTAGTACATATAAATAAAAAATAAATCACATGACCATGCTTCTCTACAAGGTTACATTTGATTAAAGTTAACTACAAAGGCATATTATAAAAATAGACCAAATAAATGAAAAATCATGTACACATATTCTCATTAATCCAAAAATGTACATTTTTCAGGAATGGGTAAAAATAATAATCCTGAAAGAATGCTATTTCTCAATTCTCATCATGCATGCAATAATATCAAGCAAAACTTTGTACTAACCATTAATGAGGTTCTATGGTAAATATTTTTGTTTTCATACAATTTTTATTTCTGTCAGAAAATTACATTTATTCTATCACAGGGTGCCACAGACATCTGAGGATCAAAATCTTATATTTTGTATACTCAAACTTATTTCAAGGTTGCTTGAGCTAAAACTGTGTGTATCTGAAAACCGATTCTGAACAATAAAAGTAAAGAAAAATTATTTATTCAAAACTAAAGGGAACTGAACCCCAATTATTAGGTAAGTTATCTATAGGTTTCTTCATTCTTTCAACCCATTCCATTTAACTGATTTAGCTTCAGTGTTCTCTAGCAATCATTTCTAGTTTAATTTGAACTAAATTTTTTAGGTGAAAGAGAAAGTATGAAATATATGTTAATACTGGTGTTTATTAATGGGAAACAACCAGGGCCTGTTTCACAATTGTCAAAAGTGGACATTTACTTTAGGCAGGGAAATTAATTCCAAAGAATTTATGGTCTTTAAAATGCAATAATATATAATGATTAGAATATGTTGTTAAGTATTAGTCACTTGTTCTTTATGGCTAAAATTTTATTTTGCTGTAAGATTGTGCTTTGCACCTTCATCAAATAAGCCCCAGTTTTTTAAAAAATGTTTTGTAAATTATTAGTTTTTGGAATAGATGCTGACAGTCATAATAAAAAGAAATTAGTGGTGCACCACAAACTCAATTAGTGCATGTATTTGGGACAATATTTGAATGTACATCTTTAAGGTAATTTGCAATACTCTTTCCAATTAAAACCAATTAAGTACAATATGGAAAATTAAGTTGTTTATTAAAATAGGTATTTGTGTATGATTATAGTCAAATTATGCCTTTGCTTACAGTGTTGTCTTAGCTTAGAGGCAATTTCATAGCAAACTACAAATGGTTTTTGTCTATGCATTCTGTCACATTCCAAAACTAATATGGAATGAATGCCTAACATCATTGCATTCAGAAATTTTTGCAGACTGTGGAGGAGCAGAATAAGATAAAGTCTCAAGTCTCATGTTTAAGCATGGTTTAAACTGTACCCACATTCAATTTCATCTTTTCTAAGCTTTGACAGTTACTCTGGGTCAAAATTGGCTTTTCTCCAAAATACACCATTGCAGTTCTAGATATTCATATTTTCGGCACAGAACAATTGTGCTAAAATTATATTTTATTTGGCAGTACTGTAAAACCTACGAATGATCATAAATTGATCATCAAAGCGTATCTTATAATTATTGGATTTGAGACTCTCCCCTCTAATATAGGCCTAAATGAAGGCTAATGTAAATAATTAATATTGTGTGATATGTATAGGTTAACTCAATCCACACTTGAAATTTAAATGCTTCCATCCTTGTTAGTGACCTGCATTGAAAAGAAAATGCATAAATACATATTTATTCTCCCTTTAATAGAAATCAGGATGTGTCTTACCTCATGATTTTCATTTATTTAAATCAGCTGATGTGCATAATCCAGACCGCTGCACTAGATGGTGACACCATCGCATGTCACCAGCCATTCTCATGTTAAATTGTCCAGTTTCCTGTATTGGTACTGTATGATATTTGCATCAAGTGAACATAAAAACATAAATTATCCCCATAAGCAAATTTTGGCATTTTAAATATCATAATGGAAGTATTATGGTAGGTATATCATAATTAGTCTTTGCCATGTGTGTTACAAGTGCTGGTACTCATGTTGCCAAACTTTTGATGTAATGGGTCATATAAATAAAAATGTTTGTATACTATATACCTCTTATTTTTCAAGTAAATACTCTGTTTGGTAAGAATAAAACCTTTCGAGTATGTATTTAATTTTGAGAGCATACTCAAACTTTGTCCTTCAAAGAATATGTACTCACATGGTATGAATTAAAGCTAGTATGTTCTCAGTTTTACAAGTTCATTCTCTTCTCCTGTTGAGTATGGTTAGATGCATATTCGTTTCTTAATATATGTTGATTACTTAAGAGTAAATCTGAAGAGATTCAATTAATTCCCAATTGTGGATGTTAACTCGCTTATGGATGATGATTAGAAGCTAGTAACAGTGAAGGAGCGGATAACAAATTTATATAAACTTGATTTTGTGTCACTAACTTCACTTACTTGTTTGACAATTGTTGGTCTACAGTTGATGATGAGGGCGATAGCCCTCAAAACATGTAAGTGAAGTTAAGACTCCCAAAATCAAGTTTATATAAATTTGTTCACTTATGGTAGCTTTTACATTAGATATATCTTCCTACTTACTTTGGAAATAAACAGCATTCACACTTCCAGTCTTTGCAGAGGATAGAGACAGATTCTAATCAAAGAAAAATTTCCCAAGCTGGGAACTGAACTTGGGACCTCCAAAGGAGGAGCAGAATGTTAGCCACTCAACCACAGAGGCAACAGCTGCAAATCTGTACAAAAATATTGATGTGATAATAGCTGTAGTTTTTAATCTCATTTACAATTCAAAATAAGCAATAAAATTATTTAGGAATTATTTCTGAGCCAGTGTCACTATAAAATAAGCTGTTTTTGCTTTACAAAGAAAAAGTTTACTAACATTGAAGTCCTGCTATCCAAATACCAAAATTAGCTAAGTTAAATTAGCACATGTGTTTTTTATTGTGTTGAACTTGTAAATTGCTGGTTTTAATCAAAGAGTTTCACAACAATAAGTATCACATAAAACTAAAGCCAAATTTTGTTTTTTCTTTTCTTTCTTTGTATGTGAAAGTATTAAAAGATGCTCATTTTGTTCATTTGTGGAAGTATACATTTTAATTTTAGAAAATCAGTTATATATGACTTAGGCTTTTGATGAAACCCAGCATTTCACCAAGATCCTAGGCAGATCATGAAGAAAATGAGGAAATACACATTCTCCTGATGGACTGTGTTAGGCATATAGTGTAATTTCATTCTATACACCATCTGACAGGACTGCTAAAGCCAGCATATTGCAAAAGGTAAAACAGCAAGTTACTGAACTGTTGTTTGCTGTAGTTCCATTTCTTAGGACACACTGAAGCTACATATACCTATTTTCTTTCAGCTGTTGAAATGGAAAAGCCAATTGGAAGAGAGAGTATTGAAATGCTATCAAGAAAACCATGGTAGCAAGGAGAATTAGATTAGGTGCATAAATTCCTAATAATGTGGTTATGCCTTAATGTAAGGCTTAAATAAAAACAAAACTTTCATTATAACAAATCATGTTAAGGGGCTAAAGTATGACAATATTGCTTAAATGAATAAATGAAAGCTGTTGATGTATTCCTGGAAAGCTTAACCAAATAAATGAAAGCTGTTGATGTATTCCAGGAAAGCTTAACCACAAACCGGACTCATATAAGCATAAATCTGTACAACTATGTGTTTGTTGTTGGTAAAACCATTGATTTTCAGCTTCATCGTTAAAATATAAAATAACTTGTACAAACTATTACTCATTAGAGAAGGCAGAACATTTAAAATATTATTTCTTAATATATAAGTAGTCTGCTCTCTGGCCACCACCTTGATGCCATCTATGGACTGATGGTAAACATCAGGTTAGTGTAAGTAATAACAGTGTAGGAGCAGTATGTTGGTGGTTTATGACTCAAACCTCAGCCGCTATTATGGCTTTTATTTTTAAAATTAATATTTTATGCTCATATTTTTCTAAGGGGAATTCAGAATGTTCTTTACATTACAGATACAAAATTACCATTTTAAGGAACATTTTCACAGAAGCTATAAATGATGCTAAATGCATGACATTAAATTGGAATTAACTGCTTTTAAGCAAAATCTTTTTTTCTGAATTATGATTTTGTTATTAAGTACAAACATTTTTCTGCATTTTACAACATACACTTCTCACTTAAGTATTTAATTCTTGGCTAAATCAAAAGATCTGAATTTAGTGTATAGCCTAAGACAAAATAAATTAATAACAGGCAAAGACGGGGTTCAATTCACAAAACATCGGAAGCATTCGCTGATGCTGACCCTGCATTCATTTCAAAGCTATGTAATAAGTAGGAAGATGCCTTTCCATTTGGTTGTATGCATGGTAGCCAAGTGGTGAAGCACATGTGTCTTGTAATTGCAACAACCTCCATAAAAACACAAACAATTTACCCTTCATGTTTTCAAAATAAATGCCATACTGGTAAATTCTAAAGTGAAAAACTAAACCAAATTTTTAATTGGCTTAATATTGGATGTGCAAACTCTCGTTCTCATTCTTCAGTTATGAAAGGTGCTGGCGTGATCATGTGCATGTGCACCTCATAGCCTTGGATTCTGCATGATATTATACTGCTTTTGCTGTGGCTGAGTTCACACATAAAGATGAAGTTAAGAGTTAAGTAGTGAACGTTGCTGGATACTCTGTCTCAGGCTGCAAGAGCACTTGAAGTCCCGAGGGAACAGATTATTCGTTGTCGATGGTTTGGGTCGAAAATGTTTGTCCACTCCTCAGCAGGACACTGCACTTCTAGAAGAGGCGGATAGCTCTTCCAGCATGTGTTCTACAATTAGGAGTAATTCTAATTTCCTTGGGTCAAACGGCACAGCCTTGAATCATTTGATTACAGTAGGGCTCTTTGCTTGATCGGCAGCAAAGAACCAGAATCATACAGATGATCACAATTATGTACGGACAATCACAGATTATGTCGCCTCGCATTTGCAGAAGAAAATTTCAACCTTAACTGGAATAGGGTTATATTCACAGACAAGGCGATTTTTCATCTGCAAATGGAGAAAAGTAATTTGTTTAACACCCCAGAGGAAAACATTATGATGCAAAATACATGGCACAGATAGACTGCCAAGGTCACGTATCTGTGTTGTGTTAAGGTTGGATGCCACAAGATAATCTAGGTGTGTTGTGGCAGCTTAATGACACATTAAATAGCGACCAGGATAAACATCCTCGAAAACATCATGGTTCTTTCTGTAAGGACTAGATGTCCTGATGGAATGATTGAGTTCCAGCAGGATTACTACCCTTTCCACACAAGTCAGCAGGTTTCAAACTGGTTCTGGCAAAAGCAAGATATTGCAGTAATTGATTGGTCTTCTTGCTCACCAGATTTGAATCCTATTGTAAATATGTGGGCAGAGGTGAAGAAAGTTTTGGAGTTAAATTGGCCTGCAAGACAAAAGAAATTTTGTGGGATCAAATAAAGGATCCTTGGGAGGAAGTATCCTTTCCTCAAAATTTGACAAGGCATTTGATATCATCCATGTCCCGTAGAATGAGGGCAATAATAGAAGTAAAGGGTTTACACACCCAATATTAAATTGTTTTCTATTTGTATTTGCTTTTTCATTTAGGAATTTAATATTTATTTAATATTTAGTTTCAAAATGAAAGGAGGTTGTTTCAGTTTTTATATGTGAGCATAAATGCCTTGAAATCAAATAAGCCATGGCAATTGGAAATTATAATATGCATTTTTCTGCACAAAACAAATCTTGGGATATGAACCTTGGTAGGTTTCATTGCTGCGTACCTGATTATAACCTCTCAGCTGTCAGGACATATTCAATAGCTGGGACTCAATATGAAAAGTAACAATAGAATGAAGCTAAAGGCACGTGTCCCAAGAATTGTGAACTGGTCACAAAAACAATTTGGACTTACACAAATACATGCTTCAAGAGTCTGCTCATTTTTCTGTCTTGGGGTGTACATAAAACATCTGTATAAGGTGCCTCAATAAAAAGTTTTTACATTCGCTAGAAGCAGAGAAAACGAAAATTTGCCTTTTGTAACAAAACCACTTTAGAAAGTAACAAGCACTTTGAGACATTAAAATGAAACCTAGCATCAAAGTTAGATGGCAGTTGGGGAGTGCAACTTTTCTTATTAAAAAATAAAAGCAAAAGATGTTTTTGTTATAATTCTTACTTGAATTTAGCCCATTATATTATTACAAACCAACTAAGTATTTTTTACTCATAGGGAGTTTAAGTTTTTATTTCTGCACATAAAACAAAGCATTAATTTTATATTTGCTAAGGAAACTACACAGTTCAATAATGATTTTCTATATCCGCATTATGACATACAAGATGTATGACTGACATTTCAGCATTGTAATACATTTTGCTGTCAGCCAGCTTTAAGCATTCCCATCAGATGATTTATGGAATGAAGTCATGCTATTGGTTGAATCTCGATGGATTTATGGAGGGGAAATTTGGGGAATAGATGTGGGATGACATAATATGGATTTTATATTAAGAAGTTTCCGTAAATTAATTTTGGTAGTCCCTAGCAATACAGCACATGCAGCAGCTTTAATAGAGCTAGGAAAGGCAAGTGTGAGAGGGCTAATGATGGAGAAAGTACTGAAATATTTATTTTAGATCCAAGAGCTATCTGATACTGATATAGTGAAAGTAAGCCTCATATATCAAAACAAATTTTGGGTATTATGTCAAATGTCTGGTTGAAGAAAATTAGAGAGCAGTTATTTAAAAATGGGTAGAGACTTTTGGCTTAAAATTGAACATTTTGAAACAGGCTTCTGGAGGGAAGTGAGATCTAGAATGGAAGACATGGTTAGACAAATGTTATTTGCCCAGGTTAGGGAGAAAAGCTCGCTGACTTACTACAAGGAATTAAAAGATTACCCAGAAAAGTAGCACATTTTAATTTGCAAAAAGAATGAAAGAGAAGGCTTAGGTTGGTTTCGATTAGGGGTTTAGAAACTAAGGGGAATGAGAGGAGAGGTTATCCCTGGAATGTGCCCTACGTGTGGATAGAGGGAAGATGAAATTCGCATTATCTTTCAATGTAAAGCCACTAATGACTGGAGAGTAAGTCTAATAAGTAAGAAATGGTTACTGAGAATCAAAGAAATTGCACTTAGAAAACTTTTTGAATACCAGAAGCAGATTCCCAAACTAAAGGAGTTTTTATGAAAAAGTGAAGATGAAATGGAAATGGTCAGTTGAAAAACATGCAAATTTAGATATATTTTTAGTTGACAAAGGACATTTATGTAATATGTTAACTTTTGTGTTTGTATACTGAAATACTTATGAGTGACCAAATAACTAGAGTTAAAATCAGTCCATAACCATGCATAAACTTAGCACTTAAATAAATGCTTAAGAAGCTCTTGTCACTTAACGAAGAACCGCAGCAGAACACATACTTCTGTGTTTTTTTTTTTTTTCGGTATATGCCAGTTCTTCATAATTTGCCAAGGATCTTAATGAAATAATGGGTTTCATCAAATGCCTACAACATATACACATATCTTAAACTGTCAGTCACTTCTATGAAGATAGCCGCATGAAGCTACAGGGTAAATCAACGGTTAATCCAGATGTCAACAGATACTTCATGTCCGTACTAACGATTATACCCAAAACATTAAAAATCATGTATATTTTCATGTACACATTGTAAATGACAATTTCATAGCATATAAGTATTACATTACATACTGGTGCAGGACATCTGCCTCTCTAACAAACAATATAATGTGAAAATACTTGTATCGACTAGATTGCTTTTAATTCAAATATGTTGTAAGGCAGTGAACACCAAAGCTGTGGGTTTTATTTACAGTCATTATTAAACGAGCAGCTTTAGTATTAACTTAAACTAAATGTGGAGCTAGAATTTTTCCTATTTTATAATTTTAAAACTTTGTGGCAGAAATATTACAAGAAAAATCTAATATCTATGGAGACTGCTAATCAGGAGGGATATAAGGAAATGTTCAGAGGAACATCATTTTGCTTACATAAGGCATCATATTTTATAAACACAGGACTGATGATAGTGCAATGTTTTAATTAATCACAGAAAATTCTTAAGAGTGCTTAAGAGTTGGATGAAATGTGCATGTTGTCAATCAGTTGTTTAACTTAATGGCATTTTAATCTTCAGAGCATAGGTAATTATTTGAGTGTTGATAATTCTTTATATTCTGTCTATTTATATAAATTGAATATTTCCTTTTTTTTTTAAAACAGATACTGTCCTTTCAAAGCTTCAGATCATTGGCTCTGTTAATGCACAAGAAGATAACTTTTGTGCTTCAGAAAAAATACAGAAGATTAATTTTGATGTTTACTTGCCAAACACTCCATTTCGAAAAGCTAATCCTGGATTACCAAAATACAGAATTGCAGTTCTTGGGTAAGTGTATTAGATTGAAACTTGGACTTTTATCTCCAAAGCAAGCCAATTGGAGTTGCATGTTTTGCAAAACTGGCTGGCATTTATGCAATTGAGGTGGATATTTGAGTATTTAGATGTCATTTGTGGCAGTATTTTATATCACAACACTGTAAATGCCAGAGTGATTGTAGTGTAAATTAGCATTATTGTATGACAATGATTTGAGATGTTTGTTAATTATAAGCATTGTTAGGAAATAAGTTTACACAGCCTCACTGAAACTGACAATAGGAGCGAATAACAATGAGCGAGGGGGTGAGTTGTTTATTAATTAGAAGAGACAAGCAAATGACGTCAGATTAGCACGCTTTTCTTTAGAAATGGAGGGAATATCTTCCCTAGAGCATATGTGTTCATAATTTTGATTGGATATAAAAATAGACGCTAATGTTGGCAGTTTTATTAACCAATAGCAGCTCTGTTATAATGTTTAGGCATATCAGGGTGAGGGAATATAAAAAGCTAAAGCCAGAGACGGGTAATGCTCAGTCCAACAGAATCATGCGCGGGTTACACGTCACACAGTTCTACAGAATAATTCGCAAGGCAAACGTCGCACAGTTCAACAGAATCATCCACGGGTTATATACGTCACGCAGTTCTACAGAATCTCTCGCATCGTAAAGTTAGTTACAAAAATGTGAAATATGCGAATTAATAATGTGCAGCAAATAAGTGATTATAGTTACATTCGAAAATATAACAGTTTCAGTCGGGCGTGTATTAAGAGTAATTATGTGAAATTAATTCATTGTGACGGCAATAAAAGTGTAAAAACAAATTCTTTTATTAGTGTTATCTTTTAGTAACAACTCCTTTCCGTTTACACACCCTGTTAAAGAGATTTGCTCGACTTGTAATAATAGCTAGCCGGAGGACAAAGAACCCAAAATTCAAAGTAGTAATACAATAACAGGCGCTCAGCAAATAAGATAACACGAAGTTACCGTGACACATTATAAAACATTATAAATCCTGGCCTTAAAATAAAAATTTTCTATCTACACACAGAACTGCTTTAAAACAGAGCCATTCAATCTTTGTGCACTCTCTTCAGAGAAAGATAACTGCACAGATAG
This sequence comes from Deroplatys truncata, assembly GCA_030765065.1. Lineage (NCBI taxonomy): Eukaryota > Metazoa > Arthropoda > Insecta > Mantodea > Mantidae > Deroplatys > Deroplatys truncata. The sequence continues at coordinate 242,143,912 of CM060975.1, read as the reverse complement.
TTTGAACTATGTATTTTCTGTTATTACCCATCCAGCCAAAAGCAGATGAAATTTTACTTAAAAATTGTGTTAAATAATACAGTAAAACCTTGTTAATTTGAAGCCACTGGAACCAAAAATCTTAACTTGGAATTAATTATATAAAATATACCAAAATAGAAAATGAAGTATATGCTTTAGAAAAAAAATTGTAATTGTAAATAATATGGACTTGTGTAATTGCTGTGCGCATTGCATATCCAGCTAGAAACAAAGAGCGGCAGGTCTTTGATATGATACTTGCTGGATTGCATGATATGAAGTAATGTATGCTTTTGGGGAAAGAAAAAATGTTGCCACTGTTGAATTCATCTGCTATCGACACATCTCCTTGTTGGTTTCTTTCAAATTTCCATTTACCACATGTATGAGAAACTAAATGTGACATACTGGGAATCACATGCTCTCTTTGCTTTAAGACACCATGCTGGTTGGTTAAGCAATGAATGTAGTAATACTTGAACCATTCATGCATGCACTGTCCCCATGCATAATGGGGTATTTTTCACCCTAGATGTGTCAAGATTACTTGAAAAATTAAGTGTGTGCGATCCAGATTTTGTTTATCATTTATCAGTCAAACATTGTTGTTAATTCATATTTCATTTTTAGTTTCTTAGTATATAATATGATTGTGTAAACATTTTATATAAAAATTCATAAAGGTTAAAGCACATTACATTTGAAGATATACTGTTGGTGTAAGTGCATCAATTTCATAACATGGTGGAAGTTGCCTTATAATTAATTGGAATTGTAACATGCAGTCATTCTAGCGCTTTTTGCATTTGGTAAAATTATAACACATAGTTATGATTCTCTCTCAACAGATGCTTTGCATTAAGCTATAAACGTTTCTCTCTCTCGGGCCTGCAAAGTGCATGGGGCAGACTTTGGTGCCATTGCTAAAAATTATTTCTAAACAATCATGCTGGGAAATGGAAAGAAAAAAGGGAATAATATATTCACAGGTTATCTATGACGTAATAATATTTTCTTTTCTTCTCCATACATTAAACATGTGAACATATGCTGCTATCATATTTTACTCATACATACACATTTTCGTATTGTCATTTAAAATGTTTGTCAATTAATGCCTGTTTTACATTGTTCCCATATGTATTTGTAACAAAGGTCTTGAGGGTGTCCATAGCTTTTAAAATGTCAAGATTCAGATTAGAAGCACTAGCATTTACAACATATTCAATCACTGACAAAGTTGTAACTGTGTCCTTGCTTGGAGGAAGAGAAACAGATTCAATTTTTCACTTCCCCATTTCCCTCTTCTTCCTCAGTGATGGTTCCTTGTTTTGCAGCCACCTGCTCTTCAGGGTTGTCCAAATCCTGGGTTATGGCAGCTTTTATAGTCAGTTCCAGCTTATCAATTCTGACAAATTCTTTGAAATTACCATTGGGTTCCATTACTTCATTTAACTCTGCCCAGACAGCTGCAACTTCCTTATGGCTCTGTCTACTGCATTGTCATTTTCTATGCCAAAGCCACATTTCCAGAAATAGTTTTTATGACTGATGCCTTAATTCCATCCCAAGGCACAGCTTTACCTCACATTGCATCCATTACATTCCATTTTCTTATTTCAGTTGTTGGAACATTACTCACAATCAAGATACTGCACATGCATTTTATGATAGGTATCTTGAAACTGGCTATAATGCCTTGTTCTAGGGGTTGTGTATAGTGTGTTGTATTAGGTGGCAATCATAGCAACCACACATTTCAATGCAGTGTTAGCTTGAATGTGAGATCCTACTTGATCATGGGCCAATAGAGTATTTCTGTTTTGGCATGCCATTTTTCTTTCAAGTGCAAACAAGGAATCCCAGAACAATTTTCCTATCATTCAAGCATTGTTGGACGCCTAGTATTGTCATGATAAATGCTTCATTCCTTTGAAGTACCGCGACTTTTCAAATTTTCCAACAACTAGTGGAGGTAGTTTTGTGCTCCCGTTAGCATTCCAACACAACGAAACTGTCAGATGGTCTTTGTATGCCTTTCCTTCATGGCACTTCTTGCTACTGACTGCCAATATTCACTTCGGTTGAGCATTATAAAACAGTGCTGTTTTGTATGTTGAAAATGTCCTTTACATTGTATTATGTGAATATTGGAGTACCTTTTCCTTTCTTTGGCCAACAGAAGCTGTATTAAGTGCAGCTGCATCACTACAAACAGCTAGTCATGTGTTATTATGGCATAGCTTAAAATATTATAGCCAGTCATTTGAACAACAGAATCCTTCAATTCCTATTTCAGCACCAAAACATATGCTTTCTCCTTCACCAGTTCTCCATCAGATGTTATTAGGATGTGCATGAGTTCATCTTTCAGATCAGTATGCCTTCCATCCCTTATGCATTTTCTTTTCTTCACTTTCACTCCTTGGATTGCTTGGTTTTCTATTCTCTCACATTGTTTTAAGTACATTGAAAGATAAAGGAATGTGATAAGCAGGCATAGGAATTCTTAAGCAGTTGGTTTCAAGTTATCTACACTCAAACCACATGTGAATACAAAAAATATATACAACAGCGGTCATGAATCGGAGGAGTACTATCTGCAAATACCAACAGACTGAATGAGAGATGGGGATGGTTTATAACCTGTGACGTCACTGATAAAGTCCAATAACACTTCATTTCCTTTCATCCTGGCTTTAATGCTTAGAAATTTCTATGCCTGGTGATAAGCCTTAGTAGTTTAAAGATTTCGATTTATCCTTTCTGCCCACTTCCATTATTTTTAACTTTTCACTTAATGTCTTCAAAACGTTGTACTTCTGCTTCCATTGTGACATTGAATTAGGAAACATGTGTGAGATGATTATATAAAGCCACAAACACTTATGTTGAAATTGCTCGTAAGACAAATATAACTCAAAGGACATGACACAAGAAGTATTTTTCTACTTGGTTTCCCATCCTAACTGGAACTCGCCAACCAGAGCCATGTTTTGTGCAGAAAACAGAGTGGAGGCAGAAGAAGCACAGTGGTTCAAACTTTCATATCCCTCTTCATTGTGGAAGCAAGATTATGAGAATGAGCAATGATGCCAAACTGCCACATGCAGGGTTCACATAAATTCCCATGGGTGTACAAAAGTTGTTGATGATGGATTACAACGGAACGAAAATACTGTTACTTGGAATATAAACCAATTCACTTTTAACTGAGGGTCTAGTATATGCACTTAAAATACAAATCAACCATATTTCAAAGTAACCAAATCTTAAACAATGCAAAAACAATATGTTTCAAACTGGGGAATAATTAATGCTTCATATTATTTTGAATTATGTGAATTTGAATTAATGAGGTTTTACTGTATTTTATTGCTATTAAGTTTTTTACAGTAATGTCAGATATGTGCATGTTATATACAACAACAAATAAATACAAGTATAAGATTAAATAGAATAAAGCTGATTATAATAAGAAATAAAGATGGTACATACGCTTGCCAACCAATGCTAAATTTTAACCCTTTTTTTGGTTAGGATGTGAACTTAATTGCAACTGTTCGGGAGTGAGGTAAATGTAGTTACCTAACTGAGCATTTGAGACTGGATCTATCTAATGCTTTGCACAATCATCATTAGATGTATGCAAGTATTCCATTCATAGCTTGCTAAACATATCAAACAGGATTTCCATCCAAAGTTAATGACATTATACAGGTGTGCGTGTGTGTGTGTGTGTGCGTGTGTGTGTGTGTGCGTGTGTGTGTGCGCGCGCGCGTGTGTGTGCGTGGGGGTGGGGGTGGGTGTGTGCGTGTCATCAAAATAAACACAGATAGATAGTGAAATAATATCAATGTTCAATGAATTCGGCTACAGTTCCTATTATTTTGAGTCATTTGGCTCAGAAGAGGCATAGTTATTCACACACAGCAAGCTGGGTCCAATAACAGCCCAAGTGACTTGAGTGATGAGTGCTGGGATTAACATGTAATGCATGTTACCAATACTGGTACTTGAATTGACAAAGCTTATCTCCATATAGATAAGTGTTTCAAACTTTATTGCACAAAGAAAACCTACTTAGAGTGAACCTGTGAGTGTTTAATACCAATCTTGTGTGTATATAGCTTAGTATACGAGGGACACTATTTATATTTTGAGCCTAATAATTAAAACAAAGTAATTTCTGATTGAAAAGTGCTTTATTGTTTTTCAAAATATTCTCCTTTTTGATCAATACACTTTTGCATCCGTTTGAACCATTTGACAAAGCATTTATTCCAGTCTTCTTGAGACACCTCCAAAACATGGTTTTTGAAGGCATCAATGGCTTCTTCTGCCAACGAAAATCGTTGTCCACGCAATTTATTCTTGATGTTCGGGAACTAAAAGATGTCATTGGGTGCCAAATCAGGACTGTATGGCGGATGACCCATCAATTCAATTTTTTGAGCCTTCAAATACGCTGTTGTTAGACGAGATGTGTGTGCACTCGCATTGTCTTGATGAAGAATGATCCTATGGTTCTTGTTGGTTTTCCTTACTTCACCGAAGACTTCCAGCAAACAAATGGTTGTGTACCATTCAGCATTGACCATTTTACGTTCCTCTCCTCTAAAGGCACTGTTGCCAAATGGCTAGTTTTGCTGAAAAAGCAGGTGACCATTTGCTTCGAAGTGCTTCGTGTGTGAACAACTTTTGTCGGATTTGCTTCATCTTGAAACACCCATACAGTCGACTGCTGTTTATATTCCGGCTCATATGCATAGATCCATGATTTGTCACCTGTTACAATCTTATATACGTTTTTTGAGCCACCACCATTGTATTTCTTGAGCATTCTTGTACACCAATCGACATGAGCATCTTTTTGAGATTGCGTCAAATTATGTGGGATCCAACGAGAGCAAACCTTTTTCACGGCTAAATAATCATGCAATATTTTATATATGCTGGTGGAACTAATGCCTAGGGTAGCCTCAATCTCACAATATGTTGTATGACGATCTTTCATTATTAGGTTTTGCACAGCATCAATGTTTTCTGACACAACAACTGGTTTTGGACAACCTTCACGAACTTCATCATTGAGCGAACGGCGGCCACAATTAAATTCTTTATACCAGCGTTTCACAGTGGCAAAGGATGGAGCTTCGTCGCCAAATGTGGAAGTTAGTTGATTGATGTGCCCTTGTCTTGATAATCCACGTCGAAAGTCATAATAAATCATTGCATGAACATTTTCACGAGTTAATTCCATGTTTTTGTTGACACACAATTTTCAAGTTAGTGTAAACAAAACAAATGACGCTCTATTGACAAAATGTTTGAAGTAGATTATGGTCAAAAATGTCAAACTTTCCATTGGAAACGTCAGATGGCTCCTACAACATTCAGGGTTGCCAAGGCTCAAAATATAAATAGTGCCCCTCGTAACTTTCAGCACATGGATCCTTTTTTCTCGCAGCTTCATAGTGATTTTTTTCAAAATGAGCACAAAATCAGTTATGATTACTTGCATTTAAACAATGCTAGTTATAATATGCCTGAATAAGTGTAAGTAGATAATATTTTCAATTTTAGAACAATTTTTAAACTTTGTTAAATCTGACCCAAACTAATTCTGCACAGAAAAGGTTAACACAATGTTAAAGTGATTTAACATTGAAGCTAGTGTAAATTTTGTTTCATTGAACAATGTTAGCAGTAACATTGTGTTAAACTTTATGTCAAGTTAACATCACTATACCCTGTGCTAAGGTGTTTAACCAATGCTAGGGATTACAAAATGCAAACCAAGTTGTTCACACGGAGTTACTGTATTTGGAGTTTTTTAATGTTGTTTCTAACCAAAGAAGAGCCGTACAGCATGATGATTTTGAAAACTTTCAAGAGTTTTTAAAGCTTAAAAACTGTCCAAAGAGTTTGTGAGCTGGGCTGTAGAGGAAATATGAGAGAGATTAGAATATGCTAACAGAAATAATGCTCTTTCACCAATGCTACAAGAGTTAATTATTCTTGAGATTTTATGTTACTGGCACTTTTCATTTAATGGTAGGTGATACTGTTGAAATTCCCAAAGCTACCATTTGTGGGATTATCCGAAAGGTTTCCAAAGCAATTGCTTCAAGAAATTAAGAGCATTTTTATTGGGGTCTGCTCAGTCCTCAATCAATGATAACTTACTTTTGTCTACATTAGTTTCAATGTAGAGCTCTCAACCAGTTTTAAACTGTTATAAATACTCTTCGTGCCTGGCTTGTGTGCAGTGTTTTATTCATGCAGTTGTGTACTGGACCTGGGAAAAAACACGTGCATTGCAATTAAATCCCTCACAGATTTTTTTCTGGGCTGCATCCTTCTCCTTTAATTTAAGTCTGCTTTTTTGCACTTAATAATTCCCCTCTACTTAACTCCTTTTTGAACAGTGAAAAATTAGTTCCTCTGCTCATATATTTTTCTATTGACATGATTCTAACCTTAAACAATTCAGGAAAATCACATTGCAATTATCTGTGGATCTAGTTGTCTGCTACTGAAATAGAGTGCACTCCAATCTTATATCCAATAACTGTATTAAATCTAATGGTTAATTATTGTTCAAGCATATGGCTAAAAATGGTAGATTATGAAGAAATTATTGCCCCTCCTCCCAGATAGAGCCTTTATCCTATCAGTTTAGAATAAACCATTAAGAAGTGCCATCATGGAACACTTGTTATGCAGGTAGCCACCTGGGAACTTGTGCAGCATAATGTTTGTTTTGGATATGAGTAACTTTATCCCCCTTAGTTTGTATATTAAGACTTTCTAAATCAGAAGACAGAGCCTAATATTTTCTTTTTATTGCCCTATTTTCTTGTTCTCCAAGTATTTAAAATTGGTAAATTATTTTAAGTCACCAGAAGTATTCAAATATAACAACAGTAATGTATCCTTGTCCTTTCGGATCATTTTCTTATCAAATTCATTATGTGCCTAAATCAAGACAAATAACAAATGACATTTTGGAAGCAGGGTTACCATATTTCATGAAGTAAACAAGAGAACATCTGAAAATTATTACGTTTATTTGCAAAATGTAAACCATTATATATGCCACCCACCATTTGCTGTTTTACACAATTTTAAAAATTTTTAAGTGTGCATTTTAGTTTACATCATACTGAGTATAACTGTAAAGCCTTTATGGAGTTTTTTTCTGTGGCCAATGATATTTTTCAGTTGAACCTATTTGCTTCAAAAGTTTGGGGATTCCTTTTATGTATGAATGAAATTGCTCACATGAAATATCTTTGAAGTTATACTGAACAATCAGAATGTTTGCAACTGAATCTGGAGTCAACCTGTTTCTCTTTTGGACCACTGGCTTTGCATAAGGAAAAACACTATTTCAATGTTTCCATTATGAGCTGGGATTACAAAACAGAATTATGCAATCTTCAAAATTCAGGGTGATTTGTTGCATTATTGTCTAATCTAAACTTCAGAGCTCACTTTTCCTGAGCCAGCAGCAAGGGAAAATCTTGACGTTTCACTTTCCTTCATTATTTTTTGAAGGTAGCTAGCCGTCAAAACATTTAGAATCATCAACTTTTGATACAACATACTGCATGACAATTTCAAACTTATTTCATGTTAATGAATTACTTATTGTCTGTTCAACAACATTTTAGCTAGTGCAGTGGGGTGGCTTATCTCTTAGGTAAAGCTTTAGCTGGTGGGAGGGATACACGGTATGCTAATTTCATGCCATGCATTACATGTACAGTGGAAAACAGCCAACAGTGTTTCACTATTGTGCATCTTTACCCCTCACATGCCTCAGATCAAGTAAACACTACCTCCTCCCAGTAGCTAAATCCATACCTGCTTGGTAGGGCTGCCCCACCCTCCAGCTAAAACATCACTGAACAGACAGTAAATTCATACAAGCAAGGTATTTCTTCAAACCGTCTAATCCACATATTTAAGCAATTAAGACACAGAGAGTAAAGTTCTCCAACTTATTGATGGAACTTTCTACATTTATCTCCATACCCATCCTCCTCCATTTGTGACAAAGTTACTTTCAAAGTTACAAATTTGGAAACTAACCTATTTTAAATTTATATTTTGACATTTAAGACTATTGATTGCATCTCACCAACAGATGTGCCTTCTCTTTGTAATTGAACAATTGACATTTGGAACATAGCCATGATTGGATGAAGAAATAGCATGTATATTTTGGAGAAAGTATTTTCAAAAAATGTTCTCATTGCAATTAGTGGTTTTGACTGAGACATAAAATAGGATTTCAGTACTGAGAACATTTCAGTCAATCTCCCAACAGCAGGGGGGAATATTGTCAACCATCTAGTTGCACAATGATACCACAACTGTTTATATTTATATCCACAAATGCACAAAAATCTTTGATAGATTCAGTTCTTACAGTGTATGTTGATAAATAGTTATAGATTTTCAAAAATATGGACTGTACATCAGTATAAAGTGAATCCATTCCATGCTGTAAACAGCTTTTTAGAATGTGGCTCCAATAAGTTTACCATTTAAATGCACATTATCTGTGGAAGCTCTAGCAATCCCGCTCCCCAAATGTTGTGTTGCAATTGTCCCCACATAAAGCAATTGTTTTAGATTAAACTTTTCCAAAGAACTGCACACATAATCTACAACAGTTTGTGCAGTCTCAGTTGGCTTGCTTTGAACATCAATAAGTTTCATCTGCATCCCACCATTTGCCCATTCAAAATATTGGATCAATAAAGGAAACATCTTTACTGCAAGATGACTACTTAAATTAGTACACACGACACAAAAAGGAACACGAGCAATTATGTTCACTACAGTTTCAACTGCATGTGATAAAATAATGCTATTAATCACTGCTTCTGTCTTGGTATGTGCTCTAGATTTTTTCATGCAATTTCAGAGTCGGTAAATATTTTTTCATAAGTGCACTGGTGCAATCCGTTGATTCGTAACTGTTATGTTTGACACAATGGAATGCTAATGTCCCTTCAGCTGCACGAATTTCATCACTTGATCCTGGCTACACCAAGAAACTTGTTATCTTCGATGAACTGCTTTCATCTTGGACATTGTTTTATGTGTACTCGTGTTCTCTAGTTACAATGATAATAAGCAATACCTTATCATAAGAGATACTGGAAATGTTGTCCCTCTCTATCCACACATTTCTGGCAACTCAAATTTTTATTTACACTCCATACTTCAATATCCAAAATTGAGTGAATTTCTCACCTGATGATTTTTTAGTTCTTCCAATGTATGTTAGATCTCCCCCCCCCCCATACGCTTCAGGTTCCTCCATAGATGAAAATCAGATAAAGTTAAATTAGGGAATCGTGAGGGTCATAATCCTTTACTAATTACCCTGTCTTCAAAATTTTCCTGAATTAAACTTAATGCTCATCAGCGGTAGGCATGGTAGCAAAAGTCTTATTGAAGAATCCCAGACTGACATTCAACATCGATCAACTGTTGAAAAAATGGTGTAAGTCATTTCTGTATCTCTCTGAATTTATTGTTTGTTCTGAAAATATAGGTTCTATTATTCTGTATGCATATACTGCACACTACCTCACCAATTTCCATGTCATGCAAGGGAACCTGGTGTGTAAAATTGAGTCTCTCTCTCTGCTTCAGTCTGTTATTTTGCAATTAAATATAACCATGTAAATGGAACCATGCTTCGTTAGAGAAGAATATTAAGCTTAGGTCAATTACTCTATCGTTAACATTTTGCAAAATCCAATTACAGAAATTTACTAGACTCGGATGATTGCATTAAAAATAAAGTATGCAGCAAATGTCATACATTGGAAGAACTAAAGAAAACATAAGGCAAGAAGTTTACTAATTTCAGATGTTGAACTCTCGAGTGTAATTTAAATTTTTCTGAAAAGATGCCAGAAATGCATGGTTAGAGAAGGGCATTTCCAACATCTTTTATGATAAAGTATCATTGTAATAGTAACTGTAACAATACGAATGTGAGGCAATTGCGTGGATATGATAACAGTTTTGCCGGGAGTCCAAGCTGTAGTGGTTGGTGCATGAGCTGCCATGCGCTGGACACAGTGTGAAAGAAAAGCACTGTAGATGTAGCATTCCTTTGTTTGCCACCAAGACACAAGTGCCTGCATTGCAAACTGTACATTCTGTTTCAAATTCATTTCAGCCATTTTAAGTTTATCTGTATGCTTATATTTGCATTTTGGCATATTTTACAATGTTCAATAACACCTTCAGCTTTGAAACTCACATTCACACCATGCTAACAACAATGTGTGTTGTACAATAATGATGCTCATACACTTCCTTCTCTTTCCTGTGTTATGAGTTAATCTTTATGGTGATATATGCTATTTATATGCTAATATTGTTATTGATGGAAGTGTTTCCCATAATCAAACTATTTGTTTTCGATTTTTACTTTCACTTTAAGAAACCTTTTGATTTTTCTCAACTTTATAAAAAAACTGGAGAATTTCACTGTGGGAGAAAATCCACCCGAAAGCTAATTTTACAATAAAAAAAGAAGACATATCCAGGTAAAAGAGAATGTAGGGTAACCCTGCTTGGAAGAACACACAAAAAGTATGATCAGCGTATTCATAACCATCAAAATAATGCAGTGTCCTCTTCGCCAGTGATCAGACATTGTGTGCATCAACAAAATTGAGTTACCACGTAGCACATTCCAGGACAAAGTCCTATCAAATTTTGGAGGCTTAAAAGATTAGGCATCATGATTTGGGCTTATCCGGGCCTCAGAATCCACCATTGCACCAATAATTTACTTGTTTTGTTTAGCCTGCCAGTTCTAAGTACAGCACCGTTTGGTTTAACACTTTTTGTGTTAACCAGGGTGTTATTATTGTTGCTTCAGATGTTTTTCCTGTTGGCCAAAACTCTGTGGTTGGTCCAAATTCTGTTGATTTCACTCATATATAACAAGATTTCACAGAACCGATGTCATTGTCAAGTTCTGATCTTATTTTGTTAAATTCTGACGTTACTCCAGATACTGTTTTATTTTTATTTTTTCCATTGTTGATTTCAGTCTTCTACATATCAACAGTTACTGTAATCTGTGTCCTATGAGGTTTACAAGTCTGGTAGGGACTAACTATTCTCCTGCTGAAATAAACACTTGATGTAAATAAAGGCAAGTGGCAACCCCAAGCACATGGTTACAGTGGCTGCTTTCATTGGCTCCAAACACCCAGCATAAGGAGTGAAAAATAGAACCATCTTTTCTTAATGGTATTATTTTTAAAATGTGCTGATGTGTTTAATGAGTTCATTATGGAAGTAGAGGCATGTCTGTTGTCTATTAGTTAGTAGTCAATGTGATTCTAAATTAAGAGAGATAATGTCACTGAGGAATAAAGTAGGAAGGTTTGGATGGCATGAATGTGGCAGTGGCAAAATGAGAATTCGACTTTACAAAACTCAAACTAAGAGTGAAGTTTTGAAAAGCAATAAAAACATTGTTATATACATGTTTCACAATCTAATACAGCATAATCCAGGTATTCCAGTGAATTACAGTGAAATTATCCACTGACTATACTGGCATGTCAGAAACTATGTGTCGTATGTTTGGAAACAATCCACAGAGACTGGCAATGTTAAAACAGATTGGAAAAGAGAAAAGTTCCTAAAGCAGTTCTAGGAAAGGTTCACTCTAGTGCGCACAAAGCTGGTTGGGTTGATTTAATTTGTCTTTGTTTTGTGTGTGTTTATGAACTGTCAACAAGTTCTGTCAGCAGGTATCCTCATTTACCAGATTTTAAGTGAATATGTTTCCAAATATTATTGGAATGTAGCGTTTGAGTCTTATGGGCCACAGGGTGCACAGCAACTCAGTGTAGTATTTGAAATTGATTGATTAGATGGATTTCTATAAATTTAAATGTTGTATATCGTTTTTATTAAATGATACTGTATGTGGGTGTGTTTAAACACTGTTCAGCCTACATAATTATCATCTTGTCCAATTTGTGTAACAATTGGCAGATCAATGGCTTCCCCATTCTAATTCTTTTTTAATTCTGATAAATTGTTGCATCTGTTTTAAATAACTTGCACCTATTCATCTAGAGCATTAAGATCTGAATGAGATTAGGAAAAATTAAAACTAAAATAAAACAAGTTCATGTAACCACATGCAGAAGTGAGAGAACAGTTTGGGGTTGCCATTAGGGGAAGTTTTACTTTTTTGACACACCCTGTATAGTCAAGAATGTATATTTTCCAAATTATGTGCAATTAAAAATAATGTGTGTCAATCAAATTTTTCTTTAATTTTAGTAATTTTTAGTTATTTAATTTTAATATTCCATACCTTTAGTTCACCCTGTGTATTTGTTCTATTGTGCATGTGTTATTCTTAGAATAGACTTATTTACTATATTATTGTTTTAGTTTTCAGGATCACATTCCACCTTTAGGAGAATTGGCCAAGATGATGAGACAGTTTCAAGATGATGTGCCTCTTGTGTTTGCAGTTGTCATTCCTGATTCAGTTACCTTCTTCCAAATTGGAAGTGTGAGCCTACCAATTGAAGTTACGTTTCCGGATATTATTTAGACTGCTAGATTTTGCACACAATAATTCTCTTCTTTTTCTGGGCAGATAGAAGATCAGAAATGTTGTTTTATATTTGATATTTGATTTTATTTCACAAGCATTTACATATATAACAGATTCCCCTCCCCTGTGTTAAGAGACATATGTATAATAAGAGTGATCATAAGTGAATAATGTAAGATATACATTTTGAAAACTTTATAAAAACGTACTTTTTATTGGTACCTATAAACTTCCCTTTCCCAACTAAGAAACAACATAAATACAAAAATAATGTGAACATTGTGCATCCTTTAAAGTCAGTAATACTAATGTTTTTAATTTAATCAGTTGCCTTTTAAGGCAGGTTGCAAGACAAAGATTTTTTTGAGGCATTTCACTCATCCTAGCAGCTCTTTACATGGTAAAATTATTTTTAATCTATTTTCTCAAAAGTAACAATTTTTTGATTATGTTTTGGCATAACAGAATGTCTTGAAATATTGTAAATACCAGTGAAGTTCTGTTCATTTTTATCAAATTTTCTATAACTGTGTAATCATAAAAGATAGATAAAACCTTGCCACAGGAAAAGCATAGATCTCATTAAAATTTATAGTTTGTGGCATTAATGATTTCTGTAGTATTTGTTGATCATTTACATTTCAAGTAGTACACTTTAAAATATTAAGCTTCCTTTCCTTTGTTTCTGATAAGTTCATGCTTTTAGGTGAGAGTCATTCTCACAAAGTGGTGCAAATAGACTCTCCAAAGCATATGTACTACTTATATGAGGAAGATTTTTGTGAAATCAGCCTTTAATTTTAAATAAGTGTGTATTTGCATAAGCATTATGCTTAAATTTTAAAAAAAGGTAAAAGCTTATAAAGATTTTAATGTAAATCTTACCAAATTATCTTATCTCAGTCAGTCTCTGATCGAAAATCTTGATAGTTTGCACAAATGATACAAATTTAGAATGTTTTTGTGTTTTTCATGGTATTGTTACGTATGATTGTTCAAAGAATAATATAATTTGAAAACACAAGTGACTACCAAAATAATCTCCTTTATTGGAGGTTTTTGACAAAAGATTCTTGGTCACTTAAGTTATAAATCCCTTCAAGCTATACATATTTTCTGCCACCAGTATCTAATCACTGCTGCAAAATTCCAAACAGTAAGAAGTGAATTTGAGGGTCCATTAATGCATTGTATTAAATAACATATTTTAATTGCTTGTCATTCCAGTCACAGAGTATTTGTGTTTAATTGTACACTTTTTCTGTTTATTGCATGAGTTAATAGGCATAGGAATACAATCTATCTCCTGTTTCTGATTCTTCTTACCAACATGACCAAACACCATTTTGGTCATGTGTTTGATTTTGTAGTTAAAATTATAGATAACCTTGTACTCATGTAACAGAAATGGGTTATTGATATAAACTAAATGTTGAAAATACTCTGATTTATGAGGTACATACTTATTTTACAGCAGTTGATTCATTTTCATAATTGGAAATTATAACAGTTCAAATTAAATTTATGTTAATTTTGTCAAATGAAAAATTTGAAATTTTATATGACAGTATTTCATAGATGTGTAAGGTGAACAGATCAATGTTAAATATATGCTTTGTGGGTGACGAAGTTCATTAGCAATTTCACTTCTCTGTGGTTACTTCTGCAAGACCAAATAAAGTAGAGTAATCTTGTGACTGACACCCTGCTGTGTGCAATGTAAATGTTCACACTTCTGAAGATGATTTACAATTGCAAAAAACAAGGATGTGTTGTAGCAGCTATGAACAGCTCATCAGATCTAAAAAGAAACTTTGAAGTTAAAAGCAAAATACATCAGAAATGTCTTGTACAGTCAAAGATCCTGAGAATGAAGCTGAGATTTTTTTTTTTGAAGCCAAATATTAAGAGTTTTTGTTACTTTGTTATTGAAGGAAGTTTTTTTTTACTTCTTTGTCAAAAGAAGCCAAAATGTTGAGTCTTTCCAAATTTAATCAAAGGAAGTAGAAATTACTTTACAGTTTTACTGCGTATGAGTAGATTTTGTTGATTACTTTTAGTTCTTCAATGAAAGGTATGTAACTCTTAAGTTGCTAAAAGTAAATTTTCTGTTTATGTATATATTTTGTAGTTGTCATGAAAATATTTAAATACAACAAAAAAAGGTTTAGTTTCATTGTTGATTAACTGTGTTTCGATTTCCTTGGCATCATTTTTGTCTCACTGATGTCATTTCAGTCACAGGTCAAATATCTAAAAATAGTAGTTTTTATATTTTGAAAAATAATAAATTTGAACATGAAATCTCTTAAGTAACAAGTTCTAACAAACCTATACAGAGCCTTTGTTTGGACACATGGCTGGCTTAATGGTGCACTGCAATGTTTTTAACTGCTTCTGTTCCCCCTCCACTTTCCCTCCTTTCCAAATCTGGCTAATCAATTGATGCAAAGTTTTTTGTGCTATAGGGAGGTTGATACATTGTGAGATCACAAGTTTCAGTGTTAGTGCTGTTATAATGCCAAAAAGTCTGTATACTTTAGCAAACAGAATCATGTATGATTTCTATGTGACAACAAACCCTTGTAGAGAAGTGAGACACTGATATGCTGTTCATACGCCTCACAGAGAAATGGTTTGTAATCTTGTGAATAGATTTAGGGAAATGGGATCTGTTCTTGGTAAGAATCTGAAAGTAAATTGCCCTTTTCTTACAGAGAAAAACCTCAAGACATTAGAGAAAAGTTAGAATGAAGTCCAAAGAAATATTTGAGAAAGCTTGCACAGAAATCTGGAATTTCACAAACTCAGCTTGGAATGCCACTAACTTTTAAAGTTAAAACCCTATAAGGTAACTGTAGTTTGAGAACTGCAACCACACAATAGTGTAAAGAGTTGTTGTTTTTCATCAATGGCACTGGGGATTAATTGATCTGCATCATTTTCCCTCTGGTTTCCCAATATAAAGCCTGTGAATTATCACTTTTAAGGCCTTTGCATTTGGCGAGATTTTAACTTTTTTGGCTTGGGAAGCATACCTGTGTTGTAGTCCATTTAGCGTTACCCAGGGAATACCACTTGGAGGCGGACTATGTTGTTCCCCATAATGCAAAGAGTTAATTTCTGCAATTGGTATTGGATAGTGTTAATGATTACTATGTTGACCTGCTTTTTTACTTTCTCTACTACGTATAGTAAGTAGGGGAAGTATTGTATTCCACCCAAAAATTCGATACCGAGATTTCACCGGAAATTCATGTTTTGAGACCCCCTAAATAAAAAAAAAGCATTTTTGGAAACATGTACGTGCACGTGTGCGCGCATAACTCAGAAACTAACAGTCGGATAAACACTAAACTTGGTATTTAGGTTCCGTATCTTCCAGAGATGCGACACGAAGGTTTTCAAGAAAATCTCCCCACCCAGACTACCCTTTACATGGAACATTTTTCGAAAATTTTAATTTTCTCAAAAATGGCTCTAATGATTTTGATTAAAATATCATATGTTTAAGATATTGTGATCTCGAATTTTCTGGGAATGTCTCCAAAAGTATTCTTCATTGTGAATGACTTTTGCATAACTGGTAAACCATAAGAGATAGACAAAATTCTACTACACAAAAAATGTAGATCGCGCTAAAATACACAATTTATGTCATATACAGTTTTTTTGTTGAGTGAACCGTTTTCGAGATATTGCTTGTTATTCCCTTAAATTTTCCAATACTTATACTTTTTCTCAAATTCGTTATTCATTTTTTTTTATGTCCTGGACATGCAAAGAGAATGGAATGCGCCACATAACAACCAGCGCTTAAAATATTTGACTATCGCTTAAAACCTACCATATTCCCCTTGCATCTACAAGAAAATTAGCAATAAGATTGACATCTCGATTAACATGAAGCATATGGAGAATAAGCATTTGTAAAAATAGTTTGTACAAGAGTAGAGAAAGTCATGTGAGTGTAACACATCAGATTTTTTTTCTTCTTCCCCAGATAAAGTATCAGTTTATTTACATAGCCGTATAGCAATGCAAAACGCAGATACAAGAGTACAGAAAAACCTGATCTTGTACATGAAATGCCTTGATGTGCTGTGAATGTATACAGAATATTATACGGTCTATATTTTCCAAAGATACAGTGAATGGGCAGAGGCACGGGATAACATCATCACACTATTCCTAGAAGAATTGACATTGAATGTACACAGACATACTTTCAACAAACTTGCGTTACAGTCAGGGTTAGGCAAGTAAATTACTTGTATGTATTTTAGGCGTAATTTACATGTAAAATATGTAATTTAGAAAACCTTTTTTACATTAAGTAGAAAGACTAACATATGTTGATTAGGACAATCTAAACATCAATTACTTCATTCCTAAGTTATTTTAATGTTCTGGCATACAAAGAGCCTTTTTAGCCATGCTTCCCAACTCTTTGATGATTAGTCATTTACCACTTACAATTTGGAACATTATTACATTAAATGAGTTAATAGTAATCTAGAAATGATAATATTTCCTTTAAACTGCCATACTATAAAAAGCACTTTCTTATCGGTTTGAAATAAATTCACTCTATTCTATTTGTTTTCTGGTTTCTTTCTATTTTATCTTTATACAAAACATTCACATAAGAATTTGGTCCCTGTTGCATTTCAAAACAATTAATATCATCTGAACTCTAGCATTCTTTAGTTGTGAATATAAGAAATTAACAGAACACTAGACATTCATGTCCTCTAGTGTACCAATTATTATTGGTCATCTACAAATAGAGTGATACTAAAAATGTTGTTAATGTACAATGGGAAGTCGTTTATGTAAATGGAAAATAACAGACACCCTAATATCGACATTTGGGGAATGCTATGTTTTATTGATTTCCTAAATCAATTTCTTAAATATCAAGTTTAGTGTTTAACGGACTTCCCGTTCTTGAGCTATGCTGTTCATTGCTTTTTTCGGTGAAATCTCCATGTAGACTATTTTTACATTCTCTATTACGTACATAGTAGGCAGAGAAGGTATTGCATTCCACACAAAAATTCGATATCAAGATTTCACCGGAAATACATGTTTTAAGGAACCTTGAATTCAAGAAAAAGCATTTTTATAAAATGTCTCATGTGTGCGTGTGTGTCTGTGAACAGCATAACTCAAAAGCAAAAAGTCAGATAAATACTAAACATCGTGTTTAGGTTCAGTACCTTCCAAAAATGTGACACGAAGATTTTCAAGAAAATCCACCCACCCCAAACTACCCTTTACATGGAACACTTTTTGAAATATTTTATTTTCTAAAAATGGCTAACGACTTTGATGAAAATACCATATATTAAAGATATTTGCATGACAAATAAAATGTATATCTTGAGGTTTCTGGGATTACTCTATGAATTCCTCTTCATTACGAAGAAATTTTGTAATTCTTGTATAACTGGTAAACGTTAAGCCATAGAGGAAAATGTACTACACAAAAAATGTAGATCTCTTTAAAACACAAAATTTACTTCAAATAATTTTTTGTGGCATAAGCCAGTGCTGAAGTATTTGTTATTAATGGTTCAAATTATTCAATGCTTAGTCATTTTCTTGAAGTCCTGTCAACATTCAGTTGTTTCTCGTGATTGCATGGAGACAGTATGGCATGTTAAAGCCAGTATACAGCGTCCAGTTCTTAAACATTTGATTGTCGTCGTTCCTTTTGTATCTTAACGAAATGTGTAATGTAGCTATTTCTGCAAAGGGTTATTTATATTAAAACGTAGTAGAAAAAAAATTAACTTTAATAAGAATAGTCGTATTCCCACTAATAATTTAAAAAATCAGTAGCCGGGGCCTGACAGCCCGTAAGCCCCTAAACTGGACCTTGAGCGCATACCAGATGCGTCGGCAGGTGGCGGATAGTTGTCTGCTGACATGCTGAGCTCAGGCCTGTCTCTGAATAACAAATAGGAGACAGCGAACCAACATACCAACCCTAAGGTGTTATACGATCTGTGCCAATGGGTGCATGGAACATGAGAAGATGTGTCGCTAACGGGGCCTCTGAGATACCTGACAACCTCTCAGAGTATATAGTCTTACCCAGGCAAGTGGGGCTCTTTTTGGGCGGACCTGAGTTATCCCTAGCAAATCGTGGGAACTATATACGAGGGGTATTTTTTAAGTAAGGTCCGGTTCGTCGTAAAAACACTACGAGACATACTTTCGTCAAATATTTTTTATTCAATTCTTCATGCATTCAGCTATTTCTCCACATAGTCGCCATTGTTTTTGCGACATTTGTCGTAACGAGGGACAAGTTTTTGTAGTCCCTCGTCATAGAAGTCCGCCGCCTGTGAGGAAAGCCAATTCGTAACAGCTGTTTTCACTTCATCGTCCGTCTGGAAACGCTTGCCGCCGAGGAACCTCTTTAGATGCAGGAAGCGGTGATAGTCGCTAGGAGCAAGATCGGGGCTGTAGGGAGGATGATCGATCTGCTGCCAGTGAGAGCTTGTGTCTGAACAGCGGTGTGGGGCCTTCCATTATCGTGCAAGAGAATCACTCCGGCAGACAGCAGGCCGCGACGTTTATTCTGAATTGCACGGCCAGGTTTCCTCAAAGTTTGACAATACACGGCTGCATTGATTGTTGTCCCCGGATCCATGAACTCCACAAGCAGAATACCACGTCTGTCCCAAAAGACTGTTGCCATAACCTTGCGAGTTGAGAATGATTGCTTGAATTTCAGTTTCGTCGTGTGTCGCCACTCCATCGACTATTACTTGGATTCAACGGTCACGTGGGACACCCATGTCTCATCCCCCATGATGATATGGTCCAACAATGCATCACCTTCCTCGTGGTATCGGGTCTAGAACGTCAGAGCACTGGCACATCTCTTTTCTTTGTGTTCCTCTGTCAGCAACTTCGGAACCCATCGATTGCACAATTTTCTGTAGCCCAGGATTTCTGACAGAATTCTGTACAGAACAGACCTTGAAACCTGCGGAAAATGCAATGACAGTGTGGAAACGGTGAACCGTCGGTTGGCATGGATTTCGGTGTTTACGGCACGCACAAGATCCTCGCTAATGACAGATGGTCGGCCCGAGCGCGGTTCGTCATGCACGTTCTCTCTGCCTGCCTTGAATAACCTCACCTACTTACGGACTTTGGTATCACTCATGGCTTTGGGGCTATAAACTTCACTAATCTGGCGATGAATTTCTGCCGCTGTCGTGTTCCTTGCTGTCAAAAATCGAATGACCGATCTGATTTCACACCCGGCGGGTGGCGCGATCGTCGTAAACTTTTCCATCACACAGTACGGTGCACACTCACTGCCTAACTGACTCCAACTGCTGTGTCACTGTGTGCAAGGGATGCCGGGATTCAGTGCGCATGCGAGAAAGTACAGTCGCCTGATTCTTCCGACGATACGGGGCAGCGGACCTTACTTAAAAAATACCCCTCGTAGTAGACCCAGGTTCCATTAAACCGGGGGTTCCTCATTATAGAACCCCGAGAGTATTAATACTAATGTTGAGATGACTGGACCCTCGAAAGGGAAACTAGCCACCGAAGCCAAGGTAAGGATACAACGCCGCTCGCCTGCAGAAACTGCTAGTCTGGAGCTATATCAGGCTGGCCTCAATAGAGAATCCCTCCGGTGCTGTGAGACAGTCGGAGGGAGAGACTTTGAGGTTTTTGCTTAAGACTCACTTTCCGGAGGTTTGCATTACAAATGAAGAACCAAACTCGGGTAGGGCACCCCGGCCTTCACGGGAAGGCTGAACAGTAACCACTGAGGTTGTTACTTTAAAAAACTCAAATGGGCTATTCATATTTTGAGCCCTATAAAAGGCGCAGGTGTGAATGGGGTCTTCCCGGCTCTCCTTCAAGAAGTCTGGGAGATCCTTTCAGGCCACTTAGTAGGAATATTTAGGGCCTGTCTGGCTGAGGCATGTTTCTCGCCTCTGGAGGCAGGCCAAATTGATATTTATACTTAGCCGTTTATATCACCGGGTTGGCAATCCTACCGGATGCCTAGGGATTTTCGTTCCACCAGTCAAACATTCTTTCTGTTAAACGCTCGGAAAGACCGGTAGGTAGGTTTCTGAAGAATGGGATACTGGTGGACAGACCCATTCGCCCTCATCCGTATGCCTATTGGCTGAGTAAATCCACGGATACGGTGCTCCATCAGCATGTGGTGAGGCTAGAGAGGACACTGCACTGTGGAGAACTCGCCATAACAGTTTTCCTGAAAATTGAAGATGTCTAATAACATGACTTTAGCACCATTCGGAAATGTCTGGGAGCACCGGAGTCAGTTCGATTGTTAAGGACTGGATTATGACTTCCTTGGAAGGCTGGCAAGCTGCGGCGACCCTGGGGAATGTGTCCATGAGGGCAACAGTGCGCCGGGGGCTACCCACAGAAGGGAGTTTTGTCATCTACCCCGTGGTGGTAGTAGATGTACTGCTGAATAGACTTAACAGGAGAGTAATTCAAGCTCAAGGCTATGCTGATGACATAGGCCTTGTAGCAAGTGGAAAACTCGAGTACTATTTCGGAGCATTGGCTCCAATACAGGGCTCCCTATAGGCTCTAGAGGAATGATTTAGAGAAACCGACTTATCCGTTAGCCGGACAAGACTGAAATAATGGTCTTTACCAGGAAGAGGAGGCTGCAAGGTTTGGTAGAGCCCCACCTATTTGGGAAGAAGTTGAAGCTTTCCGGAGCGGTAAAGTATCAAGGAGTTTTTCGGAGTGTTGATGATTTCTGCATGCTTTGTGGGCCTGTCGAAGATCTATAGGATTTAACTGAGATCCAAGGTGGTTAAATGGCTATACACCTCGGTTATAAGACGTCATTGACAATGCGCCGCTGGTTTGGTGGCCTGTCGCTCAAGTAAAGGCAGTGGCTGCCGGGCTGGATTCTTTGCAAATACTGGCATGTATGGTGGAAACAGGGGCGGTGCTGACGACTCCTCAGTCTGCCTTAGAGATTTTTGTGGACCTTCCTCCTCTGCGCTTGTTTGTGGAGGAGGTAGCCAGAATGAGTGCGCACCGCCTCTGAACTGTAGGGGTGTAGTGGTACAACCTTCTCCAGAAACGGCACCCACTGATGCTTTCTGGGTTACAGGAGAAGTGCCCTATAAACAAGATGGTCGGGGATTTGATGGGGCTAGGTATAATCTAAGTCCATCCTATGCGTGGTAATAGTACTTTCCAGGGAGGATTGAAACTCAGAGACCGGGTCTCCCCCGAAGGCAGGGGGCAAGACGTGGTTCAGTGACAGTTCCCGCCTTGGGAGCAGGACGAGGGATGGGTCTATGGCTCTAGAAGCAGGCTTGTCATTCTCCCTTGTACGATTTGCCACGGTTTTCCAGGCTGAGGTCTATGCGATTTTAGCTTGGCTGTGAATATTTACACTATGCCGAGCGGGTGTGTACATTTGCTCGGATAGTATAGCAGCTTTGAAAGCCCTTAGGACAGTTAAAACCACATTCAGACGCGTGTCAATGCCGGAGGATGTTGAATAGACTATGTACCAGTTGCCTGGTTGCATTCCTTTTAATTCCCGGGCATGCTGGTATTAGGAAATGAGATGGCAGATACTATTGCGAAGAGGGTATTGGAGCTCGATTTTATTTGGCCTGATCCCTTTTACGAGTGTGTGCTAATAATGTCAAATATGAGATAATCCAGCTTACGGCGAGGGATCATCCTGAGATCTGGAGTACGCAAACCACTGCCCCGCAGGGTCTTGTTCTATATCGGGGCCTGACCGGAAAGTGAGTTTCTCCTGAGTTTGACTGGAATTAGCTCAGAGGGGTTGTGGGGTATCTTACGGGTCGCAACATTCTGCGCAGACATCTATACCAAATAAAGATCCTTACACAAGACCCTATATATAGGAAATGTGCAAGGGACTTAGAGACCTCATAGCATATACCAGAGAACGTGACTCGCAGGCGCACGTTCCCTCTCTGCAACCGTCCGTTTGATTTTCACATGCCGCTGAGTGAGCAGTGCGTATTGCAAATTTGGTGACTCGCGGAAGGAAGTCGTTTTCGCCACCCTTGGCATATACTATGCGAATGCAAAGCCTTCGTTGTGCATAGGTATATATCCTTACTCCTTATGGTCCTTCTTTTTGGAGATAAGAAGGTCAGATAGGAAGAACCAGCTCCGTTTGATGCGGACCATTGCATTAGAATAATGCCAAAATAAGAGACACAATGGGCTCTTGAGCCTGTGTGTATGGCCTTTTTAGAAGGCAACATAGTTACCATCACAATCATCACCCTTAATATTTGATAAACGGTAGAGAAAGTCATATGAATGTATCACAGCAGATATGTTAACTTTTATTATCAGAAAATTCAACTTAATTACAGACTTTTAGAAAATCACATGACTGCATGTTGTATAGTGAGGGGGAGAGAGAGAAGGGAAGAGGGAGATTGAGTTATAATGGGACAGAAAGTGACAAATAAGGAGAGGAAGGGAGGGAGTGGGTAAGGTAGAGGATCAGAGTGAGAAGAAGAAGAAAAGCTGCTGCCACAGAAACGCAAATGGAACAGTGGGTTCTGCTAGTATGCAATAAAACTGTAACATTTTCTGGCAATTTGGAATGAATGAATTAATAGCAAGGCTAGCTTGAACCAAAAAGTAGCATTTTAAATATGCTTTGTTGTATATGTATGCTGTTGTTTCATACAATAATGGCTGAAATTGATATACAACTTACCATAGGAATCACTCAGAAAAGTGGCATTTTGTGTATTAATTTATTTCACCCAAAGGAGGGGTTCCGGTGGGAAGCATTATAAAAAAATTCGGAATGATTTAACTGTAATCAACATTTTAGTCAAACACACGAATGCTTCAACAAAAATTGTACTTACACAGCATTAGTATTGTGGGACCTTTCCTATATCACCAGCTGCTCCCAACATGGTTGCTTATTTTGGTTTTTGGTTTTAATGTTACACAACATAAGTACCTACAACAACATGATGCTTGTGAGAAGTTGTATTACTTAATTTCATTTGGACGAATATTTAGTAATTATAGCAATTTTTGGTTACTATTACGTGTGTGTGCAAACCAATTACAAGAAACAGTAGAGTTCCGATTGCATTGCAAGCATACGTTTGTGTAATGTTAAACCTTTTACTTATATTTTAGTTAATATTAATGCCCCAGAAAAATAATTCTATTATTGGACTTCAAAACATTACGACATGTAAGTTACAGAGACATAAGAGCCTGAAAATTAGAAAGAGATATTATTGTTATTATTACTATTATTATTATTATTATTATTATTATTATTATTATTATTATTATTATTATTATTATTATTATTATTATTGGTGTTTTTTTTTATTAAGACTGGAGCTCTTGTAACTGGCCATATCTCTTACCAATAATTAACACAACAGATTGTCGGAAAACTGTTTAACATGGATAATGAACCTACCTTTTTTAATTTCAAAGAATAATTTTACGCGAAATTGAATTTAATGGACAATGTGCTGTAATACGTTCATAGAAGTTTGACATCTGTATTTAGTTTCTGACCTTGAGTTCGTCAATTTCTATAAAGCAGATTACCAATCAAATTAAATTTCTTGCACAGTTATTGTTTGAACAGTTCAATTGGTATATTACAAAGGATGTGCCATAAAATTTAATATCCTGTAAACCTGTTACTTAAAACAAAAAAGTTATGTTCATTATAATAGGTAAAAGTTTTCATTCTGCCATATTAATTAACCTTAAGAGAAGCGGTAAAGGAGCCTTTACTCCTACATTCTTGAGCTGATTTTTTGTTCAGTTCATACTTTTGTTCTGTGCTATTGAAAAAGCTTTAACTTCATTAAGTAGAGCTTTTACTTCCTCGGTTTACGATATGGCTCACGTAGATTGCTAAAAATATACTTTCCTTGTTATTAATTGCGTTACATATATAATTTCTACTGATCGGTTGAGCCTTTAGCACCAAAGCGTATCAGCCCCATGTAATTTATACAATTGTCACTAGTTAGCAACACTAATCATACACGTTTGCTGTGTCTCCAGATATCTGTAAGAACCGCTACACCAGGGTTTCCAACTCTCCCGGAATGGCGGAAGTCTCCTGGAATCAAATGGAATCTCCGGCTCCCGGAACAGATATATCTTCCGGAATCATGTCATGTCTCCATACTCCTTTATTATTATAATATTTTATTTACATGCTATAGTTATATTTTTAGAAAGTATTTCATCTTTTAGGTGCGAGGTTTGACAGTGCGCAGCAGCAGATAGCTATATACTGTAAATGATACTAGATGTAGTCGGGAAACCAAATTTTGGATCAACGCCAAGGCCAAGTCCCCAGTCTTGCAACAAGTAGAAATCAGTAATTAACGGTTTGAGATCTCTGACAATAGAAGTTGATTATTATAATGGCCAGTTCACTGGGACTATTAAAAAAAGAAGTACCATTGCACGTTTAATGATGCGTGGAAGGGTTCCTAAGACTAGTTAATACAGAAAAGCGAGTTTGAAGCACAATGCAACGATTGCCGTCAGAGTTTTTTTTAATAAAGTTCGAGAGAATCGGTGCAGTCGCCACACTCGCGAATTGTTTTAACACCAATGTAATGAGAAACAGAGAAATCTAAGTGCTGTCCTCACATTGCTTTTATATAACTTTTGCTAAAGAAGATGATCTCACCGCGGTACAGAAATAACAGAAACGATTACGTTGTTAAACACCTTTTAGTTAAATTGTATGGATTCTTCTAATAAATTATAAAGTGCACTGTTCAAGGACTCTGGCATTGTAGAGAAACTTAAATATGGTCGTACTAAAGTCAGCATGCTTCTGGAAAATCTGATTGCGCCCACAGCACAAGAAAAACGTATTCTAGATCTAAAGGAACCACAATATGTTTCAGTTGCTACACTCTTCTAACGCTGGAATCTGAAAACCCTTCCCTTGATCGTGCAGTATTTTTCAACATAAGAAGGAATCAAAACTGGTGTTTTTTATTTTTTACGTAGATGTCGATGAAACAAGTGAAAATACCAGCAAACAAAATTTAAATGCGATTAAAATAATAATTGGATGCTATTAGTCTTTCCTCTTTCGCTGCACACAATGCTTCGGTTAACTATGGCGAGAATGTAGGTATCTAAGAAAGTCTGGGAAAAATGTGTACAGCCCGATTAACTTGAGGTGGCAGCTTGCTGCGCAGTTCAAGAAGGGCAACTAAGAGTGGTGGGAGACCAACTGCAGCCACATGCGGCCAAGAGGGAGGGGAAATCACATGCATCTTACCTTGAGGCTGGTTTCAGACAACAGACGCAACACTAGCAGAAGATTCAGTTGAATCTGCAGTTCCTTGCTCTTGACAGTCTTCACCTTCCTCTTCACTAGAAAACTCGGAGGAATCACTGCTTTCGTCGGTGTCACCCCCTAGATGAATGATAATTTCCTGTCCGCCAGCAAGCCTTCACTGCGCATGAATTCTAGCTCAACATTGATGACGTGCATATGGAGTAGTGTGTGATGAATGTATATATGTCTCATACTTCTGTACTGTTTTATCATTCTAAGATAATGGAGCCGCTTAGATCTGATGTCGTGCCGCTCCATTAGGACTTTTCTATTATTTTTTGTCCTTTTCCAGGTAAAACCCAACTTAAGTATTATCTTTCTTAATGTAGATACACTCCCTTCAAAGTTGATCGATTCCTTTAACTTTGCATGCACCTTCTTCAGTGTCGGTCTTTGCTTGTGAAGAATATAGAATTCATTCACAATTCGGCGCACTACTGCCTCATTGAAGTATCTAAGCTCGCACAATAAGACCTTTTAGGTATCTTTTTATGCGGTGTGGAGAATGAAGGCGAAATGCCACTATCAACATCTATGTATGCTTTCCTTAATAATTCTTCTTACACTTCTTTCGGAAGCGCCTGTTGCCTCTTTCCAATGTTTTTCACATTGATGTTTACCACGCCAGCCACCACATGTCTTTTCATGTATTTATATACATTGCTAATAACTTCTCTGGTTTGGGAGTGCAGTACTTTGCTTTTAAGTTTACTGCCCATGTATTAACAGTAAGTAAAACGCAAATCCAAAATATACTCAACGCAGGCACTCACAGTTACACACACATACAGAGAATACAACTCGGAACAAAGCAAACTGTTTCGTGTATATGCTGTTATAGACGAACATAGAACGCGCACGGACACGAGCCTTAAAAAAATTACAGAAGCTCAGATAACGCACGTACGGCGTCAACAACTCCACATGCGTAACTGACCCCCACTCTCCTCTCGGGATAGATAACAGACTTATCGTTTAGTGCGCACCTTTCCTCGGCTGCCACCTCAAGTTAATCGGGCAGTACCAAACCTAACTGTAAACGCCATATGATACACAACTGAGTCAAATATGGGATGAAATGTTTTGCTTTTGATCTGGAGCTTCTTACAAGTTTTCAGCGTATACTGAGCAATCAAAAGAACTCAAGGCGTTTTTCGAATTTATGAATACAGAATACATAGAAGCGTTAAGTCATGCTCCAACCAGATAGTTGTCACTTTCATCCGTCCCAGAACACCTCCTTTTAAATTGCCCAGTTTTAAGATCATATTTTGTGCCACTAGGGGAAGACAAGTGCTCCAAGCTCCAAGTGGGAAGATTTTAAGGACGAGAAAGAGGGTCCTTCTCACAAAAAGTGTACCTTTTCTCCTAAATATCATGCAAATTCTCCATAATAGTACAAAACTGTTAGAAATCGAACATATCTCCAGTACGGAATTGCATGAAGTAATAATGTCCTGGAGGAAGAAAATCATCAACAGAAAAGAAACACACATACTTTGGGAAGACAGTTATGAAAAGAATGAAGAATGTGGAAAAGGGCAAGAGAGAAAAGTTCCTAGGAGAAGTCATTATATTTATGGAGAAATGCCTGCCATTCTTGGATATATGGTATAATTTGACAATTCTGATTTCAAGTAATGAGCATTCTAAGTTTCAAGCAAACTATTCAAAAGAATGACTTTTAAATTCTTTGTGAAAATTTACAACTTCATATTAATATGGATAAAATATATGAGATTTCGTCTTGTAAGACAAGTGCAGTCACTCTGGTGCTCTAACAGTGACAGGGTTGTCATGCATTGAGTGAATTTTTTAAGGCTAAAGAACAGGACAAAAGTTGCGTGAATGAATTAAAGAAATTAGTGTCACTTTTACTATTAGGTTCCAGTTTCTAATGTAACTTGGAAACGACGGTTTATTGTAATGGATCGCATTTTTACTCAAGAAAGACGAAAAATGTCC
This sequence comes from Deroplatys truncata, assembly GCA_030765065.1. Lineage (NCBI taxonomy): Eukaryota > Metazoa > Arthropoda > Insecta > Mantodea > Mantidae > Deroplatys > Deroplatys truncata. The sequence goes on along the minus strand of CM060975.1, from coordinate 242,115,890 downwards.
ACAGAACTTTTAAAGGCTGAAACAGAGTCCTTTTTTTAAAAGAAGGGTCAGAATAATTTGGTATGACGTGCAGATAATTTCATGGCAATGTACTTAAAAATGAAAAACTTCCATATGTAGCAAGGAGAGAGATGAAGCATAACTTCAAGAGGAATGAAAAGTCGCTTGTTACCACAGTTCGCAAACCGACCTTAAACATCTGAAAGCTGCATAAAAATCTAAAAATATTTTATCAGTTTTTCTAGCTTTACTGTTATATATAATTTTCTCTCTGAATCGTAAGTTCAAACGTTGGCAAGCCTACGCTACACAGATTAACCATTTTCATTGGAGACGGATATAGAGAGTTTGAACATACAGTGATCTGATTTCTGGAAATTCAACAGGCTTTTGACACAGAGGGGCATGACGGACTTCTGTTTAAATTAACGAAACTTGCCATCCCAGATATGTGCATACATTTCCTCGCAAAATACATACGAAGCAGGACATTCCGAGTAAGCCACGGTCACCATTCACCCTCTTCCCGTAAATTCAATGTAGGAAACGCTCAAGATTCTATTTTAAGCCCACTTCTTTACTCCCCTTATGTGTAATATATTTCATGACTCCAGTATATGCCGTTGAAACTTACTAACCTACACCAAACATTACGACCTTGACCGTACTTGTAAACAACTTCAGTAGTTATCAACTATGTCCTGGATGAACTTGGCGCAGTGATTCACAAGACGGAGCCTAAGTAAACGGAGATACGTTCAAAACGGCGGTGTTTACCAAACATTTACGCTGGTGGGGAACCCTCTCTTCTTTCAGCATCAACACATTACTTTCAGTACAGCGGGTTCGTAGAATTGTACGAGACAGCATTCCAACGATTCATGGCACTATATCCCACTTCAAAAAATTCATTCCTTTGAAACCAAACTTCTTCCTACATTTTACTTAGATCATATCATTGCTTACATTAAAATAGACGACGGCATCACAGCGCGACCATCAAACTGACAAATGGGGTGCTGTAGAGTGAGCCGATACGCTCACTTCTGTTCAACTGTGGAGATTGTGACTATCGCAAAGAATGCGCCACAAGTGGCACTGATTATGCATACGCTATATGTTTGTACGAAGTCCAAACAAAGAATCATTACAAACAACCCTTCAAAAGGGCTAGAAAGATGGACAGAGGAAAGTAGCTTCCACATAAATATCGAAAGAAAACGTCGGTTCGGATGACTATTCAAAATACGAGGCAGGGCAGGATTGCCTACAGAAGACAATCTGATCATATGTGATGAGCCCCTAAAGGTCACAATTGAAGCACAAAATGCGCTTAAGCGTCACAGCTTAAGCATACTAATAAACTCTTAGGAATCTGGAATAATCAGCAATTTACAAAAGGTTGAACAAATAAGAGCTCGATTTCTTAAATACGTAAAAAGGTGCAGATATATCGTTGTAATAATCGAACAGAGATTCAGCAGTTTTTAATATTGTTTCTTTTACAACTGCCCCATCACTGAAAGCCCCCTCATTTAGATAGAACATAACAAACTTTGTAAGAAGCCTTGTCACGTTACGCATTTGCTGACTGTGCACGTAAACGCACATTTTTGCAATGCTAATTTATATATGGAGTCTTTACTTTGTGTTTTCTTAGTTCAGAATTCACAGGAAATTCACTGTTAAGGTTTTATGATTAACAAAATTGTCGCTCTGTATTACTTCTTTTAGGAACATTGTTATATTACTTAGGGGGTTTAACTCTGATTGGCGAGATTGCTGCTATAAAAGCACTATAGTTTAACGATTTCTATATTAAAATGTCTTCCTGCGAATTCGTTATATAATTTTGATGATACTGTACTATCACAATATGGTTCACCTTGTTAATCAATATAAGATTTATAAAATCGCACCTTTATTTGTTCGACCTCTTGTAGGTCACTAATAGTTTTTATGAAATTAGATGAATTCCGTAAGAGTCTATTGGTGTGCTTAAGCTGTTCAATAGTAATAATACTGTTGCCAGTGTAAGTCAATGCAAATATTCTATAAATTTCTAAAGAACATTTTCCTAACAGCAATATATCTCCTGTGAGCCAAATATAATATGTTGAGATGTTTCAGTTTGTTTCTTGCACAATTGCAATGTAAGTTACTCCGAAACACTCCCAACGTGTTAAGATGCTTTTTCACAGGAGTATATCCTGTGAGAAATGCAATAATTATAGGTGGACTCGGTTCTATTGATGTGCTTAAGCTGCTAAAATGTAATAATACTGCTGCCAGTGCAAACTAATTCAAATATTTTTATATTGTGCATTGTTTTTAGGACTGCCTGCTGGTTTTCTCCCACATGTGGTGGCTTAATGAAGTGCTAGTCTTAAACGTAGGTACACTCGCTTCCATTTATGCCGTCACCGCAGCTTTTGGAAGCATTCTACTGACCTTCGCAGGTGATATATAGCAAGGAGGAGGTGTGTGTGAGTGTCTGCTTACCTTTTTGTGCAAGCACTGGCGTCCTTTTTACTGCACTTCTAGATTACTGACATATGAATATGTAACTTTAATCATTAGCTCTACTCATCACTTAACCATGTTTAAATATATAACTAAATAAACACGCTGCTTTGCACAATATCTCCGCGAAAAATATTTTTAATTGCAACATAACGTAAAGCTGAAATAAATCATACGTTTTACTCTCAAAGAGGATACATTTAGATGTCAGGCATTATTGGAATCATCTATCCAATCTAAAAATACAACTAAATAAAATACTGTTTTGCAGAATTTCTCCGTGAAAAAGCATTTTAATAACAATATAATGTAAAACTGAAGTAAATTATACTTTTACTTCAAAGAGCCACATATATTAGGCATTATTTTAATAATCTCCCATCTCGATTCTTCTTCAATACCTGATATATCCGACTACGCACTGAATCAATTAGGTGCTGGAAGAACTCTGGATCTAAGCACAAACGTTCCCATATTTCATGACAGTGTTCCAAGAGGGCTATTCCAGAGGTCCGCAATGAGAATCCCTTCTTTCCAGTGACAAGAATAACAAGAAGTCTAAATATCCCAGTGGGTGTTGAGACGATCCGTCGACGACTCCATGCTGCTGGCATCCGACATCACAGGCCTGCGAGAAAAGGTGAGCTTAAGCAAGAACACGGGGAAGCACAGGCCTTGTTGCCAATGCACGGAGTGGCAGGATCAGCTATATGGGGCTGAATGAGTAGGGGAGCTTGTTGAGGTCTCTTCTAACATGGACTATCAGAAATATGTTGCAGTCCTGGAAGAATACACACTCCCAAGGGTGCAATCTACCCCGAAAGAGGAAACGCCTGTGATACATTTCATGCGCGAATACAACAGTGTGCTCACATCCCGGACCACAGAGGCTTGGCATCAGCAGCAGCCGTAAAAAATTTCTGTTTTGAAATGGCCTGCAGAGTCTCCGAACTTTCCAATTGAGAATCTCTGGGCGTTAATGGTTCGGGAGGGAACAAGGTTAAGAAGGCAACAAAGAGGTGCTGAAAGAGCATGTGTGGGAAGTCTGGAAGGGTATGACGAGACAACCTCAAATGTGCAGCCGTTTAGTTTCCTCAGTGTCTCGGGGGGACTAAAGAAGTCATTGAAAATCAAAGCTGGTATTCTTCCTATTAAATAAATAAAAAACAAAGCCACCCAGAAATTGTTTGTATTATTATTATTATTTTAACTCGAATCCATTGTTGTAGCCCTTATCGCTGTAGTAAAATTATCAGGAATTCTACTTCTTGTTATTAAAAATCGGGACATGGTACAGTTCTCAAAAGAAAAAAGGGGAATATCCCCATTAGTCGGGACGTATGGTCAACCTATTGTTGGTGCTTTCCTTGTGCCTCATATTCCACAGCAAAAGTTTTAAGGGCAATGTATCTGTTAAATTTGGAAAAAATATGAACATTTTCAATGTTTTGTGTTGCCATCATCATCGCATTATTCTTATTGTTCTTGTACCCACTTTTATTCCACACCACAGTTGGTTTTTAAGTCACAGATGACTATTTAATTGGTTGCATACCATTTAGTTAAAGCACCTTGTTGAACTTTAAACTCCTCTTTTTTTTCAATTTCTTTGGATTTTTTCAGTATTTTTCTATTCAAAATACTCCTTTCAATGGTCCTTGTACAATTTTATTCAAGTGTGAAACGGAAGATTCGAGCAAACGCAGGAATTATGCTGACGATACATAAGCAATTTCGAACCACCATAGGTGATTTTTGTTTTTGGAATGAATGAATTCTCCAAATCCGCCTAAAGATATTCAGAGTTTACTTGGCTATATTTGGAATCTATGCGCCCGTAGAAGAGACGAAGAAGAAACTATAAAGTCTATGAGAAACTGTAAAAGATTTTGAAAAAATAAATAAAACAGATTTTTCATGGTGATGGACGATTTTGGGCGACGCCATGGCCGAGTGGTTAGAGCGCTCACCCCTCGCAAAGGCGCCCGAGTTCATCCCCGACAACCGTGTGTGGGGTTTATGGTGACAAAGTGGCGTCTGGGCGGGTTTTCTCCGGTTTCCTCCTCCATTCATTCCACTACTCTATCATCACCTTTCCTTTCATCCATTTCACCGTCATTTCATATCATTTCATTCTCGCTCTTATACCAGGCTTCGGACTGATCACTCATCCTAACACTGTTCTACCTGATCCAATTAGCCCCCCGATAGGCGTCTAAAATTAGGCACCTGCTTGTGAATTGCGAGGGGGCAGTCCTCCTAACGGGGATGATAATAAAAAAGTAGAAGAAGATTGCGATTTTAATGCTAGAATAGGGTATTCTAAAGTGGAACAATACGTTGGCACTTTTGGTGAAAAAAAAACCGAAATCATAATGGAAATTGTTTGATGGACTGATAGACTGTGTACTGTATAATCAACTAAAGCTTATTAACAACTATTTAGACATATAGGCATAAGTTTACATGGGATGCAAGAGGATTAAAATCAATAATAGACTATGCTATATGCAACAATAACTTTAGAAAATTGATTTTGAATACCAGAGTTTTCAGAGGCCCAAAAATAGAAGCTCATCACTATTTATTGATATGCTTAGTTCAAATGATAACCGGTGGTTTAACAGAAAACACAAACCAGCACTTCCTAATCTACAGCTATTTTTAAAGTTGGTTTATTTAGAGACCCCCAGTACAAAATGACCTTATCAAAGGTGCTTAGATGAAATAAATAACACAGCGATAGTGAGCACAGAGATTGATGAAGAATGAAATAATATCAGAACTGTCATGAAACAAGCAGCATTTGAAAACCTGGAAGCAAAGAAAAATGTCAAAAAAGGGATGAAAATATTAAAATGATTATTGAAGACAAGCGGAAATCATACCTGAAAATATCAGTACAAGAAAGGAAAAAGACAAAATTAAATACCATCGGAAAAGAATACTTGCTACACGGAAGGAAGCAGTGGAGGCTGTCGATGGAGGAGGCGGCGCCTTCCCCATAAATAAAAGTTCCCTAAATAAAAATAAAAACATAAAAGAGTGAATAACTTCAGATATCATTGCAGTATAGATTTCTGCACTCCCCTTTTGGTTTATATATTTTTGTTTGTATGAAATGTTTTTTCAAGGCTTATACAGTGATCAGCGCGATTCCTTTCGGTACAGAATGTATTTTGGATTACTTTAAATCTGTCCGGGAACGCTCGCATTTGTGGGTACTGATAACGTCGAGACGTGCAGAGTGGAACGCTTAAATTGATGACGAGGGGTGCAGAGAGGTAATAACAATTCGCTGGAGTCGAAGCGCTTTGCTATTGGTTCTTTCTCCACGCGGTTTTTTCCGTATGGATTCATTCAATTTCACTGCCGACACCATGTGAAAAAAGGACTCTGTCCTGTCTAAAATTTAATCCTGTTATATCAATTGGTTTTAAATTAAATGTTATTCTAAAGTTTTGGTGCGTTTTAAAGTATAGCATTGTATAGTTAAAACGATTCAGGGCAGAAAATAAATAATCTCCCTTACACTACAGCCTTGGTAGCTTTTTCTTGCACATCACATAATCACATTGCATGCTCCCGCCTTCACGCAGTGCTGTCATTCACACACGTACATACATGTTAGTTGTGCTGCGGTACAGTTTAGAAGAACGTGTTGTGTAAAATATGTAACTTAACCAGCGAGTTCAGCGTTAGTAGTGCGCCCTTATTGGAGACGGTAAAATAACTGTTAGTGTCATTTGAAATACAATTCATTATTTAAGGAATCATAATGAGCAGTATAAATAGCAAGGCACCATTTGCACGACCACATAAGAGCGAACGGTGTTTATCAACCCTCAAGAGGATAAAAACGTACCTTAGGAGTCGCAATGAATGAATATAGACTTAATACTTAAGCCATGTGTTCTATTTAGAAGTCCCTTCTCTCTACACCTGATTTCAAACATTTTGTTGAACAAAAGGAGCAGTGAATGCACTTCATCTACAGATATGAAATATGTCAGTTTAGATGCAGTCAACTATTATTTTAGTTATTTATTTTAGAGGCATGCAGATGAATAACAATTACCTACAGTTTATTTTATACTCTTGAACATTTCTAATGCGTATTGCTGATACGTTTAGATACGAGATAAGTTTGGGCAAGAGCAAAACTCAAGTCTACGCGTTTTCCGCTTAAGAAATTCGGTTCTTACTCTGACGTCTAAATAAATATTATTACACAAGATAGAAACTAAAAGTTAGAAGAAACATGATCACGAAGCACAGACTTCTCGATGTATAAGTACTGTAGATATGTATGATTCAAATGTGTAAATCACTTATTTTGTGAAGACAAAGCACAGAATTTCCATTTGTTATAAAAACGTGTGTTCTCCGCCGAAATCTTAACGGATACTCATTAACGCAGGAGTGCTCTGTATATGAATGGCACAAGGCCTCTTTATCAGGCTTGAGGTTCTTCTACATGCCGTAAATCAACGACACAGGACCACCGGTTTTACTTTCCTTCCGAAGGAAGCCAAGCTAAGGATTTTTACATCCGAAATAAATTCATGACTACAGAAAAGAGTAGTGCAATAATTATCATAATAGTTTAATTTACGCCGCTTTGATAGATGCGGTTTATTGCACGTTTTATTTCTGAATTTCACGAATACATAGGATTTTGTGCGCGCTGAAAAATCAGCCAACTGAGCAAACGGGAAATGTAATGCAACATCTTGGTTTATATAGTTCTTTTCGTTTACATATATTTTCTGTTAATCTGTAGAATAAAACTTTCCGTGTAAAGCATGCTTAACGCAAAAGCATCACCTGCCGTCCTCCCAAAATGCAGTCACGAGCTGCCACTGGAAGTGAGATAATGCCATACGGTAAAAAGAATTATGTTTTATCTTTCTTAGAAAATTGCATTACAAGGTCTCAACCACAAATATATAAACTCTTAAAATTTATGAACTAGAAAAACAGACTCTGTTCAGGTCAACATAATCCCTCAAAATGTATGTTTAAAACATTATAACATTTATGGTGTCAGAGTACCTCTCCTCCTATATTACAGCACTTAAAATTCTGATATAGACTCCATCTCACTTGAAGATCTTTCAACAGCACTTCAAAATATGAAAAGTAGTAAAGGTCCAGGTGATGGCAATATAAACGTTGACCTTTTCAAACATGCAACTCAACCATTCTTATTAAGAATTTTAGATTTGCTAAATTATTTTGGAATGGAGCAGAACCCCCAAGATGCTGGTTGAATTCAATTATGATACTATTCTATAGGAAAGGAAATAAAAATGACTGCAATTATTATAGAGAAAATTAGTTTACTAAATACCGGTTTTAAAATGTTCCCCAACACAGTAAAAATAAATTAAAAGGATAATATTGATGCAGTAATTTGTATCATAAATTATTTAAATGTAAAGAATGATTATAGTATGAATATGCATTTTTATGTGACATTGATTTGAGATGTTTGTTGATTGTAATTATTGTTGAGAAGTAAGTTTATACTGCCTTACTGAAACTGACAATAATAGCGTGCATTAATGCAGCGAGGGGGTGAGCTGTTTATCATTATTAGAGACGAGGAAGTTACGTAATATTGGCGCGTTTTTCTTTAGAATTTGCTGGAACATTTTCCCTAGAGCATATGTATTCATAATTTTCATTGGATATAAAAATAGACGCTAATGTTGGCGCGTTTTATTAGCCAATAGCAACTCAGTTATAATATTTAGGCATATCGGGGTGTAGGAGTATAAAAAGGGCTAGGTTAGAGGTAAAGTCCTTGACTTCGCTTCGAGCTCTCGTCGAGTCAAGATGGGTAGGAAGAAGACCTCCGCAGCCTCCAAGCTTCCTCCTCGAGAGGAAGCCACTACTAGCTCCGCCGCCGACGAAGAAAAGCTTCCAGCCTCTCCGCCGCCGCCACAGCCAATCGAAGCGCCCAGTGCCACCTCACCAGCCAGCACAGCCAGCAACACACCGCTGACCAGCGTGCCCGCACGCTACTCCGCTGTTGTCCGGGGAGTGCACCGTCAACTCCCGGACGCTTTACTGCTCACCGCCGCCCAGCGCTCTTGGCCGTCTGCGGCCAAAGCGACTAGGATTCGGAACGACAGAGGTCCCACACCGCTGGTCCGACTAACCTTTATGGAGGAAGACGATTACTCGGCGGCCCTACATGCAGGAATGCCCTTGTTAGGGCAAACCCTGGTGATTGAGGCCAGCCGCAGTGTGCGACCAACTCCATGCCGCCGCTGCTGCCTTTACGGGCACACAGACGCGTCATGCGACGCCGCTCCCCGCTGCCACTATTGTGGTAGCGGGAACTTCACCGCAGACTGCAGGGCACACGACCTGACGCACCGCCGCCGCTTCTGCGCCTCCTGTGGGGGCAAGGGGCACTACACAGGTCAGGCCGTCTGCCCGCTCTATCCACGTAGAGCTACGCCGCACTCCGTGAACACACCACAAAACAGCACAACTACGCCGCAGGCCTTCACAACCACACCGCAGAACTTCACATCATCGAATGACCCATCGCAGCACCAAACACAGACAGCAGTTACGAGCCATCCCATCATTGACGCCATCCAGGACCTACACGCTGAGGTGCTAAACCTTGCCAGCAGGCTCGCAGCCCTGGAAGAGCATCTCAGCACACAGTTTTCGGAAGTTGACAGCAAAATCACCGAGTCGCACGACGCCACCAAGACTTACATCACCGACATCCTCACCAACCACATGCGCATCCTGAAAAGATGCATGTCCGACATGGAAGATCGCTCCTCGAACATCTCCAAAAAAGCCACCCAGCAGACCTTGGAACGCATAGAAGAAAGCCACAACCAGATGACAGAAGCTTTTGAGAAACTGCAAGACCACAACAAGCGAATGGAGGGGAACCTCCACCACCACATAGACAACCCCTCTCCACACGCAGCATCACCTCTCGCCGCAACACCTCATCCACGTGCCCGGAGGTAAAAGCCCGGGTACGCAACAACAGACGCCCAGCACATCGACATCAAAGAGCCAATTCCCGGAGGTAACAGGCCCGGGATTGGAGCCAGCATCTCCTGTTAATTCACCACCGTCACAGGTCCCTGTCAGGGCCATCGCCATGGCAGATACCTGACCACCACAGCGGAGGATTCCGCCACTTTAAGTATTCGCCCACAATCTGCGGGTTTGCTTCGGCGGTACCAGCCACCATGTTTGCCACTTTGCCCCTAATAAATTGCGCCACCACAGTACAAGATCCTTCTTTTCCTCTTCCTTTTTCCTTTCTACAACCTTTATACATATATCTGTTTTTCCTTAAATCCTTTATTCCTGTTTTCCCCATTATTTAAAAAAAAAAGTAAAGTCCTTCAGTCCGTCAGTTCACCGAAAATATTTGTACGCTACACGTCGCCGTCAGTTCGTCAAAAACATTTGTACGTTACACGTCGCCTTCAGTCCAGCAGAAATATTTGTACAGTACACGTCGTTTATCGATTCGCAGGTTACGCGTAGCAGAGTTATGAAAATTCTCAAGTGTGGTAAAGTTAATTACACAAAAAGTTGAAGTACGCGAATTAAGAATGATCAGTAATGAAGTTATTATAACAGTTTCAGTTTGGCGAGTGTCAAGATCAATGTGTAAATGTGATAGTGAATGTGTTCGACAATAAAAGTGTAAAACAAATTCTTTCATCAGTGTTATCTTTGGATAAAAGACTCCTTTCCGTTTACACAACCTGTATAAAGAGAAGTGCTCGACCAAAAGGATAATAGCTAGCCGGAGGACAGTGAACCAAAATTAAATAAAATCACAGTAGCATTTTTTTCAAACAAACACTAATACTGCCGCAAATTGCTAACACCAGATGGAGCTAACAAACCTAACAAAGAATCACGTCACAAAATGGCTTCACCACGTGGAGTAAACACAAATACACAAACATTATAAGTAATACCGTCGCAAATTGGCTCCCAAACGTGGGGCTCAACAAATTAAACAAATATAACAAAAGTAACACCACTTCAATATGAAGAAGACATTTTGTGAGAAGAGCAAAATGGATTTAGGAAACAGAGATCTTGATGTGATGGATACTTCACAAATAAGTTTTTAATAGAGAAACATCGAGAATTTAATATAGAAACATATAACATCCATTGATTTTAAAAAAAAGCTTTTGACCATGCAAACTGCAATAAACTTATACAAATATTAGTGTGTGATAATATTCCACAGCAAATATGAAGGTAGCCCAGAAATTGATGCTTCACATTTTTTCTTCAACAATTATTTATTGCATACAATGAGAATTACACAATGAAAGAATGATGTTTTATCTACACACCCTATGTTTCCACGTAATCTCCTTGCACTTCTGTAGTCATCCTCCAGCGAGACACAAGGGTGTGTATGTCCTGTCGGTACCAATCCTTGTTCTGCTCACGAAGTCATTTCTTCACTGCGCGAATCATCTCAAAATGTCTTCCACGAATGCCATCCTTTAATTACCCAAACAAGTGGAAGTCCAAGGGAGCTCGTTAAGGCTGTACGATGGATGGGATAACACTTCCCAACCCTGTTTCGTGATGTGTTTTGAAGTCCTCAAACTTGTGTGAGGCTGAACGTTATCTTGTGGTTTCGAAACACCTGGATTGTTATCGCTGGAAGCTATTCTTGAGTTTGGTTAATGTGTTGATGTATGCTTCTGAATTAAAGGTACTGCCTCTTGTCATCACATCAATAACACTCTCACCTCCCAAAACACAGGGATCATGACCTTACCGACGGAAGCAGTTGCTTTGAATTTCTTTTTTCTTTTGTGGAGAGCGTCGATGACACCATTCCGTCGATTGTCGCTTTGCTTCGGGCTCAAGATGGTGAACCCCGGCTTCATCACCTATCACAATCCGGTAGAAGAAGGCCTGCCCCTCAGCTGCAAAACTTTGCAACAACTCAGAACAAATGTCTTTATATGAGATTTGTGTTCCATCGTAAGAGAGCGCGGAAACCATCTTGCACACGCGTTTGGGTAATCAAGAGCGCGGATAATTGCATCCACTTCCTTTGCTGATTGAACGCTTCAGTGCAAACTTCCGAGTCGTAATGCTTCGATCTTCGCGAATGTGAACATCAGCACACTGCAACATGCCAAGTGTGACAGACATGGATGGTCCTCCCGACCGCAGCAAATCTTGGAGCTCCACCGAATCGCCTTCTGATAGTCTTACCCTCTGTGTTCAGCAACCAATAGTAATTCAACCCATTACAAATGCTCCATAGACTTCACACAAACGTTTGTGAATACTCCTCACAGTTTCCTTCCAATGACGACACGCTGCTTGTAACGTACATAACTTACAGACCCCATTTTGAAAAATTGCTGCAGCTACACTATCTGTCGGAATAAACAGATATTTTGGGCGCTCACTCAGAAAGCTTCAAGTAATTCATACCTAACGTTTCGAATTCACAACTTTATTGTCGGCTGAGAAAAATAATGTGGGGCATTACTTTTGGCGACCCTGTATTTGACAACCTTTTTAATGTATACCAAGCAACTTTTTATTTCTGATAAAATCGATGGGAAAATATCCAATCGGTTAAAAAAATTTACCGGTGTCAAACAAGGATGTCCCCTCTCGCCTCTCGTATTCAATATTTATATGAATGCTTTAATGTGAGAATTTAGAAGCACAAAGCATGTTCGTATGGCTATAAACCGACATTTACACCTAGATGTCCTGATTGCTGCAGATGATTTGGTCTTGCTAGCCATTTCAGACGATAATTTACAACGGCCAGTCTATAATTTAACATTAATAGCTGATATATATCACATGGAAGTATCCACAGCGAAAACAAAAGTAATGGCATTCTGTAGCAAAAAAACTTGTACGTAGCAAAATTTGTATAACTGACATTTTAGAAGACCTTAATGTATTTAATTTCTTTGGTTTTAAACTTTCCTTTTTACGCCATCTAAACATATCACAACAAATATTTAAATTCAATAAATATGCTGGCATTATCAACAGTATAATCAAATCTTCCTTAATCCAGAAACATACCCGCATTCGCCTGTAAATAGATAATCCTTTTGAATCAGGCATTTTACTTTTTCATTTAAAAATAGTTTAAGTTTATTAGAAATCATAATAGAGGGTTTAATTCCCTTATTAACTTTACTTATTAAAACCCCTAAAATAAAGACCTGTCCTCCGTTATAAATAAGTTGAATTTTATTGATGGACGCCCTTTAACTGCTACGGTTCTTAGCGTCTCATTCTATATTGGGTGTGAGAGAGAGGGAATTTTCTTCAGAAGCCTCTTTATCAGGGTTCAGGTTCTTATACGTGTCGTAAATCTTCGACACGGGACCACCGACTTTACTTCCTTCCGAAGGAAGCCATGCTAAGGATTTTTACGCCCGAAAAAATCCATCACCCACCGCCTGGTTTGAACCCGCGACCTGGTCGTAGTAGCGAAGCTTGGACCTTACAAAGGTGTGATGAAAATAGAATACTGCCAATGAAATGAATTTTATGCGCAGAACAGCAGGCTACAATAAATGGGACCATCAGCGAAATTAAGACATCCTACAAGAACTGGGAATGGAACCTGTCATGTAGTATATTCATCAGTATTAAGAAAATTGGTTCCAGGATGTCATGGGTATGCCCAGAAGCAAGATCCCACGAGCGATTTTGAAATACATACCATCAGGGGAAAGATTACTGGTCGTCCTGTGAAGAGATGGCGGGAGAATTTTATGTAGACCGGAACAGTCCTTTTAGGACTATCATTTGTTAGAAAGATAATGATGATGAAAATGCGCCTTGGATCAGGTAGCAGCTTACTATTTTGAACATTTTAGGAGAGCTTCAGGAATTACGGATTTAAAATTGTTGTACAGTAAAGGTAAAAGTACATATCACGGAGGGGCCTCTGAAACCGGGGCAGAGCACCGCACGCAGGTCAGTCGGTCCATTATGCTTCCAACGTGATCCCTGGGAGGGAGGGATGAGGGAAGATACCCGAAGGGTGATCAGATCCGGATGCCAACGAGCGCAAGCATGGATGGGGTCCCTAATGTTTCCAAATAGAACGCATTCTACGACGCGGTCCCTGCCCACAAGCCACCAACCTCCAGGGTCCCCCGGAATAGAGCCCCACGCTGAGGACAGACCTAACTGAGTGGTACCGCAGCGATGTTAAGGAAGAAACCTTTACAGAGCGCAAGCCACCATCGCCTGGTCCTACAACTTTAAAACAGATGACAAGGGAGATGATGGGCACAGGAATTGAGAGGAAGGAGAGTCGTGGTAGAAGATGAACCACCCCAGCATTCGCCTGGCGATCCGGGGAAACCACAAAAAATCCGTGGGCCAGAGTGGGCGGTCGCCTGGGACCTCCCGAATGCGGGCCACAGACGTAACCGCCTGAGCCATCCCGCTCGATATTGTTGTGCAGTAGTTAAAATAGTTTCAGCTGAAATTAATTTTTACCACAAGTCACACAAAAAAGTTGAAAAATTCAATAACATATATATTCTAAAGAAATGCCTGCACAATACATCATTATGTTTGCATACTAAGCTCAATTTAAAAAATGGGAGTAATACTATAAACCATAGATAAAACTGCAGGCTCTAAGGAGCATTTCATATTACCACATAAAGTGATGAATTATGAATAAAAAAGTGAACTTCTTAACAGCGGTTTTCCACAGCTCGTTCAAATTTTGTGCACGTTTTGTATTTTGGGTATATTGTGAAAAAGAAAAGGTCAAAGAAATCGGAAAAATATTGGATTTCCATACATACACTGCCTTAACGTCTCGGCTGTTTTTGTATTTTCTGGTACCTTGCCCCTAATGTATTTTGAATCGCTATTGATGTAGTTTGTTATTACGCGTCTGTGGCAGCGAGTTAAATTAAACGGAGAGTGCGCTGTAGTGGTTATTTGTTGAAAAGGGCGAGCGGCTATAATTAGCGACCGCCATATTGATGGATGATAAACAGTGAGGATATGGTTAGTGCATACCGAAGAATAAGACAGCATATTCTCAAAGAAACTTATATACCATTTATTACTATCTATAGACGATATACTGGATCGGGATACGCAAAATTGGTTTCAATTAATGATGCTTAAGGTAAATATTATATATACATACCTGAATTTCATAAAATGTAGGTATCTATCGAGTTGGGAAAAAACGTTTTCATATGTTCAGAAAAAATCTGATGTGTTACACTCACATGACTTTCTCTACTCTTGTACAAACTATTTTTACAAACGCTTATTCTCCATCTACTTCGTGTTAATCGAGATAAACATTTGCAGACTCTATCTTATCGCTAATTTTCTTGTAGATGTAAGGGGAAAATATATTTACAAGGGCAATATAGAAAAACAGTAGCCTTTAAGCACATACATATCTCTTAATAGCTGGTTGTTAGATGCAGCACCATTCCCTTTCCCACAGATTAATACTCTTTGCATATCCAAGACGAAAAAATGAATAACGAATTCCCATTTGAGAAAATTATTGAAAAATTTAAGGGAATAACAAGCAATATCTCGAAATTGGTTTACTCAACAAAAAAATGTATATGACATAAATTGTGTATTTTAACGCGATCTACATTTTTTCTATAGTACATTTTTGTCTATCTCTTATGGTTTACCAGTTATGCAAAAGTCGTTCACAATAAAGAATACTTTTGGAGACATTCCCAGAAAATTCAAGATATACATTTTATTTGTCATAAAAATATCTTAAACATGTGATATTTTAATCAAAATCGTTTGAGCCATTTTTGAGAAAATTAAAATTTTCGAAAAATCTTCCATGTAAAGGGTACTCTGGGGTAGGGGGTGTCGCATCCTTGGAAGATACTGAACCTAAATACCAAGTTTGGTGTTTATCCGACTGTTCGTTTCTGAGTTATGCTGTTCACACACACACACACGGACATGTTTCTAAAAATGCTTTTTTTTGGATGCAGGGGGTCTCAAAACATGTATTTCCGGTGAAATCTCGGTATCGAATTTTTGGGTGGAATACAATACTTCCCCTACTTACTATACGTAGTAGAGAAAGTAAAAACAGTTTGAGAAAAATAAGGCGGTACCAAACAATATTCCTATAAACTTACTAGAGTCCTATATTTATTGCTACGAGTATATTAGGGCACCATATGTCCAGTTTCCATTATAAGATACTTGTATTACACGCAGGGAATATGGCAACAGAAAGCTTGTTTACCATTCATGATCCATGAATTGTTGTCGCACAGCTGCAGATGAGAGCTCGCGCTCGGAATACACGGCCTGCTAGCAATATGTATATAAACCGCTGGTCTGTGGTGCCGTATCTATGTTCGTAACTGCAGAGCTGAACAAGCTGTTTACGTATGGTTTCACACGAGGTTTTCTTAGAAGGCGTGGAATGAACTACGAAATTATTAATAGGTTATGATGTCTGTCAGCTGTTGCCACATATTTTTACCTTTTTCACTGTAAGTTGAAAGCAGAAATAAACAAACTTAAATGTATCACTCCGCCGAGCATATGGCAGCACCACCTGGATGACGGGAATTAAGTACCCGTGAGAGGAAATTGTTTCAGACAGAATGAGAATATAGTATATTGCGCCGCATGGGGATCGTAGTTTTTAAACATTGCATGTCTTATTACTATATTTTGCCTTACATCTTAAACTTCTAATAATTAGACAAATAAAAGTTATACCTGAAAGGTTCGCATCTGTGGTTAAAGGTACTGGATTAACTGTCCTTAACTTCAGGTTTAAAAATAATTTATTTAATGACTAATATCAGTATATCAGTTTTGCTTTAACCTTTTATTACTCAACAAGTTAAGAAAATAATTAGCACTATAGGTTAGAAAACAAACACGACACATGCAGTTCGAGCAACGATTCTGCATCATTCACAAAGAAGTTCAATTATTGCTAAAAAAAAAATGGCCAACCATATTCATTGTCAATTACAGGAGGGTACTTTTCACAGAATTTGTTAAAAACATGTAACACAATTGTCTTTTCCCACGCGTTTATGTTTTTCACAGTGGCAGAGGATTCCCTGCCATGACCACAGAGTACATGACACTCTCGAACATAACATTTTCTCAACACGTTGCGAAAGTACACTGTATAGAACACTGGGACTGGCAACTTATCCGCAAATGAACTGTAGCGCGTGCCGTATAGTCTAGTATAGCCTCGTAAACTCTCTGCTATGATTCATTTAGTTATAGGTGACTCTGAACAAGCACACTTTGTTTCATAAATTGAACTGTTGCAATAATGGGTTTTTTAAATTTATCTACACGAAAATATTCACAAAATGTTACGATCTGAATCGAAGTGTTTTATGTAGAGGAAGAGACGACATGTTAAGCGGGAAAAGTTGTAGTTTGCCCTAGGGTTGGATCGATCGATTCTTTTGCAGTAATCGGTTCATACGATTCGTTCACGAGTCATGAATCGATTTATACGATTCGTTCACGATTCATGAATCGTCCCCTTGTTTGCTGGTCTACTCTACTGCACGATTCAATCATGAATCGTGTCCACCACGATTCGTTCATGAATTGTACCCTTGTCTGCTCACTGCCTTAGTGCACGATTCGTTCATGAATCGTCCGCTTGCCTGCTGGTCTAATCCACTGCACGATTCAATCATGAATCGTGTCCACCACGATTCGCTCATGAATCGTACCCTTGTCTGCTCGCCTGCCTTAGTGCACGATTCGTTCATGAATCGTCCGCTTGCCTGCTGCTCTAACCCACTGCACGTTGCACGATTCAATCATGAATCGTCCATTGACTGCCGCTTATGTCTCACTCACAATTCTTATATGAACCGTCCCCCGTTTGTACTTTGCAGTTTGCAGACAAAATGCGCAATCAGGAGTTTGTTGTTACGGTGAGGGTTATGATCTTTTTTCTTTCACGTAAAAAAGGCAATGTATGTAAAAATTCTTTCCGCGCTATTTTGGGTAATACACTTGGAGTTTCCTGAATTTGTCAATGAAACCATCCTGTGTGGTTCCACTTAAGTTGCGATTACATAAGGTATTGTGCAAAGTAATTATGAAGACATTATTATTATTATATTCTTCTTCATTTCGATGATTAGGCATTCCACCTGCCTTCGCATTCTTTACTCCCATCTTTTCCTGGGGTGTCCGATGTCTCTTTTTCCTAACGGTTTGTACTTATTAATTAATAGTGGTATTCTTTCTTCAATCGTGTAGTGAAGTTCATATGATCTTTTCAATTAAATTAATTTTCTTCTATTTTATCATATAATTTATAAATATTCAGTGCTATAATTTTATGTTTCATTTATTATTAGATCTAATCTAGTGCATCCTTAGCTCTTCGTAAAAAATCGTTTCCGCCCTCTGAAGTTTACTTTTGTCCGCTTTTATTATTATTATTATTATTATTATTATTATTATTATTATTATTATTATTATTATTATTATTATTATTATAATCATCATCATCATATCATCATTCGTCACCACTACCGCAGTTGCGCGGGCCAATAAGCTCTATAGCTTTTATAAACACGTGACCGTGCGTGCAGAGAATAATAATTTTTATATAAATTTTACATCGGCATATTCGAGGTACCATTAATGCATTAGAATTGGCTTAGTTATATCGATGGATGTTCCTATACTTTTAATGTAGATTATAGTATATAACTTAATGCTTTTCAATTATATAATTTTAAACACTTTAATATTTTATAATCACAATGTTAATCTAACCAAGAATTCTAAAATTGTCTATTTTTCCTACATTTTGCATATATTTTGGCATTGTATATTATACCTACTACACTGTAATCATGCAATACTGTGTATCAAATCTCCCAGTAGAGTACTGAAAATTACTTCCAATTGTTTATACCACGTGCTGCAGCCTACATTCATCCATTGGCAATGCTTACGATTCATTTTACTGCGCTTTACAGCTATTTACACAATTTGTTTTTAAGAATTTATCTTTCTCGGCTGAACTCGGTACTCCTAGGTTATGACATCAGCATCTCAAAGAATCGCGTTGATCTACCAATTCATATTATGAATTCTAGCGATTTTTTAGTCCTGTGTAATTCACTCAATACTTTGATCATTCCGGTGTACTACGAATCGACAGAACCTGGCAATACTTTTTTTTTCTCTACTACGTATAGTAAGTAGAGGAAGTATTGCATTCCACCCAAAAATTCGATACCGAGATTTCACCGGAAATACATGTTTTGAGACCTCCTGAATCCAAAAAAAAAGCATTTTTGGAAACATGTCCGTGTGTGTGTGTGTCTGTGAACAGCATAACTCAAAAACTAACAGTCGGATAAACACCAAACTTGGTATTTACGTTCAGTATCTTCCAGGGATGCGACACGAAGATTTTCAAGAAAATACCCCCTCCCCAAACTACCCTTTACATGGAACATTTTTCGAAAATTTTAATTTTCTCAAAAATGGCTCTAACGATTTTGATGAAAATATCGTATGTTTAAGATAATGTCATGAGAAATGAAATGTATATCTCGAAATTTCTGGGAATGTCTCCAAAAGTATTCTTCATTATGAACGACTTTTGCATAACTGGTAAACCATAAGAGATGGACAAAATTTTACTACACAAAAAATGTAGATCGCGTTAAAATACACAACTTATATCATATACATTTTTTTTGTTGAGTGAACCGTTTTCGAGATATTGCTTATTATTTCCTTAAATTTTCCAATACTTATACTTTTTCTCAAATTCGTTATTCATTTTTTTATGTACTGGACATGCAAAGAGAATGGAATGCGCCACATAGCAACCAGCGATAAAATATTTGACTATCGCTTAAAAGCTACCATATTCCCCTTGCATCTACAAGAAAATTACAAATAAGATTGACATCTCGATATCTCGATTAATATGAAGCATATGGAGAATAGGCGTTTGTAAAAATAGATTGTACAAGAGTAGAGAAAGTCATGTGAGTGTAACACATCAGATTTTTTTTTATGCGGTGGTGTTTTTTATGCTGTTTTGATACCATGTTACAGCATCACAATGCTTGCCGCTTGGTAATTTCCGTGCTCATCATCGTACTCACTCGGCAACATTCGTTCGGGCTCGGCTTGGCAGACAAAGCGCAAGCGAGAATGAAGAATGTCCTGATCACTATTCTTTTTGAACGACGATTCATGTACGATTCTTTCTAAACGACGATTCATGCACGATTCTTACGATTCTTTTTAAACGACGATTCATGCACGATTCTTACGATTCATTTTGAACGACGATTCATACACGATTCTTACGATTCATTTTGAACGACGATTCATGCACGATTCGTAGATTCATTTTGAACGACGATTCATGCTAAGACTGCCACGATTCATGCGATTCTTTCCTTGTAATCGTTCATATGAACGATTCGTTCATGAATCGCCCCATGTCTTAGTTTGCCCACAGCCAATGAGGTGCTCTCTGTCACGTGGTTTTGTTTACAATTCTTTTAAGCTTAAAGTGAAACCATAATATATAAATGGATTACAGTTTGTTTCAAAGATGCTTCTTATCAGTATATGTTATCAATTATAATCCTGAATAGCTGTTTAACAGGTTTAAAGGTACTTTGCTTGAAAGTGATTCGATTCTATTTACCGTGTTCATTTGATTCCGCTCCATGTTGGATAGCTGCTGAGATCGATTGTCATTCCCCTTTATTTCAAGTGTATACTTGGCGTATCCACGGAAGGAAACAATTTTAATTAAACAATATGCATTTTCAGAATGCAAATGAAAAGCTCATTTCTAAAAATATATAGAATAAATATAAGGCAAAGTTGCTTTAGTTGTGGCCCGTCGAAGTAGCTGAACGTGAATGATTCGAGTTTTAGACGCGCAGATCCCTCGGCTACGCCCTGTCGTCGCTTTGCAGTTGCGGCAACTTGCTACACTCCTCTCCTTCTAAAAAACATCCCTCGGCTACGCTTTGAGGCTGAGGGCCCTCAATCTCTCGGCTACGCCTTGAGGCTGATACTGGAGTAGATGTGCGGGCCACAAGTAGAGCAAAATGTCGAAATATAATTATGTTACAGAGTTGAGAAGTTTGTATAGAACTGATACATGTTTTTTAAATATAAAGATTTAAAAAGCAGTAAACCTCTTGCGTGATATATGTTTTTTAAATATAAAGATTTAAAAAGCAGTTGGTTTACAGAGCATTTAATTTATACATATCTTGCTGATTTAATTAAAAGTCTTGACATTCTCCTCCTAAAAAACTTTGACAGGCAGATTTATTGATAAATTAATAGTCTTATGTAATAATTTCATGTCATGGAAATGTTAAAATACATGCACAAATACTTGATACATATGTATATTACTGTGCATTTGCACCCATGTAGTCCCATACAAGTACTGAACCTCCTCCATGTTTAACAAAGCTGCGATATTTCTCTCTTCAAATTCACAATTCTTTTTTCTCCATAGTTACTTGCCCATTTACTTAAACAGCTCATATTTACTCTCATTAGTAAATACAATGATGTATGGTTTTCTGCAGGCTGTTCGGCCTCCATACCCAGCTTCATAGAACACATTTCTTAAGTCTGAGCTGCAACAGACTTTCCTGTATGCTGAATTCAATAGCAAGTTTTGAAGCACTTAGATTTGGATTTTTCTTGACTTCTCTAAGTAGCTGTCTTTTTCCAACTTGGATAGAACTACAGGATGACCACTTCCTGATTGGTTTATGTAAGTTTTGTTCTGATTGGACCTGTATATAATAATTTTCACTGTACTTTGATCTGACTGAGGTCTGCCAGTGGTTTCTTCAATTTCTTGAAAAGAGTTTCCTTTTCGAAAGAACCTGATGCTGATTTCTCTCTCTCTTCGTTTGTAGTTCCACAATGTTTTGACCCATGTTACTTAAATATCACTCAATGGCTTTGAAAACAGAGATGGAATTATCAAATACAGTGGATGGAACACAACTGCATAAGCAGGAGGGGGGTGTATCAGTGAGGCAGCATATCAGTATGTAGATAAATACTTGTTTGACATCAAATGGAGCATGATTTTAAATAACATGGATTTGTTCACAAATTAAGCAACATATGAGCCCAAATAGCATTTTATTTCTAAATGTAGATATTAACCATGTAAGGAAATAATTATTCATTCCCTAACTATATTCTATGCACTATGGTCAGACAAATACTTTTTGGAGTAGTTGTATATATACTTAATGTACTGCTCCTGTTTATTAGAGCTGGCTAATTGGGATCTTTCTGTAATATAAATAAATGTTTGAGCACTTTTGTCACTGAAAATCTAGAAATTCCTTCTTTCAAGGTTTTCTTGAAAATAAAAACAAATCAGCACTTATGTTTGTCTATTGTGTTGAAAGTATTTTATTTGATTTATGATCCATCGTAAACCTATCATTTGATAACCATGGGAATTTCTGTCCAGATACATGAATGAACCTCGTTAATCATTCATGTAATGCATCTAATACGTGAAACAAATCTGCAAATAGCTGGGTTCCTGTTTCCACTTTCTCTTCCGAATGCTCTTCGGTTTCTTCTTCAGAAGAATCTACACTGACTTCCATAGGTGCTGAACTTTCTGGAGTCCCATGGGAATACTAATATTGTTGTGACTGAGTCTTAAATGCACATGGGATTCACTACTTAAATGTTATAAACATATTCAATAGTAAGTAATAAAGATATGTGTTCTGAACACACTGAACCTTACCTTTTATTTTCCAAAGGTAATGGACTGAAGTTTGCAATGGAGATTTATATCCTCTTGTATACCATTGGCCATTAATTGCACAATAATGTGTTGTAGTACCCATTTCTACTTCATAGGAACATATGATTTAATAATCTGGAACAAATTGTTTTCAAATATTGGAATTCAAATTCACCCAGTGGTTATAAATACAATGTGTTCATATGATAATTGAAATTGACAATACTATTAACATTGCACAATTTTAACAAAGTTACTTCCATTTAACAGTTTTTTATTTGTATTTATTTTATTTTTTCAAGCTTTTCAAGCTTTAATCTGCCATTTAGGTTCTGTGGACAAATTATTTTCCATGTGCTATAGTCATATGCATGAAGAATAGAATGTGACATTATTGCTACCCATTGTCATTAGCATACTTGCTGCAGCTTGTCATCCTCTGCGGTCTAGTGGTACCACGCTAATTGAGGGTTCAAACTGGTGGAGGGCAATGGATTTTTTCAGCCATAAAATCCTTAGCATGGCTTCCTTTGGAAGGGAAGTAAAACCAGTGGTCCCTGTCATAGATTTACAGCATGTAAAAGAACCTCAAGTCTGATAAAAGGGTCTGTAAGCCTTTCACGCCCAATGTAGAGTAGCAATGAGTCACTGGCTACTAATTTTGACTGTATTAGCTACATTTGTTAATGTTTCAGATTATTCTCACTATGCAGTTTAATGAACCAAATCCACTAGCATTTTCAAAGTTGGGACTTGCAGCACACATTGGAGATGCAAAGTCAGTTGCTGAGTTGCTTGCTCGGAATCATCGGGTAGATTTGGCTGACAATAGAGGGTGGACACCTATACATGAGGCAGCAGCAAACAACAGACTGGAGTGTCTCAGGCTTCTACTCAGGGGAAAAGGTATCCAAGATTGCAAACATTTTCGGGCAGTGACATGTCAGAATAATCTAGGCTTGCAAGAAATGCATAGACCTCTTTCTAAGAACTGCTTCTGCATGTAATCACAGGACCTTATGATGATAATGTGAAAGGTGAGAGTCACCTGAGTGTATATCCATAGGTGGCAGTAATTTGTTACAGATTAGTAGCTTTCATGAATCAAATCATAATGTGCTTACCAACATCATTTGCTTCTAGGAGTCTTTTTGGGTTGTTACAATTTGTTTGTTTTACTTTAAGTTCCTTTTAATTTTAAATTACCATTAGCAGGTGCATTAGGGATTTTTGCATAAATTGTATAGAAAATAATTAAAGAAAGCATTCAAATTTAAACAAAAACAAATGAAAGTGGTGTTACCTTTCCTCAAGTCAAGAAAGAGTGTGGCAACGCTTCTATTTGACATCTGTGTGCCATCATTGGATGCTCTCACAGTCTACGGTACAGTTTCTTTTTCATAAACATAGAATATAAAGTAAATAAAGAACACCACAGTTCATATTCTTAGACTGCATTATCTAGACTGAATGCTAAGCTGAAAAGCAACTGCTGAAATACTTAGGGAGTTCTCCTGATAATGTATATTTTGCTGTAACATAAACATTTTTCTTAAATAGTATTTCATAGTGCTCAGTGTTTATATTTACATTTGAAAGTAAAACTAAACCAATAAGCAAATGTGCATTATTTTCATTTTCTAGGATTAAAATGCTAAGTGTGATGTTCTTAGCATTCGCTGTTGAAGCAATTCGCTGTTCTTCTTCTTCTTCTTCTTCTTCTTCTTCTTCTTCTTCTTCTTCTTCTTCTTCTTCTTCTTCTTCTTCTTCTTCTTCTTCAACAGATTATCCTCGTCTGTAGAACTTAACCCCCTCTTACAAGCCAATGCCTTGGATCAAATAGACTGTCAAAGAGGAAGCAAACTTTTGAATCATAGCATATTCATAATGGGTGATCAGCCCAATGCTGGTATGACAATGAAGAAGAAGGAAATGAAATGCAGTAGAGTCATTCCATGTCAAGTCACACAGATTTTCACAAAATTTGACCATCACATCTCCAATTCACTTCATTTTGCCCATGGATTACAAAAACAAAGTGAATTATGTTTTAAATTATTTTCTTTAAATCACAATATCTTAAAAAATATTGCGCAATCCAACATGTGAAAAGCTGCACACCTCTCTACCTTTAAATTGGAATATCTCACAGCCGATAAGTGATAAAATTATGTTATAAAGTGCAATGCAAAGCTTAATATGTAATCTTTTAGTTAATATTTATTATAATTGATATAATTAATTATTTACATCAATTTTTAAAATCCAAACATTTAAAAACTATATATCCCTATTAACCTGCAAGTTTAAATTTCTATAAAAATCATAAATAAATTTCTTGTAGCTTTGTATATATTTGCATAAAACAAAGAGGGGATCCTGTATAGTTACTTTTAAATAAAATAACTTAGAAAGTGGTGCATAGTGGGATTCCAGCACGGTGAGGCTGGAGAGTGACAGCAGCAGCAGGTCACTGGATGCCTTGTCAATTGTTCAAAGCACTTTAGTTGCACTAATTTATTCACATGTGACTTAAATTTGGCATACAATTGAGAAACATTCCAACTTTCAGTCTTATCGTATGAGAGGCAACTTAACTACAATTTAAATGTGCACTTTTTTCCCTTCAGGCTCGAATGAATACCATCTGATTATTATTGCATCATAGGTTGTTGAATAAATGAATTTAGCTCAAAGGTACCAGAGATTGCTTTCGTGTTGCTGTATCTTTCCTAATAGTGGACACTATGTTCAAAACCACTTTTGTATTATTCATGGCATTGGTACTATGTAGCACACAATCACTGTTATCAGTGGTTGGTATTTTGGGAATTTTTCCGACATGCATCGCATGGTTTGTGTCTGGTGACAAAGTTAAGTCCTCCATTTTTAAGTTTGTAAGCATATTGTGGGTAACTAAGCTTAATGATTTCTGCCTTGTGTTATGTTTGAAAACAAATGGATTGAAGCACTAGTCTTAGCTCCGTTTCTTAAGTTCACTCATTATGCACTTTCATAAACCACAGAGCTAAAATGCAAAAAGCTGAAGACAAAGTTACATTTAAAATGAAACAGCAGAGAGGGGCTTTATAGAATATCAGATTCCAGTTGCTAAGTTACATCAAACACCGGAAGTGATAGCCTGTCATGTTTGTACTGCGTAATGCATCGGCTGGTGTGCTGCTGTAGTGTGAAGCTCTCAGTCAGCAAGCAGTCTCTATGTTCTAAAATCTTATGCGCTAACACAAATAAACTGTTTAAAAGCATACTTCTAAAGAAGATCCCATCCTGATATTAACAGGTTTAGAACAAAATATATCACAGATTCCTTCTGTATTTTTTCATATTCTAATATTAGGGGGTTAAATATGATATTGTGATTTAAAATATTCATACTTAAAAAAGTGACTTTTTTTTTATCCGAATAAATAGTATTTTGAAAGAGGAAAACCACAATGTTTTTATCTGCAAAACAACATAGGTTCTAATCTCTGACCATTCTGTGTTCCGAGAATAAATTGCTTATATTTAATGTGCGCATATAGAAAAAATGTTAAGTACCCTGTAAATCCTAAAATAATTTGATTTTCCGCAAAGTATAAAATACATATCCATTTATTTCATGTGTAGAACACCTAAACTAAAATTCAGAAATTTCAAAGAAAGTGGTGTTTTATGTTCGGTTTGATGTGGAATGACTCATTAATGAAAGGGATGACAGGAAAATTCACAGATCAAATTATACAATTCAGCTTCATCTAGCGACCAAGGCAAACATTGAAAAAAACTCATGTGTCAAGTTGGTCAGCCCTGGTGGTTTGAACCCAGGGCTGTGAGTCGTGCACATTACTGTGGTTCCACCTCCCTCGGTCTTAACATTCACAGCCGTTAATATGATTATTACATGAGGAGCAAAAGATATCATTTGCAACTGTTTTGGGTACAGAACTGAATGCAATAAGAGAAAATTAGTATCTGCGGACAATATATTTTCACTTAGCTAATCATATACAGCAGCAGAAAAAACATTCTAAGGATAATAAACAGAAAGAAGGTATTGGAATAGGCAAAAGCGCACAAGTTTTGGACTGCATAAAGCTGAGAAAGTTGGTTTGGGAAGAGCAAAAATAAGTCTTAATTCTTAAAAGGCCATTGGATGTGAAATTGACCAGAAAAATATCTCTCACTTTCTGTTTCAGTTGCAGTTGTTTATTGATAAGGCATCCTGAGAAAAGTATATTTACCATATATTAGCACTGAAATTCCAGGGATCGTCATAGTATCGAACAGTGAATTTAGTGCACTAATCTATTTTTAAGGAATTTTAAGTGTTCAGGAATAAAATAAATCCAGATTTAGCTAATTTGGTTAAAAGATTTTAGAGTAATAGCTTGAAGTTGTAGTTTTTAAGAAGATGTAATAAATTTGAACAATTTCAATTACAGAACTATGAGGTTCTGACATTTTAAACTTTGCATAAAGCAAAATGTATCAAGCATGTCCATAGCTGCAAAAGTTTTGTTTTATTTGAAAAATGCAAGGCCCATTCTACTGTTGTCCTATCTTAATAAAAAATTCCTCCAACTGTCTTTCATAATTCTGTTAACTTTCCATTTCCTGTAGATTGTCCATTTAAGGCCTATTCCTTTTGTAATTAATAACTGTTTTATCATGTGCCTCAGATAAATATATACAGTTGCACTATCAACTTCATACTTTGCTCACATAAACCATGGAGGAACCAAGTAGTGAAATGGTTTTGGACTTTAGGTGGGGTAATGGCAAACCCTAATCGAGGGCGCACACCCCCCAACCCCCTTCCACGCATGCACGCGCTCACGCACGCACCCACCTACCCACACACACCCACACCCACACACGCACGCACAGACTGTATTTGCTTCACTGGTTTTATACATTTATCGTAGTAAGCAGCAACACTAACAAATAAATACAGAGTGAGCCAAAAGACTTTGAACCAGCTGCGTGGTGTTTTTCCTGTCCGCATCCTCGGCGCTCGTTGCCGTCTGCCGCTATCATAGAAAGGCATGGATGAAACCATACAACATTTTTAAAACTACTTTTAAAGACTTTACTTACCAATTTTATGAAAGGAGATTTAAAACTGGCCACTGTCGTCCATACATTTTTGGCACCTCTTTAGGAAACTATCCATCACTCGCCATAGTTCACGTTGGAAAATTTCCTGGCGGATATTTTGTTTTAATTCTTCCAGGGTGTGTGGGTTTGTTTTGTACACTTTATGTTTTAAGTCACCCTGGAAGGGTATTTTATGAACAATATTACCGGCTGCGCTGTGTTTTTCCACTGGGCGTTTGAAAATATGATAGAAACATGATAACTCACTGCTGCTATAAACAAAGCCATGCTGTTGTAGTTTTGATGTGCAGTGTGAAGTGCAGTTTTGAGTTGACAGTGATGTGATGTAGTTCAGTTATTACGAGTTATTTATTATTTTGTCCTGTGCTTAGTCACAAAGTATATTATGCTCAGTATATGTTTTCTACTGCACAGCGTGTATTTATTTATGATTCGTATGTGTTAAGTTGGTCAGCTTGCCAGGTGAAAGTACAATTTGCAGAAAGATTTCCAGGTATAAAAGTTCCAGGCCGTACAACGATCCATGAAGTTTACAGTAAATTTCAGGCCACATGAAGTGTTCAAGCTAAGAAATCTAAAAGACAGCATTTGGTTCTTACCGAAGAAACAGACGACGTCGGTCATCATTTGAAAATTCCCCCCAAAAATTCCATGATGGATAGTTTCTTAAAGAGGTGCCAAAAATGTATGGACGACGATGGCCAGTTTCAGCATTTCCTTTCATAAAGTTGGTTAGTAAAGCCTTTAAAAGTAGTCTTAAAAACTTACACATATTGCCACTATACAACAATGGGCTTTACACTAAATAACAACAATTTAACAAATGGCATTGATGAAAACAGAGATTTACAAGTGGAATATGATACAAAGTTTACATAGCGCCTGTCTCGGTGGCAACTTGTACCACATTAGATAAAATTCCATGACCTAACATAACCTTGACATAATTGACCTGATCACCAAGCTATGCTTTCCTTGTAAATATTAACAATTTCACTTTTCACACATCAAAAAATCTCTGGTAAATGCACACATACCATGAAGCTCAGAATTACAACCATTAAATAAACTAAAATTGGTAACCTATTATTATTATTATTTATTTATTTATTTATTTATTGTTCTCCAACACTATTTGAACCCTAGTGTGCCAAATGGCATGATTAGATTAGATTAGATTGTATTCTGTGAGTTCACTAGCAGCCGTAAAGGCTTGTGAACATAGAACATGTCAAGGAAATGTACAAAAATTACATATAAACATAAATATTACACAGAATATGGAACATTTGAAATAAAATAGACACATACTATATGCGTGTCAAGGAAATGTACAATAAAGTTACATATATACATAAATATTACATAGTATACAGAACATTTAAAATAAAATAAAGACATTATATACAAAATGAAGCAAAACAAGTGTAATTTTGTACAGAGTTGAATACCTCCTTACTGTTATAAGGTTAACATACATATAGGCAAGAACAGTTATTTTGACGTTCACTAGGATTTTACCTTTGTTCGTCTGATCATTTTGTTCTATTTGATTTGTAATGCATAGCATTTACTGTCAGTTCTTAATATACATTTAAATAGCTTCATTAATTCTAGAGCAGGCATCAAATATGACTGGCAATTGTCATTAATATTTACTAATACTACTTACAGAGCTATATAAGTATTATCATCAGGATAATTTGTCATTCAAATAATCTTGTACAGAATAATATGCTTTTGAGCATAGGTACTCTTTAACAGCAGTTTTAAAGACATTGCAATTGTCAACTTTTCTCTTAAGATCATTAGGGAGAGTATTAAATATTTTTATGGTCTCGTAATATACACCTTTCTGGAAGCAAGAAAACTTTGCACTGGGATGATGGATGTTACCCTTTTGTCTAGTGTTTATCTCATGAATTTCCATGTTTGTAATAAATGTGGCTCGATTGCATACATAGAATTTTAAGATTGAAAATATATACATGCAAGGTAGGGTTAATATCTTCAGTTTTCTAAAAAGATGTTTGCAAGAGTGTCTGCTATGAGTGCTGGAAATGATTCTTATAACCTTCTTTTGCATGAGGAATATTCATTTACTTTCTACCGAATTTCCCCAAAATAATATTCCATATTCAAAGATAGAGTAAAAATATGCATAGTATACTAATTTAAGTCTATCTATAGAACTGACATTTACCAATGCTCGGATAGCATAACATGCAGAACTGAGTTTGGGTATGATATACGTAATGTGAACTTTCCAATCTAAATATCTGTCTACTTGGAGGCCCAGAAATTTAATGTTGTCTATTTGTTCTAGTGACATGTCATTAATCCCAATTTCTATTGGAGTGTGTAGTGATCAATGGGTTATAAATTTAACAACTTTTGTTTTGTCTAGATTTACAGATAATTTGTTAGCTTTAAACCAGTGTGACATACAGTTCAAAACATAATTCAATTTAATTACACACTCATTCAAGTTTTTACTTGTCACCAAAACACTCGTGTCATCAGCAAACAGAATTATACTTGCAATATCCTTTATATAAAATGATAGGTCATTTATACAGATCAAGAATAGTAAAGGTCCTAGGACTGAACCTTGGGGCACTCCATGTGTTACTGTTTTCCATTTTGATGTATGTTTTCCAAATTCAATATCATTGACAACTTCAACACTTTGTTTTCTTTCATTTAGATATGATACGAGCCAACTTAGACTTTCATTTTTTAGTCCATAGAATTTCAATTTTTCTATCAGAATATCATGATTAACACAGTCAAATGCCTTTGCTAAGTCACAAAAAATCCCACCTACATGCATTTTTTTGTTTAATGCAGTTAACACTTCATGAGTAAGTTTATAAGTTGCATTATTGATTGACATTCCTTTTCTGAACCCGAACTGATCCCTGGCAAGTATGGTGTTACATTCAAGGTATTTATAAAGTCTATTGAACATCACCTTTTCAAGAACTTTTGAGAAAATTGGCAAGAGAGATATTGGTGTATAATTTGAAACATTATTGCATTCGCCTTTTTTGAAAAGCGGTTTAACAATGGAAAATTTCATTGTCAGGGAAAATTCCTGACCTTAGTGACTCATTGCACAAATAACTAAGGGGAGTGGAAATTTGAGATGAGCATGATTTTAAGACTTTTATTGTTATTTCATCATAACCAGAAGAGTTTTTTGTTTTGAAGGAGTTAATAATTTTGTTTATTTCAGAAGGCGTTGTCAGGTTAACTTTAAATTCAGGCACTTCATTAGTGAAATTTGATCTTAGAAATTCCAAAGCTGCCTCTTTACTTCCAAAATTAATACTCATTTTGTGTGTTACATCCAAAAAGAATTTGTTAAATATTTCTGCAACTTCATGAGGTTTACTAATTTCTTGATTATCAATGTTTAATGTTATTAAGTCATTTTGTAACGAGGATTTACCCGCTTCTCTTTTTATTATATTCCAAGTAGTTTTTATTTTATTGTCAGAGTGTTGAATCTGTTTATTGTAATGCAATATTCTAGCCGCTTTTATTACCTTCTTTATAAGCTTACAATATTTTTTGAAGTAGTGTTTTAAATCTATATTATTACTAATTCTTACTTGCTCATATAATTCTCTTTTACGTCTACATGACATCCTAATTCCTAAAGTGATCCAGGTATTCTCTCTTTTGAAGTTAGATATTTTGTTTAACTTGACCGGGAAGCAAGCGTCAAAGTGGGTTTTGAAACACTGAAGAAAGATGTTATATTTATTATTGGTTCCATTCGTTTGGTAAGTTTGATTCCATGATTAAAGTTCAAGTATTTTGCTAAACTCACTCAGAGTATTTTCATTTATTTCCCTAGATTTCTGATAAGTATATTTAGGTTTGGATTTTAAATTTAACTTTTTAATGTGTAGAACTTGTGCATCGTGATCCGACAGGCCATTAGATTTTGATGAGACATTGCAAAAATGAATGTTATCTGAGTTTACAAATATATTATCTATAGCTGTAGAGGAGCTGTTTTGGATTCTTGTTGGAAAGTTTACTGTATGTGTCATGTGGTATGTTGTAAGTAAAGTGCTGAGTTGTTCCTTTTGAGGACTAGGTTTCAAATAATCAACATTTATATCACCACATATGATTAATTCTCTTTTTGGTTTGAATAAAAATTTTAGAAGATGTTCAAGTTGCTTTCTGAATATTTCAAAATTGCCTAAGGGAGATCGATAAAGAGCTACTATAGTTAAATTAAAATTACCTTCATTTAGCTGAACTGCACAGAGTTCAAGGTTTTGTTCACTACAAAACTTGGATAAATCCAAAACTTTATAAGTCATATCATTTCTGACATATATACAAACCCCATCTTTATGTAAGATTTTTCTTGAAAACTCTGCTGCTAAAGAGTACCCATGCAGTAAAATTGGCTGAAATTCCTGGTGTCAAGTGGTGTTCGGATAAACATAAAATGTGTGGCAGTGGGTTTTCAGTATTAAGACTAATAGTAAGTTCATCTACTTTGTTTCTTAAGCCTCTTATATTCTGATGAAATACAGACAGGCAGTTTTTATTTTTAATATGATCATTATTACTATTGATGTCAGAAGCATTATTTTTATAGTTACTTGTGGATACAGAGGTATTTGGGATGGTTATCTCAATTTGCTTTAAGTGTCGATGATTATGTTGACTATGGGACATATTTAACCTAAAAAAGACCTCCTACTAGTGACAACAGGAATTTTACCCTTAATTCTGTCAGCAATAAGAAGAGAAAGCTTCTCTTTGCCTCTAGAATTTAGGTGTAGGCCATGAGAGGTATAACCCTCCCTGTCTATACCGTCGACATCTGTCATACACATGTGAGATGCAGCAGGACTTAACAAGGCACGCTCAAGTCTCAGATTCATATCCCTCACCCTCCAATGAAGCTGAGGCTTGTCATACCTATGTAAAAGTCCCACTACCTTCACATTAGTATGGCTGCTGGTCTCACTGATGTCACACAGATCCTTTTCAATAATATAGCTACTATTTCTATCCAGGCTATTCCCTGGCCCACCCACTATCACTACATGATCCCTCTTGGTAAAACCTGCAGTTAGCTTTACCAGGTCTTCAGTGACATCAGAGAGCGCAGCACTGGGTTTAACTATGCCTACTACATCATAATCACACCCCAAGTCCCGTTTGAGCAGGGATGCTATGCCCCTCCCATGACTACTCCCAAGGGTTATATGTAAATATACAAAATCATACAAACATATAACAAATTAACTTAAAAATAAAAATAATTAAATGGATAAATAAATGCCAGAAATAAAGGATATAAAAACAAAGGTGCAACATGATTTGAAGAATAATTTTTTCAATGGCTGTAGGTGAAATATTGTTTCTTCTGACATTTTACATTTGCACGTAAAACCATCTGGTAACTCCAGATAAAAGTGTTGCAGGTAGCTTTTAAATTTTCCATATTCAGTAATAAATTGTTTAAGAATATAATTTGGTGTGAAAATTTGGAAGAGATGCAATAAAAAACTGAAGGAAAAAAATTAATTCCTTGTTAGTTGCCCATTTAAGCTGCGAAACCAGTTTATTTTATTTATTAAAGTGGTTATTCCACTTTTCTACCATTTCCTTCTTTATAAAAATTTTTGAATATGAATTTGCACATAGTGAATAACTAAATTTCAGGTTGAATTTGGTAGAAAGTTTTACGATCTGATCGGCTCTCTCGTTTCCAACAATTCCAGCATGATAGGGAAACATGTTTGGTATTTTGAACAATGCTCTTTCTAATTGTATTTGCCAGAGATCGTTGTTGTACTTATCTTGAATGGCTAGGGGAGAGGCATTTGAATCACTGTGAATATATGCACTAGTTGATTTTTAATACTCCATCTTATAGCTTGATCTAAAGCAAACAGTTCTGTTTGAAAAATGGAGCAGGTAGGAGCTAGATGAAATCCTTTGTTGAACTTTTCTGTGTCATGATCACTGCAGTTGTAAACCATGAAAGCACATTGTACATAACTGGTTTTATCTGCTTCTTCAACTATTCATGAGCTGTCGGTAAAGATGTTAATGTCATAAATATCATTACAATAGTTTTATTTAACCAGTTCACAGTGTACAGTGCCCAGCTTCCAGGAATGGAACTCTACCTCCGATATCAAGAGGAATGTGTAAGGAATCAGCGCATGCCTTTTTTATTGTACATCTTGGCTTTGTAGATTGCCGACAGGCAGAGTGGCTCTATACCAGAAAGGATTAAAGCAGCATCTGTGGAAATTTCCTGTATCCTCTGATAATTCAAAATATGAATCCTTGCTGAATTTGGCAAAGTTTCCTTTGAGCCCACTTTTTGTTAAGTGTGTCCTGAAACCCTGCAGAGCAATAAAGGACAAACGGTTCAACTGCTCCATGATATAACTTTAAGTGTAGAGGAGTCAAGGCCTCAGGTGAGGCATGTGACGATTGCTAAACTATTCAAAAGCTTACTGCCTTAAGTTTGAAGAGAATTAAAATGTTCTCGGAATGTGTGTTTCGGGTCTAGAATAACTCCAAGATACTGTAGTTTGTTGGTGACCTTTACTGGTTGATTATTAACGTAGATGTCTGGAACCTCTTCTAATCTTCTCCTGGTGGCTACCGTTTAACCAAGTAACCATTCCATGACCATTTAACCATTTAAATAGACTATAAAGATACTAACACTTTAAATTAACCACAAAGATTACAGTTATTAAAATGTACCCCATACATTATAGCTGTAACAACTCAAATAAGCCACAGAGATTATACAATTTGAATAAAGCCAGAACTTAAAACAAACCCCCAGGGCCGACCAAACTGACCGAAGATTTTTTTGTGGTTTTGCTCGGTGCTAGGCTAATGGTGGGTTGGATAATTTGATCCATGAATTTTTGTATCATCCCTTTCATCACTATGTTTCAATTCCACCTTCTTCACCACCATACCAGGCATTGGGCTGATCACCCATCCTGGTTCTCCTATGATCTCAAGTTTACTTGCTCCTCGACAGACTACTGATCCAAAGCATTGACTTGTAAGTCCTCTAATTGGGACACAACTATCATCTGCATTATATGCTGATAGAGGAGCACATGATTGCTGTTACAAGTAGATAAAGCATTTAATGTGCATTAGAATTTTGAAAGATCAAGAATGCATAATGGTGAAACACGTATAAGAAAGATAAACAAAGAATTTAGATTAAGAACTGATTCAATTAATGACACAAAACAACACTCACCTTTTAAATTTGTTTTGTGTCATGTCACATTATTTGGGCATTTATCTTTCCAAACTGTGGCCAAATAGTTTTTCTTTAACTAAATCTTTCACACCTAGTAGTCTCCGAGTTTCAATAATGAGTCTGCATAGGTAGGAGTGA
The DNA here is from genome assembly GCA_030765065.1 of Deroplatys truncata. NCBI lineage: Eukaryota > Metazoa > Arthropoda > Insecta > Mantodea > Mantidae > Deroplatys > Deroplatys truncata. The sequence goes on along the minus strand of CM060975.1, from coordinate 242,080,971 downwards.
TTAGAACACGTTCAAATAAAGCTTCTCTTTATTATAAATATCTCTTTGAAAGTAATAACAAAAAGTTAACAAAATATATTGCTCTTGAGATGCTTTGCAATATTCAATTGAAACACATCGGGAAAAGTCTTGAAATGTTAAATTAAATCTCAGATTAAAGCTTTTAATAGATAAACATATCAAAACATTTAGAATAAATTGCCATGAACAAACAGTTAACATTATTGAGCATATCTATCTTAAACTGAGTACAGTTATTTTAACTGGCATAGAAATACAATAACAAGTTTTTCAGAATAAGTACGCTAACTTACTACTTACATGAATACTAGCAATAATGTGTCCATAAGAATCACAGCACGAGGTACTGTTCCCCAAAACAAATTCACTTTACCATTTATGCTTAGCCTTTGCTCTAGTTCCCAAGTGTACATAAACAACTGCACACATACTACATGGACAGTTACCTATATTCAAGTACCATTTTACAATTTAGAAATCACAAACATACAATATCTTTCAAATATTGTATAAGCATGGCAATTGGGAAAGAAGAAAATTGATGAAAATGAAATGATCGCTACCAAGTTCGTTTACGAGTTGTAATATCTGCCATAATTCTTGTCAAATATCTACATCCAAAGTCATTTTGTAAAGTATTGTTATCTTTGTTGGTATTTTCATTTTGTCCTGTGCGTGGTCGGCAGGCTAATTACCTTCGTGGTCTGCTTCTCCTGCCTAGCCAGCAGTTACAACCAGGCAACTACAATGCCACAGTCATAAATCAATTCAGTTTTTACTCTTAATGATTTCAACAGCACTATCATTAACTTCAGTATTTATAAAGAATTTAGAGTTCAAGTGTTAAAAATAAGATTTCTGAAGCCAATAAAGAGTCATTTTAAACATAAAAACACAAAATATATTTCTCCATTCTCATTATCTAATAGTAAATTACCATATACAGGAATGATTCATACAAAGCATTTCACTTAGGCTGTGATATTGCAATAAAAAAATGTTTTAGGAATGTATTAGATACTTCACCTGCTTTTTGTACATTATGTATTTAATGAGTTCTGTACAAGGCGGGTATTCCTTTTTGAGGTAATATCTAATTCATGATCTCGTGCTTTAAGGGAAACGATATGTGAATCAGCGCACATTGGAAGGATACACTCCTCTACTCCTGGCTTGTGTTCATTATGTTAGTACTACCATCATTGAACTTCTGATAAAGAAAGGAGCAGATGTAAACCTAGGAAATAATGAAAACTGCACTCCAATTCATGAAGGTAAGAGCAATGCTATCATTTGCATTGTTGATATAATGCTTGGAAATCAAAGTCTGGGGAGAAAAGATTAGAATAAAAATTGAAATAATTTAGAAATTTTGATTTTAAATTTTTGGGGGGAAATAGTAAGAAAGAGTTTCTAAAATGATTTAATAATTATGTAGGGAAAGTAACAGAGAAATGCTAGAGGAAAGCTAAGGTCAAGGAGGAATTCAGAAAGTGATAATTGAAGTAAAAAAAGGCTAAATAAGAGCTATAAGGAAAAGGTTATTCAGAATGAGGAAATGGATATGATACATTGTACGCAAACATCCAGGTGGTAAGCATGTAGAACTCATCAGTATCAAGTAACTCCAAGTACAGAAAACAGATTTGTAAAATTAATATTTGAATAAATCGATCATTTTATGTATTTTTATGTTATTAATTTTGTTGCATTTGATATTTATGTTTGCAGCAAATAAAAAGGTCATGAAGATAAAACCTCTTGCTTTACCTTTGATTTGTTCATAGGATATTGCTGAGATTACACTTCAAATGGTTGAATGTGAATGCATTAAGAGTAGGGTTACCAACCATCTGATTTTGCCAGACACATCTGGTATTTATGTGGTTTTATATACATCTGGCAGGCATTTTAGTTTTTCTCTTGAATGTCCGGCATTTTCATGTAGCAATGTGTAACAATATATTTTAAACATTCTTTCAGTTGTGCATAAGCCTTGGGAGCATATTGCTCTCGCATTATTCGCAGTGCATAGTGGACTAAGGCGAAAACATAATTTTGATGCCAATATAAGCGAATCTATGCACTGTGATGTAACTAACTAAAGCACCACTTATTTGGATGGAGAAAAGTTACACAAACTGTCTAGATATTGAACCTCAAGCTGTGATATTAGTTTTTCAACAAGATTTGTCTGTGCACGTGCCCTGCACTTTTGTGGATATGAATATTTAAGTGTGTACCAAAGTTCATCTGATTGAATCATGTTAAGTATGTAATTTTCTCGTACAGAAACTAGTGAAAACCAAAAAAGGACAATGTAATTTTCAGATAAACTAAAAGTAAAGTATCTCTACTTCACTCATTGAAAAAAAAAGAAGGGTATGCCCAAAAAGTGTCAGGCTTTTTAAAGAAATTTCCTGCTTTTTTCCAAGTAATATCTTGCATTTGCGAGTTTTGAGTTGGTAGCCCTAAGAGTGACATAAATGCCTGTATTCTCATACAAGGCCCTGGTTCAGCAGAAAAATTTTCTGATTTCACACCACTTTCTCCATCCACTAACATTTCATAGTAATTCTACAACAGTTCTAAGGACGAAAGTGATAGATTGTGCAGTTGACATTTCTCTTTACCTTTAAAAAATTGAGCCCTCAGAACTCTTTCCTATTGTGATTCCTATAATACTTTCATGTAAAGAGTACACCGTACCCCAAGAGTAAAATCTGTAGTATTTGTTGTTGTTCACCAATGGCACTGGGGATTAATTGATCTGCATAATTTTCCCACTGGCTTCATAATATAAAGCTTTTTTGGCTTGGGAAGCATGCCTGTGTTGTAGTCCATTTAGCGTCACCCAGGGAACAACACGTGGAGGTGGAATACGTTGTTCCCCCTGTAGTATTTGTTTGTGATCTAATTTTACATATCTATTCAAACTCCTAAAAAAGCCATGTTCCTGGTGAATGTACAATGTGATCTTTTAGTACCTCCACAGTACCGCAGTACACTCCCAAAATGGTTGGTAGCAAACTATTTAGTATCTATCAAGGACACAGCAGTGCATTCTGTGCCCAAGCACCATCCCTAATTATTCTTACAATTAGTCTTAATTGTATTGTCAGATTCTCATACTGTGCAAATGTGTGTTCCTTTAAGTTGAAAATGCGTTCAATTGAACAGGGTGTGTTTAGTGGACAATGTTTTTAGAGGCGATATATATACTGAAAAGATGAAACAAAAATTTACAATGCAGATTCCACATTCCAGAGTACCATTTCGGATACTATTTACTATTTAATAAATACATTTCATGAGACCAGTTCTGTTCATGATACTCCTAGAGGTGGAATGATTATTTCTTTTGGAGTGCTGCAAAGTCATTGGTGTTTAAGATAATCTGAAAACAATAGATGAACCGAAATTGGCAATAATAAATTGCAGTGAACTCCAACCTCACTTAAACATTATTCACTTCTATGTTTTTTGCAGCTATACACTAAATTTTTTAGACACCAAACTTTGTCCTGTAATATTTAGCTCAATTATACATTTTTTGGTTCTACGTTTTCTGATCAATATGTCACACTTTTCTGGTTCCCCATTTATGAAATGTATAAATTTCTTACTCATTTATATGTTATATTTATGCTATGTTAAGACCCATTATGCATGGTTTCTTTATACTGTAGATTTACAATCCCTGCTGCTGTAAGGCAAAACAAAGGGCGAGGCATCAATATTTTTGGAACACATTATTCTGCGTACATGTTAACAATAGCAAAGGCAATTTTACAGTTTTTTTTGAACCAGTATTAAACATCACTACTGTGAATTTCTTTTTAGTTTGAATTATGAATAACAGTACTGTATACATGTAAGTACTCTAAGGGCCGGTGTCATCAACAATGTTAAAAATACTCTTAACATCTTGTTTGTTAACATTTAGTTTAATGTTTAACATAATGTTAAAACTCGTGCATTTCATCAAGCTTTTACAGCAAACTGTTAGCTAACATTTTGTTAACTTCAAAGACAACTGGAACAGCAGCTTTTGAGAAGGCAGTGACCGAACTACACGTCTTCTGAACACTCTCTGATGCACTTTTGTCTAAGTATCACATCACTCTCTGTGTCAGTAACAGACAACTAGTTTCATTCATGGTATAAGATGTTCCTGTTTTTTTAGGTTAGAATTGCAATGTCAACTGAGAAATCAAGATACATAGGAACTAAATGTTTCACCATTTGAAAAGCATTGAATACAGAACTGGTAACTAAGTATAAAGGTATTATGGAGTGCGGAAAAGTCGAAGGTCTTGCATTAAAGATAAGATGCAGCTGGGAGGAAATCCGCAAGTAATTTAATTGAAATGAATGTGCTTCTCCCAAGTTCAATAAGCAACTACGGCAATTTTATGCTAGTGTAAAGTGCAGCACTAAAAATGTTAAGCGCGAAGAGCATTTAGAATGGTTTAAAGCTGGTGGTGGACACCACATTGAAACTAATGCATGAAAGTGTGTTATTGCTGATTGAGGATCAAGCAGATCTGAGCAAAAATACTGTTTGCTTCTTGAAGCAATTGCTTTGGAAACCCTCTGGATAAACTCACAAATAGTAGCTTTGGAAATACCAACATTATCATCTACCATTAAATGAAAAATGCCAGCAGCATAAAATTTCAAAGTAATTAAAATGTATATAGAAGGCATGCTTCTGTTTGTACTATTCTAACCTCTTGTATTTCCCATAATACCATGCACATTACCCCTTTAGACAGTGTGTATCGCCTTAATTTTTTTTTGGGGGGGTGCAGATTTTCAAATTTATTATGACATACGGCTACTCTTATGTTAGGAATGGCATTCAAAAATGTCAAATACAGAAAATTTGCATCAGCAGCTTGGTTTGCAGCAGCCATTTTCCAATTTCTAACATTTGTTAAAAGGCCTTAACACAAGGGTACGGCAACTTTAACTTAACACCGAGTCTAACACATTATTAAAGCTAACACTATTCAATTAAACAGAATTTGTGTTAATTTCAGTGTTAAGTCAGTTAACATTGTGTTAAAATTTAACATTGGTTGGAAAACCAGCCCTAAATAGTGTATTATGTTTATTATGTATTTGTTTCATTCATTGCTTTTTTATATTAAATAATGCATAATTAGAGTAATAAATTAATAAAAGCAATTTAATTCCATAAGAAAAATCACTTTTATGTTTTTTCATTACATTATTTTAGCTGTCTTTCTTTGAAAATGTTTAACTGAGGTTATACTGTATACTAATTCAGTGACAAAAGAAACTTTGATCAAAGTATTTTACAATAAAATTAAAACTTGTGAATCTGTGCCTTCAACAGAATGGGGAACATTTTCTGTGAATGTGTAAGTTATTTATGATTTTTATTTAACTCTTCTGCTGTTTTCCAAATTCATTCCAACCAGTCCACCACTGTAGCATCAGAAATGCATTGTGTCAGGGTTACCGCTCCATAGCTTACTTATTCTACCACTTTGAAAGGACTTAAAGATCACATTGTAGATTGTGATCAACAGGAAGTAAATAGAAAAAATACATTTGGGGCCAGTTTCACCACCGATGTTAAAAATACTCTAACATCTAGTTTGTTAACAAGGTGTTCGAAGTTTAACATAAGGTTAAAACTTTTGCGTTTCATCAAGCTTTTACAGCAAATTGTTAACTAAAATTTTGTTAACGGCAAAGAGAACTGCGAACGCTAGCTTTCGAGAAGGCGGTGGCCGAACTACACTGCTTCTGAACATACTCCGATGCACTTTTGTCTACGTATCGCCGCGTTCTCTGTGTCAGTAGCCTGCAACTATTTACATTCATGGCAATGGCCAAGTGATTTTCCCGGTTGTTTGAGGTTACAATCACGATGTAAACTGAAATAAACGTTTCACCGTTTGAAACGCGTTAACTAATATCTGTTTAATAAGTATAGACGTATTGTCAAGTGCGAAAAAGCCGACGGTCTTACATTAAAGGATAAGATTGCAGCCTGGGACAAAATCCACGAGTAATTTAATTAGAATGAACGCGTTTCTTTTAAGTCCAGTAAGCAACTATGGCAATTTTATGCTAACATAAAGTGCAGCACCAGAAATGTTAGGTGCGAAGAGCATTTAAGATGGTTTAAAACTGGTGGTGGGCACTACATTGAAACTAATGTGGACAAAAACGTGTTATCGCTGACTAACCAAGCAGATCCCCAAAAAATAGTTTGCTTCTTGAAGGAATTGCTTTGAAAACTTCCCGGATAAACCCACAAACGGTAGTTTTGGAAATACCAACATTATCACAAGTAAATGAAAAATGTTAGTAGCATAAAATCTAAGTACCTAATTAACACTCTTCTATTGGCAGTATTCTAACCTCTCATATTTCCCATAAAACCATGCACATGACCCCTTGGACAGTCTATATTGCTTTAAAAATTCCTCCTTTTGCAGGGTTTCAGATTTATTATGACATACGACTACTCCTCTATTAGGAATGACATTCAAAAATGCCAGTTGTAGCAAACTCGCATCACCAGCTTGGTTTGCGGCAGCCATTTTCCAATTTCTAACGTTTGTTAAACGCCTTAACACAGATATGGGGATGTTAACTTAACATCGACTTTAACACTTTGTTAAAGTTAACATTGCTTGATGAAACAGAATTTATGTTAACTTCAGTGTTAAATCAGTTTAACACTGTGTTAAAATTTAGCATCTGTTGGTGAAACTGGCCCTTGATGTGTTATGTTCACTTGCTTTCTTTAGCCATATATTTTTATATGTTTTCTACAAACTATCCATTTATTTTTATACCTTTTCTACAAACTTCATACAAAGGCTTATTTTTCTATTTACTTCAAATTAATTGGGAAAAAAACATTTGCAGAAATGCTTTCATTTTGTTGTAGGCGCAAAGGAAATACAGGAGGCTGAAGTGATAGCTAAATCTTTGCATTTTGGCATTGAAATTCCATACTCTTTCCATTACATCATGAGAAATAACTGAATGGTGACAGTACTTGAAAAATGAAGAAAAAAAGTACTGAAATATTCAAACTAATAGCAATAAATATGAGGCATCTAAATGTGAAGCTCGCCAAGTCCAAATTTTAAAATAATTCAAGAGGGAAAAAACATGCCCATGCTTTCTGTGTTGTTTTTAAAATATGTTTGTTACAATAATAATATGTGAAGGATTTGGAAACACATAAATGAAAATAAAATATATGTTGTTGTTGATCAATGGCACTGGGGATTAATTGATCTGCATCATTTTCCCTTTGGCTTCCCAATATAAAGTCTGTAAGTTATCACTTTTAAGGCCTTTGCATTTGGTGAGATGTTGTTTGTTCAGGATGACATCATCTTCACAGAGAGTGCACTTGGATATAGGTAAGCATCGTATCTTATAGAGATGTTCTGCGAGGCAGTCATGGCCAGTTGCCATCCTAAATAAGGCCACTGCAGTCTTCCTTGCCATTTTTTGTATATCAACTCTATCTTTAATAGTCTTATAATCTTTATCCTTTAATTTATCTTCATCAAGTCTCTGCTGTCTTTTGAAATGTTGTTTAATGTTATTTGTTTATTTATTTCTATTGGTCCTACAGGTTTTATTTGTTGTATTGCACCTTTCTTTGCTAATTGATCTGCATGTTCATTGCCCAAAAGTCCAACATGAGCTGGGATCCATTGTAGAGTGACATGATTTCTAGGTTCAGCTGCTTTAATTAGGCTTCTTATTTTTATAATATTTCTTGTTGTTTTATTATTGTAATGTACTACGGGGGTGGTCTGAAAAGTTTCCAACCTCAACATGAAGATGACAGCACTCGTAAATAAAAGCTAGTGAATTTTGTTGTTCATCTGTTGACAGTTACTCACCAAAGTTTCAGCCATTTTGGATGCTCAGTTGTTATGTAACAGTCATTTGAGTGAGGTGATGTGAGTGTTTTTATGAAAATGGACAAGATCGAGTATCGAGCTGTCATTAAATATTTGTTTTTGAATGGCAATACGCCTACGCAAATCAAAGATGAGTTGGATTCTGTGTTTGGGGACTCTGCACCATCATTTACCACAGTGAAATTTTGGGCAGCTGAATTTAAACGTGGCTGTAAGAGCTTGGGAGACGTTGAACGTTCGGGACGTCCAAAAATTGCAACTACCAACGAAAACATCGCCAAAGTTCACCAAATGGTGATAGATGACCGCCGAATTAAAGTGAGAGAAATAGCAGAGGCTATGAACATGTCAAAAGAACATGTTTGTCACATATTAAATCAACATTTAGACATGAGAAAGCTGTCCGTGCGTTGGGTGCCGCGTTTGATCACGTTTGACCAAAAACGTGTTCGAATGAACATTTCTAACGCTCTGTTGGCGCAATAAATCCGAGTTTTGGCACCGATTAATTACTGTAGAAGAAACTTGGATACACCATTATACACCCGAAACAAAAATACAGTCCAAACAGTGGGCTGCAAAGGGGGAACCAGCTCCAAAAAAAGCAAAAACTGTTTTTTCGGCTGAGAAAGTGATGGCGACTGTTTTTTGGGATATTCATGGAGTTATTTTAGTAAATTATCTTCAAAAAGGAAAAACCATTACAGAAGCATACTACGCATCATTACTTGACAAGCTGAAGGCAGAACTTGCGGAAAAACGGCCACATTTGCAGAAAAAGAAAATCCTGTTTCACCAAGACAAAGCACCGTCTCACACTTCAGCGGTTGCAATGACGAAAATCCACGAATTACGGTTTCAACTGCTTGACCATCCGCCTTACTCACCAGATCTAGCCCCAGGCGACTTCTTTTTGTTCCCTCATCTGAAAATTGCGCTCGGAGGACAGAGATTTTCATCAAATGAAGAGGCAATCACCTTCGTGAACAATTATTTTGCAGAGAAAAATACTGAGTACTATTTGGACGGGTTACAGAGATGGGAGCATCACTGCAAGAAGTGTGTAGAGTTACAAGGAGACTATGTTGAAAAAAAAAAATTCTGAAAAAATGTTTTGTATCTTTATTAGGTCGGAAACTTTTCAGACCACCCTCGTATTCCATCTATGGCTGATTTTGAGTCTAATAAGATAACTACATAAAATAAATGTATAACTGTGTATTTTGCAGTAAACAAGGATTTATTTATGAAGTTTGTGGGTTTTGGTGTGGTGGGTTTTGTTAATTGTCAATTCAAGATTCTGTGATATAGATAAAGGGGTAGTTTAATAAACTATTTTGGTTAGGAATGAATTCTTACTATAATACAAAGCTTTATTGTAGTTGGTACCAATCAAGAAAGGGATTGACATTTACTAACCACATTGCGAAAAGCTTTAAATGAATATGAGGGGATGGATACATCATAGCAGTCATCATAGCAATGATTAGAAGGACCTTAGAAGAAACTAAGACGTTTCCATAGCAGCGACAGATGCAAAAACCTTGTTGCCGATATTGTAACACGTGATTAGCATGATGTGCCTGGTGAGCGACTGTTGCAGTAACATGAACTGCACGTCTTATCTTATGTTGTTGCTGCAATTATAAATATTGCTTCCTTTAGCCACAGCTTGCAATGTATTTGCATCAGTTTAGAGATTGCCTGTGTACTGACAAGTTATTTTTCATCATCCTATTTGTACAGTTGTTTGCTTTGTGTTTATGTGTGTTTGAGTCCATGAATCTGTGCATGTGTTGTGAGCATTTGCAATAATGTGTTAACACTTTTAACAATGTCCAAAAATAGTAACAAAGACAGCGAGCCAAACGAAAAACTGAGTGTACTCAGTAATCAAATAAAACTGTATTTGATAAAGGTATCCCAATTAAAGGACAAGCGCAGGAAATAATATGCTCTGTGAGAGAATCAGTGGCATTTTCCCATTAGAATAAGTATAAATATTTCACAGGTATGTCTCTTTTGTTAATACAGATCTTTACACTGATATATTCTTGCATGTTCTATCCTTTGCATGTAGATTCATTATTTTATAATTGTCTTCATATACGAATATAAGTAATACCAGTGAAAAAGCAAATGTCTTCATATACTAATATAAGTAATACCTGCCCTACAATGCAGGTGTAACCCATTCGCCTTTGTACACATAATTCTAATGCACTCTCCACATGGTCGCAATAAGTGGCAACATTGCCTCTCTCTTTCTGTGAAATGTCAATCCCTTTCTTCTTTGGCAGAAGGTATACAATTAAAAATTCAAGATATTCTTTGTGCATAATTATGGTTAACCAGAAAAGGAGTTTTTGATAGTATCATTAATTCTTTTTTAAATTTTTAGGTCAGACATAAATTCTCTCCCATTCTCCTTACAGGCATTTGGATATACTGGTAGTAATTTAGTGGAATATCTGCAATGCAATAATTATTGTTGTTTTGAACACTACACCAAGCAATAACATAGAATGAGTGAGTGAATAATCATGTTCGTAAATTGAGCAATCTCTCTCTCTCTCTCCTGGATGCTGGGATTCCTTTTTCACTTCCAGTTGGCTGGATTGCATAGACTTATATTAATAAAATTCTCATCCATATTTACTTTGTTTTGAAAAAAATATTTACCAAACTCGATTGTGTCTTACAAAATGATAGTATCTGTTGTGAAAGCTATAAGAAAAAGATACCAAATGTGTCATGTGGGGTGCATGTTGACTGCAGTTAGCTTTTTTGGACTTGGTAGTATCTGATGCCATAGGCGAATGGACTTGGCGTTTTTTGTTTTAAAGGGAAACTTTCAAAGGGGATTTTTTATGTTAATATTTAAATATAACCAAAGAGTTCTGCATTGCATACATAAATATATATCTAAAACATGGCTAAAAGTGGACTTGGCGGGTTTTGCATCTAGAAAGTATATCTCAGAAATGGCAGGTGCCACAAAAAAAAGTATTTGAATAAAATTGAGTACATTAAAGAGGTCTACATTTGTTGTTTGCTATGTTTTTGTGTATCTCTTATGGTTTGCCAGTTATATAAAATTCATTCCGAATGAACAGGACTCCATAGGCTATTCTCACAAAATTCAAGATATACATTTTATTAGTAATATAAATATCTTAAACATAATATGGTATTTTAATCAATATCATTGGAGCCGTTTTTGAGAAAATAAAAAGTAATTCAAAATGTTGCATGTAAAGTATAGTCTGAGGTAAAGAGATTTTCTTAAAAATCATGTCACATCCTTGGAAGATGCTGTGCTTAAATAACAAGTGTCTCTTTGGTGAAATCTCAATACTGAATTTTTGGATGAAATCTAAAACTTCCTTTACCTACTATAAGTTGGTCTAGACAAAGTCATAAGCTTTTATGCAAATAATTTGTATAATATCTATGCGAATAATTGGCAATGGCTAGATAAAGCCATGTTATAGTTACACATCAGAGCTTTTACTGCAGTTTTTTACTTTCATTATTCTGTTTGAATTAGTATACACATTCAAAATGTGTAATACTCTATAAATATATTACCAATAATAGTGATACTAATTTTCTAATTTCCCGAGTTTTCATGGCATACTAATGTTTCAACTTCAAATATCAGCAAAGTAGCAGTAATGATATTAGCAAAGTAAGCAATTTTACCAGTAAACCCACAAAATTAGAGATATATGTGAATTGGCTACAGATACAAGATCATACAACTGCTATTTATTGGTTTTTTAATGCACTTTCATCATGACTTCAAACATCATTCTAATATGTGTTCCTTGTTTGTGACTTTCTGTATTATGCAGCATTTAATAGGTCCATAATTTCATCATTTTTACTTCTAGTTTGCAAACGTGGAAATCTGAAGCTAGCGCAAGTATTGGTAGAGGCCGGTTGTGATGTGAACAGAGTTGATTATAATGTTTCCACACCCTTACATCATGCTGTTTCCTCAGTAAGTATACAGGAGTTACTAAAACTTTTAAAACAAAATCAGCTTAATGAGTAACTATGTTGCCTAGTTACATCTTCAAAACTATTGCACAAAAGATTCAGTTAGAAGAAGAAGGCTGCAGTGTCAACAGATTATGGGTGATTATTGCAAAAATGGCTGAGAACTTGATGCCTTCAGGAGCCACATGGTCATCCTCATCATCAACAGGAAGATCACTGTAATTAGGACAAGATGAGATGGTGTTCTGCAGCTCTAAGCTCAATGTCTGGAAATCTAGAGTTTCATGATGCAAGACGAGTAGGTGCTTTCAAGAAGCGGGTGATGGTGACCCTTAATTGAAGGGCCAATGTCCTAGACAGCTTGTACTGGATCGCCAAACTCCAGAAGAGTTAGGACACTATTGGTGTTCTGAGAGATAGTTCTTGTGCATTGAATCGCAGACAGTGAAGAAGGTATCCACTCAAGACAGAATTGAGAAGCTGCAAGCATTTAGCTCTGTAGTGCACTCAAAATCAAGCACTATCACGTAAGTATATTGCCAATTAGAAGAACTGATTTGCAGACCATTGGAGATTCTGACTGCATCACAACTGAGGTGCATTCAACATATAATGTTTCAGTTGTGTATGCACTTCCAGAAAGACAACATTGTTGCCACTAACACTTCCTGGTCATACGTGAATCATTTTACTGGATTAGCTATTCTTTCAGACTTGTAAATGTAACTTAGATTGCAGATTTAAACATGTAGAGGCCTCAGGTAGCAACTGAATCTCAGTGTTCAAAGGGAATTACAAGAAAATCATATGATAAACCATGATAGTGTTTTGCTACAAAATTGAAATTTTGCAAGGCAAATCTTGAGTTAACAATCCCAATGGCAAGTAATGTACATGAGTATGTTATAGTAATTAATTTGGGAAGAGTGTGATTACAGAAACTGAAACAATTTTCAAACTGAACAACGTGACTGTTAGCAAAGCAGCCCAACCACTGCTAAAAAGGATGGCAACAAAACAACAACAATTTCACAAAGTGGATCATTTTCTTTTTGAGCTTGTTTGGTGCAAAGTGTATAATTTTTGTAGTCAAGGAAGGAGTTGTTGAAGCATTTACACAACTCTTACTTTCCTTATTCCTCAGGAATCTTCTGTTTCTGCTTGCTTATAAAAAAGTAGGTGTCATCAAATCAGCATGGATTATTGCTTGGCACTATGAATATATTGACTTCCAGAAGCTGCCCCAAGGAAGACATTGGTGGTCCATCTGGGCCACCATGTGAGCTACTATGGTGCTGGTCTGGATAACCAACTATGAAGAGGGAGCAGTGTCATTTAATGTTCATTCTCATTTCACAACAAAGTTAAGAGGCAACTTTGATTATGCAATTAAAATTTATTTATTTATTTAATTATAAATGGCAAACTCTTTCTGTAGTCCTGCAAAATATACATTTCTGAATAAAAATGCTTGCATCTTTCTTTGAATTTATTAAGGATAATGTGTTTTAAACCAGTTGGGAGTTGGTTTTATTCTTGAGTGATTAAGGTTAAAAGGCTTGTAGACCCATATACGATTGTATACTCACACTTTATTCACCATTTGAATCTTGAACAAGATAAAGGCGTTGTCAAACTTATAAAAGTATAAATAAAATACACAAAGGACATTGCTTAAATATTTACAAAATACATAAATTTAGGAAGTATTGTTAGGAGAGCTACGATTTAAATGTTCTTCCACTGAAAAATAGCAACATTTCATTAAAAATGTTTTTAAAGACAATTTGTACCTTTTTGCCGATGTTATACTTTTAATGCTTTCTGGTAGTTTGTTGTATAATAATACTGTATTATGTTCAAAGCTATATGTGAATAAAGTTGTATTGTGGTTTATAATATGCAGATCTGCTTCACTTTTAGCTCCATTTGCTACCCTTGTTGGAATGTTTATGACTGCCTGCAGCCCATAGCTCTGTATCAAAACATTAATATCCTGTTTTTCTTTATTCTGTCCCAAGAAATTTGTATTCAAAAACCCCCTTGATTATGACATTCTTTTTGGTCTTGTCTATAGAATCTAGCATGGTATCTAATTTCTGATACAGTATCTTAACATCACTGCTTGGGTTTCTATATATGCAAATAATTATTAATTTATAATCTAGTGATTCAGTAAAACTAGCTTTGAAGTGCTCCTCAGCAGTTATATTTTTAAATTCTTGCAGCTTTTTAAAAGTAATGTGATTTTTTATAAAAATACAAGATCCCCCATTTCTTTTGCTTTCCTGCAATAATTGCTAGCAAGGCAGTAATTTGGAATATTGAAGCTACTATGTATTTAATTTTCTGTTAAACTAGGCTCTGTAAGGCATATTATATCATAAGAATGGCCAGACAGCAGCACTTCAAAATTTTTCTTATTTCTTAAGCTCTGAACATTTTGGAGTAAAATCGAGAAGGAGTGTGCTATGGTATTCCCTTCTCTAGAAGTTTCATCTATGCTTCCTTCTAAAAACTTATTTCTAATAGACTCAATAACCTTTCCTACTTCACTATTGTTTGGTTTAAACTCATTTGAACTATAATGAGTATTGGGCACTGTGCTGACATCCACCACTTCGTCAACTAGTTTCCCTTTAGTTCTGAATCAGTTACAGTACACAATAACTTTCTGAAATTGAATGACCTTCTGCAGTTTAGATGAATTCTTCCAAATTCGTCCTCAGCCAAAAATTCCCATCCACAAAAATACATTGTTTAATGGAACACATCATGTGTTTTACTACTTTGGGCAAATAAGAAATTGAATTGAATCCAGTTTAGTTCCTTGTGGATTCTTATAACCCTTCTTACTGTAGCATCCTGTTTTCTTAACACTCTACTGACAGTGATCTTAACCTTAGGCACTTTGAGTTTTATTTTGTTTATAAGATCCATTGTGTCTTCCATAATTTCCTCAGCGCTTACCCTTGATTTAATGTTATTAGACCTGGCATGAACCATCACCACTTCTGGCTTGCTTTTTTCTAGGTTAAGTCTTCCAACTTGGAGTTCAAGTTCATCGATTTTAATACCAGGGAAGCACCTCCCTTCATGTCCTTTGTTGCAGCATATCTGCCCCTCATATTTTAGTAGAAAGTCACCTATAACCAAGACCTTTGTCACTTTCCTTCCTTTGTGCATGTTATCGTCTGAGATTGCACTTTTCCCATTGTTTGTTGAGCTTCCCATTTTATTTTCACTAAGCACCTTGAGTCTGTTTTTCACATTCAAACCTTAGCTGTCATTTAGCTGCTGAGTGTGATTATTCTGGTTAATTCCGAGTACCATCTATTTTAATGGTGTTTTATTACTTTATAACCTTGAATCATGCTCACTATCTTCGTTTGTAGATCCCCAATTATGTCTTTCTGTTCTGCATTTTGCCTTCTCAATTCTTCATTTTTAGTTCTCAGGATTTTAGCATCTTTTTTATCTTCGTCAGTCAAAATTTGCTCTCAGAGTCTTGATATTTCCATTTGAGCATCATGTAGATTCTTGTTCAGCATGTCAATATAAATTTAATTCTAAGCAGAGGTTATACTACTGTGCAATAACTTATTCTGGATCTGGTAAATAATTTTCAATGAGGAAAATATTAACTTGACAAGGGTAAAATTTCAGTGATTGAGAATGATGATTTGGTAGGAGTTAAATGAACCAAGTAGTATAAGATATTGGTTGCTCTATTTTATATTACTATTAATTGCTGTAGTTGGATTTTTAAGCAACACTACCTAATAACATTCATGTATATGTATATATAAATGTGAATGTATCCTGGAGAAGTATACATTTCTTAATATTCTGTTTCAAGTATACAAGTGTTTAAATCTAGATAGCATACCAAGAATTGGTACAATTTTCCTATTAATTTCATTGATGTGTTTTTGCCAAGTTAGTGTCGACCCTATATAAATTCCTAAGAAGGAGAAGCTGTCAACCAGCATTATTTCCAATATTTAGGGTACAATCTGCATTACTATGTAACTTATCTTGTGGAATATCATACACTTTGTTTTAGATGTATTTAATATCAGAAAGTTGGCATTGAATCATTTGACTGTAATATCTGACTGCATATTTTGTATTAAACTTTCTCGTCGTTTATGTACTGATGAAATAGTGGCATATCATCAGTACACACAACCAGTTTACCGTTAAGCATTAACTTTCCTATATCATTTATAAATAATAAAAATAGAATGGGCACAAGAATAGAGCCTTCCAATGTGACAGTTAATTTTCACTATATTTTCTTTTGTATCACTTAATGAGGCATACTGAAATCTGCTTGAGAGATATATAAACCAGCATAGAGCTGGTCCTCTTATCCCTAATCTTTCCAATTTCAAAAGTATTAATAAGGGATCCACAGTGTCAAATGCCTTTTTAAGTCAATGAACAGAGCTATTCCAAGATAGACTTTGTCAAGAGCATTTTGTAAATAGTTACTTCAGAAGCTGTATTGTTAGTGCTACAACTTTTTTAAAAGGGCAAAATTGGGAATTACAAGAGTATTTTGATCTGTATTGTTCATAAAGTTTAAGAGTGTTTCCTTCATAATTTTTCAGAAATGTTTAATATAACAAGTAACACTCTTATTGGTCTATAGTTTGAGGGATGTGCTTTTTATGCCAGTCTTATACACTGATACAACTTAGCAATTTCAATATTTTTGGGAAGTATCCTTCTGTCAGTGATTTATTTATAAGATCAACAAGTCTTGGAATCAAATGATTTGTGCACTGCTTTAAGACTACACTACTAACAATATTATATGAATACTCGCAAGTATTTTTTAATTTTTTTATTATTGTAATACTTAATCAAAATTAATTGGCAAGAGAAAAAGAGATTTCAAATTATATTGAATGAGATCTAATGTTGAATCTGTTGAAGGAAACTTATCTTTTAATTCAAGATTTTATATATATGTATATCAGACATCTTCCTAATGATCGGTCACCTCACTTGATAATTTAAGTTTAATATTGTGTTGGACTAGTCTTTACTTTGGAACCTTTTAAGATCTTATTTGTGGCTTTCCAAAAAATGTTTTGCCTCAATACAATTATTTCAGTCATTGTAATGTGATTTGTTTTCTTTTTGGGTTTGTATCATGTCTATTCTCTTATAATCCTGAGCTGTGTTCCCCAAAGCATTTAACTTTTTATATTTCTATGCACATATCCCTTAAATGTATCAGTTCTAATAGTTCATCATTTATCCATAGATGTATCTTTTGAGAAATTGGGAAGTATCTAGAAAGAATTCAGAGTGCTATGGTAACACTTGGAACATTCCTGGTGATCAGCAATGCATAAAAAGCAGAGAGCCAAGTTAGAGAACAGAGAAGGACAATATAAAAGTTTATTAAAAGATATTTATTGGAAGTAAGGGTTGGGAAATACAGGATCAGTTTGATTATTTGGCACAATCTGGAAACCATATTGAGATTAAGGGATCAAACAACCATCTGATAGTAATGTATATCATGTATTGCAGTGATTTTAGATTTTGTTATAATAATATTATAAAAACATAATAGTATAAGCTACCGTACTTACAGGCAGAATTTACCAACCTTTTATGAGATTAAGAGATGAAAGAACCATCTGATAGTAAATCTATATTATGTATTCAGTAAGTTTAGATTTTGTTTTAGTAATGTTACAAATATGTAATAGTGTATGCTACCATACCCATAAGCAGAGGAAATCGCCAACCTTTTATTTTGAAGTGGCACTCTCCTGTTATTAAAGAACATGTATTGTATTTTATTTCATCCTCGGAAACATATACACATCATTTGGTTATAATAATTACACAAAAATAACATAACATAAACAATAACTTATCAACTATGTGTACATACAATCTTGATGCTAACTTATCAGCCGTGTGCATATACAGTGCAATTATAATAATCCAGATCTACATATATACAGCATACTTAAAAAGGTATACAATTACAATAACACCTATTTATACATTCAAATTTTATTTACAATATTAAGTTTCTAAAAACTTCCGTACAGAATAGAAACAGTGTTCATGCAAATGGTTTTTTAATTTGTTCTTAAATTGTTTTGGTGATTTGACCTGTTTAATTGGATGTGGTAGTTTATTGTACAGCATGAGCCCTTTGTAATTAAAACCCCCTTCGTACAGAGTTGTCTGATGTGATTGGATTGCCAGTTTGTCTTTATTACGAGTGTGTGATGATGTATGTCTGCATTTACTTGAAACCGATTAATATTGGATTGAACGTATGATAATACTTTGTATATATACATAGAGGGCAATGGTAAAATATGCAGCTTTAGTGCACATACATATGAGCAAATTTTGGTGCAGATTAACAAAATTGAGTATATTTTTATGAGCAGGTAAAATAAATGAGTAAATAAAAACCATGACCAGAATTTGGAGTTCTATTTACAAGATTAAAAATGGTGCATATTGCCCCTTCTGTGGGTGATTAGTGATTGCAAGGAATTTATTTTTGAATAAATGATCTTCTAATAGAGAAAACTGTGCTTTTTTTTACTGGTGTTATTTTGTTTTACATTTCAGAAAAATGTGGAATTGATAGAGTTCCTTTTGTCAAATGAAGCAGATATAGATAAAAAAGATGAATGCTTTTGCACACCTTTATGTTTGGCTTGCCTTTCTGGTAAATGGGAGCTTACAGAGCCCATTCTTTTAAGGAATCCAGATGTAAATAGTAGGTATGTTATTTTAATATTAGCATATCATGTATTTTGAACCACAGAAAATGAATTCTTATAAAATCACTAACATTAAAAGAATGAATTCATCATCATTAATATACATATAGTTTTTGGATACAGTCCATCAGTTCCAAAGTCACTTCAAGCTGTAAAGCATTGTAAATATATTTGAGTAAGGAAAAAAATAACATCACTGTGTTGGCCAAACAATGAGGTTTCATTTTAATTTGTGTCTTTTTGCATCCCATACTTTTTTTACCATTTTGTTGACAAACAATTTTTAAGTTGCAAGGCATGGCTCTGTCACTAAATGTTCAAATACAGCCCCTTCAATCTGTTATGAAAGCAGTATAAGCCTTTCTCAATGTCTAAGAAAATTTAGAACATGTTAAGTGCATGCCCATGTTCAACTTGTATTTATGGAGAGTTAATCATGATGTTTAAAGGTACTCATCCATGATGCCAGTTTTATGACATGCCACTTCTTCTGTTTACACACAGCAAGCAAAGTTTCATGATTTCGTGTTGCGCCGCTAGAAAAGTGGCATGTTCCACAGAAAGCATTTACATGATGCTATATTTGTGACAGAAATTTTTGTGCATGCCACTTTCTAGTCACTGTGTTCTTGGTGTGGTGAATATGTCATCTGTTAATGAAGTTTTGTCTGCAGCATGTTTGTCTCTTATTTTACTTCATCGATGTAGAGAAAAATGTAAAATGCGGCAAGAAAATGTTGGGTAAGAGAGTGGATTCTAAGTTGCAAATATTGTAGGGTTGTAAGCAACTTTCTGCAAGAGCTCTACGAGGGAGATAAAAATTTCTATAAGAATTTCCTATGCATATCAGCAGTTGATTTTAATCATCTATTTAGAAGAGTAGCACCTGTAAAAGCAAGGCATGATAATGAGAAAGTTAGTATCACCAACGTCTGTGTTGACACTGAGATTTCTAGCCACAGGCAATCGGTTTAAGATAATGGAGCAGCAACATTACTGAGTTTAATATATACCATATTTGGCTGTCATTATTTATAACTATATAATCAAATAGATTTATTTAGGCGACAGCTATCAGTCACTGATGTATTTATTTTGAATACTTGGCACAATGAGAACTACGACTTTGTGCCATTGCAAAGAATTGCAAGTATAAATCCTCATACTGCAGCAAAAAACATTGGAGAGGAATTCAAGGAGTAATTTTGCCATGAAGTCTCCTTGGCAATATCGCTACATTTAAAGTGAGTATGTCGATAGTTACCAGAGAATCTATTCATCTACTGCAAGGGTTAGCAAAAAGACTTCCTTCCCCAAGTCACCAAATATGCAACACGCACTGCATCACTCAGCAGCATGTGAAAATCAAACGGACGGTTGCAGAGAGGGAATGGCGCCCACGAGTCACATTTTTGCCACCTCTGATCTACTGCATCATTGTTGGTGTGGTAAAACATAAGCTGCAATGCTCATAAAATTCCCATTTTGCTTTATACTTGTCTTTTGCACCACTTCCAGATTTTCCTGCCTTCATTTTGTCCCTTTTGTTGGTAAACTGGGTTCTCAACCTGTGAATTTTTACTTTATTTTCCTGTGCTGACACGTTGAACTCTATTTCTGTAATGCGTAATGTATTTTGTTGCATTTGTTTGTTTCTGTAGTCTGCAGTGTCTACTCTCCACAAGCAATCTTTGTCTCAATCAGTCCAATCAACTTCTTTGTCATTTCCTTAGTCCATCTATTGTTATGCGCCATTATTACCTATGAAGAAATAAATCATCACCTTGCTACAATAAATTGTTCATATTGTTAAGGAAATAAAATGCATGTATCTGTCTTAATTCTGCATTTAGTGTAACACAGATTATGATCCTTGTACCTATCTCTCAAACAGCTATTTACTATCACAGCAGATGACATAACAAAGTTGCACCAAATATGCCGCAAAAATTTTTCTAAACTGTTAAGCCACTTTCAGATGGCACAGCTTTTTTTTTTCTGCTGTGTACATGAAGCAACTTCTGAAGTTGAACGCCACTTAGAAGTTGCACTGAATTTGAGTTGCGTGTGCAATTTTCATGCTTGCTTGACAGTTTACATGGTGAAACTACACTTTTCTTGCGCAGTTTGAAGTTGCAAGCCATTTAGTTGCATCATGGACAACTATCTTTAGGAACAGATCTTTGGTGACTGTCATCAGTAGTAGTCACTTTCCAAAATACGTCCTCTGTGATCTCCAGATCTCAATCTGGTCAACTTTTGATTGTGGGGTTACCTTAAAGTACAGGTTTTCCTGGTACATCCAACAAACTCACTATATCTGAAAGATGCTATCTCACAAAGAAATTACTAATATTCCAAGACATTTGCAAAATGATGTGCATGGTGTCATAGAAAGATTGATGTACATTGAACAAGAGAATGGTGGACATATTCTCAATGCTTTGTAAAATGAAAATCCCTGTTTACTCAACACAGCAATTCTTTTGTTTTGTTTTCTCCAATCTTAAATATAAGATTTGTAATAGGTACCTTAAAGTTTGAAGTGACTTTTGAAAGA
Source organism: Deroplatys truncata (assembly GCA_030765065.1). NCBI lineage: Eukaryota > Metazoa > Arthropoda > Insecta > Mantodea > Mantidae > Deroplatys > Deroplatys truncata. Next base: position 242,059,675 of record CM060975.1, on the reverse strand, counting down.
TAGATTAAAATTTACAATTCTAGAGTACTTGCATATTCTACCCCTATACTACCCCCAAATTTTATGTTGAAAGATAGTTTAAAATTTACAATTCTAGAATACTGGCTCCAGGAATTTTGCCACCTCATGCAATAATTGCAAGTGCCATCCCCCCCCCCCCCCATGCTTTCAGACATAACTGATTATCTGCATTGTCAGTCCTCCATGACTACTCATTCTCACGCAAAGTAAATTTATTTATTTATTATTTACAGGGGGAATCAGTAAATAAAACGTCAAGAGGAGATATATGTGGCGACAGATATGCCTTAGATAAGCCTTCTTATTGTATTTAATTCAAAGTTGTCCAATTGAGTTTCTCTGGATTTAAAAGCAGTTACTAAACAAAGTAGGCTAACAACACAAGAAGTAACTGAATGCACAGGCAGCAACTTTCAAGATATCACTATGGCAATAACTGACCTGAGAGGTTCACGAGTCACCAATGTAAACAATAAACTAAAGCTAGTGGCCTGTTTATAAACATAATGGTTATTGTTGAATACCTGGTGTGCACAGGATATTTTGGCAATGATCTCCAATGAGGATTGCATCCAAATCATTTTGGAGTTTTGCTTGTCACCAGTTTTATAATAAACAATCTCCAGAAGATCGTTATATTTTAAGTATGACTTGTAATTCCATCATATTTGCACATATCTTCTTCATGTTTTAAGATTTTGCTGCCCCTAAAATCTGTCGTCCAGGGTGGTGGCACAACTTGATAACCACTAGAGCTAGCCCTGTACTTGCTTATTCAAATTGCTTACTACCCCCAGAATTTTTACATCTCAGCACTGAGGTAATTTTTCTGTAAGTAACTATCCAATTCATTCCTCCCCCTCCCCATTCATCCATTGATTTCTACCTACCTCATTTTGTTTATATACCTCTATTTTAAACAGATGAACCCATTTAAACTAATTAACAAGTTGTGCTTATCCATATTTTAAATCTGTGTTTGTGTCTCCCTCTAGAAATGCTTCCTCTTTCTGCAATTCTCATTCCAAATTGGCTCCATTCTAATTTTTTGTAAAACATTTCCCAACTTAATCAATTAGTTTTCCAAGCAAATCTTTCTTTTCTATACAGTCCTTCAAACTGATTCTTTCATTCAAACCTAATTCTACAAAAATGTTTTAAAAGTTATTCCATAAAGGTTTAAAGATGGACAGATGAAGTATGTAACAGAAAATGGGATAATTTAAACAAGGAAATAACAATTAAAATGCTGGCGAACCCAAGGGCAGAAACAATTAAGCTTTTAAGGGAAGTTTTTAGGAAATGTAAGAGGTAAGTAGACAAGGAGCTTAAGAAAGGGACAACAGAATGGTTACAGCCTGGAAAGTGAAGAGATCTGGAATACTAGTTTTAACCCATACATACAACCTAGGGGTTAAAGTATGGGAGAGCTAATTTATAGGTGCACTAGATTTTTAAATGTGTTATATTTGCAATATTGCATCAATGAAAAATGGAAATAAATCTATTCTATTCTGTTCTAGAATTTTGTGTTTATCCCTCTCTTTCTAGCTGAAATAATAATGTACCATTTGCCAAGGCTCTATATGGACACAATAGCAATTAAAAAAAATATACTTTGTGGATCCTATCAATATTCCACTAACCATCATCCCCCCCCCCCATTTCCACTCCATATATCATTTTACGTTAACTAATGTGACATAAGTTCTCTATAGCTGAATTACTTTAATATCTGTCATCTTGCCACAAGAAGCCAAGTTGACTTTTGACTAACAAACAAAACAAACAAAAAAGGTTTGTTCTCTCAACCTACCATTGGCACTCAATCTTGCCCCAAAATACACAAATTTATTTACCTGATTTAAAAAGCAATCCATTATGTTGATAAGGAGCATTCATTCAAAATTATGGAGAGACAAATCTGAAAGCTCAACACTTGACAATGTTTAGCATTTGGAACTACACTGCTGCCTATTGTGAGCAGATATGACAATGTAGAACTTAGCAATTAAACATGGAGGACCATTAAATATTAAAACAAGTGGGCATAGTATAGTAACGACATCATAGATAGTTTTTATAGTTAATAGAACATCCAACTTCTGGTGTAAAAATATGTATTTACTAGCAAAGTGTCAAAGTCCATGGCTCAGCATTTTTCTATTTCCTTTTGAATATAAAAATTACATCTCAAAGTTAACTAGATGACACCTGTTAGCACTTTGCTCATTTATTGCTCTTATTAAATACATATTTTAAGGAAATCAGAAAATGTTTCATACAGACAACAATAATTGGAAAGGTAGAATCAGACAACTGAAAATTCAATGCCATTGCCGGGATTTGAACCATGGATCTCTCGGTTTCCATCCAGTTTGCTCTAACCACTGAGCTACCATGGCAATATGACTCAAAATTCCCCATTTTTCCCAGTAAACCACAAGAAGATCTCAAATTGTATTGAGTTGACATATCCCAATGGCAATTTACAATGCCATAAGTACTCTAACTCCCAGGCTTCATAGTTTTGACCATTATTAGGTCAATTAATGGAACTATTACTCTTCCACACAAGCCATGTTTTGGACAAGGTTGGAAAGGTAGAATCAGACAACTGAAAAATTCCATGCCATAGGATTTGAATCACAGAGCTTCCGGTTTACGTCGGTTGTTCTGACCACTGAGTGACCCTGGCAACATGCTTGTATGACATTAAATTCCCTAACTGATTTGCATTTTTCCCGGTAAATCACAAGGAAATCTCAAATTGTATTGAGATGACATACCCCAATGGCAGCTTACAATGCAATCACTATTAGGCCAATTAATGGGATTAATTGTCCTCCCACACAAACCGTGTTTGGACAAGGTTGGAAAGGTAGAATCAGACGACTAAAAAATTCAATGCCATCGCCAGGTTTTGAATCACGGATCTCCCGAGTTCATTGTTTGCTCTAACCACTGAGCTACCAAGGCAACATGCCAGTATTTTCTTTGTTTTTACTTTCTCTACTCTGTAGAGTAAGTAGGGGAAGGATTGCATTCCACCCTATAGTTTGATACCGGGATATCACTGGAAATACATGTTTTGAGGTGCTCTGAATCCAAATAAAGCATTTTTGGAAACATATCCATGTGTGTGTCTGTGAACAGCATAACTCAAAAACGAAAAGTTGGATAAATACCAAACTTGTTATTTAGGTTCAAATCTTCCAAAGATGCGACATGAAGATTTTCAACAAAATCCTCCCACCCAAAACTAGCCTTTACATTGATTATTTTTTGAAAGGTTTGATTTTCTAAAGAATGGTTCTAATGATTTTGATTAAAATACCTTATATTAAAGATATTTACATGACAAATAATACGTATATCTTGCATTTTCGGGGAATAGCCTTATGAGTTCTGTTTTATTTGGAGGTAATTTTGTATAATCTTGTATAACTAGTAAACATTAAGTTATAGAAGAAAACGTTACTACACCAAAAAATGTAGATCTCTTTAAAACACACTATTTATATAAAGTAAATTTTTTTGTGGCATGAGCCATTTCTGAGATATCCGTTATTAAAGCTTTAAATTGTTCATTTCTTGGTCATTCCCTTAAAATCCTTTCAACGTAAAGTTGTTTCTCACGATTGCATGGAAACAGTATGTAATTTTAAGGCCAGCATATAGCATCCAGTTCTTAAACATTTGACTGTCGCTGTTCCCTTTGTATCTATAACAAAATGTATAATGTAGCTATTTCTGCAAACGTTTATTTGGATTAAAATGTAGCAGATAAAAAAATAAGCTTGAGTAAGAATAATTTGTGTACCCACTAATAAATGATAGAGGGTAGAGAAAGTTATGTGAATGTAACATCAGATTTTTAGAAAAAGGTCCATGTGTGTGTATGTCTCTGAACAGCATAACACAAAAGCGAAAAGCCAGATAAATACCAAACTTGGTATTTAAGTTTGGTACCTTCCAAAGATGCGACACAGGGATTTTCAAGAAAATCCCCCACCCCAAACCTCTTTACATGGATAATTTTTCAAAATTTTGATTTTCTAAAAGATGGATCTAACAGTTTTGATTAAAATAGCACATATTAAGGATATTTACATGATAAATAAAATATATATGTTGAATTTTCTGGGAATAGCCTGTAAAGTTGTCTTTATTTGAAAGGAATGTTGTATAATCTTGTATAAACGTTAAACGTTAAGCAACAGACGAAAATGTGCTACACAAAAAGTAGATCTCTTTAAAACATACAATTTATTTCAAATCAGTTTTTTTGTGGCATAAGCCATTTCTGAGATATCTGTTAGTAATGGTTCGAATTGTTCATTACTTAGCCATTCTCTTGAATTCTTGTTAACATTCAGTTGCTTCTTGTGATGTCATGGAAACAGTAAGGAATTTTAAGGACAGCATTTAGCGTCCAGTTATTAAACATTTGACTACCACAGTTCCCATTGTATCTATAACAAAATGTGCAATGTAGCTATTTCTGCAAAGATTTATTTGGATTAAAATGTAGTTGATAGAAAAGTAAGCTTTAGTAAGAATAGCTTGTATACCCATTATTTATACAGTTTTAGTATATATATATATATATATGCAGACCTCTTGTTATTAGGATCTTTACATAGCTGTATGGTTCTAGGACCCTTGATGAATCAACACCACTTATGTTGGCCACACAAAGTGCCAATCTAAAAATTGTTAGTGAATTGCTGAAGTATGGAGCTGATCCAAACTTGGCTGCTGAAGATCATACATTAGCACTGCATCAAGCAGTACATTCAGGTGACAACAGGTAATCAGCAACAAACTACTTTAAATAATTGTTTTGAGAGAATGTTCCCTTAAGACTCGGTTTAAATTGCATGGATGTTAAATGCAATAGCACATGAAAATTTAAAGTTTAGACTGTCACCCTGTGAAGTGGCATTTCATAACCCTAAACAGTAAGTTAAACATCCTTAATTGTGTATGGTTTTAGCTGCATAAAGTAAAATTGTTGCAGTTTAAACGCTAACTACTTTGAAGGTGAAATTATATTGATTTTAGTTTTATAAAGTGTTAAGTTCTTTGGTTAATGTTAACAATAGACTAAATATGCTGTGCATTATATTATCTTTTAAAAAGTGATAATTTGAATGCATAATTTTGGTTTTTATAGAACTGTAGAACATTCCTATGTGTTATTTATGAAACACATGTAACTGAACATGACCAAATGCTGCTTGATTGAGTCTAAACCTGTTTAAAAGTCCTCAAGAGTAAATTTTTATGGCTTTATAGTATTTTTATTAAATTTTTAAACTTGCTACGTTTTGTTTTTAAATTCCCAATACCATAGTTTAAAAAATTTCTAAGTTCTCTACCTGCCATATGTATAAACTTTTATGATATGAGAAAATGGGAATTCTTTGGTGAGCATTAGTCTTTAAGCATTTCATAAGAATGCACTATAGTCGTAGGATAAATGTATATTTGTAGATATAATGACAAGAAGTAATAATTTTATTGGCAATCCATATATAGCATTTAGTATACAGACTTGTTTCTCTGAATTGCATGAAGTCACTTTGATTAGGTAATGTGCCTAAAACGTTTAATATATGTACCTATGTGTGCCTTATGCTTTTGCTGAAATCTTTCATTTTGCGAAGATCCTAGGCAGATCATGAAAAGCTGACAAGCTGAAAAACTGCAAAAGTATACATTTCCGTGCAGTTCTTCATGAAATGATGGATATGTTAGGCATATAGTGTAACTCTAGCCTAATCTTTCGCTATCGGCTTACTTTTAGAGGCTCCATCAGAAGGTGTATAGGATGAAGTGCTGACACAGATTTCAGCAAAAGCTGTGACATACGTGCATGTGACACCAATAATTTTAAGGCATGATTGATGGTTTCCATTTGAGTACCTATTTTCTTTTAGGGAATGTGTGCCCTAAACGTTTTATTATTAAGCTAGAGGGCATTAATGTTTTTCAAATGCTGCATTGGGTTGGATGAAATTCCACCAAACAGGTCGCTATGCATCTTTTGCCACTAGGAATTGGGGGTTGTTTTAAATAAGAGAAGCTGTGTATCTTTAATGTTAAAGAATGCAAAACTCTCTTAAATTGACTTATTAACTTGTAAATCTTTATTTAATTATATCCATGTGCTCTGAAGTAGGTCAAAACTTTAACTGATCAGCTGTGAATTTGTAGTCAATAACACACACAAATAACACTATTGTTGGTCAAATTTTCTCCAGCATTATACTTATTATTTGAGAAAAGTTAAAACAATGTTAAATGATGCAAACATATGTGTATTTTTAAAAGGCTTCAAACATAATTAAAGTAAGAACAAAACAAGAATTGAACAAGTGCATAAGTGTTTTTAAAAGATGTTCAAAATACTGACTGTTGATTTTAGAGCATAGTGTTAGCATTGTTGTAATGACTGCTAAGTTCTTTCATAAATACCTGGCATATCACAAAAAGCATCAAATACTATAAAGATACTGGCCATCTACTCCTCTTCTTAACTGGCGCCTCATACACAAGAGTCTGAATATGTCTCCAAAAACAAAAATCCCAAAGGGTTTAAATCTGGTGAACATGCTGGCCATGATTTCAGTGCTGCTCTACCGATCCAGCAATCAGGATATGTTACACTTAGGAAATTCCTTACAGCACTGGATAATGCGCAGGTGCTCCATTGCTTTATAACCACATTAACTGTGTATTCCTATAGGAACATCTTTTAGAAGTTCTGTCAAATATGCTGTAAAAATCATAGGTAAATGTGCCCTGTCAAACAAAGGTAGTAAATAGAGCCTAACGAGTGTGTTATTCACAATGCCAGCCCAAATGTTCATTGCAAACCAATGTTAGTAATTTGTAACTATAATGGTTCTAGGGATTTCCTGTGCCCATATATGATTGTTATGCATGTTAAACATGCTCTCTCATGTAAAAACTTTGTCCATCCACAATATGGTTACAGAAAATCTTGGTTGATAAAAGCATTTATGAAGAAATCACTGGACAAATTCTAGTCAGGGTGGAAAGTCATTTGGCCCCAGTGCTTCAGCTCAGGTGAGATGATACAAGTGTTCACACAGAATTCTAGTAACTAAAGACTGGCAGGCATGCAAGGCATGCACTATTGCTCTTGTGCTTGTGGACGGAGAATTATGGACCCATTCAAGAACCTCCTCTTCTAGAGCCACAGTTTTTACATTACTCCTGAATGATGCACTTGTTTTTGGAAGGTTCCTGATTCTCGTAGTCGATGTATGGCAGTAAAGGTGCTGTGATGAGGGCAAATATCTCTGTGGGTAAAACTCGGCATAAAGATCTCATGCCCTTTTGCATTTCCCCAAGCAGCACCATAAATGTAATGCATGTCTGACAGTTCTGTGAACATAAATGGAACATTTTCACAATAGACTGTAAAACTAAAAGTCCTTCCAGTAAATGGAGTACTTTAGAATGTCCTGATAGCTGAGATTACCTACCTACACCTCTTGTATGAATCACAAAGTGCTACATACGCAACAGAATCTCTTACCACTTAAATAACAAAATGCAGGTTTTAGGTTAATTGTGATAAAAAGAATGTTAAAACAGAGCACAAGTGATGTTCCAAAATGCAAAGACCAAACACAAGCGATATTCCAATGCTGCAGGAGAACAGGGATCTGTTTGACAGAATTCCATCTTAACCCAACACAGCATTTGCCCTCTAGCTCAGTAACAGGATGTTAACGGGCATGCATTCCCTGTAAGAAAATACTCAAATAGAATCCCTGAATCACGTCTTAAAATTATTCAGTGTTATTCTGACTCGCTTTATATGTATACATGTTAATGTGTACAGCGATAAAAACTCAAGGTTGAGAAACAACAAAAGATCTAAAATGATCACAATAGCTAGCTGTTACAGATAAAAATGCAGACACAATATGAACACTATATATTGGACTTTAAAGTCTTTCTTCAGGCTAGGAGAAATGTAAACACCTTAGCTTTATGATTACAAGTGCCAGGAATAAAGCCAATCTTCCAGTGTAACGATGTTTTACAAAACAACCAATGATCAACATCCATAGACCAACATCTATGGATGTTGATGTGCACCCGTGAACAAAAAAAAAGAGCCATATCTTGAACGCCAAATTTTTCTAAGTCCTACACAACACAGCACTTTGTTTACACCTTATGCAATGCAGTTGTGTAGCCATGCAGCAAGTTGTACGGCATTACTAAACATGCTACCTTCCACGTGTCTTTACTGTGGCAAAGTGTAGGGTACTTCTGTGGTTAAGTCTTCTAAGACTTCGCTTCTCACATGCAGCAAACACTTTTTTTTCTTTCTTCTGTTAGTAATGTTTAATCAATACATAGAGGCTACTTATTTTTGATATACTGCATTTCATACACAGCATATGGTAAAGTTAATAATAGAGTAGATTTTTATTATTATTTTTTCAATATACACCATTACAGTGGTAATGTTACATGTATTACTTAACCTATTTATATTGTATATAGTTAATGTTAATTTACATGGTTAAGTCCACGTTATTACATCATACATACATATTAATCGTTTACTATTGTTTTTATGTATTTCATAAAATGTTTTATATACTTTAGCACAAAATCTTTCTGAGATGCTGGCCATTTTTATCCCTTTGTGTATTTCATTCTTCAAAACATTTCTTGCCTGTTTGTATTTCACAGTCGTAGAGGAGATGGTGTACAGTCTGCATTGCTTTCTGACATTGACAGGTTGGATCGTTAATAATTTCTATTCTATGAAGATGTGCTTTGATTTTTCTGTGTCTGGTTACTATTTCTGTAACTTCTGACGTTATCTTAATTTTAAGCTTTGTTCTATCTGTAACAGATAGAAAGAATTTGTTATAGGTAGTCCCTTTTATTGTGTTGTTCCATTCATTCTGCTGTTTTATAGTTCCTTCTTCTTTTATCTCAGTAATAATTGACAATTTAGGTTTTTTTCTGTACATTATAGTTCCACTGGTTTCTGTTGCAGCTTCCTTTGCTAATCTATCTGCTGTTTCATTATCCTGATTGCCAAAATGAGCTTTGGTCCATCCAAAGTGTATTATCCAATTCTGTTTTCAAAGTTTTCTTAGTATATGTCTTATTTCTGACATTATGTATCCTTGATTAAAGTTGTTTTTTAATAGTTCAAAAGAACTTGACTATGTGTGTACACAGCGACTATTCTTTCTTCAGAGTTGATTTTATCTAGGAATGATATGCTTTCTAAAGCTTTAAGAATTCCTATTTGTTCAGCCTGATTATTTGAACAGTGGTTGTCTAGTTTTACTTTCAATGTGTGCAATATCTGTTCATTCTTTTAAGACGACTGCAGCAGCCAATACCATTCCTTGGATTTTACTACCATCAGTGAATATTTATATTTTGAGTCATTTAATTCCTCCACCTTGTCCACAATTCTTTCGGCAGAATGTGGCCATTCCTCTTTATTCAGTGGAGCATCGAACTCTGTGGAGTTATCAGAAAATTATGTGTTGCTTTATACATCTGAGCTGTTTCGTATATGCTGATAGCTATTGGTTTAAAGCCAGCTATGACAAATATTAATGCACTATTACGTTCTACACATCCAGTCATAAAATTAACAACATAAAAAATAAAAACTAATGCAAGATTTGAACCAAGGAGCTTATGAGCACAAGCAGTGCCTCCTTAACCTCTCGGCCACCATAACATTGTTCTTTGCTACGTTTTCAGTAACTTATAAAGTGACCATTGCACTCACAGGCTTAGACCATTCTATGATTCCTGCATGTGTGTTGTGAACACAACTGTTACAAAGGTACACAAAGCCCTTTGATCTGCACATGGAATCTGGGCATGATTCATTTTTTTTGTCCGCGGGTGTACGGCTGGATGGAAAGCCTGGGCAAACCGAATTGCTAGTAGTGCATATACTGTCAGAAATATGTTAATAATCCAATCATTTTTATGAATAATATTTAAAATAAACAGTCAAGTAGTTAAAAAGACAACTGAAGATAACTGTATGATTTATAGTGCTCAGTTACGCCCAGGAGGAACTTAGACTCAGTGCATTACTATGGCAGCCATCTCAATTTCTAAGCTTTCTGGTGTTGAAGCAGGGAGAGAAAAACTGCAACACCAGGTGGCATTGATGACATTTTGTTATAATTTGTTAAATCAACTGGTATTTTTATATTAAGTAAGATTGCATTTATCATAAAAATCATGGAAATAGAGCAAATCATCTCCAATAAAGATTAAAAGACAAAAACTTATTATGTACCAATAAATGCAGATTCCACCCAAAATTTAAGTAAGATATAGCATCATTTCTTGATGCTAATGCGCCAGCAAAAGGCCTCAACCCATATGAAATAACACTCCTCATACCACACAATCTACATCACTGATAATTTACTTCTTACCCAAAATTCATAAAGAAAACAACCCTGTGGATCCAATAGTTTCCAGTTATAATTTGCCTACAGAAAATATTTCTGGCTTCATAGATCTTTTTCTCAGCCTGTTGATACCTCAAGATCTTCTTACATTAGAGATTCTTATTACTTCTTAGAAATATTAAAAACAATGAACCTCTCTTCACATGACAGAATACTCCTGGCCACCATTGATGTTGTTTCATTGTGTACCAATATCTCCCATAGATAGGAGGATAAGCAGCTATTGAATTTTTTTCCTAACAGCAGCTCACCACCACACAATTCTTCCACCAGTTGTATCTATCGGCTGGCCATATTTGTACTCTCTTGCAATGCTTTTAAATTAAAGAACTAGCATTACTTATAAATTAAAGATGCCACTATGGACATTACAATGTCCCCATCATATACAAACTTATTTATAGCTCGTTTAAAAGAAGATTTTCTGCATTCTGAAGACCTGTGCTGCTTGGTCTGTATTAGGTTCATGAGAAAGATATATCAATAACCTCAATAATAAACTATCTGAACATGGTTACCCTGATTCTGTATTACATTCATGCATTCTTCCTTCACATTGCAGATAGGAAGCTAAGACCAAATCAGCATACAGAAATGAAATCAGTATCATCATACCTATCTTCCTGAAATAGAACATATTAGGAATATCCTAGCAGATTAGATTAGATTAGATTAGATTGTATTCTGTGAGTTCACTAGCAGCCATAAAGACTTGTGAACATAGAACATGTCAAGGAAATGTACAAAAAATTATATATAAACATAAATATTACATAGAATATGGAACATTTGAAATAAAATACAAATACTATATGGGTGTTAAGGAAATGTACAATAAAGTTACATATATACATAAATATTACATAGTATACAGAACATTTAAAATAAAATAAGGACATATTATATACAAAATGAAAGAAACCAAGTGTAACTTATTACAGAGTTGTATACCTCCTTACTGTTATAAGGTTAACATACGTATAGGCAAGAACAGTTATTTTAACATTCACTACGATTTTACCTTTGTTAGTCTGATCATTTTGTTCTATTTGATGTGTAATGCATAGCATTTACTATCAGTTCTTAATATACATACATTTAAATAGCTTCATTAATTCTAGAGCAGATATCAAATATGACTGGCAATTGTCATTAATATTTACTAATACTACTTACAGAGCTATATAAGTATTATCAGTAGGATAATTTATCATTAAGATAATCTTGTACAGAATAATATGCTTTTGAGCATAGGTACTCTTTAACAGCAGTTTTAAAGACATTGAAGTTGTCAACTTTTCTCTTAAGATCATTAGGGAGAGTATTAAATATTTTTATGGTCTCATAATATACACCTTTCTGGAAGCAAGAAAGCTTTGTACTGGGACGATGGATGTTACCCTTTTGTCTAGTGTTTATCTCATGAATTTCCATGTTTGTAATAAATGTGGTTCGATTGCATACATAGAATTTTAAGATTGAAAATATATACATGCAAGGTAGGGTTAATAACTTTAGTCTTCTAAAAAGATGTTTGCAAGAGTGTCTGCTATGAGTACTGGAAATGATTCTTATAACCTTCTTTTGCATGAGGAATATTCGTTGACTTTCTACCGAATTTCCCCAAAATAATATTCCATATTCAATGATAGAGTTAAAATATGCATAGTATACTATTTAAGTGTATCTATAGAACTGACATTTACCAATGCTCGGATAGCATAACATGCAGAACTGAGTTTGGGTATGATATACCTAATGTGAACTTTCCAATCTAAATATCTGTCTACTTGGAGGCCCAGAAATTTAATGTTGTCTATTTGTTCTAGTGACATGTCATTAATCCCAATTTCTATTGGAGTGTGTAGTGATTGATGGGTTATAAATTTAACAACTTTTGTTTTGTCTAAATTTACAGACAATTTGTTAGCTTTAAACCAGTGTGACATACAGTTCAAAACATAATTCAATTTAATTACACACTCATTCAAGTTTTTACTAGTCACCAGAACACTCGTGTCATCAGCAAACAGAATTATACTTGCAATATCCTTTATATAAAGTGATAGGTCATTTATGTAGATCAAGAATAATAAAGGTCCTAGGACTGAACCTTGAGGCACTCCATGTGTTACTGTTTTCCATTTTGATGTCTGTTTTCCAAATTCAATATCATTGACAACTTCAACACTTTGTTTTCTTTCATTTAGATATGATACAAACCAACTTAGAGTTTCATTTTTTAGTCCATAGAATTTCAATTTTGCTATCAGAATATCATGATTAACACAGTCAAATGCCTTTGCTAAGTCACAAAAAATCCCACCTACATGCATTTTTTTGTTTAATGCAGTTAACACTTCATGAGTAAGTTTATAAGTTGCATTATTGGTCGACATTCCTTTTCTGAACCCGAACTGATCCCTGACAAGTATGTTGTTACATTCAAGGTATTTATAAAGTCTATTAAACATCACCTTTTCAAGAACCTTTGAGAAAATTGGCAAGAGAGATATTGGTCTATAATTTGAAACATTATTGCGTTTGCCTTTTTTGAAAAGTGGTTTAACAATGGAAAATTTCATTCTGTCAGGGAAAATTCCTGACCTTAGTGACTCATTGCACAAATAACTAAGGGGAGTGGAAATTTGAGATGAGCATGATTTTAAGACTTTTATTGTTATTTCATCATAACCAGAAGAGTTTTTTGTTTTGAAAGAGTTAATAATTTTGTTTATTTCAGAAGGCGTTGTCAGGCTAACTTTAAATTCAGGCACTTCATTAGTGAAATTTGATCTTAGAAATTCCAAAGCTGCCTCTTTACTTCCAAAATTAATACTCATTTTGTTTGTTACACCCAAAAAGAATTTGTTAAATATTTCTGCAACTTCATGAGGTTTACTAATTTCTTGATTATCAATGTTTAATGTTATTAAGTCATTTTGTAATGAGGATTTACCGGCTTCTCTTTTTATTATATTCCAAGTAGTTTTTATTTTATTGTCAGAGAGTTGAATCTGTTTATTGTAATGCAATATTCTAGCCGCTTTTATTACCTTCTTTAGAAGCTTACAATATTTTTTGAAGTAGTGTTTTAAATCTATATTATTACTAATTCTTACTTGCTCATATAATTCTCTTTTACGTCTACATGACGTCCTAATTCCTAAAGTGATCCAGGCGTTCTCTCTTTTGAAGTTAGATATTTTGTTTAACTTGACCGGGAAGCAAGCTTCAAAGTGGGTTTTGAAACACTGAAGAAAGATGTTATATTTATTATTGGTTCCATTCGTTTGGTAAGTTTGATTCCATGACTCAAGTTCAAGTATTTTGCTAAACTCACTCAGAGTATTTTCATTTATTTCCCTAGATTTCTGATAAGTATATTTAGGTTTGGATTTTAAATTTAACTTTTTAATGTGTAGAACTTGTGCATCGTGATCCGACAAGCCATTAGATTTTGATGAGACATTGCAAAAATTAATGCTATCTGAGTTTACAAATATATTATCTATAGCTGTAGAGGAGCTGTTTTGGATTCTTGTTGGAAAGTTTACTGTATGTGTCATGTGGTATGTTGTAAGTAAAGTGCTGAGTTGTTCCCTTTGAGGACTAGGTTTCAAATAATCAACATTTATATCACCACATATGATTAATTCTCTTTTTGGTTTGAATAAAAATTTTAGAAGATGTTCAAGTTGCTTTCTGAATATTTCAAAATTGCCTAAGGGAGATCGATAAAGGGCTACTATAGTTAAATTTAATTTACCTTCATTTAGCTGAACTGCACAGAGTTCAAGGTTTTGTTCACTACAAAACTTGGATAAATCCAAAACTTTATAAGTCACATCATTTCTGACATATATACAAACCCCACCTTTATGTAAGATTTTTCTTGAAAACTCTGCTGCTAAAGAGTACCCATGCAGTAAAATTGGCTGAAATTCCTGTTGTGTCAAGTGGTGTTCGGATAAACACAAAATGTGTGGCAGTGAGTTTTCAGTATTAAGACTAATAGTAAGTTCATCTACTTTGTTTCTTAAGCCTCTTATATTCTGATGAAATACAGACAGGCAGTTTTTATTTTTATTATTATCATTATTACTATTGATGTCAGAAGCATTATTTCTATAGTTACTTGTGGATACAGAGGTATTTGGGATGGTTATCTCAATTTGCTTTAAGTGTCGATGATTATTTTGACTATGGGACATACTTAACCTAAAAAAGACCTCCTACTAGTGACAACAGGAATTTTACCCTTAATTCTGTCAGCAATAAGAAGAGAAAGCTTCTCTTTGCCTCTAGAATTTAGGTGTAGGCCATGAGAGGTATAACCATTCCTGCCTATACCGTCGACATCTATCATACACATGTGAGATGCAGCAGGACTTAACAAGGCACGCTCAAGTCTCAGATTCATATCCCTCACCCTCCAATGAAGCTGAGGCTTGTCATGCCTATGTAAAAGACCCACTACCTTCACATTAGTATGGCTGCTGGTCTCACTGATGTCACACAGATCCTTTTCAATAATATAGCTACTATTTCTATCCAGGCTATTCCCTGGCCCACCCACTATCACTACATGATCCCTCTTGGTAAAACCTGCAGTTAGCTTTACCAGGTCTTCAGTGACATCAGAGAGCGCAGCACTGGGTTTAACTATGCCTACTACATCATAATCACACCCCAAGTCCCGCAGTATCCTTAATCACACCCCTTTACAGCTGGTTTGCTTACAAAAACACCTTATGTTACAGTCAGGAATGCACAAAATCTCAAAAGTATCTTTCACTGCAATTTGCACAAATTTGAAGACCCTCGTCCATCACCTGCCTCATACCCTTGTCAACCAAAATGCAAAGCATGCACTATAATTGAACCTCAAAGAATGTGTTGCATCAGCTTAACTTCAACAGTAGTATCTTTAAGAATGAATAATCATAGGCGATCAGTTAAGGTTGAGTCTCCCTTACCCAAGTGCTCTCTGTGCACCATCGTATCATCCTTGATTACTGTTTTAACTGTATACTTATAGATGCTCTCCTTGTCTCAGCATCGAAAGCTCCCTTAAGAGATGAGATGGCTGCCATAGTAATGCACTAAGCCCAAGTTCCTCCTGGACTTAGCACTATATATCATGCATTAACAAATAAAATTATGTATGTATTGTAATGAAAAGAAGCTAGAAACAGTGATGTGTATTGAATTTATTTAAAGGTGAGTCGAAATTGTTACACTAACATCACTTAAGTTTACATAATATTTAAGTGATGTTAGTGTAACAATTTCGACTCACCTTTAAATAAATAAAATTATCTTTAGTTGTGTTGTTAACTGCTTAATTATTTTAAACATTCATAAAAAATATTGGAATATTAACTGCAAGATTTCTGACAACATGCACACTACTAGCAATTCAGTTGTCCAGAATTTCCATCCAACTACACATCCACATCCATAAATGATGCTCATATTGCCTTTCGCAAAACATTATATGTATAAAGCTTACATATTAGACTATTTATAAAAGAGTTCATTTTAATATAGCATTTTAATTTGATAGCCTTAAGTCAGCATTTTTTCTCTTGCAGAATTTTGAAACTACTACTGGATGTTACAAATAAAGAGACCATCTACAAACACTGTTTTCATAAAAATGCTAACCACCCTAATTTGCTGTGCCTTGCAATAGACAGTGAAAGGTTGGTACAAACTATGATCATTAAATATTGGTTGTATATTATGAAAGCCATACAAGATGTAAATCTATATGTACCTATGTATAAATGTCCCAATGAGCAAGGATGAGTATGAATGTAAACTAAACAATGTAATAAACATAGCCACTGAAAATGGATTTGGGAAGGAGCTAGTACATAAGAAGATAAATATAGATAAAAGACACAAGTGCATTTATCTCAAGTAAAGAGGTAAATTGGACCTTCAAAAATTCACATACTATCCTTCAAGTTCCTACAAAATCCAAAAGATCTTTAAACAGTACATCAATGACCCCCAAAGCAATTACTCCATCAAAAATGTACTAAATTTAAATTAGAAGACAAGTTTCCACAGGAGGACTGGTCAGCAATTTATCATATAAGCTGCAACACCTGCAAAAAGTCTACATCAAGAAACCTAAAAGAGACATAAAAACAAAAGCAAAGGAGCACATCAGAAACATAAATCTAAAGCATTAAGAAAAATCAGCAGTAGCTTGGCATGTTTTGGAGGAAAACCATATCATCAATAGAAAAATACAACAGGATAATTGGAACTTTCAGATTGGGAAAATATACATCTGGAAAAACAAGGACTAAATCTTCAGTTTTTGAAATCTTGATGCAGATGTTTATATGACCACCACCAGAGAGGAACACTGACAGTCGACCCAAAACTAATGATGGGAGCAATTAGCTCCTGAAGCATATTTTGTTTTTTACAAATTATAAGTAAGTGGTGTAGTGTTGGAAAATTTGACTCAAAATTCTGTAAGCCATACAAGATGTTAAGAAATGATATCCAATGGTAATGCATATAGCTTTTGAATGCAATAATTTGAAACAGGTAAATAACTTTAAGAGTTGATTGAATCAGTATTGTTACACAGTATATCACTTATTTAAAAATTATTTGGACATGTTTGGAAAACTGGTTTGCTTTCATGTTCATACTGATCATCAACTATTGTTGGAACTTGATATTGCCTGTGGCAAGAAGTTGATTTTGTGCTGCTCTTACCTTCTAAGAATCATTTGATACGGTAATTTGTATCACAAATTATTTAAATGTAAATAATGATTGTAATATGAATATGTATTTTTATGTGACATTGATTTCAGATGTTTATTAATTGTAATTATTATTGGTAAATAATAATTTACGGCTTTACTGAAACTGTCAATAATTGCGCAATAATGCAGCGATGGGGTGAGCTGTTTATCATTACTGGGAACAAGGAAGTTACGTAATGTTTCGCGCGTTTTCGGTAGAACATTCTAGAATATTTCCTAAAGCATATGTATTCGTGGTTTTCATTGGATATTAAAATAGACGCTAATGTTGGCGCGTTTTATTAGCCAATAGTAGTTCATTTATAATCTTTAGGCATGTCGAGGAGTGGGAGTATATAAAGTCGAGTCCGTGGTAGATCGCCCCCAGTTCAACAAAATTCTCAATACCTTACACGTCGGTCGCCCAGTTCATCAAAATTTCTAGCACGTTACACGTTGTCTTCAGTCAGTCAGTTCGTCATAAGTTACGCGCAGCAGAATTACGAGAATCTAAAGTATTATACAGTTAAATATACACAAAGTTGAAGTACGCGAGTTAAAAGTGATAAGTAAGAAGTTATTACAAACAGTTTCAGTTTGGCGAGTATCCAGATCAATATGTAAAAGTGTTTGTGAACGTGTTCAGCAATAAAAGTTATAAAACCAATTTCTTCATTAAGTATAATTTCTGGATAAAAGATTCCTTTCCGCTTCACAACCTGCAAAGAGATATATGTTCTACCAAGATAAGATGATAGCTAGCCGGAGGACAATATACGAAACTTAAATTCTTTCGAACACTAATTGATGCAAATTGCTACGCCAGATGGAGCTACAAACCAAACAAGGAGTGACGTCACAAGATGGCAACGCATGAAGTAAGCAGCACAACATGATCTACAAGTTCTAATAACTTACGCTACACAAACTACGTAAGAAACATTATTCACTCGCAAATTGGCTTCCACAACGTGGGGCTACAAATACACAAAAACATATTACGTAAACAAGCAACTTCCGTTGCATATTGGCTCCCAAACGTGGGGCTCAAAACCTATACAATAACGTTCTCTTGCAAATTGGCACCCAGAACGTGGGGCGAGATGACCAGGAAAGGAACAAGAGTTACCAGGAAAGGATCAGAATAACCAGGAAGTAGCAGAATTAACTAGGAAAGTAGCAGAATTAACCAGGATGTGGAATGAATGGAGCAGTGAATTGATCTACAAGACACAGATTCCAGAAACAACAGGGAGGACAGACTACATGAATAATTGGACATCGTAATTCCGAGATTACAAGGCAACAGGGTAATTTAACTACAAAACAACAAGACGACGTAGATTCATCACAACACAACGCAGAAGCGACATACAAACCTAGGAGAGTGGGGCAGACAGCTGGACATCTAAACAACATCAGCAGATAGCATCAGAAAGGTTAGAAAAGTGTGATTTTAATTTAAAAAAAAAAAAAAAAAGGGGGGTAAACAAATTTAAATGTTACTGAGGAGTGGTAGGATAAAAAAAACAATGGCTACTAGTAATACAGAAGAAATAATTATGGAGGGAGATAGTGTAACAGTTAGCTGTGATTCAATACAGGTTACAGAAAGAAGCCCAGACTTTTTAGGATTTGAGGATGAAAATGTTAGTGCAGAAAGTGAGAATAGAATAGCAGGAAATGTTAATTTTGATGTTAGTATGATGATGGAAATGCTGAGAAATATGAATGAGAATATGGAAAAATTGAGGGAAGATCTTAGTAAGAAAATAGATCAAAACAGGGAAGAGATGCAAAAGAATAATAGGGAATTAAGAGAAGATATTGATAGGAGTTTAGAACAAAAACTAGATCAGAATAAGAGAGAATTGAGGAAGATATTGGTAAGAGCTTAGAACAAAACAGGAAATCAATTGAAAATATTGGTAGGAGTAATGAGATATTAGAGCAAAAAGTAGATCAAAGCAGTGAGGAAATTGAAAAGAAAGTTATGAAGCTAGATAGTAGTATGCCAGAAATGAGAGATGAAAATGAAGAAGTAATAGCAAGTGAGACAGGAGAAATTTCAAAGAAAATGCTAGACATGAGCATGGAAATAGGTAACAAAGAAAGTGAGGTTAATGTAGAATGCACAGAGTTAGGAAGTCAAATGAGTAGTATTTCAAGTGAATTAAGAGAGATAAAAGAGGTTAGGAATGTAGATGTAAATGAGGTGCATGTTAATTTCAGAGGGGAGATATCAGAAATACAGAAAGAATCAGAAATGCAAAGAAATAAATTGTACCAAGATGTTCAAAATGAAAACTCCAGTCCAGTACAGTTTAGTACAGATTTGTTAAAGTACTCTCAAATTAAAGAGATAGTAGAAGAATTGAAAATGAAAGTTGTCAAAAGATGTATTGTTCAAGAAACTGTAGATTGTTTTCAAATGTTATCATGTGATGAAATTTCAAATGAATACAAGAGGTTATTCATGAACAAATTTTGGAAGGTTAGGTTACGGCTACGAGTAATGTTTAGCCACACACAATTTGATCCAGGAGGGTAAATAGCAATGAGATGTAAAGTAAATGCTGGATAGTTAAAGATGACTTGCAGAGAAATGTATTGGAACGTAAGAGGGTTAATTATTTATATGTCATTTGAAAAGAGAAATAAATTATAAAAAAAAAAAAGAGAGAGAGAAATGTTTAAAAAAAAAAAAAAAAAATTAAATTTTTAGTAACTGTAACAACATTTGAAAAGTAAGAATGTAAAGATTGAAACTTAATATGATATTAAAGTAAAAGTACGTAAATACAATTCCAAGGGTATTGTTAAAATAAAGTACAAAATAACAAGAATGGGTAAAAATAATAATAAAAAAAAACAAAAACAAATACTTATGTAGCAAACAGAAAAGGTGAAACATTGTCTAGATTTAAGAGATATCAATATATTTATGTAAAGGTTGAATATTTTTGGTAAATATGTATAGTAATTACAAAAAAATTCTTGAATTGATAAATTTTTGGTAACAATATAAGAAAGTAAACCATTTTTTGTAACACTAATTAAATAATTTAGGGTAAAGTATTTGCTATAAAAAAATTTGTGATGTCAGATTAATATCTAAATTAATTAAACCAGAGCCAGTAAGTAGTGGCGAGATAAAACATATGTCGTGTGTTAAATGCGTGTGAAGTTTTAAGTGAAAGTGATAGCGTGTGTTCCAAGATTTAGGAGACTAAAAACACAATTATAAAATTTCCAAACAAGTTATAAATATTTATAATTATGTTTCTAGTGGGGCATATGATACGGTAATTTGTATCACAAATTATTTAAATGTAAATAATGATTGTAATATGAATATGTATTTTTATGTGACATTGATTTCAGATGTTTATTAATTGTAATTATTATTGGTAAATAATAATTTACGGCTTTACTGAAACTGTCAATAATTGCGCAATAATGCAGCGATGGGGTGAGCTGTTTATCATTACTGGGAACAAGGAAGTTACGTAATGTTTCGCGCGTTTTCGGTAGAACATTCTAGAATATTTCCTAAAGCATATGTATTCGTGGTTTTCATTGGATATTAAAATAGACGCTAATGTTGGCGCGTTTTATTAGCCAATAGTAGTTCATTTATAATCTTTAGGCATGTCGAGGAGTGGGAGTATATAAAGTCGAGTCCGTGGTAGATCGCCCCCAGTTCAACAAAATTCTCAATACCTTACACGTCGGTCGCCCAGTTCATCAAAATTTCTAGCACGTTACACGTTGTCTTCAGTCAGTCAGTTCGTCATAAGTTACGCGCAGCAGAATTACGAGAATCTAAAGTATTATACAGTTAAATATACACAAAGTTGAAGTACGCGAGTTAAAAGTGATAAGTAAGAAGTTATTACAAACAGTTTCAGTTTGGCGAGTATCCAGATCAATATGTAAAAGTGTTTGTGAACGTGTTCGGCAATAAAAGTTATAAAACCAATTTCTTCATTAAGTATAATTTCTGGATAAAAGATTCCTTTCCGCTTCACAACCTGCAAAGAGATATATGTTCTACCAAGATAAGATGATAGCTAGCCGGAGGACAATATACGAAACTTAAATTCTTTCGAACACTAATTGATGCAAATTGCTACGCCAGATGGAGCTACAAACCAAACAAGGAGTGACGTCACAAGATGGCAACGCGTGAAGTAAGCAGCACAACATGATCTACAAGTTCTAATAACTTACGCTACACAAACTACGTAAGAAACATTATTCACTCGCAAATTGGCTTCCACAACGTGGGGCTACAAATACACAAAAACATATTACGTAAACAAGCACCCTCCGTTGCACATTTGGTGTTCCTGAAAATTTAGAAGTGAATATTGTTTTGTGTCATTAATTGGCTCAGTTTTAACTTATAAATGGTTTTAATAATACTGTCAATAACTTCCAGTATATGAAGATATAACTTGGTGTATTTTGAAATTGAACATGCATTCCTTATTCTTAATTTATAGAATAACTTAACCTCTCTCTCTCTCTCTCTCTCTCTCTCTGTTTGTTATAGTCCTATAAATATTTAAGTTAAACAAGTCACTAAAGTAGGACTTTTTCCAAGATAGTGGCCGACGATGATGCTGCAGAGATTGGCTCCCATAAAAACATGAAAATATATAGTAACAAGTGTAAACGTTGCACAAAGCATGTGTTAAAAATAATAAGATGTGATGGGTGCCAACAGTGGATGCATGTCAAATGTGCAAACATCAATATTAACGTAGTAAACAACAATGATATATGGAAGTGAGGTCATGTGCTACAGAAGGAAGAAATGCAAATACCAAAATGCTTATGGAAACAAAGGATAAAATCATCACAATACTAAAGAAGATTCTGGGACATATGCGTAAAAAGAATGCTAATTGATAAAGGTGAATGAGAGCCTGAAGCAAGCATTACACCAGATGAAGAATGAGTGTATCGCAGTAACTTCAACCAGGAAAGTAGGCCATGTAAACAATAAACAAAATGATGCAGTACTTGAGGTTCACAACAGATATAGCATACGTGTAAGACGTCGGTGAGAAGGTAAAGGAAGCATCACTACATAATCAAATGGTGAGACAAATTACAGAATCTCTTTCAGCTACAAATAGATTTAAATGGGTGAACATGCCAACAAGAAATTGTACTAATGGGGAATTCAGTGGTGAAACAGGTGAACTTAAAGAAGGCTTAAGTCATGGTATACAGGGGAATTGGGACAGAACAGCTCAGCAAGAAAGTGCAAGAACTTCATATGAAGATTGCGAACACCAGTGTAGCTGTACCAAAGGTTATAATAGTGCTACATGTAAGAACCAACAAATGTACAGTGGAATAAGGTTGACTAAAGAGGGTTTCCCTAAATTGTGTGTTATGGTGAATAGTGTAGTAAGAAGAGCAGATGTGTATATGAACTATGTTGCCAGCATAAATGAGAGCATTAGGTGGGCATGTGAAGCACTACGTGCTATCTTTGTAGATGTGAACAAATATTTTGGCTTCAAGCTGTTTGGGTAGAGATGGTTTACTCCTAAATTGAAAAGCATATTTTCTTCTTAGTATGCTAATTAGCAAAACTGTAAATATCTGTTTAGATAAAAAAAAATTAAACGGGGCATAAGAGAGGATGTGATCACTGCTGATTTAGCATCACTTAACCAATAAGAAAGGGTAGAACTAATTCCTTTAGAAATTTTCAGTCAAAGTCTAGGTAACAAAATTTTAGCATTTGAAGCATCAGCTAATGTATTTTTTAAGAATATAATTTGTTAAGCGAACAAGAACTGAAAGCTGTTAAAATTGAAGGGTTTAAAATTGCCAGCTGTTGTAGGAAAATACTTCTTCATAGAGGATCTGTATTTTTGCAAACAAATGCACAAAAGCAGAATACAAACTCAAAGATTTAGTTACCTAAATAAAGAATTAGATTTCAAGGCTAGTATAGTTGAATTAACTTCATGTACGTGTGTGTTAGTTTATATATATTGATCAACTATAGCGGATATTGATTACTTTGTGCAAAGTCCAGAAACAATAGTAGAGGGTAATGGATCAAGCAAGAAAATTGTTATACTATACCTTTTTCACTATAAGCTGAAAGGAGAAGTAAACAAAAACATGTGACAAGACTGCACCTCATTGGCTGGTGGACAAACTACAACCTTTCCCGCTTAGCATGTGGCCTCTTCCTCTACAAAAAACAGTTTGGTTCAGAACGTAACATTTTGTGGTTATTCTCTTGCAGAGAAATTTAAAAAACTCATTATTGCAACAGTTTAATTTATGAAACTAAATGTGTTTGTTTAGGTTCACCTATAACCAAATGAACCATTACAGCAGAGGGTAAAGAGGCCATATGCAGGCGATGCACTTCGTTTGCGGCTTCCGGCTGAGAATCTTCTGCTTCTGCCACAGTAAAAAACATAAATGTGGGAAATGGAAAGAAGACAATTGTGTTAAATGCTTTTAACAAATTCTGTGAAACATACCCACCTTTAATCGACAATGAATATAGTTGGCCATTGTTTAGCAATAATTGGACTTCTTTGTTAGTGATGCAGAATTGTTGCTCGGATAGCTTGGGCTGCGTTTCTTTACTGTGGTTTTCTAACCTATAGTGCTAATCGTTATTTAACTTTCTGGCTCATAAAAGGTTAAAGCAAAGGTAGTATACTGATATTAGTCATTAAATGAATGATTTCTAAAGCCTGAAGTTAAGAACAGTTTAATCCAGTACCTTTAATCTCAGATGCCGAACTGTTCAGGTAAACTTTTATTTGTGTGCTCTTAGTATTATGTGTTATAAGTTTAGGGTATAAGGCAAAATATAGGACTAAGACATACAATGTTTAAAAGCTAATGATCCCCAAGCTGCAAAAATTATTGTATTTGCCTAAACTTAGCCTGGAATACTTTCTTCCAAAACATCCTTTCCCAGTTATTACTTCATTTCATTTATCATGTTCACCATGTGTGGTGCTGTATGTAAAGCGTCCATGGTCTAGGGGTATCATGCTAGCCTCTGGTTACAGAGGTCGCGGAGGGCGACAGATTTTTTTTTGGGGTGTAAAAATCCTTAGCATGGCTTCCTTCGGAAGGGAAGTAAAGCAGGTGGTCCCATGTCATAGATTTATGGCACGTAAAAGAACTTCAAGCCTGATAAAGAGGCCCCTAAGCAGAATTTCCAGTCTTTCACACCCTGTATAGAATGGGACGCTAAGGACACTAGTAGTTAAAGAGCATCCATAAATAATAAAAAAAGTATGTAAAGGATTTGTAAGAATGAGTGTTAAACACTATTAAAAAAACACACATACATAAATCCAAAATCTGTAAATTACTGCTAACTTTAAGTTTGATACTTTCAACTCAGATGTTATAATGCTCTTTAAGGGATATGTAATAAATTAAAGTACAACATAAATAGAAAAATAGCGCAAAGGGCTTGTTTTAAATGAAGCTTTGTTTTGTTTCAGTTTGGAATGTGTAAGGGTACTGCTAGATAGTGACCTTGATTCCAAACTATACTATTTGCCTATAGATGTCAATCAGCTATTTGAATCCATGGAAACAGGACTTCTTCCCCATGAACTACACCCTATTAGCTTTCTCTTTCTGCATAAACTGGCTTCTTTAGAGGAAGAGGCATTGGCATTTTTGGATCTTCTTCTTAGTAAAGGTGGTATTTATTTTCTCTTTTATATTGGTAAAATCTTACTGTTTTGGCAATGAATATAACTAGCTAACTTACCCAATGTTTCAAAGGTGCATCTTTTATTTAAAATAGATATACATGTAAGGAAATATACAAAGATGCACATACATACTTAAATACTAAGATAAGAAATTCCAATGCAAATCATTTAAAGAGAGAAAAAATAAAATGTAATAAGGCAAATGTATTTTCAGGTTTGAAATTTTATTACGTTTGTGATGCTCCTAATAAAAATTATAACCAAAGATAAAATTATGCTTCAAAATTGACAGAAAGATTGTTCATCCCTTCCTATAATCTTTGTTGGGACCTAAAATCTAAGTCAAGTTCAGCAAACAGTTATGGTGTTGAAATGGAGGGGGGGATTTTTTAAAATTGCAAAATAACCTATAATGGTCAGGTCATATATACAAGCACATAAAGTTTTGTTCTGATGGGTTAAGCAGTGGAGATTTTTAAGTAATGATCGAAAATTAGGATTACGGAAGTTTTAATCTTGCATATAACCTGCAATATTTGGTCAGATAGTTAGATGTGTATTGTAAGTGGCTGAAAATAAAGATATGTTATCCAGATTAGTTTCTAAAGTTTTGCTCAGACCATTCAAACACTGCAATTTTATGCAAGAAGTTGAAAATAACTTAAAACTAGTTTTTGAAAACTTTGGATTGCCAATAATTCTTGCCAGGTCCTAAATATAAGTTCCAAAACTTTGTCAGAATTAATTAAATGATGCAATACATAATAGTTTAAAAATTTTTGGGAACTGGAAGGTAGGCTATAATTTACATCCAGTCCACTATATAGGTCAAACAGTGAAAATTTATAAAAGAGGGGTTGAAAATAAGGATAAGGATAGCTTTTGAAATTTGTGAGCAGCCTGTAATTGTTACTGGGACTTAAAGTGTAAGTGTCCAAAGTGTTTCCAGATTAGTCAAATGTCCTAGATTTGTTGGTTGGTTTACAATGCTCCCCATGTAGTCAATGACCTCCAGGGAAACTTCATTCCACCAAGCGATGTATGAGGACAGATCAATAAGTACCTATGTTTCGAAACAGGCCATGTTGCTGAGGCAAATGGCTGTTACCATCATGTAACAGACGTCACCAAAACAAATTTGGTACTAATTCATAGGTTAGTTTGGATTTGGCAGGCATTTCGTTGGTCACTCAACGTGTTTTTGCTAAAGTGGAAAAAGTGCAGTATCATTCAGTGATTCGCTCTTTACATTTGGATGAGAAAACTTGCAAGGAGATAAAAGCAAAATTGGATGCTGTTTATGGGGACTTTTCACCATTTATGACAACAGTTACATATTGGTTCAATGACTTTAAATGTGGTCAAACATCCATTTTTGATGAGGAGCGCCCAGGATGCCTGGCAGATGTGGTTACCGGAAATCATTGAAAAAGTCTACAATATTCTCGCTGATCGTTGAATGAAAGTTTGCAAAATGGCAGAGACCATATGTGTGTTGACAAGATCGGAAATTTATATTTTGCATGATAAGTTGGAGATGGAAAAGTTGTCAGCCCGATGGGTGCCGCAATTGCTCACAGTGTACAAGGGGATTTGCCTTTCAACTTCGAAGCTGTGTTGGAACAATTTAAGCAAAATCGGAATGACTTCTTGCATCAAGTTGTCACCGTCGATGAGACCTGGATTTATCATTATACTCCAGAAACCAAGCAACAATCAAAACAATGGGTGGCTTCTGGTGAATCTGCTCCAAAGAGGGTAAAGATGGTTCCTATTGACTGGAAATGTGACGGCAATGATTTTTTGGGATGCAAAGGGCGTCATACTCGTTGGCTTCTTAGAAAAAGGATCACTGGACAATAAATACTACAGTGAATTATTGGACCAATTCGACAAGAAGTTGAAGGAGACACAGCCCCATTTGGTGAGGTAGAAAGTGCTGTTTCACCATGACAACACATCAGCACATTCATCCGGAGTTGTCGCTCGCAAATTGCACGAATTGCACTATGAATTGCTGCTGCACCCCATATTTGCCCAACCTGGCTCCCTGCGATTTCTTCTTGTTCCCAAACATGAAGATATGGCTTACAGGAACAAAATTTAGATCAAATGAGGTCATCATCGAGACAAGCATATTTTTCAGAGCTTGACAATTCCTATTTTTTGGAGGGGTTAAAAAGAAATGGCTGGAACGTTGGGAAAAGTGTATATCTCTAAAAGGGGACTATGTTGAGAAATAAATAATTTGTGTTTGGAAAAAATGGCGTCTTCATTCCTAATATGAGTACTTATTGAACTGCCCTCATTATGGATCCCATTTATTAACTGGAGGCACCCAGAGGGCAGAGTCCATTATCTCTAATGAGGGAGAGATAATGGTAAATGGCAATGAAACAAGAGGACCTACTACTTTTATCATGGACTCCAAACCAAGTTGGGCTTTGGAGATACTTCACATGAGCTAGTCAGAGGCGAAGGCTTGACTAGGGCCAAACATAAAATTTCCATCCCAGAGCCAAAAATTGAACCTTGAACCCTCAGCACTAGAGCTGCGAACAAAGCCACTGAGCTATCCCAGCACCCTGTCATAGATTTGCATGTAAGGTTTGAAAATATGAACAAGGGTAATTTTTTAAACTTATAATTTTTTGCTGTGTGTTATAGCACAAGTGTACAAATTTATGTTCCTGTTGGTCAAGTGTTGTGGTTTTGTATACAAGGGGTTGAAAATAAAGAGTAAGATTAGTTTTTAAAAATGTTGGGTACTTTTATATAATTAAAAATAAGGGTTGAGTTAGTTTTTGGAAGGTACAAGATAATCTATATTTGCGAGGTCTTGTAGTATAATTCTACATAATTTTCCAAAAAGGTTAAATAGTACAGATTTCTTCATAGGGGTTGAAAATATTGTATAGCTAATTTTTGAAAGTTGTGGGATAGCTTATAATTTTTGTCAGATTTTAGAACTCAGTGTACAAGGTTTTGTCATTATCATGTAACTTCTTTTAAATTTACAGGTATATCTGTGAATACAACTGAAACAAATATTTTGCCCCCACTAGAAGCTGCATGTCTTATACCAAATGATTCTCCTGTCGCATTACGGTGTATTGAGAAGATTCTAACACATGGAGCAGACACTGAATGTTTAATGCAGTATGTTATCTCTTTACATTCACTTTATATTTTACGTTCCCTTTTGCAAGCAATGAAAGCTTGAAATTTAATTGCAAAGAAGATATTTCCTTTAACTATGCATGTTTAAGCAATGACCAGTGTTTAATTTCATTTTTTACTAGGAAGACTGAAAGAAGTAGGGAGGTATTTAAAAAAGAAAGAATATTAACTGTGGTTTCATTATATATTTTTAGAGTTATTCTTTTAGTCAGACAAAAGTCAGATATAAAGATCAATAGCAATGTACATACATATGACACAAGAACAAAAAAAACTTGTATAGGGAAGGGAAAAGTAAGACATTTTTTGAAAAAATCCTTATGTGATTGGTAAAGTATTATACAATAAATTACCTTCCTTGATTATACAAAACAGGTTCCAAATTCAATAAAGAGTTAAAGAATTATCTCATAAATTGTGCATTTTATGACATAGATGAATATTTATAAGTAATTGTTAATTTTTATTGTTAAATGACATTGCCAGAAACTATGTAAATAGTCTGTTTGCAATAAATGAATTGAATTGAAATTGAATTGAATTCTTGCCATATTTATAACCAGGGCCCGGATTCTGATGACATAACATCTTTTAATTGTTACATCATAGGTATTGCTAACATGTACATAAATCCTTATCATTGGTACCAGATTATAATAAGTGAAGTGCAGATAAGTGTGTAGAATGAACATAACTTTAGTTTTCAGCACTAAGTTCTTTCACCGTTTTTGGACATTTGTTGCAGTTCAGCACGTGGTATTTATCACATTTTAGTTTACAGAATTTGCGAATACACTTATCCGTCACTGCATGAAAATTGTTTTTGTAGCTTACTTTATGGTGAAAACCATGCATCGCCAGCCTCGTTACAACGTTTCTTATTTTTGTTTCAGTCCTGTCAAATTCCTGTCTGTGATGGCACTTGTTGCATAGAAGTCCTCCTCAACCTCACTTCTTTTCCTCAGGTTTTCTGCCATCAGCTTTCTATAGTGAAGTTGGTTGTTGCTTCACGTATGGAAAGCTGATTTGAAGTAGGAGTTGTATTGTAGTTCTTATGTTGGGGAGCCGAACTTTAAGTAGTTGCAACCGCACGTATGGTAAAAAGTTTCCGGTAGCCTTCGTTCCAAGTTTAAAAATATTAACTTTGTAATTTTGACTGTCTGTTTAAATATTATGTATTTATGTTTGCCTCGACTGTGTCAGTATTTATATTTTTTAGAGACATGAATGTCTTAGCAGGGAGTGGTGCAACTGAAGAATGTAGGCTTACACAGATTATAATTTGTAGTTCACTCCATTTATTAATTCTTTAAACGATTAAAATAACACTTCACTGATATATATATATATATATATATATATATATATATATATATATATATATATATATATATATATATAGAGAGAGAGAGAGAGAGAGAGAGAGAGAGAGAGAGAGAGAGAGAGAGAGAGAGAGAGAGCTGTGAGATTATTAATTACTAGCATTTTTTAACACGTAAACTATTTTTTTCTCACACTGGATACATATTAAACTTCTCGAGGATGTGTCTTGCGTCCGGTTAGTAACACTGTCTATAACCAACTCACTTCTGAATTTGTAAATTTTGCTATATTTCAGTTTCTGATTGACTAATCCTACTCCAATAGAATACCTTCATTTAACTAAAGCTTTTTTCTGGTTGTTGATTGCCTATTTTATAAACTGTCACAAAAAATTACATTATTGTTTTCCAAGAATTACAAGTAATATTGTTAAACTTTCTTACTCATTGCCTTAAGGTTACCTCATTATTACCTCATTGTTAGCAACTTTTAACCTATTATTTTCACAGCTCCTACATTATTAAATTATGTAATACATTCACATAACATTATTACACATGTATACAATAATATAAACATATACAATGACTGTAATATACACTTTTTATATATCATTACGTACACATATTGCTTTAAGGCGGGCTGTTATTGAATTTATATATTATATAATTAGTCTGAAATCATTTAAGTGTTAAAAATACTGCCTCAATAGGCCTGTTGCAGGAGGTAATAGTCTGTAGTAAAGAACCTCAATCAGAAAGGGCGCTCTCATCAGAATGTATACATATCTCGATGGGGTGTATTTTGACACCCCAATTACTTGCTTGAGGAAAGTAGGCTTCACTTTCTCCCATTATTTTAGGTGCTTCTTTTTCTCCTACTTGATGTATGCCACATGTCCAGAATTGAGATGATTTTTGCTCTGAAGAGTTTCATTGCCACCTCTAGGGAGATTTGCTGTATGTGATCTATATCATTTATGGCCCTTATGGCAGTTATGGCCTTCTCTTTTGCTTGTACCCTGAAAGTGATCCCAGTTGTTTGCAGGGTTTCTCCTAAGTATTTGTAGGTGTTCTTCACTGTTAGATGTCCTCTCTGTGTGATTGTTTCTGTATTTTTCCTCTTTCCTCCTTTCTAGAGGTCATTTGAATGGTCTTCTCCCTATTTATTTTTAGATCATTTTCATTTGTCTATCTTGTTAGTTGGTTGAAACTCTGTTGCAAGTCTTCGATCTTCCTTGCCATCATGACCATATTAGCAGATAAATGTATGTATTTGTATGGGTGTTGTTCACAGCCTTTGTTACATCTACTGTTTCTAGATTGAATAGCAGGGGCTTAACATATCCCTTTGCAAAAGCCCATTTGTTTGCTTGATGGGTCTGGATTGTGATATTCCATCCTGTATTACTACAAGATTTTACTGTAGTATCAATCTTATAATTTGCATCAGGAGTTGTCCTTTCCGATTATGTCTACCAGGTTTATCATAAGTTTATTCCTGTCAAGTAGATTAAAAGTTTTCTGGTAATCCACAAAAATGGTGTACAGTTTGCCCTTCTGCTCTTGTAAGGCTATCTATATGTCTCTTTTGGTACCAGTTTATGAAAATGTATATTTTTAGATGATTTTTTGGTAATTTTCATGCCATTTTCTATGTTTAGGTCATTTTTATCTTTCATCATTATTTTGTCATTTTCTTGTATTTACACTGAGTATATAAGCATTTTTATGTTATTGACATTTTACATAAAGTTAACTTTTCAAACTAAGAAATTTCACTATTGAACTGGTAAATAAGAGTATCTTACTGCCTTTACTTGCATTTTTGGAAAAAAGTTCAATACTATTTAATGGTTAGTCTGGAAATAGTTGCTTATGGGTGAAGAGGTGGCTATTGTCAAGGGAGTAGGTATCATTACAGTTAAGAATTTATGTCTCAAACTAGAGATAAGACGGGTCAGTTTTTCCTTTTTCACATTAATACGTGCATACAATCAATTGACTTTACCCTTGCCCTTGTATCGTGTCATAGGCTGTGAAGTTCTCATTTGTAATGAATTTTCTATAATCTGAAAACTCAAAAGAGTTAATGCCACAGTTTTTAAGACCTACTTCAAACTAATTTCCTTAACTTTCTTTTCATATTCTTCAAACAAGAATATGGAACAAGTATATTTTTAATTCATTTTCTTAATTATCTCATCTTTATTCTTATACCCACTTTATCTATATGTATAGCAATTATATCCATGTATAAATTAACTTATAACTTTCTGTCAACTGTACTATGTACTTTGCGTACTATGTAAAATAAGTTTCAGTTTTAGGTAATTTTTTGTAATTTTTATATCATTTTTTTTTAAATGTTAGTCATTTAGTTGTTTTTCAAACTTTTTTGTCATCAAAATCCAGGCTTGCTTATCACCATTTATAATGCACCTGCCATAAATTAAGCCCTCTTAAGAAAAAATATTTGCTTGCTAAATTGCAGCTTTTTGTCTGCATTCACTGCTAGTTTTTGTTTACTTGACTTATTTTGTTTCACATTGTTTTACCCATAGTTTGCAAAATCTTAAAAAGTTCATCTCCTTGTAGCAACAAATGCATAATGAATGTTAAGTTTTAAGCTCTAATCTGTTATACTAAAAAAAAAAAAAAGGTAGTTAACTACAGGAACTTGAAATCTGAGAAAAATGAGATCAAATTATAATCAATTTTCCATTACATTACTTTCTGCTTTGTGGATGGCATTAAAATTAACACATTAACTATAAAGCAAGCAGAAAATTTATTCTGGGATAAAATTATTGAATTATGAGCAGATACTGACTTTTTACAAAGTGTATGTGGATTTCGACTATGATCGCTAAAGCAGTAAGTGTAAGTTACTGCCCCTTTTGTTTTTGTTGCATGTTTTAGATGCTGCTATTTTCCTTTGTACTGTAATTAAAAACAAAGTAAGTTTATAATCAGATGATTTGAGTTCATATTAAATTTTATTACTTGAATTGCAACATTTTCAGAAAGAAACACAATCTAGTGCAAAGTGAGTTAGATAATAAAAAATTCACAATAAATATTGTATAGTGCCACTATTAATTTACTCAAAAGAGTGCTCAAGAAATGTTCACTTTTATTCACTTTCAGAAATTTGTTTTATCGTCTGTCTTCGAGCATTAGCCAATTGAGGGTTTTTTTTATTATTATTATTTAGCAGTAGGTTTAAGAAAATTGAGTTCAAGATATTAATTTGATTCTAGTCTGCTTTATACTGCAGATTATGGATCACCTCTTGTTGCACAAATATGCACAATTTTAGAAAAAACTTTCCCAGAATTGCAAAGTTTTGAGTTTTGCTTAGAAATGAGGACAAATCTTGAAAATGATAGAAGTCTGAAATGTTTGTTTTGTAATCACTTTGTCCTTTTTTGGAAACTGTACAGCACTGAAAAAATTGTTGAAGTCCTTGGCCTTTCCTTGACATTTCAATGATAATTCAACTTGGTGGTGAAAACTTTACAAGACATGAATATTTGTTAGGTTCTAAATAGATCATTTCAACCGATTGTGCATTCATTCTTGAAGAATTTAGTATGTAAACTAGGAAGACTCAATTTTTATTTTGGGCAGCACAATTGTCTAACCAAAATATGAAGTACTCTGTGAAAGAAGATGAACTGCATTAAAATTCTTACGAAGGTGATAAACATTTTTAGAATGCCATGTTTCTAAAAACAAATTAAATTTGTTAATATTTGACAGCTACTTTCTAATGTTTTA
The DNA here is from genome assembly GCA_030765065.1 of Deroplatys truncata. NCBI lineage: Eukaryota > Metazoa > Arthropoda > Insecta > Mantodea > Mantidae > Deroplatys > Deroplatys truncata. Next base: position 242,026,340 of record CM060975.1, on the reverse strand, counting down.
CGAGTTGATTGCCATGTAGTTTGTTCGACTTGCTCTAATAGTTTTTATTAATTATCATCATTTAAAGATTATGTGTTCACCCAAAAATGAATTTCATTAGAGAACATTTCCAGGCTATGATTTTTTACAATATTAAATCATCATTAATGCCTAAACAATGTAAAGATCGGGGTAGGAATGCATTTGGCAAATAAGCCCTATCTAAAGCAACAACTTATAATTGGTACAGTGAATTCAAAAGAGATTGGTTTTTTCTTAGTGATGAATTCTGTGAAGGATGCCCAAGAACTGCTGTTACTGAAGCAAATATTGTGCTGCTGTTCAAGCAGTGCTTGAAGATCAACGGAGATATTATGAATTTATTTGGGCAACATTGGGAATTGGTATGAGTCAAATCCAAAACATTTTACATCGACAATTAGACATGAGAAAACTTTGTTGTCAATGGATTCCACATAAACTGACTCCCAATCAAAAACAGCAATGTATTGTTTGGTGCAGAAAGACTCGAAAAATTGTAAGGGGACACTTTAAATTTGGTTTGGAATATTATTACTGGTGATGAATCTTGGATTTATTGTTATGATCCTGAAAAGGAAAGTCAATTGGCTCAATGGGTCTTTCGAACAGAAACCTAAGCCCGACGAACTCACAGTGCTGGTAAGTATATGGTCGCTAGTTTTTTTTTTTTTTTTTTTTTTTTTGTTTTTTTTTGGGGGGGCTACTATAGCATTAGAGGATAGACATACCACACATTATGACAACACATATTGCATACAGAAAAACTAACAACTGAACATTTGGATGCCCTAAAGGTCAGCACCATGGCCCACCATACAACTCTGACCTAGCACATTGTGATTTCTTTTTGTTTCCAAAAATTAAAGATAAAATGCATAGAATCAATTTTTCATCAATAAAACAGTAGAACATAACAAAAGCCTGGTTTCAGAAGTGCTTCAGGAAGAGTGGCATCATTGCTTTAAGGACTGGTTTCATCAAATGCAAAAATGTATTGATTTTTAAAGGGAATATTTTGAAAACAATAAAATAATTTAAAATTTTATAATATAATTGTTTGATTTCTAAAAATTGTCAGTGTCGTCCTTGCATAAACTCTTTCCTCCTTTTTCTGGTCTCTTCATGCCGATAGGCAGCGAAAGGAAATAGTTTGCTCTGATTTGATACCACAGGCACGAAAGTTTCATTATAAGCAATAAACCTACTAATGAAGATGGCTTTTATAAATGTGTCAATGCAAGGTAACATTATAACATCTCCATGTCAAAAACCACACACACATGCACACTCACACTCTCTCTCTTCCAGATTCCTTTACATTCAGGATTCAGATTATCTTTATCGTGATCAGCGTTGTGTGAGCTAAATGTCTCACCTAATTCTCATTGCTCATGTCCCAGTTTTGTAAAATGTATGCTTTTTCCAGCAAGTATTTTCTTTATGTCACATAAAAACATTTTAGCTGAGCATGTTTCTTAACAAAATCTTCATGCATCGCTGCAATTGTCACATCACTAGGGAGGTGGTTAATGGTATTTAACATTTGATGCATGTTCACATTGGTAATGGGATATCATTGAATGAAAAGTTTCAGTGTTTTTACAGAATCATCTCTATTTTTTTTAATGTTGGAGGATACCACCCTCTTATATTTTCATTTGAGAGAATGGCTCCTTGTTTTGATTTGTGAAAAACATTGAAAATTACTCTTACTCTTTTTATTGTAGCCCAAAGTCAGATAAAAGGTTTTGCAAACTTGCACCTTTCTTTTGCTTTGCAAACTATAAACATATGTAGAATTCCTGTAAGAGTTTTTATTCATTGTACATGTTTTAACTGGCACTTTTGAGTAGATACAGAAAATGAATTTACATTGATCCATCCAATATGGAGACGAATAATTATTTTCTCTTTTCCTTGAGTTTTCTAAACAATTCTGAATGCTTTTTCTTGCAATGCTCATTAGAACCTTCCCGGAGTGGAAGTTTGTTAATGATTTTCTTTTATTCCTACCATTCTGTGCTTCTTTTTCTTCTTTTCTTTCCACTACCTAAAGCTAATGAAATATCTTCATTTCCTGAATCATCTTCGCTCTGCTCAATATCTTCTATAAGAGCCAATTGTTTGTCTTCCTGTTCTTCACCTTCCTGTTTCATAAGGAACAGTTTCATAATAAATTTCTCCGATCCCCGAGTTTCCATCAATATCTTCATAAACAAGATAAAAATCATAACAGTCTTCTCGTGCATATCATGCTTTTAAATTATTATAGCTGTACATTATGTCTGTCTATATAGTCCAGTGTTTCTTTTTGAGTTAATCCCACTAACTCTAACATGTTTCTCCCCCTGAACATTCTGTAAAAATTGAAATATAACAATATAAAAAAAAATTGCTAAATATGTGTCATTTCAAGTACTAAGTACATCCATAACTTAATCTATTAATATTTGGGAATAATTTCACCAGTATAATACTAGGAAAGGAATATTTTGTTCTTATCTGCAATGTAATGAAATGTAAACTTCCTGCTGATAATTTCTTATTAAAATGCAATTTGTTTAAAATACATTGAAAATATTTCACAACTTTTTACTGATTACCAACAATAAAATGAACAAGGTACCAATGTGCAGACATTAGTTTCTTACATTGTAGCCAGTGTATACCACTTTCTGTCATTGTTGAGTTGGCGGGATGAAAGTACAACCTTAAAAAGCATACTTTTGCAGATACTGCTTTCTTACAGTGCAGTCTCTACTTACTACTTTCTGATATTATAGATGTCAAAAACATTGCAAAGAAGTAGCTGATTTGTCTTTATGTTTTGAACAAAAAATCACATTACTTGTTTCTAAGGTTGTATTATGATGCAAAATATGAAAAAATCCAACAATGCCAAAAACTCCATTTTTATTATTTCTGCAGATAGCGCCTTTTCTCTTAGCATGGCAGTAATTAGGTATGGACAAATTTATTTTTGATTAACAGTTATAACGGTCAAGTTGCAATGCATTAACAGTTACATGTAATGGTTACCAGTAACAATTGAGTTATTTGTTCTCATGGTTATCACATTCAGTTACATTTCATTAATGGTTATCAGTAACGGTTAGCCATAATGATGTTTCAATATGAATGATGTCACTACAGATTTACTTTGTTATTTGATGCAATCTGAAAAGAGGTTTCTCTAGCTGTGTCAACAATTTGATTACTGCACTGGTTTATAATCGCAAAATGCATTCACACTTGGTTTTGCATACCTGCACATATACACATGCACACCAAGATGTATTCCTCTGTGATGCTTCTCCCTATTGGCTAAGCTATTCGTGTGGTAGTGCACCTTTCATAGCATGTAGTCATGAGTAAGTAAACAAAATCATTACATTTATGCAAATTGAAGTCGGAAGCATGCATTAATAATGCAATAAAGCATATACAAGCTTTATTGTACAATAAAGAATGTACAATATTAATAAATAATATTCAACTTACAAATTCTAAATATAAACATCATGCGATGCAGACATGACAAAGGAAAGTGCATCACTATTGCTAACATAACTGATATTAAGTATATAAAACTTATTCTTTAATTTTTAATGCTTCTGTACCTACAGAAGTACTAATCCTGGCATCTAGTGACCTTGCAAAAAATTAGATTACAGCAAAATCTAGAGGAAGTATCAAGGAACTACCAAAAAATGAGATAGAACAGGTAAATTCAGACTTTTAAAACATATATGCTCAGAAATGATATGCTTTAGTATACTCAGGCTTATATTATTTTGCCAAAATTTAAAACATAATATACTCAAGTTTTTATGTTAAGAAGTTAACGACCTGCAACTGCAGGAAAATATGTTTTCTGGAGTGCCTTTCCCCTATCTCTTATGGTTTCATAGTTGTATGGAATTATATAAGATTCTATCAGAAGAAGCACACTTCACATATATTCACAGAAAATTCAAGATATACTTTTTATTCATGTCAATGAAATAAACATATGATATAATCAAATTTGCTAAAGCTGTTTTTGATAAACTTAAAAATAATGAAAAATTTTCCATGTAAAATGTAGTTTAAGAATGGGAGAAAACTTTGTCGCATCCTTTGAAATGTTGGACTTAAATACCAGGTTTTTTATTTATCCATTTTCTTGAAAATTTCTTGAAATAAGACTTAAAGAGCATTAGAGATGCATTTACCAAAAACAGACAGATAAATCAGCAGTAGCACATCATTTCTGGTCTTCAAACCAAAAAATCACTCCAAACATAAAACTCTTAAAACCAATCAACAGCAGCAATGAATTGCACATCTGGGAAAAAATACATATCGTCAAACACAGGAATCACCTAATGAATTTCAAACTGCCGCCACCCAGCAGCCTTTGGAGGTTCATCAGCCCAGCACCAGAGAACACAACTAACCACACACATTCCCCGGACAGTGACCGGCAAAATCAGTTGAAAACTTGCTGACGATGGGAGCAAACCGTTCTCCCAAAACGCGTTTAACAAGTAAGAACATTTAGTGAAGTAGTGTAACAACCTTCCACTCTCTCTATTTTAAATTATGACACATCACTGTTACTAATTTCTCATTCTTCAAAATTAATTAATAAACATAGTGTCTGTCATGAAATGCACAGTTCTGGCTGCTGTGTGTGGAGAAGCGGTAGGCAAGTGTCCATGCTACAGTTATGCATGGTGGACAGTAATCGACATAAACTGTACAGTAATTTTATTTTTATATAAATAATTTTAATTCATTACAACTAATGAAATTAATTATATTTTTTAAAGTGCTACAGTAATTTATTTTTGAGTATTCATTGCAGATGTTAAATTACTGGTTTACAAAGAAGCAAACCTCCATCTTATTTCCTTCACTACTTCTTATTTTTGTCGGTGGATCATTTTCTGGAAAGCACTACACTGTTGCGTACCATATTGTTTTGAAATTGTACTGATTAATTTCAAATTCCATATCCCATTATAAGGTTATGTTTTGTTTTTCCCTTTGCCAAATTCTGTAGCATGAAATGGCCTTATCCACATGAGGTGCAGTTTGAATTTCTGTTAAGTAATATGGCCACCAACAAGGGCACTGCTTCATTGCTTAAAATGTTCATTAAGCATGATATTTTGCACTGCTGTTCCAATATCAGGAGTACTCTAAATCTCAGCATAGCAACATGAGGATCCTTTCTCAGTAACCTGCACACAGCTACAACTTGTTTGTGGTGTTAATAGTGTATGAGGGTGTCATATACAAGGCCCATGATTCCTAATCTCTTTGGAATTCCCCCAAAAAATTATCATTAGTGGCTTGAGATGGTATGCAATCATGAAAGTCACTTACTAAAGACTTGAATACTGCTCATGTGTTATCCCATTTTGAGATAATACATTATGGCATGAATATCACATGATGAGAACTCCATTACAATTACCTGCATATGCAGTATTTTGTAAGTGTACGTGGCTGTATAATATCCCTCTTTCAAATGGGGGGAGTAATTACATTGCTGTTAGGTTTATAGTGTAACTACTGCTAAAAGATTTTAGAGTGACACTATTGTATTCAGTAGGAGGAAAATCTTAAAAGTATCATTGGGATGAATTAGAGTTGCATAAGAAATATATAGCTCAATTACTATTTATCTTTTCAAAAAGTAATCAGTAAAATTACAGTTATAATTACTTCACAAAACTTTAGTCTTGAGGAAATCACTGATCTTTTTCCTCTTCATTGATACACACTTCTAATTGTCAACTCACATAGTCATCATAGTAACCAGTATTTAAATCTCAACCAGCGCACATCATTCCAGGGCTCCAATAATTGTGATTAAAGATAATGCTTAGAAAATGTATGTTTAGGGATTGATTGACATATAGTCATGGCAACATCAAATATAAAATATTTTTGAACTTCAAATAAATACAAAACATAATTTGTCTCTGTAAGCAAATTGTAACAATTTAAGGTACCATAACATAGCAAAACAGACTGTGTTATGGTATGTGAACCACAATTATGGTACTGTTGCAGTGGTCATATCCTTGGCATGTGCCTTGCTCAAACATTGTTCAAACTCTCAATGCAATGCATATAAACTACTGAAAAGTAACAATTACAAATTTATTTCAAAAACAAATTACTAGTAAAAAATGGTAAACATAATTGGATTACTTTTACTCAAATACTTCCCATCCTTGACTTTTGAAAGAGGTGTTCATTTCTTTTTATGCACCAAACTATGAAAGACAAGAGTTGAAGTGGTGATTCTAAGGCTGCAGATTCATAAGCTTAATGCTAACATCTGTGAAGGCAAAGAACATGACAATGATAAAAAAAGCAAAATGTTTTGCAAAGAGACATGAAAATTATCCCTTTCTACTGCAGTGCAAAGCTGTTGTTAATTCTATAAATGTACTTTATAACCTCTAAAACTTAGTTGCACAGAATCTGCGCATAGGAAATGATGATTGATGGATAATTGATGATGATGATATGCATCTCTAGATTTTTTGTGTAATATGTTTACAGTTCCATCGAAGTTCCAGCTGCTCTATTTTGTGCAGCGGACAATGGACGCTGGGAAACAGTTAACCTTTTGCTGAGATATGGTTCCAGTGGTTCTCCAGAGCATTTGCTTAAGATTTTAATTTCTAGGCACCGCCTTGATACTCCATTTGAAAAAATGGTAAAACTATTAATTGGCCTTTTAAGCCTGGGAATAACAGATGCAACTGTGCTGAGAATGCTACAAGACACAATTATGGCTAATATGAGTCTTTGGAAAATGTGGAAAGAAAAATATGAAACACTCAGCAAATTTATAGGTATGTATTTTATAGTTTTTACAATTCACAAATATTTTAAATGTAAGCTGAACTATTATGTTTCTTCTTTGTGTTAATTTAACCTTCTTTGACCAGTAGGTCATATCAGATGGTGAAACAATGAAATGTGTTCAAATGAGCCTGGGTTCTATCTGTAGAGCTTAGAGTTAGCAGACGTTTGTCTTTTAAGATAAGGAAAAACCCCAGAAAAGAGCTTATCCAGGTAATTCACCCCAACTGAGACTTGAACTCAGCATCTCATGAATTTAAGAGACATGCTACCCCACACTATGGAGGTACAGTGTACTATGGTAGTTTGAAAGAATATCAGTAAGCACAACCGTTTATCAAGAAAGATAATGATAATGCCTTATTTATTGATTAGGACTTAAAAATGAGTGGTGAATGAAATAAAGTTCTTTCCACTTGAGAAAGTTTTAAGTAAAATGATATGTTGGGAATATCTAGTTTATGTTCTCTCTATAAGAGTTAAAAATGTTCTTTAGTTCTATACAGTGAAGTAATGGTTTATTTCTCCTTCTTACTGCCTATATCTAATGACCATATTTGTTGTGAATACTTTTACTCTCATAGTCTGAAGAAATTTGTAAAAGAACTAGAGAATATTATAGTAACTAAGTTATAAATAGCCACTGACATCAAGGGCATAGTCCACAGGGGTGGCTTACTTGGTTGAGTGCTAGCTTCTGTGTCCAAAGTTGGAAGTTTGATCCCAGCCCAGAATGTTTTGCTTAAATGTGATAGTCTATGTCAAAAGATTTACTGGCATGCAAAAAACTCCCAAATGAGAAAATTCTATCACCACCAGCTACCTGATATGACTGTGGCAATGATCATGTTTAATAAACTTAATGTGCATATCAAACTTTGCCAATTGAAATTCCTCCAAGCCCGGATTGAGTGTTTATTTTAGCGATTCAAGATGATACCTCTTATGAAATTGCTGATAGTGTGATATCTCAGACACTAATATGCAATTGCCTTAAATGTGCAAGAACAGCGCTAGTGCTTAAAGGTTTTGATGAATAAGATCAAAATAACTGGAGATCAATAAATTAATGTGTTCACTCACAAGAAGGGTTTCTGTACAAGTGTAGGATACAGCAGTGGCGTTTGAGAGGATCAGAGGATTCACAAATTCTCCTGTGTTTATTGTAAGACCTCTATATTGAAATTCTTCCTTTCCTGACCAAAAAATCAAAGAACTTATCTTAATGTTTATAGAAACAAGGCCTGCAATAACATTTGTTATTTATGCATTTGGAACAAACATTCCTCCCTGGCTGTTCAGTTTTGTCATAGCTAGCAAAAGTATTTACACTGTTTTACAAGGATTTATTTCTGGAATGAAATGTGTAATTCTAAAGGAATTTACACTATTAAATTCAAATCTGAATCAGAATTTCGCTATCAGGGATAGTTTTCCAGTAATCTGGGGGGGAAAAAAAATACATACTCATGCACACACACGTGTGAAGACTTGTAGTGAATGTCATTGGATTTCAGTTTTTGTAAAATGACGAACAACTTGAGCAGCAACATTGCATCAAATTTTGCCAAAAGCTTGGTGATACCCAAGTGGAAACCATTTGCAAAATTCAAAAGGCTTTCGGGGATGATGCCATGAGCACCTCATGGATAAAGAAGAGGTATAACTGCTTCAAAGATGGCTGCACATCAGTGGACAGTGAACCACATTCGGGAAGGCCCTCAATGAGCCAAAATGACAATGTCATTGAGTAAGTGCAGACTGATCTTGCAGGACCATATTATCACAGTTCAACAACTTAAAAACGAGATAAGGGTAAGCATTGGATCGGTGCATTCAATTTTGACCGTGGATTTGGGCATGAGGAGAGTGTCCATGAAATTCATATCGAAGCAGCTAACAACGGAGCGGAAGCAGTGGCACCTGGACATCACACATGAATGCTGGCCAATACAAACAGTGACCCCAATTTTCTGAACACTGTGACCACAGGCAATGAGACATGGGTTTATGGCTACGAATCAGAAACCAAGATGCAGTCGTCACAGTGGTAACATCCGTCATCCCCAAGGCCAAAAAAAGCATGGCAGGTCCACAGCAAAGTCAATGTTATGCTGACCATTTTCTTTGACTCCCATGATGTGGTGCATCACGAGTACAAACCAAAAGGCCAAACCATCACAAAGGATTACTGCCAGGAGATCCTTCATCACCTTATGATGTTGTGTGGTGCAAACGACTGGATCTGTGAGCTACAAAAACTTGGCAGTTCCATCATGATAAGGCACCTGCCCATTCTGCACATTTGATTCAGACTTTCTTCACCAAATACAACATTCCTGTGGTTTGTCAGGCACCCTATTCACCCAACATATGTTTATTCCATTATTTTGTGACAAAGAATTAACATTTTACAATGTGTTCATGGCCTATTGAATGCTTGGACATCAAGTACAATCCACAAGAGTGGACAATTTTCATAGATGAATTGAAAATAAATCTTAAGGAAGTTTTGCTACACAGTGGGAATAATGTGCCATATATCCCAGTTAGTTATGAGATGTTAGCATCTATGCACAAATTAATTAAATACATTGAGCATAAGTAGAAGGTGTGTGATGATTTCAAAGTAATTGCATTGTTATTGGGGATGCAGCAAGATTACATAAAATGTGGATGCATTCTTTGCAACAAGGACAGTCGAGATAGAAGATCCCACTACGTAAAGGAGAAATGGCCTAAACAAAATTGAAAATTGGGTGAAAAAAATGTGCAGCAAAAAAATCTGGTTAATCGTGAAGATAGTCTTCTTACATCCCTTCATATCAAACTGGGCCTAATTAAACAATTTGTAAAGTCCATTGATTCAGCATGCATAGGTTTCGCATATCTTACTGACAAATTCTCTCATCTATCAGTTGCAAAAATTAAAGAAGGTGTATTTGTAGGTTCTCAGTTTTGACAACTTCAGCAAGATCAAAGTTTTCAAGCATGCCTAATAGACAAAGAAAAGCGAGACTGGGTGTCTTCAAGGAAGTAACTCAAAACTTTCTTGGAAGTAGAAGACACCCTACATGTAAGGAATTTGTGAATGAAATGAACAAAGCTTACAAAGCACTATGTCCTTGAAAGTGCAATTCCATCTGGACTTCTTTCCAGAGGGCTGCAGTGATGTATCAGCTGAGTATGAAGAACGATTTCATAAAGACAGCTATCATGAAGAAGTGGTATAAGAGAAATGGATGCCCACAATGTTGGTCTATTATTGCTGTAATGTAATTTGGGACAAGAAGGGTGCTTAATACAGACAGAAGAAATAAGACATGAAACTTTATGGTGGCAAATTTCTGTTCATATTTCCCATTTTTTGTAAATATTCCTTTAGAATGACTTAAAAACTTGAAAGATTATGTGAACACTTTAAATATCACCTTCTGTTACTCTCCTAAAGTTATAGGCCCCTTTAATTTAATTTCGGTCAGTATGTCTATGACTAAATTAAAGCTATACCTAGAATGAGATGAAAATATTCAAAGAAATTAAAGATTTGATTACTCATACCTGATGCATAAAAACTAAAAACATTTGAATTCAGCAGTAAAATGTCTATAAAAATTACCTTTCCCTCCAGAAATAGGAAAAAGAAACCTTTTTTGTAGAACAGTGTTATTAGAAGCCAAAGTTTATCAACAAAGGTGTGTTATAAGGGTCACCCCTTTTTCTTTCCATATATTTTGTAAGATGACATCAAGTGGTGTACTAATGCGAAGCCATGTGCAACATTTTCAGATTAATACAGTTAATAATGCAGAAACAAGTGGAAAGAAAAACAGGAACACGCTAATCAGAGGTAATTCAAGTGAAGGAAATGAAGGCAGTATTTCCAGAAGTACTAATGCTGAGATAAACAAAGTAACTAAACTAGCACAGGACAGCTGCCCGGTGCGGGAAACAGAGACAATGGCATCCTTGCAGGTAATAGTTGATCTTTTGAATAAGGATCTGAAAAAGGCACTGGAAGAAATAAATTCTCTTAAGAAAGTCATTGAAGAACAACAAGCTCAAATCGATGGCGATAAATGGCAAAAACCAAAAAGGAGTCTTCAAATAAATTACAGCAGAACAACAGATGAGAGGAGCACTTCAACTCCATTAATGAACAGGTTTGAAATCCTCCAAAATTCAGACCTAAGTGCTTACCCTTGCAATAACAATATGGTGATGGCTACACGCAGTGGCGGCTCATGTTGCCTATACCTAGGGGGGCTGCACTGATTATTGGAATTTTAGCTTACCTTAGTTATTTGAAGATGAATCACATACAGCGATCTATCTTTTTAGCAAACTTATTAACCACTCTCTTGTTGAACTTCGGGATGTTTTCTATCATTTCCTTTTCTATGAACAACATAGCAAGTGCAAATAGTCTATCTTCTCCAATAGTGTTCCTAAGGAGTGTTTTAATTCTTTTCAGTGTAGAGAAACAGCATTCAGATTCACTTGTTGTTAAAGGCAGAGTAATAGCTATTTTCAAAAGTTTTAACCCTTCATAAAAAGTGGAAGAAAGATTATTAGCTCTAAGATATTGAACCAATTTTACAGCACCACCAATATTCCTGAATTCTTCTCTTGAATAGATGACTGGAAGTTCTGTGTGTAGTTTGTCCTTATCAAACACTGAAAACAGTTTTACGCATTCACTGAACGCATTTTCTGGAAATATTGAATTAAATTGCTCAAACTGTGATTGTTGTAGCAGAGAAGACACAGAAAGATGTTCTCTAAACTGGAAGCTGAGATTCAATTGAGACAGTATAACATCACATATTTCCTTGGCTGCTGCTGCTGCTCTGGTCTGTGTTTTTGAAACAATTTTTCTTTTGTTTGGGTTTTCTGCTGCCAAATCACAGGACTCCACTGTGTTTCTTACTTTTATAATTTCAGCAGTGAAAGTAGATATGTACACTGGAACTTAAGCAGCATCTATGTGGCGATTGATTGTGCAGTATTTCTACATGAGGCATTATTAAATGGAAAAAATTAAGCCAGAAATAAAGCTCATTATTTTCAAGGTACCCCAATATAGCAGATGCCTCATTTCTTGTCGCACTGCTTGAAGTCTCTGATTCTGACAAAATTTGAAAACATTCTTTCAATGCCTCCTCCTTTTCATAAACAACATTTACAGTCCTGGATTTGTAGTTCCACCTCGTTGATCCACCACTGGATATTCTCTTGTTAACACACGAATCTAACACTGATGATCTGTGTGGAGAGCGGGAAAAGAAGGCGTGTATAGCAAAAGATTTGAAAAGAAAATCCTAGCTTTCATGTTTTGCCTGGCGGCTCTCTCCATTATCAGATTTAATTGATGTGCTAAGCAATGTACAAAGTACGCATTAGGGTACACATCTCTAACTTTAACTTGCACTCCATTGATAGCCCCGCTCATTACCGCTGCACCATCAAAACTTTGGCCTATGAGCTTCTTCTTCTTATCTTTTAATATATTGCCAAGCTCAGAAATTACAACTTCTGCAATTGCAAAGGAATTTTGCCCATTCGGAATAAAAAATCCCCAGAATCTCTCAACAGGACTACCTAAGGCATTACAATACCTTAAGACCATTAAAGCTGGAACATGTCAACAATATCTGTAGTTTCGTCGACCATAATAGACACATAGTCTACTGCTTCAATTTTTTCTAAGATGTTTTCGTTACAAAGTTCAAGAATGCACTGAAGCAACTCATTTTGTGTTGTCTTAGAAGTGCCTTTAAAAACGAATGTTTAAGATGGCACTTAAATAGGGAATTGATTTCTGCTGTATATTTAATCAACCCCCTGAAAACCCCTTGATTTTGTGACCCTTCATGCTCTTCATCTCCTCTTAGGGGTAGCTCGTGATAACCACAAAATTTCACACAGTTGATTATCTTTATAAGAGTGTCAAATTTTTTTGGACTTGATCGTTGTGACGATCTATTGATTCCTTATATGCTTGGCTTAAACATGCCTGTACATTTACTGACCAAGTGTAGCAAAATTAAGCATGTTATTAACATGGTTTTTGGACATTTATGTTTATGACTTTTCATATAGTCTCTTCAAATCTGAAACCCCCTTTTGAACCAATGCAATGTTGGCTGCGTCGTCTTTAATTCCAAATAAAAGGCAAGGAAACCAGATAAGGAAATTGCTGACTTCACAGCCACATATCCACTCATATTTCATGTAAATTTCAGGACTGAAACACCTACTATATTGTTTTTGGCAGCTTGTTGCAGTTTGAATAATATTTAACACAGGAGACGGTCTTCCATGCACTTTAATGTCACATTTCTCATGCAGTGTTAAAGCGTTAAAACGAACTGACTTTAAATATTCGACTGAATTACTCATTGTTACAAGCACACCATTGACACCAGTATATAAAATCACATTTGATTGTACTTTACTGTCAGGAAACAAAAATATATTTGAATCGGCCTGAAAATATTCACAAACAGTCTGATTTCATGAAAATCTGCACGAAATGGCACTTAACACCGCTTTTGGGACTGCAAACATTGCAGTCCAGTGAGTTGACTAAACGATGGGATGCGCAGTAAGCTGAAACGTGTAGCGAGGCAACCAGAGAGGGAAATGGAAGCGATATGCAGCACGTTAGCGAGTTGTACTGGCAGTCCTCTGAGGGAGAAGCGGTTTCACATATGAACTTATTGCGCAGCCTGATATGAACAAGTTGTAATGAATTATGTTCATGAATGGTGCTCATATTATGTTTGCAATAGAACGGGCTTTGCTATAAATTACAAAAAAATACTATATATGCGGATGTAATCTATTCAATTTAGGCAATTAAGCCAACAACATTAAATTTGCTCTGTGGGGGGGGGTGCAGCCCCCCTTTATCGGCCGCCACTGGCTACACGTTAAAAAATCCGGACTGCAAGAAAAAGCAAACCAGGCAGAACAGTGAAAGAAGAAGGGAAAATAATCATCCTTGCAGACAGTCGAGAGGATTCGCTCAATGAGTAACAGCGATTGGCAATCTTTCCAAGCTAGGAATAATTAAACCAGGGGCCCCATCAGCTGAAGTTTTAAGAAGTGTTAGCATTACTTCAAAAATAAATAGACGATCGTGATGGTGTAGTGATAAGTGTGGTGCAAATGACATATCCAAAAACGAAAGTGAAAAAGCAATAAATAACATTAGACAAGTTCTTGGACATCTAACCTCAACAAATGCAATTATAGTGAATTTTTCGACTAGACATGACTTACACACACACTACACACACTAAAATTAGCCTATTTTGCATACTTTCACTCAATCCTGAAGAATGGTATAATTTTATGGGGAAGTTCTACAAACTCAAAGAGAATATTTAGTCTGCAGAAAAAGGCCCTCAGAATCATATCAGATTCACATGCAAGAACATCATGTAGGAATATTTTTAAGAACCTAGAAATATTAATACTCACTGGAGAATACATATGCACATTAATGACTCTTTGCATAAGAAATAAAACGTCATTTGTTCCCAACTCTGACATTCACAATAGTAATACAAGATCCAGACTAGAGTTACATCTACCATCAACTAACCTCACATGTGTTCAAAAAGGAGTACACTATCAGTGTATAAAAATATTTAATATGCTACCTCACAACTTGAAACATGTAATAATAAATCATTTAAGGCAAAGCTGAAACAATATTTATATGAACACTCATTTTATACCATCAATGAGTTTCTAAATGATACTTAGAGCCTAACATTTAGCTATGTAAATAATACTGTAAATAGGAATAACTCTGTAAACATATTGACATATTCCACATCCTGTTGTCAAAACAAAGCATAGGATCTATGGAATGCAAATAAGTGTGTGTGTGTGTGTGTGCATGTGCATTTATTATTATTATTATTATTATTATTATTATTATTATTATTATTATTATTATTATTATTATTATTATTATTATTATTATTACTTTAACATTAACTACAATGAATAAAATGAGTGAAATGGTTTTCAAATAAGACCAGTGACTATTGAGCTTAAGATTTATCTGAGATTTGTCTTTTGAGGATAAGGGAAGCCCTAGTAAAAAGCTTATCCAAGTAACTCATTTTAAACTAGATTTGAACTTTTTGAATATGAGGCAGATATTTTACACCCCCCCCTCATTCCATGGAGATGGGTGAATATTCTTTAACTCCTAGTTTGCCAAGTATTAGTGTTAAGGAATTTGCTAATGATGCCATTATTATGGGTAAACCTGAAGATTCTACTAAACAGTTTATTAATCTGGCTATCACAACATTAAAAAAATTGGCTTATAACTAATTGTCCATTTGAATACAGTAGCCCTTAAGTTAGGATCAATCAGTGCAACACTTAGCCCCTAACAAGAATGTTAAATTTCTTGATGTCAGTTAAGTACCATTCAAATACATCTTTGACACTTGAAAAACAATGGTCACTCTGAAATGCAAATTGGGAGCCATAGGAAGTTCATTTCTTTTACAGCTGTACTAAACGTTTCTGATTATATTGTATGTCCTTTGCTTATTTCATTTTTCAAATAGCTCTACTGAAGAAGATCTGAGTGTCTCTAAAATGTAGATAGCCAAATTAAAACTATAATACTAGAAATTTTAAACCTTCTGTCATACAATATCCTGATAGCATGCTTTTCTCTGCTGAAAGATATAAAGGATTTGATTTGTATTAATTAATTTAGGAAGCATTTACTTAATTTAATATTGCTCGCAAAAACACAACATCCAAGTGTTTCAAATACACATATCCTGACAATAAGATACAAAGCAGCGTAGAAAAGCTTGGGTTACCCAACAACTGCTGTGTTAAGGTCACTACCCACTTTATGGAAACAACAGTGAGGAATTCCAATGAGCTAAAACCATCTTTAGGTTGTAAGATGCATGTAAGGAGAAAATGGGAATTAAGACTAGGAATATTTCATTGGATCTATATTAAGGTAATCAAATTATTAATTACTTATGGAGTATTAATTTAATTATATGAAAGCATATACTAGATATGTCCTCAAACCATACAAGTTCCATTAAATATTATTCAAATAATTTCAGTCATTATTGACTGTAACCTTTGGAATAATAAAACTTTTACATATCATGGTTCTTGGATGGATCAAAGACCGACATTGCCATAGATACAGGAGTTTATGGTATGAAACCAAAGGTAACCATGAATTTTCCTCTAGGTAAATTGAGAGAGGTATAGCTTACGTATTCTGTTTTACGTAAATTATTATATCTTGAAGATCTTATAGTTAGCTCCACGTTGTGGAAGCCATTCTTGTGACGTCATACGTTGGTTGGTTCATTTGTTCTGTTTGTAGATTCCTCTGGCGTAGCAATTTATATCAGTTTTAAATGTCCACCGGCTAGCTATTATCTTATCTAGGTAGGCATGTTTTTCTTACAGGTTGTGAAGCGGAAAAGGAATCTTTTATCCAAAAATTACTAGTGAAGAAATGTATTTTATAATGTTTTATTGTCGAACACGTGCACTAACACTTTCACAGATTTATCTAGATAATCGCCATATTGAAACTGTTTATAATAACTTCTTATCACTTTTAACTCACGTACTTCAACTTTGTATATTTAACTTTAGAATATTTTATAAGATTTCTCGTACTTCTGCTGAGTGTAACTTATGACGAAAATGAAGGACTGATTGGCGACATCTTGTTGAACTGCGGAATTGACGTGGAGTGTACGGAGAATTTTGTATAACTGCGAGTACGATGTATAATGTTTTGAGAATCTTGCCGAACTGGGGGACCCGCTACCTCAACCTGGCTATTTATAGGCTTGCCTCAAGATACACCTAAAGATTATAAATGAACTGCTATTGGCTAATAAAACGCGCCAACATTAGCGTCTATTTTATTATCCAATGAAAACCACTAATACATATTACTTTTATAGAACATTCTGGAAGCTTTTTTTACTGAAAAGGCGCGAAACATTACGTAACTTCCTGGTTCCCGGTAACGATAAACAACTCATTCCTTGCTGCAGTATTGTGTTATTGTTAACAGTTTCAATAGAGCTGTATATTATTATTTACCAATAATAATTACAATTATTAAACCTCTGAAATCAATGTTACATAAAAATACATATTCATATTATTATTATTAATTACATCTGAGTAATTTGTGATACAAATTACCGTCTCATATGCCCCACTAGAAACATAATTATAAACATTTATAACCTGTTTGGAAATTTTATAATTTGTGTTTTTAGTCTCCTAAATCTTGGAACACACGCTATCACTTTCACTTTACACTTCACACGTATTTAACACACGACATATGTTTTATCTCGCCACTACTTACTGGCTCTGGTTTAATTAATTTTGACATTAATCTGACGTTACAAACAATTTTTTTTTTATAGCAAATACTTTACCCTAAATTACTTATTTACTGCTACCAAATTGTTTACTTTGAGTTGTTGACAAAAATTTACACATTTAAGATTTTTGTAATTATTATACATATTTACCAAAATATTCACCCTCTACATATATTTACATCTCTTAAATCTAGGCACTGTTTCACATGTTCTGTTTGCTACATAAGTATTTGTTTCAATTATTTTTTAATTATATTTACAATTTTTTTTTTTTATTTTGTACTTTGCAAATATATTTACATCTCTTAAATCTTGACAATGTTTCACCTTTTTTTGTTTGCTACATAAGTATTTGTTTTGAATTATTTTTACCATTTTTGTTATTTTGAATTTTATTTTTAACAATACTCTTTGAATTGTATTTACGTACTTTTAATTTAATATCATATTAAGTTTCAATCTTTGCATTCTTAATTTTTAATTCTTGGAATTGTATTTACGTACTTTTACTTTAATATCATCTTAAGTTTCAATCATTGCATTCTTAATTTTCAAATGTTGTTACAGTTACTAAAAATTTATTTATTTATTTATTTTTTTTTTTAAACATTTCTCTTTTTTTTTTTTTTTTTTTTTTTTTTATAACTTATTTCTCTTTTCAAATGACACATAAATAATTAACCCTCTTACGTTCCAATACATTTCTCTGCAAGTCGTCTTTAACTATCCAGCATTTACTTTACATCACATTGCTATTTACCCTCCTGGATCAAATTGTGTGTGGCTAAACATTACTCGTAGCCGTAACCTAACCTTCAAATTTTTGTTCATGAATAACCTCTTGTATTCATTTGAAATTTCATCACATGATAACATTTGAAAACAATTTACAGTTTCTTGAACGACACATCTTTTAACAACATTCATTTTCAATTCTTCAACCATCTCTTTAATTTGAAAGTACTTTGACAAATCTGTACTGAACTGTACTGGACTGGAGTTTTCAATTTGAACATATTGGTACAATTTATCTCTTTGCATTTCTGATTCTTTTTGCATTTCTGATATTTCCCCTCTGAAATTAACTTGAGCCTGATTTACATCTACGATCCTAACCTCATTTATCTCTCTTAGTTCACTTGAAATACTACTCATTTGACTTCCTAACTCTGTACATTCTACATTAACCTCACTTTCTTTGTTACATATTTCCCTGCTCATGTCTAGCATTTTCTTTGAATTTTCTCCTATCTCACTTCCTATTACTTCCTCATTTTCATCTCTCATTTTTGGCATACTAATATCTAGCTTCATAACTTTCTTTTCCATTTCTTCACTGCTTTGATCTACTTTTTGCTCTAATACCTCATTACTCCTACCAATATTTTCAATTGATTTCCTGTTTTGTTCAAAGCTCCTACGAATATCTTCCCTCAATTTCTCATTATTCTGAGTTAGTTTTTGTTCTAAACTCCTATCAATATCTTCCCTGTTTTGATCTATTTTCTTTTCTAATTTCTCATTATTCTTGCAAATTTCTTCCCTTATACTCTGAGTTAATTTTTGTTCTAATTTCTCATTATTCTGAGTCAATCTTTGTCCTAATTTCTCATAACTCTTTTGCATATCTTCCCTAAATTGATCTCTAAAATTTCTCAGCATTTCCATCATTATTCTAGCATCAATAGTAATATTTCCTGCTATTCTATTCTTACTTTCTGCACTAACATTTCCTCCCTCCAATATTACATTGTTTGAGCTTTTTTTTGTAACCTGTATTGAATTACGGCTAACTGTTACACTATCTCCCTCCATCATTGTTTCTTCTGTTTTACTTGCAGCCATTGTTTTTCGTTTTCTAAAAAAAAATTACTATATTCTGACCTTTTGTGACGCTGTCTGCTGATGTAGCCTTGATGTCCAGCGTTCTGCCCCTTTCTCCTAGATTTGTATGTCGCTTCTGCGCTGTGTCGTGATGAATCTACGTCGTTTCGATGTTTTTTGTATCCACTTATCCGCGCCGTTTGTCGCTCCTCTTGTTTCTGGAATCTGCGTCTTGTAGATCATTTTACTGCTGCTTTCGTTCCACGTCCTGATTATGCTGATCCTTTCCTGGTCACTTTGCCTTCCTTTCCTAGTCACTTCGCCCCACGTTGGTGGCGCCAATTTGAGAGAGGTATAGCTTACGTATTCTGTTTTACGTAAATTATTATATCTTGAAGATCTTATAGTTAGCTCCACGTTGTGGAAGCCATTCTTGTGACGTCATACGTTGGTTGGTTCATTTGTTCTGTTTGTAGATTCCTCTGGCGTAGCAATTTATATCAGTTTTAAATGTCCACCGGCTAGCTATTATCTTATCTAGGTAGGCATGTTTTTCTTACAGGTTGTGAAGCGGAAAAGGAATCTTTTATCCAAAAATTACTAGTGAAGAAATGTATTTTATAATGTTTTATTGTCGAACACGTGCACTAACACTTTCACAGATTTATCCAGATAATCGCCATATTGAAACTGTTTATAATAACTTCTTATCACTTTTAACTCACGTACTTCAACTTTGTATATTTAACTTTAGAATATTTTATAAGATTTCTCGTACTTCTGCTGAGTGTAACTTATGACGAAAATGAAGGACTGATTGGCGACATCTTGTTGAACTGCGGAATTGACGTGGAGTGTACGGAGAATTTTGTATAACTGCGAGTACGATGTATAATGTTTTGAGAATCTTGCCGAACTGGGGGACCCGCTACCTCAACCTGGCTATTTATAGGCTTGCCTCAAGATACACCTAAAGATTATAAATGAACTGCTATTGGCTAATAAAACGCGCCAACATTAGCGTCTATTTTATTATCCAATGAAAACCACTAATACATATTACTTTTATAGAACATTCTGGAAGCTTTTTTTACTGAAAAGGCGCGAAACATTACGTAACTTCCTGGTTCCCGGTAACGATAAACAACTCATTCCTTGCTGCAGTATTGTGTTATTGTTAACAGTTTCAATAGAGCTGTATATTATTATTTACCAATAATAATTACAATTATTAAACCTCTGAAATCAATGTTACATAAAAATACATATTCATATTATTATTATTAATTACATCTGAGTAATTTGTGATACAAATTACCGTCTCAAAATATCCAGCAGTTCTTGAAATTGAGATATATGCAAGTATATGATGCATTCACAAAAAATAAAGGATGCCTATAGAAGCAAATCAACCCTTCTAATGTTATTATCTTCATCTTAAGATGCAGGCTGCATCTTATTTTGTTCTTTAGCTGACATTTTGCCCATTCTTTGAAGAGCTGCTTCCTGGACTTCTTGCAGTCCAATGTTTATACCTAAGTGGCAGTTAAGGTGGCCAACTTCTTGCAATATTATTGGCCAAGAGCAATCATCAGTGGCAATGTTAATGAGTTAATAGAGGATGCCAGATAATATTTAGAGCCTCTTCCATTGTTGCAATTCAAGCTTTTTATTTTTAAATATTTCAGTACTCTCCCAAATCATTCTGTGGAAATGGTTGTACAAATGAACAGAATTTTATTTTGCAACCGGGCTGATGATGGAAACTGCAATCTCCAAAAAATGTTCCAGTAAATGTTAATGTATAAAGTGAAGCTAGAGTAATTAAAAACTCAATATGTGCAAGTAAATGTCGAAACAACTTCACTGTTTTCCCAAAAGAGAATAATTTAGAATTCTCAGTTACTGTTTAAATTATTGCAATTTTTATTTAGTATTTTAATCAATTAGTATGTATTTTCAGTATGAATTATTTTCCACATCATCAGACTTAATACTATATAATAAGACTAAATTAATATTTTCATACCACCTTACTTTGCTCTCTTTATACAGTTTTCATTTGGATATGCATAGAAATAAACATAATTGATGGAATTAATTGTTCTTCCGCAAAAGCCGTGTGTTGGACAAGGTTGGAAAGGTAGAATCAGATGACTAAGAAATTCAATGCCATTGACAGGATTTGAACCATAGATCTCCCGGGTGAATCAGCAACCGGCATGTTGCCATGGTAGCTCAGTGGTTAGAGCAGCCGGATGGAAACTGGAAGATCTGATCCTCTTCAAATTCCAGTAACGGTATTGAATTTTTCAGTGTCTGATTTTACCTTTCCTAACATAATTGAATTGATGTTCTAAATATTTTAACATGATAACAATGGTGTTGCTTTGGTGATAAAAATCATGTTTCTGTCTTTCAAGACACTTTATAAGATTGTCCAGCTAACTATCTATGAGGAACATTCTAAAAGTTCTCAGCCTGATTCAGAGATGTTGTGAAAATGACCAATTTACAATGATGTTTGTTAAGTATCATCCTTTAGATGACCCGCTTAAAATTTCAGATGTGTAAGTGTAATTACTTCTTTGTAACTAGCTTGTAAGCAAATTAGTGTTAACACTTCCTACAAAATGGATAAAAACTGAAATATGAGCTGTGATGAAGTACTTAGTTTTGAAAGGTTTAACCCCAACACAAATACAAAAGGAGTTAGACTCAATTTTAAAGGATTCTCCTCCTTTGTTTTTTTATGGTTAAAAAGTGTGCTGCTGAATTTAAGTATTGGCATACACTTGTTTTTTATGGTTAAAAAGTGTGTTGCAGAATTTAAGTATGGTCATACATCCATTGAAGATGATTGAGTGCCCAGGACATTCCAAATCCAATGAGACTGACAAACATTCACAATGTCATACTCACCGATCACTGATTGAAGGTATGCGAGTTGCAAAGACCCTGGTAGGCTGTGTTCACTACATTTTACACAACCTTTGAGCTCGAAAGGTGTCATGTTTGTTAACAAGTGACCAGAAGTGTATTTGAATGAACATTTCTCAAGAGAGTTTAGACCTGTTTAAACAATTCCAGTGAACTTCTCCAAAGGTTTTGTAACAGTAGATGAAATATGGATTCATCTCTACAAGCCAAGAAGCAGTCTAAACTGTAGGTGGCAACTGATGAAAGAGCATCAAAGAAAGCAAAAAACAGTTCCATCAGCAGGAAAAGTCATGACTACAGTTTTCTGGGATTCTCATGGTGTGGTCATAGATACAGTCATAATGTCAACCATCATTGGGGAGTATTACACTTCACTACTGGACTGAAGGATGCTATTCAGGCTAAATGTTCATGCTTGTGGAAAAGAAAGTTCTCTATCATTACAGTAATGCACTTATACAAACATCTAGGACTGTTGCTGCAAAACTGCATGACCTTTGCTTCCAAGTGATTTCACATCCACCATGTTTGCATTTGGCTTCCAACAATTACTTTTTGTTCCCAAAACTGAAGAAATAACTGGGTGAATGAAGATTCACATCAAATGATGAGGTTGAGGCTGAGACAGATGCTTATTTTGCTTTGATGGACAAATCTTATTTTATTGAAGGTACTAAAAATTTGGGAAGTTGTCAGATTAATGTATTCATTTGCAAAATGACTATGTAAAAATATATATATTAAAGAAACAGCAGTTCTCTTAATCTTGTATTTTCTTGCTCAGGCTGAGAACTTTTAGAACACCCCTTTATAGCTGCTTCTCTCTGCTGAGTAAGGTTGTGGTAATGTTTTACTTTGTAACATTTATCTGCATTTTAAAGCTGTTTTGTATTTAGGATTAATATTCTTCACCACTATTGCAAAGTTCTTTCTACATTTTCTTTCTTCCTCTTAGTTTAGTTCTTTAAATGTATTTAGCACTGAAAATATAGCAGCAACATAATTCTTTTTCAGATGGCAACCCTGTGTGCTCATTGCAGCAGTTATGTCGAGCAAAGATACGCCATCACCTTCCATCAGGAAATAAGAAGTTGGCTCTTGAGCATTTCAGTTTACCAAAACCTGTCAAACATTACTTGTTATACACCTAATTCTGTAATTTTTGTAAAAGCTTTTTTCGAAAAATTAATAAGATGGTTTGTGTAAAGATTTTGTTAAATCCTTCATTAACTAAAAAGTATAAGTGTATTGCATAATGTACATTTTTGGGAATCAAATAAAAGACAATATTACTTGCTCCGATGTTTTTTTAAAGTTGTGAAAAAAGCTTTCTGAAACTTAATAAGTATGGAATGAGGGACTTTCACCCTTGTTTTCCTGTCTGGCAGTCATTAGTTTCAGTACCTTCTACTACTTTACCCTCTGTTCTTTTTCATGTAATCTTGCTCTTGCAATTATCTGGAGCAGTTCTTGTGTTACAGCCTGGTTCACATGACTTACAATTAGCTTTCCTTGTGATATGATTATTTAGTAAGTAGACATACAAATTCCCTACTTCTTGGGTGACAGTAATTGTCTTTCAGTTTTTGCATGGTCATTCAAATATAAACTAAAAATTTTTAACCAGCTTTATTGGTGATATATAAAAATACAAATAGAGTGCCTTATTTTTATATATAGTTTCCTTCAAAAGAAATACATTTTCTCCATCAAATAGGAAGTTTTCTGATCCCTTCATGAAAAAAAGAAGAGAGCTACCCCAGTCCAGTGTCAGTAGCACACACTGTTCAACCACAGCATTATCTTCAAATCTTTCCCCTCCTAATGCCTCCTTCAGTGGACTAAGCATGGTAGTCAGTTGGACAAGTCTGAACTGTCTGTGTTCAGATGTCTTTTCCACATATTCTTTTATATCTCAGTGAGAAGACGTGGAACCCATCATACCAATATTTTTCTGTACCCAATAAAATGGTATAGAACTTCCAACACTTATACCTATTCCTGATGCAATCTTGGCAACATAATGCAGCAATCGCCCTCCACAAGCTTACATACGGCCTGAATTCACTGATGCTGACCACTAGATGCCATTTATGGCTTTGATTTTCCACTTTATCATGAACATTTCAAAACCTCTGGACCCAATCAAACACTTGGGTTTTAGTCAGAGTAGCATCACCTAACTGTGATTAGAGTCTCTTCAAAATTTCACTCTATTTCATACCTTTATTGGTGACAAAATGAATAATAAAACACTGAACAACATATGCTGATACTTCCTGTTCACTCATAGTGATACTGAAATGACAGATGTGATTGTGAGGGCCATGGGCATGGCTATTTTCTCTCTATTCTTCCACCACCAACTCCCCAACCTTAGCCTCCAAAGAAGGAAAAGCCTGCTCATTAGCCTCTACAGTTTGTTGCTGAACTTGTTGAAGCAGCACCCACTAATGGTGCTTAAAACACCCCTCATTCTGTGGGAAGTGTGATTTCTAGGTAGCATTGTATGCACCTGATGGAGACTGATCGGGGAAAATTGGTACAAAATTCAATATTTGACTTCTTAATTAAGTCCAATTCTATAGAAACTTATGCATGCACAAATGTATGCTGTGTGAGTGAAATTGAATGTGTTATACAATGATTTAAACAATCCTTACCCAAGGTTATGGCAGCGCATTGCAACTTTCCTGAGCTTTCTCACATTAAAAAAAAATTATATTCAGAAGTATTGGAAATCTAGTGCCAGGTTTGCTTCATATGTTGTAATCACCTTCTAAATTATGCACCTTAAGTAACAATTTATACTATTTTATGAAAAAAGTACATAAGAAAATATTCAGGCAGTTAATATGCATAGATTATCAAATGTTATTTTTTTCAGTTGTAATATTTTATACATATTTCAGCATTTGAAATGCTCCTTACAATGCAACTTTGAATTTATTGCAGTGAAATTTCGGAAGTAGTTTCCCAGTACATGCTGACTAAAACTTGAAAGCAGCAAGCCACATTCATCAAATCACAAAGCTTATCAATGTTTTATAAGATATAAGAAAGAGTATTCTAAGAATATGCTTAATGTTAAACGTTTGCTTGTTAGCAAGGTTATTTTCTAGCCCAATAAGGAAGACAAGGGTGGTCTACAGTAACTAAAGCATCCTACATTTGCTATACTTCTAACAAAACTAGAACATATAGTTCAGTGATGGGGAGTTGCCTCAGGAGGGGTGGTATGCCCTCATTCTCCTTCCACTTCCCATCGTATTAGAACCGGTTGTTTCACTCATCTCGACATATCAGGTAGCACACACTTTCAACCTGGAAACTACACAGTGGTGCGTAAATTGCATTTAACTGTGTATACTATTGAAGTGCGAGTATGGACCACTGGCACCTTTACATGATGCTAAGTTATCTATGTCAGGCTGGATAGCACTCAAAAAGAAGAATAATATTGAGACAAGGTTGTCATAACATAACATAAGATCTCAATCTATAGACCCTATAGTGAGCCAGACCAGCTTAAAGAAAGCTAGTCTACTCGAGGATGTAGATTACGTCATAATTACATTGTGTACTTGTATGTAAATAAATTGTAGTTCTTATGTAGAGTATGTTAAGAGCTAAAAAAATGTTAAAACAATATTATTTATACTTAATGTAGTTATAAAATTTGGTAACATTTTACAGTCAGTTATTTTTTTGAATGAAAGAAACCCTCCTCTGTATAGAAGGTGTGAGTGATTAGATATTTTTTTAATGCTAACTTGAATTTATTTTTATTAGTTTTCAGTTCCTTAATATATGATGGAAGTGAAATAATACTATACCATTGTAGTAAGCCCCTTTTTGGAATACTTGTAGGTTATTGCTTGGCCTGTGTAAGTCCTGCCCATTTCTGGTTTGTTTGCTGAGTATGTCTGAATTTTTTATGAACACTTCTGGGTGGTCAACCACGGTTAAAATTACAGCTAAAATATACTCACAGGCTAATGGTAGAATTCCAAATGTTTTGAATAGTGGTTTACAATGAGTTGATTTCTTTACACCTGCCATTATTCTTATTATCTTTTTTTGTAAAAGAAATATTTTTTTTTGCATCTACTGAATTTCCCCAAAATGTTATTCCATAAGTCATAATTGAATGAAAATAAGCATAATATACTGTTTTTAGGATGCTTTTATTTGTAAAATGAATTAATGATCTAATTTCAAAACATGCAGAGCTTAGTTTTGGTAGGATGTAGTCAATATGGTCTTTCCAATTCATATTATGATCTATAATAAGACCAAGAAATTTTATGCTACAAGTTTCAGTAATTTCGTTGCCTTCATGTTCAATTCTTATGTCTGCAATAATTTTATTTTTTGTGCGAAAATTGATATACTTAGTTTTTTCAAAGTTTATATGAATTTTGTTACTATCCAACCAATTATTTAGCACACTGAAAATACCGTTGGATAACTCTGAGAGGCGACTGATGTTGTGTTCTTTAATTATAATACTTGTATCATCTGCAAAGAGAACTGGGTGAGCATGTTCATTTATTACTCTGGGGAGGTTGTTGACATATACTAGAAACAATAATGGACCCAAAATCGAACCTTGTGGAACACCATGCTTTATTTCTGACCCTTTGGAATTATCTGAAGTATTTATTATGACCTTTTGATGTCTGTTTGATAGGTAAGATGCAATCCATTGATATTTTTTATTCTTAATGCCATAATATGATCATTTTGATAAGAGTATATTATGATTTACACAATCAAATGCTTTTGATAGGTCACAGAACATTCCTAGTGTATTACATTTATTATCAAGTGATTTCAAAATTTTATTCGTTAAGTTGAAAGTGACATCATTGGTTGACATGTTTTTCCTAAATCCAAACTGCTCCTTTGCTAAAATATTGTTTTTAATCAGGTGGTGTCATATTCGTTTCAACATAAGTTTTTCAAATACTTTGGAGAAAGCAGTTAGTAATGATACTGGTCTATAGTTCGACAGTTGTGACTTTTGCCCTTTCTTGTATAGTGGTTTAATTATAGAATATTTTAGAAATTTTAGAAAAATTCCTGTTACAAAAGAGAAGTTACATATATGACTTACGGGTTTGCTAATTTTATCGGCGCATAGTTTTAATATCTTAGTAGTTATTTCGTCATAACCCGATGAATTCTTGCTTTTGAGGGATTTTATCGTTTTATTACTTATATCGTGCTCGTGGGTACTATTTCTGTATAAATAGGCTGTTCTAAGCTTGCTTTTTTCAAATTTGAAATAGAGTCTCCACTTGTTGTTTGGACTGTAACAGTAAATTTTCTGCTAACTGATTATAATACTCATTAAATAATGTTGCTATTTCTTGTGGTTCTTTTGTGGTGATATGATTTACTGTAATTTCTTTTATTTCATTTTTTGTGTGATGTTTTTTTCCATATTGTCTTAGGCTTGTTATTTGAGGACTCTATCTGCTTTTCATAGCAGTTTTTTTAGCTACATTTATAACCTTTTTTAAAATGTTACAATATTTTTTATAGTGTTGTCTATGTTTCTCACAGTTGCTTTCTCTAGTAGCCATGTAGAATTCTCTTTTGTGTTTGCAAGATATCTTAATACCTTGTGTTAACCAGCCATTTCTAGCTGTGTTAATAATTTTCTTTACATGAGATGGGAAACTTGAGTTATGAATCCTTATGAAAGTATTTAGAAAGGAGTTAAACTTGTCATTCATATTGTTCTTTTTGTATATTTCTTCCCAGGTAATCTGGTAATTAAAGAGTTTTATGTTCTCACTGTTAATGACTCGGTAATTCGATATATGATTCCTTATTTTGGAATGGGGAACGTTATAATTGATTTTAAGCAACTGTCTATCATGGTCTGAAAGACCATTAGTTAAGGTTTGGATTTCATGGTAGTCCTTTTTAGACATATCTATGAAAATATTATCAATAGCTGTTTTGGAATTTTTTGGAATTCTAGTTGGAAAGTTGACTGTATGCATAAGGTTGTATGTTCTTAATATGAACAAATTTGTTCCTTTTGGTTGCTGTCTTTAATCAAGTCTATATTTAAGTCACCACAAAGTATAAATTCAATTTTAGGCTTGAATAGATATTTTAGAGCAGCATCCAGATTGTATAGAAAGTTTTCAAAATTGGCAGCTGGGGTTCTGTATACTGTTAATATAATTAGTTCATTGTCTGGCATTTTTATATGAACCGTGCAACACTCAAATGTTTGTTCTATACATAATTTAATCTGGAGCACATATGAGGTTTATAATAGTTGTTTGCATGTAGATGTTGAACCAAACATTGCCACAGTGCAGCCTGCAAACTCTCTCAAGTTGGGGTAGAAGTCCGTTGACAATATCTGGTAGAGTTCCAAGCCCTGTTTACCCATTGATTTTATGTAGGCACTGTTTTGTAATGCAATTATTTCCAATTGTAAATTAAAAGGAGTTTCTACTATATTGAAATTCAAAGGACTAGAAAATAGTTGTATATCTTGTTCCATAAAGCTCTCCAAACCTTTCTTCAAATTCTCTGTAAAGATTATCCAGAATTAATATGCAATTTGTATACATATGAGTTGCTTTATTTCCAAAGTATCAAAATGTGTAAAGTGGTACATGACATTATGTGCAGAAAGTTGATGGTGCCATAGATGTAATTTGGACATAAATGTCTTTTACTGCATCCAACAAATTCATTAAAATGTTCAATACTAACCTCCTGTTCTAAGAAAATACAAATTTCGTGGAACAAATTGAAAAATCTATGGAGCATGGTACCCCTACTTAACCAGTGTACCTTGCAGCAATAGGTAAGATCGAAATATTCAGAGCCAACATCTTCCAAGAACCTCATGAATTGTCAATGACGCAAAGATTTAGACTTAGTGTGATTCATAGATTTATCACTATGTTCATTACGTTTTCCAAACTTGTCGAATGAGCACATAGCACCTTGTGGTGTATAATATGTTGAACAGCTTTAAAACCATTTGTATTAATACCTTTCTCATTTAACAAATGTATGAGTGAATTCGCAAACCTTGTATTTTCCTGACATTGATGAAGCACCACCCATATCAAGTTATATTTTGATGATTTATGTTTAAGGGTGCTCAACTCTTAGGACATTAGTGTCCTTATAAAACAGATCATGGTAAAGGCAGAGATATTCATATTCATCTTTATTTACCATAATATTCATTTACGGAATTAGACTTTGTCAAATATAACATATAATATATAAAAAATAGAAAATGTATAACATTACAAGTATGCTATTTACAAATGAAATTTACATGGAACACAATTTACAGATGCATGACTTGCATTTCTCACAGTTGTTGTTTGAGTTATTGATGTGTTCAAAGAACTCCTTTGTACTGTAGAAGCAGTGTGAGATTTAAGAATTTTTTTTACCATATGCTTGAACCGTTTACATTTAGGGTTGTATTTTTTTGTGATTGCATTATACAATAGGATTCCAGTGTGGAAAATTGACTGGTGTTTTTTAGAGGTTCTGTTATTTTCTATATGGATTTGATTATAATTATGTGTAAAGTAAGTATGAATTACACTGTTAATATTAAATAGGTGTAAATTGTTTTGTATAAAGCAGATTGTTTCCAGAATATATATACATGGCACTGTCAGTATTTCTAAGTCAATGAAGAAGGATCGACAATGTATGGTCTTACTTACATTTACAATGGTTCTTATTATTTGTTTTTGTATGAGAAATATTTCTGTTAGCTCTGAGCTACAGCCCCATAAGATTATGCCATACATTACTATTGATTTTACATATGAATTATATACAACAAGTAAAGTTTTTGTATTACATATGTTTCTTAATACTCTAATTGTGTAAAGATCCCTATTTATTCTACTTTTTGTGTTGGTGATATGTGGTTTCCAATTTAGATAAAGATCAGTACAAAAGATCATGTCAAAGACCAGAGATAAAGATGAATATAAAAATCATACCAAAAGCTAGAGATAAAGATGAATATACGAGGGTGGTCTGAAAAGTTTACGACCTCAACATGAAAATGGCAGCACTCGTAAATAAAAGCTAGTGAATTTCGTTGTTCATCTGTTGACAGTTACTCACCAAAGTTTCAGCCATTTTGAACGCACAGTCATTTGAGTGAGGTAATATGAGTGTTTTTATGAAAATGGATAAAATCGAGTATCGAGCTCTCATTAAATATTTGTTTTTGAAAGGCAATACGCCTACGCAAATCAAAGATGAGTTGGATTCTGTGTATGGGGATTCTGCACCATCATTTACCGCAGTGAAATTTCGGGCAGCTGAATTTAAACGTGGCCGTAAGAGCTTGGGAGACGATGAACGTTCGGACGTCCAAAAATTGCAACTACCGACGAAAACCTCGCCAAAGTTCACCAAATGATGCTAGACGACCGCCGAATTAAAGTGAGAGAGATAGCAGAGGCTATGAACATGTCAAAAGAACGTGTCTGTCACATATTAAATCAACATTTAGACATGAGAAAGCTGTCCGCGCGTTGGGTGCCGCGTTTGCTCACGTTTAACCAAAAACGTGTTCGAATGAACATTTCCAACGCTGTGTTGGTGCAGTTTAGGCGCAATAAATCCGAGTTTTGGCGCCGATTAATTACTATAGATGAAACTTGGATACACCATTATACGCCCGAATCAAAAATACAGTCCAAACAGCGGACTGCAAAGGGAGAACCGGCTCCAAAAAAAAAAAAAAAAAAAAAAGCAAAAACTGTTTTTTCGGCTGTGAAAGTGATGGCGACTGTTTTTTGGGATAGTCATGGAGTTATTTTAATCGATTATCTTCAAAAGGGAAAAACCATTACAGGAGCATACTACGCATCATTACTTGACAAGCTGAAGGCAGAACTTGCGGAAAAACGGCCACATTTGCAGAAAAAGAAAATCCTGTTTCACCAAGACAACCTCAGCGGTTACAATGGCGAAAATCCACGAATTACGGTTTGAATTGCTTGACCATCCGTCTTACTCACCAGATCTAGCCCCAAGCTATTTCTTTTTGTTCCCTCATCTGAAAATTGCGCTCGGAGGATAGAGATTTTCGTCAAATGAAGAGGCAATCACCTTCGTGAACAATTATTTTGCAGAGAAAAACGCAGAGTACTATTTGGACGGGTTACAGAGATGGGAGCATCGCTGGGAGAAGTGTGTAGAGTTACAAGGAGACTATGTTGAAAAATAAAAAAAATCTGAAAAAAATGTCTTGTATCTTTATTAGGTCGGAAACTTTTCAGACCACCCTCGTATAAAACTAAACTGAGAGCTACAAAACACCTGATATCAATATGACTAAATCTGCATTTGAAAATTTACCTTTGACACAAAATTAAAAACCCTTTCAACCACTTTGTTGTCATCCGCTAAGGCCTCTGCAAGACCGGCCGGCAGTTGTAGAGTCACGAACATGTGCTAGAGGAATACACTCTAGCAATACATGATGGACCAATAGATTTTCGCGACACAGCGGACAAAGAGGAACAGGGTGCCCCTTAAAAAGGTAACCATGCATAACATTGCAGTGGCCAATACGCAACCAAGCCAAAATCACCTCCTCACGACGAGATACACGAAAAGTTACCCAGTTTATCGAAATGTCCTTCACTACTCTAAGCTTATTTCTGCGGAGAGCTAACCACTCCTCGCGCCAGCACGATAACACCGTTTTCCGCACAACAAACCTAAAGTCTTCCGAACGTAATACGAGATATTGCAACACTGCGTTCTGTGGTTGGCGCTTTAGCTGTCAAATTCGCCAGTTCATTCCCCGGCAAGCCAACTTGACCAGGTATCCAACCACATAAAAATGGAGGGCATCCTGGATTCGCTGAACAATGGGATGTGGTTGTATAGCTCACGAAGTCTCCGAAGTGCACCAAGGAAATCGCTCAAAATGAGACAATCTGCCAATTTTCGACCCCGCGCATACAAAATGGCTCCGTATATGGCATACCGCTTTGCACTATAAATGCAAGTGCTACCATGAAGACGGAATGTATGGGGTTCGGTTCCATGTACATAAGCATATCCAACACCGTTGGAGCACTTAGATCCATTGGTGTAGATAAAAATTAGGCCATTGTAACGTGACAAAAATTCTTAAAAAAAAAAAGTGCGGACACTAAACGTAGGCAATGTAGACTTCCGGTATGTCATATCTACGAAAGATATTGAACGTAAACAAGGGGGATACACCCTCTTTCTCTTAGGAAATATGCTTGGTATTTCAATATCATGCTTTCTAAGAAGCTCCCGGAAACGAACACCTGCAGGCCTTGGGTTAATGGAGCTGTTCCCATAACGTTCATCCAGCGTTGCGTTGAAAAAAGAAACGAACGTTGGATGTGTAGGTATACACTTAAGTCCATAGCCATAATTTTCTAACAGGAACTCGCCGATATTGCAGAGGAGGTTCTGCCAATTCGGCGTAAGGACGTATAACTGGTAATAATAATAATAATAATAATAATAATAATAATAATAATAATAATAATAATAATAATAATAATAATAATAATCATCATCATCATCATAATGCATTTATTGCCAATAGACTGAAATACAGTTTCTGACATTGTCAAATGGTAACTTATTACGTAATTACACGTTTATAATACAATTTATTCAAACTTACATACTACAATTCGTCCATGGTATAGACAGCCTTATTTATTAGGTAACTGTTAAGCCTAGTCTTAAAACTATGTGCTGTATTAGGTTGCTTTACAAAATCTGGCAGCTTATTATATAGGAATTGTCCCATTATTTTAGGATCCTTGTAACTAACTGCAATTCTAAAACCCTGTCTGAAGAAATCACTGTTATGTCGTGTATTGTAGTGATGAATATCATTGTTTCTCAAATTATCTTTTTGTAATGAATATATTATTACTTTATAAACATATAATGAAATTACTGTAAGAATTTGTTTATCTTTAAAAAAATTTCTGCACGAATCCCTATGATTTAATTGATATATTATTCTGATTGCCTTCTTCTGTAATTTCAGTAGTCTTTCAATGTTTGCTTTTGTACAACACCCCCAGATTTCTATCCCATACATTAAATGAGGAAAGATGACCCCATGTATATCATTTTTAATTCTCTTTCTTCAAGAATATTTGAGAAATACCTAAGTAAATACAATGACTTGCTAATTTTACCACAAATATGCTGAATGTGTTCTGACCATGTTAATTTTTGGTCAATTATGATTCCCAGAAATTTATATACATTTGAGCTAACTATATTATAATTTGGTAGTTGTAGAGTATTATGCGTAGTTAGAATTGCTTAGATTAAATTGGATTAGTTTGTTCTTCGACATATTACATTTTAAATTGTTTTCCCTAAAAAATTTAAAAAGCGAGTCGATGTTTCTTGTCATTGTGTTAAGTAGTTCCTCGGTTGAAATATCCCAACATACAGTAGTTGTGTCATCGGCATATGAAATAACTTAACTATTGTCTGTGGTAGGAATGTCATTCACATAGAGAATAAATAAAAGGGGACCTAATACTGAGCCTTGAGGTACTCCATATTTTACAGTTTTAAATTTGGAAGTAGTTTTGGTTGTTAAGTTTCCTTGTTTATGATATATTTGAGTAGCCTGCTTTCTGCCAATAAGATACGAGCTAATTAGATCTCTAGTTAGACCCATAATCCCAAATGCTTCCAGCTTGGTCAATAAAATATTATGATCTACACAGTCAAATGCTTTGGTAAGGTCAAAAAATAGTGTTGCAGTTTTTTCTTTATTTTCTAGGTGTTTGACTATATTACTCGTGCACTCCATTATTGCTGAAATAGTAGAATAATGTTTCCTGACCATGTTGTGAATTAGTAATGACATTATGTTTTTCTAAGAAATGAATTAGACGTTGTAATATAACCCTTTCAAAAATTTTGGCTAATTCAGATGTTAATGTAATTGGCCTGAAGTTATTGATGTCCTTAGTATCACATTTTTTATACACGGGACTGACCATTGATATTTTAAGACATTCCGGAAACTCTCCTCTCGAAATAGAGTAATTAATACGATACTCAATTAATTTCATCCCAACCACTAGTGGTTTTGTTTGGTAACTTATTTATGATATTAATAATTTCAGTTGTAGTCACAGGATTAATAAAAACAGATGGATATATTGTTTTAGAGTTAAAATTGGTTACAGGAATTTGGTTACTTGATTGTACCGCCGCATTTAGAAAAAAATCATTTATATATTCACATGATTGAATAGGGTCTTTTTGTACTGAGCCATTTATGTTCAATTCCAGATCTTTAGTGTTGGGATTATTTTGCCTAGCTTCGTTAACTATACCCCATGTTGTTTTACTAATGTTTCCTGAATTGTTTATTTTGCTTCTATACACAGAAGCTTTAAGATCATTAAGAGTTACCAAATAATGCTTTTTTGTCTGTTTGTACAAATTTTTGTAATGTTCATTTGCTGTTGATTTATGTAATTCATAATACTGCTTCATTTTATTTCTGAGCTTAATGGTTTCAGAATCTAGTTTAACTTTTGAGTTTTTGTTCTTATGTACAACTTTAGTTTTACTATGGCAACATGCATTAAAATGAATAGGTACTGAATACTATATAAAATTCATCCCACTTATCATTTACACTATTAGCCGAGTACATAGTACCCCAAGTTTCTTCTCCTAGTTTTTCCATTAACTGAGCTATGCAACTTTCATTCATATCACGGAATGTTTTCAGTACGTTTAGTTTTACGTTTCCTCTTATACCTAAGAAATCAACACACATAGTGATCAGATATATACGTATTAATATTATGTGTATTAGTCTTAACACTATTTATATTAGTTGCAACATGGTCGATGGTGGAGGATGATAATACTGTTTCCCTAGTTGGACTGTATATTAAATCATGGATATTGAATGATGTACATATGGTGTACATACTGAGGCTTTCACGGCCGTCGTCATGACTAATAATTAAATTTCTGCTATCCGGGGTTGTATGCCGTGGTCTAGAAGGCATTGTAGATACCGACATTTCGCCAAGTTCAGCGCTTGGCATCTTCAGGGTGAGCTGATTTGTTGTCTGCGGTGGTCAGAGCCGGAATGCGGAGACCTTTTTGGGGGGGGACAGGAATAAAGGTCTAAGGAAAAAACAAGAACAATAGGTATTTGGAAGGTAAATGAAGAGGAAGTGAAAGGATGTTATACTGTTTTGGCGATATTTATTGTGGCATCGTTGGTGTTACGGTGGCTGATACTGCCGTAACAAACCTGCGGTTCCTGGGTGGAGTAATCCGCTGTGGGGATTAGGTAACTGTCATTGACGAAGCCCTGACAGGGACCAATAACCGTGGTGACGTTACTTTGTGTTTGAGGCTCCGGGCAATGATCATGATGAGGTGATGTTGGTGCTGTGGTGTCTATCTGTTGCCTCGTCTGTTGTGTTGAGCCGGTTGCACGAGGACATGTTGCTCAATGAAGTTGCGTATTAATGCGTAGTCCTCCTCCAGCTTGTGGGGCTGTCCTGTAGTTGGCGGAGGCCTATGGTGATGTCAATCTTGGTCTGTTGTAGTTCTCGCATGCCGGCAACTGTGGCTTCTAGAGCGCTTAGTCGCTCGGCACGGTCTCATTGGTTTCGGTTGTAGGTGTTGCGTGGTCTTCTTCTAAGTAGTTCTCTATACGATACAACTTGCGCTGAATCGAAGGGAGCAAGTCTGGTTCGTCATAATGAGATAGCTCTGGAATAGATGTTCTCAGCTTGAGATTTCATGAGGCGTTGGCGTAGCTTCTGATTGTGGTGAGCTGCTTCGCCTTGATGCCAGCTAGCAGCCGATTGGTTTTGTTTAAGGGCGCTCAACTTCTAGGTCATTAGCGCCCTTCTAAAACAGATCATGGCAAAAGGCCAGAGATAAGCTGAATAAAAAATAATAAATAAATAAATAAATAAATAAATAAAATCAAAGCAAAAGCCAGAGATAAATATCGATATAAAAATCATAGCAAAAGCCAGAGATAAATATCAATATAGAAATATAGCACAAGTCATGCATAAATATAAGTGTATAAAACTAAACCGATCAGTATGAAACACCTTCTATTAAGATGACTAAATCCGCATTTGGAAATTTACTTTCAAAACAAAATTAAAAATCCTACCAACAGCTTGTTTATCATCCGCTAAGACCTCTGCAAGACTGTCCGGCAGTTGCAGAGAGTTCCGAAAATGTGCTAGAGCAATACACTAGCAACACGTGACGGACCGAAAGACCTTCGCCACAAAGCGGACAAATAGGAGCAGGGTCATCCTTAAAAAGGTAACTGTGCGTAAAATTGCGGTGGCCAATGCGCAACCGAGCCAAAATCACCTCCTCACGACGAGATAAACGAGAGGAAGTTACCCAGTTTATTGGAATGTCCTTTACTAATCTAAGCTTGTTTCCTCGGAGAGCTAACCACTCCTCGCGTCAGCACGACAGAACCGCTCTCCACACAACAAGCTTAAAGTCTTCCAACGTCACCCGAGGTATTGTAACATGGGTTCTGTGGTTGCCGCCTTAGCTGCCAAATCCGCAAGTTCATTCCCCGGCAAGCCAACGTGACCAGGTATCCAAGCACACTCCACATTAACGCCAGAAGCGTGTAAAACATGGAGGGTATCCTGGATTCGCTGAACAATGGGGTGGTAGCTGTACAGTTCTCGAAGGCTCTAAAGTGCACTTAGGGAATCACTCAAAATGAGACAGTCTCCTAGTTTTCGACGGCGCACATGCAAAATGGCCCGGTAAATGGCATACGCTCTGCACTATAAATGGATTTGCTATCATGAAAACCGAAAGTATAGGGTTCGGTTCCATGAACATAAGCACATCCAACACGGTTGGTGCTCTTAGATTCACCCGTGTAGATCATAATTCGGTCACTGTAACCAGACATACATTCTAAAAAACAAGTGCCGATACTAAACGTAGGCATTGTAGACTTCCGTTATACCGTCATCCCAAGATCTACGTGAGATATCGCACATAACCGAGGGGGAAACACCGTCTCCCCCTTAGCAAACATGTTAGGCATTCAATGTCGTGCTTTCTTAGAAGCTCCCGGAAACGAACACCTGCAGGCCTTGGATTAATGGAGCTATTCCTATAACGTTCGTCCGGCGCAGTGTGAAAAAACGAAGCGAACGTTATATGTTGAGGCATACATTTAAGCGCACAACCATAATTTTCCAAGAGGATTTCACGTCGATAACGCAGAGGAGGTTCTGCAGATTCGGGTAAAGACTCATAACTGGGCTAGTGGGAAAAGCACCAACAGCCACTCGAATGCTCCGGTTATGGACTGCGTCTAATCTCCTCAGCACAGATGGTGCTATGCGATGACCAGCCAAGTTTCCTATCAAACGTCAACCCCAGGAATCTCTTCGAATCTGCGAATTGTAGTAAATCTGGACCGAATCGGAGCGAAGGTGGTAATCGTCTCCTACGGCGCCAGAAATTCACGCAGATTGACTTCTCAGTTGAGAAACGAAAGCCGTTTTTTGAACTCCAATCTTGGAGTTTATCTAAGCATTGCTGCATACCGTTCCAAAAACGGCGTACGCAGAGAAGTGCAATAAACGGCAAAGTCTTCTACGAATAAGCATGATGATACCCCTGGAGCAACAGATTTACAGATAGAATAATTGCTATAGCAAATAGTATAACGCTTAGTACCGATCCCTGAGGTACTCCGTTCTCCTGAACAAAAAGATTCCAAAAACCGAGCCGACCCTTACTCGGAAAACGCGGTCCTTCATAAACTCCTGAATAAACAGTGGTAAGCGTCCACGTATATTCCAGGAGTACAGGGAACGTAGTATCCCTGCACACCAACACGTATCATAAGCCTTCTCGAGGTCAAAGAATATCGCAACGGTTTGACAATTTTTCATGAATCCCTTCATGATCTGTGACGACAACGACACAAGGTGGTCAATTGCTGAATGGCGCCTCCGAAAACCGCACTGGATGTCGGTCAGTAGGTTGTGAGTTTCCAACTACCATACCAACCGTCCATTGATCATGCGTTCCATCACATTGCAAATGCAATTGGTGAGGGAAATAGGGCGGTAGCAGGACGGGAGATGACGGTCCTTTCCAGCTTTCAAAATGGGTATGACAGTGGCCTCCCGCCACTTTTCAGATAAAGTGGCATCAACCCAAACACGATTATAGACCTAGAGTAGGAAAGCCTTACCTTCAGGAGAGAGCTGTCGGAGCTGTACGTGGATACGATCAGGTCCTGGTGCTGATGGTCGCGAAGATGAAAGAGCGTGTTCTAACTCCGCCATGCTGAAGAGGCGATTGTAATCTTCAAGATTTCCTGGAATGAAAAAGGAAACTTTGAGATTCGACCTGAGTCTTAACAGGAAGGAACTCGGGCGAATAGTTATCTGAGCTAGACACTTGAGCGAAAGCACAGCCAATTGCGTTAGCCACGTCAAATGCATCAACAACAGCTCCTGCAGCTGTTTTAAGACCGGCAATTGGCATGTGGGTCGATTTTCCGGCCACAAGCCTTAACTTATCCCAAACGACAGAGGAAGATGTATGTCGATTAAATGAGGCTACAAACTTGCTCCACGATGTCTTTTTGATATCATTTATAATATATCTAGACTTGGCACGCATTTTCTTGTATTCAATTAGGTTATGCAGTGAGGGGCGACGCTGGAAAACCCTAAGAGCATGCCTGCGAGCACGAATGGCAATTCGGCACTCTTCCGTCCACCAAGGGACTGGAAATCGACGAAGGTTGGCTGTCGACCGTGGAATAGCTTGCTCAGGAGCAGAAATAATCTTCTCTGTACGATGTTGGACCAAAACATCCACGCAGTCGTGCTCATTGTAATTAAACACAGCCAGCTGGGAGTAAAGATTCCAGTTGGCTGAATCTAAACGCCATCTAGGTAGGCATGTGGAACATATACCCTGTGTTAAGAGACTAATAAGACAAGGAAAGTGGTCACTAGCGTGTAAATCAGAGATGACATTCCATTGCAAGGAAACTGCTCACTGTGGTGAAGAAACTGCAATATCAAGGTGTGAAAAAGTGTTTTAGCATCTGAGAGTTATGTAAGCTCTCCGGTGTTCAGAAGAGCTAGGTTATCATTGTCCAAAAAATCAGCAATTAATTTACCTCTTGCACCAGCCCGAGGTGAACCCCAAAGAGGGTGATGGGCATTAACGTCTCTCACCAACAGAATAGGCGTTGGTAACAGAGACTAGATCTTCTAAATCCATGAGCGAGAAGTCATCGCATGGAGGCAGGTAAATGTTACAGATGCTAAATCGGATGGATGGCAGTTTAATCCTTACAGCTACTGACTGGATGTCAGACTGTATGGATACATATTCCACAAATATATCATCTCTGATGAGCATCATAGTGCCCCCGTACGCGGGAATACCTTCTTCCGGTGTGGGGCCACATCGCGCTAGGGTATATTGTCTAAGCTGAAAACTGTCTTGCGGATGGAGTTTAGTCTCTTGTAAACACACGTCCAAAGGTTCGTAATCGTTGAGCGAAAGTTCAAGCTCTGGTTGATGTGTTCCATTGTAGGACAGCCATTAGAATTATAACGGGATAAGTTCTTAATCGTAGAAGTTTACTACGTTGTGGAAAGCTGTGGTCGAATCAATTTTCCCTTTTTCTCTGGTGTCGGGCTTTAACGGAGGATTTATCCTGCCTCTTTATCACTGTCGTTCTGGCAGTGTGGGCAGAATCCTCCTGCTCCATCTCCTCCACGGAGGAGGACCCCTTTCCAATAGAGAACCTCGAACCGATTGCAAGTGGAGATCGGTGAAGATGTAGATCGCCGATCCGAGTCCTTCCCAGAAGATTCCTCAGAAGAGGATCTCCGAGGAGATGTTTGTGGAGTTTTCCTTCCCTTGGATGTTCCGAGTACAGACTTTGCATTTTCTTTCAGGAAGTCAGTTCGGAACTTCATCTGTGGTGCATTATAGGTTACGGGCCCTTCAGTCTTATTGCTTGAAGTAGATGGTCTTGATGCTGAATTTACTGAAGGGATCTTCGCAGGTGTTGTAGCAGATTTGTATGTAGATTTCGTGGGCTTTGGAAGTGATTTGGCTACAAGAATCTTTTCTGAAATTGTGGTCCCATTAGTATCGCTTGTTTGAGTTGCGATTTCCCGACACGGTACCGGTTTAGCTGCAACTGAGCTATAGGTACCGGACCTCGGGACAGAGGGTTGGCGGACACGCAGGAATTTCCGGGTTTCCGAGAAGGAAACCTTCTCCCTAACCTGGATCTCCTGAATCGCCCTTTCCTCTGTAAAACGGGGGCATTTTCAGGAACTAGGTGGATGTTCACCACTGCAGTTAACGCATGTTGGAGCTGATGTGCATGCTCGCTCGTGTGATAATTCTCCACAGTTAACGTAGGTAGCTTCACCGAAACAGAAATCGCTTGTATGACCAACGCGCTGGCACTTATATCATCTGAGCGGGCGGGGATATATGGCCTAACGTCAATAGCTTCATACACTGCCTTAATCCTTTGAGGTTGTTCTACCCGATCAAAGGTAAAAACAGGATACGAGTAGGCACAGATTCACCTCCTTGTCTTCGCTGAACCCGATATTCAGATGTCACACCTTGATCTTCTAGGTTCTCTCGAATCTCCTCATTGGACATACCGTCCAATGCGTGGGTATTTACTACACCACGCGAGGAGTTCAAGGTCTTGTACATCTCCGCTCTAACTGGATAGCTTCCTAATAAGTTGGCTTTCTAGATAGTCGCTGCCTGGTATGCTGAATTTGCTTCAACCAGGAGCGTGCCACTGCGAGTTCTAATACAGGATTTTACTGCACCAGCAATTTTATCCAGACCCTTTTGGATAGCGAATGGACTAACCGGACTGAACTTCCTTCCTTCCTCAGTTCTGTTGATAACTAAGTAGCGAGGACCACAACACTCGGTTACTTCTTTCACAGCTACTTTGGTGGGTTTTTTTTATTTTTTTTGTATCCATAGCGATAAATTCCTCCACCATTACAAATGTCTCCGATGGCATGCTCACATCCTGGGCGCCACCCCAGCTTAGGTGAGAGTCCTGGCCTGGATCTTGCTCACCTTAGGGTCTCACTTCCCAATACATAGATAGAGGGACCCAATCACCTTCAGGTGTGTAACAGCTCATGTAATGGCCCCATCCCCTGGACTGACCTTTATCAGCGGATACGAACACAGTCCTACATGATACTCAGAACTTACGCATTACCCAGTCACCCCTTGCGACTCCCCTCCTCCGTCCCGTGCAGCGGTATCCATCAGACTGCGTTCAGGGAGGTAATTAGAAATTGGTCAAACGTGGTTGTGGACCATAGTTTATTGGGGGTTTGGCTTAAGCCCTCTCATCTCTTAGAGGAACCCAATCGACAGTGTGGCTCGGGACCCGGGAGCGCCAATCCCGTACCTACCGTAGTAGGCCCCTGGTAGCAGCCGATTGGCGGTCAGCCGAAGCGCTTTATTTTCTTGTCGA
The DNA here is from genome assembly GCA_030765065.1 of Deroplatys truncata. Classification (NCBI taxonomy): domain Eukaryota; kingdom Metazoa; phylum Arthropoda; class Insecta; order Mantodea; family Mantidae; genus Deroplatys; species Deroplatys truncata. Next base: position 241,984,646 of record CM060975.1, on the reverse strand, counting down.
GTGAGGCGACTTCTGGCCGTAGTGTGGCAGAAGCCGCGAGGAGATCGGAGATTGAAGCTTCTATTGCTGTTACTGTGGTGGCTGTGTGTGTTCGTTACGTTGTGTTGTGCCCGTTCCGGCGAGCCCGAGGTGGCTGGAGTGGAGCGTTTTGTGGTGCATGCTGAGATGCTGTTCGTCTTGGGTATAACGGGCAACAAGCGTGCCCGGTGAAATGATCCGCCCTGTAGCACGTGGCGAAGAATCCTCTTCGAAGAGAAAGTTCGTGTTGCTTACAGTCGGACGTCAGGGCCGTTGTGCCACAGTAATGGCATCGAGATGAAGCACTGCAGTGTGCCACCGACTATACTGGCAACAGCGGCGGCAAGGTGGTGCCCATTCAGTGCGACTGGCTTCAAACCGGAGGGTGGTGCCAGGAGGTCCATGCCCGTCTGTAGTGCTGCGTCGTATTGTGCCTTCTTCCGAAAACCATTTCTGGAAACGATCCTGGTTGCCATTGGTAATGAAGGTCGCTTTGTTGGAGTTGCTCAGTAGGATCTGCGTCGATAGGTTTCGTTGCACCCTGACCGCTACCGCGCTAAAGCGGCCGCGTTTGGCAGAAATGTGGTCCATTGTGGCGCCTGAGTTGGTTCCACCGGCATTAGTCGGCGGGTTGACGCTGTGAGCACCGGTGAAGCAAAATTGAAATTGAGTTATTATTTATGGACGCTCTTTAACTACTATGGTTCTTAGCGTCCCATTCCGTATTGGGCGTGAAAGACCGGTTATTTTGCTCAGAGGCCTCTTTATCAGGCTTGAGGTTCTTTTACGTGAGTAAATCTACGACACGGGACCACCGGCTTTACTTCCCTTCCGAAGGATTTTTACGCCCGAAAAAATCCATCGCCCTCCGCCGGTTTTGAACCCGCGACCTTGGGAACTAGAGTCTAGACGGTACCGCTAGTCCACGGAGGACGACAATCCGGTGAAGCAGCGCTGGAGGTCCGTGTAGCTGGAACTGTGTCACTGGCGGCGACGACAATCCGGTGAAGCAGCGCTGGCGGTCCGTGTAGCTGGTACTGTGTCACTGGCGGCTGGAGCCGAAGGATTGGCCGAGCGTTGCTGCCGCGGCGGCGTTTGGAGCGGTGGCCAGCTGCTGGTGAAGAGAGCGCGCCCTGGTGTGTAATAGAGTCCCGAAGTTTCGGCGGGATTAATTGACCGGCGGCGAAGCAGAGGGGCTTCTTCCCACGGCGAGGGCCTTTTAACAGGTCTGCAAGCGGAGAGAGCACGTTGTTTCCTTCGTCCCATCCTTAAGTCACGTTCAAGAACTATTCCCCAAGGTCATCACATAGCTCTTTCGTCACTGCCTCACAGCTAATTACTTTCAATGATACAACAATCTTTATGAACATATTGAGGGAGTCGCCATGGGCAGTCCACTGAGCCCGGTTATCGCCAACATTTTTATGGAAAAGCTTGAGCAATCAGCATTCGCCAGCACACTTCTCAAACCGAAGGCCTGGTTACGTTATGTTGATGATACGTTTGTGGTGTGGAACCACGGGGAAGACACCTTTGATCAATTTCTACTGCACCTAAACAACCTAAATCCCAATATTCAATTGAGAAAGAAAAAGACAATACTTTGGCCTTCTTGGATGTAAAAGTCATCAAAACACCAGACCTGGCCTAGAATGCAATATATACAGGAAGCCTACCAACACAGATCGATACCGAAACAAAACATCTAACAACCACCCCAGACAGAAACAAGGAGTGATAAAAACTCTCACAGAATGGGCAACAAGAATCTGCAACGAAAAAAAATACTTGAAAGAATAACTTGAACATCCATACTCTGCCTTCCAGGCCAATGGCTATACGCGGAAAGAAATCCGGCCCGCGTTTCATCCTAGGCGCCCTACGGAAAACAAGGACCACCGCACAACAAGGACGGCCTTCCTCCCCTACATTAAGAATGTTTCCGACCGAATAGGCAAGCTCCTGCGCTCATAATGGATTGACACGATCTACAGACCAACACACAAAATCAAGGACTTGCTGAGATCAGTCAAAGATAAACGTCACCCGCATACATCTGCAGGTGTATACAAAGTTTACGTGCCATTGTAAGGCACGTGTATACGTCAGGTGTATGCGTGTACGATGTATACATCAAGGTTTACATAGGCACTACCACGCGCAGCGTGGGCACGAGATTGAAAGAACACGAGCGTCACAGCAACAAATCATCCGTGGCGGAACACTCATTGTTATTCGGCCATGATACCAGCTTCAAAGAAATCCAAGTTTTATCTTCAACTCTAAACTACCATGCTCGACTACAAAGGGAGGCCATAGAAATTTATAAACATAAAAACAATTTTAACCGGAAGGAAGAAGCTCTCCGTGTGCATAAAGCCTCGATACCTGTCTTGGAGAAACACTTAGACGACATGATGGCGGGCCGAGGGCAACCCGAAGGTCCGTTAGGCGTGTACCTGCCCTAATAAGGGCTTAACCGCGCAGTGAGGGGATGTGGGGTTTATACGATAGCGGTTGAGATTTTAGTAGGGGACTTATAAAAAACAGCAGACGTAATAATACCTCACCAAACCCACCCACTCCTAGAGGTGCGAGCTAAACACCGCACACGGCCTCACAGTAAGCCCCACCCACCCCTACTATAGAAGAACGCCATCTTCTGGTCTCCGCGGTCTTTGTCCGAGAGATGGGACGAAGGAAACTACGCGCCCTCTTGCCTGCAGGCCTAATAATACTCTTATCCTGGAATGAACCCCCTACGCCTCGCCACCGGTCACTGGAGTCCGAACTCTCGGGACACTTTGACACCAGAGAGTACGCTCGCCTCACCATAGGCTGGCCTCCGCTCTGTAAGCTGCCATGGCACCAGGGCCCGGCCAATCCTGTGGCACCTGTCGCCAGCGACACAACTTCAGCACTGGTAACAGGGGCCGCCAGCGCAGCTTCACCGGCACCGGTGACCGCCGCCGGAGCTCACAGCGCCCACCCGACGCAGCAGCCGGCCTCTGCCGGCGTTTCGACCCTGGCACCTCAATGGACGACACCTCCGCCCAACGCGACCGCTTTAGCGCCGTAGCGGTCGGGGTACAGAGAAATCTACCGACGCAGATCCTCCTGGAGCAACTCCAACAACGCTGGCCTTCATTATCGAAGGAAACCCGGATTGTCTCAAGGAATAGACCGTCTCCACTGATGTGCCTTGTTTTTCTTAACAAGGCGCAATAAGACGCCGCTCTCCAGACGGGCGTGGACCTCCTCGGTACCACTCTCCACTTTGAAGCCCGCCGCCGCTGCTGCCAGTATGGCCACTCAGCGGCACACTGCACTGCTTCGCCACGGTGCCACTACTGTGGCGCCACGGCTCTAACTTCCGCCTGCAAGCAGCATGATCTCTCTCGTCGTAAAAGATTCAGCATCACCTGCTGCAGGCAGGATCATTTCACCGGCCAGGCTTGCTGCCCGCTATACCCTAGACGAGCAGCACCTCAACAAACACCGTAAAACGCTCCACTTCAGCCTTTCCGCTCTCCCGGGACAGACACGACTCCGACAATGCAACCAACACGGACACAGCAACCACCACACTGACTGCAATAGAAGCCTTAATCACAGAACTCCTCGCAGTCTCTGCCACTATACAGGCAGAGGTCGCAACACTCAACCAGAAACTCGAAGCGCTTCGGCTGACCGCCAACCTGCGTTTAGCCGGCAGTCAAGCTAACCAACACACCTCAATCAGAAGCTACGCCAGCGCCACAGGAAGCCTCAACAGATTGAGAGCATCAATTGATTAGCTATCTCTCTTGCTCTCGTCGATTCAGTGAAAGCTGTATCGTTTAGAGAGCTACCTGGAAGAAGACCACGCTACAGACACTACTGACGACCGTGCCGAGCGGCTGAGTGCCATAGAGGCCTCAGTTGCCGGCATGAGAGAACTGCAACAACGGATCAACACAGGAATCACCACCAGTCTCAGCCAATTACAGGACAACCACCACAAGCTGGAGGAAAACTTCACACTAATACACAACCTTATAGAGCAACATGTTCTCACACAACCAGCACAACACAGCAGACGCCGCAACAGATAAACACCACAGCACCAACATCATTTCACAACGACCATTGCCTGGAGGTAACAGGTCCGTGCACAGTACCCACAAACACAAATTAGAACGCCACAGTACATAGGTTGCTCTCTGGGCTACATGCCAAGGCAGATACCTAATCCCCACTGTGGATGACTCCGCCAACATTAGTAATTACCCACAAACTGCAGGTTTGTTATGGCAGTACCAGCCACCATGTCACTCTTATGCCCCTAATAAAAAGAGCCACAACAGAATCAAATTCTCTTCCTTTTCCTTCCAAATATTTATCTATCTCTGATTTTCCTTATATCTTTATCCCTGTTCCCTCCACCAAAAAGTCCCTGCATTCAGGCTCTGACCACCGCAGACAATGAATCACTTCACCCTGAAGTTGCCAAGCACTGTACTTGGCAAAATGTCGGTATCTACATGCCCTCTAGACCACGGCCTACAAGCCCGGATAGTAGTAATTAAATTATTAGTCCCTTATAACTGGGCTAGTTGGAAAAGCACCGACAGGCACTCGAATGCCCAGATTATGGACTGTGTCTAATCTTCTCAGCATAGATGATGTGTTGAAGAATAAATGATACACCCACAGTCTAACTTGGATCGGATCAGTGCGCGATACAGTCGCAGAAAATTCTATGATTTTTTACATTGTTTCACGCGTAGACAAACGTGTGGAACATATATCTTATGTTAGGAGACTAATAAGACATGAAAAATGGTCACTAGAGTGTAAATCAGGAATGACATTCCATTGTAAGGTAACTGCCAACTGTAGTGAACAAGCTGCTAAGTCAAGACGTGAAAAATATTGAAGGAGTCCTTGAGAAATGTAGACTCTCCAGAGTTCAGAAGAGCTAGGTTATAGTTGTGCAAAAAATTGGCAACTAATTTACCTCTCTCACAAGCCCGAAGTGAGCCCCAAAGAGGGTGATGGGCATTGGCATCTCCCAACAACAGAAAAGGTGTTGGTAAATGGGAAACTATAGCCTCTAAATCAGTGAGCGAGAGGTCATCAGATGAAGGCAGGTCAGACATATACGACATATAAAATAGAATTAAGAGACTTTAACGATGGAGATGTAAATGGCTTATGCAACTTGTTAAAAAATGAAACCTGGGCAGAAGTTTATAATGAAAAAATACTAATAAAAAATGAGATAGTTTCTATACTATTTTAATTGCTATCTAGAAATTGCATGCCCATTTCAAGTAAAATCAATTAAAAGGAAACTAATATAATATGGCGTTGGATAGATAAAAATATTTTAATTGCTTAAGAGAAATTAAAAGACTATTATGATAAATGTATAGTCACAAAAAACCCAATGGACAAAGAGAAATACATAAATTACAAAAAAGAATATAAGATGTTGATTAAAACTAAAAACTCCATACAAACAAATACCAAATTTGAAAATACTCACTGTTTTCAAAAACAGCATGGGATATTATTAACAAAGAATGTGGGAAATTTAAAAAATGGCCTGAAAATGTACAATTAACAAAAGAAGGTACACTACTCATAGATATAAGCAACATTTTTAACTCAAACTTTACAAACTGTATTGCTCATCTGTTAGAAAAAAAGAGATAAAACAGTTCAACCAATTAGTAACCAAAAGTATACTAGAAAATATATATATTAATGAAATATCGAAGGATGAGTTGAAAAAAGTTATTAATACAATGAAAAACAAAAACTCTTCTGGGTACGATTGTACATCCACTACATTATTAAAAATGTCTCATTGTCTTATTAGATATGGTAAATTCCATTATTACATCTGGGGTTTTCCCTAATTGTCTAAAAAACTCCATTGTTTTAATACAAAAAATAGGTGACCGTGAATCAGTAACCAATTACAGACCCATAACACTAGTGTCAACCTTATCCAAAGTAGTTGAGAAAATAGTAGTAATTAAAATCTCCTCTTAAATAATTACAAAATATTCAATAATCTTCAATTTGGCTTTAGAAAAAATAAATCAACTAAAGATGCAGTTATGGAAATAATTGATTATCTCATTGAGAACCTTGACAATAAAATACAATGCAATTGCATATTTCTGGATTTGAGTAAAATGTTTTGATAGCATAGATCATGACATATTGATAAACAAATTATATAGGTATGGTATAAGAGGATTAACCATTAACTTGATAAAATCGTTTTTGATAAATAGACACAAGCTGTAAAAATCAGTCATTTAAACAAAAATTGTATAAAAAAAGTTTTATTCTAATCCCTTAGCAGTAAAATATGGTGTCCCACAAGGTTCGGTTCTGAGGCCATTACTTTTCCTGATATATGTATATGATATTACCAACATTGTAGATGGTAAAATAATTACTTACGCAGATGACACCACGATTGTAAATATAGGATAAAGTTCACTACACCTAGAAAACTCCACTAATCTATATATAAATCACGTTGCTCAGTACTTAAACTCTAACAACCTGTTTATAAATTCTAGTAAAATGAACTATATGGTAATTCAGACACAGCAAAATAGAAACTTTATGAACTTAAGAGTTACTGTGGAAGGAGAACCAATAAAAGAGGCAAGTAGTGCTAATTTTTTAGGAATAATAGTAGATAAAAACTTAACTTGGGATAAACATACAGAAAAAATCTCAAATAAAATCTGCTCTGGTTTATATGTACTAAAACGACTATCCAATCTAGGGAACCTAAATATGTTACAGACTGTCTGCTATGGATTAATATATCCACACTTATACACAATAGCAATTTGGGGACAAAGTGCAGCAAAATACACAACAATAATTTTTATTTTACAAAAGAGGGCAATTTAATTCTGGGTTTAAAGCAATCCAGGTCATATAGAGAAGCCTTTAAATAATTAAAGATCTTAACATTATTTTCACTATACATATTTGAAACAATAATGTTAGTAAAAACAAGATCGACAAATTGCAAATTGAACAACCAAATGCATAAATATGCAACCCGAATAAGCAAAAATTTCCATGCGCAGACACATAGGATTGAATTGTATAAAACTAAATCTAATTTTGCAGCATGTTATCTTTACAATAAATTACCTGTGGAGATTAAAGATATTAAAGAGACAAATAAGTTCAAAAGAGTTATTAATTAATTTTGAAGATTTAGAAGCTAGTAACAGTGATGTGTCATAATTTAAAATAAGGAGAGTTAAAGGTTGTTACATAACATCACTAAAATGTTCTTACTTGAACGCATTTCGGGAGACGGTTTGCTCCCATCGTCAGCATGTTTTCAACTGATTTTGCCGGTTATTGTCTGGGGAATGTGTGTGGCTAGTGGTGTTCTCTGGTGCTGGGCTGATGAACCTCCAAAGGCTGCTGGGTAGTGGTAGCTCAAAATTCATTAGGTGATTCCTGTATTTGACGATATATATTGAAGAAGAAAAGTTTTCTTACGTAATATTATTTTACGTAAATTATTTTATATCTGCCCCACGTATGGGAGCCAACTTGAAGAAGGGGATTTGTTAACATATTGTTTTTAAACTTGAAAATGTTGTGTTGTTTACGTATATTTATGTAATATTTATTTATTTATTTATTTATTTGCATTTAAGGAGATCCTAAATCATGCTTTGGGCATCGGTTTGAATTTGTTGATTATGTAATAGTTACTGTTATTACGCAATATGCTGCTACATATGAGAAGCTGATTTCAAGATGTGTTTTTGTTATTACACTCCAAGCTTTACACTATAATATTTAACTTTGTTATTAAAACTGTTTCTATATATTATTTATGTTTGAATTTGCCTTGGTTGCGTCAGTCTTACTTTAGAAACATGTATCTCTTATTCAGGGTGCGGTGCAACAAGAATGTAGACATCACAGAATTTAACTTTTTAATTTCACTTCTTTTATTAATTCTTGCACATTTTTATAAAGAACTACACTTTTTAAGAACTGTGAGAATCTTCAATACTTTCACTTAGCACGTATACATATTTTACGATTCACTCGTAGAGAACACATCTTACATCTGTTCACTACCATGGCTTGCCAGCAACTGAACAACTTTAAATGGTTAAAACCTGTAAGCTTCGGTATTTCAAGTCTCTGATTGGCTAATTATAGTCCAATAGAATATCTGCATTTTACTTAAACTTTTTCCTTGCTATTGATTGGCTAATTTTAAACTGTTACTGAATTTACCTTATCTTTGATATAATCATGACTGGTAACTTTTCAAACACTCTAACTCATTATTGCTACAAGGTTATCTCATTATTACCTCATTGTTAGCAACTCAAAACTTATTATTCTCACAGCTCTAGCATTATTAAAGTATATAATGTATTCACATAACATTAATAAAACATGTTTACAATAAAAATAAGAATATGCAATGGCTGTTACATACATTTAAACAATTATTACATACATATTGTTTCAAGGCGGGCTGTTATTGAATTTATTTATTGTAAAATACAATTGAAATTATTTAGGTATTAAAATACTGCCTCAGTATTTTTTCCCAGATGTCCAATTCATTGCTGCTGTTTTCATTGTTTGAATATGATTGTATATACCGTAATTATGTTAAGTTTAAACATTAAGACTTTAAGATACTCTGCGCTCATATACTTGTGACAATGCCCAAATCATGTAAGATGATCAATCGAGATGAATAAAGAAATGAAAATGAAATGAAATAAATACTACAATGGTAAATTGGATGGTTGGCAGTTTAATCCTTACAGCAACTGACTAGATATCAGGCTGTATGATGGGTTCAAAGAATATATTATCATCTCTGATGAGCATCATAATGCACTCGTGTGCAGAAATATCATCTCCTGATGTAAGATCACACCATACTGGCCTATGTGCCAGATTTGAAAGCTGTCTTGTGGATGCAGCTTTCCCTCTTGCAAACATACAACCAAAGGCTCACTTTTGTGGAGCAAAGGTTCAAGCTCTGATCAATGTGTTCTAATTCCAAGTATGTTCCATTGTAGGATAGCCATAGTAATTATAATGGGATAAGTTCTCAGTTGTAAGAGTCCATTACGTTGAGGACAGCGGTGGTCAAATCAGCGGAGGCTTTATCCTGTCTCTTTTTCACTGTCATTCTGGCAGTGTGGGCAGAATCCCCTTGCTCCATCACCTCCACAGGGGAGGATCCTTTTCCAATAGAAAATTTTGGTTTGAGGTTCTCAAACCGATTGGAAGTAGAGATCAGCGAAGATGAAGATCGCTGATCTGTGTCCTTCCCAGATGATTCCTCAGAAGGGGACCTCTGAGGAGATGCTCATGGACTTTGTTTCCCTTTTGATGTTCTGGCAACAGACTTTTCACTTACTTTCAGGAAGTTGATTATGTTATAGTTGGTCTAGAACTTTATCGGTGAAGCATTAATTGTTACGGCCTTGCCAGTCATATTTGTTGAGATCGACATTTTAGATGGTGATTTTACTGAACTAATCTTGTCAGTAATAGACTTGGCATATGTTAATGCAGGTGTTGATTTCAAGGACTTTGGAAGTGATCTGATGATGAAAATCTTTTGCAATTGTGGCCCTGTTAATATTGCTGGACTGAGTTGGGATTTCCCGACTCGCTACTGGTTTAGCTGCAACTGAGCAATAGGTAGTGGACTTTGGGACAGGGAGTTGGCGCATAAACAGGGGTTTCTGGGCTTCTGAGAAGGGCACCTTCTCCCTAACCCAGATCTCTTGAATCGCTCTTTCCTCTGTAAAACAGGGGCATTTTTGGAAACTTAATGGGTGTTCACCGCTGCAGTTGACGCACATTGGAGCTGATGTACATGCTCCATTGTGTGAGATGTCTCCACAGTTAACACATGCAGATTCATCATTGCAGAAATCACTGGTGTGTCCAAAGCGCTGACATTTATAGCATCTCAGCAGGTTAGGTATATATGGACTCACTTCAATGACTTCATACCATACCTTAATCCTTTGAGGGAGATCTACGAGATCAAAGGTAAGGCACAGGGTACAATTGGGCAAAAATTCACCTCTTTCTTTCCGCTGGACCCAATGTACAGATGTCACGCCTTGATCTTCAAGATTTTCTTGAATCTCCTCATTGGACACACAACGGGCGAGGAGTTCAAGATCCTGTCATCTCAACCTGCATAGGATAGCTGGCTAACATATTTGCTGTCAGTATTCTTGTTGCCTAGGATGCTGATTGTGCTTCAACCAGAAGTGTGCCATTGCAAGATCTAATACATGATTTAACTGGACCAGCAATTTTATCCAGACCGTTTGAATCACAAATAGATTCACTGATTAGAATTTATTCCTTTCTCAGTTCTGGTAAGTACTAAGTAACAAGGACTACAAGACTCGGCTACTTCTTTTCCATTCACTTTTAGTATTTTTTTGGAAGTTTTTGTATCCATAGTGATTTAATCCTCCACCATTACAAATGTCCCTGATGGCATGCACACATACTGGGCACCACCCCAGCTTAGGCGAGAGTCCTGGCCTGACCTTGCTCACCTTAGAGTCTCACCTTCCAATTTATAGATAGAGGGAACCAAATGCCTTCAGGAGTGTAACAGCTCATGTAATGGCCCCTCCCCAGGACTGACCTTTATCAGCAGATATGAACAGTCCTATGTGATACTCAAGGCCTGGGAATTACGCATTACCCAGTCACCCCTTGCGACTCCTCTCCTCCATCCCGCACAGAGGTAACCATCAGACTGTGTTCAGGAAGGTAACTGGTATCTGGTCAAACACGCTTGTGGACCAAAGTCGATTGGGTGTTTGGCATAAGCCCTCTCACCTCTTAAAGCATCCAAATCAAGAGTGTGACTCGGGACCCCAGGAGTGCCAATCCCGTAGCTTCATAGTAGGTCCATGGGGGGGGGATTATATTTTGTTACACCACATAGGAAGGATTAACAAATGTCAGTTCCATGATGTCATCCTTCAGCAGTATTACATCTAACAGTTCTTCTAAGACAGGGAGTTTGTCATCAATGTCCCTAACAAACACAGCCATTTGGGCAGTATCTACAATACTGGTGGTCTCATCCAGCACCAAAGAGAACCATTTTAAGGTTTGAATTTTTATGATTGGCTGTGCCTCAATATCACAGTTAATTGCGATTATCTTTTTAGAGACAGAACATCGTGACTGGCATATTTTCTCAGCAATACCTTTTGAAATCCAGTAACTAGCATGCACTAAACTATCTGGAAGTGGTACTATACTATGTTTTGGAGTGACTTTAGATTATCCAAAAGTGTCATCCTATCATCCCCTGTGTAAACAAAAGCATGATGTACATTGTTATATTTAATGTATGAGTATTAACTCGCTACCTACTGTACGTTAAAAGTATATATCATATGTTCCTCTGACAATGTGCTTAAATATTTTTCTAATCATGCCTGTAAGTTTATCATGTCCACAGTCATTTGCATGTGAAGAGTGGAAATGCTGTGTGATAATGTAATGCTCACTTGGTGGAACCATGTGACACATAATAAACAAGTAGCTTTGATGTCATCCTTATACAAAATTAATCCTTTCCCCAAGTTTTATTGAAGTGGTATCGCTGTTTTGTGTTTGCCATGCTCATTACTAAACTACACCACACCAACCATTTGTGTATAGTTTGTTGTCAGTCATGGTGATCAGGGAACGTCTACAAGGAAAGGTGTGTTGAAAGAGGTATTGGAGGGGTGGCTTTGTTATGATCCCTCAGAGCTCAAGCTCCCAATGTCTGGTGTAGTTGATGAGGTACTGGAGCCAATGATAAATCAATAGAGAAGTCTCCAGGAAAAGCACATCAGAACAATTCCTTTTTCATTAGTGAATAATTTGCTCCAATGATTCCCTTTTCTGTCCTTAATTTGAATAATAGAGTGGGAATGTGTAATATATTGGCATATCCTAAACTGCTTGAAACAATATACCATATTTTTGGTGTTTGTATATCAAAGAGATCGGTTGCAGCATAGAAAATTGTGAAAAACCTGAGATTTACCACTATTCATCCATAGTTAATCAGGTTAATTGACCTAATAGCAGTTGAAACTATGAAGCCCAGAACTTAAAGTACTTACTACATTGTAAGCTGCCATTGGGGTATGTCATCTCAATAAAAATTGAAATCTCCTTGTGGTTTATCAGGAAAAATGCGAATCAGTTGGAGAATTTATGTTGTGCCAGTGTGTTGCCATGGTAGCTCAGTGGTTAGAGCAACCGGACAGAGACTGGGAGATCTGTGGTTCAAATCCCGGCTATGACATTGGATTTTTCAGTCATCTGATTCTACCTTTCCAAAGGAAATGAAGTTCAATTGTTGATGGACTTTACGCAATGATGTCACAGGTTATAAACCACCCCTACCTCTAATAGTGTCTGTTTGGCATTTGCACACAGCACTCACCAGACTATGATTAGCTGTCTATCAGGGACTTGTGGTCACTGTTGTTTACATTCTTTGTATTGCCAATGGTTTGAGTGTAGATAATTTGAAGGCAACTGCTTAAGAATTCCTATACCTGCTTATACTGTAATAAAAATCATTAACAGCATTTTTTTAGAAAAATAGTGATGAAAACTTTTTTTATGTAAAGGGTTATTTATGGTGGAGGGAGTTTCATGAAAATCTATCTTTATCTTGCATCCTTAAAACTCTGAATTAAACATACAGTTTGGTATACATTCTGGTATAGGTATATGATGCCTAATTTGGCATGTGGAGGACAAAGGAAACTAAGTAACAATAACAAACCTTTTGATTCCTGGCACTAATTTATTCTCTCCTTGCTACAGTCTATAAGAATTATCAAAAACTGTAATAAAATGTTTAAAAAAATACCATTTTCCCAGTGGTAGCAATACTTTTATTGAAACCATTGACGGTGAGGAATTTCATCACACTGTTGATGGCAATGACCTTTAATACTGGTGCTATTCTGTTGCTGCTTTTGATAATGCAGAAAATGTCTCATCAGCTATAACTTCAGCTGAGGACCTGAGAGTACATGGGTTATTATTTAGTTATCTGATGTGCAGCAGATAGGATTTACACAGTACCGGTATAGATATTTCATACACATAAAACAGGATGCTCTGGTAATGTAATGGGGACTTATTAATTTTTAAGCTTTTTATGTGTGAGTGTGTGTGTGTGTGAGAGAGAGAGAGAGAGAGAGAGAGAGAGAGAGAGAGAGAGAGAGAGAGAGAGAGAGAGAGAGAGAGTGCACAGAACATAAAGGTGGTTTGTTGTTTATATATAATGGAGAGAGGAATATAAATAAATGATGATAATACCCACAGCTAACACTAATGCAACCCTGTCTTTGCTGTATCACTGACCCCTCAACATGTAAAAATTTAGGGATAAGTATGATAATACAATATGTTTTATCTGGAAAATACTTTATGAATTTACTTAAAATTCCCCTCTCCCCTGAAACCTGCCTATGGTTTAGTATTTATCCAGAATTTTGCTTCCCTCTCCCATCTCCCTCTCGCTCTCTTTTGCAAAAATATATTTGTGTGGCCATTGAACCGCAAAACATGTATTCCTTGTGAATTCTCAGTGTTGAATTGTTGCAATAGTTTATTTCCTCCACCATAGGTTAGCATTAGAGAAAGTAAGACCATTGAGTGTTAAAGAGATCACTTGCAGAATGCAAGTTCCAATTTGAACTGAACCAACAATTAACATGTTCTAATGCAGTTTGGTGGCATACATTTTCTCGATTAGGAAAATACTTTCATCTTTGTCAGCAAAGATATTCTGGCTTTGCAACTAAAATGTAAATAATTAAGATCTGCTTACCTACATTAATATTTTAACAGCAGAAAACAAAGTCCTCAAATAGATAGTCAACACATATTGGATTTTCATACTCTCATAAAATATGTATTAAGAATAAGATAAGTACATAACTTAGGCACTTCACACATCTGTTATCATTGTATCATAAAATTTATAATATTAATTAACATTATACGTTAAGAGGCTGAACTAGTCAGTTTTCTTACAAGGTGTATATTAAACCATTGCAGAAAGAAAAATCGACTTTGGTTTAGCAATTTTTTGAAATAGTCATCCCTAAACCAAAATATTGTGCAGTTTTATAGAGAATGCCATACCAAATGTTTAACACAGGAATACAATATCAGTTGAAATTTCATACCCACCACCAAAGGTATGTGTTGATAAGTAATTATTGTCTAAATAAAAATAAATGGCAATGAGTGAATTATACAGTAAAGTACACCCTGAGTGTTTACAATAATGAATGAATTATAAAATACAGATCATTCCAGTTATGAAAATTACATGGAAAATTATACATTCACTAAGCTAGAGGGACAGGCTTCTGAACTTACATGTAAAGTCAGTAATCAAAGAACTCCTGTGTAGAATGTATTTTCTTTTTTGTGTCAGTTTAATATCCTTTAACCAGGTAGATCATATTGGACGTTGCATGAATGAAATGAGCCTGAGGGCTCTATAGAATTTAAGTTACCTGACATTCATCTTCTGAGCATAAAAGGAATCCCCAGAAAAAAAAAAAAACCTTATCCAGGCACCTAATCTAGTTGAGATTCAAACATGAAACATGGGATCTCTTGAATGTGACCTTACATACCCCCAAACCATGGAAGGTTGGGCTTTTTGCACAGATGTCTCTAAGAGCAAGTAAGGCTTTATTCTTGTTGCCTGATGTTACCTAAGAATATTTAGTAAGATGTATACAGAATACTGTTGTAATATCAGTGATATTGATATTTATAATCTATGTGCACACACCTTTTATTATACACTACGTGATCAAAAGTATCCAGACACCTGGCTGAAAATCACGTACAAGTTTGTGGCGCCCTCCATCGGTAATGCTGGAAGTCAATATGGTGTTGGCCCACCCTTAGCCTTGCTGACAGCATTCACTCTCGCAGGCATACTTTCAATCAGGTGCTGGAAGGTTTCTTGGGGAATGGCAGCCCATTCTTCATGGAGTGCGGAACTGAGGAGCAGTATCGATGTAGGACGGTGAGGCCTGGCATGAAGTCGGCGTTCCAAAACATCCCAAAGGTGTTCTATAGGATTCAAGTCAGGACTCTGTGTAGGCCAGTCCATTACAGGGGTGTTATTGCCATGTAAGCACTCCGCCACAGCCCGTGCAGTATGAACAGGTGCTCGATCATGTTGAAAGATGCAATCGTCATCCCCGAATTGCTCTTCAACAGTGGGAAGCAAGAAGGTGCTTAAAATATCAATGTAGGTCTGCGCTGTGATCGTGCCATGCAAAACAACAAGGGGTGCAAGCCCCCTCCAGGAAAAACACGACCACACCATAACACCACCACCTCCGAATTTCACTGTTGGCACTACATACGCTGGCAGATGACATTGACCGGGCATTTGCCATACCCACACTCTGCCCTCAGATCGCCATATTGTGTACCGTGATTCATCACTCCACACAACGTTTTGCCACTGTTCAATTGTGTAATCTTGATGCTCCTTACACCAAGCGAGGCGTCGTTTGGCATTTTCCTGTTGATGTGTGGCTTATGAGCAGCTGCTCGACCATGGAATCCAAGGTTTCTCACCTCACGCCTAACTGTCATAGTACTTGGAGTGGATCCTGATGCAGTTTGGCATTCCTGTGTGATGGTCTGGATAGATGTCTGCCTATTACTCTTTACGACCCTCTTCAAATGTCGGCGGTCTCTGTCAGTCAACAGACGAAGTAGGCCTATATGCTTTTGTGCTGTACATGTCCCTTCACTTTGCACTTGATTATCACATCAGAAACAGTGGACCTAGGGATGTTTAGGAGTGTGGAAATCTCGCGTACAGACTTCTGACATAAGTGACACCCAATCACCTGACCATGTTCGAAGTTCGTGAGTTCCGCGGAGCATCCCATTCTGCTGTTTCACAATGTCTAATGACTACTGAGGTCACGGATAATGAGTACCAGGCAGTAGGTGGCAGCACAATGCACCTAAGATGAAAAATGTATGTTTGTGGGGGTGTCCAGATACTTTTGATCACATAGTGTAAGTTCTGTTTTATACCAACACCTTTTGTTTTTGTGTTTAGCAACCAGCTGTTAATAACAAAACAATGATTTTCTCAGTTTTCTCCCTAAGTGTTAAGATGTAAAATACATCTTATGAAAAAGTTACTCTGCTGTTTTATTCAATCTCTATTGAAATGACAGGAGATCTAACAGGTTATGGGCCCAGGTACAATGGTTGGAACTGTGCAAGGATTATTGAAGCTGTTTTCATGTGAGAACAGTAACATTGCTTATAAATGATTGATCTTATCATGAAGCTGATTAAAGTTTGTCTTTCTCTGTAGAAAAGTTTTCTTTATAACTGTGCAAATGCTATGTTCAGAATGATTACCAGCATAGAAGGACAGGGCAATGCAGCCTCGTCACACATCTAAAAGTACCGTGCTAGCCTCTAGTTCCCGAGGTCGCAGTTCAAACCCGGCAGAGGGCGATGGATTTTTTCGGGCGTAAAAATACTTAGCATGGCTTCCTTCAGAAGGGAAGTAAAGCTGGTGGTCCCATGTCATAGATTTATGACACGTATAAGAATCTCAAGCCTGATAAGAGGCCTCTGAGCAAAATTTCTGGTCTTTCGCGCCCAATATAGAATGGGACACTAAGGATCATAGTAGTTAAAGAGCTTCCATAAATAAACCTCAATTTAATTTAACTCATCACACATCTATGTTGGACCTGCTGGTGCACCTGGTATAGAAAAGCTAAAGGGATCGGCAAACTATGAAGATTGAGCTTTTGGTTTCAGTATCATAGATGAGATCAAGAGAAAAACAACATGTAAAGCATAATTTTCAGGCAAACTTAATGAGGTGAAGTTTAATTAAAACAATGACGTATGCAAACCTGGGGTCATTGGTAATTAGCCTCACAGATATGGCTATGCCCTGTTATTGATCTGCAGTTGTGCTGGCTGCAACTGCTTCACTCCTCTACTTATAAAAAACATCCCTCAGCTACGTTTTATGGCTTAGAGCCCCCAATGTTGGCAGTAGAAGCACAATGCAAGCAAAACTCCCATACCTCAGGTGCAGGTGTAGGTGTAGGCTTGTTCTCGCGTACCAGACTTCAATATGAAGATAACCCAAATTGATTATAGGTTATGGAACTGTATCAAAGGGATCAAAAAGAACTCTGACCATATGCTTCATGCCCTGGCAAAAATCAGCATTGGTGTGGAGCTGCAGTGTCGTGCCTACATCAGGGAGTCAGAGGATTGGTATGACTGATTGAGGCTGAAAAAACGACTTTCTAGACAGTGACAGAAGAACTTCTGCAGCATGAGTGAGTACATCTCTGAGACACTGAATACAGTCCAAGCTCTGGGTGAGATGGGGCAAAGTCTTTGATGATGAAATTGATTTACTGTTACTGTGTGGGCTGCCAGACTCAATGGAATATATGATAAATGGTTTTTGTGTGTGAACAAAGAAAAAGGAAATGAAGCGGGAGGACCTTGCTACTTTTGGACATGAGTCCAGGCAGGCTCTGAGACAAGATGACTCAAGGGCAAGTGATAGTGTACTTATTACTCATGGCAGGAAATTTAAAGACAACAGAAGATCTAGAAGGAAGGTTTTCAAGACCAAGGTGATCTGTCATGAATGTGGTGAACAGGGTCACATATGGCCTAAGTGTCCAAACTTCAGAAAGGCAAGGATAGTAAGAAACAAAAAGCATATGCTGCAAATAACGTTTTCTGCATCTCTAGTGCCTTTGCTGTTAATGAACTTAGTCCTAATACTTTTATGTTGATGGTTGCATTAGTGATCATGTGACTCACCATGAAAATTGGATTGTGAAATTCAGTTCCGGTAATCTCACTGAGTTTCATAATGCCAAAAATGATTGTTTGCAGTGCGCAGGCAGTGGTTACATCCCAATTACTCTTGTAGATTATTGAGACAAAAACTCTGTGACACTATTGCTGATGTAAAATATCCACCTGATGCAACAAATTTGCTATCTGTTTTTCAAATGGCAAGAGGAGGGCATGTACTTGTTTTTAGCTCTAAAGGTTTTGAGGCCTATGAGGCTAATACTCTAGGGAAAGAAAAGTTAAATTCACTGATACACAGATTGGTAGCATTTATAAACTAGACATGAAACTTATGTCCAATGATGCTAATGCAAAGATGGTCTTAAACAGGCCTCTAGAGTTTGGAATCTTAAAATGACCAAACACATAAAATCACTTGGTTTTGAGCAGTCTTCAAATGATTCCTGCATTTTCCTAAAGAAAAATCATAAAACTGTAACTTACTTAGCTCTGAATGTTAATGATTTTCTTATACTTACCAGTTCAATTTATGAGAAAAATCAGGGAGAGTTACAATCCAAGGGATCAGACCATCTATATTGATTACATTGCAAGTAAGTTTGACCAAAAGGACAGTAAAGGTGTAAGTACACCCATCGAGGTGCAATTGCAGTTAGTTAAGGTTGGTAAGAATTCATTCAAGAAGTCTTTATCAGAATCTAGAAGGGCATCTCATGTATTTAGCTGTGAATATAAGGCCTGATATTCTATTTAGCTGTAGTTACATGAGTAAATTTAATACATGTGTAAACCAGGAACATTGGAAGTATCTCCTCAGAGTTTTTAGGTATTTAAAGGAAACTAAAGGTTTGTGTCTAGTGTATTGCAAGTCAGGCAAATATATAGAAGGTTTCTGTGACACAGACTTTGCAAATAATATATCCGATAGAAAATCTTGCAATGGATACAATTTCCATTTAGTTAATGGTGTTTTCTCCTGGATGTGCAGAAAGCAATCAGAATAAAACTGTTCAGGGACAACAGTTGATATTTTCAGCAAGGCACTGGGGAAGTCTAAGCACAAACAGTTTGTGACTCAACTTGACATGTCTGTGTTCAAGTAAAACATTTGTTTTATTTGTAATCATATTCTATATTTTTGTGCATGTCTGTAAGTACCAAAAGATTAAAGAGAGTGTAGTAATATCAGTGATATTAATATTTATAATCGATGTGTACACACCTTTTATTATATATTCTGTTTTGTACCACTACGTTCTTCTGCTGTTAATAACAAAACGGTTTTTTCCCTAAGTGTAAAGGTGTAAAGTACATCTTATAAAAAAGTCACTCTGCTGGTTTTATTCAATTTCTTATTGAAATGTCATCCTCCATGGTCTAGGAGTACTATGCAAGCCTCTAGTTCCCAAGGCTGTGGGTTCAAACCTGGAGGAGGGTAATGGAGTTTTTTGGGCTTAAAAATCCTTAGCATGGCTTCCTTTAGAAGGGAAGTAAAGCCGGTGATCCCGTGTTGAGGATTTACGGCATGTAAAAGAACCTCAAGCCTGATAAAGAAGCCCCTGAGCAAAATTTCCGATCTTTCATGCCCAATAGAGTGGGATGCTCTAAGGACCATAGCAGTTAGAGAATGTCCATAAATAAAAACTCCAATTAATTGTTTTTCTCTTATTGAAATAACAGGAGATCTAATATTAACACATTCATCATAAATTCTTAGAAATGTTGTTTTTATAAGAGACAAATTAAAGGAAATTTGAACATTGCAATATATTATCATCTCATAGTGATCGAGAGTTGATATACAGATAATAGTTAAATGCATACAGCAACACAAAAGAAGTTTGCATAACACCACTACCGCCACCACCACCGCAACCAATAATAATAATAATAATAATAATAATAATAATAATAATAATAATAATAATAATAATAATAATAATAATAATAATAATAATAATTTTATTCACCATTAAACTTTTATAAAAAAAGCAAAAGTTTCATCAGAAGCATATGTACAAATGTATATAAGAAGTGTAAGTATAATGGTGCAGAAGTTTTATAATAACTGATATAAAGAATACAAATATTAATTAATATCAAAAGTCTTAACAGTGCTAATCTAAACCTGGACATATATATATATATATATATATATATATATATATATATATATATATATATACAGTAAAATCATATAAACCCCAAGGTATGAATATTACACTCAATATATTCTTCTACAGAGTAAAATGCTGTTTGTTTAAGCCATTTTTACATTCTCTACCATTTACCTAGTAGGTAGAGAAGGTATTGCATTCCACCAAAAAATTTGATACCAAGATTTCACCGGAAATACATGTTTTGAGACTCCCTGAATACAAAAATACCATTTTTAGAAAAAAATTCATATGTGTGTGTGTACAGCTATTTCTGCAAAGGTTTATTTGGATTAAAATGTAGTATATACAAAAATAAGCTTTAATAAGAATAGTTTGTATACCCACTAATAAACCATAGAGGGTAGAGGAAGTCATGTGAATGTGTCATATCAGATTTTTAGTAAAATGTCCGTGCATGTGTGTGCGAACAGCATAACTCAAAAAAGAAAAAGTCGGATAAATATTAAACTTGGTATTTATGTTCAGTATCTTCCAAAGATGTGACATGAAGATTTTCAAGAAAATCTCTCAGCTTCAAACTACCCATTACAAGAAACATTTTTCAAAATCTTTGATTTTTTAAAAAAGTGACTCAAAGATTTTGATTAAAATACCATATATTAAAGAAGTTTACACGATAAACGAAATGTAGGTATGTCTTGAATTTTCTGGGAATAGCCTGTGAATTCCTCTTCATTCGGAGGGAATTTTGTATAATCTTATATAACTGTTAAATGTTATAGATGAAAACGTTCTACACACAATTTATTTCAAATAACTTTTTTTTGTGGCATCAGCCAATTCTACGATATCCGTTATTAATGGTTCGATTTGTTCAATACTTTGTTATTCAAGTCCCATTAATTTTCAATTATTTCTCGCAAATGCATGAAAGGAGTATGAAACTTTTTGTTAAAATGAAGTAGATAAAGGATTAACTTCTGTAAGAATAATTTGAATACCTACCAATAAACGATAGGGTAGAGAAAACTATGTGAATTTAATACATCAGATTTTGTTTACTAGGAAGATAAACCTGTTCTGTGGTAGTTCTCTTACACCTAGGGAAAGTTTATTAAAAAGCTTTACTCTTGCTTAGTTGGTTATGTGGTATATCTAAATCAAATTTACATCTGGTGCTATAACTGTGTACAGAGGAACAATTTACAAATTCATTCATATTCTCTTTTAGATTAGATTAGGATGCATTCTGTAGGTTCTTTGATGGTCAAAAGACCTTGAACATAGAACATGTCAAAAGCTTTTATTTTTCTATTGTATTGAACAAAATAAATACTTGGCTTTTACAGCCTGTGTCACTGCACTAGGCATTACCTCCTAACTTGCATGCAAGGAGTGTCAGGATTTTACAAAATTGTCAATTATGTGCAATAAGCTTATTCTTTTTGCACACATAAAGTAAAATTTTAAGTTACGATGCTAAAATGTAAACAGTAAGCATAAAATTTCTATTACATTAAAAAATTGTCACATCTACTGAATACTAAATTTCTTCCCTTCAATGCTTAAACCTTTGCTTATATGCAAAAAGTGTCAGAATTTTAAGATATACCTACATATACAAAATGTTAGATATGTACAATAAAACAATTTTGCATATAAAATACATATATAAAGTGCGCAATGTTTCAGTTTATGGTGCTAAAAATATACAGTAAATATCAAATTTCTACTATTTTGAAAGTTAGCATGGTTAGGTACTGAGTATAGAATGCACTTCGCTTAGCCTTTACAGCCTATTACACTGCTCAATATTTACATCTTTACTTATATGAAAAGATGGTCAAAATTCAGTATTAAGATAAAATATCTAATATATACATATTAAATGTATTCTTATTTGACTTAATTCAGTAACTTAACATTATAAGAATATGAGAACTTAATTGTCAACAGTCTAAATTGTGGTTTAAATATTCTTCTAGAGAGTGAAAAGATTTATAACAGAGGTACTTTTTTAGGGAGACTTTAAAAACTTTAAAATTGCTAATTTTTTCCTTGACATTACTGGAGACAGCATTATATATTGTAATTGCTTCATAGTAAACACCTTTCTGGAAACAAGATAGTTTTGCATTTGGACGATGAATATTTCCCTTTTACCTAGTGTTAAAGCTATGTACTTCCATGTTTGTAATAAAGTTATGTCGATTATTTGCATAAAATTTTAAGATGGAGAATATATAAACACAAGGTAAGGTTAGTATACCTAGTTTCTGAAATAGTTCTTTGCATGACTGCCTGTTATGAGTGTTGCAAATTATTTGTATAACCTTCTTTTGTATTAGAAATAGTGTTTACTATCCATTGAGTTACTTGTCTCTAAAAGACCTAGAAATTTGATTTCATTAGATTGTTCCAATCATTAATTCGTATTACTACTTGGGTTTGTGATGATTGGTTAGTTATGAATTTGGGCACTTTTGTTTTTTCAAGGTTTATTGAAAGTTTGTTTGTTTTAAACCAGTCTGACATGCAATTAGGACAATTTAATTTTATAACACACTCATTTAAATGTTTACTTGTTACTAGAACACTGGTGTCATCTGCAAACAGATATATACTAACGATGTGTTTAATGTACAACGGGAGGTCATTTATGTAAATTAAAAATAATATTTGATGTGCATAATATTGCTAAATATCGATGTTGTTCCGTCTCCGTATTAGGCCCGCCATTTAGATAACATTCGATATGAGTCCAGGCCGAAGACGCTATTAAGGGCCGTAAGCCGCAAAGCGTAGCTAAGGGATGTTTTCTAGTAGAGGAGTGGGGCAAAGCGGCGACAGAACTAGCCAGGACTTGCCCGTCTAAAACTCGAATGAACCATGCTCACATATCGAATCCTCCTACTAAATCAATTCATTACTTCTAGATTCCTCTACATATTGAATTTAACCGATTTCGTAAGTATTATGCAAGCTATGGCCTTGTTGACGTATACGGAATTTTGTCCTATATATATATATATATATATATATATATATATATATATATATATATATATAAACATAAACGAAGGTAATGTTATTATCTTAAGACTTATAAAGCGGTATAGGCTTACATGTTTCTTGTGGTCTAATCCTACCATTAATCTAATAGTTTTCTTTTGCCAGGTAAATACATACCAAATCCCAGAGTATAAGTACTTGTCCATTATCAATTTATGTTGGTGAGATTTATAATGTAATTAACTACAAGAGTAAAATTATATATAATTTTCTTTCCCCTGTCGTACACCATATTCAGCTGATATCACGGCAACCGTTCTCTCATGACACATAATGCAAGCTATTCAAATGTACCGCCAGTTAGCACAGCTTCCCTTTTCTTCTTCTTTTTTTATTATTGTGCGCCACAGAACAGCAAACTATTGTGCGCAGTGCAAGTTTGTTTTGTTTCCCGCTAGAGTTCAGCACAAAAATTTGGTATGTATGATATAACCTAGTTTGCTGTTCTGTGATATAATCCATCGTAACCTATAATTGGTACATGTTAAAAAAACATTTCCATAAAATAACTTTTTTTGACCATTTGCCATTTCACACTCTATTTAATTCCGCGCCTAAAATGAAATTCGTATGTAAACATTTACACTTAGCTGAAGCAGAAACAGATAACTTGGTCTGTATGAATAAATTAGTTTTTGCTATTCGTAATTTGGCAACTCTTGTTATTGGTCACCCTTCAAATGTTTGCATTCCCTAAATCAGCCACATTAATTTAGACTTAAAGGACTTAAACGAGCAACCTTTTTCTGGCAGTAGTGTCTGTAAATAAGCACCAGACAAGGCAAGACTGAAACAGCTGATGTTTCTTTCTTAAATACTGATTCAATTCCAAGATACCTTGAAACGAAATTCCTACTCGTGAAACCAAGGGAGGAGTCAAGAGGAACTGGACATTTAATTTCTTCTTAGAAGTGCAGGAGTGCTCAACATGCTGCCAAACTATATTCGAAGTGTTGGAAACAAAACACAACAGTGTCAAGTTAGTTGAACCTTATTTATTAAAAATAGGTTTGTGTGCGGATTTTCTAGTATAAGAACTGGGTGAATTCCAGTAAACCATTAATTAGCTGTATCTGCTGTGTCTCAAAGTGGATTTTATGTAAAAGTTAATGCTTACATTTTACATCGAATTGGGTTTCCTCAAAATCGAAATAAATAGCGGCTGCTTAACTTGTGTCGAGCCTACTTTTACCGACGTCATATTAGAAAATACATGAGAAACTTGTAAATGCATGAAGGAAAATGTGCAATTCTCATATATAGTATTGTAAGATAAACGGAAAGCATAGATACGATAAAATGAGGAAAAAGGGAATCCTTAGATATTCAGAAGTAGTCTACATATGCAGCATAGGAATGTCAGCAATCTCTAATGCAATGTTTTTAAAACTTAAGATGTAAACTGTTTACAGAGAGAGCTCATAGTTGTCAGACTTAAGCAGATAGTATATAGTGAATAACCTATGCCCAGTGGTAGCGTTGTTGTTACACAGGCTTCGAATATATGTATCTTCAGATAGATAAAACTGGTATGAATAGAAAGCTAAACTCAAAAAGTTTAGTATCTTAGGACATTATTCCTTATCCGGGTAGCACCTCCGTTATTTAACAAATTGCTATAAACCTGAATATACACCTCCTGGTAATCACTGTTATCTTATAAAGTACTCATAAGTAATTAGGAATCATAATCAGGTAATTACTGAGGGTGTTTAAGGTCATTTATGAAATATATTGCCAATTTTGTTCACTTATTGCACAGTACAAAGCATCTAGCAGAACATGATCTCAGACGGGACAATGATGGTGGCATTGCAGTCGTGATTTTACTGCCAACATTCCACTGCAAACTAGCGAAAGTGAATCAGTGCTGCCAACATCTGAAAGAGAAATAAGGCTTTACAAACAATTAACCTTTTTAGTACTTCCACCAAGAAAAAATACACCTAACCACATAGCGGTTCCGCAGTAGCGTGAGTTTACGGTACTACCTAGTATTCCTGTAAGAAGCGTTTAAACGTGGAAGTGATTTTAGTCTGGTAGTTCGCAATTAGAATAAAACTGTAAACCCCCCCCCCCCAAAAAAAAATCTATGGTTAATTTTAGATTTGGAAGGAATAGTCGATACTAACACATATAATAGTCTACCCTGCACCTAAAAATAGCATTTTTAACAGCGGTTTTAATGGGGTGCGAAATAAAATAGGTCTGATGTGTTGCACTCAGATGATTTTCCCTACTCTTGTACAAACTAAACGTTTGCAGAAATTATCTTACTGCTAATTGTCTTGTAGTTGTAAGGGGAATATGGAAATACAATAAGTAGGCTTTAAGCGATAGTCAAATCTTTTAAGAGCTAGCCACATTTCTGACATGCCATCTTATTACTTACTGATTATGTAATGGGGTACTCCAACAAACCTTACCCACGATCTTTGTCTCATGCCCATTTAGCTACTTCTGCATTGCCTGGCGACATTCCGTTTGCCACATTTCTTTTCCTGAAGTTGGCAATCACCACTTACAACATGTCCACCATCGGATAGCAGACGACAGGAGTTATTTTCATTTTACAAATAAAAGGTATTTCTGAATGATTTTTGAACACCGCATGCCTCGCAATTACACGAAAACATAAAAAACGCATGCTGGGTAATTTTCATAATCCTTCAAAGCTCCTACCTGGATAAGGAATAATGTCCGTATCTTACTTCAAAGATGTTCAGCATGGTAGGACAGTGCACATCAAACATATAGGTATATTACGTTGATATTGTAATGAAAAGAAGCTAGAAACAGTGATGTGTATTGAATTTATTTAAAGGTGAGTCGGAATTGTTACACTACATCACTTAAGTTTAAAGTAAAGTTTGAGTAAACTTAAGTGATGTATAGTGTAGCAATTCCGACTCACCTTTAAATAAATAAAAAATATAGGTATATCCTTACCAGGTACATTCTAGCATACCACTGTCAGTTTAGATTAAGCATGTTTTATGGAAAGGATAGCAGACTATTCTTAATATAACCCCCCCCCCCCATGAAAACTCAAGGAGTATTATGCTTAGGAAACATGAAAAAATTAAATTAAATTGAGCTTTATTTATGGAGACTCTTTAACTACTATCATTCTTAGCATCCCATTCTATATTGGGCGTGAAATACCAGAAATTTTGCTCAGAGGCCTCTTTATCAGGTTTGAGGTACTTGTCCTAAATCTACGATATGGGACACCAGCTTTTTCCCTTCTGAAGGAAGCCATGCTAAGGATTTTTATGCCTGAAAAAAATTCCATCGCCCTCTGCCAAGTTTGAACATGTGACCTCGGGAACTATAGGCTAGCATGGTGCCCCTTGACCACAGAGGACAACTAGGAAACATGGTCATCAATGTTCCCCTTACTTCAGAAATCTGAGTACTGCTTGTAAACTGTAGGTATGCTTGATGGATCTACACCAGACCTTGCTCGTAAATGTTGAACATCAATAACTAACCTGAAAATAAAACATGCTAACACACCTATTTTAACTTTAAGGATATGCATACAATAGCTGTTTAAGGGTTAGGTATCTATCTGCAAACCTCACTTTAATGTTATTTCCTGTGTATAAACTTTATTTTGGCAGCCATAAGGAATAAATTTCAGACATTCTGCATTACTTTGATCTTCATTGAAAACATCGGTAACATGCGTTACGTTGGTCTTCAAAGCAAACATTTGAAATCCCAATATAGCTGAAAACACGATTGAGAGCCCTCAGCCTCAAAGCATAGCCGAGGGATTGAGAGCCATCAGCCTCAAAGGTAGCCGAGGGATGTGTTTTAGAAGCAGAGGAGTGTAGCAGTTGGTCGCAACTGCAAAGCGACGACAGGGTATAGCCGAGGGATCTGCGCATCTAAAACTCAAATAATTCACATTGGCAGCAATTCCTTCCAAAAGGCGCCAAAGACAACTATTTAAGAAAAGCTGCTTAACCATTACTTTTGTTAACATTTTCAGTGGAAACCAAAGTAATGCAGAAAAGCCTAAACTTCATTGGCTTTATCAACATTAAGAGCAAGAAAAAGGCTTCCACTGTTTATGTATTTTGTTAAATACTGTTTAATTTAAGAAATTCACCTCAACTTGTTATAATACATACAAAATACACTAGTATCATCAGTAAACAAGATTAGATTAACCTTGTGTTAATGAGAAGTAAATCATTTATATGAATGAGAAATAACAGATGGCAAGTGGTAAGTTATTTTTCTATAGTCTGAAAATGATTTGCTTTATTCCTTTTGCTTAAGCAGTATTAACCTTTCATGATGAGTTGTATTTAGTGAATACGAATATATTGTAATAACAAAATATGCAGTTATTCTAAATCTGCAGAATTTTACTTCAATAGACAAATCACTAATCATTTATAAATCTGCCAGAATTTTACTTCAATAGACAAATCACTAATCATTTAAAGTTTCTAAATGCTTTACAAACTTGGGCACTATTTTGTTTATAAACTTTACGTCATATGTATTTTAACCTATGTTGCTTGAATATCAAATTTCAACTCACAGGGTATTGCTGAGTTGAGTGATTGGTGATTGTGTAAACTACAGGATATATTCCTTAATCATGTGTGTATACATTATTTCATTGTATTCTTGAGTAATATGATTAATGAAGGTGATTTTATTCTATGACATGTTCGGTATCCCCAGCCTCTGCTCAGTGTTAGATCTCAAAAATTAAAACAAATGGCACAAGAGATAGCTAAAAGTCTAAACCTGCCTGAAGTTTTGACAATATAAATGCACCAAATTTCTCACTTTTGGAACAAGTGTAGAATACTAGAAGTAGAAGTAGAATTAGAATTTAGTACGATTCAATACAGTGGATTCACAATTGAATGAAGTCAGTATAAATAAATAATATAGTATGTTAGAAAAAACAAAACAAATTAAAAGGAATGTTATAATAAATATTCTTCAATAGTATAATAGGCTCTATCAGGAAATTTTCCAAAGCTTTTTTAAATTTACAAACATTATTTTCAGTTTTGATTTCATTGGGTAAAGCATTATAAAATTTAACTCCCACAAAGCTAGGCATCTTCTCAAAAAGACGAAGTCTGTGACACTGAACATAAAAGTCATCCTTATTTCTAGTATTATAATTATTATTGTTAGAGTTAGTTAACATGTGTAATTTAAACTTTTTTAGATACAAAATAGCTATATATGTATAAGCTAGGAAGTGTGTCTGCAAGATTCATTTCTTGCAAGATTAGCAGGGTACCTAACAGCCCTTTTTTGCAGGGAGAATATTTTATTGAAATTTGCTTTACTGGTACTGCCCACAGTTCAATAGCATATGTAATGTGTGCTTGAACAAGGGAAAAATAGATAATCCTGGCAGTACTATCAGGCACAAATTTGCTTAAATATCTAAGGATAAATAAGTTTTTAGTAATCTTACAGGCAAGTTTATCAACGCGAGTATCTTACGTGAATATGCTACCTATATTTAATCCTAGAAGTTTAGTAGTTTTAACATTGTTAACATTTGTTTGATTAATATTAAGCTTGATTAAGCAGTTTATATATTTAAAACCAAAATTAACCATTTTACATTTGGTTGGATTCACAAATAGATTTAGATTTTCAAAATATCCAGCCACTGTTCTAACAGTGTCATTAATGTTAGTATTAAGTTGAGGTAAGCTAGTACTGCTTATGGCAATAGTAGTCATCCCAAATTGTATTATACTAGAATTTTTAGATATTGATTCATTTAAATTGTGAATATACAAAATAAATAGCAATGATCCTAGTATTGAACTTTGGGGTACACCATATAATACATGTATTGTAGACTTACATTCATCGCTATTAGAGTTTATAACCACATATTGTTTCCTATTTGTAATGAAAGATTTAATAGGTTATAACTATGCCCCTAATGCCTAATATGTATAATTTGTCCATTAACATTGTTGGATCCACACAATCAAATGCTTTAGTGAGATCCAGCATAATACAGCACTGTAATGGCATAGTTCAATGTTACCTATTATGTTTTCAGTAAAATCTGTCAAAGCGTTTACAGTATATTTATGTTTTAAAAAGCCATTTTGTTGTTTAGGAACTAACGAAAATTTGATTAAATAATTCATTAAACGATTATAAATGAAGCCTTAAAAAATTGTAGATATTGATGGCAAGATAGATATTGGTCTGTAGTTGTTATGTAATTTTATCACCTTTTTTATACAATGGAATAACTTTAGCTATTTTTAATTTGTCAGAAAATATGCCGGAATTCAAAAGAAGCATTTGTAATATCCACAAGAGGATTAATTATTTCACTACTGATTTTTTTTTTATCAATGCCATAGGTATACCATCTACACTAGTACTACTCTTAGATCTAAGTACTTTAATTATATTCATAATTTCATTATTATTTGTAGGTTAGAGGTATATACTACTGTTAATTTTGTATTTACTAGGAAAATGATTATGTATTACATTAGAATTACTATGTTGGGCTTTAAAATTACTGCCAAGGAAAGCAAAATGATTATTAAACACAGTTGATACCTGAAGGGGATTGCATATAATACTATTCCCATTTTTTATTTCAAGTTTATTAATGGCTGCAAGTGGTGATTTTCTGAAGCTATTAATCACCTGCCAACTGGCTTTACTTATATTATGGGCAGATAAGATTCTTTTACTTATAGCTTTACGTTTAGCTTCTAAGATGGTTTGGTTATAATATTTTTTAAATTTGTCATTATTTCTATTATTATTATTATTATTATTATTATTATTATTATTATTATTATTATTATTATTTGTTTGAACTGTTATCAACTTAATTCAGGTGCGGAGTAATTTTAAATCGGGAGTGATCCAATGAAAAGTTTTGATCACCATATCAGTTAGTGTAGTTAAAGGGCAATTAATTTGAATATGGAAATTTAAGATTTCATAGAATATATCAAGTTTTAGATTAGGATCCTGTACACAATAATTTTCAGAAGTTAGGACAATCCTAAGATTTTCCAAGTTAGAATCACTAAAAGAGTGATTTTTATTTGTATAGTGTTTTTAGGAACTTATGGCTGGGTAACACCAAATATATTAATACATTATGCAGTATGATCAGACAAACATGACTGGATAACTTCTACATCATACGACATATTAACAATGTTAGTAATGTTGTCAATAGCTGTTAAGGAAATATGTGTCGTCTTGGTTCATAACAACCAAGTTATATTTGTTTAACAAATACTGAAATTTGTCCTTATTTTTAGAGTTTTTTAAAAAATCAATATCATAACATTGCAGTCAGGTGTAATTACCCAATCCAGAAGCAGTGGTACCTTATCCATATTACCTTTAGGTGGACGATGTATACCAATTATAATTGTTTTCAATTTATTGAGTACTGTATTTATTCCACAACATTCAATATGGCTTTCAACACAGTAGTTATGGAGATCCAACTGTACAGTGAAATCTGAGATAGCCAATCTGGCATATGTACAAATACCCCCCCCTCCCCAAGACAGATTAGATCTACAGGAAAAAAGCTTGTAATGTCATATTTGGAAATAAGTTACAGCTAAATTGTTCATTTTTTAGCCCATGCTCAGTTATCACTAGTATATTGGGTACATGCTCAGCAATGAAGATATTAAATTGATCAGTTCTTATTGAGCAAACTTTGAGCATTCCGAGTATGATTTTCAAGAATTTACATCCAGAGTTTACCAGAGAGACTTGCCTAGTTTTTTGAGTTAGAAACATTACAATTCTGGAAATGAATCAAATGTATTCAAACCTACATTATTTTCTAAGCTCAAAAAATCTAAAATGGTTCTACATATACTTTTACACAGCACGTTCTTCCCATATTTGTTAAAATGTAGACCATGTCTAGCATACAGATCTCGTCTTACATTAAAGGTATTAATTTTACATGCAAATATTTTCTAACACATGTAGGTTATATCATTGTTCAGTTGAATTATTTGTCGATTTACCCAGGACTGCGAGCCAAGGTCATGGCATGATCTTAATTGTTTTTCCATTATTATAAGGAGGAGCAGAAAGTTAACCCTCTAATTCATAGTGTCGTCCTTTGTGATCTATGGTATAGGGATACCTTGCTAGCCTCTAGTTCCTGAGGTCGCAATTCAAACCTGGTGGAGGGCGATGGACTTTTTCGGCATAAAAATACCCAACATGGCTTCCTTTGGAAGGGTAATGAAACTGGTGGTACCATGTTATAGATTTATGGCATATAAAAGAACCCCAAGCCTGATAAAGAGGCTCTGAGTAAAATTTCTGGTCTTTCACACCCAATATAGAATGGAATGCTAAGAACCATAGGAAGAGTGCCCATAAATAAAACTCAATTTCATTTCCATGGTCTATCAGTATTATGCTAGCCTCTGATTTCCAAGGTCGCAGGTTCAAACCCGGCGGAGGGCAATGGATTTTTCTGACATAAAAATCCTTAGCATGGCAAGGGATATAAAGCTGGTGGTACTGTGCCATAGATTTACGGTACGTAAAATAACCTCAAATAACCCCCTACCTGCTCAGTCTTTTGCCACCAGATGAGTGACCCATAGCTAACTATGGACCTCACTAGAGTGGTATAAATCCAGTGGATGCATCTGGGACTTAAACCTCAGCTTGTACCACATGCTCTTTTGATACTCATTAGTGCCATTTTAGCTTTGGTGCATGTTGTATTAAGGTGATGATTCCAAGTGAGTCCAGAATCTAGTATTAATTCCTGATACCTCACTTGCCCTTTCAGCGGCAACATTTCACCAAATAATTTAAGCTCCCAGTATGTTTTTGGGATGCACTTCTTTGTAAATGTTATCACCACGTCTTCTTGGGATTGACTCCAAAATCTTGTTTTTGGCACCATCTCTGTACAATATTTAAAGTACATTGTGCCAGTATTTTAATGGTGTTTTCATATTTGTCAAGGACCAGGATGACCAAGTTATCTGCATATCCTTGACAATATAACCCACTACTATTTAATTCCTCAATGAGGTCATTGACTATGAGGTTCCACAATAATGGGGACAACATCCCCCCCCTCCCCCCGGGGACAAGCTCTTGTGGCGTTGATTACCACAGTTTTATCTAAGATGGTAGCCACAGTTTTGTGGCTTTTTAGCATGGTCTTGATCCATCTACACAGTGTGGGATGTACCTCATTCCTTCCCATAGCCTTGTACATGGATTTGAAGATTGTATTGCTAAAAGCCCCTTCAATATCTAAAAATATTCCTAGAGCAATCTCTTGGAAATGTGATACCTTTTTTATCTTCCCAACCAAGTGATAAAGACCTGTCTCACATGATTTTCCTTTCTGATAGGCATGTTGGTTTGGGTGTAGTGAGGCCATTGTTTACCTCACCTCCCTTATATGCCTATCAACCAGTTTTTCTACATATTTTCTAACAAAGATGTTAGACTAATTGGTCTTACGTACATCTTTGGCCATGGTATGATTAAGTTCCCTTGGCTTTGGGATGAAGACAACACTCACGGCCGCCAAGTACTTGGAATATGTCCTGTGGCCAGACTTGCTCTAAAGATCCTGCACAAGTGTTGGATTAGTTCAATCCCTGCCTGCTGCAGTAGAACTGGAAATATTCTGTCCGGACCTGGCAACTTAAACGATTGAAAAGACCCCAAGACTCACTGGACTTTCTGAAAGTCAACACACTGCTTTAGATACTTCTCAATCTTCCTGCCTGGGTGTCACAAGACATCTCTTTGGCAAGTCTATAGATTGGTCTACATTCTATGTTACAGTGCATTGTGGATATCACTAATTAGTAGATATACAAATTATTCTTACAAAAGTTTATTTTCCTATCTACTTCAATTTAATGAAGGTAAACCTTTCTGCAAATAGCTGCAGTACACATGTTACAGATACAAAAAGAACAATAGTCAAATGTTTTAGAACTAGATCCTATATGCTGACCTTAAACTTGCATAGGCTTTCCATAACATTGCAAGAAATAACTGAATTGACAGAATTTGAAAAGAATGGCTAAGTAAGTATTGAACAATTCAAACCATTAATAACCGATATCTCTGAAATGTCTTATGCTACAAAAAAAGTTATTTAAAATAAATTGTCTGTTTTAAAGAAACCTACATTTTTTTGTGTAATATGTTTTCATATAACACTTAATGTTTACCAGTTTATACAAGGTTATACAAAACTCCTTTTGAATGAACAGGACTTCACAGGCTATTCTCAGAAAATTCAAGATATACATTTTATATCTTTGACATATGGTATTTTAATCAAAATCGTTAGAGCTATTTTTAGAAAATAAAAAAAATTTAATAAATGTTCCATATAAAGGGTAATATTTTAATGAAGGGAATTTTCTTGAATTTTTTTTTTTTTCTTGAGTATAATTTATGGATACACTTTTAACTACTATGGTCCTTAGCCTCCCATTATATATTGGGCGTGATAGACCAGAGATTTTGCTCAGAGTCCTCCATCAGGCTTGAGGTTGTTTTACGTGCCGTAAATCTAGGACATGGGACCATTGGCTTTACTTCCCTTCCAAAGGAAGCTATGCTAAGGATTTATATGCCCGAAAAAAATCCATTACTCTCCACTGGATTTGAACCTGCAACCTCGAGAACTAGGGGTTAGCATGATACCCATAGACTATGGGGGATGACTGAAAATCTTTTATGCTGCATCTTTGGACAGTACTGAACCTAAATAACAAGTTTAGTGTTTATACAACTTTTTGTTTTTGAGTTATGCTGTTCACATGCACGCACACACATATTTCCCTAAGTATGCTTTTTTTTTATTATTCAGGGGGCCTCAAAATATGTATTTCTGGTGAAATCTTGATATTGGATTTTTGGGTGGAATACAATACCTTTTGTATTATGTATGTGGTAGAGAAAGTAAAAGGTCTGGTGTGTTACATTCACATAACCGTCTCTACCCTCTATTGCTTATTAGTGGGTATACTAATTATTCTTACAAAAGTTTATTTCCCTATCTACTTCATTTTAATGGAGATAAACCTTTCCAGAAATAGCTGCATTACACATTTTGTCATAGCTACAAAGGCAATAGCGATACTCTTAATGTATTAGAACTGGACGCTATATGGTGTCCTTAACATTCCATATTCTTTCTATGACATCGTGAAAAACAGCTGAAAATCTACAGGACTTGAAAAGAATGACTGAATATTGATAATGCAAACCATTAATAAGGATGTCTTGGAAATGGCTGATGCCACAAATAAAGTTATTTGAATAAATCGTGTGTTTTAAAGAGATCTAGATTTTTTATGTAGTATGTTTTCGTCTATCACCTAATGCTAACCAGATATATAAGATTGTATACATTTCCTTCCAAATTAGGTGGACTTCACAACTATTCCCAGAAAATTCAAGATACATGTTTTATTTGTAATGTAAATATCTTTAATATCAAATCGTTTGAGCCATTTTTCAGAAAATAAAAAATTAAAAAAATGTTCCATGTAAAGCGTAGTTTAGGGGGGGGCGTTTTCAGAAACTTTCTCTAAAATATTTGTCACATCTTTGGAAGGTACTGAACTTAAGTACCAAGTTTGGTATTTATGTGGCATTTTGTTTTTGAGTTACGCTGCACATGCACACAATTTTTCTTAAATGATTTTTTTGTATTCAAGGGGCCTCAAAACACATGTTTTTGGTGAAATCTCGGTATTAAATTTTTGGGAGGAAGGCAATACCTTCTTTGCTTACTACATATGTGGTAGAGAATGTAAAATATGTTGCATTCATATGACTTTCTCTACTCATTGTTCTATGAACTATTCTAAAAGCTTCTCCGTCTCTCTATCTGTTGTTAATACAGATAAGCCTTCATTATGCATTTCATTGTTGGTACAAATAGATTACATTAAGTTTAAGGAATAGTCAAATCTCTACAAAGCTGGTCACTAAGTGGTGGCTTTAAAATTCTGTTCTCTTTGCATCAAGATGAAAACAGAAAAAAAGATGAAAAAAAAAATAGTGGTTTCCATTTGAGGAAAGTATAAAGTTTGAAAATTCAAACCAATCAGAAAAAATATCTCTGAAATGGTTAATGCCACAAGAAATTTAATTGTTACAAGTTTGCTATTTATCCAACTTTTTGTTTTTAAGTTATGCTGTTCATTTACATGTACACACATGCACTCATACATGCATGCACACGTGAGAAATGCTGGTTTTAGATTCAGTGTGCCTAAAAATGTGTATTTCTGGGAAATCCCAGTATCTAGTTTTTGGGTGGAATGCAATACTTCCTTCAACTATAGGTGAGTAGCAGAGAAAGTAAAAACTTAAATATTGTACTTATTATTTTGGAAAATAAATTTGTTATTTACAAAATTTGATAGGGTATATGAATTTTTCATGACTGGTGTTCATGTACATAACCCATTTACCATGAATGAGAAACTGTATAATTTTCATATTGCAAGCATAAGGAAGAGATAGAAGTTGGTGCTCCATATTTACTTATTTTTTAGTTTTTATTTAGAATCCAGAAACAGCAGTTTTGTTACCAGTTCTCAAAGCATCACATAAAATGTAAGTTGCCCACAGAGGATAAAGGGAGGGCTAGAGTGATGCAGAGGAGGGATTAAGAAATTGGGAGATACAGTGGGGTTAAAAGAAGGAAGAGATGTAGAAGGGGAAGGAAAGAAAGAGAAAAAGGACATAATGAGAAAGTGGGAGGGGGAGAGAAAGGAATCTTCACATTTAAAACAATAATGCAAGCAGAGCTGTGGAATCTGTTAGTAAATAACTGAATTAAGCTAAGCACTGTCTAATCTAACGTATCATTACTTATTTTGTACCTGTGGTATTATATATGTTATGGGTGGGAAAAAAACACCTCATCTGGAATGCAAAAAAGCATGTAATCTTGCCCTAGTATTTTAGTCTTCAGCATCAGGTTTTGTTATTGATTGTAAATGCCATCCTATGTAATCAATATTATCATTATGGCAATAAAAAATTTCTAGGATCACCACATGATGCAGAATCTTGAATATAACATAATTGTTTTCAGAGATATTGTACCTAGTGTTGTTTTTATTTTTGTTAATGCCTCCCAGTTTGGAACATGGTATCAGATGAGTAAGGACATAGCAGCTAGGATGGCACCTGATTTTATGGAGATGTCAATGGTAATACCATGTGTGTAACATTTGTTTTCGTACTTTAATAATGCTATTATAAAGCATTTAATTTGTTTAATTTCATGTTATTCTTACAGAAAGCAATTTCATCTTTCTTCACTTCCACAAAAAAGAGTTATGCTACAGAAGCAACATTTGAAACAAAGGTAAATTTTCTTTTAACTGAAAAACAATCAAAACCCATTTGCAGAATTTAAATAAAATAGAAAAAGACTATTTGTTGCTGTGTTTTTCCAGCCATTTCGCCTACATAAACTTGAAACAGCACCATCCAGTACAGTAACATTAAACAGAGAGGACGCACTCAAGTACTATCAACAGATGCACACAATCAGAAGACTGGAAACAGCTGCTGGTAACATGTACAAAGAGAAGATTATAAGAGGTTTTTGTCATCTCTATTCTGGACAAGTAAATCATTTAACTTCAGTTTAATTTTCTAGCATAACCGTGATTTTTCAAATGGTTAATGAAATGTTTCTAAGTTTCTTGTCACTCCATTTAGGATTAAAATGAACTTACCATCACAATTCTTTGTATATAATGAAATTATATCCTTCATAAGTTTTTTTGTACCTAAAACAATTTAAACAAACATAAACTCAATCATAAACTGTATGTAAATCATTTGCTGTGTAAAACTAGATTTGGCATCACTGAGCTTAAGCTGAAGCTACCATTTGGTTAAAACGAGTTAAGCAAATATTTGTTAACAATATAATAATGAATCTTAAAATGTGAATGTGAGTCATGATATTAGAAAAGTAGCTCCATTGCACAATTTACCTCAGAAACTCTCAAGTTAAACTGTATTATGAGTGGTATTTTCCAGCACCAAGTTCTCTTTTGTCCTATACTGCCACTGAACTTTCAAAACATTTCATTAAAGTCTTTCATACTAGCATAGATGGACATAACATTCAAAGAGAGAATCAGGTAGAAAAACAATTAAGATAATAATCCTTGACAGAGATTCTGTGGACTATCAAATGTTTGCTTAGCATATACAAATCAGACAAATGTAGTATGTAATTTTAGTTGAATCCAAATATTTTGAGCTAAAATAGCCTTTTATCTTTAAAAGTCTTTGTTCTCCTTATTAAGCTCATTGTTTAATGTACTTTAGTGCCCTTTCATTCTGTATAAAAAGTCATTAATCTAAATTCTGTTACAAAAGAAAAGCCTAATTTTGAGACTTTACATCATGTTTACCTTTTTAAGCATACAAATTAACGAAATTGGATGCACTTTTTCCCAACCTGTGTAAAGAGAGCCTGTGTAAAGAGAGAGATTCTTTTAATGGTAAATATTTCTGTTGATAGGAAGCTTGTGCAGTTGGAATAAAGGCAGCCCTTAGAAATCAAGATTCTGTCATCACAGCATATCGTGCTCATGGCTGGGCCTACGTAATGGGTGTCCCTCCTTTAGGAGTGCTTGCTGAACTTACTGGTCGCCAATCTGGGTGTGCCAGGGGAAAAGGTGGTTCAATGCACATGTATTGTAAGAACTTCTATGGAGGAAATGGCATTGTGGGTGCTCAGGTATAATATATAGTTGAATAATTCAACTATAAAGGAAAGAGAGGGAATTGCTTCATTTTGGAATATGCAGATATGCTAAACATATTGTTACTTGCCCCCCTAAGGGGGGAAAAACTGGAAAAATGAGCTTCTTTAATTAGAAACAGTTAAAGATTTCTAAAGGAGTAACATGCAGAAAAAAGACCAAAAAATGCTGAAGATTGTTATTAGTTTACAACTTTGATATATTAGAAAAACTTGCTTCTAAAATACCCTTAATGTTAGAAATGCTAATACAATGCTCATACTTAACAAGCTATATAAACAAGATAAAATAATTTAAATGTATGCATAGCATTTAATTTTGGGGTGCATTGATTTTGTAATGGAAATAATGCAGTAGCAAATTCATTGCTATAGATTATTAAATCTGTAAAATTAATGAAGGTTCCTATTACTTCATTATATTTAGAACAAGTTGTTTGACAGTTTTAAATTCTACACAAACACTGGTAAATGTAGCACAGTTTTCAAATTTTGTAACTTTCAGCTCAGAATTGTCACAAAGGATTCATGTACAGCCGAGCTGGCCATTTTCCAGCCCTGACATTTCTTGAGAGGGTGAAATGCGATGTTGCCAGTTATTTAGTGGGAATTTCAAGCAGTGGAACATGCATATTTTAAACATTTCACAACATTTGCAGATCTATTGCTACTTTGTAGATGTATGTGGACTATATGCATATACATGATCACAGAAGTAGAATATGGAGACAACCATTTAGCGGAAAAAACTAAAAGTTATGTCAATTGAAATTGGCTATTGGATAACGTACGCTTTAATTGAGTGGGAAGATGCCGCAATCCTTGTAAATATAAATTACTTTGGCTTCCTCACTGGGGTTGCTGCTGTCATCATCCTGGCTGTGAATTAAATTATCAGCTCCTCTATGTATTTCCACTGTGCTGTCAGCTTCCCTTGCTTGCGTCAGAAGTTTCCTTGACACTTTTCCACTGTCACTTGTTGAATTCCTTGCTGTTCTAAAAGTTTAACATCAGTGATACTGAACATTATGTTATGTTCTGCAATATAACCTGTTACTTGTGCCCAAATTAATTCAATTGCATTGAAATGACAGAGGTAGGGAGGAAGTCTGATGACAGTGTGACCGTGAGCAGCAGCAATGATGTTTTATCTTGTGAGTGCAGAACTGTGGCTTATACAATTTTAAAATTTGTATGAGTTGCATGAGTACTGCTTTCGTCAATTCTGCACACACTCCAGGTATATTGTTGTTCTCCATCCACAACAGAATTGCATTTTTCCTGTTGCTCTTGTCAGTGCTTTGTTTAATTGTACAGAGTGATATGGAGCATTGTCCATAACAATAATGGAGTTTGCACTGATGTTTGGCAGAAGAGATTCTTGGAACCAGCTCTGCATTTCCATTCGTTTCATTGTGATAATCACAAGTGTTCTTTGATTTGAATAAGAGCATTGCCCCTGGAACAAAACCGCATACACCACCAACATGAAGCAGAATCAGTCTACCACCTTTCCCAACTGGCACTTTCATTGTACCTGGAAGAGAGTCATCTGTCCATGCCTTTGTCTTAGTGCGTTGTGCATTTACCCATGTTTCATAAAGCCATACCACCTTTTTGGGATTGGTTTTTAGAATTTCCCCCAAAATTTGCCACGCCATGAAACAGTGTCAGTTCTTTCCATCACAACTTTCCTCTCAAAAAATTTCTTAAACCAAAAACCAAGTTCTTTCAACACTTAGGCTCATTTTCCTGCCATCAAATAAGCCAGCTTCCTTCAGAGAATACAGCAGCTTCTATGAGTAGGAAATTATTTCCTCATATAATAATGATACACATCTGCCTAATTGCATCTTTTTGAAATGCGTCAAATGAAGCTTTAGGGTTGGCTTGTGGCCTTTGCTTTCCCGGAGTATGCAGAACTGCAAACAGCATATTAAAATCAACTGGGAACTTTTCCTTTGTCACACTCTTCACAGTGTTTTTCCCTTATACATGTCTGTGCATCACAAACATTGTACTGGTTTGTGATGCACCTTCAATGCATCACAAACTCTATCCACCTTTTTGGTAACAGGTAGAAGGGGTCCATCATTGTTCCACTCCTCAAAGTACTCGCAAAGCCTGAATTTAAATTCACTGCTTTGGCTCTTATAAGAGCCAGTTTTTTCCTTAGATTCTGATGAACCAGTAGCCACATTATAACAACAATAATAACGACACTTAGACATTAAAATTGGAATTCACACATGCACAAAATAGCAAACAAACTTCACCTGCACAAGCACTAAAAGCAATTAAGGCCATGTGGTCCTTACAAATTGGAGCTGGCAGCACAGTTTGCAAGCTACACTTAGCAGTGAGACTGATGATTGGTGCTAGCAGACAGTTTAACATCCTGTGCTAGAAGTTGCTCCCAGTATTGCCAATAGTAATAGTTAACTGTGCGTAACAGATGTAAAAGTAATATTCAAATAGAATGGTGTTGTAATGAAGGCCTTGCGTGACAATAAAACCTGGATTTTGATGTTTTAAAGTTCATATACGTCATATAGTTTCATTAAGATAATTTTGGGAATCTTTTCAACTACTCATTACTGTATGTTGGCAGTATTAACCTTCCACCTCCATATGTCAGGGCCGGAAATCCAGCGGCTGAACTTCAGCTTGCTAATGACATTTTGCCTTTATCTTGTTTTAATAGTGAATTGAAGATTGAGGAAAGAAAGATGGATGTGCAATTAAAGGACTATGCTAAATAGCAAAAATGGGCTGCAGGTTAAAGGGGCAGTACAGATGGTTAAAAACATTTTTCTCGTTTACAGCTAGTTGTTTAAATTCCTGTACTAGAGTAATTGAGCTTGAATAAAGTATGACAATGGTCCAATTGCACATGCATGGTGTTGCAGCCTTAGTTTATTTGTATTTTTAGTGAAGGTATTAGCTGCATGACACTGTTTAATTTCCTAACTATTGCATCATTTTTTTAAAGCATTTCATATTATACAATACCCATTTAACAGGGTCCAGGTTAATGAGATTTTGCAATGTAGATAATGGTTTTGGCTGTAGTTTGCTATTTAAAAATACCAAATTAACTATGCTATTAAACCAGCAGAATGGCTGAAAAGCCCATCAGCAATGAGATATATCAATTATAAACACTTGCTTAAACAGCAATGAATAGTGATTGTTTTCTAAAGTCAGTGGCCAAAGTAACATTTTCCTTTGAACATGTTAAACAAAAAATATAATCTCATAGACACATTGGAAAGGTAGAATCAGATTGAAAAATTCAATGCCATAGCCAGGATTTGAACTATGGAACTTCCGGACTCTGTCTGGTTGCTCTAACTAATTGAGCTGCCATGGTAACATGCCGGCACATTAAACTCTCCAATGACTTCCATGACAGGAGATCTCAGAATGAATTTGGGGTCTTATGGTTTACTGGGAAAAATGTGAGTCAGTTGACCAATTTAATGTAGTGCCAGCATGTTGCCATGGTAACTCAGTTAGCTAGAGCAACTAGAAGATCTGTGGTTCAAATCCCGGCAATGGTATTTAATTTTTCAGTCTGATTCTAC
Source organism: Deroplatys truncata (assembly GCA_030765065.1). NCBI lineage: Eukaryota > Metazoa > Arthropoda > Insecta > Mantodea > Mantidae > Deroplatys > Deroplatys truncata. Next base: position 241,943,070 of record CM060975.1, on the reverse strand, counting down.
CCTTCCAACCTTGTCCTACATATGGCTTGTGTGAAAGAACAATTATCAGGCACATTGTTGTGTTCAATTATACTTGTAAAATAAAAATGTAATAACTTGGCAACATTGCTTTCTCAAACTAAGCTTTTGCCCAGCATTAAACTCAAATGGTTATAACTGTCGTTCAATTTGGATGCTAAAATGAGAATTAAATTGATTGAAAATGCAGTGAACCAAAAATTTGCTTCACTATAAATGCAGCTTGTATGGTGCTACAGGCATTATCTAGTCAAGATTCAACCTTGGTGGCAGATCATTTTATTTTCTCTGCAACATATCCATGTTATGCACAGGAAGTATTGTATTCCACCAAAAAATTTGATATCAAGCTTTCACCAGAAATACACCTTGAGGCTCAACTGTATCCAAAAGAAACACTGTTAGAAAAATATCCATGTGTATTGTCTTTGAACAGCATAATTCAAGAACAAAGGTCAATAAATACCAAATGTGATACTTAAGTTCATCTTCCAAAGTTGCAACATCAAGATTTTTCAAGAAAATCCTCCCCCCACCATAAGCTACCCTTTACATAAAAAATTTTCATTATCTTGTATTTGTTCAACAACTTTGATTAAAATAACATGTGTTTAATATATTGACCTGACTAATTAGTAATTATATACTCCTATTATTTTGAATTTTCTGTGAACAGCCCATGAAGTTGCCTTTATTTGATTGAACTTTAACTGGAAACCTTAAAAGGTGGTCAAAAATTTACTGGAGGAGAAACATGGAGCTAATTAAAAGTCACAATTTTTATGGAATAAATTTCTTTGTAGTGTTAGCTGTTTTCAAAATATTCCATGCTGCAAATTTAAACCTTTTTGCAATTATTTGACTTGCTTGAAAGTTTGCGGTTTTAGTTTTTCTCCTCTACCCCCTCTTTTCTCTCCATCAAGGAACTTGTTATAAATAAAATTTTGAATGATGGAAGGGTAGAATCACACTGAAAAATTCAATGCCGTAGCAGAGATTTGAACCACGGATCTTCAGATTTCCATGACATCACTCTAACCAACTGAGCTACTATGGTAACATGCTGACACAACATTAATTCTCCAACTGACATTATTTTTTCCCAGTAAAGCACAAGGAGTTCTCAAATTCATTTTTTCATAAGTACTTTAAGTCCTGTGCTTCACAGCTAATCCCTAGTAGATCAATCAATAATAATTAATTATTCTTACACACGAGCCATGTGTAGCTAAAGTTGGAAAAATAGAATCAGATTGAAAAATTCAATATTATAATTAGTATTTGAACTGTGGATCTTTGGCTTTCCATGCTGTTCTTCTAACAAACTAAGTTAACTTGACATACCATATGTTTAAGACTGGTTCACAATAACTTGAGGATGGTAACCAGAACGAGAACAATAAAGTTAAAATACATGTATTGCAATATCAGAATAAAAGCATCATCTGTAGTTTGTGTATATGGAACTCAAAACTGGCTAGTGCCTCAAAAACTACAAAGAACAGCAAAACAGTAGAAACTAACAAAAAACTACAAACTACTTTAATGCATGCCATTAATAGAAATGAAAACTTGGTACAACTAGGGAATCGGAAATAGAATAGGATGTGCGTTTCCTTTTTTTTGTTTTTTTGTTTGTTTCTTTCTTTTTTGGCAGGTGGATAAATTTGTTCAGCATAGAAATGCTATTCAGAATCAGAATAAAATACATGATGACAAAAATGAACAATGTAGCTTAATCTGAGGTCAGCCATGAAGGCCCCTCTGGTACCAAAGAATTACAGATAATTGCACATTTTGGTTAATCAAATATCTAATTTGAAATCACTTCCGGAAGAAAGCAGCAAGCCCTGTTGAAGATGATCCAGAGAGTCGTCCTCCATGGTCTAGGGTACCTCTAGTTTTTTCGAGTGTAAAAATCCTTAGCATGGCTTACTTTGGAAGGGAAGCAAAGCTGGTGGCCTCATGTCATAGATTTATGGCACATAAAAGAACCTCAATCCTGATAAAGAGGCCTCTGAGCAAAATTTCTGGCATTTCACACCTAATATAGAATGGGATGTTAAGAACTATATTAAAGAGCACCTATAAATAAAACTCAATTTTTTTTTATCCAGAAATTGCATCAGATCTTCATCCCAAGGAGAAGCACACTGTGCCAGGTATTAAGTGAAGATGCTGATAAAATGTGTGAATCTGAGAGCAAATGTGTACAGAAATGGTACTGAGCCCAAGTTCATGATCTATCTTGAGTATTTCTGACATACCAAGGTGCATTCAGTATAAGTCTCAAAATTTAATTTCAGTATGATTCTATCTTTTCAATTTTAGCCTACACACGGCTTTGTGTGAAAGAACAATTAATTATCATTTGAATGATATTTTCACATGTTTGTAACTAAGCACACTTATTGCTTAATTTGAAATCATTTCTAGGTAAAAATATATTATCCTGAGTAACATAACATAGATTAAAGAATTACTATTTGTATGATAGCATAATATGCAAATTTATCATTAGTAGAGAGGATTGTGTGCATGTATCACATCATTTGTTTGGTAAACTAATTTGATTTATTTCTAATTTTGATTTTGGAACTCCTCATGTTAGTAGCTTAACTTGCTGTTTAAAAGTATTAAGAATGTTTGGAATATTATGAAGACAAGGCACTAAAATGTAACTTTACCATATAGGTTCCACTAGGAGTGGGAATAGCCTTTGCTTCAAAATACCTTGGGACAGATGGAGTATGTGTGACTCTATATGGAGATGGAGCAGCAAACCAAGGCCAAGTGTTTGAGGTATACAATATAGCAAAACTTTGGGATGTACCATGCATCTTTGTTTGTGAAAATAATGGTTATGGCATGGGGACAAGTGTTGATAGAGCATCTGCAAGTACAGCATATTATACCAGAGGGGACTACATTCCTGGCATTTGGGTAAGTGCTTTCTGTCAAATTCCAGCAGAAATGTTGCTTGAAAGTATGTGTTAAAGCCAGAAATGGAATAAAAACATTAAAGAGTATCAAAGTCCTAAAGTTCTTCAATGCGCATGTGCAAGCTGACTGAAATGACTGATGATTATTAGTTTTATTGCTTCTGGCATAGCAGCCAGCATGTGCTTCATTTGTAACAACTGTAGCCAACCTCTGAAAAAAATTTCCACACGTGCACAACAATCTGGAAGCTATTAGCAACCGATCACTTTTGAAAAGATCTGAACATGCTTTACAATTGCGGTCATGCAGTGAAGTAGAATTTATTGTAGTGAGAAGCAAAGTTTGTATGTTTTTGGAGATATTCTTGCAAATAATAAAACTTTTAGAATGGCTCATCCAATTAATAAGACAGATCTGTCGGTTTACCTCAGTGATACAGAGAACACCTAGATGCTCACATTTGTCAGTATTTGTGGCATCCTAACACCAAGAACTGTTCAGCGACCCTTTCCAGGAACTAATGGAAGACGTTAGGCAGGTTTAGTTAAAGTTTAGGCTAGGCGTAGTTAAATTAACGAGTTAGTCTTTAGTATACATAGCTAGTCAGCATAATTTAGGAACAATGTATATAATTATATAGTTAGTGTAATTTACTGACAAAAATAATGTTGGCTGCATTACTTTGAGTGATGCAAGATGGAGAATTTGCTGCCCTGCATTCTTCTATATGGCTACATGTGCAGTAAGTAAATACATAATCATAAGGCTTAAATTATGTTAATAAAACGTTTTCCAACAAGAAATCATCCAAATAAATAATTTTAAATACAAATTACACCAAAGAATGTGAAGCTGTGCTCGAAAAAGTATGCCACAGACAGACATAGAAAAATCTCACGTCACACGTTGTAAACTTGAGCCAATTGTGGTAATATTATATTCATTGCTTTTTTAAATTCAACAGAATAGGCCAAAGTTATTAGAATATTCTTATTTCACAGAAATCATAAAGAGAAGGTTTAAAGTGTAACTAATTGTTCTAGGTAAAAATTTTAGTTGAAAACTGCAGAAGAAATAAAACCATATAGCCAACGTTAAGGTTTTCAAATATTCTTATAACTGTACTCTCCAAAGTAAAGTTACTTGAAATCAAACTAAGGCATTTTCTAATTCAAAATATTCCTGATCATGGGGCTTTTTGTGTTTGGAAATTTTGAGTTACAGAGATGGAAATTGTAACCTGTCACCACTTTGAGTGCAATTCTTACTAGAATGGATGATGGTTGACTGAATTTTCTGAAAAGTTACACATTGAGTTACTAAACATAATAGTCTCTTAAGACTTTCAGAATTTATAGGATAATCCATATATTTCCATAGGAAAATGTTTTCCGCGTATTTAAAGTTAATGTGAAATTCTTCAAGGCCATCTCTCTTGCTCTAACACATTACTATGGCTATTGTTGCAGCTCATGTATTTCATTTACTGTATAGATCTCCGACATCTGGTATGCGTGATGAATTTATTACATAAGTGGGTCATAAGAGTCCAATATATCTTACCACAAGCAATGCCATCTAGCAATGTGTAGAATTACTATGACATTTTTACAATCTCAATTTAACCTATAAGATAGCAGTTCTGCCAGAGGTGGCATTGGTCTCCATAGTCTGATTCCATGCATCAGTTATTTTCATTGATCTGGCACTTTATTACTGATACCACTCAGAATTTCAATGTTTATTATATTCTTACAAATATGTTTAGAAAAATTAAACCTCATATTACCTTATATAGAAAATTTGAGTCGGAGTTGAAACACTTAACATCGCTTACGTGTTTTACAACTTGACTGGTTTTGGGAGCTAATTTCTCCCATCTTTGGAAGTGGGCGACTAGTTCCTCGTGGTGTTGTCCCGTATGCATCTGTGTGTGGTGGAATCTGTGTAGTGATGAAACTCCACAGTGGGTTTGTTGGCGGCAATTCAAAATTTATCACGTGGTGTTTATGTTTTGTGATTAATAACTTTTCCCAAGTATCCAACTCTGCTGTGTGTTTTGTTGGTTTTAAGAGTGTTATATTTGGTGTGATGTGATTTCAACATTTCTTTCCATAGTTTTAAAACCTTTGTGGCATAAAAATTGCCATTTATATTACCAAAGCAAGAAGAATCCTAACGGTAAGTAAGGAATGAGCATCATCGAACTTCTGCGACTGATCTGCAATCAACGTGCTAAATTGCACTGTTCATCTTGTTTGATTATGTGATCGTCAGCTTCAAAAATATACACATATTGCTTCAGTGTGTTCATTGCTTTCATCTCTTTTGCCATCGTAAGAATTGGTTTATTATCTTTTTCATCTTGGATTATCACTTCTTCTGCCTTATGTTCAAATATTTTATCTGCTGTCAAAGATCTGGAAGATCATTTTTCATATAGAAGCATTTCTTGCTATTTGGTGCCATTCATCACACTCAGAAAACTCATCTTGTATGATGTAAATTAACTCCCTTGCCTGCATTACATTGGCAAGTTAAAGTATTCTCTATCTCGGTGGCACAAATAATTTTAAAACTCATTCTGTGATTCATCAACATGAGACAGGATGAAGCTCAAATCTATCATAATTAGTCGCAATACAACGTTGCATAAACATTCATTTACATATAATGGTGTGCAAATGTATAGTAAGCTTTTCCACTGTTTATAAAGGAGTTAGATACAGATAAAATGTTTACAAGAAGTCTTGACAAATTTTTAATTAAACAATGCTTTTTTATTCTACACAACAATTTTTAGAAAAACAGTTGACAAACACACCTGGCGCACTTTTCTATTTCTGTGTAATTAGTTGTATTTTTTACTCAATGGCATGTGCATTACCTTGTGTGAGGTGAAAAGGATGAATGAAAGAATTCATGCCACTATGACATGTGCATTGTTACCGACTGCTGGTTAAGGATAGGATAGGAAAGGGCAAGTTAATGAAGGGGACACCTAGCACCTTGACCCCCAATGGATCTTTTGTGCACACACTCATGGCAGGAACAGATGAGGTGAGGGAACCGCAGGAGACGTGTGGGCCCAGAGATGTCAGTGCAGGTTGACAGAATCAGAGTTCCTTAATAGTTCCAGGCTTGACCACCCGGTCACAGGTGGATCACTTGGGGATGTCTAGTGGGACTGGGGAAACATGACTGAGCAGTGGAGGCTCTACAGGCTTCCCTCTATCAGGGCTGAGAAAAATTTCCAAATCGCAAGCCTCTGCGCCATCTGCCCTACCAAACCACAGTCCACCTGAAACATGAAAGGGAAATGAAATGAGAGGAAATCCATGGTAGAATACACCACTCCAGTATTCGCCTTGTGCCAACCACGGAAAACCATAAAAAACCGATGGTCAGAATGGGCAGCCACCAGGAATTGAACCCAGGACCTCCCAAATGTGAGCCTCACACCTTACTGCGGAGCCATCTTGCTTGGTGACTGCTGGTTCCATAGTGACAAATATGCAAGGTTGGCTAAACACTGAATGAATTATATCATTTGAGAATAGTAAATCGGAGTAGGTAAACATGATAGAAGAATATTTGTAGTATTTAGTGTACTTGGGACCAGGACTACTATAAAATTATACATATACAGGAGAATGAGAAACATACCTATGGGATTCCACTATATTTGATTTCTAGAGATAGGGGGAAAATCCCAGAAAAAACCCATATCAAGGCAAGTCATCTTAAATAATTCAAAGTTGATCCTTTGGATTGGGAGGCACAAAGAAAGAACTCGGTGGTTTCTGGGAAAGAATTAGTTGATGCCAAGATTAAAAGGAATTATCTGCATTGTTGTTAGGAATATAGGAAAATTAAGGTCTCTTAGAATTGTAAAAGTGCAAGCATTTTATGCTCACAGGTTGATGGAATGGATATATTGGCTGTCAGAGAAGCAACAAGATATTCCATTGATTACTGCACCAGTGGCAAGGGGCCCATTGTGTTAGAAATGGCGACATATCGTTACAGTGGCCACTCAATGTCTGACCCAGGGACGAGTTATAGGACAAGGGAAGAAATTCAGGAAGTGCGGCAAACTAGAGATCCTGTTACATCATTTAAAGATAAAATTATTGCTGCTGAATTGGTTACTGCTGACGAAATAAAGGTAATATGATTTCATTGTATCTTATTCCCAGCTAACAGAATTAGTTATGAAAACAGACCTGCATTTGTGAGAAAACCAGATGTTTTTTAAAGAACTACATTTCAACATGCTTAGGAAAATAGTTTTCAAAGATCATGTGTGTTTTTGTAATTCAAAATCTTACCAGTATTTTCTTTTTTTGTTTCTTAAATAATACAGTAAAATCACAGAAGTTATATTAAATAGACTTTCTGCTACTATCAAATTTATTCAGCTTTAGAAGTGTTCAGTCAGAGATTTATTTATTTGTTTCACAGTTTGCCCTTAATGAGTTAGAGCTCTACCCAGGGCAGTACATTAAAATTTTTGGTGGTTGGTAGTAACTAACATATATAAATTTACAGAATACATTTGTAATAATACAATTTTGACTTATTTAAATATCACTGTTGTGTGGTGGATTTAATTTTTATTATTATTATTATTATTATTATTATTATTATTATTATTATTATTATTTAAATTTTATGAGACATCACTGTTACAAGCTTCTCAATCTTCAAAATTAATTAACCTAAATATTGTTTATGAGGGTCACACTGAAAGTTTTGAGAATGAACACAATAAAATTATAAACATTTAGATGTGATCATTGCATCTTTTCAAAGTATTCTCCATTGCATTCTATACATCTCATCCTTTCAAACTACTTTTCAAATGTTGAATGCCATTCTTCTTTGGAGAGAGCACAAATACATTCTTGTAAGCAGCTACTGCAGCTTTAGGCAATTCAAATTGTTGACCTCAATTTTTTTTTTATTCTGGAGAATGAAAGAGGTCTCATGGGGCCAGGTTTGGACTGTAGGGAGGATTGGACAAATATTTGACTCTTAACTCCTGCAGAAATTGGGTTGTTTCTAGTTCAGTGTGGTGCAACAAGATTCCATGCAGACCAGTCTTAGGCTGCTATGCTCTTAAGTTCATTGAAGACTTGTGGCAGACATTTAGTGGTGTACTATCTGGTAGAGACAGTTTTTTGTCCCTCAAGCGGAATTGTCACAATATGGTTATTAGCTGAGAAGAACAACAGATCATCTTGGTGTCACTTCTTGCTTGCCTCACTTTTATTGGGAGATCCTCTCCTGGGAGACCCAGAGGAATAACTGTCACTTAGTTTCTAGATCATGCTGGTATATCCAGCTTTTGTCACCTGTTATGATGTTAAATGTGTTTTTGGGTCTTCCCCATCAAATTTCCTGGCACACCTGGCTGTTTCTGCTCACTTGTGAGGTGATGGGGGATCCAATGACTACAGAGCTCCCTGATGTGAAGTTTTTCTTTAAGAATGGTGTTCACTGCTGCTGGTCTGATATTCAGGGCTTTTTGAATGTGATAATATTGCAGCTTGGGCTTCATCTCCAAGGGAAACTCTTCCTCTTCTAAACTCTGCAAACCATCAATAAATTGTGGATTGCAAAGGGCCAAAGATTCCCAAATACCTGATGCAGTCTTTCAAATCCGTTCTCTCTTCCCTAAACCAAATTAAAATAAACCCATAAATTGGGTTACAATGGGGTATAATCCTCTTTATTGTTTCAGAAATTTTATTTTTTGTATCATTCTTGTGAACTTTTTATCATAGAAGACTTAAACCAACTACGAAATTAGGATCTTCTTGACCACCCTTAGGAATTATTTCCGTTAATGCTTCAGAATATAAGTATAAAGTATAAGCAGCTCTAAAAAAAATAAATCAATATAAGGAAAAACATTACTACCCATATTCAGAGAATTATCATATGGAAATGCTCTCGCTTAAGATCCATCCCAGCATATGGCATAGTAACACCTGCATGCGCATACACAGAAGTGTGATGCTGTATATTGTTGGAGCTTACCCAGGCTTGCACGTGTTACTATGTGAGCTTACAACTCATTGTTGCCCATTCTCAAAGCTTTCAGTGTGACCCTATGTAATTTCTTTTTAAATATATGCAACTTTGATACAGTCTTTATTTCATTTGGCAATGAATTATAAATCATGGAAGCTGTGTAAAATACAGATTGAATGCTGTATTTAATGGAATTTGGTGTTATTAATTGAATATTATTTTGTCTTGTTTGTGGTTATGATTTCAGTATTTATTTTAATTATCAAATTTAATTTACTGATTTTATTGCTCTCCTCTATAGTATTTTTAATTAATAATAAAACTTTTGTTGCATATTCTCCCGATCTATACCCCTGCCGCTGTAACGTTGCACTTGACAGCTAGCGTTTAAGTTGGTACACTCGCAAAAAAACAGATGAAAAGTTTCAACCGTTTGACTACGTAAGCCAATCACAAGACAGTATTCCGTATGGTCGATGACAAAGCGGAACCGGAAATAGAATCGGCTCTGTTGCCGGATTTAACTATTCCCAACCACGTGCTTCAGTTTGTGAATCTCTAGCACGAGCGTCGAGTTGTTCTTTGCAAGCTACATATTGTTCATGGTTATTTATATTTGTGGTTATTGTTTGATAGTTTTGTTATTGTTCATTTATACATATATATTTATATTTATTTTTTTTATATATATTTCATTCATATTATTTATTTAAACAAAACTTAAGTGCGACAATGTCTGAAAAATGACTCTGATCGCAGAGTGATGATTCACGAAGTGAAAGTCCTTTGTGCCAAGGTGTGCCACTTAATAGTCAGACATTGAAACTATTAAGGAGAACCTGGGAATTCTTCGAACAGGAAAAGGAGTATGTGAGGCTTCATGGCAATCCCTCTATTTCTGCTGATAAAGCCGTACAACGAACTGCAGCAGCTCTTGGACTAAGCACGAGAACTGTTATTCACAAGGCTACGGTGGACACGGCTTCGTGGAAGAAGAAAGTAGATCATGTGAATAAGCTAATATGAAAAGCGCAATAAATAGACGGAATTATTAGTGACTGTGAACCATTGATGATATGCCTTGGTGAAGATGATGATGACGACGACAACGGGGATTTGGATGGAATTGAGCCATTGCAGTTTTAAATGCGTGAGTGAAAATAACTTTGTTATGGCATGCTTATAATTTGTTTTATTTCTCCTCATTGTAGCAGGAAGTTTGTGTTATTTTGTTTCTATATTGTCAAAAGTGCGTAATTTATTCTACATATGCTGCAATGTTTATGCACAGTTATTTTCAATTAACAATAACAATACAAAATAGTTATTATTCATTGATGTTCACTACTTACGTACACTTTTTGTATGTGGCTTAGACACGATAGAAAGGAGAACAATCAGCTGTTGTTGTTTACTAGCCACTCTGGCAACGTCGCAACCACCATGTAGCCAACCTTACGCGAAGCCACACGAACTGTCAAGTGCAAAGATACAGCAGTGGGGGTATAATTCAAATAAGTGAAATCGTAATTTTATAAGTGCATAGTAAATGCTTTTCAACTGTTCCCTTTTTAGCCTAAAAAAAATACCAATGGCAGGAACGAGTTTTTTGTTGGTGACTAACATGTTCCTTCCAGTTTAATTAGCTATCTATTTATAATCCTCGGTATTTAATGTTCTCAACTCTTTCCATGATTTCAGAATTTATTGTAATTTTACAATTTGTAACTTCTCCCTGATTGCCAGTAAACTTTTTTTTTGTGTTTATTGTTTATTCTCTATTGGCTATTGCTCATTTAAGAAGTAAGTTTTCTTCTTTACTTTGCATTGCATTCAAGATGTTTTCGACATGCTTGCCTATGGAGAGTACAGCAATGTCATCTGCAAACAATACAACTTTGCCATTTAATTTAAGCTCCCTAATATTGTTAACATATATTAGAAACAGTAAAGGCCTTGGACTATCTTGAGGTATACCAATCCTTTTTATTATCATCTCACTTTTGTGATTATATTACAGTTAACATACCGTTTCTGACCCTTTACGTAGCTTCCAACCCTATCAAATGGCTTTCATTTAACCCCAGTTGCATCTAGCTTTTCTATTATGTCATGGTTAACAGTATCAAATGCCTTTTTTAGATCAATGAATATGGCTGCTTTGATCTTTTTATTGTCGAGAGCATCTTTAATATTAACAAGTGCAGATACAATCCTAGTGAAAAAATTATTTTCTACTTTGTAAATTAGGATGATTCAGTACCCTATGATAGGGTACAGAATGAAAAGCAAATTAATGCACTTCTGTTTCAAGAAGCAAGATAACCATTGCATAAGTTATGACTAGTTTGCTTAAGTTAATGGTGGAATATTCATTGGCAATAACATGAGAGGAGGTAACTCTATACTAATGCTCCTTTGACAGCTACCTTCTTTATCAGCTCAACTTTCTGTTCTATTGAAAATAGAAATTAGAAATTAGAAAATTCTATTGCTTCCTTTTGTTTGCCTCCATTATGTCTCAAAGTTACCAAAGATCTTTTGTCAATGATCAACAAAAACGTAAGATGCAAACTTTAACAAACAACTCTTTAAAAACCAACAAAAATGCAAGACTTAGATTTTAATAGCTGTATCTATCTTCCTGTGTTTAACAACAAAAACTACATGAAAACAAAACTTCAATTCAAACAAAATTGGAAACGAAAGTGCAATAGGTTTAACCAATACCATATCACTGCGTGAAAATATCAGGTTGCCAAGAAAGTGGCTATGCATTTGTTGGTACTCTTGAGAGATGTAAACGTATTGGGTATTTAATATAGAGTCAACTGAAAAATTCAACGCCACAGCCGGGATTTGAACACGGTTCTCCCGCTCTCCGTGCGGTTGCTCTAACCATTGAGCTACTGTGACAACATGCTGGTGGGACATTGAATTCCCCAATTGACTCAAGTTGTTTGTCACAGTAGCTTAATGGTTAGAGCAACCGCATGGAGAGCGGGAGAACCGTGTTCAAATCCTGGCTGTGGCGTTGAATTTTTCAGTTGACTCTATATTAAAAACTTGCCTAGACCAGGCTAAGGTTTATTAAAAAAGTATAATTAATTTATACAATAACAATAAAAAATTGAAAACCGCATTGGGTATGTTTTTAAACTCGGCGTATGCTTGTGTGCATCAATTGTATTGTTCTTTAAATCGTCTCTGAGATTGACCAACTCGTTCTTACTTTTAGCACTGCATACATCGCTTAACTGTTGGTTCCATCGTCCCCAAGAGACTGATGAAAGCGATGCATAGTCCCATAACCTAACTAAATTGTAAATAACTAATCAGCTGACTGAAAATGGAAGTTGTAGCTAGCAACATTTTAGTAGATAAACTAGCACATGAATCTTCAGATTCTACTGTTTCTAGCGATAGAGATAATCTATTTATAACAGATCATGAGAATGACGAATCATCAAACTGTTCTTCAATTCAGCAGAAAATACACCCATCAGTGCAATCCATTGCTCATCGGTCCAATGAATTAAAAAACTTGCCCATTGCTTGGAAAACAAAGAACTTCATGTGGAGATACTGTGCAGTTTGTTTCCAGACAACAGTTTGAAATTGAAGCAAAAATCTACTAATATACAATATGTAATGACATTTTTGTCCAAGAATAGATGAAATAACAATATCAAAGAAAACATAATTTTCAAAAATTGCATACATCATTTTGAAATGTTCTAATTAACAAGTATGTAAAAATGAAAACTCTTTGCATTATGTATATTGTTTGGGATTTAAGCAGGGATTTATGATCTATACGTAAAAGTGAAATATATGCTGTAGTGAGATATGCAATTTTGAGATTTCACTGTATAACTTTATCATTAAAAAAGAAAAATAATAGCAATATATATGAAATTCAAATAATTTAACATAAATATGTGATATTGTAATGAAAAGAAGCTAGAAACAGTGATGTGTATGGAATTTATTTAAAGGTGAGTCGGAATTGTTACAAACTTAAGTGATGTTAGTGTAACAATTCCGACTCACCTTTAAATAAAATAAATGTGACTTTATGCTTTATATAAATGGTTTCTTAAAATAGCCACTGATTCCCTAAGAGGGCTAAGGCCATATCAGTAATAACTGATGGAGAGAGATGAAGTCTTTGGAATACATTCTTCATGAACATTGTGGCAATCCCTCTAGCCGCGACCATAAATCCAATCACTTCTAGTTTATTAAGGTGGTATTTCTGACAGTAATAGGGGATGGTAGGGTTATAGATGCTCTGCTTTTCAGAACATGTCCAAGAGTTTCAACTGTGTTGTGGCAATGCCAACAACAGTTGTCATGGGATTGGCCTGGTATAGCGCATACAGCAGCGTTTCCTAGCATTTTCAAACAGTCCTGCCACTCACTGCAAGATAAACTGATGTGATTCCATATCCATCAGTTTGCAGGTGTATGTTGTTTAAACAAGATAAAACCTTTTCCTATTTGTGAATGGTTACACCGAAACTCAAACTCATTGTTTCTTAAGTAGTCTCGAATTTTCTTGGCATTTAGGAAGCTGTCTCTGTGGAATAGGCTATCTTCTGACTCAACATTTATGGATCATTGAATGCTTTATTTCAGAAGGTTGCATGTCTGTTGGAGGTATGAATTTTTAGTTTTATATAGATAATATAGTGCATTAATTTGTTGCAATACGGCTTCCCATTTAGTTCCAAATATGCTGAAACTCTTTTATTTCCTGGGGCTATAAATCATTGCATCCAGAATGTCCATGGGAAGACATAGCATCTCCTTCATTGCAGATTTAATTAGCCTGTCAGCATTGTCTAAGAATTCCTTTGCTATCAGCTCAGGAAAGGTTTCTAGAATTTGTAAATTAGAGGAGAGCAAATGGATATATTCAGAACATATTTTTGGTCCACATGAAGGAATGGTGGAGAGACTGTCCAGTTTGTTGTTTAGATCTCTTAGAATGGGGTTGGGGTTGAACATAATAGAATAAAAAATTTACTCCTTGATATTGAATAGTTTCATTCTTGCCAATGATATTTATCTCAAAATCAGGATATATAGAAAGAGTCTTTTCTACAGGTTTACCTTTGGAAATATTTTAACTACAGTTTGAGTATAATTTACATACAAAAGCAACAGCAAAAGTAATTTTAAGTGTATAATCAAAGCTTGAAACAGTTAAATGGATAAGAAGAAAATATATACAAAACCACACTTTTTTACTAAAACTAAAAGCAAAAGTCCTTGGTTAATGAAAAAATTCTAACATTTTATTTTTGTGATTTTAGAAACTGGAAAGTGAAATACGTGCGATGGTGGATGATGCAGTGAAGAAAGCTAAGTCTGATAGAGAAATAGGTATGGATGATTTGACAGCAGACATCTATTCAGATAGTAAGGAACCAGTTAGGGGGTCACTGCCATGGAATAAACATGAGCACAAACGAATAGGAAGCGCACTAAATATGTAACAAATCATTACATTCCTATGTTGAATTTTTTGTAGTGTCATATTTAATGTTTGAAACTTTTTCATTGAATCAAACTGGGCCAAGTTTAAAGAAGACTTATAAGCATGCAGCTGCAATAATTTTAAATGGAACTGAACATGTGCATCTTAAAACAAAGTGAACCAAAACATAAGCTGGGCTTTTATTCCACTATTTTTACTTTAGAATCTCAAAAATGGTTCTGTTTAAGTGTTTTTATAATTGCAGTTTAGAGAATAATGGAGCAAATGCCACATTCCACTCGCTCTCTTTTACCTCTTTCTGTGCATTTATTTATCAATAGCTTCTATTTGCATATGCTAAGAGCACTTAGGATTAATGCATCTAGTGATGGTTAATGTTCCTAAGGTAAGAATTGTAAAATGCTTTGCCATGTACAGATTGTAGTTATTTGTATGAATTCCATATTATGTGCATTTACATTTTATTAAATAGAATCACTTTCCACTTCAATATTCAGTTTACTTTTTTATTTATTATATTTTCCATTGAATATATTAGCCATGAATTCCTTGGATTCAAGGAAATAAATTGCAAATAATCTGTCATGGGTAACACAGCTTCAGTATGATGTGGATAAGAAGCTTGTTTCTTGCAGTAGTGATTTATATAAGTTTTATAAATGATTGTTGATGCAAATTTAGTTGGATAACATATTAAACCTCAAAGTGCTTAAAGTCTTTGGAACATTTTACAAAGCCATAATCTGTAAATGTCAAAGAGAAAAAGATAGTCCACATTTTAAGTAAAATTAGTTTTTTACTAGTCTGATTAGTAGCTGAAGCAATGTAAAATGACATGGTGTTTATTTTTATCAGCGATTTCACATGCAAGAAATGATGTCACTGATGTCATTGTTGATGAGGCAAGTTTAACACTAATTAATTTTGAAGATTGAGAGGCAAGTTTAACAATGTCCTTCTAGCTAGCAGCAGTTCATACTTGATGCAATGCTATCTAAGAACCTTAGAGGTGAGGTCAATACTGTTCCTCTAGCGGCAGTTCATACTTGAATGAATGTTATTCATTAATAGTTTGGAGGGAAGGGAGGAAGACTCTAGTTGTATTAGTTAGCAGCTCAATCATATTCAAAGGACTGGCTGTGTTTGCTTAGTTTTCTGCAGAGAGTACATACTTATATTCTCTGGTTTTCCACTAAGCATAACCACTCTTTATATGTAGAAGGAGCTTGATTATTTTCTCTTCTGCAAACCACTAAGCTGTTTTAAGTTAGAGTGTGCTATGGTTTCGAGATAGATTCACCAGTCAATCATACCATCATCCTTGGTCCATCAGTTGGTTGGAAATCACAGATAAAGATTAACACTGTGTGTATAGGACTTATAACATCAGATAATTGGCTCTCTCTGATAAAATATGGTTGTAAATAAGTTTTTTACACTATTTAGTTAACAATGTACATATGTACTTGAAATGTGGCTTATAAATATAGCAATAAAAAAGAGAAAAATCTTAGTTTTATTTATCCATTGCACTTATATCCCCAAAATGCTGTTCATTTACTATCTTCTAAGAGTGAAACTGAAACTAAAGGGTATCTAACAATTTCATAGTTTCTTGAAACTTGGAACTTACACACAGTGAAGCATTCAAATATATTGAAGAAAGAGTGAGTCAACTCAAGATACTCTTTGCTCCACTTACTACATATTACATGCAGGACATGTTTCGTGAGGCATTCTCCACGCAAAGCAGCGGAAGCTGTGGGGAATGCCTCACGAAACATGTCTTGCATGTAATATGTAGTAAGTGGAGCAAAGAGTATCTTGAGTTGACTCGCTCTTTCTTCAATATAACAATTTCATATTTTGATAAACCTTTAAACAATACTCACTTCAATAAAATTTATTGTTTTATAAAATGTAAATGAAACAATTAGTCTTAAAGCAACCTCATCTGTGTCATGTTAAATACTGGATGACAAATAGCAAAAGCCCAGATGCCTAAATAACATTTGAGGTTCAAATTGATAGCAGGAAAAAACTGTACTTACTCAGTTTTTATGTTAAATGTATAGTAATAACGGGTTTAAGTCAAGGCTGGTTCACAACAATGGAGAATGGTAACCAGAATGAGAATGCATTAGTTGAAATACATATATTTTAATGAAAGTGTTCACAATTGATGGGAAGCTTTCCTGCATCCTGGGAACGGGAAAGCCGCTACTGTTCTCTCTAGTTGCAAGCTGGAAACAGGAAAAAATTGTAGCATAACCTCAGATCCCAACACCCGCAGATCCATTGAGCATTGGTTCTTCTAGTGAAAGGGTCCTCTATACTTTGTTTATATGCAACTCAATATTGACTATTGCTTCAAAAGCTACGAAGAACAGAAAAGTCCAGTAGAAATTAACAAAGAGCAACAAACAACTTTAACGTATATCATTAAAGGAATGAAAGCTTTTTACAACTAGAGTAATTGGAAATGTAATGGATCTGCATATAGGTAATATTTGCTGTGTTAAATTTTGATGTTGGCTAACCTGCATTATGTTGGCTGAATTGCAAGCGGGTGAAAAGACATTGTTGGTCAGTTAAAAACAAATGAAATCCAAATGTGCAAAATTGACTTTCACTTTGTGATAAATATGATCGATATACATATCTGTTCTTGTTACCAGTCTATTGTGAACCAAAATTTTGTATGCTGCATTGCTTCCCATTCTCATTTCCATTTTGGTTACTGTTCTGGGGTTGTTGTGAACCACCCTTTAAACCATTTATTTACAGTAAACTCCCAATTAGACTAGTGAAGGGGAGAATACAGGAAAAATCGAAAAACACAAATAATCCAATTTAATATACATTTATTGACAACATGTTTTAAATAAAAGTATTTACTTTGTAAATTACTGTTATTTTTGTTTGTTCAAACCTTTTCTTATGGACTGCATATCTTTGTTGTAGGCAAAATGCCATTGTAATCAAAAGCCTCCTCTATCATATATTCCAGCAATGTGTCACAACATTGCAACATGACCTATGGTTCACAGAGCACTCACCATTATCATCATCTCCCCCCTCTCCTTTGCTATCTGAACTGTTTGTAGTTGTGTACACATGCCTTTGTCCATCATGTATAGGAAGCCAGGTCCACTTGAGTTGATGTCCAAACATTCATTCAAAACCTTGCACACTGGTGACTTGGTCATACCTTTTCTGTGAAATTTTCAAAGTCATTCTCTTGTATCCAGCAGTATTTTCTACATGTAGTAGATATGCCATGAATGGTATTCAGCATAGTTATTTTTTTCCACCATGTTATCATTTTATCCATTAGCATTCTCAGAAGACCCATTCAATAATGTCATTTAAGAGACTATTATCCCTTGGTCGATGGGCTGTATAACCAACATAATATTAGGGGGCAAAGGTTTAGTAACTATGAGGATACCAAGTTGCTCTCGTCAGGATGTGAAGGGGCATTTTATTATATGAAACTAGTCCATAAAAATGATTTATTCCATCCAAGCTCCATGTGGATTATGATTGTACCGGAAGGTTTTCAGCCTTTTTTATTACAAACAATTTTAGCTTGTGGTTGCCACAGCATAAAACAGTGATGCACTCCTTGGATGATTTGTGCCCAGGAGCACTAACTTCATTCTTGATCGGTTCATAAATTTTTATTTCATACAAATTCATAAAATTCGGTACAAAAAGACTGCTGTCACAACGTTTGCACTCAGCCAATTTCCCTACACGGCAAACCTACTGATTGCAGGTGCTGTTTAGGTCTGGTAAGCCATTCAGAAGAAGTGTAAATGTTCCCTCTTAACCCAATGCCTCATGAAATAATCTGGCTTTCTCTGCACACATTGTACCGCTCATGATAATGCCTTGTGCTCTTCTTCAAATGTAGACATTTTTTAAGCTTTTACATTTTTAAAGTCCATTGCTGCTGTCACTATTCTGTACAAATTCCTCCAGCTTGATCTTGTTTTTCTTAATATTGTGGCAACAGCAGATTTGCCTTGTTCAAAAATTTCTAATTTGCATTTATTGTTAAAACACTTTTTGTGTTTTTCTATAATGGTGAGGAATTAACTCTGAGGACGATATGTTCTACAGTGTCAACAGAAACTGAATTTGTGTTTGGCTGTCACAGAGCAGCTACATGGACAATAATAGATACATAGCAGTACTCTACATATTGTCATGCAGCAGGTATTTTAACAACTCGTCTCCAAAGAAGCCCAGTTTAAAGCCGGAAAATTCTTACAAAGGTCTATTTCTTGTTAATAAACTTTCATTATACATTTTGTTGCAAGTATAAGAAGATGAATAATGTAGGCTACAGTGATAGTCGGATTTTAAAAAGTGGATTGCTACGTTATGGCTTTATAATTCTATGCTCCTTGCATAACCACATCAAAAAATGCAATTCACAACTTACCATTTGAAAAAAGTGTTTTAAAATTCAAACCAGTAACAAATAACACCTCAAAAAAATGGCTAATGCCACAATAAATTTTATTTGACCTAAAGTGTTGCTTTGAAGAGATCTACATTTTTTTGCGTAGTAAGATTTTGTCTCTTACGGTTTATCAATTAGACAAAAGTAATTCAGAATGAAGAGGACTTCATCACAGACTATTCCCATAAAAATCAAGATGTGCATTTTATTTGTCATGCCAGTGTGTTAAACATGTATTTTAATCAAAATTGTTAAGAGCCATTTTTGAGAAAATAAAAAATAACAAAACATTTTGGTAATTTAGGATGGGATTTGTTTGAAAAATCGTTGGTTGCATCCTTGGAAGATGCTAAACATAAATATAAAGTTTGGTAATGTAACAGGCTTTTCGTTTACAACTTATGCTGTTCACAGACACATGGACCTTATTTTATAAAAATGCTTTTTTTATTCAAGTGACCTCAAAATGTGTAGTTCTGGTGAAATCTCAGTGTCAAATTTTTGGATGGACTGCAATAAGCACTACAGGTAAGCTCCCCCAAAAAAGAAAAACATTGAGTTGTATGAATAAACTGAAAACCAAGTAATCCACACACAAATAATTGGGAGTTTACTGTATTTAAAAATTAAACAGCATTTTGCCTGAAGTACACAAAAAGAACTCTCTTGGTAACTAAAATCTATTAACAGGTTAATTTTGGTGAGAATTCATTTATTAGCTCAAATTAAATACATTTTACAAGGGTTGTCAATTTGGTAAATGATGAGTGTTAAATAAAAAACGAGTAAATATACATATTTGAACAAGTTTGCACACACTTCCTGCTTCACTAACCAACAATTCTGAGAACATATTCCTGCCACCAGAACTGCAGCTGAAGAGGTGTAGATAACATTTCTCTAATGATTTTAAATAATAAGCAGAAAAGGACAAAATATGAAAATAAGTTCCACTATATTCATTTAGAGTAGACTATGGTTTTATTTGTTTATTCTAATTAACTGACAAGTGAATACGATTTAGCCCATGTTCTTTATCAATCATACCTATTCTTACAAATTATAACATCCTCCAGTGTTTACATACTGTGGCAAAATGCTAATTACAGTAAACCTTAAAAGGAGTGTGTAGAAAATCAAAGTCTCAGATTAATTACAAGTGCTATGAAATCCATACCAATACCAATCATCCAAAGATTTGCACATCAATCCCCCCATTGAATATGAACTGAAAAAGTAGCTATTATTCATATGAAAAGTTAATGGAAGAAATAGTTTCAATAGAATGATAGAATTACATATAGAAACAGTGATGAAATGTGGCAACGCAAAAGATGCATTGAAAACACTGGCTTTTGAAACATTATTAGATTTCCTGAGAAAGAGAGGTTAAAAACATTACTGATGAATCCTTTTTGCCTAACCAAAATAGAATAGGCCTAGGTTCATTATGTCAACTTTTTGCTTTCTATAAATCTTTAGAATACCTATAGTTCTGTATATAAATTTTGATGGAGAAATTTAAGTTATTTGCTCACCACTACAAAATGTTTTATACTGGATTCCTAATTTTCAAAAGGCAATTATATTTTCTGACTCCAGAACAGCATTTGCAGCTGTAACATCTAATAGTGAAAGAATCACAAGAGTGCTGTAAAATTATACATCATTTAATGAAACTATATAAAATGTTAGACTTCCAGTGGGTACCATCACACTGTGGACTAATTGGCAATGAAGCTGCTGGCTATCTACCCAAAAAGGGAGACACTTTCAACAGAAAGCAATGTCAAACTGATCCTTTCATGCAGTTAAAATTAATTAAATTAAAATTTCAGAATATATGCACACATTTCCTTGAAAACTCAAGATATAATTTCTGAATATCCATGTACATCTGCAGTAGCATTATTTTGATTACTGACAGGCCATGATCTGTTAGCTAAACGTTTGAATAAAATTGGGATATTTTCATTATCAGTTTGTCCAGTGATAATCCTTATAATCTGGATTAAGGTCATCTTCAGCGATATCCAGCCACTTTCACCCAATCCTCCTTAACAAGAAGTACTGGAGAGCAAGAGAGTTAATGTCTTCATTGTCAACAAATATAATATAATATCCTTATACAAGTTGCATTTTCTTCTGAATTCATAAGATACGATCTAACATAAGTATATATTTATGTTTTAATAATATATGAATCACTTGTTATGCAACACTTCATTTACACTTTACATATATTACACTAAATTATAGGTTTCACTATTACATACTTCTTTCAATTTGAAATTATACTTGATTGTTTTTGCCATTTGGATCCATTTATTCTTCACTTTATATAAATGCTATCCTATATGTTTACAAAATCTTTCAATTAAAGCTAATTTTTACAATCAGATTACTGAGGAGCCAACTTTATACTCATTCTTGCTTCACTTATTGTTTTTTAACCTAGAACATCTTTTCCAGACAAATTGTCTGCATTGTCAGCTTCTTGTTGACTTTAGGGTCTCCTGGAATAATCCCTGTTGTAGCTGCAGGTGTCTGGTGGTTTTAGGATAGAGGAGGCTGCTATCTTCAGATGTTATACAGCTCATAAGGTGGTTCATGTTCCTTAATGCACTTTTAAACCATTTCTGATTTATAAACTCTTCTCTCCAGATGTCAGATCCTTTGAAAACACATGTGTGTTCAATATCTTTATTTTCACTATACATGGCACATTGATTTTGCAGAGCACCATTTCTCAAGTATTTTAGTCTCTGTACTTCTACTCTTAGCAACCGAATACCTCGTCTTCTTTATATTATGTATATGTTATATACATATTCCGTTTTCCAAGTAATTTTCATAGGTATGTAAAAGCTCTATTTTGTAATTTTACAAAACACCATTTACATTAGTTTACCGCTTTTCACCCATCTCTCCTACTCCATTACTTTTCTAAGTTCTTTTGAAGATTGCTTATACATTCATTAATTCTTAAGCTGTTGTTATTGCATTACCTTCTTTCCTCTAAATTAGAATTCTAAATCAACATGTTCTTTTCATAATCACTCCTTTCGTAACCACTCTGACCTTTCAAATTGCCCTATCTCTATTATAATGGTAAACCTACTACAATCTCTCTAATCTTGTTCACATTTAAGTTTCATTTTTTACACATGTATCTCATGTTTTCAAGGATTATTTTATTCCATTAACTATAACCAATCCTACCACTAAGCTATTGGTGAAAAGCAGCCCAAGAATTCATGTTATTAATGACTGGCATAAAATTATTACTGCTCCCAAATTCTAATAATGTATCACCAATATATACATTCAATAAAACTGGGCTTAACTTACATCCTTGATGCAGACCTTTTTTTTTATGCACTTCTCTAGTTACTACCCTTCCTAAAATGTTACATGAAAGTTCTTCTCATTAGAGATTACTCAATCTTTTTTGCAATAATGTCTTACCACAATAATTGCAACTCTATTCACTCATAAACTTTATCTAAATACACAAAAGTCATATAGGGTTTTCTTCTTTTTATCCTTAAGCTGTCGTCCTCCGTGGTGTAGGAGTACTATGCTAGTCTTTAGTTCCCGAGGTAGCAGGTGAAGAGAAATGGATTTTTTTGGGTGTAAAAATCCTTGGCATGGCTACCTTTGGAAGGGAAGTAAAGTCGATGGTCCTGTCATAGATTTATGGCATGTAAAAGAACCTCAGGCCTGATAAAGAGGCCCCTCAGCAAAATTTCCGGTCTTTCATACCCAATATAGAATGGGACGCTAAGATACATAGTAGATAAAGAGTGTCCATAAACAAAGCTGAATTTAATTTATCCTTTAAGGTACATTTTCATGTTGGGAATGGCGAATTTTTTCACAATCTCCAATTTTTTGTTTTTCACGTCATATAATAGCACTGACTTTCTAGTTTTCAAAAATGTATAGTTTGTATGCCAATCCTTACCAGAAGTGAGTTTAATTTAACAATTAGTACCACCCTGCACTGTTACTCTGAGCAAAAGTGGGCGTGCCAGTAAGTTGTAAGTGATATTTGCAAGGTTTTTACCAATTTGACCTTCAATATGTAAGGTTTCTTGGTAATGGGGATTCCAAGAGCTATAAAGCTGTAACGGAATGCAATCCATACAATGGCAAATCCATAACAAAACTTGAATGCATAGGCCATTAACAAAAAAGATTAGGAACAGCACTTCGAAAACTTGCATTAGGAAAGTATCTGGGTGGAAAAGGAAAGTTGACAGGTAAAATGATAGATAAGATGCAAAATTATTTTGGAATAGCTCTGAGAGAGAACACTTCCAGCAGTGAAACGATGTACAAAGCAATCTGGACTACATTGTATCATTTATCTGTAAATAAGAATGTACCTTTTCATGCAAGATGTCCCGAAGGTAAGAAAAGTTGGTGCTCATTTCAAAGAGTTAAGGCCAATGATAAACTTCAATCTTATAAACATAAACCTGGCCTTCCATTAGAAATAGTCAAGGCTGTGAAACCTGTATATGAGAGACTGACTAGTAAAGAAATGCTTTCGAAATGCCTACATGGGAAGACTCAGAATAGCAATGAGTGTTTCAATGGCACAATATGAAAAAGATGCCCAAAAGACACATATGTGGGGCTTGCTACCCTGAAACTAGGTGTTATGGATGCAGTGTGTCACTTCAACTGTGGTAATAAAGTGGAGCTGGAAATCCTCAAGCAATTGGGAATAAATCCTGGAAAATACACATCATCAGGCATTATCAACGCTGATAGGCAATGACTGCGCAACAGTCTTCTGCACTCCACTCCTAACAAATACAGAAGAGAAGGTATCTTCGAGAAAGAAGAAAACTCAGTGAGGATCAGAAATTGCAGCTTGAGGGTCCAGCATACATACCAGGAGGATTTTAGCTTAAAAAAACAAAAAAAAAACACGTTAGCTGGGCATATTACATTGTAGAAGTTTTTTTTCAGTATTTCTTCAAATTAAAATTTTGAACATTTTTGCCATTTTCAATCACTAAATAGTACTCTTAAAATTAAGCTACAGGCCTCATTCATACATCATTTTGAAGCTTATTAGACAGGAAATAATGTGAACCAACTATTATGGTCTTAACGTAAATTAGAAAAACTCTGCAGTCATTCAAAGCAAAATTCTATTGGTAAAAAGAGGAATTTTGAATTTAAAAATTCATAACTTTTTGAACAGCCAATTTACTTGAGATATTTGAAGTTCACATCATTGTACATGTTTATAGAAACAAATTGCTGTATTAAAGTCTAAAATATCTATATTTTTATAGAAGCTACAGTGTTTTAAAAAATATATGAAATTTTGAAATTTTTTATGGTTACAAACATTTTTTTTTTTCATTTTTGAATGTGTAAATAGTTTTAGTTTATTATACCAATCATTCGAAAAAAAATTGAAAAAATTCTGTCCAAAAATATAGATTTTTGTTTCCAACGTGAAAATGTACCTTAAGCACTTGTCTACTAGTTCCCAGTTCTAAAGCCCATTTTGAAGTCTATAAAAATATTATATTCTTCAATCAAAGTTTGCAGCCTCTCTGCCAAAATGCAAGTAAATATTTTGCCTCATTTGAAAGCAATATACTTCCTCAGTGGATCTTTGGTTTATCAACCTATCTTTCACTAGATACTAATGGTGAATGACACGACTGGCAGCCTTTTGCTCCCAAGACGAGCTGCTACACAAATTCTCAGTCAGGACTGTTGGCTGTCTATGTTTCTTTGTGTCTAACACGGACCCTCTGTTTAAATGTTTGTAACAGCCTATTAAATGTGGATTTGTTAGGAATGTTGATACCATGGAATTTCAGTATAAATAGCCCATCTGCGATTCCAAATAAACTTAACACTATAGACACATGCTGTTCTGTAGTAGATACCATAAATACTACATACAGTCAACAGCCATGGTAGTCATCACAGGTGTCATTCAAGATAAACTTGGTATACAGTAACTGGAATCAGGATATAACAGAGCAACATAGAGAATTATAGGTAAGAAAGCTAAATTACACTGCAAATCTATCCAAAAGCTATTACTTATATACGTTTGACCATTGGCATGGATAAGCAAACTTAGAAAGAAGTCTTTATTGACTGGTACATCAATGCTCAAGTGTTTTTTTTATGTTTGAAAAGTAGTACCTATCTGGAATTATAAAAAATACACATACCTCTCTAAACACATAGAATATTGTGATGCAGTGGCTATGGCCTAAAGTTATCGGGAGGTCGGCACCGGCCGCTCACGCTGGGCTTGCTATTGGCAGATAACTAAAACCTTCTGGATGCTTCTCCCCCCTCCTCCAGAAAGTGTGTCAAAATAGTTCTAGAACATTCGAGAACCTTGTGGAATCATTCCACTTACTATATAAGCAAGCATTCTTGCGAGAGTAGAGAGAGTTGTTGAGTCACCAATGAGCCACCAAGTTAACAGGGGCATCCTGGTGCGACATCAAAGGCAATTCTCTAACTAAGTTGGCTTTGTGATGTGCAACGAGTGTTACTGCAAAGCGACGGGTTATGGAAGTCTTGTGTTCAACTCCTGGGTAAGTGAATTGTCTGGCATGAAGAGGCTACATCATGAAGGAAGTGAAGGGATGGAAGTGAACTCCCAGTGAAGTTGAACTGGATGAAAACAAAACAGTGAAGATTGACTTAAAACTGGACAAAGTCACACTGGTGTCAGGAGTGAGAATAAAAGCCACAATGGAGGACATACTAAAACAATTATTAAGTGAAAGGAAGAGTGTAAAGGAGGAAATGAAATTTGGAATTGTGGATGGAGATGGAAAAAAGGAGATCTGAACTCGGACTTGTCATTGACACTGTAAGATCTGAGACAAAGACAATGGTGAAAGCCCTGAAAGATGACATTAATGAGGTGGAGGAGCATATAGATCAGCAAGGAAACTGTCTAGATGGGCAGACGGAAGAAAAACAAGAGGATGGATGAATGTCTGGACCAGAAGATGATGGAGTGCTACAGCCCTATGCCCAGTCACAGTGCAACCTGC
Source organism: Deroplatys truncata (assembly GCA_030765065.1). Classification (NCBI taxonomy): domain Eukaryota; kingdom Metazoa; phylum Arthropoda; class Insecta; order Mantodea; family Mantidae; genus Deroplatys; species Deroplatys truncata. The sequence continues at coordinate 241,917,029 of CM060975.1, read as the reverse complement.
AGTTGGTTGGAACGAGGAGACCTTGAAAAAGGAGCAACTGGAGGATTGAGGCATAGGGTTGATCCTGAAGGATAAAGAATCTGGCATATGCCCAGCGTGGACTGATGTTTCTCCCAAGGTCTGAGCTATGAGAGGTGTTGGACGTGGTGGGACTCCCTGGTGGTCAGGAATGGTGTACCAAAGAGAGTGTGGTAGTTCGTAGCAAGAAGGACTAGGGAGGCTGGTGCTCCCGAAGAAAACTTTGAAGGGAGTCCTTGAGGAAACCCATGCCAGCACTACCGTGGGGCACCTGGATGCGAACAACACCTTGATGAAGCTAAATTGCCTATTCTATTGGCTGCATTTTCTAAACGACGTGGAGAGCTGGTGCCCACCATGCGACATCCATCCTGGGTCCCCTGTTACGCATTCAGTTTCACCCCGAGGAGGGCTGGTGGTGGTTCATTGTGGTCATTCCTGCTTTAGATCGTGGAGCTGTTTGGCTGTGTGATGCAGTGGGTATGGCCCAAGGTTAGAGGGAAGTTGGCACCGGGCAGTCGGGGTAAACAACGATAATGGCCGCTCACCAGAGTAAATACCTGGCTCGCTATTGGCAGGTAACTAGAACTTTCTTCTCCTCCTCCAGAAAGTGTGTCAAAATAGTTCTAGAACATTTGAGAATCTTGTGGAATGAATCCACTGATTATATAAGCAAGTGTTCTTGCGAGAGCAGAGAGAGTTGTTGAGTTAATCAGCAAGTTAGCGGGTGCATCTCTGGTGTGACATCAAGAGCGATTCTCCGAGAGAGTTGGTGATGGCTGCTGTGATGTGCAGCGGGTGTTACTGCAGAGTGATGGGTTGTGGAGATCTTATGTTAAGATTCCCCGGCAAATGAACCGTCTGGCGTGAAGAGGCTACATCACGAAGGAAGTGAAGGGAGGACAGAGAATTGAACTAGTCACCTTATTGAAGTGATAGTGTGAACAAAGTGAACTATCAGTGAAGTTAAACTGGATAAAAACAAAACAGTGAAGAGTGACAGTTAAAAATAAAACTGGAATCTTGAGGAAATCAATTTAAAGTTAAAATAAAGTAAAACTACATTTTCTGTTTTGATAGCTCATTATATTCTTATGCTCTTTGCAATTAATAGACAAGAATTCCATGCAAATGCATGTTTTAAAGGAACAATGAACATAGCTCAAACTTAGTACTTATCTATTCCATTACTTTCTGGTTCCATATATGTTTACTTTTTCCATGCATATTTACATGCTTTGGCTTTTTTGGGATTAAAACATGCATAACATATATTTAAGGAATTTTTAGCTTAATCACACACATAATATACATTATGTTCAGTTTAAATGCATGTTTTAAGGTTTTGAGTGGACACCTAAGTTTCTCAATTTTTATGTCTCTTATTTTTAACTTCAGGAATCAGGAAATTAAATTGAGTGTTATTTATGGACGCCTTTTAACTACTATGGTATTTAGCGTCCCATTCTATATTGCGCATGAAAGACCAGTAATTTTGCTCAGAGGCCTCTTTATCAGCCTTGAGGTTGTTTTACGTGCTGTTCCGAAGGAAGCCATGCTAAGGATTTTTACGCCCAAAAAAAATCCATCACCCTCCGCTGGGTTGAACCTGTGACCTTGGGAACTAGAGGCTAGCATGGTACCACTAATCCACGGAGGATGACTAGGAATCAGGAATGAGAAGAAAGAAAGAAAAGAAAAAGAATGCCATTTCTGTATGGAAGTTCACGTTTGCAACACTTTACCAATGACCCTATAGACTGCATGTTATGAATTGATTTATTAAATTGGATATTTTGAGAATAAGTAGATAAGGAAATATACAGTGTTCAAGAAAATTGCAGACAATAATTTAGGTCAAAAGCACACTATTTCAGGGAGGTATGCTGTTGTTGAATAGCTGTTTAGTTTCAAGTCTGAATAGGAAAACTGACACATACTATGGTCAATCTTTGCACCTGCCCTTTGAGTCCAACTTTCAGGGAGGTTGTAAATACTCTCTTTCTCTTTTCCAGTACTAATAAATAGCAATTGAGATTCTTCTAAAATTCACTAAAATCGTTCACTAAACTGTCTTTGCAATGTGGAACCTCGTAAGTGGTTAATGTTTGTTTCTTCTGTTTGCGTGTGTTGATGTGATTGTAATATGCCTCCGACTGAACCTTTCAAAAGTGTACACTTTGCACAGTGGATTAAAGGAAAGGATTTTTTTTAGATCAATGGGGATGTTGTATTCTGCAATTGTTTCAATAAAGAGGTAAGCCTGCTGTTCTATTTCCGAATATTTTGTACGGCAGTTATTCTTTATAAAACATTAGAAACCATGTTTAAAATAATTAATTAAATCCAGTTTTAATCTTATCTAGGTAACAGTAAGGTGTATTATAATTTCAGATAAAATGTACTAAATAATTTAATGTTGACCAGTATGTCGCATGTGTTTCACATATTGCTACAAACATGAAAAAAGTGCAAGCACATATTTTTCACTTGATTGTGCATGTTTCATTATTTTATATGCATGCATATTTTGGAATTTTATGGTGCATGAATTCTAGTCCCTAATAATAAATAAATCAATAATGTATCAGTATACACTGTAACCAAGGCATAAATTTAGGCATCAAAAACAATGACACACTGTTACTCTTCCTATAAATTTTGCTTAGCCTTAAAGCATGTTTCCAAAGATTTATCCAGATTGGTCAAATGATACAGATTTGTACCCAGAATTTGAAAATATGAATAAAGGGTAGTTTTTGGCTTCTTTATGGTAGCTTATAATGTTTGCCTGGTGTTGCATAACTGTGCAGTGTTCTATCCATATTGGCCAAATGGCAAAGATTTGTAAATAAGCATTGAAAATCCTCATTGTACTGCAATTATTGCCAGGTTCTAAAGCATACATGCCAAAAGATTTATCTGGACCAGTCAAACAATGGAAATCTGCATGCAGAAAGCTGAAAATAATGTAGTAATATTTTCTAAAAATTATAGGTGGCTCTATAATTTTTTCCAGGTCTTAAAGCTTCCAAAGTCTGCATCACTTGATTTGATTTATACATAAGGGGTTGAAAGTATGTGTAGCAGTAACTTTTGAAATTGTAAAGCTCCTTAAGCTTCCAACTTTATAATTTTGATGGATCTAGAGTGTTAGTGCACAAAGCTTTGGATAGAATAAAAATTGCAACTTTGTATGTAAAGATTTGAAAAGATTAGGAATAGTTTTTGAAAATTGTAGTTAAATCTGGAGTTAAAAATCAGAGTGGTTTTAGAAGGTTATAAGGTTGTCATTTTTGCTGAGTCCTATAACATAAATGCAGGTACAATATGTTTGTACATAAAGGGTTAAAAATATAAATAGGGGTTTTAAACTTGTGAGTTACCAGCCTATAATTTTCATGGGGTATCATAAAATAAGTGTATAAGTTTCATCTAGATAGGTCTTAGGCCACTGATTTATATATAAGGGATGGGTAATACTGGGAGTAGAAGTTTTTGAACATTGTTGTTGTTTACAATGCTCCATATATGGTCGATGACCTATGGGGAAACCTTGTTCCACCAACAATGTATGGGTCCTATTTATTAACTGTAGGCACCCAGAGGCAGAGTCCATTACCTCTGTTGAGGGGCAATAATGGTGAATGGCAATTGCACCAGAGGATTTTACTATAGACTTCAAAATACATTGGACCTTGGGGATACTTCACATGAGCTAGTCTGATATGAAGGCTTGGATAGGGCTGACTTAAAATCACTACCCCACAGTTGAAACTCAAACCACGAACCCTAGCACGAGAGCTGCAAACAAAACTACTAAGCTACCCCAGCGCCTGTTTTAAAAGTTCTAGGGTAACCTATCATTTTGCTGGGTCTTAAAAATCTAAGTAACCACAGTTTTGTTCAAATTATATTCCAAGTATTCCCTGACAATGCTCAACAAAATCAGAGGCAAATTCAGCAATATGAACATGACAGTTCCACTCACAAACAATACAATTTTGGACATTTTTAGCCCCTTTAGGGCTAGAATGTCAAAAATCTGTCATATTTACAAGAAAAGCCCAAAACATATCCTCTTCTGATACTAGCAATATTTAATACACAGGGAAAGAAAGTATGCAATTTTAATTTTATTGGAAATGCCTTGTAGTCTGTGTCCATCATGCACGTTTCAATCATGAAATAATAAAAAGAAATTGAACTTGATACTTGAGATTAACCTGGACATGCCATTTTCTTTCTCTATGACATAGGCTATCACAACTTCCGTTAAATATGTTGCATCAATATAGAATCCATTTCTGAAGCATATAAAAAAAAATCTGATGTGTCACACTCACATGGCTTTTTCTACTCTTGTACAAACTATTTTTACAAATGCTTATTCTCCATCTACTTCATGTTGAGATAAACATTTACAGAAATTATCTTACTGCTGATTTTCTTGTAGGTGGAAATATGTGATAGGCTTTAAGTGATAGTCAAATCTTTTAAGAGCTGGTTGCTAAGTGGAGCATTTCATCCGTTTAAAAAAAAAAAACTAACGAATGCCCATTTGAGAAAAAGTAAAAGTATTGGAAAATTTAAACAAATAACAAGGAATATCCTGGAAATGGGGTTCACTCGACAAAAATAAGTATATAATATAAATTGTGTGTTTAACAAGATCTACATTTTTTGTTTAGTAAAATTTCATCTCTCTCTTACGGTTTTCCAGTTATGCAAAAGTCATTCAGAATGAAGAGGACTTTAGAGACATTCCCAGTAAATTCATGACATACATTTCATTTGCCATGAAAATATCTTAAACATATGATATTTTAATAAAAATCGTTATAACCATTTTTGGGAAAATCAAAATTTTCGAAAAATGTTCCATGTATAAGGTAGTCTGGGGTGGGGGATTTTCTTGAAAATCTTTGTAAGATACTGAACCTAAATACCAAGTTTGGTATTTATCTGACTTTTGTTTTTGAGTTATGCTGTTCGCAGACACACATACGGACCTTTTGCTAAAAATGCTTTTTTTGGATTAAGGCAGCCTCAGAGCATGTATTTCCTGTGAAATCTTGATATCAATTTTTTGGGTTCAATGTAATACTTCCCCTACTTACTGTACGCGGGGGGGGAAAAAAAAAAAAAAAAAAAAAAAAAAAAAAAAAAAAAAAAAAAAAAAAAAGGGATAAGTATAAACAGATATCGGCTTGGGTTTAGGGTAACAAAAATCAATCCAGGTTATTAAGAGAAGCTCACCAAACTTAAGGTGGAACTATACCAAGGCTATATGCAACATGATGCATGCTGAATTTTTCATATGTGCAAATTGCGGCGTTGATGCTGAACTTTAGTGTAACAATCTTGAAGAGGAAAGAAACATTCTCACATATTGCAGTCAACATCTACTGCATGAATCTCCACCATGTTTCATTCATCATGCATGAGAATTTGGGCATGAAGTGGAATAACAAGATTTTGCAAATAGTTTCAGTTCATTTTTAGTTTCTTGGTGCAGCATACAACACAAGTGTATACTCTGCAGTATTAACATGTACACATGGTTGCCCTAATATATTAGAAGACATGCCAGAATAGGTTACCTAACCTATAATATTTTAAAATGGAGAAAATGGCATTTGTGAATGATGCTAAAAAAATATCTCAGACATAACATGTTCTTACTCTACTTAAATTATAAGAAAATAAAATATCTGCTGTGTTACATACACATGCCTTACTGTAGCCACCATGATTTATTTTTATACTACTTCTAAAACTGTTCTTGCAAAGACTTATTTTTACTTTCTCTACTATGTATAGTAAGTAGGGGAAGTATGCATTCCACCCAAAAATTAATAGCAAGATTTCACCAGAAATACATGCTTTGAGGCGCCCTGAACCCAAATAAAGCATTTTTGGAAACATGTCCATGTGTGTGTCTATGAACAGTATAGCTCAAAAACGAAAAGTTGGATAAGTACCAAACTTGGTATTTGAATTAAGTAACTTCCGAGGATGTGACACGATTTTCAAGAAAATCCCCACCCCAGACTACCCTTTACATGGAACATTTTTCAAAAATTTTGATTTTCTCAAAAATGGCTACAACAATTTTTATTAAAATATGTGTTTAAGATATTTTCATGGCAAATGAAATGTATGTCTTGAATTTTCTGGGAATGTTCCCAAAAGTCCTCTTCATTCTGAATAACTTTTACATAACTGGTAAGTCATAAGAGGTAGACAAAATTTTATTACAAAAAAAAATATAGATCTCATTAAAATACACAATTTATGTCGCCCTTTTTTTTGTCAAGTGAACCATTTCTGAAATATTCCTTGTTATTTGTTTGAATTTTTCAATACTTATACTTTTTCTCAAATGGGAGTTTGTTTGTTTGTTTTTTTTTATGTCCTGGGCATGCAAAGAGAAGAAATGCTCCACATAGCAACCAGCTCTTAAAAGATTTGATATCGCTTACAGCCTGCCATATTCCCCTTGCACCTACAAGAAAATTATTAATAGTTTCTGCAAATGTTTATCTAGATTAATATGGAGTAGATGGAGAATAAGCGTTTATAAAACTAGTTTGTACAGGAGTAGAGAAGTCATGTGAGTGCAACACATCAGATTTTTCTAAATATTCATGTTAATTGAGATAAACTTTTTTAGAATTAATTTCATTACACACTTTGATGTATTTATAAGGGGGATACAGGAAACTGAAGCAATAGTCAAAACTTAAAAGTTTCTATATGCTGGCCCTGAAATTCCATACTCTTTGCATGACATTGAGAGAAACAACCGAATAGTGACAGCACTTCAAAAACTACAAAGTATTGAAAAGTTCAAACCAATAACAAGCGATATCTTGGAAATGGCCATGCAAAAAGTTGTCTGAAATAGTGTTTTACAGAGATCCACATTTTCTGTGTAGTAAATTTTTCTCTATCTCTTATGATACAAAATTCATTCCAAATTAAGAGGACTTTGTAGGCTATTCCCAAAAGATTCAAGATATGCATTTTATTAGGTTGTACTAATATCTTAAACAGAGTATTTTAATCAAAATCGTTAAGAGCCATTTTTGAGAAAATCAAATATAATGAACATTTTTCCATGTAAAAAGCAAAAGTTGGGGTGGAGGGACTTTCTTGAAAATTTTTGTGCTGCACTTTGTAAGATACTGAACTTTCATTTTTGAGTTATGGTGTTCTTTCTGTCACGTATGCATGTACTCTCTCTTCTACAAATGCCTTTTTTAGATTCATAGAACCTCAAAACAAGCATTACCATTTTTTGGGATTGAATGTAATATTTCCTCTTCCTACTTTAAGAGAAAGCAAAAACATCTGATTACTTAACTTAAAAACGTGAATTCTGAGAGTAAAGCCATTTTTCTGGACATCCAATTCCATCTTTTTGCTAAAATGTAGGCCATAGAAAATGAGAAAGCCTGAACTGCAGACATATCTCTTGGTGAAGAACTGACAATCACAATAACACCTTCTGGATTTCTGAAGACAGGAACTACATTTTACTGAGGAGCATAGGATTGTATAGTCTTCAGCAGTATCTGGTAAAATAATTAGATAATTACTGGAGGAGAACTGTGACAAGATGCATACCTAGTCATTAATTGCAGAAGTCAATAGCAGCACTAATACATTGCTTACTTGCTAAATAATGAAGGATATGTTTTGAAAACAATTTGCTTTCATTCTCAAATTTGATTTATTGCAGTTATTCTGCATTTTGGATAGGCTCCTCTCTAGTGATAAATTGATTAACATCGCTGAGCAGACGCCCAAAGTTCATGAGATGATAGTTATTTGAGAATAAAAGCAATATCTTTCCAAACATGTCCTTCAGTAACCTAGAAGTCAGGATATTGTATTACTGTTACCTCACACTATAATCAGTTAAATTTATATTGATATTTTTTTTTATTGTTCCATTTATACCCCCGCCTTTAACTGTAATGGTCATATTGGTGGCCTTTTACTTTCGAAACATACCGCCAATGGTTAGCAATGGTGCTAACTCAAATACAAATGTCATTGGAGTTCTAGTTTTTCTTTGGGTTTTATACATTACATCATGCACACACATATTCACACTCTCATTCATACTTCTGGGGAGAATAGAGAATAATCTTGACTACAGAAAAATTCCCACCATCCAGCTGGGATCCCTCGCACAGCAGGTGCATTGAGGCTATCCCTGAAGATATTTATGCAGCTGCTAAACAAACCAATGCATTTCTTTATCAATTAGGTGTAGGCAGTTGGAATTTCAATACAAAAAAGAAATGGCTTTCTTAGTTGCTTCATATGTTTCTACACTTTGTTAAAATTACATGATTTTGATTAACTATTGGGATTTTTGTTGAATGTCAGTAGAATTTCATTCATTACATAGCAATGAATGTGTTGAATTTAGAGTGAGTCACACTGTTTTATACAAACCTTCACTTAAGGCAATGCATCTGTCAAAATCCCAAAATACTCACTTTTTACCACAAACTCAGAACATAAAATAAATATATATATATTGGACATAAAATTTCAAAAGCTATATCAAACCACTGTTAAGATATTCATATTCTTCTATTCATAATCACTTTTTTGTTACAGAATATGAATTGCTCCTTGGAACCTACAGTTTATCATATCGCGCCTACATATTTAGTTTGAGCTTAGTATACAAACTTAAAGAAATTCTTGTGTAGCAATTTTTAATTTTTATTAGTTCAAGAGAAAAAAATTGTTTGTATAAATGTTATTGAATTTTTTAAAATTTTTAATGAGAGTTATGCAAAACAATTTCAACTGAACTATAACATTTTTTAAATAGTGCACAACAATTTTTAAATCCATAATTCCTGAAGTTATTCTGAAAATTTTAAGCTAATAAGTTATTTTAAATATTGCAAAATGCTGAAAAGAAGGAATTGAGAAAAATGGCATTTAAAGTTCAATGTGGTGCTTTACCTAAATGGTAAAGGACCGATTGAATAGCCATTTGTTGCTTTAAAATTGTTAATATTAAAAAACCAATTGTGTAGCACGAAGGTGCAAGTTATAACTATAAAAATCTGATGTGTTACACTCACATGACTTTCTCTACTCTTGTACAATCTAATTTTACAAACGCCTATTCTCCATATGCTTCATGTTAATCGAGATGTCAATCTTATTGGTAATTTTCTTGTAGATGCAAGGGAAATATGGTAGCTTTTAAGCGATAGTCAAATATTTTAACGCTGGTTGCTATGTGGCGCATTCCATTCTCTTTGCATGTCCAGGACAAAAAAAATGAATAACGAATTTGAGAAAAAGTATAAGTATTGGAAAATTTAAGGAAATAACAAGCAATATCTCGAAAACAGTTCACTCAACAAAAGAAATGTATATGACATAAGTTTTGTATTTTAACGCGATATACATTTTTTGTGTAGTAAAATTTTGTCTATCTCTTATGGTTTACCAGTTATGCAAAAGTCGTTCACAATGAAGAATCTTTTGGAGACATTCCCAGAAAATTCGAGATATACATTTCATTTCTCATGACATTATCTTAAACATGTGATATTTTCATCAAAATCGTTACAGCCATTTTTGAGAAAATTAAAATTTTCGAAAAATCTTCCATGTAAAGGGTAGTCTGGGGTGGGGGGATTTTCTTGAAAACCTTCGTGTCGCATCGCTGGAAGATACTGAACCTAAATACCAAGTTTGGTGCTTATCCGACTGTTCGTTTTTGAGTTATGCTGTTCACAGACACACACACAGACACACACACACACACACACACACACACACACACACACACACACACGGACATGTTTCCAAAAATGCTTTTTTTGGATTCAGGAGGTCTCAAAACATGTATTTCCGGTGAAATCTCGGTATCGAATTTTTGGGTGGAATGCAATACTTCCCCTACTTACTATACGTAGTAGAGAAAGTAATAAAAATGCAACAAATAAAAAAACTGAAGATTTCACATTTTTTACCAAATTTCACAGATGCATCGTCTTAATAAGTTATTCAAACTGGAATGTTTTTGAGGGCATTCGTCATCATCAGCATTTGGGTGATTGCAGCTTGTTCTCGCTTCTCTCCTCTCCCAGTTGGATTTGATCCTGCTACCATCGATTGGTAGGGTAACAAAGTTCTAACAAACTACTCATTGGCGGGATTTCAAAATTTATGACATCAGCATTTTTGAAAATAAATATGTTCTCCCAAAATAGTCAGCTCGAGTGAAGAGGTAACCGGTTTTAACAGTTTTATGGTTTGACCAATGTTGTTTTCAGAATTTATTATTAGGAAGAATATCCTCCAAAATGTTCCAGTTTTAATAACTTATTAAGTGAAGGTTTGTGTAAAAGATAGTGTGACTCATTCTAAATTCAACAAGTTTCAGTTATCCAACTGTTGACGACAAGGACAAATGTTCTCAAGAACTTCCAGTTTTAATTAATTATTCTGTGAAGGTTACTGTAAAAGATGGAGTAACTTATTCTAAATTCAACATGAAGAAAACTTCACTTGATAGCGCTTCTGTTTTTTATATTTAATGAATATGCTGCTTTGTTTCCTAGGTTTTGAGTTTGGAAAGCTGAGATTCAGTTTACACTGAACAAAAATTTCTTAGAAATCACAAACGTGACAATGTATGCAACAAACTATTTTGTTCTATAATTCTTATTTTCATATTATTGTGAAGTTGTTATACTCTGAAGAATTCCAATATTGTGTGTCTCTTTGTGCAAGCCAATGAAAATGTAGTGCAGAAAATAGTTACCGAACTGTAAAGTTCCATTTTCCATACTGTTTTCAGCTTGGGACACACTGTGAAACAAAATATTGTTTTTATTTCCCCATTTATATATGCTGCTGCATTGTTTATTCAAGACATTGTATTGGCAGTAAAAAATTAAACTGAGTTTTATTTATGGACGCTCTTTAACTGCTGTGGTTCTTAGTGTCCCATTCTATACTGGGCGTGAAAGACCGGTAATTTTGCTCAGAAGCTTCTTTATCAGGCTTGACATTCTTTTACGTGCTGCAAATCTATGATACGGGACCACTGGCTATACTTCCCTCAGGATTGTTACGCCCCCCCAAAAAAAAAACCCATTGCCTTCCGCCAGGTTTGCACTCGTGACCTTGGGAACTAGAGGCTAGCATGGTAACCACTACACCACTGAGGACGACATATTAGCAGTGGTTATGTAGTGAATCTTTAAATTCTGTGTTGTAAGCAATGCAAAGAGCCTTTATTTAAGGAAGCTCAAAATCATAAGTTGACTATTCAATGAATAAAACTTAGCAACATACACATAATAGTGCTTTTGTCAAATACAGTAATAAAATGATACTTTTAAATAGTTTGTCGTTGTATATAAATTTCTTAAAAGCTTTGTTTATCTTTTTAAATTAAGTAGATTGTGAAACAAATTATGCTTTTGAATTGAATTAAAAAAATATAAATTTGTTACTAACATACAAGGAATTTATTTACTTGTATATTTGCCTCACTATTACTAGCTTCAATTTTATTAACCTTTTACAGCAACCATCTAAAAGTATTGCAAGATTCTTTTTTTAAGTTACAGCCTAAGGAATGTTAAAGAAAGGAGGCTGGTACTTTCATAAAAATTATTGCCTCTGAGGTACTGCAATTGCAATGATTCATGTATATTGTGTTAGTATAATTTAATTTTTCTGTTCTTGCAGTATCCTGCTTTTGTCTAGATTTTCAAAACAATTAGTTTTGCTTTTACCTAAGACTATCTGGTAACCCTCCTCATTTAAGTATTATTATTTAGTAGAAAATGCATTAACTGGAAGCAAGTTATTCATCCAGGATTACCAAATGAACTTTTTTTATCCCTCCTAGGGGACCAAATAATTATAAAAGTTTATATTTTCTACTAATTATTTATCTGTATTTTATTAGTGAACAATATTCACTGCATGAATTATCATGAGTAAGGAGCCGATAAGAGTGGCCGTTTTTGTGAGGTTGACTTACCTTGTAGTGCATACATACTCTGTTTGCGAAGTGGAACATCATGTCTACTATGGTATATTTCTTTACCCACCATCTGTACCCAAGGGACATGTGCGAAGATATTATGCTCTCTGCATCGGTAACTTGAAATCATGGACCAGGCCACTCTAATCATGAGGACGGGAGTGAGAATAAGACATAAACAGACAATAAATAAAGTTGTTTTATCTCCACTTTTAATATGGCATGTATTATGTTTAGGCCTCAATATGATGAAACAAATACTTTTTGCTGTGTCATGCAGGTGAGGCAAATTTCTTAACAAAAAATTAAAATGTATAGTATTTGATAATACTCATTAATATACCTTTTTCTGAATTTAACAGCACTCTTGACAGCTGGTGAGTCAAATGAAAACAAACATTTCTTAATGTATAGAGAAAATTCTCAGGAAAATGCAACTCTCTTATGATTTAACACTGAACACAGAACACTGTGCTTAAAAATGAAAGAGTTGAATGGCAATCACAAAATGTGAAAACAGTTTTGATTTCACTTGACTCTAGGAACATACTTTGTAACAAATAATTATCATCTTAACTTAAAATGTACATGTACTTTTAAGTGCCAAGCACTGAAGGCATTGCCTTTGTAGGACAGTGCAGGTATTTTGCTTATACCAAAAACCAGTTTTATCAATGCATGGCACTAAAGAAGCTAACTAAATATGGCTGCTTTTGATGAAACCCATAATGGTATTTTAACATGTGCACAGAATGATAACAAATAAAAACATGTGCTGTCACAAAATCTGATGTTAGAATCTATTTCAGCTCAAAGTTATTTTATTTCTTATGACACATCTAAGTCTTTTCTTTCACTGTCAGAAGCATATGAGTGAAAATAGATGTTTTTAAAAACCTTGTGAAGCAGCCTATGTACTGCACTTAGCAAGGTTATGCATAAGTCATTATAGCAATGATGGCACTATTCTGTGCATCTGGCTATATGCTAATAGAGCATGACTATGTTACTAAGGGAGCTAGTGTTAAAAACCTGTGATGTACAGAAACACACATTTTAGAATTTCTCTATTAAAATGTATGTTACTTTTCTGAATTTCAGTTCACACGAGTTACATATTTCTCATAATGGTAATCATCATCTGTAACAACAGGTATTTTCAGAATGCATAATTCTCAATTCAGAGCAGGGCATTAGTGCAAACAACAGATTTTAGTACCTTTGAAACAGAATGTCTAAGGAAAATTTGAAGTAATCATCATCAATTTTATAGCACATTTAATAATAGTTTTTTCTTTATTTTCATTTCACATCATTTATTTTTAATTTATATGGCTCTTTACTTCCTTCTGTTTAATTCTGCTGTCAGTTCAAATATCCTAATCACTTTTCTTTTATTATCTTGCAAACTCTAGCACAAATTCTTTACAGGCTTATTAAGTTAACATAGGAAAACTAGTCAGTAGCAAGTAGCCAGAATAGCTGATAAAAAGTTCTTAAAAACAGAGAATAAAATCTGATTATTTAAAGTGAAAAGATATTCCAATAAAATATACAATGCATAAAAGGAGACAAAATGGCTGTAATTAAATGATTCCAATGAAGTAGTAGTGCTAACAATTCAAGGTGTTTCACACCACCAATGTGATTTATGGCACATAAAAGAACAAGCCTGATACAGAGGTCTCTGAGCAAAATGACCGCCTTTCACGCCCAATACAGAATGGGACACTAAGGACCACAGCAGTTATAGAACGTCCATAAATAAAATCCAATTTAATTTAATTTTAACATCACCAATGTCATCTGCCTGGATGGCCAGACAGTTTGGCAAGCAAACATAAAGAAACAAGCAATGAATACAACATGTGACTTATCCTATACTCTCAAATGCTCTTTATTGAATAGTTCAAGGTCACCACTCAATAACACTAGATAAAACAATGTCTCATATAATAACCCAGCTAATTTGACCTAATTTAGAAGTAATCCTCTGTGATTTATTCCCATTCATGCCTTGTAAAAGATCAGCCCAATGCAACAAAGGATCGGCTAAAACATAAAAGAATTTAAAAGGTGTTCCAAAAGTTATGACATTACCTGTATACGGGCTAGATCCTAAAACCAAAATGGAACATTTGGAAGAATACTTAAGAGACTTGATTCCAAAAAGAATTGTGCAAAAAAAAATTCCAGGCACCCGAAATCTTATTCATCATTTAAGGTGAAACCTGAATCCAGTGTTATGGCCAAATGACTGTTGTGTTTTTTTTTTTTTTAATAAATTTGCTCCCCTCGGAATGAGCGTCTGGAAAACTAAACAGTGGAAAACATGACAGGACAGTCGGAAGCAGCAAATTATCGGTGACTCAGCAGCAAGCGTGATGAAAATGAAATCAACAACCTTAAATGCTTGTATGCCAATATTAAAATACTTTATATAAATGTACAGCATCTAAGAAACAAGGTGGAATTTTTAGATGCACACCTACATACATAATTACATGGTCATCATATATTATGTTTTAGTGATGATGAAGTACCAGTAATTCATTAGATGGGTATGTCTGCAAATTACTTGTCACGTGAGAATTTTATACGTTGTGTTGTTATTTATGTATGAATGATTTAATAGGCAGCTATAGCACTATTGATGTAAAACAATTGGTATAGAAGATATTTTTGAAGTGACTGGCATAATTTTTTAAATTTATAAATTTATTATCATTGTTCATTATTGAGCTCCTAGTGATAATCTCAATTTTGTTTTTGTTTTGTTTGTATCTTTTACATAACATGCATAAAATTCACTATACTTTCATAATATTGGGTGACTTCAACATTGATTTAATTAAAAACTCTTATAACAAAAGTACGCTATGTAACATTTTTCATACTTATATCTTCTCTTCCTGTCCAAGAACTTACCAGAGGTGCTTTTATAACCTAGAATCTAGTTGCTTAATGCAAAAGGTCATTGATTTGGGTTTTTCTGATCATAAAGTCATTGATAATGAAACCAATTTTAAAAACAATGAAAATACCATAAATGATTCTATTAGCAAATATTACAATTTTGAGCGGAATTATGTTGTTGTTGTTCACCAATGACATTGGGGATTAATTGATCTGCATCATTTTCCCTCTGGCTTCCCAATATAAAGCCTGTATGTTATCACTTTTAAGGCTTTGTATTTGGCGAGATGCTGTTTGTTCAGGATGACATCTTCTTCACAGAAAGGTTCTGCGAGGCAATCGTGGCCAGTTGCCATCCTAAATAATGCCACTGCAGTCTTCCTTGGCATTTTTTGTATATCAACCATATCTTTAATATTCTTATAATCTTTATCTTTTAATTTATCTTCTTCATCAAGTCTCTGCTGTCTTTTGAAATGTTGTTTAATGTTATTTAATTGTTTATTTATTTCTATTTGTTCTACAGGTTTTATTTGTTGCATTGCACCTTTCTTTGCTAATTGATCCGCATGTTCATTGCCTAAAAGTCCAACATGAGCTGGGATCCATTTAGAGTGACATGATTTCTAGGTTCAATTGCTTTAATTAGGCTACTTATTTCTTTAATATTTCTTGTTGTATTATTATTGTAATTTACTATTCCATCTATGGCTGATTTTGAGTCTGATAAGATGACTATTTTTTGTTTTATGTATGGTCTATATAAAATGTTCTGTAATGCTGCTTTTATAACTATTAATTCTCCATCATAGTGGTTTGATGTTTCATCTAATGTTAGATACTGTGCAAAATGTTTTCAGTATACTCCCACCGGCATTTTTTTTATTGATGAGGAATCCATCTGTATATATTCAGAGCCATTCTTTTTCTGGGTATCTTTCATTTTCTGTAGCTATTGCTATGGCTCTCATTTCATCTGGTATATTGTTTTGTTTGTGTATTGTATATATCAGGTCATTCTGATATTGTATATCAATGTATTCTATTGGACTCGTTACCTCTGTTATAATTATATTTGTTGTAATTATATTCTTGTAGTTTAAGTTATTAATATATGTTCTGATGCTTATTTGAGTTTTTAAATTACTTATAGTATCTGCTGTGGTACCACTTGTATCTGTTTCTATTGACTTGCAGTTTTTGTGCTAGAGTAATTGCTTTCAACTCATGTTCTAATTCTATAGCCATGTTTTTTGTGAAGCTTTGTAGTACTGTAATTGGTGTTGTTTTTACAGCTCCTGTTATTATTCTTAGTGAATTATTTTGTGAAATTTCTAGTTTACTTTTAAGTCTCTTGTTTATTGTTGCTAGTAGTTCTCCTCTATACAATAGGTTAGGTTTTATGTATGTTTTATATGTATTATTAAGGAGGTTCATGTTTCCACCCCATTTTATTCCTGCTAAACATTTTAAAATGTTCTTCTTTTTATTGATTTTATTCGTTACATTGTTTACATGTTCTTTCATTGATAGTTTGTGATCTAATTCTATCCCTAGATGGGTTGTTGTAGTTGCTTCTTGTAGTTTTTTGTTGTTGATTTGCAGGCATATATTTTCTGTTTTGTGCTGCATTTTGAATAGTTGATATTGAGTTTTTCCTGTATTTATTTCCACACAGTTATTATTAGTCCACTGTTCTAGGGTTATGATTGTATTCTCCATTGTTGTTTATAGTGCTTTGTAATGTTTCCCAGATCTTATGTTCTTTTCTGAAGTCTATATTACCACGTCGTCAGCAAACATTCCTACTTGTATGTTACCTATTTTATTTAGTACATCTACTAGGTCATTTATATATATTTTGAACAGAATAACACTTATAACATACCCTTGAGGTAGTCCAACTCTCGTTTGTTTCCATTTAGATGTGGCTGTTTTGTATTGTACTGCAAACCATCTCTGGGATAGGAAGCTTTGAAACCAGTTTAGCATGTGGCCTGATATGCCATATGTCTTCATCTTGTATAGTAGCATTTCTCGCCATACTGTGTTAAATGCATGTTTGAAGTCGACAAACAGTGCTAGTGTAGTCTTATTATTATTGAAATTTTCTTTAATGTAGTCAATGGGGAACAGCGTAGTCCGCCTCCAAGTGGTGTTCCCTGGGTAACGCTAAATGGACTACAACACAGGCATCTTAGTGCTATTTTGGAATGCTGGTGGAATGAGCAAAATTATAACTAATGATAATCTGTACGTTTTTAAATGTATGTTTTCAAATACAAACTTGGATTTATTCTCTGAATCCAAGTATTCTGAAAGCGCCTTTATTAATTAGCTATATAATTTAGAGAACAATTTTGGCAACAGAAATGGAAAAAGTGATGGGGAAGTATTAATAAGAAAAATTCTGACTGTAAAAGGGGATAAAAATATAAAAGCTATGGAAAACTACTTGGGTAAGGTCAAAAAGAAATGCTTAAGAATGACTACCAAGAAGATGGGGCTAAAGGCAGATGAAAAAGATGATGAAAAGAAAACCAGGAGTTGTGTGTATTGAGACACAAGATTAGCATAGGCAAGCAACAAAGAAGTGAATTTATTACATAAAAGCCTAATATTTTCAAATATTATTATAGTGTATGTAATTTTGAGTATGGAGAAATCAATATAATTCATTCATTCATATATAATTTGACATGTTATTTCCATATTGTATAAAACTGTAAAGTTATTTAATAGGAAGAGTAAAACTTCTTGGTCAACTGAAGAATTGAGATATACGAGAAGTGAGGTTCATAATGTCTATGAAATTACTAACCACTCTATGAATAAAGAAGTATATTACATCGCCAATACAAATTACAAATTAGCCATCAGAAATGTCAAGGTCAATTTTATTTCTAATTCTAGTAGTAAGTAAAAGCAGTCTAGTCTCTTCTTAAGGAAACAATTACAGTTCAGAAAATAGAAAATATTATCCTCTCAGTACACAAATTTAATGATTACCAATCATTACTAAAATTAAACAGAATCTTCCTTTTTCTGAGCTGTCTGCAATGAATTTTGTTAAGAACTATAATATTGGCCAGGCGTGTGTTCTTAAATGGAGACTTCTGCACTGTGATTAAGTTTTGATAATTGTATATAACCTGTCATCTTTTAAATGTAAAGAGTATTATGGCATATGTATATCTCCCTTAAAGGAGATAATTCCTTACTGTACTTAACCTTTAATGATAGCATTAAGATGTGTTTGAATAAACCTACATTTTCAGACATGCTAAAAATTGCTAAAGTCCCCATATTTAAAAAGGGCAGTATTAGTAATCCTTGCAATTACATGCTAATCTCTCTTTCACCTGTTGAATCCAAAGGTTTTGAAAGCATTATAAAATAAATTTTGTAAATATCTTGAATTTCCCTTAGATTTGGCTATAACATCATTGATGCTGATAGTAATTAAGTAAATTATGTTCTTAAAAGATTTTTTTTCTTAAGTAGTGTTTAATGCCCATTTCTACTGCATATGGCAAAAAGAAATGGTACATATCTTTACCCTATTAAGTGTGATTGGCTTCCTGCTAATTATTGGAGTTGAAATCAATCCAAGGCCTACGGATAAAGAAGAAGCTTTGGAGGAAATTTTTAAAAAATATGTATGGGATGGAAAAAAGACTAGGAAATCAGAGAGGCTTTGGTATATATTGAGGAACAAAGGAGTCAGCACTGCATTCATCGAGGGGATACAAAAATTGTATGAAGGAATTAAATTTAGTGTAAAATGTGGAAGAAATAGTACTACTGATTATATACAGCAAAATTTAGGTCTGAGGCAAGGTTGTAAACTCAGTCCAATATTATTTAATTTATTTATAGATGATATTTTAGATAGAATAATGAAAAGTAATAAACACTGTCCAGTCATAGGGAAAAAGGAAATACCAGGGTTATTATTTGCAGATGATCTAGTAGCTGGGGCAGTAACAGTGATAGGGTTGCAACATGCTATCAATGAAATTGCAAAATTTTGTATGGAATGGGGGCTAAAGGTGAATACAAAAAATTCCAAGATAATAGTGTTCAAGAAATGATCAAAATTAAAAAGAGAGGAAAGATGGTATATAAATGGAGAGCAAATAGAGGTGGTAAAAGAATTTGATTACTTGGGGATTAGATTCTCAAGCAACAGGAAGTGGGAAGCACAATCTAAATATGTACAATTGAAAGGAAAGCTAGCGATGAAAGCTGTTAGAGTTTGCTTGTGCAAAACACCCACGCTAACAATGAACTGGTTGGAAAGGCTATATGAAGCTGTAGTAGAGTCAAAAATGTTATATGGAATAGAAATATGGGGGGTGGCAAAGGGATGGATTAAGATTGATATAGTCCATAGAATGTTTTGTAAAGAAGTTTTGGGTTTACCCAAGAGTTCACCAAGGGGCGTGGCACTGGCAGAGCTAGGAAGGGTAGGGAGAAAAGGTATAATAGTGGAAAGAATTTTGAAGTATTGGTATAAATGTTTAAATTTAGAAGATAATAATATGTTAAAACAATGTATACAGTTTCAAAAAGCTGTCCTAGGAGAACAGTGTTGGTTAGGGGAGATGGGAAATGTCCTAAAAGAAATTGGCACGAGGAATATTTTCCTATTAGATAAATATAATAACAGTGGGTTTTGGAAAGAAGTGAGATTGAGGGTGGAAGATATCGAGAAACAAGAGATATGGGCTAGTTTTGAGGATAAAAGATCATTGATCTTGTATAAATCAGTTAAAAGAAATTGGGGAAGGGAGAAGTATGTAGATATATGTAATCAATTTGGTAGAATAGGTCTTGCGTGGATGCGCACAGGAGTAATATTTTTAAAAAGGAATGGATATAATTGTTCGGGGAGATGTATTATGTGTGATGAATCAGGTAGTACTTTTCATTGTCTAATAGAATGTGATAAGGTTAAAAGGTGGAGAGAGGTTATATGGAATAAAAAATGGGATAAGCTAAACAAAGAAGCAGTAGCATTAAGAATGTTGGGAAGCACAAAAGTAGAAACAATTAAAATGATGGGGACATTTTTAGGCAACACAAGGGATAAGTGGATAAGGAGCTTAAGAAAGGTACAGCTGAACGAGCATAGTTTGTAAAGTGGAGAGATGGTATAGTAGCTTTATCCCATATATACAGCCTAGGGGCTAAATATGGGGGAGCTAGAAAACTGGTGCACTAGACATAAGTTTTAGATGTAAGATGTAAGACTAGGAAATAAAATTAATAATCTAGAAAGATGGTTTAAAGAAGAGATAAGGACAGAATTACAGTAAATGCAGATAGAAGTCCAGGATATCAATAGAAGAATGAAAACCCTGGGGGGCAAACATAGGAGATTCAATCTAGTAATGTCAGTCATACAGGAAAGAAGACAGGTGTGGACCATACAGGAGGTGAAAGAGATCTTAGAACATAAATTACAGTTGGAGTTAAAAGGCTGGGAGATCGAGAAGATTTTTGAGTTGGCAAGCAAAGTGGAACATGGATGATTACTGTAAGATTTGTATTCACACAAATAATCTATGAAATATTTAAAAGAATGAAGTAACTAAAGGGAAAACATACATTTTCATAAACTGAAATCTATCAATTCAGCAGAGATCCTAGAAACAAGAATTACCACACCAAATGAAGCAAGCAAGGTCAGAAGGAAAGCAAGTTTATATTTGTAATTTAGGCATAAACATCGATAGTCAAGCAGCTGAGGAAGAAAATAAACTAAAGTGTCTGGCGGAGAGAAACAGAAATGACTAGGCAGAGTGAGAAGTCAGGAAGTCCAAAGGTGGTGCCACATGCAAGGGTTCTATGGAGAAGATGACTGACAGGCTCACGCAGGAATGTGTCACAGCATATGGTCAAGGTCAAGCAAGAGAAGTAATGACATGACTGTTGTGGGAGGTCACACTGGATCAGAAACTTGTTAAGGAGATGCAATTGCTGGCTGAAAGAACTGGTTCAAGATCGACAGACAAGCAAAAGTAGTGATCGGAGAATCTACAGTATTGAGTGTCATTTCAACACCTAGGGGGAATATTCTTCAGCTATCAGAAGTGAACAGTGATAATGAGATGTAATTGGAAGAAGAAAGGGAAAGCAGTAAACCAGGAAGAATGTTGAGGAGTATGGGTACATGAAACATTTAGATTTTGATCCGGTTCCCAACAACATTTTAGGGGAGGGGAGAGGGTTATAAAACTATGAGTTTGGAATTGTGATAATTGTTTAAAGCTCTGGATTACAGGCATATTAACAAAATTTTGCTAAAAGTCCAGTTGTTAGCGGCAGTTGAAACCTGGATAGAAGATGAGCAACCACGATTTCAGGGAATTTTTAGGGAAAAGTGGTGAAAGGAAAAGTAGGAAAAGGAGGTCATCTGGAGGCTTAGGTTCATTTGCAAGTAATGATTTAAAAGCTAAAGTGAAGGAGAAAAAAAATGAATCCTGTGAAAACGAGTAGACTATTATGAACGGTTGTTGGGGAAAGGATATGACAGTGAATTTCCTTTTTCAAGTGATGGGAGTCAAAGTGTGGTAGATGATGTTATATGTAGCAAGGAAATATTGTCTAGAGTGAGTAAAGTTAAAGTGATGAATATGGTTAGCTCTAGTGTGCATTTCCCTTTAGTATTACTTTGGGGGATAGAAAATTATAAGGAAGTGAATGTAAATATTCAAGAAGTTAGATATAAAATTGAAAACTACAAATGAAATCCAGTAACAGGAGGTGATTTTACATAAAATGTTCAATGGCAAAGGGACAAATAAATGAAGAAATGAGTTGATAAAAAGAAAGGTTAAAGACAAATAAAGTAGTATAATGAAATAAAATTTTTAAAGATAAAGACCAGTTAAGAGGTTTAGGAGGGTTTTTATGGAAAGTTAAAATGAAATGACAAATGCAGAAAGAGTAGATAATGTAAATTCAAATAATGTATTACTATTCCACTAGTGATAAGAGTATATGCTGAATGAAAAATGGAGGTCTACCTGAAAATACCAGGGCCAAACAAAGTGGACCCAATGATATGAACTTAACACTAAAAAAATAAATAAAAATTAAAAATACTGCATATGGCATTACAGGCAGTGGAAGTTATGAGGACTGATGAAAACCTGGAAAAAGCCTCAGTCCTGGCAGGATTGAAACATGAACCTTCCACCCACAAGTTCATGCCTTGAAATTGAGTTTTATTTATGGATGCTCTTTAACTACTTATGGTTCTTAGGGTTGAATTCATAGTTATCGCTTATTTCAATGAAGTTCTTAAGCAGCGATTTTCAATATACAGACGCTACTCTTTCAGGTGAATAAGGAAATGCTTATTCATTTAAGGATGCTCCAACCTCCGCTTATATGCAATAAGGAGAGCCAACACCATCTTGCATCAACTGCTACAATGGAGGTATACAATAATAACAATTTTGTGGAGTATACGGAATTTCATAATGAAATTGTACTGCGCATTAATAAATGAATTTGCGTGATTTGCAGAATTTACTTGAAATGCATAGGGATGCTGAATTTAACAAGCGATATTGGTTTACCAAAGCTGCTGTGTAATAATCTAATGCCTCTACTAAACAACGTAACCTTAACAAACAGAGGTTATGAAGTCACAACGTTAAGTCAGGCTTACTTGAAAAAATAATGCATAGAATCTCAATGCTATACCACTATCCATATATTTTCTGTTCAGACATTTTCCCATTTATGTTGTCCAAAGTCCTTAGGTCCCTAAAAAATGAGATTCTGCTGTACTTATTCAGAATCATTTAATAAAATCCTAAAAATAAAATGAAGAAATGCTTCTGCAATAAATAAAGTACATCTCTGCAGTGCTTTTATTGATCAAATTGCCTATTTTGTATAATTCCACCACTGCAATGGATCACTTAACAAGTCACACATCTTTACCATTAATTCGCAAATATACGTTGGGGTATGAAAATCTTGTTTACTGATTTTGCATGTAAAACTACTGTTAAAGCCAAACATTGTAAGTTATTGGGTACTTTTGTTTTTCTGATTACTGCTAAATGGTGTAGTAATTGCATTTGTGATTTGTTTCCATGCATGTATGCACACAGTGTACATATTGTAAATATTCTAGCTACCAACACTTTACGCTAGAAAGTCAGGTGTTCAGTTTTAAAACAGTTCATGAGTAAATACCACTTAAGGCCAGTACATCACACAGTGTCCGATTGCCTGCATTGTACAATGTCTTTGTATCTCAGCACCAACTCTTTTAGTTGGTTTCTTTTGTAATTGCTGAAATGTTTTCCCTTTGGCATGTTTTTGACCTAACTAATGTAACCGTATAACTATTACTATAAACCCTTAATTAAATTTACAATCTACTTGATTTTAAACAAAAGTAAACTAATTAATAAATTTATCATTTAAAACTCGCAAACTTCTACCATGTGCTCAACAGCTGTTATGAACAAAACAATGAAAATTAAAACAGTGGCTGGCTATGTGATGACTTGCCTGTTCGTTTACACATTCCTTTGCGCATCCGAGTGGCTGTGAAACAGCTGAACCATATTGCCACATGTGCTTCAGAAATAAGTAAGTATTTAGGGCTGAGCATATAAGTACCATCTATGTATACCAAATGGTAATAAGCATTTCTTTATCAGAAGGAAATACTTATTGCTTAAGCATCTCCTTTTCACATAAACGATGACTATAAATTTGACCCTTAGCATCCCATTCTATATTAGGCATGAAAGATTGCAAATTTTTTTTTTTTTGCTGAGGCCTCTTTATCAGGCTTGCGGTTCTTTTACATGCTGTAAATCTATGACATGGGACCACCGACTTCTTCCCTTCCGAAGAAAGGGAATTGCCATAGCTGGATTTGCACCATTTTGCTTTCCATGCGGTTAATCTGACTAACTGAACTACCATGGCAACATGCTAGTAACACATTCTACCTTCTGATTCTACCTTTCAACCCATATCCTACACACTGCCTTGTAAAAAGAACAATTAATTTTCATTGATTGATCTAAGAGGTTACCTATGAAACCTGGGACTTAAAAGTACTTACGACATTGAAAGTCACCATTGAAGTATGTTATCTTAAATATGATTTAAGATCTTTTTGTGGTTTACCGGAAAAATGTGAGTCAGTTGGGGAATTTAATGGCATTAAATTTTTCAGTCTGATTCTACCTTTCAACACCTGTCCTACACATGACCTTGTGTGAAAGAATACTTAATTATCAATGTTCACTTTGTTTTATTGAGCTGCGCTTTGATCTTGAAATGCACATCACTTGAGCCTGAAGATTTACAACATTATGCACATTAAATGTAAATTTTCATTGTCCCTCATTCCCTGAGGACCATTCCTGTGATAATGTGGAAGCACTATTACCCACCGCAGACTCAGAGACCTGGTTTTACTTCCTGGTACCTGGATTATTCTCATGCTGGGAGAGCTGGAACAGGGGCACTTATCATTATATAGTCCTTTGGGAATTAAGGAGGTACTTAACGGAGAAGAATTATAATTTGTACCTATCTAGGGTATAAATGTGGTGGCAAGTTGTATGATGCAGTTTTTTTCCTTAAGACAGCTATTCAATTGTATGCAGATTTAAAGCTAATATTGGTTATATTGCGAGTCATTCATGGCCAGCATGATATATAATCACTCTTTGTTTTGCTGAATCTTATGCACCAATTTGCATTGTTTTTACAATCAGCTACTTCTAAACTATTATTATTACTTCTCAATAAATGAATTGAATTGTTTATCTCTGAATCCCAAGGTCGCAGATTCAAACCCGGCAGAGGGCGATGGATTTTTTTTTTGGGGTATAAATATCCTTAGCATGGCTTCCTTCGGAAGAGAAGCAAAGCCGGTAGTCCCATGTTGTATATTTACAGCACGTAAAACAACCTCAAGCCTGATAAAGAGGCCTCTGAGCAAAATTTCCGGTCTTTCACCCCAATATAGAATGGGACACTAAGGACCACAGCAGCTAAAGAGCATCCATAAGTAAAACTCGATTTAATGTTTTACTGTCAACTTAAGATATAATTGAATGCTGCACTGAGATCAAGTACCTAAACTATTTGCTATTCAGGTGTTGTTAATCAACATAAATATTAGAATGCTTCGTAGAAATAGGATATTAGGAAACCATTACAACTCACACTTTGCTGATGGCAATACTTAATGCAACAGCCAGAAATGCACAATCAAAGCAATGAAATCAAAAGCATTATTTAGTATTGACTGTGTTCTCTATTGAACCAAAACTTGCTTCAATGTCATCCTGCTTTGTGTTACCTAGACAAGTGACAGTGATAAACGTGAGTTTATCTCCGTATTTGTTTGGAGTAAACCCACAGTGTAAAACACCAAAAATTATGAATTTATTCTCAAATAATTTAAACTTAATCTTATATTACATATGAGAACTCTGAAGGTTTCTACTAATCTGGTGATCACCAACACCTCCTTCCCTAGTGGTATTGTGCTAGCCTCTAGTTCCCAAGGTCGTGGGTTCAAACTCGGCAGAGGGCAATGGATTTTTTTCGGGCATAAAAATCCTTAGCATGGCTTCCTTTGGAATGGAAGTAAAGCCGGTGGTTCTGTATTGTAGATTTACGGCACGTAAAAGAACCTCAAGCCTGATAAAGAGGCCTCTGAGCAAAATTACTGGTCTTTCATGCCCAATATAGAATGGGACGCTAAGGACCATAGTAGTTAAAGAGCGTCCATAAATAAAACTGAATTTAATTTAACACCTCCTTCCCACATTATGAAGCTTGTGGTGTCATTAGCTTCACTATTGTTAAACTTACATAAAACCTCCAGTACTGTATCACACAGAACATTCACTCCAACAATTACACTTGTGGCTATGTTGTATTTTGAATGGTGTTTTTGTACCTTATAAAGTAATCAGTCCTTTGTGTTTATCTTGGGTAGTATTTAACTTCATTGTTTCCATTGAACTGTGTATTATGCTGATAATACTTTATGTTAATTACATTGTTTTAAATAGTAGCTTTATTTTATGTATCTGCCTGTCATATGTTCTAGATAACCATAAAATTATCTCTGCACGATTATTCTTTCTCAACTTGAATCTCATTGCTATCGTTTCATTTACCTTTACAACATAGTGTGTTAAGCTTTCTGGATTTAAAAAACATATAAAGAAATTTGTTGTTACTATTGGACAAATCTGCATATAATACCCAAGCAGCCATTTTCCTTTAGAGGTTTATTCTGAGTTTCCAACCCTAGTGTTATAAGCTTTCAAACACTACTTCACTGGTCAAGATTTATTTAAATTCTAAAACTCTCCACAACACCATTCTGAGTAATTACACGCCAACATATCAAAAAGCAAATATTTGCATGTTCATTTTGTTACTTTGTTATCATTCTGTGAAATAAAACTTAGTTTGCATTTAGTTCTGTTCCTTCATTGTTTATAATATAGACTGCAAATTTCTTTCATCACTTGAATGATAAATACAATATATACAGCATTATAACATAGAAACATAGCATATCACTTGCAATTTTCAACTTTATATAACATCTAACTAGAATTATATAACAAACTAGAACAAATGCCTGGATATAAACAGAGAATCTCTAATGAAAAGTCTTCTGTATTCCATCAGTACTAGTAACAGAATTCTTAACATTGGACCCAAAATATATACATGTTATAAAAGTTGTATCATAAATCACAATGATCATCTCACCATTTTAAACAAAGCTATTTAACACTGATCCAAAATTAGAATTATGAAATATATCATACAATGTTACACAAAGACTTCATAAATATTCTCAAGTTCTTCTATTTCAGTTGAAGTCCATTTATATAACCTATCACAGATTTCTCTTTTAAAAAGAATACGGAAATACAAATGAATGTATGCACCTTGAATATAACCTATTTCTGTTAGATGTGCATATGTGTGTCAGCTTAGTGTGTTAATGTGTATTTGCAGAATTAAAATGCATGAATACCTGTTATTATTATCTGGTAGGTAACTTCTCAAGGAAGTCATGCTCTATGATTGATTCTATTTCACTCAGACATGCAGATCTTGATATTGCTGCTGAAGGAGAAAATGTACTCAGTGCTGTGAAGAAAACATGCAGCTCCTGTAGTGTTCGGATACTTGGCATAGTTAACAATAGCTGACCTGGTGCAGGTGGTAATGTAGATGGAGGTCCATTATACTGTAACAGAGTAGAACAGTTAAAAGTAACATTTATGTTTTATATTTACATGGATTTCTCTATCCACTATCATTTATATTTATATTTCTTCTACAGAATATTCTTACAAAAGCTCATTTTTCTATCTACTTCAGTTAATCGAGATAAACATGTACAGAAATAGTTTAATTACACATTTAATTGTAGGTACAAAATGGATACGGAAGGCTGAAGTGATAGTTAAATCTTTAAAACATGACTCACTCTATAAGTTCCATATATTGAGAGATATGAAAGAATTGTAACTTATACCATAAAAGAAATTTAGAGTACCAGAAAATTTAAACCAATAGCAACAAATATCTCGGAAATAATCAACGGCCCACACATAAAAAGAAAAGAAGCAGGAAGGTCAAGGAAGTATTGCATTCCACCCAAAAATTCAACACTGAGATTTCACCAGAAATACAGGTCTTTTTAGGTTCCCTGAATGAAAAAAGGAAGCATTTTCAGAAAAGTCTGAAAAAGAAATGTCCGTCTGTCCATCCATCCGTCCGTGTGTGTATGTGTTTAAACTGCATAGCTCATAGAACAAAAAACTGGATAACTACCAAACTTGCTATTTAAGTTCAGTGTCTTCCAAAAATGTGATATGAAGTATTTCAGGAAAATTCTACCATCCCAGACTACCCTTCACATCTTTCCATATTTTTAATTTTCTCAAAAATGGCTCTAACAATTTTGATTAAAATAACATACACGTTAAGATTTTGACAAATAAACTGTATATCTTGAATTTTCCAGGAAAAGCCTGTGAAGTTCTCTTTATTTGGAATGAATTTTGTATTATTTCATATAATGGGTAAACCATAAGAGAAACAAAAGCTTACTTGGCAAAACATATAGATATCTTCAAAACACACAACTTGCTTCAAATAACTTTTTTGTGGCATCAAACATTTCCAAGGCATCTGTTATTGCTGGTTTGAATTTTTCAATACTTTGTCATTTTTTAGTGTACTATCGCTATTCAATTGTTTCTCACGATATCATGGAAAGAGTATGGAATTTCAAGGCCAGCATATAGCAACCCGCTTTTAAACTTCTGACATTACTTGTACTTACAACGAAATATGTAATGAAGCCACTTCTGCAAAGGTTTGTCAATTAATATAAGCAAACAGAAAAATAAACTTTTGTATGAATAGTTTGTAAAAGTTATATAAAAATAAATGATAGTGGATACAGACTCATGTGAATGTAACACACATTTTTATGTATACCATCAATAATGGTGATTACCATTCACGACAACTCTTTCCTTTACTGCTAGCAAACAAAGTATTTTACAGAACACTATTTATAGCAACGAAGGTTGGTTAGGTGTAAATTTGACTCAAAAAGTATTCCATAAAATGATCATTTCACTTCACTGGGTATTACTTCCAGTTTTAATACATATTCAAACAAAGTTTGTTGTCAGTTACAGTTCACTTTGGTTTCTTCCCTCTTGTATTCTCTAAAATACACAACATGCCTTCTCAATGATTACCAAACATACGATTGTATGCACATTCTGAAATGTATTTAGGTTAATTATCTGGCTAATCCTATTGTACTCCACAGTCAGCTACACATTATGGCTGTTGCATTAATTTAAATTAATGATAGTACACTCTTGCAGTAACATTGATACAAAAGGTTGAACTGCACAAGTTACGTTATAAAGAATGATGTCATATTTTTTTAAAAGCTGGGCTCATTTGAGGTCATGCAGTATAGTCAGTTAGCAGGATGGGAAAGGGAGGGATAGCTGTGTAACAAAGAGTGCACACGTTAACCAAATAGAATAGTGGGATCAGCTGAGGTGACAATATGTGACTGCTGTACTCTCCGGCAGGTATTTCAATTATCCTTTTTACATTTTCAGACTATGTAAGTTATATTAAATTGTATTGTTTATTTTGTGAATAACATATAGTTTAGCCAAATATAAACTCCGGGGGTTCTTTGAGGTGATTCCTGGTACCATGTAATTATCCTCTGTTCAGGTTTTTCTTACTTTGAGTTATGCCCCTAGTCATATCCACGAGGACGAATGAAATGAAGCTTTAAGTATTTAAAAATGTGAGTATTATGACAATGTGTTTACGTTAGGGCCATACAATGTATGAATGGTCATCCTCAACTGCAACCTGAGACATACATGTTTCCTTGTGTTATATACTTGACTTTTGACTTGTTCTGGAATACCTTCTCTCTCTTTGCACCAATTTTTTCCAATTTTTATTTTGGATATGGATATCATTTTGGATTTTGTTATTAATGCTATAAAATGAATGTTTATTTATGTTATATAAAGGTATAAGCATGCAGTGTCAAATTGGTGCTAATAAGTAAAGCATTCAATATCGTCTAGTCAGCATCATGACGTTAATGCTTTTAATTCCTGGCATGAATGAATTCCTAAATTCTGGCATACTGGTAATGTTGATTGCCCTTACAGTTGCTAATACAATTAAATAAAATTTTAGCGCCACCAGTTATAATATGCACTATGATAGAAAACATTGGTTTTGTTTATAGAAAGTTTAAATAAAATTATGTGTTTAATGAGTAATGTAAATTGAAGACTCGTTTTTTCAAAGCAGACATAAAGCAAGATGCAAAACTAATTACTGCAGTGAAACAGGATCAAATATAATGTTTATGTTGTTTTTCTTAATGCTTGTGAGAATCCAAATGAACTATGAAAGTGGTATTTATAACAAAGTATTCTTCTGATAATATTTAAAGAGCAAGCTTTGTAATCAGATTAAACTTAATGGCTTAAAATGTGCCAGCAGATTAGGATTATCCAACTTTCTTCTTTTCCGAAATTTCTTTCCTTCTTTTTTTATGGTCAAAGTGCAATTTGATTCAATAGAATAACATTTTTAATGCACTAATTAATGTAGTAACTAGTGGTAGGCATAATGTATACAACCTTGCGATCCATAAGTCGAGCTATCCTCATCACATGAGGAATAAAGTCGGGTTGTCTAGGTGTCTCATCCTCGGCAGGATTGTTGTTTAAACCACTGCCTTCTGCCTGTCCTACGAATGCCCAACGATACCTGAAAAAGGAAGGGTGTAGCACCTCAAATCATCATAGACATCAGTGGCTGTAAGGCTACTTAAAGGCAGAAACTTCCAGACAAGTCAAAAAACAACACTGCACAGAGGTTGATAATGAGACATAACAAGTATTGAGTGTGTGTAAGATATGTCTGAATTATTAATTACTTCACTGTAACTTCTCAAATAAGAAATATAATTGATTAATAGTTCATTCCTTTCTAACTTCTACCAATTTTACTTTACTGTCTACTAAGCTACCATTCTTAATTTTTTTATTTCTGGTACCTTTAGCCACAAAGCTTTAAAACTTACTATTTTTATATACATTATAATTAGCCTACCAGATGTAAATAAAGGCACGCAACACAAAAATAATGTCATTGGCCATTGACCAAAATACAATTAAGGCTGCAACCATCTCCTAATAAGTGCTAAGCAAGAAATAGTTCCCATATTATTTCACAACTTTCATGTAATTATAAAGCTACCATTAAAATTAACAAATAAAATAAGTATTATTAGATTGTATTTGTATTATTTTGAGCATATTTACTTATGAGAAAGTAGACAGTTAATATGTTGGACTTGCACAGGATTTGTTTACAGCTTTTAAGCACACTTTCAGTGTTACAGCTGGTTTAGTAGTATGGTTCATTGCCTATGGGAAACAGTTGTTTCTGCACAGGCACAGATGGAGAATGCACATTTCTGTGAAGAGAGTAACCACAAGAGTTAGCAGTTTCTGTGGCATTGTCATGTCTAAAAATTGTTTCATTTCTAGAGCAATGTGCACACCCATCTGCAGATGACTCTGATGGTAAGCCAAGAATGGATATAAAGATAATGATTTTATACTCAGTGGTAAAACTAATAAAATGTTATTTATTTTTTATACATTTTTCTTGGGCTATGGTAGCCCAGAAAATATGCCCCTGATAGCACCATGGAGGATCAAAACTCCACAAATTAACAATGAATTAAGACAGTACCCTAAGGGCAGCATGCGCCATGTTGGAGTAAATTACTTTGGAAGTAATGTTTATTAAAGTAGTCTGTACTATGGAAGAGGTTACTACGGGAGCAATTTACTCTGGAAGTAAATTAGGGAGCTCAATTACAATTTACTCTTTTAGCTAAAATTTAAGAAGTAAGAGCTCGTTACTCCTGGAGTATTGTTTTGTTTGCACAATTTACTTGAAGCGATCATGGATAAGGTTATTCTGATAGGAAAATGTGTAAAAACATCAGAAAAAAGGATGTCTGTTGTTAGAGATAATGAAAATCCATTTAAATAATATAGAGCAAAAACATGATGTATAGATGCTCAAAGTGAAATGGAAAGTCATGAAGGACAGTTTAATGCTTCGAAAAACAGGAAAGTGAAATGGAAATATTTATTTAACACTATATCTGACTTACCTGTGTACATATGAGCTTAATGATGTGGATTTTATTTGTTATAATGTTGTATGCCTTTGTGTATTGTATTATTTACAAAGCTTTGGTGTTATTAACATGATTGTTAAATTTATTATTATGGTGTTATATATTTGTTCCTTGTTAACATATACATATTCACAAGTTAAATTAATTTATTAATATAACAGTAATTTAAAATATATCATGGCAAACTTTAACCAAATTTGTAAATAAGGAAAATTTATATCAACTAAACTATAGGACCATGGAATAAACAAACTTGTTATTTTCTACAAAGAAATATTAAGAAAACAAAAGGTATAGCCAAAGAATAGTATCCGGACAGTGTTATTCCAATAGTAGTCAGAATGTAATAACCATCTTTTACCAAGACATACTTATGAATGTATATTTGAATTAATATGTTGGCATGAATTACAAACAAAAATAAAAACGTAAAGAAAAATTATATAAAAATAAAAGAGAATTTAAGTTGAAAAAGAAACATTTGTATTAAAATTATTCATGATAAGGAATCTTACCCATTACAATGCCCTGAGGTGAATATAGTATTCTCATCGCTCAATTAACTAAACATCATATAAAATTCTGCAGCATATGGCTTTCTCAATGTGGGGCTTGATTATACGAGGGTCGGCTGATAAGTCCTGGGCCTCATACAGAGATAATGCCGCTAGGCCAGTTAGATGGTAGCATCGTACAGTTTTACTCTAGACTAGCTTGTATCCATAATTACAGGTTAATAGCTTGTTTAGTTTTTGAATGACAGCATTTTAAACAAGACAACTTTAGAATTTTCACGAAAATGGAGGATTTGGAAAAAATGAGCAGTGATTAAATACTTCCATTTGAAAGGCTTAACGCCTAAAGAAATCAAGGAGGAAATGGACAGTACATTGAAAGACTCTGCCCCTTCATATTCAATGATTAAAAGGTGGGTTGCAGAGTTTAAAATGGGACGTATGAGCACTAGTGATGAGCCTAGCTTTGGACGCCCTGTGGAAGCCACAACTCCAGAGATGATTGAAAAAATTCATCGTTTAGTACTGGAAGACCGCATATTAAAGTTGTTTGAGATAGCAGAGGCTCTAAACGTATCAAAAGAACATGCAGATAATATTTAAGTAATGTTTTGGCCTTTCACAAGGTCTGTGCAATGTGGGTGCCACGTTTGTTGACACTGGATCAAAAGTTGCATAGAAAAACTGTTTCTGTTAAGAATGTGAAGCTCTACCATAAAAATCCCAATGAATTTTTGAGACGGCTTATTACCATGGATGAAACTTGGATACATCACTACACTCCAGAAAGTAAATCACAGTCAAAACAGTGGATTATGCCAGGTGAACCAATTCCAAAAAAGCCAAAGTCAATTTTGTCAGCTAACAAGGTTATGGCGAGTGTTTACTGGTATGCAAAAGGAATTATTTTTATTGATTACTTGGAAAAGGGTAAAAGTATCACTGGTGACTACTACGCAAGTTTACTGCAATGTTTGAGTGATGAGGTGAAAAGACAAAGACCTCATTTGGCAAAAAAAAATAATCTTGTTTCATCACACCAATGCTCTGCTCATCGTTCAGTCATTGCAATGGGAAAAATTTGCGAATTAAAGTTCGAATTGCTTGAACATCCACCCTATTCACCAGATCTAGCACTCAGTGACTACCACCTGTTCCCTAATCTCAAAAAATTTCTTGGAAGATAAAGATTTCACAGCAACGAGGAGGCCATTGATGCGGTAAACAGCTATTTTGAGGATCTTGATAAATCGCACTACAGAGATGGTTTAATTAAATTAGAACACCAGTATGACAAATGTATTAACCTTTCTGGAGATTATGTTGAGAAATAAAAACAAAAAAAATTTAAGTTGTTTTCATTGAGAGCCCTGGGACTTATCAGCCGATCCTTGTATAAAGGAAGATTGCAATTAATTAATTAAAAACAAAAATTTAATAAAGAAGAGAATAATAACACAAGAAGGCATCATGACATCATAAGAAGATTGAAGGATGATTGGCGACTACACAATGACAGAATGACAAGGCACAATGAGTAGGGGAGAGATGGGACGACAAGAAGATAACAACCATTGGACAGCCAAGGATTGCAGTGAGGCGAAGAGGATCACAAGAGTTTAAGACATCGAA
Source organism: Deroplatys truncata (assembly GCA_030765065.1). Lineage (NCBI taxonomy): Eukaryota > Metazoa > Arthropoda > Insecta > Mantodea > Mantidae > Deroplatys > Deroplatys truncata. The sequence goes on along the minus strand of CM060975.1, from coordinate 241,883,071 downwards.
CAGTAGGAGCAAGACTTGTTTTCCAAAATTTATGTTACTGAGAAATAAACAAATAGTACCATTCTAGGATGAACATTCAAAATACAGTAGCAGGATCAGTTAGGGAACAAATAGCAAATGTAGAGATAGTAGGGGGAATGTCTAAAAAAACAGGACAGGAAAAAGGAATAGGATAAACATTAGAAGTTTTTTTTTTTTTTTTTTTAAATAGAATCAACTGAAAACTCCAACATCACAGCCGGGAATTGACACATAATAATAATAAAATTAGAAGATTTGTATAGCTTTATGAAGGAGACTGAGGCTAATAGGAGAGAAATAGAACAAATTAGAAAGGAAGATTCAGAAAGCAGGAAAATTGAGATAACTGAGTTAAAACAAGAAATAGAAAGAGGTAGAAAGGAAGATTCAGAGAGTAGAAAAGTTGAAATTAAAATATGAGATAGAGAAGGGAGGAATAGAATGTAAAAATAATATGAATGTCATAAATAATAGTTTGAATGAAGTAAAGAACAGTTTGGAAAATGAGACTGAAACTGTTAATAATAAAATGAATAATTTAGAAATTAAGATAAAGGAAAATAAAAGAATGTTAGAAGAAGATATGGTTAAATATAGAAATGAAATGCTAGAATGTACAAGTAGTATAGAAAGCAAAGTCAATTATATAAGAATAGAGATAGCTGAGGAGAGTGAAGTCATGAAAATACGTGAAAATAATTTTGAAATGAAACAGAGGCGGTAAAGAAATTATTGTGTAAAGAGGTAGAGCTTAGAAGTGGTAAGGTAAGAAATTTTAAGTAATCAAAATGTGAAACAGATATCTTATCAGAAATAAAAGATGTATCAAATGTAATGCAATTCCAACAAAAAGAAATAGATAATATGAAGCATGGTAATGAGGAACTAGAGAAAGAACTGAATGAACAACTAAAAATGTTAGAAGAAAAATTTAAAAAAGAATAAGAAACTGCAGAAAGAATAAATAGGGTTGCAAATACATTGCAAATTAGTAACAATAATTGTAAATCAAATGAAGATATACATGACACACACGACATATTGCAAAACTATAAATCTCAAAAAGATGTAAACTTACACATATCACATGTGTGATGCAATGCAATACACTGAAACATAATACATAGCTTGCTTAACGAACACACACCGAGAAATTCAAGAAAGAAAAATTGCGAAGGGAAGGAGTCATATAAACAGATGTACATCAAATCACAAAATACTAATAACAATTAACACGAGTTAAAGTAACAGACATTGGCGCACACAAGAATCAAAACATGATGGAAAAGGGAAACCTGGATATACGGAATGAATGCAGACACAAGGAAATGGAACCAACATACATGTAGATAATATGCACAGGAAAATAGGTCAAGTACAGAGGTGTAAAGTTCTTAAATAACATGTTAACACAAAGATCATACCTTCTGGGTTGACCAATGCGAATATATTGAAGAAATTATGAATAATACCGCAAATACCACTACCAAATTTGCTCCAGTAGAATGGATGCTAAACAAAAAACCTAAAAATTTAATTGATGGCTTTCATACAACTATGGCAGCATAGAGAAAATTAACTGAAAAAACAAAAAAATGCCAGCTTGCATTCAAATACTATGTGAAAAAAATCATAAAAGAAGAGGAAAGGTTAAAAAATTAAAAAACGAATGGTTGCCTAAAATAGGAGATACAATCCTTCAAAAAAAACAAAAACAAAAACAAAAAAAAACAATATTTTGAAAGCCTCAATAAAAGAGAAATTATAAAATAGAACTATTGTTTACGGGACCGTTGGTAATCATAAAACAATTTGGAGATCACATATACGAGTGCAAAATTTAAATGGAAAGTCCGTGGGAAAATTTCACAAAAGTAAATTGAAACCCTTCAAAGAAGCATAAATTAAATTAGTAAAAGAAAATGTATATACTGATGCAGTAATTTGTATCACAAATTACCTAAATGTAAATAATGATTGTAATATGAATATGCATTTTTATGTGACATTGATTTCAGATGTTTATTAATTGTAATTATTATTGGGAAATAAGTTTATACGGCTTTACTGAAACTGTCAATAATAGCGCAATAATGCAGCGAAGGGGGTGAGCTGTTTATCATTATTGGAAACGAGGAAGTTACGTAATGTTGGCGCGTTTTCGGTAGAAACTTCTGGAATGTGTTCTCCCTAAAGCATATGTATTCATAATTTTAATTGGATATTTAAATAGACGCTAATGTTGGCGCGTTTTATTAGCCAATAGCAGCTCAGTTATAATCTTTAGGCGTATCTGATTGCAGGAGTATAAATAGAAGCCAAGTTTGAGGTAAAGTCAGTCAGTCCTTCAGTTCACCGAAAGCATTCATACATTACACGTCGTATTCGGGCAGTTCATCAAAATTCTTAGTGCAATACACGGCGTCTTAAGTTCGTCAGTTCGTCAAAATATTTGTATGAGATACGTCGGCTATAGATTCACAAGTTACGAAAATCTAAAGTATTATAAAGTTAATTATACACAGAGTTGAAGTACGTGAATTAAAAGTGATCAGTAAGAAGTATTATAACAGTTTCAGTTTGGCGAGTGTTAAGATCAATGTATAAATGTGATAGTTAACGTGTTCGACAATAAATGTGTAAAACAAATTTCTTCATCAGTGTAATTTTTGGATAAAAGATTCCTTTCCGTTTCACAACCTGTATAGAGACACATGTTCGACCCAAGATAAGATAATAGCTAGCCGGAGGACATTTGAAATAAAATCAAACACAAGCTAATACTGCCGCAAATTGCTAACACTAGATGGAGCTACGAACCTAACAAAGAATGACGTCACAAGATGGCAACGCGTGAAGTAAACACACATATACATAAACATCACAAGTAAAAACTTTATAACATTAATACCGTTACAATACATAAATGTTAGCAAATTTTGGAATATGTATCCATGGTGACCATGCATGTGAAATGAATGGAAGTAATTTTCTACGAACATTTAATGAAGGAATATACATAAGGTAGGCTTAATAACTTGAAATATAATTTAGATACAATAGAAAATATGCATATTTATCAATTTTTTAAAAAAAATAATATAATGAATAATATCCCAGATAATCTTATAAACATAATACTTAATGAAGAATCAAGTACAGTGGAAGAATAGCAATCGGAAATGCATTTAGCAATCACATTGTATGTATATTATAATATTATAAATGTTATCACATAAGGACATAGTAATTTAACATCAAGCAAAAATAAAAATGATACAAGTGTGTTTTTCTTTGACAGAATTGTTAATAAAGTTGTAAGTAAAGAGTATTAATGAAAGAGTTAGTCATAATGAATTACATGAATACGAATGTGAACTTTTTATTGCGGATAAAATTTGCAACAATGAGATTATAAAAATGATGCTACCATGATATAAAAATGAATGATAAAAAAAGTGATATAAAAATAAATACTAAGGAAAAATAACAAATTTAGTTTTCTCACAAAATAATTATAACCTTGAAACTATAACACTAAAATTGTGTTAACAAAACTAAAAATAAATTATATGATTAATATAAAATTGAGATAAGATATATTATTTTAAAGGAATATTTGGGATAAACTGAATACGTTATAATAAACATGATTAGCTGTGTCTAATACAATGGTATTTCAAGTGATTCTATAATGATTATGTATAACTGAAAAGATAATACAGGAAAATGTATTTGGTTTCATCATCATCTACAACATTTAGTTTCTTCAATAATTCACACTTTAAACAATTAATACATACATTACAAAGGGGTTGTGGTTTTATTTAATTTACAATTCTTAAAATTAAAACAACACCACAAGAGGCATTTGAAACAGAAATATTTAACACTATATCTGACTTACCTATGCAAATATAAGCTTAATGATGTGGAATGTATTTGTTATAATGTTGTATGCATTTGTTGTATTACTTACATACCTTTGGTGTTATTATCATGATTGTTATATTTATTATTATGGGATTATAAATTTGTTCCTTGTTAAAATATATGTATATTTGGAAGTTAAATTCATTTATTAATATAACAGTAATTTAAAATATATCATAGCGAACTTTAATCAAATTTGTAAATAAGGAAAATTTGTATCAGTTAGTTTATATAACTATGGAATAAACAAACTTGTTTTCTACAAAGAGATATTAAGAAAACAAAAGGTATAGCCAAGGAACAGTAGATAACATTCTTCTTATAGTAAGAAGAATTAGTATCTCAACAGTACTCAAACTGTGTAGACCAGTATCCAGACAGTATTATTCCAATAGTAGTCAGAATGTAATAACCATCTTTTACCAAGACATACTTATGAATGTATATTTGATTTACTAGTTGACATGAATTATAAACAGAAATACAAAAGTAAAGAGAAATTATATAAAAATAAAAGAGAATTTAAATTGAAAAAGAAATACTTGCATAAGTTATTCATGATGTAGTAGTAATTAATGTTACAATGTGTTTAACATTAATTGTAGCCCCTCGTTTGGAAGCCAATTTGCAACGGTATTACAAATAATGTTGTGTGTTTACTTCACGCGTTGCCATCTTGTGACGTCATTCTTTGTTTGGTTCGTAGCTCCCTCTGGCATTAGCAATTTGCATGAATTAGTGTTCGAAAGAATTTAAATTTAGTATATTGTCCTCCGGCTAGCTATCATCTTATCTTGGTAGAACTTGTATCTCTTGCAGGGTGTGAATCAGAAAGGAATCTTTTATCCAGAAATTATACTTAATGAAGAAATTGGTTTTATAACTTTTATTGCCGAACACGTTCACAAACACTTTTACATATGGATCTGGATACTCGCCAAACTGAAACTGTTTGTAATAACTTCTTATTTATCACTTTTAAATCGCATACTTCAACTTTGTGTATCTTTTTAACTGTATAATACTTTATAATAATTCTCGTAATTCTGCTGCGCGTAACTTGACGAAATGAAGGACTGGCGGACGATGTGTAGTGTACACGAAATTTTGATGAACTGAGCGGCAAGCTACCTCGGGCCTGGCTTATTTATACGCTTGCCTCAAGATACGCCTAAAGATTATAAATGAACTGCTATTGGCTAATAAAACGCGCCAACATTAGCGTCTATTTTAATATCCAATGAAAACCACGAATACATATTACTTTAGGAAATGTTCTAGAAGCTTCTCAACGGAAAAAACGCGCGAAACATTACGTAACTTCCTGGTTCCCGGTAATGATAAACAACTCATCCCATCGCTGCATTATTGCGTTATTGTTGACAGTTTCAGTAAAGCCGTATATTATTATTTACCATTAATAATTACAATTAATAAACCTCTGAAATCAATGTCACATAAAAATACATATTCATATTACTATCATTAATTACATCTGAGTAATTTGTGATACAAATTACCGTATCATATGCCCCACTAGAAACATAATTATAAATATTTATAACTTGTTTGGAAATTTTAAAATTGTGTTTTTAGTCTCCTAAATCTTGGAACACACGTTATCACTTTCACTTAACACTTCACACGCATTTAACACACGACATATTTTTTATCTCGCCACTACTTACTGGCTCTGGTTTAATTAATTTAGATATTAATCTGACATCACAAATTTTTGATAGCAAATACTTTACCCTAAATTATTTAATCACTGTTTCAAAATTGTTTACTTTAAGTTGTTGACAAAAATTTATACATTTAAGATTTTTTTTTGTAATTATTATACATATTTACCAAAATATTCACCCTCTACACATATTTAAATCTCTTAAATCTAGGCAATGTTTCACCTTTTCTGTTTGCTACATAAGTATTTGTTTTTTTTTTAATTATTTTTACCCATTTTTGTTATTTTGTACTTTACAAATATATTTACATCTCTTAAATCTTGACAATGTTTCACCTTTTCTGTTTGTTACATAAGTATTTGTTTTGAATTATTTTTACCATTTTTGTTATTTTGAATTTTATTTTAACAATACTCTTTGAATTGTATTTACGTACTTTTAATTTAATATCATATTTCAATCTTTGCATTCTTAATTTTCAAATGTTGTTACAGTTACTAAAAATTTAATTTATTTCTTTATTTATTATTTTTTTTTTTTTTAAAACTTTTCTCTTTTTTTTTTTTTATAACTTATTTCTCTTTTCAAATGACATATATATTTAGTTAACCCTCTTACGTTCCAATACATTTCTCTGCAAGTCGTCTTTACCTATCCAGCATTTACTTTACATCTCATTGCTATTTACCCTCCTGGATCAAATTGTGTGTGGCTAAACATTACTCGTAGCCGTATCCTAACCTTCAAATTTTTGTTCATGAATAACCTCTTGTATTCATATGAAATTTCATCCCATGATACCATTTGAAAACAATCTACAGTTTCTTGAACAGCACATCTTTCAACAACTTTCATTTTCAATTCTTTTACTATCTCTTTAATCTGAGAATACTCTGACAAATCTGTACTAAACTGTACTGGACTGGAGTTTTCAATTTGAACATCTGGGTACAATTTATTTCTTTGTATTTCTGATTCTTTCTGTATTTCTGATATTTCCCCTCTGAAATTAACCTGCGCCTGATTTACATCTACATTCCTAAGCTCATTTATCTCTATTATCTCACTTGAAATACTACTCACTTGATTTACTAACTCTGTGCATTCTACATTAACCTCACTTTTAGTATTAACCTCACTTTCTTTGCTACCTATTTCCTTGCTCATGTCCAACATTTTCTTTGAAATTTCTCCTGTCTCACTTGCTATTACTTCCTCATTTTTATCTATCATTTTTGGCATACTACTATCTAGCTTCATAACTTTCTTTTCAATTTCTCCACTGCTTTGATCTACTTTTTGCTCTAATACCTCATTACTCCTACCAATATCTTTTCTGTTTTGTTCAAAGCTCCTACGAATATCTTCCCTCAATTTCTCATTATTCTGAGTTAGTTTTTGTTCTAAACTCCTATCAATATCTTCTCTCAATTCCCTATGACTCTTTTGCATATCTTCCCTGTTTTTATCTATTTTCTCATTATTCTTACAAATTTCTTCCCTTAATTCTCTATTATTCTGATCTAGTTTTTCTAATTTCTCATTAGTCTTACCATTATCTTCCCTCATACTCTTAACAATATCTTCCCTCATACTCTTAACAATATTTTTCAGCATTTCCATCATCATAATAGTATCAAGATTAACATTTCCTGCTATTCTATTCTCACCTTCTGCACTAACATTTTCATCTTCAAATCCTAAAAAATCTGGGCTATTTTCTGCAACCTGTATTGAATTACAGCTAACTGTTACACTATCTTCCTCCATAATTATTTCTTCTGTATTACTAGCAGCCATTGTTTTTATTGTCCTACCACTCCTCATTAACATTTATTTACCTTTTTTTTTTTTTTTTTTTTTTAAAATTAAGATACTCTAACCTTACTGATGCTGTCCGTTGCTGTTACTTTGATGTCCAGCGTTCTGCCCCATTCTCCTAGATTTGTATGTCGCTTCTGCGTTGTGTTGTGATGAATCTACGTCGTCTCGATGTTTTTGTAGTTGAATTCCTTGTTGCCTCGTAATCTCGGAATTACGATGTCCAATCATCCGTATAGTCTGTCGTTCCTTTTGTTTCTGGAATCTGCGTCTTGTAGATCATTTTACTGCTGCTTTCGTTCCACGTCCTGATTATGCTGATCCTTTCCTGGTCACTTCGCCCCACGTCCTGGGTGCCAATATGTAGTAGTAATTAATGTTACAATGTGTTTAACATTAATTGTAGCCCCTCGTTTGGAAGCCAATTTGCAACGGTATTACAAATAATGTTGTGTGTTTACTTCACGCGTTGCCATCTTGTGACGTCATTCTTTGTTTGGTTCGTAGCTCCCTCTGGCATTAGCAATTTGCATGAATTAGTGTTCGAAAGAATTTAAATTTAGTATATTGTCCTCCGGCTAGCTATCATCTTATCTTGGTAGAACTTGTATCTCTTGCAGGGTGTGAATCAGAAAGGAATCTTTTATCCAGAAATTATACTTAATGAAGAAATTGGTTTTATAACTTTTATTGCCGAACACGTTCACAAACACTTTTACATATGGATCTGGATACTCGCCAAACTGAAACTGTTTGTAATAACTTCTTATTTATCACTTTTAAATCGCATACTTCAACTTTGTGTATCTTTTTAACTGTATAATACTTTATAATAATTCTCGTAATTCTGCTGCGCGTAACTTGACGAAATGAAGGACTGGCGGACGATGTGTAGTGTACACGAAATTTTGATGAACTGAGCGGCAAGCTACCTCGGGCCTGGCTTATTTATACGCTTGCCTCAAGATACGCCTAAAGATTATAAATGAACTGCTATTGGCTAATAAAACGCGCCAACATTAGCGTCTATTTTAATATCCAATGAAAACCACGAATACATATTACTTTAGGAAATGTTCTAGAAGCTTCTCAACGGAAAAAACGCGCGAAACATTACGTAACTTCCTGGTTCCCGGTAATGATAAACAACTCATCCCATCGCTGCATTATTGCGTTATTGTTGACAGTTTCAGTAAAGCCGTATATTATTATTTACCATTAATAATTACAATTAATAAACCTCTGAAATCAATGTCACATAAAAATACATATTCATATTACTATCATTAATTACATCTGAGTAATTTGTGATACAAATTACCGTATCAATGATAAGGAATCATACCCGTTACAATGCCCTCGGTTAAATATAGAATTCTCATTGCTCAATTAACTAAACTTTTTATAACATTCTGTCGCAAAACCTACTGAAGAGCAGCTTATAATTCTTTGGAAACAATGTTCTTAATATTCATATTTGAATTGCAGATCACTTGCATGTTGATGAAGAAATACGCTTTCCAATTTCAGTAAAGTTCACAATTTTCGCCTGATGGGCACAAAATAGTAACATACATGCAGTCAATTGCACCCACAATAAGTGGGAAACCTGCAAAAGTGAAGAAGAATTGCCTTATTTTCTGAACACTCATGTCTGTTTATTTATGTATCTTGCTCTTAACCTCAAAAGCACTCTAACATGATGAAAGATACAACCAGCAGGCATACAGTAAACATTTATAGGATCACCGTTAACTGTCTGAAATGTTCCAGTACAAAACTCTCGTAAGACCCATAACAATTGCAGTTTGGGTGAATTAATACAGCTGAATTCATGTCATGAGTTTTGTTGTAAATGCTCTCCAAACAGGTTCAAAATGAATGTAAAGTTTCTTTCCTAATACTGAAAAGTTCCTTGAACTCTCTCTCTGTATAAGTATCATATGGATCTCGTTTTACCCCAACTATGTGCATTATTGCATTCCCATTATTTTCTTAAATGAAATCATCAATGTAATAAGTAATTGTTGTTTTCTTTGTTGAGATGGTCAATATAATCTAAGTAATTGTTTTCTTTGTTGAGATCATCAATGTAATCTAAGTAATCCATGATAACTTCAAATTATCTTCCTCCAAATATGATACAGTATTGCAGCTCGATCGACAGGTGAGTTACTCCAACCAAGTCGTGAGAGGAAATTCTAACCTATATTTGTGCATTATTTACTTTCATAGTAACTTACCACATGATGGCATTCTCAACATTTACTTGTGCAATAATTTACTTTGGGAGTATCTGAAAGGAGTAAAATACTTAGGAAGTTTTTTCTGAAGAAATCTATAGGATCCAATGTGAAAATTGTGAGGTTTACATCGGAGGGGGGGGGGGGGAGGAACATAAAACATCCACTTCAAGGAACACTGGCATTGCATCAATTTCAAACAGACTGAAAAATCAACAGTTACTTCATACCATGAAATAGGCATCAACATCACGTTGCTGAAATCAGCACAAAAACCCAAAGAAGTTGAAATATGGGAGAAGATTTACATAAAGAAATTTGAAAACCATATCATGAACTTCGGTTTGTCAGAAGCAGGCAACCCTTTATTCAGGTTATCCACAGGCCACCATAGGACACCCAAGGCTTTCAACAAAACAGCTTGAGAGTTGATCCGCCAGTCAATAGGCAGCTGACAATGTGCACTCATGCTCACAATTCATGTTTTGCATAATAAATAGGTGAGTGAAGCTAGTAATAGTATTCAAGTTGATTCCACTTCGTAAGGAAGTCCTGACTCATGTGGAAGTGATGACTTTAATAGTAGTTTACTATGGAAGTAGAGCTTACTTTATGTTGGTGCATACCATCTATAGATTCAACTTACAGAACCTCATATACACTACTCTTTAAAGAGATATGCACTAAATACCCAGATCACAAATGCATTTACACTGATGGCTCCAAAAATGAAACTAGTTATGCCTGTGCAGTAGTCTATCCTGCGCACACAATATATACCTTACCAAAATTTTATTCAGTTTTTTTTCCTCTGAACTCCATGCCATCGTTTGGCCATTTGAAGTCATTAAAAATAACCAAGATGAATCCCATTTTCTAGTTCTAACTCATTCCAAATCTGCTACAGGCTGTACGAAACCAAAATACCAAAAACCCAATAATATGAGAAATTCAAAAACAACACACTCAAATACCGAGGGAATCAAAACACATGCTATCAACCATGATATGAAATGTGGTTGGAAGAGGAACTAAATGGTTATGAAACAAGTAGGTAGGGCATTGGAAGGACAGTCAGGTAAAGGGAACATCCACAGTTCCGAGTTGCATTTACTAGCAAGGCTGAGGCCTGCACATGCAGTACTGTTTTCATTGTGCGAATGTACATTTTCCTATCGCCTTGTCTGTCACTCTCCTCTGATCCTTAGCTTTGATTGTCAACAAAACACAATGGCACCCTCCACCACTCATTCATATCATCGCAGACTAGTAACCTTAATTTGGATCCTCTTGTATCAAGGTATTCCCGGAAATGAACAACCAGACATCGCAGCAAAAGAAGCAACTCATCTGCCCATACAGGAAGTAGACATCAGTTCTCCACATACGATGTAATTGTAAATGTTCCACCAAGTTAGAGATATCCATCAACAAGCTCCAAGAAATTAAATCATCATTCCAAGGACCATATCCAGTAACTAAACTTACCCATCAAGAACAAGTTATCTTCATATTACGCACACTAAATTTACCCACAGTGATTTACTTTGAAAAATGTCCCTCCTGTCTGCAGCACTTGCAACTCATTATAACTGTCAAACACATCATAGAAGAGTACAAGAAATATCAACAGCAGCAAATAGAACCCAATGTTCCCTTAAAGCAACAGAAGCACTTGGAGATCATGTAAATTGTAAAATAATTTTATATTTTTGCTACATTACTAAACTCAGTATACAAATCTAAAGCAAACTCTAACAAAGAAATGTAACTTCATGTAAAGTTGTCGCTATATAAATATGAGTTAAAGCTAAAATAAACAAATTAAAAAAGTACACAAATTATGCATTAATGTTAACAATGTGCACAGTAGATGAAAAGGTAATTGACTCTGACCATGTTATACTTTAAGTTTGTGCATATGCTTTGTTACAATGAATAACAATACACTTTTGAAGTCTGCAAAAATGAACTTTCTTCTCCAAACATAATTTGTATTGGGAAAAACATCTCTCTACATTGCATGATGCAACAGGCCCATATTCTGTGCAGACGTCACATTCGCCAATTTGGGTACAGCTGCTGTATTTCCTTAGATGCCTTTTGTATATATAAGACTCTATCAGTAACTAGGAGGAGGACATTTAACAAAATCTGGCCATAAATGTGTCACTGACTGCACGAACAAGTTGAAGATAGTTAAATGATTTATTATTTCTAGTAATAATGTTAATAAAAGCTTTTTGCCTGGATGGTTTACACTCAATGTACCAACAATTACATGTGCTACAGTCTTTCCAATATGATCTGTCATTTTGTCTAGGAAACCCATACTCTACTGTCAAACACAGAGTTCCTAAACTCCTGAAGTACATTTTAATAGCATAGCTTCAAGTATTCTTTGCATATTATTATTTCAGATGGCAATATTTTACAGTGTATTTTCTGTTTGAAATAGTGATTTTCGAGTTTCCAGAAGGGGATGTCTGCACCCACCATCACATTGCACAGATCATGACAAAAGGCATTGCGTCTGTCTGAACTTAAGTTAGAAATTGAAGGCATGGTTTCTTCCCTTTTCTCAGTTTATATAATGCAGCATGTCTTTTATGCTTCTTAGTGTAAAATGTTATTGTAATTATTTATAATAGCTACCTCTTATGTTTGTTGCACACCATCAGAGGAAAGATTCTCGCTGCCATAATCTGCTAAAACGGTACCTGTTGTGACTGTTTTTGGATGTCCTCGCTTATGCATGATTTGACTTCACTCACAGTGCATTTCCCTGTCTGCTTACTGTACCAATACAGCATGATCTACCCCTAGTAGCACAAGTTGTTTACTACCTCAGATCTATGCCTTGTGCACCATTAACATGATGACTTTTGAGCTAAACCCCTTGGCCTTACCTATGGCAATAAAGGAAAAAAAAAATCCCTCACAAAACTGTATCTGGGCAACTATTGCAAGATTAATTTACTTACATTTGAAATTGTGGCAGCTTATTAGCTGGCAAAACTACTGCCATGTCCAATAATTTTGCAGCTCCTAATTGAAGTTGTAGCCAATGTGGATGGCCATGAGCATGAAGTCCATTATTGCTATTCACAACCCATGAGGAGTCCAGTGCAGACAACAACCGTATATGGGAACTGCAACATAAACCAAAAGTATGGCAAAACATATCACAAGCATTTATAATGTATTTATTTTATGACAATATATGTGGCTTGCTGGATGCACTATTTGATATGCTTAATATACCTTCTGCATGCATGAGTCCAACACATATACAAAGCAGACAGCAGCACAAAGTATGCATAACTAAAAACCTTGTGATTGAAACAACCACAGTGAAGCAAACTAATACATTGAAGTTATGTATAACTTGTTTCCCGGGCTATTGCCAACATTGTCAGCTACTTGTCAATTGTCAAACCTCATGGATGCATTGTTTTCTTTGATGACTCTAGTGGCCACTTTACAAACTTCTGTATGAACTTGTCTTCTGCAGGTAACCCAGAGTTCACTGCCCTATGTTCATACTGTTTTATGAACACCTTTTCCCATACGCCAGTTCTATGTCCCCTTTTACTGATTTTAATAGCTTCGCCTTGTTTTGTAAATTATGATTTCCTTCCCAAAAATGATGAGCAATAGCTGATCTGTCTGCTTCAATGTTATGTTTATCCAGTGTTCCTGCAGCCTGATGGTTATGTTTCTCTTCGCTTTTCCTACATATACTTTGTCACAATCTTTGCAATCTATTCTGAATACTGGCTCTGCTGTAAGTTTATGTGGCAATGTAAACAAAACAACATGTATGAGTGCAATGCCATTGGTTGGTTCAATCTTGTAACCTTTGCGGATGGAAAATATAGTTCTCAATCACAAGCATATTGCTTATATTTACTGCAAAAATATAAAAATACTGCTCTATTAAAAATGAAACAATCAAATAGCATATAGAATTGCATTTTGTTTTATACATGTAGAAGTAATTGACTGCATTATTCTGAACGCACATGCTTGTGTAGTTAAGAGGACAAAAATGTGTGTCATTCAGTTTGTACAACATGGCTGCTTCCATAAAATATGTGAAGCATCCCAGAGGGAAACCATTAAAAAGTGGTGAAAAACAAATTATATTGAATGTGTTTTGAAGTTGTGCGAAAAGTATCTGACATTAGCAATTGAGGACATAGTTTGTCAACACAGTTAGCTGTGATGTAGATTGAGTCACACTTTTTTACACTCACCTTCACTAGTTAAAAGTTATGTAAAACAGAAACGTTTTCGAGGGCATTCGTCCTCATCGTCAGTGACTGGGTTAATTGTGTTTCAGTGCCAAGCATTAATGCTTCACGCAGTAGGAAAAAAAAAAAAAAATAAAATAAAAAAATACAGGCCAGCTCACAACATTTAGGAAAACCGCAAATGAAAAAAGTCTGTAGTGGATGGAGAATACGATGAATGCCACCAACCATTGTAAAAGCGGTACAAGCTGTAAACAGTGATCCTGACTTGACAAACTTTAAGAAAACAAGTTTTCACACTACTCTTCTTGACACAGGTTTTGAGTTTGTAAACAGAAACAGAAAAAAGATGATCATGAAGACATTGTTCTAGTGCAGAAATTATTTAAGGAAAATTTGCAAGTTCATGCCATTATTAGGCTCTGATTAGGTATGTAAAATATTTATTTCGAAGTCTGCATGTTAGTAAAACTTTCCAAACAGCATTTAAATCTGGGTCAAAGCATTTATATGCTGTATTTATCAATATTTGTACACAGAAACAACATCATGTTGCTTTTCCCCTTAATGATTTGCAGTTATATGAGGAATCAAGGATTTGAGCAGAGTTTCTTTTGATCTCGTTGCAGTCATGTTAAGTACTGTGATGTAAAAAAATGTAATACTCTAACATTTAGCTAACTATAAAGAGCTACATAAACATTGGAAAATGGCAAATAATACAATACTGTTCCCATTATTAACAATGTTGACAGCATCCACATGTTTGCCATGTGGCCGCTACAATAGTGTGACTATTCCTTCGAATACCAGGTGCTGGCAAAGTAATATACATTTTTGCTGCTTTGTTTACATCACTCCATATTCTACAACACAGCCAGTATAGATATCTGATTTCTATTTCTTTTCTGGGGGTGTTTTATCCATGTATTCTAGTTTCAGTAAGCTGTTAACACTACAGTTGTTTTATGGAGCCAATTTTATACCAAATTCATCAAAAAAGTTTTGGAACTTATGGAGTGCTGCTGGATGATATGTAAATTTTCAGCAGTATTATACTATACTGCAATTTCCAAAAAAATTAGTGGTTTGTTTTCTTGCTTTTTGTTTCTTGAATTTAATGATTTTGCTGCTTAAAGCCTTGCTGTACCCGTTATTGACTGCAGTATTTATTACATATTTATATTCTTGATCAAGTTCTGTATCATTCATTGGATGATAAGCACACCAATGAATAATACAGAATTTGATAAAAAATATACATAAACAACAAATATTGCAGACAGTAATGTGTAGAGCAAGGAGGTCAAGAAACAAAAAGCAATAAAACAAACCACTACTGTCAGAAATTTCAGAAAAGCATAAATACTACCGAAAATGTACATGTCACCCAGCAACACACAATAATTTCTAAAATGTTTTTGATGAAATTGGTATAAAATTGACTCTGAAAAATAACTTCGTGTTAACAGACAGATAGATCAGCAGTTGCTTATAATTTTTATGGAGAAAATCATAATATGGAAAACAAAATGTAGCTATTAAAATCATAAAAGGGCACAAAGAACTAGGGGTATGGAAAAAATTGTTCATAAAATGATATGAATATAGGACAATGAACTTTGTACCAGCAAAAGACAAATTTATAATGAAGTTCATAAGGGCCACTAGAGCCATTGTCGGAAACCAACATATCCATAAGTTCTGACAGTCAACAAGTAGTTGACGAATGGACAATGGCCCAGGAAACTAGTTCTACACCATTTTAATGTAAGTGAAGCACTGAGTGATGCGCCAGCTCGTATATAATTTCAATGTGTGCATAACTGCTTCCAGATCCTACAATTGAAGTGCAAGAGGAAAAATAATGGTAACCAAGATTCAGTATGAAATATCTTCCTACAAAAGTTATTACTATTTATTAGCTGACACTGTAATGCCATCTGTTGCCCTTAAACTGAAAATATTACACCAAACATGTACTGCAGGGTTACCAATATATTTTCACATTTGGATTAAGAAAATCAAATTTGAGGGTTACCACTTCTTTTCCCCATACCATGCAACACAAGCTTCTTAGCATTTTTTCTATCTACTATTGCTTTCTCTAATTAAGTAGAGTTTGTTCTAGTACTCATTCATTAAGTAGAGTGTATTCACACCAAATATTTCATATCGAATTTCACCAGAAATAGTTATGAGAATCCCTGAATAAAAAAATGGTTCATGAGAGGGAGAGAATGAGAGAGATGAAGAGGAGGAGGAGAAGATGGAGGAAGGTATTACTGAAAGAGTTCCAAAAATTATTGCTAAAGTTCATGGCTACGCATGAGGCGAAAATAATCACCTCAATGCGGATAAATCACTTCAAGAAAGTGATTTATCTCATTTTCATTAAAAATTCATGTAATTTAACTCACGACAAACTTCTATATATCAGTGTACAAACTGCACATAAATTGAAAAGGAAATTTTTCAGCGAACCCAATTCTAAATTCAATAGATCATGTTGATCCCTCTACAGTGGGCTCTGGAATGGCCTAACGGCCCATAAGCCCTTAAAGCTGAAGCTTAAGCAGGTACCAGATGAGTCGGCAAGTGGTGGATAGCTGGGACCAGACTGACATTGTTGGCTGACTACCGACACACTGGACAGGTCTTCTCTGAATAACCAATAGGAGACAGCAAACCAATTCCCCAACCCCAAGGTGTTATGTTTTTCCATGCCAAAGGGCTACATGGTACATGGGAGATGTGTCACTAATGGAGCCTCTGGGATATCAGGCAACCTCTCAAGAGTATTTAGCCTTGTCCCGGCACAGGGGGCTCTGCCAGAGTCAACTGTCTTTCCTCCATACTTGTGGGATTTAAACGGACACAGTAAAACAAAACCCTGAAATGTTCAAAGATCTCTAGAAGAAGACTTAACAGTAGAAAACATCTCTGGATCATTTGTAGAGGATTTGGCTGTAGGCATTGCAAAACAAGACTACAGGCCAAGAGACTCTCGGAGCTCAAAGGAGTAATTAGGATACTGCAGGTAAATCTTCAACACAATAGGGCAGCATCTGCTGATCTCTGTGTGAAGATGAAGACCTGTGATATGGCACTCATCCAGGAACCCTGGTGTTACAAAGTGGAAATTAAAGATCTTAAGGAGGCTGGTGGGAAGTTAATATATAACAGAACTGAACAAGACTCCAAGAACCTACATCTTAGTTAAAAATGACTTAAATATATTGCCATTAATGAATCTCTGTTCCAGGGACCTTACGGCAGTCAAAGTAAAATCAATGGGGGAAGGTGGACCAAGGGATTTTATACTCCGATTGGTCTACCTACCATATGATGATGTCATTTTACCTCCTACAAGGGAATTATAACAGCTGGTAGCTACCTGTTATTCCAAAGGTCTATGATTGGTAATTGGCTGTGATGCTAACTCCCATCACATCACATGCGGGAGTATGGATAAAAATGAAAGAGGTGAATCTCTCTATAATTTTATTATATCAAGTAATCTTGAGATACTGAAAGAGGTTAACAGACCATCCTTTGTCACTACAAGAAGGCAGGAAGTTATTGACAACTTTAGCAACCAGTTATGTGGGAAACTTTATTAAAAATTGGCATGTGTCTAAGGATGAAAGTTGTTCAGGCCACAGATACATTCAATTTGAAGAAAGATGCATTTCTAAACAAATCAGAACTTATCAGGATCCATAAAGAACTGAGTGGGATTCCTATAGGTAATTGTCAATAGTCTGAGTAAGACGGATGATAAGATTCATGATTGTGAAGATTTAGAAATTGCTGCAGAGCATTTACAGGATACAATAATCTCAGCATTTGAATGGTTGTCCACAGGGTGGGGTGTTATAACCTTTACTGTGGAACCTGGTGGTTGATGGGCTACTTGTTTGAGCAAGTAACCTACACTTAGATATTACAAGTTATGCGGATGATATCATCATAATCACAGTTTGAGGTAAATACAAAGGAACAGTCAGGGAACTCATGCAGTTGCCCTGAATACTGTGACAAAATGGTCTGAGAATGAGGGCTTAATTATTAGTGCTCATAAAACAGCCATAGTAGCATTTACCAGAAGAAGAGATAAAGGGATTAGATCTCTGTATCTTTAAGGTTAAGAACTTAAAATGTCTGAGGCAGTTAAATACTTGGAAATCACTTTTAATTCCAAAATTGACTAGAATCAGCATTTCAAGAAAACGATAAAATGTGTGAAAACAACCTTTGAAGTAGTTAGATGCACGCATGGTAAAAGATGGGGATAAGACCTGTTATGATCTATTGGATATGTACCAGGATAATCATACCATCGATAACGTATGGAGCACTAATTTGTTGGCCTAAGATCCTTCTAAAAATCAACTAAATAAAGTTCAAAGAACAGCATGTATAGCTTTACAGGAATTATGAAAACAACTCCAACTGCAGCAATGGACGCACTCTTGAACCTGACTCCATTGCATTTAGTTGTAATGGAGGAGGCAAGAATGGCACTCTATAGATTGCAACACACTATGCAACTAAGAATTCCTGATATAGACTCAGGTTTGCTAAGAATAAAATACATAGGAGATGCATCTTTAGAAATGCCGTCAGACTATAAAATTCCAATTAAACATTTTATAAAGAACTTCAGGGTCATTATTGATTCTGAACGTTGGATGAATAAAACTCTGGAAATTCCTCTGGATTTTACAGATGGCTTGAAGGATAGCTCAGGAACAGGATCTGGAGTATATGGCATAAAACCAAGGTGCAAAAAGTTCTTTCTCTTGGGTGAATATGCTACTGTTTTTGAAACAGAAATTTATGCTATTATTCAATGCATATACGAAAATATAAGGAGAGCTTACACTGGTAAACAGATTCGTATCTTCTCAGATAACCAGGCTGCACTTAAGGCTCTGCACAGCCGTAAGTTAAGTCAGGACTGGTTTTAAACTGCCTAAACATGCTCACAAGGCTTGGCAGAACAGAATGAAGTTCAACTCATTTGGGTGCCAGGTCATAGTGGCATAGAGGGAAATGAAAAAGCTGATGAACTTGCAAGACAAGGAGCAGCTTCACAATTTATTGGGCCAGAGCTGGCTCTAGGAATATCTCAATACTTAGTAAGAGAGGCTATTAAGAACTGCTCCAAAGCACATCATAAAACCTGGCTTAAAACTCCAGGAAACAAATGTGGTATACTATTTATTAGAAAACCATGTAAGAAAAGAGCTGAAAGCTTACTTAAGTGTAACAGATTTACCTGAGAACAATTATTGCATATCTCACAGGATAATGATCCTGTGAAAACGCATCTTAACATGATGGGAGTGTTTCAATGTAACTTTGATTGCAGACAATGCAAGAAAGAAACTGTAACAGCCCAGCACATTATATGCTGCTTTTGAGAAAACGTTTTTAGAACCAGAAGCATTTGAAACCATATCTGTTATGAGACTGTATTCTTTGGTAAAGGGAGCAGGCATAATGAATTGGTTTTAGATACAGATAGCACGAGCCCAAGGCTGAAATACGTCCGGAGCAATGGTGGGAATCTGTATCATATGAGACAAAAAATGAGACAAGTTGATTCCACATTTTACTACAGAATATGTTTCCTATACTGTTACCTAAATCAACAGTTGTTGCCATATCAACAGTAGAATGAATCTTTAGAGCATATATATAATTCGAAGTATCATAAACATTTACATTTTCCTCTCATAATCACCTCAAAGGAAGCATTTAAGCAACAAGCTCTTTCTTAAAAACTTTTAAAAAAAAACTGCAAAGTAATGAATGTTTCAGCAAGGAACCTGAGAATGTCCAAAGGGCAGAATATGCTGATAATTTATTAACAGGTAAATACAGATAATTATCTGTTTTGCATACAGTAGTACTGTTACGAAAAATTTGTTTTTCCATTACTATATGGCATATGGTTTTAGAAAGCATATGAGCTAAGCCAATGCTTGCCTGCCATGGCTGCACTGCTGCCAAGCGATGCACCAGAGTGAGGAAAGTGGGGAGAGAGAAAGAAGGAAAGTAACATTTGTCGTGTCACAAACTGTCAGAACATAAACTTACATAGCAAACGATGCTTCTATATAGCATTATAGCCTGTAGCATTCAATATTAATGTACTTCTTTACTGAAAACAGCATGCCTGAATTTTTGAAAGCAACTTATTGTAGAGGAGTTGCTAGCTTGTCATCCTCCTCGTCCTCTTCTTCCTCATCCTCATTTAATTTGGAATCAGTTTCCTGCACATTTTTATCACCAATTTTTGCATGGTGTTATTGCGAGTACTTCTTTGTGGAAATCCTTTCTGGAGTTTTTCACAGTGAGCAACACAATTAGCCCAGTCTTGTTTTGTCACTCAGTCAAGTGCAGCATGCATAAGCCTTTCAACGTCGGCAAGACGAAAAGTAATGTTTTCTTCAGTGACTTCCCACATTATCTTAGCCCAAATCACTTCAATGGGGTTGTACTGGCAATGATAAGGAGGTAAATGAATAATTTGGTGCCTGTTTTCTAATGCAATTTGATCTAGCTTCTACCTTTTTTCTTGCATTGTGTACTGTTTATTACTTTCTCTACTACGTATAGTAAGTAGGGGAAGTATTGTATTCCACCCAAAAATTCGATACCGAGATTTCACCAGAAATACATGTTTTGAGACCCCCTGAATCCAAAAAAAGCATTTTTGGAAACATGTCCGTGTGTGTGTCTGTGTGTCTGTCTGTGAACAGCATAACTCAGAAACGAAGTCGGATAAACACCAACTTGGTATTTAGGTTCACTATCTTCCAGAGAGCGACACGAAGGTTTTCAAGAAAATCCCCCCACCCCAGATTACCCTTTACATGGAAGATTTTTCAAAAATCTTAATTTTCTCAAAAATGGCTCTAACGATTTTGATTAAAATATCATATGTTTAAGGTATTTTCATGACAAATAAAATGTATATCTTGAATTTTCTGGGAATGTCTCCAAAAGTATTCTTCATTGTGAACGACTTTTGCATAACTGGTAAACCATAAGAGATAGACAAAATTTTACTACACAAAAAATGTAGATCGCGTCAAAATACACAATTTATGTCATATACATGTTTTTTGTTGAGTGAACCATTTTCGAGATATTTCTTGTTATTCCCTTAAATTTTTCAATACTTATTTTTTCAAATGGGAATTCGTTATTCATTTTTGTCTTGGATATGCAAAGAGTATTTATCTGTGGCAAAGGGAATGGTGATGCACCTAGCAACCAGCTATTAAGAGATATGTATGTGCTTAAAGTTAATGTATTTCTATGTTGCCCTTGTAAATATATATTCCCCTTACATCTACAAGAAAATTAACAATAAGATAGAGTCTGCAAATGTTTATCTCGATTAACATGAAGTAGCTGGAGAATAAGGGTTTGTAAAAATAGCTTGTACAAGAGTACAGAAAGTCATGTGAGTGTAACACATCAGATTTTTTTTATGTTCTGGACATGCAAAGAGAATGGAATGCACCACATCGCAACAAACTCTTAAAAGATTTGACTATCGCTTATAACCTACCATATTCCCCTGCATCTACAAGAAAATTAACAATAAGATTGACATCTCGATATCTTGATTAACATGAAGCATATGGAGAATAAGCATTTGTAAAAATATTTTGTACAAGAGTAGAGAAAGTCATGTGAGTGTAACACATCAGATTTTTTTTTGTAACAATTCTACTCTAATTTCAGAAGGGTGGAATGCTATGTTATTATATGCCAGCCAGTCCTGAATATTTTGCTTTTTGGAATTAGTAGAGGGAGATTTATCTAAGATTTTAGAATATTAACTTGCATTATTGATGACGATGATTTACCCCAGTTCTAAAAACTTTAAAAATTTATTTATGAACCATTCTGTGTAAGAATCTGCATTCATTTCAGAATGATACTCAACATTTTTATTCCCTGGTCTGGAACGGAAAACCCACTTGCTTTTGGGAACGAATCCTGTTTGTGCAGATCCTGCATGATAAATTATAAGCCTGTTTCCTTTCCCTACAGGTATCTTGAGTCAACCTCTTCCCATTGAATCTTGCCATATGTTTTGCTTGCAATGATTCTGATTTGCCCATTTCTCATCAAGGTAAAAAATGGGGTGGTATTTCCAGATTCCCTTATTATATGCATAGTTCTTAAAATTGTATTCACAATATCGCCTCTTTCTAGCAAGAATTTACACCCAACATTAGTTTTTTTGTATCTGAAGCCCAGATTTTTCAGTATTAATCCCATTGGAGTAGAGGAACCCATATAATCTCATTTTCCCTCACAATATGAACCAGCATTTTAATACACTTGTCATACATTTCATATATTAAGTGGCGAAGTACATCCTTTTCGAAATAATCTAAATTGGAAACACTTTTTTGTTTTCTAGCCTCTTTCATAATGCGCAACACAGTATGTACACTCACATTGCACGCTTTGGCCATGAGTTCCTGGCTTTGTGAAAAATTTATTTGATCATGCACTTCCTCAGATGACAATTCCTTGAAGAAAGAGTACATTTTAAACACAATATTTCTGGCCTGGGAGAGGAGTACTTGCCCTTAGTGCCTGCACCACTGGTACCAGGTTTTGAAAGTGACATTATTAACACTTCACAAAACAGAGAATGTAAAAATAAAAGCTTTATGCTTAATGTCACAGTTACACAAAGCACTTAAAACTTAATGTGCCTCACGAATTGGTCTTGAACCGAACTTCAATGTACATGCGCGCGGTTTCCAACTGCAGAAAACCGTGTTCAATTAATTTATAAAGGAAATACTGCAGTTTAAAACGTTATTCCATAAATGTTTCACCGACCACTGCTTCATGAAAAGAAATAACACATGGACAAGGCAGGAAGTTGGAACATATCGTAAACAAATATACAACAGTAAGCAATATTTATCTCTAGAACAATAACTTAAGAAGTATATAACATAGAAACATGACCTTTGGACAGGCTGCTTCAAAATTTGTTGCCACATACACCTAGGCACATTACAATGTCAAATTTCTGATAGTAATTTTGGGCAAGAGGAAACACGTTCCTCACGCTTGTGCCATGGGTGTCCGAACTAGGCAACACTGCATGTCTATGATAGGCCAAGTGGCTCTAGGCAAGTCCCTCCTAGTACTGCCTCATATTGCCTTCTAATACTGTATGCCATATAGGAGTCAATTAATAATCTTATACTAATTTAAAATTTCAGTGTTCAGATTAAGTGTATATTTTCAGAGAAACAATACTTAATACAGTAATAGTAATAACAACCAATGGCCATACAAACATAACTTCTGCATTAATACCAAGCAGAAGTCTGCACTTCATTGCAAAATCTAACAAAAAGGGTTTTTCCTGCTGTACTGAGGCATAACATGTATCGGCTTTGTAGCCAATAGATAAATAATTATGTTTTCTTTTTGGTAAGAAGAAACAAGATGTCCAATAAATAGAAATGTTCCTTAATTTGGAAAATTACATGAAAAACTTATTTTGGTTCTTTATTAAGCTGTGAGTTATCAGTTTCTTTGCTTTATATCAGAGAGTATTGGAGGAAAAACTCTGCTGTAAATTATTCATGCGAGTCATTTTCTACCCTGTTACATGCACTGCACTACTAAAGAACAACTACACTCAAATAATGCCCAAATATTGGTGCAAATTGCTACACTTTTCTAACTAGTGAATGAAGTGTCTATGCTTGGAGGAAAGCGATGCATGCCCTGGGAAATTAAGCATAATTTTGATACCATTTTAAAACATATTTAAAGTTTCTGTGTACTGTAAAATAAATAAAAATAAATTGATAAGTAAGTATTCATTTATTTAAGGTGAGTCGGAATTGTTACACTAACATCACTTAAGTTTACTCACTTAACATGTTTTGGGAAACAGTTGTTCCCATCCTCAGAAGCTAATCCGACTGGCCCGTGTTGTTGGTGTTTCCGTTTTGTGTACTGGATACTGTGGTGGCATCTTGTGGTGGTGAAATGTACTTCCAGAGGGGACTTGGTGGCGGAAAATCACATTAGATGTGTGTTGTGTTTTAGAATGGTGATGTACTCCCATGCATCTAATTCAGCTGCAAATTTGGCTGGTTTGACTAATGTAATATTGGGTTTGATGTTGTGATTAGTGCTCCAAAAATGGTATGAAACTGCAGATTTGTCCATTTGTTTGTATTTGATACATCTCATGTGCTCCTTTAGCCTAGTTTCTAGGGTTCTTTTTGTCTTACCTATATATACTTTATTGCAATCCGAACAACTGATTTTTAGATTTCAGCTTTTTTGTCTTGTGGAATGGGGTCTTTTAACTTGTTACAAAGTAATTTCTTTATGTTAAATATGTTCTGTGGGGCTAGGCTGATGTTGTGTTTCATGAAAATCTTAAATTTGTGATATGTTCTTGGATGGTATGTGAATTTCTTGAACTTTAGCTGTTTATCTTGCTGGCTGAGATTTGTTGTGTCTTTGATGTGTTTCTGTCATTTGAATTTTGCAATTTTTTTGTCAATTGTTGTTTTGTTGTACCCATTATTTATTGCTGTGTTTACTATGTGCTGGTATTCTAACTGGTATTCTTGTTTATTTAAGGGGTATATACCAGTCTATGTGTTAGGCTGTTTAGTACTGCATGTTTGTGTGTGGTTGGATTGAAACTCTTATGTTTTATGTAATTGGTAGAGTGTGTTGGCTTCCTGTATATGGCCAAAGGTTATGTTCTTTTGTTCTCTGATGATTTTTAGGTCTAAAAATGGTAGCATGCCTTCTTTTTCTATTTCTATGGTGAATTTTATTGATTGGTTCTGCAGGTTTAGTAAAGCTAAGGAGTTTGTATGACCCTATTAGGGACAACAGCGAAGATGTCGTCAACATATCTGTGCCAAACTTTAAAAATGTATGGGAAGGAAGTTGTTATGTGTGTTTCCAAGTAATTCCTAAATAGATCTGCAAGGAAAGGTGAAAGTGGGTTGCCCATGGTTAGACCTGTTGGTTGTTGATAGAACTTCTTATTGAAACTAAAACAATTTTGTGTAATGCACAAATTGGTAAGTCGTATGAGGTCTTCTATTTCTTCTTCCAGCGTGTTAGTCTGCTGGAGCCATTTCTTTAATTGATGCAGGAGTTGATCTGTAGGGACACTTGGAAATAGTGCAGTGACATCAAAGGAAACTAATCTGTCTTCTGGTTCGAGTTCCAGGGATTTTATCTTCTGTATTAAATCTTCTGAATTCATTATGTTTTTACTATTGAATTTTGGTAGTGAAGAGAATCTCTGAACTAACCATTTTGCCAGTTTGTAGGTAGGAGAATCAATATTGCTGACGATTGGTCTCATCAGCAAACCAGCCAAATTTGCAGCTGAATTAGATGCATGAGAGAAGATCACCATTCTAAAACACAACACACATCTAATGAATTTTGATTTGCCGCCACCAAGTCTCCTCTGGAAGTACATTTCACCACCACAAGATGCCACCCAGTATCCAGTCCACAAAACGGAAACACCAACAACACGGGCCAGTCGGATTAGCTTCTGAGAATGGGAACAACCGTTTCCCAAAACATGTTAAGTGAGTAAACTTAAGTGATGTTAGTGTAACAATTTCAACTGACCTTAAATAAATTCAATAACACATCACTGTTTCTAGCTTCTTTTTAAATATCAATGTAATTCATTTATTTGTCTAGATCAATTGGAATTTAAACAAGAAATTTTGAAAGTTGCATATATTGGGTAGAAGCAAGATAGATGCCATCCTTTAAACCAAAGAGAGACTTCAACGAGTACCTTGAACAAAATTATGAACACTTTACTTCTATCATTCCTAGATTTTTAAAAACATGCTTTGGAAAGAGATGTTTAACATCATTATTTTGCAGGTGAATGAGAATTATTCGTGTTGAAAGGCTTCTCAATGCAGTTTTGCATTTGCAGCAAACTAACAAAAGAAACTAAAATAAAAAAAACTTGGTTTAAATTTGAATGACAGAATGAAAGAAAATAAGCATTTTTATTTACATATGGTTAAAGTAGAACTAAGTAGGTGCAGCACGTTTTAATTGTTGACACAAAAAACAAAATTTACATGCTTAGCTTAGCATTCATGAAAGCAAATAAAAACTAAATGGATATTATAGAAAAAAATGAGCCAGAGTTAAAACACATCAACTACATCACAACATCACGACAAAAAAGTCTTGATCAGTTTCGAGAGCTACTTGCCCTCATTGTCGGCAACTTATGATGATGATGAGAGCAAGTAGCTCTCGAAATTGGTGAAGATGAAAAACATGTAAGTTATGTTTTGTCTCAACTTTGACTCATTTTTTTCTATAATTTCAAATTCACATCATTGCTACTAGTTTATACAGATACATGAACAAGATGGGTGTTTTATTTTGCAATTTATGGGAATACAGTAACTCAAAATTACATATATTCTTTAAAAATATAATAGAAGAGACTAAAATTGTCCCAAATTACTTTATTCAAATCTTCATTAAAATAAAACAACAATGATAAAATGTAAAGTATTAGTGATGCCTTCCACAGATACTATTGTCTGAATAGAAGGTAGGTCATGACAGCAGTATAATTGCAATCTATTAACTTTTACAAAAGCTACAATTTATACAAAAGAAAAATGGTAACTTACGGTTTAGCAAAGAACTTGAGAAAGAAAATCAAGATAACAGAAAATGTATATCAACTGTTTTTCTGCCACATACTTAAATAAGTCTTGCCTTAATCGTTCCATAATTGACTTGGGTGCCATAAGAAATGTATGCTACTTATTTTTTCTGCTGAAATAAGAGTGTAAAAATTAAAATGGTTATTATAATTTTTCATTCTCTCTGCATGTAGAGAGAACTCCTATTAAAAGGATGACATCTATACCCCTTGTACCTGGTATATACAAATTATAACTGTACCTTGCTAAATAATTACAAAAGTTACAATATTCTTCCATGATGATTTCACTAGCTGCATACAGAATGAGTTTACCTATGGCTTATACAAAAAAAAATGCTTTACTCCTAATGTGCTAAAACTTATTGTTTTGAGTATTTACCTGTTATTTCTTCTGAACTTCCCATCACCAAGGTATAATTTCACCCACAGCAAAAGTGAGAAAACAAACAAAGAAACTCCATTAATATCACAATCCCAAGGACAAAAGAGCAATACAACACCACACACACACACAAAAACAAATGCAAACCTCCCAAATTAGTGTGTTAGTAACAGTGCAAAATGTACAAGCGCAAGTATATAAATAAATTCAAACAATATTGATCTTAGTACTATTGCATTATATCTCTAGATAATACCAGAAGTCTAATATGTATTTGGAGATAGAAGTACAAAAGGAGTCCAATCCACACAAAGTACAAGCTAAAATGTTTGAGTTTAAAACTTTTCTTCTGTTTCAAAATTGTATATATCTTCATCTGCACTATGGTACCCTTGTCTCAAAAATCACGATTTTGTAGAATTGGTATATTTTGCATGTGTATCTTCATTAACAACCATATTCAGAGATGATAGCCAACGAGGCTCAACACTGTGATAGTTATGGCATAAAACTGCATCTTATCATCAACAATTCGTTGCATATGAGTTAGCACTTTTAGTATTTTATGAATTTTAAATAACATTTCTAAAGCACTGTAATTCTTGTTTTGGTTTACATGCTCAAGAATTTAATCCTACTCACTACTATTCTTTTTATACTTTTTAACTACTGAAGATATAGAAAATTTTTTTAATGTCATTTAATCAGACAAGTCACATCAGGCAATGGAGGAAATATTCAAATGAACCCTAACTCTTGAGACACTAAAGATACTTGGTTTTTATCGCATAGAATATGGGATCCAAATAAAAGCCTCATCCAGGCAGCCTGACCCAACCAGAAATTGAACTTCTGCCACAAAAAAAAAATCTGTCAGCAATCCAATTCACCACTGAGTGTTCTATTATTCACATATCTGTCTCAGTCTTTAGCTGAAACCTGTCATTTTGCAAAGATCCTAGGCAGATCAAGGAAAGCCAGCATATGCTGAAAACATGCAAAAGTATACGTTAAGCCGTTGTTATTCATGAAATGACAGAACTTATTAAGCGTATAGTGTAACTCTGACCTAACTAACCTAAACTACATCTCTTGCCATCTGCCAGCTTTTATGGGCCCATCAGATGGCGGGAAGAATTAAGTTACACTACACAATGGCTTTTAATGATCTATTGAAGAAAGAGTATCTTGAGTCGACTCACTCTTTCTTCAATATATTTGAATGCTTTACTGTGTGCAAGTTCCAAGTTTCAAGAAACTCTTTTAATGATCTACCTAGGATCTTTGTAAAATGATGGACTTCAGCAAAAGCCTATGACGTGTCCACCCAAAAACAGAATCACAGAATTTTGATACTGGAGGATATCTCAATTGCCATTACTTTGGATATTGCAAAATACTTAACACTTATAAAACAAGACAATGGACAAATGCAACACAGAAACAAAAGTTAGGAAATTCAATTCACAGGATCTTTTGGTGAATACTACACATTAAATCTGAAGCTCTGAACAATATCATTTGCACAGTTCAGTCATACAGAAATCTCTTAATCTTTATTACAGGTTAAGGCAATGTACCTGGAAATTGGCTGAAAAACTTTAACATATAGAAAAATGTTCTTTCTCATGTTTATAGCACATAACTTTGAACACTTTTTATTTAAACATCTCACCAAATGCAAAGGCTTTAAAAGTGATAACTTACAGACTTTATATTGGGAAGCCAGAGGGAAAATGATGCAGATCAATTAATCCCCAGTGTCATTGGTGAACAACTTTTTATTTAATAAGTTCGGCAATTTTTAACTACAATTTAAATACTTCTCAGCATAGCACTGAATTACAAATTCTAATTTTCAATGTTGCTTTCCTAAAAACTTTTTTCCTGATTTTCCATTACTTAAAATGCTTCATCTGTCAATATTTCTGACCAATTAATTTCTCATCTTCAATGAAACTTCAGGAATGATTTTTGAAGTCTCGTATCTGTTTTGGATAGTGACTAATTATTTTATATTAAGTACAAGGGCTGTATAAAAAGTAATGAGAACTATTTTTTTTTTCTCTGAAATGACTTTGTTGACAGAGGTACTTACGAGGGCGGATTGATAAGTCAATGACTATATAAAGAAAATGACAATTTTTTTCAAAAAATAAATTATATCTCTCAACATAGTCTGCTTTCAATTCAATATACATTGTCCAACGTTTCTCCAATTGGTTTAACAATTCCAAAAAATATGATTTTTTGAAGTCTGCAAAATATGTTTCTGCCATGATGTGTTCACTAAACATGAATTATTCCCAGGGAGCCAATTTTTCACATTTGCGAAGAGGAAGAAGTTGCTCGGAGCCAAATCCGGAGAATATGGTGGATGAGGTAGCAGTTCGTAGCCCAATTCCACAAATTTTGCGATGGCAATGGCTGACTTGCATGCGGGTGCATTATCCGGGTGAAAGAAAACCTTTTTCTTCACCAAATGGGGTCATTTCTTTAACAATTCCTTGTGAAACTGATCCAGCATTACGGCATAATATGAACCTGTGATCGTTTACCCTTTTCCAGGTAATGGATGTCTATCACCCCTTATGAATCCCAAAAGACAGCTGCCATGATTTTTCCTGCCAACGGAATGGTTTTCTCTTTCTTTGGAGCAGGTTCACCGAAGGAAATCCACTGCTTTGATTGTTGTTTGGTTTCAGGTTGATAGTAATGGATCCAACTTTCATCCACTGTGATGCCGCAAAAACTCATTTGGGTTGCGCTGGAACATGTTCAAACATTCCTGTGAAATGGTCACACGATTCCGCTTGTTCTCAACTGTGAGCAGTTACAGCACCCATCTTGCTGACAGCTTTCTCATACCCAAAACTTTGTGCAGAATGTTATACACCTGTTCGCTTGAGATGTTTACGGTCTTGGCTATCTCACGGATTTTCACTCAGAGGTCTTCCAACACAATATCGTGAACTTTGTTCACCATTTCTTCTGTTGTGACCTCAATCGGATGTCCTGTGCGTATGGCATCTCTTGTGCTATGTTGGCCACATCAAAATTCTGTAAACCATGCCATGTGATGGAGCAGAGTCCCCATAATACTTGTTCAGCTTTTCTTCTGTTTCCTTCACTGTCTTACCACGCAAAAAGTAGTGCTTTATCAGAACACGAAATTCACTTTTCTCCATTTTCTATGAAGCAACACACATCTGCTTAATTTAGATGCTCTTAACAATGTTCTAAGAAACAAATGACGACAAATTTCTGCGATTATACCCAGAATAGATGCAAGACTTGGGTGCAAACCAGAAACCTGTGATTAGAACACTATCTCTCATCAAAATCATGAACTTATCAATCTGCCCTCGTATAGTTACACACCTTCAATATAATTGCCCCCGTTATTTATGACCTTTTGCCAAATGTTCGGAAAGTGCCGTATACCATCTATGCATCTATTTCTGTTGATGTCCCATATTGACCGTCCTATAGCATGGATAATGTCATCTCTGGTGTTATACTGCATCCCTCACAGTGGTTCATTCACTTTGGCAGAGAGATCGTAATCACAGCGACTCATGTCGGGCGAGTACGGTGGATATTCCAGAATCTCCCATTGCCACCGTACTCACTCACCCGGCATGAGTCCCTGTGATTACGATCTCTCTGCCAAAGTGAAAGAACCACTGCGAGAGATCTGGTACAAAACCAGAGATGACATTATCCATGCTATAGGGTGGTCAATATGGGACATCAACAGAAATACATGCGCAGATGGTACACGACACCTTCTGAACATTTGGTAAAAGGTCATAAATAAAGGGGGTGATTATGTAATACAGTAACTTCAGTGAAAAAAAATAGTTATTACTTTTTATCCAGCCCTTGCATTTTCTTCTTCTTTTTCTTTAACTGATTGCCTTCCTCTTTGTAGAACTTACACACCCGACGACTTACAAGCCAATGCCTTGAGGCATTGGCTTGTAAGTAGCCTGTCAAGGAGCAAGTAAACTCTGGATCATAGCATAGCCAGGATGGGTAATCAGCCCAATGCCTGGTATGGCGGTGAAGAAGAAGGAAATGAAATGTAGTGATGAAAGGGATGATATGAAATTCGCGGATCAAATTATCCAAACCAGCATTTGACTAGTGACTGAAGAAAATGATGCAACTTTATGTTTACGTAATATGTTTTTACGTAATGTTGTTAAAACTTGAAGATCTTATGTTGTGCTGCTTTTGTTTTGTTTGGTTACATAATTTTTAACTGCCCCACGTATGGGAGCCAATTTGTAACGGTATTAGTTATAATGTTGATGCTTGTGATGTTTGTGTATGTGTGTTTACTTCACGCGTTGCCATCTTGTGACGTCATTCATTTGTTTGGTCTGTAGCTCCATCTTGTGTTAGCAATTTGCATCAGTGTTAGTGTTCGTTTGATTTCATTTCAAATGTCCTCCGGCTAGCTATTATCCTGTTGGCTTGGGCACGTATCTCTATACAGGTTTTGAAACGGAAAGGAATCTTTTATCCAAAAATTACACTGATGAAGAAATTTGTTTTATAATTTTTATTGTCGAACACGTTCACTATCACTTTTACATATTGACCTAGATACTCGCCAAACTGAAACTGTTATAATACTTCTTACTGATCACTTTTAATTCACGTACTTCAACTTTGTGTATAATTAACTTTATAATACTTTAGATTTTCGTAACTTGTGAATCTATAGCCGACGTATCTCATACAAATATTTTGACGAACTGACGAACTTAAGGCGACGTGTATTGCACAAAGAATTTTGATGAACTGGCCTGAATACGACGTGTAATGTATGAATGCTTTCGGCGAACTGAAGGACTGACTGACGTTACCTCTAACTTGGCTTCTATTTATACCCCTACATCTAGATACGCCTAAAGATTATAACTGAATTGCAATTGGCTAATAAAACGCGCCAACATTAGCGTCTATCTAAATATCCAATGAAAACCACGAATACATATGCTTTTAGGGAAACATTCCAGAAGGTTCTCAACGGAAAAAACGCGCGAACATTACGTAACTTCCTTGTTCCCAATAATGATAAACAGCTCACCCCCCTTTCTGCATTATTGCGCTATTATTGACAGTTTCAGTAAAGCCGTATAACTTATTTCCCAATAATAATTACAATTAATAAACATCTGAAATCAATGTCACATAAAAATGCATATTCATATTACAATCATTATTTACATTTAAGTAATTTGTGATACAAATTACTGCATCAAAAACCATGAAAAAACCTTCAGTCAGATTGGTTGGCCCTGAGTGTTTGAAACCAGGACCTTCCGAATGCGGCCACCAATGTCACCACCTGAGCTATCCTGCTCAGTTTAAATATTTTCATGGTTTAATATTGTGAAAGTGGGAAAAAAATATAAATGGAAAATGCTTTTTTTTGGGGGGGGGGCATAATTGAATTTTAAAAATGCTTATTTTATTTTTCTGCATGATGATTTGTTAAGACCAAAATAAAATTTTGCATAAGATGTAAGGAATTGTTCGCACATGGAGCATTTTTAATTAACTTACAAACATTAATTAAATCGATATATCAACAAATTAATACCTCAAAAATAAATGCAGTTTATTGAAATTTTGTATACTCCCTTTATAGTACACTAGCTGGTTTACCCAATGCTGCATGGTCAACATTTTAAATCTGAATGAAGAATTAGTTTCATTTTCCTTCCCCAATTTTTATGAAATTATTGTACAATGATCTAGAGGATTTTTATGGTGAATCCTCTTGTTTACCCCTAATATTTATAATTTCGTACAGCTCTAACTATTCCTAATAATGGATGAAAAATCCCCTGATATTTATGTGAAACTCGGTGGAACATCTGATTTCCTTAACCTAAGCCCTACAATCTTTCAAGTTCTGGAATACTGCATAATCTACAAGTACCTTTGGTGGTGGAAGATCATCAGTTGGAATAGCAAGTAGCTTTTTAGATTTAAAATAGAGAGTTGAGGGTTGTTACACTACATCACTATAACATTCTTACTTGAACGCGTTTCGGGAGACGGCTTGTTCCCGTCGTCAGCATTTTCTCTCAAACAGTTTGAGTTGAGAGAAAATGCTGATGATGGGAACAAGCCATCTCCCGAAACGCGTTCAAGTAAGAATGTTATAGTGATGTAGTGTAACAACCCTCAACTCTCTATTTTAAATTATGACACATCACTGTTACTAGCTTCTAAATCTTCAAAATTAGTCAAGCTTTTTAGATAATCATATTACAGTGGAATCTCGTTAGCACGTTCCTCATTAACACGTTTTCCCGTGTATTACGTTGAATTATAAAAGTCCCGGTACCAAATCACCAAATATAATAAATAATGTTTGCTTAGTGCGTTTTCCCGGTCCTGCCTACTACGTTTGAATTTTGACGTCCTCATTTGCTATTTTGGCCAATCCTTGATCGGTACAGTGGGAGTAGGCGTTTATTATAACACGTTCATAGTTTGACGTCCTCATTTGCTACTTTGGTCAATCCTTGGTCACGGGGTGGATATCGGCAGCCAATCACATGCATGCATTTAAATACTTGTGTGACACGATTTCTGTGGGCGGGATAGAGAATGCTTTACCTTGGCGTGGTAAACGCGGTAAACGCTAACGATAGTTTCTAATGTTGAGTGATGACCAAACAACCGTAGATTGTATTTTAACTTTTCATTTACAATGAAAAAAATCTGATGTGTTACACTCACATGACTTTCTCTACTCTTGTACAATCTAATTTTACAAACGCCTATTCTCCATATGCTTCATGTTAATCGAGATATCGAGATGTCAATCTTATTGGTAATTTTCTTGTAGATGCAAGGGAAATATGGTAGCTTTTAAGCGATAGTCAAATATTTTAACGCTGGTTGCTATGTGGCGCATTCCATTCTCTTTGCATGTCCAGGACATAAAAAAAATGAATAACGAATTTGAGAAAAAGTATAAGTATTGGAAAATTTAAGAAAATAACAAGCAATATCTCGAAAACGGTTCACTCAACAAAAGAAATGTATATGACATAAGTTGTGTATTTTAACGCGATCTACATTTTTTGTGTAGTAAAATTTTGTCTATCTCTTATGGTTTACCAGTTATGCAAAAGTCGTTCACAATGAAGAATACTTTTGGAGACATTACCAGAAAATTCGAGATATACATTTCATTTCTCATGACATTATCTTAAACATATGATATTTTCATTAAAATCGTTACAGCCATTTTTGAGAAAATTAAAATTTTCGAAAAATCTTCCATGTAAAGGGTAGTCTGGGGTGGGGGGATTTTCTTGAAAACCTTCGTGTCGCATCTCTGGAAGATACTGAACCTAAATACCAAGTTTGGTGCTTATCCGACTGTTCGTTTTTGAGTTATGCGCACACGCACGCACGCACACGTTTCCAAAAATGCTTTTTTTGGATTCAGGAGGTTTCAAAACATGTATTTCCGGTGAAATCTCGGTATCGAATTTTTGGGTGGAATGCAATACTTCCCCTACTTACTATACGTAGTAGAGAAAGTAAAAAGAAAGTGTAGTAGGTAAATAACCAACAGTGAAAAGCTGAAAATCCTTGATGTAATCACAATCCAAATATAAAACATGTCGATATAGTGCGGAAGTTCCGTCAATCTTAAACACGATTGTTAGCAAACCTAAATTGATTGAAACTGCTTTTAAAGAAGGGAAAAATACTAAAACAAAATTTTTCTCTTGGAAAATAGGATCAGAAGAGGACCGGAACGAAATTTGTTGCATGGAAACACCTCCGTATTCAAATCGTCTTGTATACACCAAAGATAATATCGTCTATTGTACTCGTAACACGATGCACGCTCATAATTTTTTCTTTTTTAGCAGAAATTGTTATCACGTGTGTAATAAAACACACAGCAAAACCACTATTGCCGCTTCCACAATTCGCAATTTATTTTCTCAAAAACATTCATAACCTAAAAAATCCAAGTTGACCAAAATAAAAGCTTAAATTATTTATTCTCAGGCTTTGTGTATCCAAATCCATTTAAACATATTCAATTTAACATGGAAACGCGGATCGTATTCAGTATGAAATTGTACTCAAAATCGATTTAAATTGCCCATGGAGACGTAGTAATTATTAGATTTTTATTACCTATGTTCTTAAATTGCAGATTTTGCATTTTCGTTAACACGTTTTCCCACCTATGACGTCCAAATACTTAGGTCCCTGCAAAAACGTACTAACGAGATTCTACTGTAGGTGAAAGTTTAAACCTTTGCACCTTCTTTTTGTCCTGTAGTTATTTAATAACATAAAAGCTACATAGTTTTCACATAATACAGAAACCTCTAACATATACAATGAAATAGAGGTGAAGCTGGTGAATAAGAAGATTTCACACTCCCAAGTCACAAAATAATGTCTTTGGAAAAGACACATGGCCTGCGAGCATCAAGAAAAATAATATCCTCAGTTGTTAACCTTTATGTGGCAAAACCTTTGCTTATCCACCTGCCCATAAGGGCATATTCTCCTGAGAGTGGATTTATGTTATGTGAAGCTTGAACCATAAGTGGGTGACAAGTACAGAGGCCACTGCCCTATAAAGGGTTAATTATAAAATATTGGTTCACTGATTTCTAATGTTAGCAGTTTTCTCTCTTTATGCAATTATTTAGCATGCCCTGCTAATGAACTCCATTACAACATAAGCACAAAGGGGATAAAGTAAAAACTTTCTTACATTAGGGTTATTAAAATCTTTTGGCATTGGTACTGAATGTATATTGTAGCATTATAACCATACTCAATTCTCTTTTGTTTTACTGGGTCTTGTCTTCTTAACTGCTAAATCATCTGTTTGGAATGAAATATCTGCAGCATTTGCCTTATTTTACACTATTTTCTGAGGAGTAACTAGAACTATTTTCTATTCCATGGCAATATCACCGAAAATCAAAGATTTCTTCACAAGTATGTTCTTTTATAACTCCAATGTGTTCGTATTCTAGTACATAGGCTTTACAAATCCTTTTTAGTCTTTTAGTAATTTATGAATTGAAATTAGGTGTTTTATAGCCCATGTCCGTCAGAAGAACAGGACTCTTCAATGGTGAAAGAATTATCAAAATTGGTTGAGTGGTTTTTCAGATCTCATGCACTCATGCACGCACACACATATACAAATTTTCTATGTTTATAATATCAGTATAAATTACCATTTTGCAATAAAATTTTAAGTCATTCAAATAAGAAATGTGGATTTTAAGATTTCTCACAGGGCACTGCCTTAAATTTCTTTCTGCATGAAAAAATTCTTCCTACGCCTAGAGAAGACTTCTGCTAACGTACTCATAATCGGCACTGCAATTGCTCATGTGGCAAGTATTCACCATGGGGTAAAGAAGGCCAGTATGGCAAAAGTCAACACCACATGGTGACTGGTTGCACAAAGTGTGAGCATTGGAAAAGTTGACTGTTCCCAAAATAAGCATGCAGGAGAATCAGGCTATTTCCATAAACATTCTAAATGTGGCTTACAGTAAAATATGTGTGAAAAATAAATTTCCAAGTTCAGTAATCTGATGTTTCCTATCAGTGGCAATTCAATTGATGATTAATACATTACAAGAGCTAAAATGTTACGTTTGCTGTACTCATGCTCTTACTGAAATAAGGTGCTAGTCAATGGTGAAGTATATAGTTGTCCTTGTATTCTTAAAGCAGCAATCTCCATACATTAGTAAGGATATATTATACTTTTACAATAAATTTATATCTTAAGCTGTTTAACATTACCATTGCTAGCATGCATTGCACCTTTTTATATATACACACATTTCATTTAGTTAATTTTATAACTAGCAAAATGCAAACAAGAGCAGATATATTAAACACCAATTTATAATATTACCTTTCAGCATCTGCACTGAGGAAAAATACACAAGTATTACAGGCAGTAAAACTTCTTTTTGTATTCTTTTATTATAGACAATTAAGCTGAACTAGTATTTAGTGATATTGTAAAGGTTGTCAATTCACTTAATGAAAACAAATTCAGAAAGTACTATCAATTTATAATCAGAACACCACAGTAAAATTCTAATACTTTTAGTAAGAAATAACCTTAAAAGCTTTCATTAGAGTTGCACACATTAAAACATTAGTGATCAGCGTCACATAAATGTAATGCATGCTATGTATTTTTTATGTCTGAACCATGGTCCATTGTTGAACATGTTTATATTTGAAATACATGTTTTGGTGTTCTAGAAAGTCACATCTTTCATTCTCTTGTAAGTAACTGTTGATATCAGTCGATATTGTGAGACTGAGCTTTAATTTTATTGTGATATTTATGTACTGAAATTTACTTTGTATCAAGGAAGAAGAGCAAATATAAATATGCAGGTATTGCATATACTGAATCCATTTTCTGCAAGTGTTTTAGACATGGAATAAGAATAGATTTTATCTTTCAAATGTATGTCAACCATTATTACATTTGATAAGATAAGTGTTTACATTTTGATGTTATATACAAGTAATGCTAAGCTCTAATGAGAGCAAAATATTTGTTTTATTATTTGCACATTTTCTTAAACACACCTTATTTTATTCTGGCTAACATTGCAAATTAGACCACCTTTATGATTTTGGGTTAATGTACCTGTCTGCGGATCAGGTGGTTCAATTCCTGGTACTTCTAGGAAATGTTCTGGGTATTTTCTTATATATTTATGGTTCGGATGTGATTGTAATTATTAGAATAAGTTAATTTCTATCATTTTAGGGAGCTTGCTGAAATTCTTGAACCAGGATTTATGGTCAAGGAAGTTTTTGACGTATTGTTTGGCGAGGAAAATCACAACGTAGAAGTTATGTTTACTGGTCCTCCTGACTCCAATATTTTGACTGATGAGGATTTACCAGACAAAGATGAAGAGAATCCTGATAATCTCTGTGGAAAACAGCTTCTTGCTCAGACTGGTGCAAACTACAGATGGAAGAGGGCTGTTACATGATCAACACACCATGTGAATACGTGGTGTCCAAACTGAAGCAGTAGAGAACAGAGGTTTTCTGAGAAGAGATATACTCAGTTCCCTAAAACTGCAAAATGGATAGACAGAGATTTTTAAACTACCACCAAAGAATTTAACACAACTAAAATACCTCCACATGAAACAAGAAACGTGATTGATGTCTTAGAGATTTTTCTCGACAATGAGCTAATTGACTTCATTGTTGATGGGTGTTGGATCCTAATTTTTAATTGGGACTAAATTTTGTGTTTTGGATGTCACACCAATAATTACCTGATAGCCCATCTGTATTGTGTTTTATAATATGTTCACTGCTTATATGTTAAAGCTTTTGCTCCTATTAATGCCTAGTGTTACATACCGTATGTTTCCGCAGATAAAATGATCTTCAGATAAGATAAGGTATAAAATTTCATCAAAGTTTTATAGTTTTAGCATATATCTGTCCTATAAGTAATCCTCCAAACTATCAATGGTCTGTGAATTTAGTTTAGATCAGTGATCGTCATTTGGATAATAATACACCTACTGATTTGGGCATTTGAGTAATGACCTTGACTATTCGTGAAAGCATCATATGGGCTATTCAATTTTGTGGACATACCCTCTCTGTACTAGTAAATAAATATGGTTGTAAGCGTAAAGGAAAAGCCTCCTTCAGCATTGTTACGTTTTTGCCTATAGAAGCACATGCCAAATCACAAACTCTCATGTACTTCTAACAAGTTTTGTTGTAGGTTGTGTCATGTGTTCAAACAATTTGTACTATAAGTGTAATCAACATAAAATTTGTAAAGTGAGGGTCTAATCATGGAACCAATGAAAAGAAAGAAATAGCAAGCTTCAAGTTAAAAGTTATAAAATAGGCTAAAGAATTGAAAAACTTGCTGCAGCAAGGGCTTTCAATATAACAATATGTCAAAAATATTAAAAAATGTCAATGAAAAAATGTTCTATGAGGAAAGGAATAGCTTGTTGGGCAGATTTAGAAAATAAAGTTGCAGAATGGGTACAAGAACAGAGTCAAAATTGTTACAACAAATATGATTAGGATTTATGGATTAAGTGGGCACGGGCTAATTCAGAACGAGGCAAAGAATTTAAAGCAACAGTAGGTTGGTACAATCATTTCATGAGCAGAAAAAACACTGGTAATATGACAGAAAACAAAAATTGTGTAGAGATCACAAGATCTTGACCATAAAGTCACTGCAAGTTTTCACAAGTTTGTTATTGGTATGAGGTAAAAATACAACTTCCCATTATTTGATATCAGAAATATGGATGAAACACCAATGAACTTCAACATGATAAGCTATAGAACTGTGGAAACAAAAGACATAAAACCTATTCGGGTCAGAAGTACAAGCCATGAAAAGACCAGGTTCACAGTAGTATTAACATGCATAGCAGATGGAACAAAGTTAAAAACCCATGGTCATTTTCAAAAGGAAAAGTACTCTTAAAATAAAATTCCCGTTACGCATTTTCATACATTTTCATGAAAAGGGGTGGGTGGATGAGCATGGTGTAAAATTGTGGATGGAAAATGAGTAGCAGAGGTGACCAGGTGCTTTATAAAATCAACACTGTTTGTTGGTATGGGACTCTAAAAATCACTTAAC
This sequence comes from Deroplatys truncata, assembly GCA_030765065.1. Lineage (NCBI taxonomy): Eukaryota > Metazoa > Arthropoda > Insecta > Mantodea > Mantidae > Deroplatys > Deroplatys truncata. Next base: position 241,843,246 of record CM060975.1, on the reverse strand, counting down.
AGAAAATACTAAGATTGCTGTTATACTGGTGTGATTTAACTTTGATGCTACAACCTCTGAATAAAGCATTCATAGTTCACATGTGTGAACAATGGAATAACTGCATAATGAGTGGCAAAAAGTAGTATATGAAAGGTGGAGCTTTGTGGGCTGTGTCACCTGATGTGCGGTATGATTTCGTGATCAAATCCTGGGAAAAAGTGGAAACAATGATCAAATCCTTCAAAAAGTGTGGGATTTCTGATGCTATGGATGGCATTGAGGACGATTTGTTATGGCATATTGATGACGGTGGAAATCAACTTGCCAGGTATAGAATGGGACCCAAATGACAAGCTTCTCAACAACAAAATGAGGCTGTACTTGAGCAGTTGTTTACCTTAGATGATGAATGTGAGGATTTTAAATACATTGGTGAGTGATTTGTTTTATTTTATAATGGGTTTTAATTTATATAAATTTCAATCTTTTTTTTTTTTTTTGGTACCTGTCCTATAAGACAATCCTGGATTTTAGGGGCCTTTTTTATGATTCAACTATTGTCGTATCTGCGGAAATATACGGTATATGTTACTGCCAAACTATGAACTCAAATTTTCATTTCTTTTATATGCTTTTCACTTCATCCTACACCAATATAATAAAACAAATGAAAATTTGAATAAAATATAATTTTGGCACTAATGGGTTAATAGATCTATTATGAATATAAAGAGTAGCAGAATAAATGAATGAATGCTTTATTTATTTATTTTCACATTTTAGAAAATATATTTTCTGTACATGCAATCACTTGATATTGACAAATACTATTTACTTATTTGTGTATAGAATTTGTTTTCTTATTCTGAGTATTTTATCTTTCTACTTATTACTTTACTTATTTTTTATATTATAAAGAGTATAAGAGTTAGTAAATGTATCCTAATGTGCAAGCATAAGATGAGACTATGTGAGGAGGTGGAGAATTAAGATTTGAAACATGTTGTTCATGGTCTTCCATACCAGCGGTTTTACTGACTATTATCAATTCCATAAAAGCAGGCATAGGATTTTCCAAGCAGTAAAGGCAGGATGAAAGGAAATTAGGTTGACTGTTATTGGACTTACCAGTGACATTGCAGATAACTACTCCCATTCCTCGTACAGTCTATTGGCATGTGCAGACCACTCACAAAACTATTTTAATCTGTCACCAGTGACCCTTGGCTGCTGTTGTTTACGTTCTTTGTTATGATAGTGGTTTGAGTGTAGCTAACTTGAAGCTTTGTGCTTAAGAATTCCTATGCCTGCATATAATCATGAAGTGGATTTAATCCGCAATAAGGTTTGTTTCCTAATGACTTGAAATGCATTAAGTACTCTTATAACCAGGCCTTTTGTTCAACACGAGCTATTTAAGGGCTTAACCTTGAATTGTCCTTTTATATTAATCATGGGCTGTGTAAGGGTTGGAAAGGATAAACTATGTTTGAAAAAACTAGGTGATAGGTGGGATTCAAACCGTCTATCTTTGACTTTTCTTGTCAAATGTTAAGACTGAGCAACCACATCCAATTTTGTAAATGCAATAATGAATATGCATCATTTTCATAAGCCCAAAATATATGTTTTGCATATATCTCTTATTAACCTGTCAGCAATTCAAATGACTGTATTATGGCAGACAGAAAGAACCAGTATTATGCCTCACTTCACATTACATTTCATAGAGTGGTACAATATGCAACTTGAAGATGGTTTGTTAATGCTCACATGTATCATGGATAATCCTCCAATGCTTTCAAGGTCAAACAGCTGTACTCAACCAGACAACACTGCTTTAATGTTGAGAGCATGGAGCATTAAAATCTGTATCCATTAATCTATTTCAGTGCTTTGTTAGCTTGTTGCTGCATTGTAAAGCTTATTTAACAGGCATTAGTCACTAAATTTTATGGTGTTCAATTCCAACCAATGTTGATACACCTGACCCTTGGACACTATTTAACCCAAACCAACACTTAAATATTGCTTTTGCAAATAGCCCAATAAGTACAAGCACCTAGATTATTATATTTTTTATAACTCAGAGAATTTTCAGCTTTGAATACTAGCATTCATATAGGAACACAGTTATGTAGAATGCATTTACCAACGTGCTAAAAAGAGATGATTATAAATGATCTGATTTTTTGTGACAGAATTAATCCTGTCTGGTATCAAATCCATATTCCTGAATGAATACATACCTGAACTCCTCTGTGTCTGTACTCAGCTCCTGTTCTATATGTAGGAACACTTGCACCATTTCACTGATAATTGTTGGCCAGAGAGAAGTTACATGTTGAGGCGACATGCGCAGAAGCAGCACTCGAAAACACAGAAACACCTGCGCCTGGACGGATGGCACTACTTGAGGCAGTCTTAAGCTGTCTGCCAATCGCTCTGGAAATCGTAAATGAAATGTTAGTACATTCAAACGTCTCTAATATGCTAGTACCTAGTAAAAAGCCCTCAAGAAATAAGATATGTTTCAAGAGGAGTATGTGCTGTAGGATATTAAAATAATACATTTCTCAACTGCTGTAATAGTTGTTCACCCTCTGCAAGAACTGCACATGTTTTATTTAATGTAACACAAACTTCACAACTTTCATCACTACTGCACAATCATTTGGACTAAAACACACTCGTGGACTACCTGGAGTTTCACTTCACTGAAACAGAACACAGAAGCAACACATGCAATAGTCTCACAAAAATCTAAATTTAGAAAGAAATGTATTATTGAATTCTTTCTCTTTGATTTCTTTCTTCCCTCTCATCCATGCCCACCCTCCCTTCCATACTACCAGTTGCTGTTTAATATTACGGCAAATAGAGGCAACAAATGTATTTTTGTGTTTTTGACTTACATAAAACATAATGTAAGCCCATATGGGGGTAGCGTGTTTGCCTCATACTGAAGAAGTCCTATATTTGAATCTCAGTTAGGATAAGGTTTTTTTCTGGGGTTTTTCCTTGCCTGGAGATGATCAATGTTGGGTAACTTTAAGCACTATGGGCCCAGGATCTTTTGAGTATTATTTCACCCATTTCATTCATCATTAGATATGACCTGGTTAAAGGACATTCAACTTCAACTCCCCCCACCCCAAAAAAAAAAGAAAACGGGCAAAACTTTGTATGGTGGTTAATGTATTTTATAAGTTCTGTTCAAATAAAGACATAATGAAACTGATCTCCTTATTTACTTGTGTAAATTAATAGAGCTTGTAAAGAATGAGAAGAGATAGCATAAGCAATCACATTCAAGAAAAAAATTAAAGATTGAAAAAAACTCATTAAAGAATATGATAAATTTGTGACAAATACAATTCACAGTAGAGCAATTTTTTCTTCAAAATGAACTGCCAGCATTTGTAATGTGCCACAGCAAGTAAATGATGGAACTAAACAACTGGTTTGACAGTAGCTAAATCTATAATCATTTTTAAAAGGTTAATACTAAGGATGGAACCACAATACTAAAGGATACTCACAAGGAATCCCTTAAGTGCGAGGTCGCAATTTCAATCTATAGTTAGGCTCATTTGAAAGTATTATCTTAACAATTAAGACAGAAAAAATATTAGCTGGTGATTCACCATGGCATCAGGAGGGTGGCAGAACATTAGTGCCCAGGAGGTGCAAAATCAACCTTTTATGGGATGTATGTATTACACTTCACAAAATCGACATCGTTGACATTCAAGAAATGTTCAAAACAAACTATTAACTTGCACCATGAACATCGAATGAAATATAACGTGCCACAGTGATCACAAAAGTTTGCACCATCAAGATTGAAGGCGAACTCCTGGGGAGTAATAAACTGTTCAGGATGTTCAGTTAGGTTACCACTCTTAAAGAATGTATATATAATCATATTGGTATAATGTAGTGAAGAGAACTAATGGAATGTGATGGCATGAAACCGAATTTGAAATAGTCTGTCGTGGAGTTTATTGTGGAACTGGCTATCCTTTAAGGCGTAGCTGCTGATGGTGTAATAATATGTCTTATATGCGCATAAAACAAACATCCAGAGGCTGAATTTGTCCAGTGGTTCTAGGTGGTATGAACTGCAATGTCACACAATTTTCAGGAGGGATAGTCTGCTCTAAAGGAGAATGATTTTTATACACAGACCATGAATCAAACAAAAGCAAGTTATTTTCACTAGCTTTGGTCAAAAGCAATACTCATACCATAGATGTACTTTGCTAATTCCATTTTGCCACTCATACTTGCTTTGACATAAATATTCCCTATTGTCCTTGCAAGATCATTGATATGAGAAAGAATTGTAGGGGCAGAAAACCTCCAACTTCTTGCAGCACAATAAATAACTTCTCAGTCAATTTACCATTCAGATTAACGGTCAGCATAATTATATATGAATGTATTAGGGTATTTATGTTCATTGATATTGATATAACTTTTTTGGTACCTCTAATTTACAGGGTTCCTTCCTTTTGCATTTCTTCTTCAAATCCCGACTGGTCAGAGTTGAAAACAAATTCCTTACTGAACGATGGGATAAGTTTGTCTACAAATTTTCGGGCTGATTCCCTAGTTTGCTGATCATTGTCAAGTCGATGCTTTGTTTGAAATTATCATCTTACTTTTTCCAATTTGTAGCTCTGTTTGAAGTTATGCAACCATCCTTTGCTTCCCTTGAAATCACTGTAATGTATGTCTCATTCATTTTGATGTCCATAACATAGTAGGTCAGTATTATGCATATCCTGTAAATTGTCTCAAGTATTCTTGAAACGTACAAACACCAGTTTTTATAACAAATCCGCTTTGTCCTCCCTTGAATATCCATAGTTTCTCTTATGCACTACACGATCATATTGCAGTGGACTTATTCAAAATCTCTTCATAATTACTGTTTTACTGTGTTGTGGATGATCATCCATGTACAAATTATGTTTTATACCCACTCTGTGGGCGATTGTCCTTTACTGCATTTCACTGGAGATGGGATTTGTGGCTCCCTGTCCGATGAACTACTTGGCTGGACACCTGTTTCAACATCACTTTCACTTAAGCATGTATTGTTGTCATTGTACCCCTCATACACATTGTCTGTATAGTCTAGAGCATACGATACCACACATTCCACTTTATCTTGTAGAAATGCTAATATTTCATTTGCCACTTCTTTCTCACTCTGTGAAATTTCTTGGGTTCCATTGCGACAAAATGTTAACTTCTGCAACTGTTCTTGTAGATATAATGCAATGCTTGCTTTGTTTAATGCTACCATTGCTCTGCTTTATATCAACACCACTAGTACTGTAGCACTGTTGTGATTTACTCATCAACTAAGCAGTTCAACTACGTTACGGAGCCATAAGCTGTGTTCACCTTTTGATATCTACAGTTCTGCCCCCTGTTGCCATTAGCAGCCAATATTGTGGTGGAGTGGTAGACAATTATCAGGGTTTCAAATGCCGTAAATACCATTGGCCAATTGCAACCCAGTACTCAAGGTGTTCCTTGTGACTGTTATTGAAGTATATTTCATGCTTTGAGATATATCTTTGATAGCTTTTTAATACTTAAAACTTTAAAGTCAATGTGTAAACCAAAGCAACATTATTGATTTTAATACCTTGAATTTCAGGCATATACTTGTGATACTGGTCTGTCTCACTGCATAATATGACAAATGCCAGCCTTTTCAACAGCTGAGCTCGTTGTTCATATTCTTGATCCCTACTTGAGAAGATGCTTAAAGAGCCACTTTGAGCTAAAGATACACGACCTGCAAATAGTTAAAACAGTACATTTTAATTAGGAATCCACTATTAACACTATCACCAATTTTTGTATTATGCTTATACAATATATTGGCAACAAAATGTGCAACAGGAAGAAATCAGTCTAAAACATAAACTTTGAATAAGAGTGTTTCTATGAAAAATGCTGATTGCCTCCTTTTGATATAATGTGTAGATGTTGTTTATAATTGTTAAAAATACTTGGTCAGATACATGTTTACTCTAACAAATGTGAACAATATTATCACTTTTTGTTTGTCAAATGACCCTTGATAATGGATCACATGTGTTAGGAGAATCATTTGCTGGAGGGGTACAGTTCTGTTTGTCTGGGGTGTAGGGAGGGGTTGTAGAGTAGAAAGATCTGAGGATGTTTTTAAAGTTTGAAGCCAGAATAACATTAAGGCATTTTCATCACTTAAAATATGCTCCTTTTACTTCAAATAGTTGCAAACAACTTCTGCATTCTTTTTCTTTCTTTCTGGTTTACACTTTTGGCAAATTTAAATTACGAGTGCTAAACCAGCAGTGGAAGAGAGAGAATGTGTGAGAAGTTAGCTCTTGGAGTGGAAGGAAAAGAATAAGAAACAATGGGAGTGAGCATTGGAACATACAGAGGAAGAATTGGGACTTTTAATAGGGCAAAACTGAATTAATTTAAAAACAAACAAGGCGAAGAAGAAATAGTAAACACGTGTCTTTATTAGTGTAATGGGCATATTATTGATAATTGGTGGAGCTGAAATTAACTCTGGACATAATGGAAATCAAGCTGTTATGGGAGAAATCTTGTCTAAAATAAAGGACATGGATGAGAGAATAAGAATAAAACTGAATGGGGTGGATAAAGAATTAATGCAAATCAAGGAAGAGATAAAACATGATCTGCAAAGAGGGAGATGTGAATATAGAGTGATAACAGCAAAGTCAAGCACATAGAGAGGGTAAGTGAGAAGTTTATTGAATTCTGTGAAGTGAATGCTCTAGGCATTTGAATGGTAAATATGGTGAAGATATAATGGGATTTTTTACTTTTGTTATGTTGTAGGTGAAAGGGAAAATGTCACTAGACAATATATTGGATAAAATGGAAGGAGAGCAAAATTTAAGCTGACATAAGATATCAGAAATGGACAAGTATGCCAACAGGGGATAAGTTTATGTTAAAGAATCATGAAACAGAGAATGCAACCAATATTTTAAATGTATTAATGCAAAGAGCAGGAAACAAGATGAGAAAGGAGAGGGGGGGTGCAGAAAAGGGATAATGTGTGGTTCGATGAAGAATGTAAACGAGCAAAAAGTGTGTTGAAATATACATTGGTAAAATGGAGAGAGATAGGTGATGAGGTGTAAAGCAAGAGTATTTTGGTGGTAGAAATTTTTATACTCTGATAATAAAAAGAGAAGTAAATCAAGCATAAACTTAAGGGTTGTCAAAATAGAATGTTTAGATATTAAGGAAATGTTGTGTAAGAATATGGTACGCTAAGAGCCTGGGCTGAATGCTTAGAAATAATCCTTTGTACAAATAAACAAATTTAAATTAAACACAAAGCAATAAAGGCTATTTTACTTAGACTATTGCTAAAGATATTTTTGATATTACTGATGGATGTTAAAGACAAACCAAAATAAACACAGTTTTGCATCTGCATGTTCATACTTTATTTAGTGTATTTATGAAAATGCATATGACTACTTGGAAATCAATAACAAAGCTCATTCATATAGATTCATTAGTATTACATTTAGATATTGAATTTATGCACTATTGAATAAATTATATTATAGAACCTACTTTTTTGCTGCTTTTCTCACTTCACCCTAATTTTTCATGACCCAATAGGGTCCAAGTGCACAACTTGCAGCTTCCTTCATGGTACTCATATTAAGGGATTAGTAATTTCTCTTCTTGTTATGAGCACTTTGTTATTCTATTTTAACCTAAGTTGTTTCTAATATTTTCGGTGAGCTAAATGACTGGTTTGACAATATAAAGTTGATTTAAATTTTGAAAAAACTAAACCCTAGGGATTGGATCCAATATCACTGATAATACAATATTAGAATACTTGTGGTATTGAAATATGTCTAATGCTTCAAGATAAATCTTCTAAGTTTTTTCAAAGCTTCTAAATGTTTAATGCTTCCATTTCTATTGCAGGTGAAATTGCTAGCAGTTTTATTTCACTTTTGTTAGGCAAGAAGAAAGACGTCAAGCTTGAAGTATTCCTGAACTCACATTTTTACTTTCTCTACTACATATAGTAAGTAGGAGAAGTATTGTATTCCACCAAAAATTCGATACTGAGATTTCACCAGCAATACATGTTTTGAGACCCCCTGAATCCAAAAAAAGCATTTTTGGAAACATGTCCATGTATGTGTCTGTCTGTGAACAGCATAACTCAGAAAAGAACAGTCGGATAAATACCAAACTTGGTATTTAGGTTCAGTATCTTCCAGAGATGCGACACGAAGGTTTTCAAGAAAATCCCCCCACCCCAGATTACCCTTTACATCGAACATTTTCGAAAATTTTAATTTTCTCAAAAATGGCTCTAACAATTTTGATTAAAATACCATATATTTAAGATACTTTCAAGACAAATAAAATGTATATCTTGAATTTTCTGGGAATGTCTCCAAAAGTATTCTTTATTGTGAATGACTTTTGCATAACTGGTAAACCATAAGAGATAGACAAAATTTTACTACACAAAAAATGTAGATTGCGTTAAAATACACAATTTATGTCATATACATTTTTTTTGTTGAGTGAACCATTTTCGAGATATTGCTTGTTATTCCCTTAAATTTTCCAACACATACTTTTTCTCAAATGGGAATTCGTTATTCATTTTTTTTGTCCTGGTAATGCAAAGAGAATGGAATACTCCACATAGCAACCAGCTCTTAAAATATTTGACTATTGCTTAAAGCCTACCAATTCCCCTTGCATCTACAAGAAAATTAGCAATAAGATTAACATCTCGATATCTCAATTAACATGAAGTATATGGAGAATAAGCATTTGTAAAAATAGTTTGTACAAGAGTAGAGAAAGTCATGTGAGTGTAACACATCAGATTTTTTTTTTTTTGACTCTGTCTTAACTGCATATCTTGCAGGTGAAAGCATCAAGATGGTGGCTAGTAGTAAACATATGTTAACCAAAGCTAGTGCAAATGTAATAAATCCAATTCAAATTGGTGAATTAGTAAAAAACGAAAGCACAAAAGGAATAACATTGTTAAGTGTGGCTGTACAAATGAAGATCTATATACTTATGCAAATATAGTAAAGAAAGCTGCGATTGCAGAAAATAGGGTTGCAAAACATGACAAGGAAAGAATAGCATCTCTACAAAAGATAATTGAAATCCTGGAACAAGATTTAAAGAACATGCAAATCAAAAGAGATCGATTAAAAGAAGAAAATATAAAACTGAACACTCAAAGTAATGCATCTACTACACCATCAGAAGGAATTAAATGGAGTAAGCACGGAAAGCAGTGAAGAAAACACTGGAAAATGTGGAATTCACACTGCCAACAAAGAATATGTACGATCGAATAAAGGAACCTGAACAGCAATCAACTATGGAACATGATATGAACGTGACACACCATGTGAAGAATAAGGAACTCACAACTAAACAAGATAAAGGAAAGTGTTAAATTATAATACATGGGGACAGTCATGCACGTAATATTGCAGTGGAAGTGAGTGATTGTATGAATAATGTAAATGTTACAGGTTATGTACAACCTAGTGCTAAATTTGCTCAAGCAACAAAGGATGTGCTAAAAGGTTCCTGTGCAAAAATGAATATTATAATTGCAGGTGCAAATGATGTCTACACAGGTTAGATATTTTACTGTTACAATATCCAAAGGACACGCAAATTGTTATCACCAATATGAACTATGAACTTATTTCTCTTCCATTATACATGAACCATTTTAACTCTCTAAAACTATCTATATTACATATAAATATACCAAGTCTTTCTTTCTAATGTACAATATATATATTTGAGTTGCACCTGGTGCAAATGTAATAAACACTGTGGTTATTAACACAATATACACCAGGTTCCTAACTGTAGGACAAATGGGAAAAAACCTGTACTTTAAATGTGTTTCCATCTAAATTCTTTGGGTAAAGACTCTATAGCTAAAGAGATTATTAAAATGATTCAACACATAGTGAATAAACCTCGGAAACCACCAGTTGTATCCTCCAATGGAGAAATAAAAGTGCCGCAGTTGGTAAACTTAGGGATATTAAGGAAGCTAGACCAAACATAAATACAAGATCACTCAGAATCATGCACCAAGACGTTCAGTATATGTCTAACTAAATTGATATGTTAAATGTGGTACTTAATGAAATTAATGCTAATATTGCTGTAATTACTGAACATGGATACACAATCAAAGAACTAGAATTAGCTAAGCTTAATAACTATAATTAGACTTAAATTACTGTAGGAAAAATCATAAAGCAGGTGGTGTGATAATATATGTAAAAAATAATTACGTGTTTAAGGAATATTAAAACACAAGTAACTGTAGCATAGAAATGATCTTGGAATGTTGTGCAATTAAAATAACAGCTGAAATTGGTAACATTGCAATAATAGGTATATATAGGTCACCTAACTCTAATATCAATGAGTTTTACAAAAGTTTTGAAAATCTCATAGCTAAGCTAATTGGTGAGATACACAAAATTGTGATACTAGGCGATCTCAATATAGATTCAAACAATAATACCCGGGATTATAAGCTGTTATGTGATATCCTAGCAAGCTACAATCTGTAATACAATAAACTGCCCAACAAGAATTACAAATACATCTGCAACTGACTACATAATAACTAACATAGAACATAGCACTCTGCTTTTGTAAATGACTTTCATCTATCTGATCTTTGTGCAAAAATTATTGATTTATACAACTGTAACTGTGTATTAAAGAGGGCTACATGCCTAGAAAAACAATTACTTAATGATTTTAATTTAGGAAGGTTACAAGAAATCTTAAAATTAGAAAATTGGGAATCTATATACTCAGTAACTAATGTAAATGGGATATATTCTTTAAAATATTATTAGGACATTTTAATACAGCTTGGCCACTAAAGGTAAAGCGACTTAATGATAAAGCTAAACATCAAATACCACTGATTATTCAAATAAATAAATTAATTAAGAGAGAATGAAGTCAATGTGTGAATTCTACCATGCAATCAAATTGGAATTATATAACAAATCCTATATACATATATTAAAAAAATCTGATGTGTTACACTCACATGACTTTCTCTACTCTTGTACAAACTATTTTTACAAACTCTTATTTTCCATCTATTTCATATTAATCGAGATAAACATTTGCAGAAATGATCTTTTGACATGCAAAGAGAATTACATTTTACACATAGCGACAAGTTCTAAAAATATTTGACTATCGCTTAAGGCCTACTATGTTCCCCTTGTTTTGTATTTGCAAGGGCAATATAAGCACAGACATCTCTCTTAATAGATGGTTGCTACGTGCAGTACCATTCTCCTTTGCCACAGATTAATACTCTTTGCATATCCAAGACAAAAAAATGAATAACGAATTCCCATTTGAGAAAATAAGTATTGAAAAATTTAAGGGAATAACAAGCAATATCTCCAAAATGGTTCACTCAACAAAAAAAATATATATGACATAAATTGTGTATTTTAACGCGATCTACATTTTTTTGTGTAGTAAAATTTTGTCTATCTCTTATGGTTTACCAGTTATGCAAAAGTCGTTCACAATGAAGAATACTTTTGGAGACATTCCCAGAAAATTCAAAATATACATTTTATTTGTCATGTAAATATCTTAAACATATGATATTTTAATCAAAATCGTTAGAGCCATTTTTGAGAAAATTAAAATTTTTGAAAAATCTTCCATGTAAAGGGTAATCTGGGGTGGGGGATTTTCTTGAAACCTTCGTGTCGCATCTCTGGAAGATACTGAACCTAAATATCAAGTTTGGTGTTTATCTGACTGTTCGTTTCTGAGTTATGCTGTTCACAGACAAACACACAGACAGACACACACACGGACATGTTTCCAAAAATGCTTTTTTTGAATTCAGGGAGTCTCAAAACATATATTTCCGGTGAAATCTCGGTATCAAATTTTTGGGTGGAATGCAATACTTCCCCTACTTACTATACGTAGTAGACAAAGTAAAAAAAAAGGAATATGCCAAGGCACTCTCCCAGCAATTATCTCAGGTTTTATAGTACCTCAATTAGCCATAAAATAAAACAATTATAGCATGGAATATAATAAATAATTACAGGAAAACAACAAATGATGATAATCATGTTACCTTACAAATTAATGGGCAAAAGGTACTAAATCCTAATGATGTATGTGATAGATTTAATCATTACTTTACAAATGAGATCAATACATTACAAAAACTCCCAATCAATTATGAACACATAAATACTGTCGAACACTATCTATTTTACTCCTACTAAAAGTATTGAGATTTCTAAAATAATCAGTGAACTAAAGAAACAAAACTCCTGTGGTTGAGATGGTATTTCTTCTAGAGTATTGAAACATTGTAAAAAAGAATTGATATAATTTACATTTGATAAATACCTCAATTGAACATAATATATTCCTGGATTGCTTAAAGAATAGCATCATAATGCCAACTTTTAAAAAGGGTTATAAAAGTCATATAACTAATTAAAAACCTGTAACACTTACCCCCGTCTTCAGTAAAATATTTGAAAAACTTATAAATTCAAGATTGGTTAATTTCTTAGAAAAATGTGACATATTAGTCAAAACTCAACATGGCTTTAAGAAGAATTATCTACTAGTACAGCTATCATGGACCTTGTACAAGAAATTTATTCACAGTTAGACAAAGGTATTCAAGCTATAGGATTATTCTTAGATCTTACTAAAGCGTTTGATAGTGTAGACAAATTTGTTATTGGACAAATTAGAAAATTATGGAATAATGCACGACCTGCTAAGATCCTATTTAACAAATTTGAGAGAGGTATAGTGTTGTATTTGTGCATTTGTAGCACCACGTTGTGGAAGCCAATATGATGGGAGAATGTTATGTTGATTTCTGCGTTGCCATCTTGTGTGACGTCACTCGTTGGTTTGGTCTGGTCCGTAGATCCCTCTGGCGTAGCAATTTATATTAGTTTTAAATGTCCACCGGCTAGCTATTATCTTATCTAGGTAGGCATGTTTGTCTTACAGGTTGTGAAGCGGAAAAGGAATCTTTTATCCAAAAATTACTAGTGAAGAAATGTATTTTATAATGTTTTATTGTCTCACACGTGCACTGACACTTTCACAGATTTATCTAGATAATCGCCATATTGAAACTGTTTATAATAACGTCTTATCACTTTTAACTCACGTACTTCAACTTTGTATATTTAGCTTTAGAATATTTTGTAAGATTTCTCGTACTTCTGCTGCGTGTAACTTATGACGAAAATGAAGGACTGATTGGCGACATCTTTTTGAACTGCGGAATTGACGTGGAGTGTACGGAGAATTTTGTATAACTGCGGGGCGACTGGCTTCGAGCATGGCTATTTATAGGCTTGCCTTAAGATACACCCAAAGATTATAAATGAAATGCTATTGGCTAATAAAACGCGCCAACATTAGCGTCTATTTTATTATCCAATGAAAACCACTAATACATATTACTTTTATAGAACATTCTGGAAGCTTTTTTTACTGAAAAGGCGCGAAACATTACGTAACTTCCTGGTTCCCGGTAACGATAAACAACTCACCCCCTTGCTAAAGTATTGTGTTATTGTTAACAGTTTCAGTAGAGCCGTATATTATTATTTACCAATAATAATTACAATTATTAAACCTCTGAAATCAATGTTACATAAAAATACATATTCATATTATTATTATTAATTACATCTGAGTAATTTGTGATACAAATTACCGTCTCATATGCCCCACTAGAAACATAATTATAAATATTTATAACCTGTTTGGAAATTTTATAAATGTGTTTTTTAGTCTCCTAAATCTTGTAACACACGCTATCACTTTCACTTGACACTTCACACGCATTTAACACACGACATATGTTTTATCTCGCCACTACTTACTGGCTTTGGTTTAATTTGTTTTGACATTAATCTGACATTAAAAAAAAATTTTTTTTATAGCAAATACTTTACCCAAAATTATTTAATTACTGATACCAAATTGTTTACTTTAAACTGTTGACAAAAATTTATACATTTAAGATTTTTGTAATCATTACACATATTTACCAAAATATTCACCCTCTACATCTATTTACATCTCTTAAATCTAGATAATATTTCACCTTTTCTGTTTGCTACACAAGTATTTGTTTTATTTATTTTTACCAATTTTTGTTATTCTGAATTTTATTTTAACAATACTCTTTGAATTGTATTTCCGTACTTTTAATTTAATATCATATTAAGTTTCAATCTTTGCATTCTTAATTTTTTTTTAATTCTTGGAATTGTATTTACGTACTTTTAATTTAATATCATATTAAGTTTCAATCTTTGCATTCTTAATTTTCAAATATTGTTACAGTTACTAAAAATTGAATTATTTTTTTTTTTTTTATATATATATATATATATATATATATATATATATATTTATTTCTCTTTTCAAATGACATAAATAATTAACCCTCTTACGTTCCAATACATTTCTATGCAAGTCGTCTTTACCTATCCAGCATTTACTTTACATCTCATTGCTATTTACCCTCCTGGATCAAATTGTGTGTGGCTAAACATTACTCGTAGCCGTAACCTAACCTTCAAATTTTTGTTTATGAATAACCTCTTGTATTCATTTGAAATTTCCTCACATGAGAACATTTGAAAACAATCTACAGTTTCTTGAACAATACATCTTTTAACAACTTTCATTTTCAACTCTTCAACTATTTCTTTAATTTGAGAATACTCTGACACAACTGTACTAAACTGTACTGGACTGGAGTTTTCATTTTGAACATCTTGGTACAATTTATTTCTTTGCATTACTGTCTCATTCTGTATTTCTGATATTTCCCCTCTGAAATTAACTTGCGCCTCATTTACATCTACATTCCTAACCTCTTTCATCTCTCTTAGCTCACTTGTAATATTACTCACTTGACTTCCTAACTCAGTACATTCTACATTAACCTCACTTTTAGTATTAACCTCACTTTCTTTGTTATCTTTTTCTCTGCTCATGTCTAACATTTTCTTTGAAATTTCTCCTATCTCACTTGCTATTACTTCCTCATTTTCATCTCTCATTTCTGGCATACTACTATCTAGCTTCGTAACTTTCTTTTCAATTTCTTTACTGCTTTGATCTTCTTTTTGCTCTAATACATCATTACTCCTACCAATATCTTCAATTGATTTCCTATTATTCTTACTAATATATTCCCTCGTTTCCCTACAATACTTTTTCATATTCTCATCCAAATTTTTCAGCAATTCCATCATTTCCTTCATCATACCAGCATCAATAGTAATATTTCTTGCTATTCTATTCTTACTTTCTGCACTAACATTTCCTCCCTCCAAAACTACATTGTTTGAGCCTGTTTTTGTAACCTGTATTGACTTACAGTTAACTGTTACACTATCCCCTTCCATCATTGTTTCTTCTGTATTACTAGCAGCCATTGGTTTTGTTTTCTAAAAAAAAATTACAATACCTTTGTGATACTTTCTGTTGATGTAGCTTTGATGTCCAGCGTTCTGCCCCATTCTCCTAGATTTGTATGTCGCTTCTGCGTTGTGTTGTGATGAATCTACGTCGTTTCGATGTTTTTTGTATCCACTTATCCGCGCCGTTTGTCGCTCCTCTTGTTTCTGGAATCTGCGTCTTGTAGATCATTTTACTGCTGCTTTCGTTCCACGTCCTGATTATTCTTGTTCCTTTCCTGGTCATCTTTCCTTTCCTGGTTACTTCGCCCCACGTTGGGCGCCAATTTGAGAGAGGTATAGTGTTGTATTTGTGCATTTGTAGCACCACGTTGTGGAAGCCAATATGATGGGAGAATGTTATGTTGATTTCTGCGTTGCCATCTTGTGTGACGTCACTCGTTGGTTTGGTCTGGTCCGTAGATCCCTCTGGCGTAGCAATTTATATTAGTTTTAAATGTCCACCGGCTAGCTATTATCTTATCTAGGTAGGCATGTTTGTCTTACAGGTTGTGAAGCGGAAAAGGAATCTTTTATCCAAAAATTACTAGTGAAGAAATGTATTTTATAATGTTTTATTGTCTCACACGTGCACTGACACTTTCACAGATTTATCTAGATAATCGCCATATTGAAACTGTTTATAATAACGTCTTATCACTTTTAACTCACGTACTTCAACTTTGTATATTTAGCTTTAGAATATTTTGTAAGATTTCTCGTACTTCTGCTGCGTGTAACTTATGACGAAAATGAAGGACTGATTGGCGACATCTTTTTGAACTGCGGAATTGACGTGGAGTGTACGGAGAATTTTGTATAACTGCGGGGCGACTGGCTTCGAGCATGGCTATTTATAGGCTTGCCTTAAGATACACCCAAAGATTATAAATGAAATGCTATTGGCTAATAAAACGCGCCAACATTAGCGTCTATTTTATTATCCAATGAAAACCACTAATACATATTACTTTTATAGAACATTCTGGAAGCTTTTTTTACTGAAAAGGCGCGAAACATTACGTAACTTCCTGGTTCCCGGTAACGATAAACAACTCACCCCCTTGCTAAAGTATTGTGTTATTGTTAACAGTTTCAGTAGAGCCGTATATTATTATTTACCAATAATAATTACAATTATTAAACCTCTGAAATCAATGTTACATAAAAATACATATTCATATTATTATTATTAATTACATCTGAGTAATTTGTGATACAAATTACCGTCTCAAATTGCAAACAATAAATGATGTTAACTTTAAAAACAATGGCTCAATAAAAGCATTATATGTCGTCATATGACACAGTTAAGCTTGGTGCACCACAAGGATCAGTACTTGGGCCTCTTTTATTTCTTTTATATATAAACAACATACCCTGCTATGAAAATTGCAAAAATGATACCACGTTACTGTATTAGCATAAGTCACTGAAATGCAAAATTCAATCAGCAATTCATTAAGAGAGATTCTTACACGCTTAGGACATAATAACTTAAAATGAATATTGAAAAAGCAAAAATGCTACATCTACAGTATAGCAGACAAAATGCAGACAACCCTATAATTGTAAATATAAACATACTATAGTTAAACATGTACAAGAACTTAAATTCCTAGGTCTAATTTTAGATAAAAACCTCTTAATTGATCAATATATTGACTCTGTAAAAAAGTTAAGTTCTGGATTATACCTATTAAGGAGGCTTTCTAAATATTTAGATACTGCTGCATTGAGGACGACATATTTTGGTGTAATATACCATCAGTTGCAGTATAGAATTGAAATATGGGAAAGCACTAGTATACATAATCTTAGTATGTTGTTGGTATTACAGAATAACTGTATAAGAACTGTGTATGGGTTAGGAAATATGACATCATCATGTAATATTTTTAAAGAAAACAAATTGTTCGCTGTAATTTCCTTGTATGCATATATGGTAATTCTGTATATTGTAAATAAGAATATACATATAGCATATTGTAATGCTCAATTTTATAACTATAACACACATGGCAAGAATATTATATATATATAGGATTAGCATTAATAAAAGCACAACTGAACGAGACCCACTTATAGGTGGTGTAAAGTTATATAATTTATTACCAAGTTCCATAAAAGACAAACAAGTGTAAATTTCAAAAAGGAATTGAAGAGGTTGATATTGTAATGAAAAGAAGCTAGAAACAGTGATGTGTATTGAATTTATTTAAAGGTGAGTCGGAATTGTTACACTAACATCACTTAAGTTTACTCACTTAACATGTTTCGGGAAACCGTTGTTCCCATCCTCAGAAGGTTAATTTGACTGTCGAATTAACCTTCTGAGGATGGGAACAACGGTTTCCCGAAACATGTTAAGTGAGCAAACTTAAGTGATGTTAGTGTAACAATTCCGACTCACCTTTAAATAAATTGAAGAGGTGTTTAATAAGTAAATGTTTATGCAGAGTAGATGAATTGTAAATAGTTGTAAGTATAAATTATAAGACCTATTGTATATCACTTGAATTGTACTCTCACTTATATACGTGTCATAACTTGAGTATGCCTGAAACATACCTGCATCATGTCTATGGGCAATTACTCATTCCATTTGCTGTTATATGTAAACTAAAACATGCAGAACAATGGGGGGTAATGAAATGTGAATGAAACTGACTTAGCTGATACAAATTGCTTCCCCATTTGCCTGGCTCAGTGACTCACTTTCAGCTTTATATTTACTTACTCCAGTGACTAAAGTTGTTTAATTCAGAAGAAATGAATTAGTATTTAGATGTGAGATCACTCAACACTTGAAAATATTTGTTTTTCTTTCAGTTTGTTTTTTGTGGCTATATAGTCACACTCTTCCCAAAACCATTGCCCATACTGTTTATCAAGTTGGATCAAACATCTTGTTTCATTCAATGCGCTATATTATGTACAGCAGAGATGTTAAATTGCACATCCTAAAGTTACTATGATTGGATTAACTCATTACAGGATGCATGGATGAAAACAAGTGATATGCTATAGTATCTTCTTTAAAGTGAGGGTTTAGTTAAACCAGTATAGACAAGAAACATTAGGTCTTTTCAAAACTAGAGATTTAATTCAGGTTTCATAGGCTGAGGCGGTGTTTCTCAAAAATTGAAAAGGTTTTGGATTAAAGTAATATTTACAGCTATTTTTGAATGATGAAGGTTTGAGTTATTGGCTTTGCACTCAGGGTGTGGCAAAACATAATAGGAGAATAAGCCTCATCAGAGAGAGTGAAAGGCTGTCTCTCTGGTGAGTAAACTCCACATACCAAGTACATGGCTGACTGCTTAAAACTTCACTACTTAAAAACAGCCTTGAAAATAAGTATCACTTTGATTCAAAATCATTTCAATTGAGAAGCCAATTCAGCCAGCTACCCTTAAAATCTGAATGAAATTCCCGTTTTGAACAAGTGAATTGTTCCTTGTCAGTACTATTTGTTTAGAAGACTTGTTAAATGAGTACTAAAATATGTTGGTAGGCACTGTACCCTCTTCAGAGTTTAAACTAATGCATTTTCATAAATATTAATGAATGCTCAAAGTCACAGGAATGTAAACAAGGTAAAGGTTTTGGCAGCTAAATAAACAGCCACCATAAACAGCCTGGGACAAAATCCATGAGTAATTTAATTGGAATGAACGTGTTTCTCTTAAGTCCAGTAAGCAACTACGGCAATTTTATGCTAACATAAAGTGCAGCACCAGAAACGTTTAAGATGGTTTAAAACTGGTGGTGGACACTGCATTGAAACTAAAGTGGACGAAAAGGTGTTATTGCCGATTAATCTAGCAGACCTGAAAAAATACTGTTTGCTTCTTGAAGCAATTGCTTTGGAAACCTTCCAGACAAACCCACAAATGGTAGCTTTGGAAATTCCAACATTATCACAAGTAAATGAAAAATGTTAGTAACATAAAATTTAAGTACCTAATTAACACTTAGCATAAGAGAAAGAGGCATGCTTCTGTTGGTAGTATTCTAACCTCTCTTATTTCCCATAAAACCATTTTCATGACCCCTTGGAACAGTCTATATTGCTTTAAAAATTCCTCTTTTTGCAGAGCTTCAAATTTATTATGACGTACAACTTCTCTTCTATTAGGAATGACATTAAAAAATGCCAATTGTAGCAAACTCACATCAACAGCTTGGTTTGCAGCAGCCATTTTCCAATTTCTAACATTTGTTAAATGCCTTAACACAGGGGTATGGAGATGTTAACCTAACACACGCTTTAACATATTGTTAAAGTTAACATTGTTTGATGAAGCAGAATTTGTGTTTAACTTCAGTGTTAAATCAGTTTAACACTGTGTTAAAATTTAGCATCTGTTGGTGAAACCGGCCCTAGGTCTGATAAAATACAACACTTAATACTGGATATAATGTTTATGTGAGTATAAAATTTGAATGGTTTGGTATGACAATAAATTTAAGTTGCTCATATTGCAAATTGATGTTTACTCATGGTGCTCACATGATTATATTACGTAGTAGCTATTATTGCCTCTATATATCATATCTAAACCTTTGTAGTGAAAGTGGTAGCATGTTTCCAGAGCTTTGGGTTCTTTACCCTACTGGAACCAATGGCTTGGTTATGGTTTCCTTGTATTGTTCTCTTACTGTGAAAATATAAACAATAATTGGTACCTATAGAAGTGGAAGCACTTATTTATACCATTATTTAATTTATTCCATTTTGTCTTTACAGAAAGAAATGTGAGTATATAGCAAAATAGGTCAGAGTAAGGAAGCCTATTGGACAAAATCAATAATGTTTATGATTATAAGTTACATGTATGTATATGAAGGCGGCTCCTAGTTTGAAATTTTTTATGAACAGTAAGATTTACATCTAATATGAATGAATGAATGAATGAATTTATTTATTGCAAAATTTGTTTTATAATTCTTTTATATAATATATATCATTTGTACCCCTATATCTTATGTACAATTTGTCCGGTGCTCATTTTCTTATTGAGCCACTTACATTGCTTTGCTCCCAGGCCTTATCGCTCACTGAGCGGCCCTTCTTTCTTTGCCTCTGTTACTTTTCTAGACCACTTTTCCTTTACCTTCCTCAAAAATTCTCCCATGCCCTTGATTTTCTTTTCTTCTATCCCTGACAGCTCTTTAAAGCTACTATTTTCTTAACCATATTTTCCCTTTCTTGTCCCACACTTTTTCCCTACGGCTCCTTATTTCCTTACATTCTGTCATATAGTGTCCTGTACTTTCTCTTTCTCCACACCACTCGCATATCCCACCTTCCATGCCTCTCATCTCTCTTAAATATATTGATCCCATTCTCAACCATGCTAAACCTTCCCCTTCTTGTCTATTACAGCAATCAATGTACCTCTCTCTTCCACACTCCTTTTTTATCAATTTATAAAAACTTAACAACTTTTGTTATCTTCAAGGCTTCCCCATATCTCTTATGTCTAATAATTGCTCTTTAACTGTGTGTATGTTAAGGTTGAGAGGAATCAACTCCAAAAAACTCAGTGCCTAGGCCAGAAGTTGAACCATGGATATTCAGCTTACCATACCTGTACGCCACCACAGATACCATGACTTATGCCTACACAAACACATTCAACATCTCTGCTCTAATTCATGTATCCCAGGAGACATTCAAGACAATCTCAGTTAGCCTGAGGTATCAAAAGATAAGGTTATTCTTCGCTTAGTTACCTTTCTTATCAGAGATATCTTTTTCAGCATTTACTGATCGAAAACCATTTTGGTATGTCAGTTTTAATCAAATAACCTCTAATAGTGTTCAACAATGTGAATGAAACATTTAAATGTAAGCTCACATAATAATGTAAGTAATATTTTCAAAACAGTCTGTTGTTCACCTCTTTGGGAAAAGCAAATGAAATCGATTTTGAGATTCTTTCCTCTATTGTTACTTCAGTTTGCTGCAGAAAAGAAACTTGCATGGCTAAAACTCTTGCAATGTTGAACAACCATGTTAAACTATGAACAAAGCACAGAAAGCCTCAGTTCTATAATATGTGCTACATTCTGTTAAGATCTCTAAGTTTATGAGTACACCATTGGTCAAAGAAAATTTGAGCTTTGTTAGTGTACTTATTGTATGCTCTGCTGATGTGTTGAATATGGGAAGATCTTTAAATTTACAACAACAACAATAATAATTTTATTCATAATCCAATAACACATTACTAAGAATATGATGAAAAACCAACACATTGCAAATATGAGAAATTCAGTAGTTTGATAAATAAGACTGTATTTACAGAAAATGAAGACAATTAAAAAGAAAGCATTAACAACAGTAAGCTCTAAGCAATTCTTGAATAAAAGCAAAAGCACTTATAAAATATATTTCTGGGTCCTATCAAAGTAAACAGACAGTAGGTTTAGGTAGTCTTCCTTCTGGTGGACAATTTGCAGGTAATTCCTTCAATATCAGGAAAAATATTAACAGCATGAACATTTTATAAATTTACATAATGGAAAATTATGCTTGTTTTGAAACTTCCATTACTTACTCATGAGGTCCCTGAATGTTGTATTATCATGCGTCATCAGGTTATCAACCACAGTTCTCCAATAGCAAAGACAATTTGCCTCCATTTGGAATAATGCTGGATCTAGCAGAAGTTCAAATACATCTCTTCTCCATGCTTTGCGAGTGTACTGATAACCACTTAGGCTTGCTAACAGCTGTGAGCAAGCATGGAAACTAGGCACATTGCGGTGACTGTAATTTGAAACACGAATACTTAATTAGCAGTCCCCATGTGAACATATCAGCATACAAAATGCGATCACAGGGATTCTAGAATTGTAAACCCAATTTGCAAAAAACTAAATAACAAATTTGTAAACACAAAGATCATAACACACAAAATTAAATATGCAATTATACTTTATCTTCAAAACAAAACATTAAGCCCAATTATAATCCTGAGTTTGACTCAGTTGTATGTAATTAACTGTTCTTTCACACATGTATAAGTAGGCTAAAGTTGAAGATAGAATGAAGCTGAAAAAGATGTTCCAGTCTGATCCTATTCTCCAACTTCAGTTGTATATATTTTAATGCAACATCATACTACAGTGAGTCTACAGTTGAGATGAGCAACTGCAAAGTGGCTTTATTAGGGAGCAGTTGCCACACCTACTGTTGCATTCTCCATCAGGAACATTGGCAGCTGCACAGAAGAAAAATTCTGAGATATCATACTCAAATGCCATACTTCTTAGCCAATCAAAGGTAGTCTGTTTCAGAATGGGTTTGCGTGAACTTGCTTCCTGTTTAACATTGAAATTTGACAATTTTGAGCATAAATCGACTTCATTGTACAGGCCCTTTCAGGATTTGGACTCTGAATAACAATCCAGTGATGAAGAATAAGATAAGATATAGAATGTAACACAGTAACGTTTAATGTGTTGCAACCAAGTTCCCTTTCCCCTCCTTGCAACTGTCTGCATAACAATTGTAATCTATTGCCTTCATTTGTGATGGAGACTATAGCTGTGTTCAATTACAAGCAACTAAACTGTAAGTGAACAGTAACTGGTTATCAACTTCATTCAAAATATCTTTATTTATAAGGAATTATCTCTTGTATCAAGCATTTCAGAGCAGCTATGGAGAAGCAACAGCTATGAGAAGGATGTAAAAATAGTTATTTAGAGGACTAGTTATAAAAGTAGAGGTTTAGTAATGAAAGGATCAAGTTAGAACACGACTGAAGGGAGTGTTGTAAGAAAAGCGAGTTACGAAACCTAATTTGCAACATGTTGTCTACAATATTTTATCTATGTTTAAAGTATTTTAGTATATGTTGTATATTTAGTATATTTAATGAAATTTATTTATTACGGAAATGATATGTTTAGAGAAAGAATAATGTGGGCTTTGAAACAAAACAAATAAAAAAAAAAAATAAATCAACAAACTTTGTTGTTATACTCTGCAAATTCGGATGCTATTTTATATATGAATTTAAAGTAAAAATGAGCAAAGAAGGTGATTTTCATGGTTCATCAGGAAAAACTATGAGATGTTCTTCTACTATTTTCCTCACAAACACGGAGCTGATGTTCTTACCTTAAAAAGACATGGAGGGTGGAAATTAAATACCGTTGCAGAAGGATATGTAGAAGAAGGTGTGGAGGGTAAAAAGAAAATTGCTGATCTATTACTTAGGGCACAAAGTTCAATTACAAGCAAAGTGTGAAAAACAATACTTCTGATAACAGAGAAAATGTGCCTCCAATAAGTATTACAAATTGTAATGGTTGTAATATTACAATGACTATCAATTAAGGGAGAAAGTTTTTGTTTTAATGCATATTATTAGCATGGAAAATAAGATATAGATGATTATCATTAAAGTGTATTTTACGTTTTGTTGAGCCTGTATTTTATGTTTTGATAGCATGTTTTGTTAGAATATAAAGTATAGGTTTTGTTGCCTAGTAACTATGAACTAAAGCATCACTGATTATTATAGTAGTAGATAAAGTTTCATTGTATGCTTGTATTTTAAAGATAAAATTGATTAGCATAAAGCTTAAAACAGCAGAGTGAAAAACAAGTTTAAACTGATTCTTGTTACCGAGAGTGCAGATACTCACGTGTGATTCTTGAGGTATGGAGTGATATTGTACATAAGAGTTGTAAGCAGAGCTACAACTTTATCTTTCTCTTGACTACCATAGCTAACATCAAGCAATGGTGCCAAAAGTTCTGCCAAAACTGCTTGGGCCTGTACACTATACTGTGCTGCAGAAAGTACTGAAGCACCTAAAATAGGAGAAAACATAGCTAAATATTGCAAAATGACAAAACTTCAGAACCATTTGTAATTTACTGTGATAGCTATAATTAATTTAGCATAATATTTTATTTTGAACTATGTCACATGATTTTATTCTAATACACAAGTAAAACTAAAATTTAAAATATCTGTGTTACATTCCAATGACTTTCTGTAACCACTATTCTACAATACTTTAACTATTCTTAAAAAAGCTTATTCTTCTACTTTCTGTTAATTGAGATAAATGTTTGCAGAAGTACTTTTATTATACATTTTATTTAGGTATGAGGGAGACACAGGAGGTTTAAGCGATGGTCACATTTTTAAAAAGTGGGTCACTATTGATGCCTTTGAAATTGCACCTTTTATATGATCATGAGAGAAAAAAAATGAATAGCAATTTAGCAAAAAAGTATTTGAAAATTCAAACCAGTAGGAACAAATATCTCGATACGGCAATGCCTCAAAAAGCTTTATTTGATACAAATTGTGTGTTTTAATATTACCTAGACTTTTTATGTAGTATGTTTTCTTTTATCCCTTATGGTTTAGCAGTTACACGAAAGTAAAAATTCATTCAAAATGAAGACACCTCACAGACTATTCACAGAAAACACAAGACATACATTTTATTAGTCATTAAGCATACAGTGTTTTAACCAAAATTTTTAGAGCCATTTTTCAGAAAAGCAAAATCTATGACAATTCTTCCAGTAAAGGGGATGGGGATTTCTAAACATTCACATCGCATCCTTTGAAGATGCTGAGCTTAAATAACCAGTTTGGTATCTATCTTTTTTTTTTTTTGAGTCACGTATGCACACAAACATGCACTCACAGACATCGCATTCACACACATTTTTCTCATAACACTTTCCTTTTAGGTTCCAAGGATCCCAAAACATGTACTTCTGGTGAAATCTGAATTTAAAATTTTTGGATGAAATACAATACCCCTCTACTTACTAAAAGTAAGCAGTAGAGAGAGTAAAAGTTGATGCTTTACAACAATTTGACTTTCTTTACCCACTATACTGCATTTTCTTATCCATTCTGCAAATTATTCAAAGAGCTTGTTTTTCTATAAGTTTCCTGTTAGTCATGATGAATGCTTTCTAAAATGGTTTCAATACACATTTTGTTGTGGCTATGTAGAGGCTTCTATGACACTATGACAATGGTTAATTGTTTAAAAATGTCTCGCCAAATGCTGGTTCCTGATACTGCATATTACTTTTATAGGCTGATGAGAAGCAAAAAGATGGACATAACATTTCAAAAGTGGACAACTTGAAATACCACAAAATTCAAACCAATAACAGGAAATATCCCATAAATGGCTACAGTTACAAAACCGTAACACTAACTGCATGTTAATGAATTCTGAAACTATACTGTAGTAAATTTGTCATAGTTTCCAGTTATATGCAATTCTTATTATTATTATTATTATTATTATTGTGTTTTATTTATTTTCTTCTTTCAAAAATTATACGCTGTCAGCAACAAAGAGTACCAAACACACAATAAAATAATTCCCAAAAGGTAAATGAATAAAATGTGTGTATAAAAGGAACAGGTACTAATAAAAAACTAATAAAAAAGTACAAAATTAATGTGAATACAAAAACTGAAATTCATATTTGGAATGCTGAGTTAACAACAGAAAGCCATGTGAAGAAGTAAAGCAAAATTGTTAAAAGAAGAGAAAAAGGTAGTAAAAAATCCTATTCGTGCTCTTGGTTTCTACAATTAGCAATATAGTATTTTAAAATGTTTCTGGGCTATCTGAAGGGTTCACAAAATTCTATGAAGAACTAGATATGATTCTACATGCTCCTATCATTGATCTAATGAAACAAGAAATTCCAGATGGTATTTGCCTTCCTAAAAAAAATTAATTGATAGCTTGTATATTTTCTTCCAGCTTATTTTATGGGACTAAAATCTAATCCCAGGATATATGTTTTATCTTTTAACAAATATAAGGTTTATACTTTTATTCCATTACAGTAGACAAATGTAATAATATGACATGTTCACCAATTTTCATAAATATCCAAAAGAGAGAAACTGATAGAACTTGCTAACAGCTCTCTAGCTTTTTTCCTTAATAAAAAATTCTTTCCAAACTGAGTAAACAAAAACCAAACAAACAGTGGCATGTATAAAGTATTATACTGACAGCTTCATGGGCAGTACTTAAATGGAATTATGATATAATTTTCCAATATTCTCAGGCTTTTAACAAATTAATAACTTTCAAACCATTTCGGTTTTTCTAAAGCAAAATCTTTAGAGGGCATGAAAAGTGATTTAAACCTTGTATTGCTCTTATTAACATGCATTGCCAACTTCATTTATGGTACCGAGTTCCCCTACAAAGAGGATAAAAACATGCTCTCGAAAAATAGAGTACATTCCTGCCTTTCAGTTGTTTTCATCATTTTTCTTAAATTTATGCTATCTGTACAAATTAGGTAAATTTTGAGAAATGAAACTTTAAGTTATTAATTTAGTCATTAACTGACAGCTTGCAGTCATTTTTACTTAGTTATCTCAATTGTCTTAGATGCATATTGCATGTCAAATACAGTGGACATATCTTTTATTTACCTGAGCCATTCTTTTCCTTATTTGTAACCAGTACAGGTTCTTCTTCTCTCACAGCCAAGTTTCTTCTTAACCACGTGGTCTGCTCCAAACATGCTCCAGCTATCTGAGCACAAGATTCTATAAGCTGCGAACACAAAACATGTGTCATGTAATTGTTAAATTGATTACAGAATTAATACTTTAAGAAATGTAATTTTGAAATGCAATATGTTGCTTAAACTGCTTACGTAAAGTGTTGTTAACCCTATTTTCATGCTATTAAAAGAGGTCTGAAGTTGAATTTTCATCTATTCAAGCTTAAAGCCATTTTTGTGTGTTGGGTACCAGAGTGGTCAACATTTAATTACTATTATATTCTCTCATTACTGACAACTCCACATATATAACGTGACTCTTCAGGAGAAAGAATGTGGTTAAAAAAAACTTTGATGTATCTCCCATCACGTGAACACTATCTTACAACAATGCAGAAAACTCCTTGCATCAGAAAATTAATAATTGGCACAGGGATGACAAAACTGACAGCATCAAGAAAATCAGGTAAAATGAAAGTGTGGCTGCAATGACAAGTTGACAAATGAAAACAGTGATTAAAACTATTGTTACACATATATTTTCTTACTTGTCTTGGAATATTACAAATTCAGCTACTGTACCAACAAAGTGCAGTAGACAATCAAATTTGTAAAACTCTTAGCACAATAAATACTACAGAGCTACTGTACCAAAGCTTTTTCTGTTTTAAGTTTATAGCGTGCATGCACACACACAGGTTCACTCTAAGTAGGTTTTCTTTTGTGTGATAAAGTTTGAAAAACTTATCTGGATGGAAATGGGCTTGTCAAAGTACCAGTGTTAGTAACAAACAGCATGTAACACCAGCATTTTCAGCACTCATCACTGTCATCATGCAAGTCACTTAAGCTGTTGTTGCACCCAATTTGCTGCAGATTCTATATCACTTTCCTTTTCTTCTGAGCCGAATGACTCGAAGTAAGAAGAATTGTAACTGAATTCATTGACATTATTTCACTATCTGTTAGTGTTTGTTTTGATGTCACTTTCACATATATTGTGCAAAAAATCTAAAAAAAAATAGAATTACTCACACTCGCACATGTACAACCTCATAAACTTGTGGATGGGGATGCCCCTTAAACCTGCTTTAACTGTCATAAGTATTAAAAGGTTTCAAGCCTACTTCCACAGTCAACATTATTAAAACATGAAAAGAAACAAATTATGTAGAACACAAATTACTACTATATTTTACGGACCATAAGATGCTATGGACTATAAGATGCACCTTAGTTTTTAAGAAATTTTTCTAAAAAGTAACATTTTTTTAGATTTATCATTAGATTGCAAAGCTAGACTAAATAAGTGATTTTTTATTAGTTTATTAAACCAAACTGACCTTTAAAATCCCTGAAAATCATCATCTGAACTTTCTTCTTCTTTCTCTTCATCAACGTTGTCCTCCTCTTCATATATAAGATAGTCTTCACTGCCATCGAGAGTGTTAAGTTTATTAAACCAAACTGACCTTTAAAATCCCTGAAAATCATCATCTGAACTTTCTTCTTCTTTCTCTTCATCAACGTTGTCCTCCTCTTCATATATAAGATAGTCTTCACTGCCATCGAGAGCGTTAGTTTATTAAACCAAACTGACCTTTAAAATCCCTGAAAATTGTCATCTGAACTTTCTTCTTCTTTCTCTTCATCAACGTTGTCCTCCTCTTCATATATAAGATAGTCTTCACTGCCATCGAGAGCGTTAGTTTATTAAACCGAACTGACCTTTAAAATCCCAGAAAATTGTCATCTGAACTTTCTTCTTCTTTCTCTTCATCAACGTTGTCCTCCTCTTCATATATAAGATAGTCTTCACTGCCATTGAGAGCGTTAGTTTATTAAACCGAACTGACCTTTAAAATCCCAGAAAATTGTCATCTGAACTTTCTTCTTCTTTCTCTTCATCAACGTTGTCCTCCTCTTCATATATAAGATAGTCTTCACTGCCATCGAGAGCGTTAGTTTATTAAACCGAACTGACCTTTAAAATCCCAGAAAATTGTCATCTGAACTTTCTTCTTCTTTCTCTTCATCAACGTTGTCCTCCTCTTCATATATAAGATAGTCTTCACTGCCATCGAGAGCGTTAGTTTATTAAACCGAACTGACCTTTAAAATCCCAGAAAATTGTCATCTGAACTTTCTTCTTCTTTCTCTTCATCAACGTTGTCCTCCTCTTCATATATAAGATAGTCTTCACTGCCATCGAGAGCGTTAGTTTATTAAACCGAACTGACCTTTAAAATCCCTGAAAATTGTCATCTGAACTTTCTTCTTCTTTCTCTTCATCAACGTTGTCCTCCTCTTCATATATAAGATAGTCTTCACTGCCATCGAGAGCGTTAGTTTATTAAACCGAACTGACCTTTAAAATCCCAGAAAATTGTCATCTGAACTTTTTTCTTCTTCTTCTTATTCCTTTCTGTCTTCATCATCGTTGTTCTCCTCTTCATATATAAGATAGTCTTCACATTCATCAAGAGCATTACTTATGCCGCACTTCTTGAAAGCTTTAACAATAATATCATCACTCACTGTAGACCATGACTGTTTTATCCACTGATGACACACTTGTTTGACTGTAGGTCTTTTAAAGCACCATTCGGTGTGAATTCATATTGGGTTTCATCACTCATCCATTTGCTCATTCCTCTCTCATATGCACTTTAAAGGGTTTATTTATCGGACATAAAGAGGTTGCAATTATGAAGTCCTCCCGGAATAACAGCATGATCTGCATTTCCCTGCCTCAATTTCTCTTTCACAGAATCATTCAAATGACTACCAAAATGATCTAGCACAAGCAGTGAACTCTTCTTCAATAAAGCACCTTTCCTTCTCTCTCATACTCTGTTAATCCACAGTTTCATGCCCGCTTCATCCATCCAAACCTTGTTATGCACGTGAACAACACCTGGTGCTATCTCAGAAGGTTTTGTCATTGTTCTGTGCTTGAAAATGATCATTGGATTAAATTTAGTACAGTCAGCAGAACATTAAAGGGCAACAGTGTAGTGCATTTTTTCATGTCCACTTGTTTTTACAATTACAGTTCTAGCACCTTTCATACAACAGTTCTATTACTCGGCACATCAAATGTCAGAGGAGTTTTGTCCATATTCGCTATTTGGCTTAGTTCCACACTGGTTTTCTTTCGATGTTGAATAATAAAGCGATGGAAAGATATTATTTTCTTCTCATAATTCCTGCCATTTTCTGTGATATTTTGGTTTTGGTTTGCATGCTAAGCTCATGACGCTTCTAAACCTGTAGCACCAACCTACTCCACCCTTAAAGTCTGTTAAGTTATTCTGTAGCTCTAGCTTATGAGCATATATTTGAATCATTTTTGTATAAATTTCAATTCCATTTTCATGGTGTCCTATTTGAATCCATTTCAGTATGTCATCTTCTAGTTTTGGCCACTTTGCATTCAGTCCTCTATTTGCACATTTGGTCTTCCTCATTTTTTCAGTTCGTTTTTACCAGCTCGCCAATTACGAATGGTTTATTCAGTTGGTGGTGGGCCAAAATGCTGCTCACCTGCTCTGTTTTCATGTTCTGCATGTGCTATTAATTTCGTTTATAGCTCGCATATGAATGCCTTTTATTTTCTTCCAAGAAGAAAATAGCTACTAACAAAAATACTGTACTGTTATATAACACAAATCACTTTCAATTTAAGTTCACTGGCACTGCAGACTACAATGATACATTGTAGAGTAGACAGTGTACATAGCTTATGATGGCAGGGTGGGAGAAAGACAGAGATAGCATTGTTGTGAATCCCTGCAACTGTTGTTCATCACATCGGTGTGCTGCAGCTGCCAGTTGAATTCAATGTTATCAGATAGTGATAGGTTTCCAGCTGAATTGAATAGATAGCCATTTTTAAGACTGGAGGGAATTTTAAATCAAGCACTGGACATTTTAATATAAGTTTCGAGTATAAGATGCATCTGAATTTTGGAGAAAATTTCCCAAAGAAAAACATGCATCTTATGGTCTGTAAAATATGGTACTTTAAGGAAAATACAGGATACAAATTGGAAATACAAGAAATTTACTTACCACCCTTGGGCTTTTAAGAAATGTGGAAAAAAAGAAGAAAAAAAAGAAAAAATTCAAAAGCTACAATATCAGATTAGCCTCAAAATAAATTCAGTTTGAGGAAATTATTAAATAAACCACTTAAAGACACCATACCATATGCTTTGAAATCCGACATTTATCAAATTAAATGCGATGACTGTGACAGATCTTATAAAGGAATGACCAAGAGGAACCTGAATGTCAGATTAAGAGCACAAAAGAAACATCAAATTTATACAAACCAGCAGTATACCATTTTTGGACAAATGTTGGAAAAGAAATTAAATTATTAAAACATTTTATTCTCTCTCCCTCCCCCCCTCTGTCCCTCTCCCCCACTCCCCCGCTGGCTTAAATAAATGTTTTACATTTTCACCCTCACCAGAGCTTCTGTTTGCATTTGTGTACTGAAGACTAATAGTTTCTTTGCTGTAACTCAGGGTAAGACAGCATGGAAATTATTTTGCAAATAAAATCTTTTTAATAAGCAACATTATTAAAATAGAATTTATTACCAACAACTAATAATAATCTGTTTGGTTTGTGTACTTATTGTTTAGGCTATATGTCTTGTAATTTCTACAACTGCTATGGCTGGGTGGATAGTTAATCCATATTTCAGCAATGAAGTTAAACTCAATCAAATAGAACACACAGTTTTAGTTGTACAAAATTAATCCAAGATATTTTTATCTTGATATAGATCAAATTTAACTAGTGACTTAACTCAGGTTTATTTGTTTCAACCTAATTATCCTAAGTTACAGCAGAGCTTAATTTCTACTATTATGAATGAATAAATTTATTGAAACAAAATGTTGATTAAAAAATATACAATTTTACTATTAGTAACATACAAACTGTTCTTAGAGTGCTTGGTATTTTGGATTCTATACAACTGATGCCCTGGTTATTATGTATAAAGGATCCTGCTTCACTATATAAACATTTAAAGTTTGACATTTATATTTAACTTTTCTATGTAACATCATCTTTCCTTTCCCTTACTTTCTTAATTTTCTATCATTACATTCTTCCTTTGCCTTAATCACTTCTGTCTACCACTTCTCTCGTAACATCCCTACTTAGTTGCCAAATTCTAAACTTTTTTTGCTACTGTTCCCAAAAACGTTTAATGCCAAAATTTGTCTGTAGCTTGTCTCTCCATTCTTTAGTTTCTCGCACTCTACTACACAATGTAGGCTTTTATCTACACTTTCACGTGATGAACATCCTTCTTTTGTCACTTTTAGTCCATTTAATACATTATTCCTACTCTACTCCTTCTCTTTCCCTTTTATTGCGAGCATCCACATATTTATCCTGTTCCCATTCTTTCTTAAACTTACTATAACTTACTTATTTCCTAGACTACTCCACATTTTCTGCTTTTCAATGTAGTCAATCTTAATTTCACTTTCTTCCATATTCCTCATATATTAATTATCTGCTGATTATCCATATTGCCTTTTCCAACTTCTATGACTATTCTTTTTATTTGAGATAGCCAACTTTTTTCGCACTTTGCTTTCTCTTGTATTTTTAAACAGTCTTTGGCAATATTTCCTTCTTTCCTTGGTTCGATCTTATGCCAATATTACAATATATGCTTAACTACTATGCCTTTTCTACCAACGCTTCCCAATTCAGTTATGGCTACCCCATTAGGAACTGCACTAGGTAATACCAAAACCATTTTTTAAAATGCTCTATGAAATAATTTACTACTAAAATACAGAGGGATAAAATTGTAATTGGTAATGTGTTAAATAAACATGAAAAGTCATGTATAGTGTGACAGCATATGCTAAATTGCTACTGACCGGCGGTCCAGCGCTTCCAGGCCCATCTAGCTGCTGTGGGTTAGGCTAATGGCTGGACCCTCTCTAGAACAATAGCCATTGTGCACCATTTCCATGCTCCAGAGGACTCCTTTTGGTCCTTTCTCACAGGTTCTCATTCTTGAAAGTACCACTTTGTATGTGAGGCCTATATAAGGGAGTGCCGGTGGCAGGAAAGTCAGTGATGAGTTCAGTTGAGTTGTGTGCTGTTAGAAGTTACAAGCGGACAGTGTAATTTAATTGTGAGTTGTAACTCAGCAGTCAGTTATGAGTCATGCAGTTCAGCAGTCATTTGATCCAACGGATCAGTTGTGTTGTATTCCAAGTGCGTGCCAAAGTGACTCAAGTATAACGTTTGTTACATTGAGTGCCTAGTGATAAATAAAGTGTGTTTTTGCAGTAACTGGCATTCTCATCTGTTTTCCCTTATCCCAAATTGACAATACACTGGACACTCTTGCTGGTACCCAATGGTTCTCAACCTTGGACCTGAAATTGGTATATTGGCTCTGGACCCCAGGGACAAGGTAAAGACTGCATTTTAAACAGGCCAAGGGCTTTGGCAGTTTATGGTTATGCCTTTGGCCTCTGCAATGCACCAGCCACTTTCCAGTGCCTGATGGAATCCGTGATGAGGGGATTGACTTACGATACCTGCCTGCTGTACTTGGACATCATCGTTGTTGGCAGCACTTTCGAAGATCATATAGAGAACCTGACCAAGATATTACAGAGACTGCAAGCAGCTAACCTGAAACTGAATGTGAAGAAGTGCCAACTCTTCTCCCAGGAGGTTAACACACATTGTGTCCCCAACTGGGGTGCCCATGGACTCAGAGAAGGCTCGACTGCCATTTATCTTGCCTGAAAGATAAATGAGAAATGCATAGTTTTCTGGGCCTATGCAGCTACTACTGCCAGTTTGTCAAAGGTTTCTCCAATATCAAGAAGCCCCTCACCTGTTTGACGGAAGAACACCGGCCTTACATATGGACAAAGAGACCGAGAACACATTCCAGGCACTTAAGTCAGCACTCTGCAGTGTGCCTGTTTGGATTTTTTCACAACCAGGCAGCAATTTTATCATGGACATCAACGCCAGCAACAGTGGTATTGGAGGCGTATTATCCCAGGTCCAGGATGGGCAGGAGCAGGTAGTAGCGTACTACAGTAAGATGCTCTCCAAGGTGGAAAAGAACTATTGCATTACCCAATGGGAGCTCCTGGCACTTGTGAAGGTGCTGGAACACTTCCATACATACGTGTATGGTCAACCATTCCACCTGAAGACTGACCACCCCTCCCTCACTTGGCTATTGAATTTTATGAACCTGGAGGCTAGAGAGCCCGTTGGGTACAGAGGCCTTCTGGAATACAATTTCATATCAGAGCATAGGAGAGGAAGGAGCCACTCCAATGCAGTGCCATGTCAAGAAGACCCTGCCTGGAAGATTGCAGCCAATGCACTAGGGTAGAGGAGAAGAAGCATGCCGCACTATCCGTGTGATTTCGGTAGTACCTGCAGATGGATGGGATAGCGCAGGCTGAGGAGGGAGCAGCTGGCAGATGCTGCCTTGGGACCTCTTCTTAGAGAAGTGAAGACAGGAACTAGGCCAGGCTGGGAGGATATCGCATTCAGAAGTAGTGTGTTTAAGTCCTACTGGGCTCAATGGGACTCACTGAAGACCACGGAAGGTGTGTTGTTCAGAATGTGGGAGCCACCTGATGGGAAGACCCGGAGAGAGCAATTGATTCTTCCTCGAAGGTGCCGGAAATCCTGGAGGAAGTACATGCGGGGACTTTGGCTAGTCATCTTGGATCCAACTGAATGATTGAAAAGCTCCGACAAAGGTACTATTGGTTGAGACTATGCATGGATGCTGAGAGGTGGTGCCGCTAATGTCATGTGTATGCGGCAAGTCATAGCCCACAGAGTAGGAGCCAGAGTCGCATGCAGCAGTACAACATGGGAACACCATTTGAATGCATTGCCATGCATAGCCATTCCCTTTGTCTGACCGTGGTAATGCATATCTGTTGGCAGTCATGGATTACATCACCAAGTGGCTGGAGATGTATGCCATTTCTAACTAGGAGGCCAAGACGATTGCGGACTGCCTAGTGGAAGAAGTGTTCTGCCGATTTGGGGTACCATTACAGCTATACAGCGATCAGGGCACAAACTTCAAGTTGAACATAATGAGGGAAGCACTGGAGAGCTAGAGTGCACAAGGCACGTACAAGCCTCTCCACCTGCAGTCAGATGGCATGATAGAGCGGTACATCAAGACCCTAGAAAAGCACCTGAGGAAGAGTGTGGACCTTCTGGTCCACCAGTCTCAGAGGGACTTGGATGTCAGGGTGCCACTTTTCTTGCTGGCCTACCGCTTGACTCACAACACCATCGGGTTGACACCAGACAGCTTAGTCTTTGGCAGCGAGCTGCGACTTCCATGCAACCTGATATTTGGGAGCCACCCTGGGATGGCACAACCAGCAATCAACTGTGTGGAGAACTTTGTGGTCTGTCTTCACCATGTGCACGAGATGGCCCATCAACACATCCAGGTGGCGAGCAACTGGATGAAAATCTGTTACAATCACCAGGCCAACAGCCAAAGTTTCAGCAAGGTGATTTGGTGTGGCTGTATTGCCCTACATGGACCAAGGGGCACTGTCCCAAGCTCCAACAACCATGGAAAGGATGATCCTCTTCACCACATGGTGAAGAGGATCAATGATGTAGTCTACCTAATCCAGGCTGCCCCCAGAGAAGATGCTGGTGGTACACCTAGCACGCTATGACCGCTGGTTGGGATGAAGAGTAGTGTGACAGCGCATGCTAAATTACTATGACTGGCAGTCCAGCGCCTCCTAGCCCATCTACCTGCCACGGGTTAGGCTAATGGCTGGTCCCTTTCTACAATAATGGGCGCTTGAAACAATACCCATTGTGTACCACTTTCATGCTCTAGAGGATTCCTTTTGGCCTTTTCTGGCAGATTCTCGTTCTCAAAAGCTTTGATTTGTATGCGAGGGGTATATAAGGGACGGCTGGTGGCAGGAACAGTCAGTGTTGAGTTCAGTTGAGTTGTGTGCTGTTAGAAGTGACAAGTGGACGGCGTAGTTTAATTGTGAGTTGTAACTCAGCAGTCAATTGTGAGTTCAACAGTTCAGTTCTCATTTGATCCGATGGATCAGTTGTGTAGTATTCTAAGTGCCTGCTAAAGTGACTCAAGTGCAACGTTTTATTACATTGAGCACCTAATGATAAATAAAGTGTGTTTTCGCAGTAGCTGATGTTCTCATTTGTTACAATATCAATATCTAATGCTTTAATTACACACCTAATTATAAGTGTACATTTATAGGTTATATTTTAACAGTTTGGATTAATCTCATGCTTCTTCTGTACAGATGACTTTCAATTTTAGCAAACTCCTAAGGTATTACAACATAGAAGGAATCCTCTCACTAAGCTTGATGACAAGAGAATGTAAAATATTTTGAATTTAAACCT
Organism: Deroplatys truncata; assembly: GCA_030765065.1. Classification (NCBI taxonomy): domain Eukaryota; kingdom Metazoa; phylum Arthropoda; class Insecta; order Mantodea; family Mantidae; genus Deroplatys; species Deroplatys truncata. The sequence continues at coordinate 241,806,652 of CM060975.1, read as the reverse complement.
ATAGTAGTAGAACCTTACAGAGCTTTAATGATTGTAATTCTCAGGTTTATTTCAAGTTGCTAATAACAGGTGATATCAGCATCATCCATATGCCAGAATTTTGTCCCACAGTTCTTTTATATTCAGTGAATCCACTGGCATAAGGCTGTCATATTTAAGTACACTTATATGCCATTGTCATGCAATGGGATCAAACCTGCAACCTGGGCACAGAAACCCAGTGTTTAGCCAAGTGTTCCACCCAACTATGAAGGTACATTTTAAAGAAAAGCTAAAATTAATTTTTTTTAAGACTGATTGGGGATATACTTAACTTTATAAAAATAACCCCACAAAGCTATTACCCAAGAAATTGAGGGTTTTATAACCTCACTTCATTATTATTATTATTATTATTATTATTATTATTATTATTATTATTATTATTATTATTATTATTATTATTATTATTATTATTATTTAGGTATTGTATGAAGTTTAGGAACAAAATTTATTACCATATCTACTATTCTTTTTTAAAATTTAAAGTAATCATTCAGAGGAAGAATAAATTATAACTGCAATATTACTTCCTTTGCCATCCAGTATCATTTTTATTTATACTTCCCTGAGACGAATGAAAAACAAATGACATTGAGGATTAACATTCAAGGGTTATATGATTACAACTCCTCTCATATTTCCCTCACACTTGGTACTGTTATCAGTTTTTAGGTCAGAATTAAATGAAGCTCAGCTCAATCAGATTAAGGTTATAGCACATAAACAGAGAAACAAACTACCATTATTCCCCAACTCCAATAAAAAATGAACCATTGTAAACTTATGCAATTAGTCATCAAAGCAATAATATCTAGGTCCTGACTCTTGGTCCAGGACCATAGATTAATTTGATTCCCATTTTATTTCATTAGTTTTTATGTTGACATATGCTTTGTATGTAACTATTTTATTTTTACTTTCTCTACTACGTATAGTAAGTAGGGGAAGTATTGTATTCCACCCAAAAATTCGATACCGAGATTTCACTGGAAATACATGTTTTGAGACTCCCTGAATCCAAAAAAAGCATTTTTGGAAACATGTCCGTGTGTGTGTGTGTCTGTGAACAGCATAACTCAGAAACGAACAGTCGGATAAGCACCAAACTTGGTATTTAGGTTCAGTATCTTCCAAGGATGCGACACGAAGGTTTTCAAGAAAATCCCCCCACCCCAGATTACCCTCTACATGGAAGATTTTTCGAAAATTTTAATTTTCTCAAAAATGGCTCTAACGATTTTGATTAAAATATCATATGTTTAAGATATTTTTATGACAAATAAAATGTATATCTTGAATTTCCTGGGAATGTCTCCAAAAGTATTCTTCATTGTGAACGACTTTTGCATAACTGGTAAACCATAAGAGATAGACAAAATTTTACTATACAAAAAATGTAGAATGCATTAAAATACACAATTTATGTCATATACATTTTTTTGTTGAGTGAACCATTTTCGAGATATTACTTGTTATTCCCTTAAATTTTTCAATACTTATTTTCTCAAATGGGAATTCGTTATTCATTTTTTTGTCTTGGATATGCAAAGAGTATTAATCTGTGGGAAAGGGAATGGTGCTGCACCTAGCAGCCAGCTATTAAGAGATATGTTTGTGCTTAAAGGCTACTGTATTTCCAAATTGCCCTTGTAAATATATATTCCCCTTACATCTACAAGAAAATTAGCAATAAGATAGACTCTGCAAATGTTTATCTCGATTAACATGAAGTAGATGGAGAATAAGCATTTGTATAAATAGTTTGTACAAGAGTAGAGAAAGTCATGTGAGTGTAACACATCAGATTTTTTCTATAATTACATACTTTACATAATGTATTTATACTGTATGACTCTACATAATATTCTATATGGTGAGTGAGAGCTTGGATAGTTTAGTTATTACAATAATATGTGCAAAACATATAATATCTGTTCATGTAAAAACTTGACAATGTCAAATGTATTGAGCTCCACTGGCAGTAATAAAGATTTATTATTATTATTATTATTATTATTATTATTATTATTATTATTATTATTATTATTATTATTATTATTATTATTATTATTATTATTATTATTATTATTATTACCCATGCTAAGTCTGACTTAAGTAAACATTCCCACTCAGCCACTGACTCATTCATATGCTTGGAAGTTGTTACATATTGGATAACATTTATTTTCAGAATTCTGAAAACTGCAGAAAAGGAAGGGGGATTGCATATCTGAGTAAATATGACACTTCAAATGTGTAATATTCTTTCTATTCTATGTTAACCACATTCCAACTCCTCTCTTCATTTTCTGAGTACTGCTACGGAATTATTAACAATGCATCACATAATGACTGAATAAACACTACTTCACTTCACTTTATTTCACTTACTTATGTAAGATCATTTACAATTTCAGGGCACATTATTAAGGCAACTTGCTTTACCCTCAGCTACAATCAAATCCTGATGTATCCACTACAAAGCATGTTCTAAAATTAGTAAGTTTTTCTTAAATAAGTTAGTGAAATAGTTCAAGTACAGAGTGACTAATATTCAACCATTAACAATTGTTATCTCTGTGCTTTTCCATTCAATTCTTTGTAAGTTTATACTTTACATACTTTAGCAGTGATGTCCTGCAAGTCTCTCAAATCCTTTTTCTCTGCAAATGGTGGACATTTCTGGACAAATTCATTCAGTATGGCAAGCATTAGAAACTGTGCTGGAGGTGTCAACATTAAACCATCTCGAAGGAGTCCAATAAGAGAGCCCCAGCACTCTGCAAGCTGTGGTCCAGAACATGTTTGCATGTAGCAGTAAAACAACTCCAGGATGCTCACTTCCAATGACAGATCCTGTAACAGTCATCAAAATGATAATAAATGCACTTGGTAACCATCAAACGTACTATTGGAAAATCTGGGGTACAAAGCCACACATTAGTCACTGACTATATGTTGCAAAGGTTAGGTCCCAGCTATCTTATGGTGCCGTCATTTGGTGGCGAAAAACACTACAAACTACTATAACAAAACTGCACTACAATTTACTGCAGGAGGTAAATTTACCAAGCTACACAGACTAATATGTCTTTATATTACAGAGGCCTTGAGAAGTACTCCAACCATTGCACTGTCGACTCTGCTGGGACTCCCTCATGGACACTATTTACAAACACAGTTCACTTAGTGCAAACAGGGAACTGGAGAGGTAGCTGTTCAAATACTGGACACACCTCTATCCTAAATTTCCTGGATATTTCAATATTGAGCATGCAGTCTAATTTAATGAATAACAATATTGTTCTTTTCCTCCATTTAAGGTAACTTTAGCGTCTCAAGAAGACTGGATGGAAGGAATTATATCTGAAAAAGAATGTGACCAATTTGTGTGGTTCACAGATGGATCCCATATAGGGATACAATTGGGCGCATGCATATATGGCCTATATCCAAGGACAAATATTAGTGTAAGCCTTGGGAAACATTGTACAGTTTTTCAGGCAGAGGTATTTGCTATTCTGAACTGTACTCTAAAAGGACTTGAGAAGGGTTATCATGATAAACAAATTCTCACCTTCACGACTTCAAAATGCTTAAAAAGCACCCTCTGCAAGCCAGGTAAAATCAAAACTGGTTTGGGAATGCCTAAATGCCCTGATTGCCTTATCATCTCAAAACAGGCTTGAAATGTGCTGGGTACCGGGGCATAAGGACATCTATGGAAATTAAAAAGCTGATCAGCTGGCAAAATAGGGTACTGAGATACCCTATGTTGACTCTGAAACCATGGATGGAATAGTACAAGTACTGCCAAAACCTCAGAAAAAGCATGGATTAGGAGAAATACCAACTCATTCTGGACAAAGACAACCCAGGAAACTGGTCTTAGTTTCATGCAACACTCTTTCCTCATATATCCTGAGATTGGACAGAACAGGAATAAGGGAAGTAGTTGTATTAATTTCTAAACATGGTCACTTCAGGAAACATCTGTGTAAAGTAGGATTCTACAAGGATGAACCCATCTAGAATCTGCAAAGAGGATGAGGAAACTGTTCGGCACATCCTCTTTGGCTGCTCATTCCTGGCAAGAAAGGAACTTATTCTTTCCATAACTAGAGAAAATCTAGGAAAGGATGCTGACACTGGTTCAGCAAACAGATTTTGGGAGACAATGAAAGCATCTTTTTCAATGGGATTGCACAATAATCCCTTTAGGCTGATGTGCAGGAGGCTGATAAAACTCCAACAAAACCCTGTAACCTCATCTCTAAATCCAGGGCTGGGGGGGGGGGGGGCTCTGGAGTGGTACTAACACACCTGTAAGTCCTTAAAGGCACAACCTTGAGCGGGTACTGGATGCATTGGCAGGTTGCAGATAGCCAGGTCTATGTCAGGGACAGTTGAGATACTCTACTTGGCACAAGTCTGTCTCTGAATTAAGTACGAGATCGTGAACAAACTCCCCAAACTCAAGATGTTATACATTTCTATGTTGGTGGCGCATGGGAGATGTGTCGTTAATGGAGCCTCCGAGACACCTGACGACCTCTCAGGGTATATAGTCTTACCTAGGCATGCAGGGTTCTGTCTGGGCAGACATGAGATATCCCTAGCTAACTGTGGAAACCATAGAAGAAACTAGTTTTGCCAAACCAGAAGGCTCCTTATCAGGGGACTTTGAAAGTTAACTAAAGTTGAGGTGGCTGGGCCATTGAAAGGGAACCCTACCACCAAGACTAAAATAAAGGAGACAGGAACTGCAACTCCCATAGATGTGGAGAAGCAAGCCCTGTATCCAAAACTGGAAGTCCCTACCTAATAGGGACACCGGAAGTATTACAATTAAAAGTGTGGTGGCTGGGGCCCCAGTAGGGAACCTGACTTCGCGAAATGAACAAATGGAGGTGGGAACTGCGAGTCCCAAAGATGAGGAGATGCAGGCCTCGCCTCCTAAGAAAGATAATAATATTGATGTTTTGGGGGAACTAACTAGAGAGGTTGGTACCCTAAAATTAAAGCCAAAGAATGTTAGTGGGGCAGAGAAGATGAGAAGAAAATAGGCTAGGCTACTGGCCAGGATTGTGGGAGAAGCAGTTGTCCCTAGCAATAGAGACCATGCAGAAGCCACAAGTGGGCCAGAGCCTGGTCCTTCTGGAACCTCCAAAAAACATTGGACAGAGAAAACTCTGCCAATGTAAAGAGGCCAAAAAGGTGAGGACGTCTCAGTCTCTCAATTATGCCAAGACAGTCCAGTCTGAGATTAAGGTGGCCATCATAGTTGGGGGCTTCCCCCAGGTTGTTCTGACACAAGAACAGGACAACCAGGTATGGGTGGCAATCAACTGGCTCATGGATGAGCTCTCCGAGAGGGGAGATATCCTGCCATATAATAATAGTTTTCCACCATGAGGCTTCCTTGGAGTGGCAGAAATCAAGCATTGCAAATTTGCAGGCACAAGAGGGGTCAAGCTCGACTGTGGAACTGGTTGCACTCCCAAAGATTATAAAAGATTCCTGGTCTGGTTCCTGGGGCCGGAGATGGAGAATGAGGTTCTCTTCCAAAGGCTCGGGAGGCAGAATCCAGGAATTAATTTTAACGGTGGAGGGTCTACAAGCGCAAGGTGGAACTGAAAGGTTCTGGGCTGAATAGGGGATTTATATCCCTCAACTACCCCAAAAGAGGACCAGGGGTCTTTAGGAGAACCAGATTCTACGGGAAAATGTCCAAGTGAGGAAGGTTAAGCTTTGGTGATTTCTTTCATTCAAGTTAACCTACAACACAGTATTAGATCCTTGCGAGTTCTCTCGAGTAACGTAACAAGGTATGATTTAGACGTTGCCATGATACAAGAATCCTGGCTTCAGCAGGGTCTTATTATAGGGCTAAATATGTAATGTAATGTAATGTAATGTAATATTTATTTCATCATTATTACAATAATACAAATAAAGCTTACATCTAAAACTTATGTCTAGTGCACCAGTTTTCTAGCTCCCCCATATTTAGCCCCTAGGCTGTATATATGGGATAAAGCTACTATACCATCTCTCTACTTTACAAACTATGCTCGTTCAGCTGTACCTTTCTTAAGCTCCTTATCCACTTATCCCTTGTGTTGCCTAAAAATGTTCCCATCATTTTAATTATTTCTACTTTTGTGCTTCCCAACATTCTTAATGCTACTGCTTCTTTGTTTAACTTGTCCCATTTTTTATTCCATATAACCTCTCTCCACCTTTTAACCATATCACATTCTATTAGACAATGATAAGTACTACCCGATTCATCACACATAATACATCTCCCCGAACCATTATATCCGTTCCTTTTTAAAAATATTACTCCTGTGCGCATCCACGCAAGACCTATTCTACCAAATTGATTACATATATCTACATACTTCTCCCTTCCCCAATCTCTTTTAACTGATTTATACAAGATCAATGACCTTTTATCCTCAAAACTAGCCCATATCTCTTGTTTCTCGATATCTTCCACCCTCAATCTCACTTCTTTCCAAAACCCACTGTTATTATATTTATCTAATAGGAGAATATTCCTCATGCCAATTTCTTTTAGGACATTTCCCATCTCCCCTAACCAGCACTCTTCTCCTAGGACAGCTTTTTGAAACTGTATACATTCTTTTAATATATTATTATCTTCTAAATTTAAACATCTATACCAATACTTCAAAATTCTTTCCACTATTATACCTTTTCTCCCTACCCTTCCTAGCTCTGCCAGTGCCACACCCCTTGGTGAACTCTTGGGTAAACCCAAAACTTCTTTACAAAACATTCTATGGACTATATCAATCTTAATCCATCCCTTTGCCACCCCCCATATTTCTATTCCATATAACATTTTTGACTCTACTACAGCTCCATATAGCCTTTCCAACCAGTTCATTGTTAGCGTGGGTGTTTTGCACAAACAAACTCTAACAGCTTTCATCGCTAGCTTTCCTTTCAATTGTGCATATTTAGATTGTGCTTCCCACTTCCCGTTGCTTGAGAATCTAATGCCCAAGTAATCAAATTCTTTTACCACCTCTATTTGCTCTCCATTTATATACCATCTTTCCTCTCTTTTTAATTTTGATCCTTTCTTGAACACTATTATCTTGGACTTTTTTGTATTCACCTTTAGCCCCCATTCCATACAAAATTTTGCAATTTCATTAATAGCATGTTGCAACCCTATCACTGTTACTGCCCCAGCTAGATCATCTGCAAATAATAACCCTGGTATTTCCTTTTTCCCTATAACTGGACAGTGTTTATTACTTTTCATTATTCTATCTAAAATATCATCTATAAATAAGTTAAATAATATTGGACTGAGTTTACAACCTTGCCTCAGACCTAAATTTTGCTGTATATAATCAGTAGTACTATTTCTTCCACATTTTACACAAAATTTAATTCCTTCATACAATTTTTGAACCCCCTCGATGAATGCAGTGCTGACTCCTTTGTTCCTCAATTTATATACCAAAGCCTCTCTGTTTATAGTATCAAAAGCCTTCTCGAAGTCTGCAAAAAATATGTATACCCTACCCCTTTTATTTCTTAAATATTTGTTTACTATAGTTTGAATTATCATTATGTTATCTATTGTTCTTTTTCCTCTCCTAAAACCTGTTTGGTATTCTGATAGCTTATCTTCCCTCTCTACCCACTCGTATAATCTTCTAGCTAATATACCAGTGTATATCTTGCCTAATATAGATAATAAACTAATTCCTCTGTAGTTGCTTGGATTATTTGTATCTCCCTTTCCTTTATACAATGGTGCAATAATGCTCACTTTCCAGCTCTCCGGTATCACTTTCTTCTCTTTGATTCTGTTAAATAGCTGTGTCAACAACTTTGTACCCTCACCTGACTCCCCAAAATTTTTCCAAAATTCCCCCGGAATTCCATCGGCCCCTGTAGCCTTCTTCTGTTTTAATTTTTTTATTTCATACTCTACCTCTATGGTTGTAATCTCTTTGTCTAAGTGCTCCACTCTGTTCTCAAAATTTCCCCAATATACTTCACTTTTTTGAGCTCTTCCTCCCCCTAACAAACCTTCGAAATGATATTTCCATTCCCTTGGTGTTATCTTATTAACTACCTGTTTCTTTCTGTACATTTCCTTAACAACTGACCATATATATTTATTTTCTTTCCCTCTGACCGCCTCCTTAATCTTTTCTCCCATTCTTTGCTGCCAATCCTGCTTTTTCTCATCTAGTAGACATTTATAACCCCTTTTATTTGCTAAAAACATTTGCCTATCTTCCTCCTCTTCTGACCTTCTCCATCTATCCATTTCTTTCATCACTTCTTTCTTAGCCTTTCCACACTCTTCATCATACCACCCACACTGATTTACATTCACTTTAGGCTTCACTTCCATCCTGCTACCTGCCCACTTAACCATTGATTCTAGCCTTTCCAGTGCTCCCTCTATCCTCCCACATTGTAATGCTTCTCTAATACCAAGTTTCCTTAATTCACCACACTTGGAAGTTAAATTACACCTAAATTGTTCTGCATTCTCCTCTTTCCATTTGTAACTTCTGATTTGTTTTAATGCTAATTTTTCATCTTCCTTGTAACATAACCCTAGTCTTATTTTCATCTTTAGTGGAAAATGACTACTATTTGTTATTATGTTCATAATCTTGAATTCTTCCATCACCTCTTCGACTCCTATACTACATATCATATAGTCTATTACACTTTGGCCGATTACACTTACAAATGTAAACTCTCCCCACTGGTCCTCTCCTTTGTATCCATTACATATTATTAAATTATTCTGTTCGCAGAATTCTATTAACTTTCTACCTTCTGCATTTCTCACTTTATCTCTACTTCTCCTCTCCTTTTCCTCATTTTTTTCCCAGATGCATTCACTTTCTACATTTAGACTTCTTGGATTATATTCCCCTACTCTTGCATTAAAATCCCCTACTACAATGAACTCTATGTTAGGATTTTTGCTTCTTAATTCTTCCATACTATCATTCAGTCTTATATATAAATTGTCCTTATAAAATTCCGAGACTTCTGGTGGGTTATACACTATGCCTAATCCTATACAAACTTCCATCCCCTTCGCCCTATTTATCTTTATCCACATTATTTGGCCTTTCTCTATACTCAACACTTCACACACATTTATTCCACTACTCTTGTTAATGAACGCTCCAATACCACCGGAGGCCCTCCCTCTTTTACTTTTCCTTTTACCATGATCCCCTATATAGTCATATCCTACCACATCTATCTTCTCACTTTCATTCAACCAAGTTTCCACCATTACTATTATTTCACCTAATTTTAGCACTTCAAATACTTCGCCATTTATCACTTTCGCTTTTAGCCCTTCCACATTAAATGACACCACCTTCAAATCTAGACCCTATCTTGAATCCCTTCTTCCCTCTCTGTATTTTTCTAACTTTGCCCTATATCTAGTTATCCTCTCCTGTGCCGCCGGATCTTCTTTCTCCTCCTCTAATTCCAAGATACTTCCTTCTGGGGTTGACACCACTTTGAGGCCGCTTCCACTCGCGATCATCTGTTTTTCTCGATCAGCAGCCACCAGGGTCATCGCCTCTTGCTTCTCTCATTCACTGGGTATGACGCATCTCCTTGGTGACGTCACGCCAGCTGTTTCCTCCCTTCCACTTGCACCTCTACGCACGTGTCCCTCTCGTTCTTGGATTACGTCGGCCAGCTTCACTGCATTCGCTTCCTCTGCTGAATTTGCTCTGCTTGTTGTTCGATCTGAAATCAAACGCTGACTCATATCCTGCTTCCTGCCGTCTATCCACAATTCTAGTCCTCTTACAAATGATTTTTTTCCTTCTTGCCTGGCTTGATTCATTTTCGCTAACAATAATCTTCTTATCTCTCTCTCTTCTTTTCCATAGTCTCGTTCAACAAAAATTCTCGTTCCTTTCAATTTTCTTCCGTTATTCAAAACTGTCCATTTGATTTTACTAGTTGCAAATTTTACTACTATAGGTCTGGCTCTGTTGCCCCTTCTTCCGATTCTAAAACACGTTATAATTTCCCAGCCTGCCAGCTTTATATCCATTCGTCTTTCTAGTATTTCCTCCACTGCTTGCTCTAGGCTTTTCTCTCTGTTTTCCTCCACCCCGAATATCACTATATTGTGTCTTCTTGTCTCCATTTCCATATTCCGTTCCATCTTGTTCAATCTTTCTTTACAGATGCGAAGTTCTTCCTGCACTTCCTTCGTTGTAGTGAACAGCATTCCTTTCAATTCTTCTATCTTTATGTCGATATTTAATTCTATTCTCTTTTCTATTTTCTTCAGATCCACTATATCCTCTGAAATGATTTTTAACATTGTCATTATCTGTGACATTCCTTCAGGTCCTGGGTTTAATTCTACTCCTCCAATAACCAATAATACTGCCAGGATCACAAACAGCCATAGGTATTCCTTTGATAGTTGATTCCTTTTCTCTTCCTTATTCTTTTTACCGTTTGTAAAGCACCCAATTCTGGCCCTATACACTTCCAAATCTACCCCCATTTTTCTTTTTTCCGATCTTTCCAGGAGCGCTACGTATACGCGACCACTCGCTTCCGCTGTTCGCGCTAGACCGGGCTAAATATAAAAGGTTTTACTATTTTCATTGATTCATCTGAAGTAAAACCTAGAGCATGTGTCCTTACAAAACTCAGTTATACCTGGGCTCTGCCAGGATTTCTTTCAAAAGACCTGGCAGCAGCCCTAGAGAGGTATGAAGAGGGCGGAATCCCATAGCAGGTGGTAGTCTGCTCACCTATTTCCCCCCCCCCCCCCCCCCAGTCGTCCTCCGTGGACTGGTGGTACCGTGCTAGCCTCTAGTTCCCAAGGTCGCGGGTTCAAACCCGGCGGAGGGCGATGGATTTTTTCGGGCGTAAAAATCGTTAGCACGGCTTCCTTCGGAAGGGAAGTAAAGCCGGTGGTCCCGTGTCGTAGATTTACGGCACGTAAAAGAACCTCAAGCCTGATAAAGAGGCCTCTGAGCAAAATTACAGGTGTTTCACGCCCAATATAGAATGGGACGCTAAGAACCATAGTAGTTAAAGAGCGTCCATAAATAAAACTCAATTAAAAAAAATTACCTATTTCCCCATTGACTCTGAGGAATCACCATCTCCTCAGGAGTACACAGATCTTGTGCTTATTGCAGAGATAGAAACTTCAACCTGCTGATTGGCTTGACTCCAACACCCATCATAGCATTTGGGGTTGTACGGACATCAATGGGAGGGGGTAGAAGCTGCTCAAGTATTTGTGTTCAACAGATCTTGAGATTGCAAATCAAGGGGACATTCCAACTTTTGTAAATTATCAAAGAAAGGAAGTTCTAAACTTGTCACTAGTATCCTTTGGGAGACTAAAGGAGATTAAGGACCATACGGTTTGTTTGGAAACTTCCATGTCTGACTATAGACATATATGCTTTGGTCTTGATGGAAAAGGAAAGGACAGCCTATACAGGAACCCTAGGAGGACCAATTGGGACTCCTTTACAAGGGACCTGGAAGGTGGGCTGAAGAATGGACCCCAGATCAAGCTAAGAAATGCGGAGGACCTGAAGGGGTACGTGAGGTTTTTCACAAACTTCCTGGTGTCTTTCTATGAAAGAAACTGCCTGCTTATATATGTGGTTCGGCTAAAGATAAATTCAGATGGAATTCTTTTTTAAGATCCATCAGGAAATAAGACATGAAGGCTGTACTATGTGTATAAGGCCAACAAGTGTCAGGCAACCTGGAACTCCTATAAGCAGTCTCAAAGAATTTACGAAAACAAAATTAGGAAGGCCTTTGAGGAATCTTAGAGGCTCTTCTGTGATACAATACAGAAGCAGTCGAGCATTACTTGCTTGCAGAAGTTGCTGGTCTCCGGAGCTAGGGTTAGATTGGCCTCATTAGAGGATCCCTCAGGTGCTAAGATGCAGTCAAAGGAGGAGACCTTGAGGTGGCTGTCTGAGACCCATTTCTTGGAGACCAGCATTATAGAACAAGAAACAAACTCAGTTATGGCACGCAGGCCTTCGCATGAAGTAGCCTCCGAGATTGTGACCTTTAAAAAAGTTAAATGGGCTGCTTATTCTTTTGAGCCCTATAAAAGCATGGGTGAGGATGGGTTCTTCCAGGCTCTTCTGTAGGAGGGCTGAGAGAGTGTTTCTTCCCACTTCGTGAGGATATTCAGGGCTTGTTTGGTTATGAGGCATTCTTTCCACCTCTGGAGGCAGGCCAAAGTGGGTTCATATTTAAGCCGGATAGACAATCCTACCGCCGTTCTAGGAATTTTCATTCCTATTTCTCTAACATCCTTTTTTGTTGAAGGCTCTGGAAAGACTGGATACTCAGATAGTATGCCAGTTTTGAAAGCCCTTAGGGTAGTTAAAACTACATCCACATTAGTGTGGCAATGCCAGAGAATGTTAAATGGACTTTGTACCAGCTGTCTGGTTATACTTCTTTGGGTTCCTGGGCACACTGGTATTAGAGGAAACAAGCTGGCAGACACTCTTGCAAAGAGGGGATTGAAGCTTTATTTTATTGGGCCTGAGCCCTTCTGCGGTGTGTAAATCAGAACTGTAAAATATGAGATAACCCAGCTTATGATGACGGCTCATGTCATCATAAGCTGGAAGGTGCATGCTAGGAAGGTGCATGCTTTGATATTAGGAACTTGACCAAAACGTGAGCGAATTTCTTCTGAATATGACCAGATTTAAGCTCAGAGGAGTTGTGGGCTATCTCATGGGCCACAATACTCTGCACAGACATTTATACATAATGGGTCTTACACAAGACCCTTTATGTCGGAAATGTGCAAGGGATTTTTAGACCTCATCTATGTGAATGTGAAAGTTTTGCTATGCATAGATGTGTATCCTTAAGGTCTTTCTTTTTGGAACCTGAGGAGATAAGGGCAGATATCAAGGATGTGGTCCATTTCATACAGACCATTGAACTTGAGTAATGCCTAGAATATGAGGCACAAAGCGATCTAAGAGCCTATGTGCAGGCCTCTTTAAGAGGCCACTCAGTGATCTAATCTGAACCAAGATAAGAATGTTTATGAATTCCAATAGTATGTTTATAATGAGCTTATACCAGTTTCACATGAAGTAACTACTTTAAGGTAGCAAAAGTAGTACTGATGCGAGGCTGCATAATGTAATGGGGCCTTGTATCAATGTACATAATTCAATTTTTCCGCTGTTTCCCTTCCTCTTCTCCACTGCTGCAGATGGTGGAGAGGGCACAGTTATACGTTAATATACCAACCACTACACTCTCTGTGCAATAATTTGGCATTAGGGAAAAATCTAGAAGGAGAGATGTATTTTATTCTCAATCATTTTAGAAGCACTGAAGTTACTTGAAAGTGTTTGATGCTTGTAGTATGCAGGATATAAATATGCTAGGGTCCTAAAATTTTACATTGCTCTCTAGACCACTCTTACAATGTAGAAGAGCTTTCATTCATGTTGCACAAGCATGATGCACACAGATGTTCGCAAAAGTTTAGTAATATATTGTTACAAATACAATGAGTGGTTTTCTAAATACATTTTAAAATAAAAGTAGAGGCCAGGCGTTTTAGTTTCATAAACCAAAAGAACTCAATGGTTACAGAAGTTCTTAAATCTAATCATATTTACCACATCTATTTTCATATTTAAATTATATTCAATTTATAACTTATTTCAAGAAGAAACAACTATTGTATACCTTTTATATTCTGCTTGGTGAATCTATTCCTGTTAAGAATTTTTGTATGTTTTACACACATATATATTACCACCTTGCTGGATTACTATTGATTAAAGGTTCTTAATTTATTACTATATTCATAGAAAATTGAATAATCAGCAACTTTAGAATGAATGGTTTTTATGTAAATTTAAAAAGTCCATAATATGTTGCCCTCTTTAGTTCTGTTAGAATTGGCAATATCGCATCAGCTGCATTTATTTTCTTCCAATATTGGTGTAGATCACGGGGAATGTTTACTTAATCGCATGCAATTGTCTTTTTGCCAAAGCCAAAAGTTAAGATCAGAACAGTTAAAGGAGCACATGGATAAAAAAAAAAAAAAAAAGATAACAAAATCTTGTTACAGAACAACATACACAATGCCACGATTTTCAACGTTCGAATATCTGGACATGATCTTAATTTACGGAGAAATGCAGTGCATCCTTGATCTGCTCAATGGCTCTATGCTGAAAGATTTCCTAACAGGATCATGCCAAGTGCAGACACATTTGTTGCCGTTTGCCATGATGCAGGTAGTGTAATTGCGAGTTGTAATTGAGGGCATATGGAATACTTACTCTAAACTCTTATTTCAAATTTACATCCTGGAGGCAACTTCAGATATTTTAAATTAATTCCAATGTTTACTTGTAAATGCTAATAAATGCTAGTGATTAAGGTTATAGTCATTTTTTGTTTCTAAAGCTACCAAGTAAATAATGGTAGTCAGTGGCTGTGGAATTCATTAGGCATGAAGAGCAGTGTCAATTTTGTTTACCTACACTTTTTGAAATATTTTGATATCTGTCACACATACTTACGCACACAAAGCTTATCAGTAATGTTAGTGTTGCAAATTTCACCAACTCAAGCTTTTGCACTCGTAAGCTTATTGTTAAGTCATATTGGACTAACCGTTGGCAAAATTACTTCTAAACCTCTGCATCATGTTATATAGATTCCTTTTTTTAGACGGCAATTAGTGTATGTGCTGGCATGAAGCACATTAGTCTCACTTTAAAATGGGTATATTAAACATTAAATAGAAGCGTTCAGTTCCCGTTTGGACAAAAGTATAAACAATTGCACAAAATTTCCTTTAAGCATATTGCAGTGGAGTGTAAATTCACATTATAAATTATGCTTTCCTAAACATTTAGCAATTATTGGCACCACATTGTTAAATTCAACACAGAATAATGGTGTTAATAACATAAGAGGTGTTTCACATAAGAGTGCCATAAACCTTTGGAATACTTATTTTCATTTCAAATAAAGCATTGCATTGTCACATAAATATCACTGCAGGACGGCATTGCGTAATAATTAAAATGTGCCTTTTAAACTACATACATAGGTATTATGTATACACAAACCTTAAAACTGTTTAATATCAGTAACAATTCCATGTGAGAAGGTTACCTTATCATGGCATAAGCCTCTCAAAGAATAAGCCAGATATTCAGGCCTTTAAACATATCAAATAAAATTACGTGGGAATGCAGAATTCGAGGCAATGTTTACATATGGTGCAGTGAACAATAACCAGACTTTTTCCCACATTTTTGTGGTGTGTCGCACGCCAGCGACAAAACATCTGAATTTGATACATGGCCAACTTACTTAAATGGTTTTATAGTGTGTTGGAATATTTCAAGGTGCTGCCAGTAGAAGCAGACTACTCAATCAACAAGTTGTGCCACGTTGCCAAATACTCCTACTTTTAAGCATGATTATCTAGTTAATGGTGCATTTAATTACAAAAAAAGTGTTGGAGGTTTTCAATCATCTACATCCACTCTCGCAGTCCGCAGGACTATTTCACTTCCACCCTTTTTATATATATATATAGCAGGACATGAATGCATATATTTAAAGCCTCTACAGCAACCAAAAGTCCTTCAATTCTAAATTCAAAATCTAAGTTTAATTCCATAATCAAGTAAAAATTACAATATAATTTTGTTGTCAGAAACTTGATCACATAGTAAGGAAACTTTTGTAAAATATCTACCAACTTTAATTGAAAATTCAGCAAGGACCTAAACATAGCAACAATTCCAAAACTACAGATCAATCTTAACAGGTGCTGAGCTATTACATAAACACTCTTGTTATGAAATACAGTGCTTTTCCTTCACACTGTGGTCAACAAATGGCTGCTCGCGCACCAGCTACCACAGCTTGGACTTCTGCCGAAACAGTTAAAATATCCCCACAACTGCCTCAAGTTCTCATAGTTACAATTACAGTGATAATAAGCTCATAGCTTATCAAAAGAGATATTGGAAGTGTTGTCCTTCTCTATCCACATATTTCTGGCATCTTTTAAGGAAATTTTCCTTCACAATGGAGAGTTCAATATCCAAAATTCAATGAATTTTTGGCCTGATGTTTCTCTTTTAGTTCTCATAATGTATGAGGTTTGTTGCATACACCTTATTTTTCAGTGATCATCAGAGTTGGGTAAATTTCTGAAATCAGATTTTGTGAAATGATAAGAGTAACTGGCCCACAGTTAATATTCTTCTCTGATGGGGCATGGGGTTTCATTTACATGTCTTATGTTTCATCGCAAAATAACAGACATTGCAATGCATACTGAAAATTGCAAATTGTAAGAATAATTATAAGTTACAATATCATATTAACAGTTTGAGAAAAACCATAAATGCAGAGAGGTACAGGAATGACTTACACCATTTTTTTAACTACTGACTGGCATTGAATGTCAGTCTGGATTTTTCCAACAAGACTTTGCTATTGCACATACTGCTGATGAGTCATTAAATTTAATTCTGGAAATTTTGAAGATAGGGTAATCAGTAAAGAATTATGGTTCTCACAATCCCCAGATTTAACTTCATGTGATTTTTATCTATGGGGAAACTTTAAAAATACGGTGTATGCAACAAACTCCATACACTAAAAGAATTAAAAGAAAACAGGCAAGAAATTCACTCAATTTCAGATATTGAACTCTTCGGTCTGAACGAAAATTTCCTAAAAAGATGCCAGAAATATGTGAATAGAGAAAGACAACATTTTCAACATCTCGTTGCTGGGATATTACAACTGTTTCGACGGGAGCCCCAGTTGCGTGGTAGGTGTACGAGCCACCTGTGTGGTAGTCAGTGTGAAGAAAAAGCACTGTACATTAGGATCTTATAAAGTCCAGTGTTGGCATAATACTTTTATAGGACATCCAATGTCAATATTTCAAGGTTAAGTTGCAGTATGAGTTCTATGGACAGTTCTATCTGATGAAAACCAGTAAATGCTTTTAGGGGGAATAGTAGCACATACCTCCTTTGCTCCCTGGATTGGTGGAGGCTGTTTCACAACCTGATGTACTGTCTGGACAAGTGTATCAATTGGCATTACTCGTATAGCACCTACAAGATATACTAACACCTGCTGGTCAGGGCTGGCTACAGGCACAATCTGAAATAAACAAACATGTCATTTTTCTTACAATGTCTAAGTTTTGCTGTCATCATCAAACATCTCCAAATTATAACAGGAAATTATATCATAACGAAAATGAAAGTTGGAGGCTGCCTTTTATTGGTCTCAGGTCTTACTCTGTTCCCTCTCCTCTCTCAGCGCTACCTTCTTCTACAGTCTTACAATACAGAAAGTGCTTTTCCTCTTTACATGTGAACATGCACAGGTGAAATGTCTTTACTGGGTCGTGCATCTACATTTAATGTTATATATTCCAGGTACAAAAGCAGCTTACAGGTAAAATATGGTGGAGGCAAACCTAATTAGACCACGAAATCAGCTTACCGAAAGATCCTGGAAGTTTTATACAAAGGTTTCCTTTCTTTTCATTTCAACCACGTATCATGCGTTGTTTCCTTGAGTATCTGGATTAAAGAAGACAAAATGCAAGGATTAAGGAGAGTAATTCATCAAAGTAATATGTAACATACCTTTTTTGTAGGTGAAGTGCTGTGTAATTTCCTTTCCTGCCATGCAACCGCTATTGCTGCCAGAAAGTTTGTACCATGATGCAGTGAAATGGGACTTAGAAATTCCAAAAGATGATGTTTTACAACTCGAGGGCTTCCTAATACACAGCTTGTCTGCTCCCTTTAAAGAAACATAACAATACATAGCTCACATATTTTAAAACTAAATATATATATAGGCTGAATCCAGACTCTACCAAGTTTCACAAGTTGTTCAGGAATGCTTTCTGAGTGTTTTGATATAAGGAACCCATGGTCTCCGGTGGTTAATTACCGAGCAATTTCATTGCTCTTGCTTTGTTAACTCAACTATCTTTGTACCTGCTTACTCTGAATATGATTGTTTCCAAACAAAACATAGCCTTTCACTGCTGTAGTAGAGCATGTTTTCAATGCAGTCGAAACCAGGCTTGAACTCCTGCTCAGTTCTGTCTCTTACATTACTATGTAGTACATTGTTCGTGATATGGTATGGATGACTTTACTTATGCAGAGTTACCTGATAAGCACCTTGTCTACAGTTTCACTCAATGCGATGGAAAAGCAGCAAAACAACACTCTGCAGAGCTGTTCCCGCAGCAATAGCAACCTCATCACACAACATTTGCAGCTGTGCATAGACGACTACAAGAAACCAGGTCCTTCACTGTTAGTTTGCAAGATATTGTCCATGAGAGGAATGTCCTCTCATTTGTGAGGAATGAGAACACCACATTTTGAAGGGGATATGTTTTTGATAATTTACAGGTGTAAGTGGTTTCAACATGATAAGGCTCTACCACATTTTGCAGTGAATGTTAGGAAATACCTTGATGAACAGTTCAGGTAAATAAATGGAATTTTTCTTCTGGAGCTACATGAAGAGCCTGGTGTATGTGACCCTGTCAAAACTAAAACTAATATGGACCTTGTTGCTAGAATTGTGGCAGCTCCTGATGATGTGTGCCAATCTACTGAAATGCTATAGCATGTGCAACAGTCCATGAGGTATCACTGTGAAGTTTGTCATGATCATGGCGCTCCATATTTTGAGCAATTACTTTAAACAGTATAATTTGGTAATTAATTTTGAAGATTTAGAAGCTAGTAACAGTGATGTGTCATAATTTAAAATAAAGAGAGTTGAAGGTTGTTATTTTAGTGATGTAGTGTAACAACCTTCAACTCTCTTTATTTTAAAGTATAATTTGGGTTATTTCATGTCATTTTTTAAAATGTTTAGTTATCCATCCTTAAAATAAATAAGTGTACTTATCAGGAGGTGATGAGTAGTAGATTAATTGGTAGTGGACCATAATGTAAACATGCTCTACAGCAGTGAAAGATTATGTTTTACTTGGAAACAACCATATTCTGAGTAAACAGATACAAAAGAGGTTGAGTACTACAAAGCGAAAACAATTCAGTGATGAGGCACCGGGGACCATGGTTCCTAATGTCAAAACTCAGAAAACATCCCTGAACAACATGTGAAAGTTTGTTGGTAAAGTTCAAATTCATCCTCTATATACATAAAAAAGATGATTCAAAAGGTTGTGCACAAACTTAAGGAGCTTATAGAGGGATTGAAGTACAACAACTTTGGTATGGGAACTTGTGGTCTAGATGGTGGTCCTGGGTCGGTGCATGCTTGGGAATGTCAGGACAATAAATTATTTTATGCAGATGTTTAAGTTAAGCAAAAATGACTAATCAACAAGTTATTGTTACAAATGGTGTTCAAAATGCTGCCTACCACAATCAATACAGACATAACATTGTCATAGAAAATTCTGGCCACTCTACTAACTACATAAGGCATCATTTCCTGTTTACATCCGATAGCCATTCATGATTTCTAAGATAAGTAGGTTGTTTGCATTGCAGTACAGCAGATGTCAGTAGCATACTACAGATAACACAACAGCTTTACTTGAACCTTGCATTTGTCATTCATGAGCTCTAAAACAAGAGGTTGTTTGCATTGCAGTATGGTATTGGTAGTGTACTACAGGTACACGACAGCAGTACCATGAACTATGTGTTTGTCATTTGTGAGCTCTAAAACAGGCAGGTGGTTTGCATTGCAGTATGGAAGGCGTTGGTAGTGTACTACAGGTACATGAAGGCATTACCTTGAACTTTGTGTTTGTCATTCGTTAGCTCTAAAACTGGCAGGTTGTTTGCATTGCAGTAAGGTAGTGTTGGTAGTGTACTACAGGTACATGACGGCATTACCTTGAACTTTGCATTTGTCATTCGTGAGCTCTAAAACAAGCAGGTTGTTTGCATTGCAGTATGGCAGGTGTTGGTAGTGTACTACAGGTATACAGCGGCATTACCTTGAGCTTTATCTTTGTCATTTGTGAGCTCTAAAACAGGCAGGTTGTTTGCATTGTAGTATTGTGGCGTATGCAGGCATTGTTAGTGCATATGTGTCCGTTGGTCACCTGGATCGGAGATTACGTAAGAGTGGTGGGGGTAGTAGTTTAGTTGGTGTCCCCCACGCGGTAAGCATAGCGTGGTTTGGGTTTTGGCTAGACAGTCAGTCAGTCAGTCAGTGAGTAGGAGCACACCAGACAGGTCGTCTTATTACGTACTCTCCATACAGGAATGTATGGCGTCCTCGACACGTGGTCAAGGAGGTAATGTAACACTTTCAGTAATACAACATGGTACCATCCAAGCCTTACCTGTTTCATTTACCATATTATAAAGCTCCTTTCTTCCATTCTGAACCATGTAGGTATCCTTTTAGTAGTTATCCTATAATGTTTTTCATATTCAATTAGCTGCGTCCCTTGTCGTGACCTCGCCTTTATTTAATTTGTTAACTTCCTGGTACCTTATTAGCGAGTCGCCTACCTCCCATTGAGCATTTGTTTAGAGGTCACGACAGTATGGCAGGCATTGGTAGTGTATTACAGGTACACAATGGCATTACCTTGAACTTTGTGTTTGTCATTTGTGAGCTCTAAAACAGGCAAGTTGTTTATATTATAGTACGGTACTGGTAGTGTACTACAGGTACACAATGGC
Source organism: Deroplatys truncata (assembly GCA_030765065.1). NCBI lineage: Eukaryota > Metazoa > Arthropoda > Insecta > Mantodea > Mantidae > Deroplatys > Deroplatys truncata. The sequence goes on along the minus strand of CM060975.1, from coordinate 241,785,809 downwards.
AGTACCTTGAACTTTGCATTTGTGATTTTCATGAAATACACGTCAGAGCTCCAAGATATACATTTCCTGTATGGCAGAGCCAAAGGTAATGCGCATGAACCTGAGAGCATCCAATATTCGAACAGGTGTCAACCACAGGTTTGAACATTTCAAAATGTTCACTGCCGATTTACGGAGACAGGTTCCTTATGTTCAGTGCGTCACGTGGGCCAGCCACGTACGACTCGAACACTAACTATGAAAGAGGAGGTACTTGTTCATGTGGAAGAACAGCCATCCACCAGCTCGTGTGCCACTGCTCATACCATGAGGTTCCCAAAATAGTGTTTGGTGAGTCTTGCATGACAACCAGCTGCACCCATACCATCCACAGAGTGTTCATGGTTTGAGTGTGGATGACTTCCCACAATAACTTCCATTTTGTGAATGCATTGTTCACCTTTGTGAGAATGAGCCCATTTTTTTTAAAACAATATGTTATTTACAGATGGGGCACAGTTCACCAGAGATGGTTTTTTTGTTTTAATTGTAGTAAGAGCCATGTCTAGGCGTGGCACAATCCCCGAGTTGCATTCGAACACCACCACCAACATATGTTTGCAGTGAATGCATGGGCCGGTATTATTGGTGATCACGTGGTCATTCCGTACCTCTTGCCACCAGTTTGAATGGGGTGCATTACAGAGTCTTTTTGTAAACATTCTTCCAGAACTGTTAGAGAATGTACCACTTATCATGAGTAATCAGAGGTGATGCAACTAAACGGAGCACCAGCACACTTCCCTCTTCAAGTACGTAAAGTACTAGATGCCACCTATCCCAGACGGATCAAAAGGGAGGTCCAATTGCATGACCACCTCACTCAATGTTGTCAACACATTATCCACATAGCCACCATGAATGGATACCAAAAAACAACAATGGATAAAATTAAAAAGTCTGAAAGACAGAAATACATCCAACAAATGACTACTTAGACAACAAAAACCACAAACATATAGAAAGTTTTTTTAAAATAGAGAGTTGAGGGTTGTTACACTACATCACTATGATATTCTTACTTGAACGCGTTTCGGGAGACGGCTTGTTCCCATCGTCAGCATTTTCTCTCAACATCTCATTTTCTCTCAGCAGTTGAGAGAAAATGCTGACGATGGGAACAAGCCGTCTCCCGAAACGCGTTCAAGTAAGAATATCATAGTGATGTAGTGTAACAACCCTCAACTCTCTATTTTAAAAAAATTATGACACATCACTGTTACTAGCTTCTAAATCTTCAAAATTAGTCAATATAGAAAGTTCACTTACCACCCTTGGACACATCATAAATTTCAAAGTATTTTCAAGAAATACAACATCACCCTGACTCCACAGAATGACCACAATATACAGAAACTACTATACAACAGAACAAAAGACCCTATCCCCCACGATAAGTCAGCTGGTATATATCAAATACAGGAAGATCCAAAAAAGTACGAACTGGCTGCACAGTGTTTTTTCTGTCTGCATCCTCGGCGGTCGTTGCCATCTGCCGCTATCATAGAAAGGCACGGATGAAACCATATAGCATTTTTAAAACTACTTTTAAAGGCTTTTCTTACAAACTTTATGAAAGGAGTTGTGAAAATGGCCACCGTCCTTGTCCATACATTTTTGGCAGCTCTTTAGGAAACTATCCATCACTTGCCATAGTTCGCATTGAGAAATGCTGGCAATTTCCTCGCGGATATTTTGTTTCATCCATGCCTTTCTATGATAGTAGCAGACAGCTACGAGCGCCGAGGACGCAGACAGGAAAAACACAGCAAAGCTGGTTCATAGTCTTTTGGCTCTCTCTGTAGTTTGTAATGACTGTAACCTGGTATACATAGGAAGAACCAAAAGAAATCTTGAAAAAGACTTAAAGAACATATGAGATGCATTTACCAAAAACAGATAAATCAGCAGTAACACACCATTTCTGGTCTTCAAACCATGAAATCACTCCAAAAATAAAACTCTTAAAACCAATCAACAATAGCTATGAATTGGATATCTGGGAAAACATACATACCGTCAAACATAGGAATCACCTAACGAATTTCGAACTACCACCACCCAGCAGCCTTTGGAGGTTCATCAACCCGGCACCAGAGAACACCACTAACTACATACATCCCCCAGACAGTAAGCGGCAAAATCAGTTGGAAACAAGCTGACGATGGGAGCAACCTGTTTTCCCGAAATGCATTCAAAGTAAGTACCTTTTAGTGATGAGTGTAACAACCTCCAACTCTCTTTATTTTAAATTTAAATAAACTTTTATCTCCATTAGGTGAATCCTCTCTTTCTAAACCTAATCATGGATTAAATCATATGCAGACAGAAAAGCTAGTGCTATGACACATGCTATAAGAAAGAGTATTTTTTAACGTTTATTCCTGCAGTGAGGCATATGGTGGTCAGGAAATGGTTAAAAAATTTAAAGAGAAATTTATAATATTGAAAACAGTAAAATGAGAAATACATGACATTAACATGTCTTCCAAATAGCTCCAAATGTCGGAGTTCAGTGTCTCTCCCTACGTGATGCAAGTTGCAAAGCGTACACAAGCAAATAAAGGTATAATGCCATTTCCAGATAGAAAATAAAAAAGAAGCCTCCGTGATGACATTGTTCAGTTTGTACAAAATTTTTATCAAGAAGACGATATCAGCAGGATAATAGCTGGTATGAAAGTTACTAAGTCTATCAGAGGAGGAGGAGGTAAACAAATAAAAGAGAGATTACTTTTAGTAAACCTTAAGGAATTGTACTAGGAATTCAAATTGAGACATCCAACGTCTAAAATTGTGTTTTCGAGGTTTTCATCCCTTAGGCATAAAGAATGCATGTTGGCAGGAGCTCCAGGGACACACAATGTTTGTGTTTGCACGATACACGAAAATACTAAATTAATATTAATGAGCCTGCAGAACCTTAAGCATGGAAGTGACAAATCATTCAACCAGCTCAATGATTTAGTACAGACAATGGTTTGCTATGATCCAAAGCCAGATTGCTATCTAAGTAAGTGCAAAAGACGTCCTGGAGATACAATTGTTTCAGGGATGTTGAATTCCTTCTCACAAAAAAATGTAATTGAAGATGTTATCTATGATAAATGGGCAATAACAGATAGAGCTGTGATGACCTTGGTGGAAACAACATATGAAAATTTTGTGGTAAATTTCATGATGTGGTTGCAAAAATAAAATAAATGCATAATTTTATTGCAAAGGTCCAATCAAATTACACTGGTCAACATTTCTGCGGTATAAAGGAAAATATGTGTCTTCAATGGAAATCAGTGCCCTGATTTAAAAAATGAAATCTGTTTTTGGCTATCACATCTAGTTTTCATGATATGTACATATGTGTCTATGGTGCTAAATTCATTCAGCTTATACAGCTTACTGCTATGTTTCGTTAAGTTATTCTAAATCTGTTGCTGATTTTCTTCCTAATTGGCTCACTTCCATCCTCTATCACCCAGATGTTTATGTTTATATTTCCAGCAATTATCAGTTTTGTTCTGTGGATCAGGTCTGTCTTCTTGTGTGGTATTTATGTTTACATTTACAGCTATCATAGATCTCAACTTCAGTTGAGCTGAAAACTTATGTTAATACGCATGTTCATCTTCTATATGTGTAGTGCTAAAATAAAAGTTTGAGTATGGCTTCTACATTACAATTACCGGGAGACAGTGTCTACAAAGTCCTCAGAAGTTTTGTTACATTTGTGGGTGTTACATGTTTGACGGGAAGGTACATAAAATAGACTCACAAACAAAGAAACTATATTACTCATTTTTTTATTATTAAAAATATATTACCCATGTTTCAAAGAGAAAGTTGGTGATCAGGATAAATCATTCATGCCTCATATTGCATATAACAATTGTGTTGAGGGATTACACTATTGGTATGAAGAAAAATGGAAGGCCATGCAATTGCCAAACCAATGATATGGGGAGAGCTGCAGAATCACCATGTCGATTATTACTTTTGCATATGCAAAATTACAGCTATACCAAAAAAAATAAGGCAGGAATTAAATATCCAAATATGAACTCAACTACATGACCTATTCCTCATGGACCTGAACTACCCATACCTACACCACCTGCAGACTTCAATTTTAGTGAATCTGAAAGCAGCTCTGTGACTTCCAACAATGAGTTGGTTTCTGATCCAGAAGAATTTGATAATTCATCACAACAGTTTAATCAATTTGAGTTAAATGATTTAGTGAGGGATTTATGCCTCACAAAACAAAAAAGTGAATTACTGGGCCCAAGACTACTGGAGAAGAATCTGTTATCACCTGGCATTACATTTTTGTGGTATAAGAATTGCAAAATAAGTTCCACAAGCACTACACAGAAGAAGATCAACTTGTGCTTTGTGTGGATGTGTGTAATCTTATTCAACAGTTGGGCAAGGGAAGCATATGAGAAAAGTAACTGGCAAGCTTTTTATTGATTCCTCCAATCAAAGCCTTAAGGCAGTGTTACTTCACAATGGCAACAAGTTAGCTTCAATACTGCTTGCACATTCTACGAATCTAAGAGAGTCTTATAAAACTCTGAAGTGTGTTCTTGAGAAAATTAAGTACTGCAACCATGAGTGGCAAATATGTGGTAACTTGAAGGTGATTGATCTGTTACTAGGACAACAGAGAGGATACACAAAATTACCTTGGTTTCTTTGCAAATGGAGTAGCAGGGCAAGAGACAAACATTGGGAAACTGACCAATCTTAGAGGCAGCAACTGGAATCTGGATCAAAAAAGTCACTAATGTGCCTTTTGTTGATCGTCAAAAATTCTACTTCCTCCATTACAATTAAAATTTAGCATGATGAAACAATTCGTGAAATCTCTTGACAAAAGCTGCCCTTGCCTCCAGCACTTATGCACAAAGTATGCATCACTGTCACAGGCTAAAATCAGAGAGGGAGTATTTGATGGACCACAAATAAGGAGATTGATGAAAGATGTTAATTTTACCAGCTCTATGAATGAAACTGAAAAAGATGCAAGGAATAGATTCAGAAAGGTTAAGAAATTTCTGGGCAATGTGAAAGACCCTCAATATAAAGAGATTGTCAGAAATATGCTGGAAAATTTCAAACTGCTCGGCTGTAATATGAGTTGGAAGCTTCATTTCCTCAAGTTGCATTTAAACTACTTCCTACCGAATTTAGGAGCTGTCAGTGAAGAGCAAGGTGAAAGGTTTCACCAAGACTTGAAAGATGTTGAACAATATTATCAGGAACGCTGGAACGTACATATGATGGCCGATTACTGCTGGTGTCTTGCATGAGATGAACCTAACAGAGAACCCTCGAGAAAATCATATACACTGAAGTTCCATGGGAAAAGAAAAAGGGGTGCACAAGATAGCTAACATACATTCTCAAATTCAGGTACACTTTCATGTTATTATTCCTCTTTATTTTCTTTAAAAGTTGTGTATGAGCGTGTAATATTTTCGCAAGTTTTACAATTATATTTTCATTGAACACTGTCATAATGCCAAAATGAGATGTGCTACGGAAAAATGGAATGCATTTTTTTAATTCTGTGCACTGAAATTAGTGAAAGACCTATTTTTAATTGTACCACAGAAAAAAAGTTTTCATTTGTAACCTAGTGTTATTTAAGAAAACTGAAGAACATAATACAACCAGGTGAGTTCACTGTAATAGGGGATTATTCTGAAAATTATAGTTTTATAATGCAGGATGCCATACAAGGTTATCATTGGTCCTGCTTCAAAAGAAACTTATCTCACCCTAAAATAGACACTCCCTGTAATATGAAAAATATATTACTTCAGTGATGGCGCTTCTGGACAATATAAAAACAAGAATAATTTTGTCAATCTCCTGTATCATGAACAAGATTTTCAGCATGGCATTTCTTTACGGTGAGCCATGGTAAAGGCCCTTGTGATGGTGAGGAGGCACAATAAAGCAATTAGCTGCAAAAGTTAGCCTGCAAAATGCCATGATAACATCTCCCAAAGAACTTTATGAGTGGGCAAGATCTCATGTGAAGGGAATTCTGTTTTCCTTTACTTCTACTAAAGAACATGAAAGTGTAGCATGATATTTAAATTCAAGATTTGTTGGTTTGAGGACAGTTACCAGAACATGAAATATTCATTGTGTAGTGCCTGTCGATGGAAAAGTTGCCATCAACAATTTTCCAGCTTGTCAAAGGTTCCTACAGAAGTGCAACCCAGCGTGTTACATGTGGCGGGTAGCCAGCCTTTTCACAGTGGAGTGCAGCAGTGAAGGGCTAGTCAGTGTCACGTGTCGCAGTAAGTTATATTTTAATTTATAACTGTCTTATTTTTGTCTCTCCAACTTGAAAATTTGACAGTTTAAAGAAGACATCTATATAAGTGTAGGAAGTTTTTCTGAACCAATCACAAAATTCTATTTTATGTTATTTTATTTTAAAATAAGTTTAATTTTTTTTTTCTATGACTATAAATTTTCAAGCATTGCCTAATTTTTGTGTTATTAACCTGTTTACCCCATATCTTAGTAAAACCTAAAAATATAGTAATGCTTGCTCCTGTAACTGCGAAAAAGCGTTCAATATAAGCATGTATGCGAGAACTTCTATATTTTAACCCCTCCTGTTATGGAAAAGAAAGGTAATATGAAGGTAATATAGTGTATAGTACTAATTATAATGTATTGAGAATCAAATATGTAAACATTAACACATTTTGAACTCATGATGTTTTTCGTCATACTGTATTGCATGATATGACCCTATGGATTTAGGGTTATACACTCCTTTAAGTTGCTTTACAGAAAGAGCTGGTTCAGTAAAGTTTGTCTCTCATGGATGCTGGAAAGCATCCTGCATGTTTTAAAGTTTCAATCCTGGATGCACTTCACTTCGTTGACAGTGGACAGATGTAAAGCAGACTGTAATCTCAAATTGCTACTTGCAGAATTCTTCAAGAATTGCACCTACTCTCAACTGCTAGAAGACAAAGAAGGCGACCTGCTTCCTGCTGCATGAGAAATGTTGCAGCCAAATTGCACTTTTGAAGATTTTCTGCAAATGGATAATGCCATGGTCACTGCAGGGGAAAGAGGTGTGGAGAAGTTTGTTGCAGAACAAATAACAGCTGAGCCCCTCCCAACATCAGTGAAGAAGAAGAAGAAGAAGAAGAAGAAGAAGAAGAAGAAGAAGAAGAAGAAGAAGAAGAAGAAGAAGAAGAAGAAGAAGAAGAAGAAGAAGATTGTAAAGTGATGCCTATCAATGTTGACATAAGTGCAGCAATGGAAGTTTAACACATGCATTTGTCATCAGTAGAGGGAGGGAGATGAAAGTAATTTTTATACTCTGTATGAACTTGAAAGACAGAGGACATAAGGAATAAGAGAAAAAAGCAGAAATCTATTTTGAACTGCTTTGGTAGGAAGCAGTGGTTGTGTTTTTCATCTAAAGTAAATGTTTGTTAATATATACTGAAACTATAATATTTATTAGATTTAAATGCTCCATAGAAGGATGGAACATTATTGCATCTTTGTTAGATGATTCCAAAACTCATACCATGAAACAGAACCAGAAATTAAAGGAGTGTTCATATATATTATACAACAGTTTTAACTACCCTTCTCCTAGGTAATGAGTGAGCAGAAACACAAAGGCAGTGCAGTATCAGTAATTAATTTACATCAATATTAGAAGCAAGTACTAGGGATTAAAATGAAGTACCTTTACCTCTACTTACCACAGCATTTTTACCTATGTAAGCAGTTATCCATGATTTACACTCTCCCCCCATTTACACCACTATTCCTTTGATTCCTTTGGTCTCTTGAAAGGTGTAAACGAAGGGTAGTAATGTATTTCTACTACAAGAATCTATACGGTTTGCACAGAAAAAGCAAAGACAGGTGAAGTATTCACTGGGAAGAAACAAAGCAAGTGAAATATGTGATTAAGCAATGAATAAGGTGATAAGTAAGAATTGCTAGCAATTAATAGGGTTATGCACAAATAAATGATGGAAAGAAGTAGCACAGATGAATCAGATTTGATGGGGAACAAATGCTTTCAGGATCTGAACATATGTGTAAGTTATCACATACATATTTCTTTCCCTTTTTCTGGTTTGTTTTACTTTTAGTTCTCATGTATATAACACCCTTCTTTTATTGTAACTGCCACTCTTATAGCCTTGCAAATATTTTCACCTTTCTTAATGTCTATTTATGAATACTAAAAGAAGGGTTCTACTGTTTTTCCATTACCTGCCATGTGTAATGTACATTGTGCTTGTGAGCATACAACCGCATTTCTGCCATAAACAGTGGAAGCACTATTATGTGTTTTTATATTGGTTAACCTAAGGAAGTAGACATTTTATTTTTAATACAATATTCTATAATGAGGTAAAAACAGCATGGTATAGAATCCCTTCAAGCAGATATCAATTTGAGCAAGAAAGGGAATTATTGCCTTGGGAAGTGTCTAGATAATGTGATAATAGCTACAAATCCTACCCTATCATAAACTTTGTCCAAAAGCAGAAAAGTTAAAAGTCCTTAAGAGTCAAGCATGCTCTTTTAGCAAAGTTGAATTTTTTCTTACCATTCATTACCAGTTAGAACAGCTTGCCACAGAGCAGCAATACTTGATATGATGCGAGGCATGTTACTCAGTACTGTCCTTCTTGCTATAATATGGTGGTCCACTTGGCCAATCTTCTCTTTTGCCACAATTTCCTTAAAAAGCGACATCAGATTATGTTATAAGTTAACTACAGCAAATTATTCTTTTTGATCATTATGATTTTTCTTGTGTAAGAAAGGAAATTTTTGTAATATAGAAAGTACCTGTTGCAATGGAGCTGGCATGAAGACGTGTATAAGATTGTTGAATATTTGACCAGGATTTGCACCAGGGATCCCCATGTGTATGGCTCCTGAACCTGCCAGAAGCTGCTGACTGAATGCATGAGATTGCTGCTGTGTGCTATCCAGCAGGCAGTAATGACATAATACAGTCAACGCCTCCAGCTGTGTGACTGTGTAGTCTGCAGGCATACAGCAAGATGTTTCAGGCTCATCTTGCCTATCGGTAGAAAATTTACAGTAAAACTAAATTAACAAATATACAGAAAAATAGTTGCATTTACAACTAATGAGGAAAGCATAAATGCAGATTTTATGTAACAGAAATTACCTTCTCTTTCTCTTGCCTCCATAAAACGATGCCAGCTTCTCCACATTGCAACAAAGCTGATTCACCACATTCATCACAATGTGCGTGAGAGATTGGCCCATGAAAGGTAGAGCAGATGTGACTAAAGTGGTCCAATGTTGGTGCAAATGTCTCATATGGTCCTGGACAATATGAACATAATTTTTGAATAGTGCACTCAAAGTCAGCACAAACTATATCCCCAAATGTTTACATTTTGGTTACAACACTAATAAACACCATTCAGACTTCCTACCTGTTTGAGAGCACTGAGAATGGCTGCTAGAAACATTGATTGCTGTGGAATGGATTGTCCAGCGATGTACTTCAACTGATGTGTTGAGCTGTTAACACTGCCATCCTTCACTGCTGTTGCTGGAGTGTCACTATCACCTTTTTGAAAGTTTACTTGATGTTCCAGCATTATGATAGCCAGAAGAAGCCTGTTAGAAATTGCAGTTTTCTTGGGTCATTACTTAAAAACTTCCTTGTCATATTTAACACTTTTCAATTTTCATGATCTCGGAAGTTGAAATAAATAATCTTTCGCCTACTTGCATTTAAAAATAATAAGTAACATCTTTAACCCAAGATAAAAAAATTTGTAGTTATGATAGTTTTGTATGTTTTCAACCTTACAACATAGAATATATTTTAGGAAAATGTTACAAATTTGGATAATTTTATTGTTTTAGGACGGGAATAACATAGTGGACTTTCGTCATCATATCAATTGCTTTTCACAATAAAATTAGAAGAGTTAATGATTTCAAGTAGGTCTTTTGCACAGTAACATTTGAAAACAATGATTTTGTAATGTGTGGAATGATGATTTCAATAGCTGTATATTTAGTAGCTAAGTAAACATGAATGTGGTAAAGAAAATGAGAGCATCATCAATGCAGATTTAATAATTAGCTATAAAAGTGACACAGTAAGATAATAAGTAAAAAGAAATATGAAGACTTATAGAGCTATTAAAGAAACTTCTAATTAAAACTGCAAAGAAAATTTATAAATTTAAAAACTTTAGTACCACCTTAGAGTAAATAGAAATCACTAATTATATATGTAGGTCTATTAAATTTTTTAATAACTGATACTCTTGAGTTTATTTTATGACTGGAGAACCAAAAATTATTTGCTACAGTGATTTATCTATTTGTTTAGGAGGAACATTAATTTATATGTATAATAAATACTTTTCTATTCAAATGAAATTCTCTTGATCATTACATTTTAATTAATATGGTTAAAATACTCTGGAAATAGCATTAAAATATTTTAGAAATATTAAATTCTAAATGCCTTATCTGTGGTCACTAGTGGATTTTTATGTACCAATGTATAATTTTTGTATTAATTTCATTCCCCTTTCCACATTCTTCACACATTTGCAATGTATGTGCAGTGATTTTGCAAAGTCAATTGAAATTCTTAATAAATGATAAAAATCTTCTAGTACTCTTGTACACACATTCAGAAATAGGAAAATAATGAACGTGATCAATTAAATTTTCCCCCAACTTATTATTTTAGCAATAGTTGTGACTAAACTCCCCCTGCAGAGAGAAGCAAATCCTCTGACATCAAAGTTTAAGAAATTAGGGGTAAATTTGGCAGATATGAAGAATTCCTCCTAATTCACAAACATCAAAATTATGATAGACTGTAATCCTGAGCAGAAATAATCTTTTCAGTCACGGATAATAAACATTGGTTCAGTAGTTTCAGAGATTCCTATGGAATACTATTTCTATGTTTAGTATACGTTATTCAATTGGTGGTAGACTTGATTTTGATATACATATAAAGAAATAAATGAAAATTTACTTAAAGGCTACTAAAGGGTTTTGAAACTCAAAAACCTCACTAATTATGCCCACAGTAATAGAGTAAAGATTATTCAGAACTGTGAACTCCACTGCACATACACCTACAGTTTTTTAAATAAATGTAAAAGAAATTAATATTATGTATATTTATTTTGTATCGTTATAAAAGTTATCCATACATCAAACATTTTGCTTTGTCTTTGTATTTTATTTTTAGCTTTTACAATGTGGCCATCTGATATTGCTTAGGATACTATACACATGGATTTGGTTTAAATTCATATTCTTTCACAAAATTTAAAAAGATACATGAAGCATATAAAGGAATTGAAATTGCCTTGTGCTCATCCAAGCTTCTCACAGGAAACCATTTAAGTAATTTTGATGCACAGCAGAATGTATTCACACAAAATTTATTGGTCCCTAAATCTTAGTATGTGAAAATATTATATTCTGTTAGTTATTTAAACCTTCTAGTGCTTTCTTTTAAACATAGAACAATTAAGATTAAATTGGTTACCTCAGCAATTGTATTTGAAACCCCTCTGAATGATCTGAGCCTCTGTATTTACATCTCCCAGAGTTTTCTTTCTCTTCAGTACATGGATCATTGAAAAAAACTATTTCTTCTGTGAATGTTCGCTGACGTGATGGCAAAGATAATGACTGTAACATATCCAAAACAGAGATATTCATACATACAAACAAAATTTATTTAAAGTACCACCCTGAAGTCTCAAATGCCAATTGAGGGATTTCTTGAAACAACAAAGACAAAGTGCTGAAAAATAAGGCTAAATATGTGCATTTGTTTCCCCTTACTAATTCAAATCTTTCTTCAGTACAAAATACCTGAATTTTGGGACTGTCTTACTTTATCACTTTTTTTGTTTGTTTGTTTGTTTTGTTTTTTGTTTTTTTGTTTTCTGTATTGGGTAATGAACATCCATATTTTAGCTCTTTTGACAAGTATGTCTAAAATTTTTACTCTCTCTACTCCTTAACTAAGATATAGGAGGTACGTTTTTTATCTAAAAGTTTCAAATCACAATTTCAACACAAATGCACACATGGGTGGCATGAGCAGACTTCTTTTATTAACAACTGTCTGCCTTCTGCTCTCTATAAAATATATATTATATAGTGACATTACCTACTGAAATTATTTCTCTATAGGTATTCATCATGACTAACATGAGAAAAATATAAAACTGAAGTGCTGTGTTTTTATGCACATTTTTTGAACCAAAACCTCACTTGGAAATAGGGACGTGTAAATTATGCAAACAGATAAAGATGATATCTTAGACTTGCATTAAAACATGCCACTATTCTGTAGTCCTCTTACATATCAGCAGTTGTTAATCCAAGATATGGATAACAGATCAAACAGATATTTAATGCTGCACATGTGCTTCAGAAACATTAAATCCACCCTTTCAGTGGCACAGCTCCCTATTTCTTCCACATATAAAATCATAGGTATTTTAAAACCTGCCCTGTTACTCTTCCAAAACTTTGAAAGCCACCGATCTGTCTGCCTTATCAACCCAACCTATTAAAATGTTTTTCAAGATCTTGAGTGGTTTTTGTTCATTTTTTCTCATTCAACAAAATGTGTAAATGCACTAAATGCATCAGAAGTCAAGAGGAGGTTTCCATCGGTGTCAGTTAAATGTTGGAATAACAACTCTAGGATTGTGAACAATTGCAACTCTAGGATTATGAACACAGTGCATGAAAATAAGACAGAAATTATCTTATATTTTTGAGCATATTGCTGATGACCTAGAATCCTGGGATAGTGACACTTTTATTTGTGCCAGAGGATATTTAGCATCATTGAAGGATTTCATCTTTTCTTTTGTGTTGGAAATTTTCATTCATATTTTTGCTCCTATAGTTACATTATTCAATATTCTCCTAACAAAGACTCTTGATCTAAATTATTGCATTGCGAAAGTGAAAGAGACTTTCTTTCATTCAAGGAATCTCGAAACAATTTTGAATATGCATGCAACACTAGAGGAAAGTAACATGAATGAGAATGAAGCTAGAAAGCGACGTCAGGAAGGTGAATTGGACGATCCCAGAATGAAATATTTGCATCTTCACAACGAGATAATTGACATGATAGTTAGCCAAATGGTAAACCAATTTCATGATTTAGAAGAACTAAAATTTATTGAACTACTTGATTCGAATAGGTTTGAAACTTTTAAAACTAAATTTCCCAAAATTTTGTTTATATCTCATAAATCAGCCCATAAAAATTTGTTTCATTTCAAAAATTTGCAAAGTGAATAGTGGCTCTTTATAGCCTATCAGACTTTTCAGACAGGACAGTGACTGAGATTGTAAAGTTTTTGAAAGACATCAAATTAGGAGAAGCAGCATTTCCAGAAATTTATAAATTATGCTGCCCTATCATAACTACAATTCCAGTGAGCACATCTATAGTAGAACATACGTTTTTTTGTTTAAATGCATAAAGAGTTATGTATGGAACACTCAGTACAAAGACAGGCTTTCCCAAATTTCATTGTTACCAATCGAAAAGGCTCTATTGCACAAAATTTAAAGTCAAAGACATTTTATGATCATATAATAGAAACATTTGACCGAAAAAGGGAGGTGGATTCCGTTGATGTACAGATGAAGATGAAGGAGGTAAGCTTTATTTTTCTTCTAATATGTATTACCTATAATAACATTTTTTTTATAATTTTCTCCTGTGTAGATTTATTAAATAGAGTTGTGACCATTCCTACTGCTGGTCCCCTCCCCCCTGAAAAATATCACCTCATGCCACTGTTTCAGAATTTATTTTAATTTTATAATTTGTAGCTTCTTTCTGAATGCCTGCAAATATTATATATATAAAAAAAAATTTGTGTTTATTGTTCCTTTATTTTTTATTGCCCATTTAAGAAGTAAGTTTACATCTTGTTGCATTGCATTCAAGTTGTTTTCGATATTCTCACCTATGTAGAGTACAGCAATGTTATTTGCAAACAATACAACTCTGCCATTTAATTTGAGTTCTCCAATACTATTGACATATTATATTTAGAATAGTAAAGGCCCAAAGACTGATCCTTGAGGTATGCCATGCTTTGTTATTAACATTCCACTTTTGTGGTTATTACAGTTAACATATTAATTCTGACTCTTCATGTAGCGTTCAACCCAATCTGATGGCTTTTCTTTAATCCCAATTGCATCTAGCCTTTCTATTAATATGTCAGGTTAACAGTATAGAATGCTTTTTTTAGAACAACGAATATGGTTGCACCAATCCTTTTGTTGTTGAGAGCATCTTGGAATTGGTTTAATTATTTCTGTGATAGGGTTTAGCATGCTGCCTTTGGATTAAAATCCATACTAGAGCTTAAAGAAGTATTAATCTTTTCCAAATAATTTTGTAGTTTATCTTTGAATACCATTTTGATTACAGCTAAAGTTACTGGTGTCTTTACTATTGGTTGGTAATTGTTTGGGTCTACTTTGTCTCCTTCATGCATTGGTTCTAATTTGCTAATTTTTAAACAGTTGGCAAACTCATTTGCTAAGAGAAGATTTATTAATTCAGACAAGTGTCTTGAAATTTCAAATGAGCATTTATTTAGTGTTATAATTGATTCTGTTGAATATTCCGTTTCCATTCAGATTTAACGGTCTTATGATCTTTTTAATTTCTAACTCATTAGTTGGTTGTAAAAATAGGGTTTTCCTGATGTTCTGAATTTTTTCGCTTGTTACATTAATAGTGATGGAAATTCCTGCACTAAGCTGTCAGCAATGGCGATAAAACACTCATTTAAAATGTTTTCCTTTTTGTTTTTAGTTACTGACCCTTGTATTTAATCTCAGAGATTCCAAAAATAATCGTTTGCTTTTATTATGAAGAATATTGTTTATTTCATGCCATAACTTAGTTTATACTCACTCACACTATTAAATCTATTTTCATAATTTACATTTTAGCATTCTTTTTGGTGCAACGACTTGGTTTGATATGCTTTTATACACTTTTGTTTCATCAGATGCATTTAAACATTTGGATTTCATATAAAGTAATTCTTCTTTGTTTATAATGTGAGTAACACCTTAAAATGCACAGTACACTTCTATTTACTATATCTTTCCTACATATAGTTGTGGACATATCAATATTGTATTTTACATAATTCAGTAAGTGTTCAAAGCTACTGCATATCTTTCTTGTTTGTTTATCTTAAGCTTATCATAATTTATGATTAAATTTGTTTTGAGAATTCTATTTATATTTTTGGATTCTCCACTTCCATATTTCTCATAGATTAGTATGTTGGAGCTTTAGTAGCTTTAACAATAACAGTAGTATGTTATTGTTACATATATATCTAAATTTATGTTGTCTATATGTAATTTGTTGTTTGTGTAATTGGAAAATATATGATCAATTTGCGTTTCTGTTGTTAAGCATATTCTAGCTGGGTATGTAGTATTGGACTTTGTCAGTTTTTCCACTTTCACTTTTCTCAGTTCTCACTGTCACGGTTTCATTTTTAGGTAGTCCACCTTCACTGGGAGTTCACTTCACTCAGCTGAACCAGTTCAATTCTCTTGTCACTTAACTTCACTTCCTTCCTGACAAAGCCTCTTCACGCCAGATGGTTCACTTCACTCGGGAATCGAAGCAAGACCTGCAGAGCCTGTTGTTCCACAGTAGTACTCACTGCATGTCACAACAGCTGTCACCTACTCCCGGAGAATTGCTTTTGATGTCGCACCAGAGACACTGTTGCTAACTCGCTCGCACACTGACTGAACAACTCTCTGCCTCCCACAAGAGTGCTCGCTTATAATAGTCAGTGGAATCTTTCCACAAGGTTATCGAACATTCTAGAACTATTTTGACACATTTTGTGGAGAAGGGGAGCAAGATTAAGCTTTCAAAAGGTTCTGTTTATCTGCCGTCACCGTACCTGGTGCTTATGCTGGCAAGCGGTCATTATCATTGCTTGCTTGGTCCACCCAGCGCCAAACCCCCGATAACATTAGGTCATAGCCGCTGCGTCACAGTATTTAGATGACTAAATGAGTAACTGTTTATTGTTTGGGTATATTTGTTTCCTAGTTTTGTACCTGCCTTGGTGTCCACATTGAAGTCCCCAAATATAATACATTTATTTTGCATACTCTATTTGTTAGGATGTTTTCAAAGCCATTCATAATCAAGGTATAGTTTGTTACTTTAGGATTATATTCTGCAATTAAGTTTATACTCTTGTTTCTTTTTCCTGATTCTAATCTGTACAATATTACGACCTTTTGAGCAATTTTGTATTAATCTTTCCTCCCATGAATTATGAATATAAATTATTACTCCCACTCGCTTACCAGACTGTCTGCAAATAAATTCAGCATTATAATTTTGTAGATTAAAGTATTTTGTTTCATCTGCTTTTATTCAAGATTCAGTTAGTGCTATTATGTTCATATGACCTGTTTTCTTAACAGTATTTATAGATCAAATTTGTTTCTTAGATCTAGTATGTTTAAATATAAACATTTTATATTGCTATTTATGTTAGCTGGTATTGTCTATTTAGTGTAATCATCAACACTGTCATGTTTGTATTCAGCACATTAATATTAACTTAATATTATATCGTCTATTGCACTATTACTCACAGTATTTATAATTCTATGTGGTATTGATGATACATGCTTCCCTATGTCATATTGAGTCTTCATTCTTTGGCAGATCACCCAGATTTTGCAATCTTTGGGTCTGTCCTTCTTATGTTTTCTTAAATTGCAGCCACTGGTCCATCTTGAATATAACTTTCTACCTTTGTAGATCCCTCAAATTTTTGAATAGCTTATTGTTTGTTGAGGTTTAAATGCTCCTTAATATAGATGTTTGTATTTGGTTTATCGAAACCCAGATCATTTGTTGTGATACACTTTCCTCTTCTGATTGTCATTAGAAACTCATCCTTCACCCATTTACTCACCATTATTACTAATACAGATCTTGGTCCATTCTTTTTAGGCATTTTGTGTGTGATGTCTATATCTTTGTATCTCACGTTTATATCCATGCTTTCTGCTACAATTTTTACTGCTTCATAGAAACTGTATTGCTCTCTGGGATACCTTTAATTTTCAAGTTGTTTATTCTCAGGTATTGTCGAATTTCTTGGATTTCGTCATTTATTTTCTCCATCTGCTCTTTGTTTCAGTATTACTTTTTCCAGCTCTTACCCATGATTCTTGATAGAGGTTATGTGATCATTCATCTTGGTGAGTGCTACTTTCAGTTCATTTGTCTCCTTTACAATAACAGTTTGGCTTTCTTTAATGTTTTCTTGCAGACTTTTTTCTAGTTCTGAAAATTCCCTTCTAATATGCTTAAATTTTGAGGTTCCTTGCAGTCTTGGCAAGAACATTGCCACACGTTCATTTTTGTTTGTAGCTTCTTATATTCAGCTTCTGCAATTTGCAAACTTTTTATGTGGAATCTTCTTTCACATACATTGTCACAATTCACTCTTTGCTGATTTTCACTTTATTTCCACAAATAACATAATTATTATGCAACATACTGCAAGATGATGCTTACTGTTACCACTGCTAGCTATCTACAGATTACTTGTAAAATGATGTGGTGGTGGTGGTGATGGTAGTGCTTTAGGGCACATAATTGGAGGTCATTAGCACCAGTTCTGAAGTAATAAGCATGTAGAAAGTTGTTTTCACTTTGTAAATGTATAAACTGAATGAGGGGGTAAAAATGCATAATATGAAGCACAACAATGATACAAATTAATTTATTTTATACAGGCAAAGTACATTTTCTTTTAACACATTTAATGGCAGAACTATAGCTTGTATCTTGAAAACTCTGTTGTGTGATACAGTTCTCACTATCATTATCTCTTTCTTCCCTTTTTTTTTTCTCTCCATCGCCTTCTTGCTGCCACATTATTATTACATTTTAATGGTGTGAACTTGAAAATACAATGTATGCCACTAATACACTGCATGCACTAATCTGTGAGAATCCTAACATCTGCAATTTTTAAGCTACCAACCTCAAATCTTGCAAAATTCAGTAGCTCTACATTTAACCATCATTGAAAAATCAAGTTTTTATTAGCTTTATAGATGTAAATTTTGAATTTTATCAAAATGTTCCTTGACATTTCCAACTCAAAATTTACTTTTGGGTTTTTAAGATTATAAACAATTTGATTTGGCATTTTTAAGAAATTAATCTTACTTCGTCTATAAAACTATCAAACCTCATCATAATCTTGCCATTTAAATTAGTTGCTTAGAGAATACTTGAGCGTTTTTTAATTCACACAAAAATGTCCAAATTAGTCATTTTTAATCTAGCAACATTATATAGCATTGGTGAAAATTTCAGAAAAATTGTATGAAAACTGCATTTTAAGAAGAATTTTCAATATTGTAAGATGCTAAAAAATACTAATAATGCAAAAACTTATTTAAAAGTACAAAACATAAAACAAAGTACTTATGAACAGTCCTTCTAAATGGTGACATTATGCTATGAATATTCAGATAATTAAAAAATGGAAACACAGTGTGGAATTAGAAGTCAAAATAGTAAAACATTAAAAACCAAAAGTTGTTTTTTCTTCTGTTTATATTAAATTTTAAAAAATGTAATGTTATTAATGACAGCATGTTAAATTTTGATTCTCTTGAGAAATATTAGTGCTTACCTTATCTGCAATGCTCTTCATATTGTACACACTTGAGAGAACACAATGAAGCACCACCTTCTGAACTTTGCAGCGAGACAGCAGATCTGCAATGTAGCATGCAAATCCTTTGCCACTGTCTCTCACAATAAGTATTAGCTCAGAGCAGATCAGCATCAAAAGTTCTGCACTTGCAAGCTGGACCTACGGTAAAAATTTTGCTTTAAAAGCTAAATAAATTTTCTACCTGTTACAGTTAAACAGGAAATAATGAACAATAACAAACTAAATTAGCGAATCTGATGTTGATTCTACTGTTCCATTAAGTGGAGTATACTGTTTCTAAACATTACATTTAATGCATATATTGTTCAAGATTAGAGTCCCATTTTCTATTCATTCACAGTGGCCCTCTGGAACAGAATCCACTGTAACACACAACATACATCGGAGTATATATAACTGAAATAAAGAAAATTTTGTCAATGAAGCCTGTACTTTTTTCTTCTTTTTCTTACATTCACTTTCTTTATCAGAAATTCTCCTGCTAGTTCTCATATGAAAGCATGCTTCAGGTTCCAGTTTGGTAGACAAAACCACTGATATTTTGTCCACAAGTCATATTTGAAGTGTGAACACGTATTTGACAGGCTTGAGATGGTATGTTCTGCCCATTCACCAACTCGAAGACCTATGTAAATAGAGACTAGGTGTAAACATACTCAACTGCCCATTTGGGATGTATGCTGATTAAAATAATTATATCCTACAATTGCGTGAGCTGTACTGTTTGTGGTAAAAAGCTTATATTAAATAATTTGAAAAGATATGCCGAAAGTATCATGAAGGCCTTTCAGCAAAGGCAATTGCCAAATGTTCCCAGCATTTCTAAATTTTAAGGCAGCAGAATGAAACTTGAAAGTGAATGAAATGTTGATGCAAGTGATTGCATTTCTACAGAACAAACTGTAAAAGAAAACCTTTAAACCCAATGGTAGCATCAAATAATACTGTACTATCGATACAACAGACAAACATGTTTTGTCATTTTAAATAACTAATAAGGTTACTTCAAAAGTTGGCAGCAGAATTTAAGATAACTCTTGAGAATTTTCTGCGCTGTTTTAATTAACTTATTACTTCTGACAATTTTTGACTGGCATTCTTAGAAGTGGTAAGTGAAGGCAACATTTTCAAAGTCCGTTATTTGTTTTTTTTTATTGACATCATAGTTTGATTGTTTAATGGTAATAAAATGAATTTCCATACATATGCTCATATTATTAATTAATTTTGAAGATTTAGAAACTAGTAACAGCGATGCATCATAATTTAAAATAAAGAGAGTTGAAGGTTGTTACACTCATGAGTTGAAAACATGCTGACGATGGGAGCAAACCGTCTCCCGAAACGCGTTCAAGTAAGAACATTTTAGTGATGTAGTGTAACAACCTTCAACTCTCTTTATTTTAAAATATGCTCATATAACTGCTTTAATGCACAAGCTATGATCATGTTTTATCTGCTTATCTCTATTCTTAAATTCTTTGTAATATGTCCAGCAAAAAGTGTGGTTCTATAAGGTTGTGCCGGAGAAAATAAAAAAAATTCTGCTTTGGAGCAGTGGCCTTAACAGTACTCTCTTGAAAATTTTTGTTTTACAAAGGTTTTTCTTTGTGGACTCCTGGCTGAGTAATTGTTAAACTGTTTTGTTCAGTACAGCATGTACTTTTTTTTTCAAAACACGATGGCCTTGCCCCATTTCCTTAATCACAGACTTCCCTCTGCCACTGCGCAATAATGATTAGCAAACAAACGGCAACCCTCATTAGGCGGGTGAAAGCAATGTAGCTAAATTTTGTATGTTTTCTGTATTTCCTTCAGCTTCATCAGCAGTGAGTCTAGTTTCATGTTTTATCTTGTAATTTTGCAAACTAGTGAGTTAGTGCACAACATGTTCATTTTCTGACCCTGGATATCACCTGAACCTGAATCTGATGATGTGAATCAACATCAGCAACCTTCCTCACAAAAGACTATCATGAAAAATAAAAATAGCTTTGTTATTGGAACAGGTGCTAGGTTACGTAAATATACAAGAATCGTGCTCCACAGATAATGAATCACTAAAGTCTTGGCAACAGTGAGATTTGGTTTAAACCGCAAACCTTGTAAAACCAACTCTCAAAGTTGTGCTGAGTTGGGCAAGGGTGGAAGGTGAGGCCGTCATGTTTTGAAAAACACAGAACCTTATGGAGTTGACAAGAAATATTAAAATTCTTTATTGCTTACAGACTTGAGCTGTATGAATTTTAAGCATGGCGAGTCTTATGTATAGAAATCTAGAATACTTTGTATGCCTTGAAACACTGATGTCTCATTCTTTTCAGTCTCAGAATTAATCCCATACAAAAAAATAACACCTACAAGAGATTCTTGCTGTTTCACTTTTTCACAACAACTGTGGAATGGGGTAGCATTTTATTTGCGTGCTGTATTTGAACAGTTATTTTAGCAAGAAGTTTTGACAATTTTGTGGCACCGTAGTGCAAATGTGAAGCACTTAGGCAGTTCTTATTGGAGCATATCATAGAACAGCAGCTGATTTACACCTTTTTTTTGGGGGGGGGGACATCTTCACTTTCTTAATAACTTGTTTTGGCAAATTAGCATTTATGTTTTGTATAAATTTTAATTAATCTGGAGTGAACAGACTGTAACAATTTTGCCTGCATGTCTTAATGTACACCTATTTCTAACATTATTTTTTTGGGTTTGGTGCCATGGTCTATTGGTTTTGTATGAACCATAGTACTAAAGCACAGAAGAAAATAATTTTAAAAAATATGGACTCTGGCTATGAGCCTAAACCCCACATTATACACCAACATATTGCTAAAATTGTATGCTGCACCTTTTTTATTTTATTCGATATTTAAATAAAAACAATACAGGTTACTTTTTAGTTTCTTTTATTAAAGATGTGATTAAAATAATTTATTTAACTTACAGTATCTTCCTAAACTGTTAAATACAAATACCCATTTTGCAAGTTTTTTGTTACGTTTTTGGTTAAACATGTAAACTTTTCTTTTTGAAATATGAGCTAAACTTTCCTAGCATTGTGAATACTCTTAAGATTTTCTCAGGCTTTCAGGCAGGTGTAGAACTGATTAGAAACCGATGTTTCATTCGTACATCATTCCCATTTTCGGCATAGCTGAATGATGCAAAATTAGACAAAATTCAGCATAGAAATACAAAATCATCACATCGGATAGCAACTTGACTAAACGATTTTCAATAATGTCTGTGCCTTTTACCACCTCAGTGTACCTGACCTGTTTTCTAAGAGATCCAGCCTTAGCTCTGCAGACATTAATATAAATATGGAGGACTCCTAATTTTTCATCAATCAGCTACTCTGATGATGGGAAAGAAACGTTGGTTCTAACCAACTCTTATACCTGGCTGGAAGCCTGAGAAAATTTAGAGTATGTAAGATCAAGCCTTCATTGTATGTTACACATTAATTTACAGTTATATCCATTCCCATAAATCATATGCACATGAGAATTCATTAATGTCAAAATTAAGCATTAGCAAACAAAAACTAATACTTAACATTATGATATAAAAGAAAACAGTATGGCTGGCACACAACTATGAGCGCTGAGTAAGTGATGAGCAGTAGAGGGAAGGTAAGAAAGTAACAACCATGACTTCAATTTTAAAAGGATGCATACAATATGAGATTTTAAAATTACTTTGTAATCTGCTATGCCATTCAGTTTACTGTGTTCTTGTACTGAACTGATCCTAGTACAAATCATTGCCAATTTTACTATCAGCAATCCCTCCAGAATAATGCTAGCATGCTTACCTGTCTGTTACCTGCAATTTCTTCTTGTGTGAGCCTCATTTGCCCCAGGTTAGGATAGTAGCTTCTTGCAAAGTAAAGGCACACAGAAATCAACACCTCAAGATACATGCTACTTCTGTAAGTGCTCCCAAAATCACTACTTGATGTACCAATATCTCCATGAAAACTTCTGCCAAAGACAGATTTACGATGTCTTGTGAGAAGGGTCAGAAGCCCAGCACTACGGGGAACATTAACAAGGCCTGTAGTTGCTGCAGCACAAAGAAACATTCGTGCATTGGTGAGAAGGATACTTCGAAGTGAGCACAGAGCGTACAATGTCTGACTGGAGTCATACACCCCACAATACAGCAACATGTGTGAGTGTAGTTGGTGAACACCTACTCCCATTGATGGCTTTTTTGAATCTCGACTGTGTCTGCCTTTTTGCTTCATCTGAAATATAATAATATATATGAATACATTGCTATAAGTTAATTGTTGTATAAATTATAAACAAATAACACAGAGCAAACAATGACAGCAAAAATAAAAGTTATATCTACTTAAGTGGCATAACCAAGGACTCCAAATTTTCGTCAAACATGCCAAAAATCAACAAAAAAAACCTTTAACCAATTCTCTTTACATTATTCAAATATGCCAAGACTGAGTTGTGAAATAAAGCATAATAAATTCTGTACTATGAAAACATGAAATAGTACCAGTAGCAGCTCGCAAGTATATTTTGGGTTATTGAAGAAAGAGTGAGTCGACTCAGTCTTTCTCCAATAATTTGAATGCTTCACTGTGCTTAAGTTCCAATGTTTCAAGAAACTCTATATTTTGAGTGTTCACAAAATTGTAGTCAAGACGGCTCTGAAAAAGTGTAATACCAACTACTTCATAATAGTTATGATTATGAACAAATTGATAAACTGCAGCTGCTCTTAACAACCAGTAATAATAATAATAATAATAATAATAATAATAATAATAATAATAATAATAATAATAATAATGCATAACTTATCTGACAAAAGAAAGTTTTTTGGAGGCGGATGTTTGGTGTTGTGTGTGCATAATTAACTACTCCATGTTAGGGCAGGAGCAAAGTAATGAAATTGTAGTTGAGATTATGGATGGTATGGAGAAACCAGGAAAAATTTCGCACTTGTTATGTTAACTATTTCTCAACAGTACCTCTAACTTCTGCTGTAGTGTGCTACCACCTAGTGGCATTGACATAAAACTATAGCAACGGCATGGAAACAGAAAGCAGTAAAAGCTTTGTGCACTAATGCACTTCTTCACATGTGCAAGATCCACATGTATTTGGGCCTATAAAGTAATTATGTCATACCAGTTGCACATGCGCAGAAGCTCCTTAAAACATGCACAAGTCAAGATGTGCTAGCAACTGTTGCCATGTCTCATCAAGCTTACAGGAGTAGCGTGGTAGATTTAAATACCCTAGATTTTAAGTTACAGCATATGTGTTATGTTTAATAGCATTCAAAGAAAAAAATAACCAATAAAATTGTAAGATGTCAAATGTTAGGGTGTTCATGTGCTCTTATGCAGTTGCCACTGAATAGTACCATTAACTAACTACAAGGTGGAAACAGCCAACTGGGCCAGAGCCTACCCAGCTTAACACCCACTCGAACCGAGGACTCACACTTCCCAGGAGTATGACAATGCCTGGGATAGATGCCTGATGGGGGCAGAGGGCCTACAGATCAGAGAGTGAGAGACAGAGTAGGTGATCAGCCACATGCCAGGATGAGAGCAAGGACATGGATGATAGAGGCAAGATAAGAAAGGTGATAATGGAGAACTGGTGGAATGAAATGTGTCTGGGGAAACCAGAGAAAACCCACCCAGATGCCACTTTGTCTACCACACATCCCACATGCAAGTCCCTGGGATTGAACCTGGGCCGCTTTGCTGAGAGTCAAGTGGTCTAACCAATCAGCCATGGTACTGCCCCGAATAGTACCATTATGAAGAAATTATATGGAAAATAACATCACAGTTTGTTTTGTATCTTTTCCATATGAAATTTCAGATTTTGAGCTAATTAATCATTTATGAATGACATATCCTGCTGCTCACTATGTCCTGATGGCACACAATGTTACTTTCTGTTCAGTGCTTTGGCAAATATCGGTACAGCTTCAACTATCACCACTCCCTTCATTCATGTCATTAGCTGCGACTGCCACTATCACTTTGTTGCATTTTATCAACTGGAACTCAGAAGTGCTTGGCACGGTTTAGCTTTGGCAGTAAATGCATTGATGGTTACCTCAAATTGAATTTTGTGATTCATTTGAATGAGAATTCTTATATTCTTCTTATATTGTTCATGTGTGATCTACACATGAATTGTCTCAATTCTAGCAGAAGAATTCCAGGTCACATGTTTTAATCACTTATACACAAAGTACAGTTCTTAGTTTCTGTTTGAGAATAGGTCTGCAATTTCTAAGAAAACTATACTTCTAGGGTTTTATTAGCACGTTATACTGAAAACGTTTTAGCACCACATAACTTGAGCCATACAAATGGTATATCTGGAAAACAATCTAAAAAAAATTGAAACATTTATCTTTCTAGTTAAAGGAAAACCTTGGGAAAGTCCCTGCTCAGGCAACTTGAACATTTGAAATTCCCATTTGAACAATTTGGAAATAATGAAATTCTTAAATACAAATTTCATAATTAAAATATTAGAAGAGTTGTGCATACTTTGTGTACTTTTAAGGTTTTATACAAGCTACCAACTCATTCTGGGCTCTTCTTAATTTGTACCCTACCTTAAAATATACAGGGTTGTTAATAGAACTAGTTGGTATAGCACAGTTACTTCTCCAGAAATTATAACATTTCACCCACCAGTGCTGGTGCTGGGTGTACAGTTATCTAGTCAGTTAGGGTCAGTTGGAGCACATGATTTCTGAGGACTGGCCATATTAAATGCAATTCTCTGTTTACATTGTGTATTAGCCTACATTATGTGTTAGTTTGCATATTATGTAGCTCTTTGTTAATTATGACGCCTTTCAATGTTGAACAAAGTGTCTCTGTATGATAATTATGTGAAAACTGATTCTTGCAGATAAGTGAAAAGGCACTTTGCAAGAGAATACCCTAGTAATCATGTTCCGAATAGAGATACTGTTTAATGACTCGTTATAAAGTTCTGAGAGACAGGATTTGCGAATGATAGGAAATGACTTACAAGGTGTCATGTGCTTACAGAAAACAAGTTAGACATGATAGGCAAACATCTAGAACATTTGCCAAAAAAAATCACTCCGTCATCTTGCTCAGAGTCAGGGGGGTCAATATCCTTTGCCAGAAATGCAACTAAATTACTTAAATTAACATTGTACAACATTTGATGTACTGCTGCTGAGGGCAAAGTTTCAACACTGCTTATATCACATTGATACCGAAATTATTTATGGGAAGATATAATTAATTAAATAAAGGAATGATAGCAAGGGAAAGAAATAATTACAATAAATAATATCTGTATATTAAATCCATTATAATGTAATAAGGCTGAGTTGAAAGATTTGTCTGGAGAAAAAGGTCATTAGCGAGTCTTGTTAAGCAAAGTCATTAGTAACAGCCGACTAGTGAATGCATTAGTGTAAAAGTTCCTGGAATGCAGTTAGAGATTGGGTTCAATACATTTGCGAAAACACATAGGCAAGAACTCTGTAAATTAGAAAGGGGAATAAAATTCTGAGATTTGGGGGATGTTCCGCATAGCAATAAGGTAAGAGACGCATTTGTATGATTTTAAGATTGGTCTGAGCGAGAAAGAATGTTGGTAGGGGTATTGATATGTGGGTGGAGCTTAAGTTACGAAAAGGGCGTGCATTCTAAACCAGTGTCACTTATTTACTTAATTCTGTGACTCACTCATGTGATGACCCTTGTGAGTTTCATTTAAAGCAGTGTAGCATCTAGTGACGTGCTTGAGTGAGTAAGATTTAGCGGCTATTGAGAGGGATCTTTCTGAACAACATTTCTGCAACTTATGGCAATGGACGCTTTGCATTGTTATTATTATAATTATAATAGAAACAATTTAATGTGCTAATTTAATAATCAGCAGCTCTCTTCAAACAGAACACTTTAAGTCAACATTAAAATTTATCAGCTAACTATACTGGTGTTATCCTTTCAAATACTCTCATGCATGCCGTGAGAGAAAGAACTCATAGCTATACCACTAGAGCAGCTGGCGCACAATGCAATGCAGAATGAGCTACAAGATGAAGACATCATTGAACTCATCAACAGAGCAGGTAACAAATGTTATAAAAATTTGAAGCAGGGAGTGGCATCAAAAATGTTGCAGAGAATGGCTTAAAAAACTGGCATGCCATCGTGGTGCAATATGGTTCCAACAGGTTAGTATTCAACTATTATTATTATTATTGTTGTTGTTTTCAGTAATGTGTTCAGTAAACATTTTATGCCTGACAATTTGGTGTATTTTTTCTCGCATAACCTACTGCGCTCTGCTGGCCAAAAACCTGTATAATGTGTTACCTTGCATGCAAGTTGCTTGTGTATATCGTTTTCCCAAAATGAAAAGTAAGGAAACTATTTTTTTCATGTATGAAAATAGTCCTACTGCTGCCATACCAGATACACTTTGAATTAAGTTATTTCTTATAAGTGGTATCCAGGGATTCATTTTCACCCAGTAAAATTCTGCAAAACTTTACAAGAGTACTTACAGTTCTACTCTGACAGATAGGAATCCAATAACCCTCCATTTAGTGACCTCAAACCTAAGTTAATCAAAGCCGTGTTTCTGCTCATACTCGACGAACCACTTCAGTGGTATTACCAAAAATACTGTGATGTAACTCTAAATTTTCTTGAACTTCTAGCCAAGGGAAATAGCTGGTTTAAAAAACCAATGTTTCAAAGGTTTTCATCATCTTCATCTTCAGGATAAACTGAAGATGAAAATGACAAACAGCTTTGAAACATCAGTTTTAAACCAGCTATTTAACTGGCTAGAAGCCCAAGAAAATTTTAATTATTATACTGTCAGGAATGCTTCAACTCTTATTTTATATTATGATTTGCTTAAAAATACAATGCTGCTGAAAGAAATGACTATTCATTAATTTTATGTGTGAAATAATACCATGGCATACTTTTATTTACTGTTCTAAACACCAATAATCTTCATATTTTATGGTATTCACCAGAATTAGATAGCATTTTAATACCATTGTTGCTAAACATTGGAATTATGTAGGTTACAGGGAGCTTAGAAGGCAACGAGCATCAATATCCTTACAGTATACAGTCATTGTAATTTTAAACTTTAACTCTGTTGTTCTTAAGAATTTTAAAATTTATCTTAAGATAGTAAATATGCTTTGTTTTATATATACAGTGGTTACTAGCACTCAATGCTTCCTCATAATTATTTCAATATTTTTTTATTTAAAGATATTACAGCAGAATCCTGTGATCTTGTGGCTAGCACTAACCTGCTGATTCCCTGAGCACTGAGAGACCACTGTATGAAGCACATCTTGGAGGATTCCCTCCACAACACTGACACTTGAGCATTCACCAAAATACTCCTCAGCTGTGGATGACTCTTCTAGCTCTCCTACTATCACTGCTTCTTCTTCCTCCTCTTCATCTCCAAATGACCACCTCTGAGATGGGCTGTGCCCTTCTTCCACTTTGCTACCGGATAAGTCCTCACCATCTTGCTTAATTTCGCCTTGTTTTTTACTTGGGTGCAGTCTTACAGCATTGCGAATATAATCATGAGCATTACTGGTACAGTCATCCTCTGTTGCTGAATCATTTGATGTATTGCTGTTGTTTGTATTGGTAGATGAGAATGGATTCACAAATACCGAAATATTCTGCAGATGATTTTGACCTAATAATGATGGTTGGTCAATTTCTTTGATGAGAGAATTTTTTTCTGTGATATAGTGATTATTTTTTCTTCCTTCACCCACTAAAGTAGTCACAGCAAATATTCGCTTTGCTCTAACAGGATTGCTAGCAAAATTCTTTTTCTTCTCTTCAAGTTGATTCTTTGCTTTAGCATGTTCGGAGGAATCTGATACATGGTAAATTACATTACCATCCACAGAACTTATGGCATAAATCTTGGCAGTAGATGCACTGTCATCCATACTGTCATCTTTTGTTGTATGTGTCAACACTGTATTTGAATGTTTAATACTGACATGAAGTACACTCATTCGAGCTGTGACAGGATCCAAAAGCATATATAAAAGTGGGTCCAACAATCTTGAGATATCACCCCGCAGAAGTGAATGTATCAACCACGACTGTGCATGAAGTTTTAAGGGACAGCTTTCAGAAATCTGGAGGTTATCCACCATCTTCAGTAAGGATTTGTCAAAAGTTCTTAAGCTTCGATTAATACCAGTCTTTGTCTCAACTTCTCTTCCAACATGCCATAAAAGGGAGAATCTCTGAAATGCCTCTAATCTCCGTTCAATATTTTCATCAGTAAGAGACTCACCAATCACATTCTCCACAGCATTACTATGAGGTAGCACGTTATGCAACTGATGTAACAATTCCACACACATGATGTGATGGTCTGTTCCCAGTTTACCCAAATGGCGCCATAATGAATGTGCCAGAACTTGAACTACATTAGTTTGATGTTCTATGTATTGCACATGCCAGGGTTTTAACAGTGGCACCATTACAACAGACACTACACCCTGGTGATCTGACTCTGTGCTGTCACACTGTGATCTAAGTAGTGAAATAAGATCCAGAAGTGTAGAGATAGCCACAAGTTGAAGGGATGGCGTGCTAGTCAACCAGCATGTGCACACAATTAATACCTGTAACCATTCTGGGAATGACACAAGATTCATGGGTTCATCACTATTTAACACTGATCCCCTAGGAAGGCAGTACGTGGGAAATGTTGAAAGTTCAACAAGAAGACTAGAAGCTACTTTAAGAGGTTCTTCCCAGCTTTGTTGATCACTAACACTAACTGGCTTCATGGAAGCCAACTGTTCACTATCTTGAGCCTTAGCAGCTATCCATTTAGATATGTCCTTTGCTGACTCTATATATGAATTGTTTAAACATTTATTTAACAGATTTTCCAGTTTTTCTGAGCGATCCTTTTCTGCATCAACAGGAAGTGTTATTAACAGCTCCTTGAAAAGTTCACACGTTTGTCTGCCATTCACCATATGCCTTCCTCCAACAAATTTTACATAAAAGCATTCATACTGTCTCAGACACTGTTCCAGTATGGTTTGCTGTTTAGTGGGAACTACTGCTAAGCTGAGTGAATTATCAGCAGATGATGTGTTGTTAGAATTTTCTGGACTGCTACTAATGCTGTTCAAACCAGTGGAAAGTGATGGACCTGTAATATGGCTGTCCAATTCCAAACAATCTTTCTCCATACTTGACAGTGATCGAGACAAATGTGAACTAATTCCATCTGCACTTCGACTTATATCATCTGTTATACTATCAGAGATGTCATTTCTGACAACTGACAGCAACACAGGGCTGCTAATTGAATGGACACTTATATCATTTTTTGCACTCTTGGAGCGGAACTTTGAGCCAGATGACTTTTTCATTTTGCCCAACTTTTTCTCTGACATTTCTTTACTGGATCTACTGCTTTCTGATATATCACTATTTGTTCTACTACGCTCCAACTGTCCTCCAGACACATCAGATTGAGACATTGATCGAGTTTTATCTTCTGGTAGATCTGTGCTTGATATTTTTGCACTTTCTGATTGGCTCGTTAGTGCCGAAGGCTGTACACGTGAAAGAATCCTGGCACAAAGTTGAAGACTACGAGCTACCTCTTGAGGCGAAAGCTGATCACAGTATTGTGTTAATTCAGTAATTATGTGTAGAAACAAGCCTGGCAGGTGCTCACTTGGTGTGTCCATGTAGGTTTCCAGTGAAACAGTGTCTAAGAGGAACTCTGTCAACACACACACCTGTGAACAAACAAATCACATTTTATGAAGGGTTGGCATGATTTTTCTACCATAAAAGCCCATCTGAAAACAAAAGAAAACCACACGTTTTTGAATAAAAATACATTTTTTTCAAAACTTCACAGAAAAATATATTCTAACAAACCCATAAAAGACATCACATTTTCCTTTATTAACAATATCAAACAGTGTTGTTATTTTATACTGTTTAAATAATTAAGGTGGGATATGTGTCTATCCTACAATAAAATGCATATAAGGTATACCAAATTAATAACTTATTGCAATTTATTAAAATAATCATATCAATTATTATTTCTTTAATATTTGGTTGAAGAATCTGCTAAAAATTTCTTGGAATTTAGAAACTAGTAGCCAATGTAATTAATAAATAAGTTTAATGGAATAGCACATAATTCATACTAGTTCACTAAGAAAAGTATACATATACGGGAGCAAATCAAAATGTAAGTGCAAACTAACAGTATTAAATGCAACGAACACTCCAGGCATTTGAAACTCCCGGAAAGTGAAGATGCATGCTTTGAGAAAGTGCTGACATATGCCGACAGATGGAATGACGTGCCGAATAAGGACACTTGAAACAAAATGGCCACATCCTTAGCTGTGTGCACTGTAGAACAGCGAGCAGTAATAAGATTTTTGTGGTCAGAGGCGTAAAACTTTGACAAATCCATAAAAGGATGTTGCAAAGCTATGGAGATAGCTGCATTAGCGAGAGAAGAGTGTACAAGGGGTAGATTTCTTTAAAAGTGGATGTAAGTCAGTCACAGATGAGCAACGCTCTGGTCGTCCCAGCTCTGCCATTAATGATGAGAATGTGGGATACACTGACGCCATGATTCGTGAGAACCAGTGTATTTCGGTAGAAGTTTTAGCCAGGGAACTGAGTATCAGTGTTGGATCTGCTCATACTATCATTACAGAAGTTCTCAAGTACTGTTTTTTGTGTGCACGTGGGTGCTTAGGATGCTTACGAATGAACACAAGATGATGTGTATTCAGACTTCCACATCGTTTCTGGCACAATATAACACTGAAAGAGACGACTTTCTGATATGTATCGCCACAGGAGATGAAACCTGGGTGGATCACTGTGAGCCAGAATGCAAAAGGCAATCTTTGGAATGACAACACATGTTTTCTCCAGCCAAGAAGAAATTTAAGTCTTAGCCCTCTGTCGGAAAGGTCCTTTCACCCTCTTCTGGGATATGAATGGGTTGATTTTGGAGCACTATCAGCAAAGGGGTGAAACAGTAAATAGTGCCCAGTACAGTGACATGGAGAATGAGCTAAAGCCAGCAATACGGAGCCATCACAGAGGACTTCTGTCTAGAGACGCTCTTATCCTTCACCACAACGCATGCCCCCCCACTGCTGCTGCAATACTAGATGTCATTCAGAGATTGAAATTTCAGGTCTTACAGAATCCCCAATACAGCCCTGATCTTGCTCCTTCAGATTACCATGTGCTTGTACCCCTGAAGAAAGCTCTCAGAGGACGACGATTTGAAAGTGATGATAAGGTTAAAGAAGTGGTGCATTCTTGGTTGCGTGCATAACTGTAAACCTTTTATTCTGATGGAATACAAAGGTTGGTGCAACGATGTGAGAAAAGTATTGAAAAGGAGGGTAATTAAGTTGAAAAATTACATCTTGTTTGTATCTGAAATTGAAGTATATACTTCACAAAAAATTAGTTTGCTGTTACTTTTTGAATCGCCCTCGTATATAAATTTGTATTTGACATACACAGGCAAAGGCAATACTTAATTTGAACATCAACATGTCAAAGCTATGAAAATTCAACAGTGGGAAAACATAAAACCAATTACATCCTAGAAAGACAGTAGTGCTGACTCCTCCTCTTGTTTATTGCTGTATTGATATTGAAATAGTGAAGTGTTATCTATATTTACCAGATCAAAGGGCGGCATTTACATGCATTTTATTTCAGTCTTATCTATAATCTGTTGTTATATAATAGAACAAAGTAAACAGAAATTAATCAAACTCAGGCTCTTGTAAGAAAATACACAAGATCAGCAGTTTATATCTATCATGACATACCTGATTTCATAATCTTCTGGTACAATATGTTTACATAACTCAATAGATTAAGATCCTCATGCTTAATGACAAAATAGCTAATGTAGGTGATTGGACTGGATTGGCTACAGAGGGGACTCGGCACTGATCCACACAGGGGATATGTATCTATGCCCCACAAAGGGGTGTCCCCGGGAGGGAGGATGAGGTGAGAGGAGATCCCAGGTGGCCGAAACCAGGAGTGATGGCACAGGAATGACAGCGTCACTAAGTTTCCAGATAGAGACTCCCCTGAGATGGACAGGCAGACTGAGGTCCCCACCCCACACAGAGGGCATCCAATGACCCTCAAGGGGGTTCCAGCAATCCAGCAATCGAGAACAGGTCGCCCAGGTTCACCTGGGCGGAATATAATCGCCACAGTACCTAGCCGCGTATGCGGCTTTACCTGTGCGATATAGAAGGATAAAAAGAATGTACACAAGCTTTTGATTTATGTCTGTCTTGGGCGGGATTTAGCTTACTGCGCTACCATTGGCTGGGTCTCGGTGTCTCCTCATGGGCGGACTAGCAACCACGTGGTGACCAAGCCCAATGCTGCTTAACTTGGGCGACCGCTTGTGTGGTCGTCAAGTTAAGCAGGCCGGCATGGCAGCAAAGCACGATGGGAATGTAGGTAATGGGATGGGGGTACTCAAGTTGGCGGCAGGGCGGATCGCTGCTAAATGGTCACTCATCCAGCTAGCGACCGGGCCCAATGCTGCTTAACTTGGGGAAGTTTGTGAAATGAGGGATTGGCAGACCTCAGCCTCGGGGGCCCAAGCCGTCTTTCGGCAACCGGTAGCTCTTGCTCCGCCGCGGCGCCTTATGGTCATAGCGGCCCAAAGAGTTAACCAGCTGGTTGGTATGGTAGGTGAGTTTCGTGTACATGGTGCGGGTTCTCTCCCGCACCACGTCCACGATGTATGGGAGACCGGAATGGGTATGTAGGATATGTGATGGGAATCTACGCCCGGTATCATAGATCATCCGAAGCGCCCTGTTCTGAACGGTTTGCAGTCTGCGGATGGTGGTCGCTGCCGCCGATCCCCAGACCTCGCAGCCGTACAGAATTAGGGGCGGGATAATCGCCTGATATAGGCGTAGTTTGAGGCGTATGGGCATTGTGGAGCGGAATACTGGGTACAGCTGCCTCAGCGCGGAGTGGCCGAGGCCGACCTTTGCCCTGACATGTGGCGCGAAAGTGAGGCCGCGGTCGAGCGTGACTCCGAGGTATTTGGCTGAGGTAACCCATGGGATTCTCCTCCGCCGCAACCTCAGAGGCTGCTCGGGCCGCCACCGACGGACCTTCGCCAGGAGAAGCGCAGAGCTCTTCCCCGGGCTGATGGCCATCCTCCACTTTTCGCTCCACCTCCCAATGGCTCGGAGCTGTCGCTGTAGTGGAGGGAAACAGAATCGGGCATTCTTGTTCTGTGCCATTATGAGGACATCGTCGGCATATTGGCACCTAACAGTCCTGGGTTCCGTGGGGAAGTCCGACATGTAGGCCGCGAAGAGAAGCGGGGACAGTACACTGCCTTCCGGGACTCCAGCGGCTATGGGACGGACTGAGGAAACCTTCCCCTCCACTCTCACCCTGAATGAGCGATCCCGGAGGAAACTGCTTATCAGGGCGAGATAGGCGGGCTGACACGCCGCCGCCGCTTCTGCGCCTCCTGTGGGGGCAAGGGGCACTACACTGGCCAGGCCGTCTGCCCACTCTATCCACGCAGACCATCGCCGCACACCACAGAGCCGACGCAGAACATCACGCCATCTCACAACGACTCACCGCAGATACAACAGCACATAGCAGACGCCAACGACTTACTCAAGCAGCAATCAACCAAGACCACCGACATCATCGACGCCATACAGGACCTTCACGCTGAGGTGCTCAACCTTGCCAGCAGGCTCTCTGCCCTGGAAGAGCACCTCAACTCACAGTTCACGGAGGTCGTCAGCATCATAGACGAGTCACATGACGTCACCAAGAAACGCCTCGTCAACAATGTCAACAGTCACTTCGCCGAACACGCAGAATCTATGAAGAAACTAGATCGCCACTACGCAGACATCACAAAACAACTCACGCAGCACCACAAAGAGGCACTCTCCAAGATTCAACAGCAACACCTAGACGCACTCGACTTTATGGAGGAAAGCCGAAACCAGACAGCTGACGGTTTTGATCGCCTCCAGGACCTCAACAAGCGCATGGAGGGGAACCTGCACCACCATCTCGACAACCCCTCTCCACATGCAGCATCACCTCACGCCGCATCGCCTCATCCGCGTGCCCGGAGGTAAATCCCGGGTGCGCAACCACCGACGCGGAACGACTCTACGCCACTCATACTCCGATGACCGGAGGTAACAGGCCCGGGCTCGGTACCAGCATCAACTGTTACGCCACCACTGACTTCTAGGTTACTGTCAGGGCCTCGGCCATGACCTTTACCTACTCACCACTGAGGAGTGTGTCCACTTTGGACCTCTCCGTCTTTTAGAAATTACCCACGAACCGCAGGTTTGCTTCGGCGGTACCAGCCACACGATACCAATTATGCCCCCAATAAATAGTGCCACCACAGTATAAGATCCTTCTTTTCCTCTTCCTTTTTCCTTCCTACAACCTATATATATCTCTGTTTTTCCTTAAACCTTTATTCCTGTTTTCCCCATTCTAAAATAAATAAATAAATAAATAAATAAAAAAAAAAAAAAAAAAAAAAAAGAGGGATGTCTGACTCCTTGAGTTTGTACAAAAGGCCTTGGTGCCACGTTGTGGCAAAGGCCTTCTCTACGTCCAGCAGCACTGCTATGGTCTTGAAGTTCTCCTGGAAGCCCAGGGAGGCCTTCTCGGCCAGTCGCAGTAACTGCAGGGTTGTGGAGTGCCCATGG
This sequence comes from Deroplatys truncata, assembly GCA_030765065.1. Taxonomy (NCBI): domain Eukaryota; kingdom Metazoa; phylum Arthropoda; class Insecta; order Mantodea; family Mantidae; genus Deroplatys; species Deroplatys truncata. The sequence goes on along the minus strand of CM060975.1, from coordinate 241,750,071 downwards.
CGAAAACCAAACTGATGGTCCGGAAGGAGCTGCCTTTCCTCAAAAAGAGGTGTAAGGCGGGCAAGGAGCAACCGCTCAAAGACTTTTGAGATGGTTGGGAGCAAGCTGATGGAACGGTAACTGCATGGAAAGACCGGGTCCTTGCCGGGCTTTAAAATGCATACCACCCGCGCCTCCTTCCAACTAGTTGGAAAGTGACGGAGGTGAAGGCATGCATTGAAAATCCGCGTCAAGTGGATTACGGCCTTCTTGGGAAGGTGCTGGAGCATGGGCGCCGTGACGCCGTCATGTCCAGGGGATTTGTTAGGGTTGAGTTTTCGGATCTCGGAAGCCATCTGTTTAGGGGTGACTATGGGAAGATGGACCTCCTCGTGGCGCGGTTGTGGTTCCTCATAGAGGTAATCCACAGTCGCTTCCACGAGTTCAGTAAAGTCTTTGTCCTGGGGGTCCTCCCGCGGTTCGAATTGGAGTTCCAGATGGTCTGCAAACACCGTGGCTTTTTCGCGGGGCTCGAAAGTGAGTCTCCCGCGAGTGCCGTGCAATGGATGCTGGTACTGGGTCTTATCCTTCCTCAAGGATTTGATTATCCGCCATGGTTTCTTTCTCAAGGGGGTTCAGATACCCCCAGCAGCCAACCAAAAGCCGAGGGACAGAGAGAGTCACAAAGAGCATCTTTTTCCCCTACCACACTGCACCAAAACACCATCGCCGACACTTCCAACCTGAAAGAGACCAATGGATGAAAGATGAAGTGAAATGAGAATGGAGATAAAATGGAGGGACAAGAAATTCAGGGGATGTGAGAATCCTTCCCAGCATTCGCTGGCGACCCATAAAAACCCCAAAAAACCCATGGGTCAGGAAGGTTGGCCACAGGAATCAAACCCATGACCTCCTGAATGCCGGCCACAGACGTAACTGCCTGAGCCATACCACTCGGTATGTAGGCAGTCACTCTTTATTCAGCTGTAAAGTAAACGATTTTAGCATCGTTTGTATCCTGGCAAATCAGTATAATTTCACAACTAAATCAGGTTGGCTATTGACTAGTTATTTAAATTTATTTCCATCTTTCTTTGATACAATATTACAAATATAAGTTCAATATAAAAACGTTTAAAAATCTAGTGAGTTTATTAACCAGTTCTCCCATACTTTAACCCCTACATTATATGAATGGGATAAAGCTGCTATACCAATCTCTTCCCTTTCCAAGCTGTAACCATTCTGTTGTCCCTTTCTTAGGCTCCTTGTTCACTTACCTCTTACATTTCCTAAAAATGTCCCCACCACTTTAATGGTTTCTGCCTTTGGGTTTGCCAGCATTTTAATTGCTATTATTCTTTGTTTAACTTATCCCAATTTTGTTCCATATATCATCTCTCCATCTTTTAACCTTTTCACATTCTATTACCCAATGGAAAGTATTACACAATTTGTCACACATAATACATCTTCCCAAATAATTATTCCCTATCCTTTTTAAAAATATTACTCCTGTGCGCACCCATCAAGACGTTCCAAATTGGTCGCATATGTCTACATCACCTCCCTCCCCCAAGTTCTTTTAACTGTTTAATACAAAGTCAATGAGCTTTCGAGCTTTTGTTCTCAAAATTAGCCTATATCTCTTGTTTCTCTATGTATTCTACCCTCATTCTTACTTCTTTCCAATATCCACTGTTATTGTTTTTATCTAATAGACAAATATTCCTCATGCCAATTTCTTCTAACACATTTCCCATCTCCCCAAACCAACTTTCTCTTCCTAAAACATATTTTTGGAACTGTATGCATTCTTTTATTACATTATTGTGATCTAAATTTAAACATCTGTACCAATACTTTGAAATTCTCTCCACTATTATAGCTTTTCTCCCCACCCTCCCTACACCCGCCATATTGAATTGATCTGTTTGTGTTTGTATAGCCTATTTTTTCGTGTTTTCTGTCTTTGGACGATTAGTGACTTGTGTTTGTGCTTAATTGGGAAATTACTTAGTGCATTACTAGTGGTTTAAAAGGTGAAATTAGTGCTTGGTGTATTACCAGTAGTTTAAGAAGTGAAATAAGTGTTTTGGTGCGTTACTAGTGGTTTAAGTAAAGTAGACGTGTGTTAGATTATCTTTTTGTAATTGTATGTGATTTCTGTGCGTGTGTGTGTGTGTGTTGTAGAGTAACTTATTAAGATATAAAGCTGTAGGTGTATTATAAATTGGTATAGCTGTAGGTGTATTATAAATTGGTATAACTGTAGTAAACATTGTAGTCGTAACATAAGTGCTTGCAGATTGTACTAATCTTCTGACGGTGTTAGTTTAGCTTTATTGTGTCTGTCAGTGCAGTGTGCTAATAATGAGTGGTAAATCGTGTGATCTTAGTGGTAATTGTGGTGCTTGTCGCCGGAGGGTTAGCCAGGGTGTTTTCTGTGCAGGATGTAAGTTTTGGTTTCACTGGGCGTGTGCGAACATTGTTAGTGAGAATGTGAGTAATTGTGCGGAGTGGTTTTGTGAACTTTGTAAGTATAAGGCACTGGTCAGAAAGCACGAGGAAACCATTTCCAACCTGAGAAAAGAACTAGAATTTTTCAAAAAAGAAACTAGAAGCACTGTTTCGGCTTCAAATATTTTGGCTAATAACTTTCAGGACTTCAGGATGGTTTCTAAGAAGAATCTCAGGAGGAAAAGGCGTTTCTCTGCAGATGATCAACATCTTGTCCAACTGAGCAACAGATTCAGTGTTCTTGAAACGCTGAATGTTGATCAGGCCACAAATCCCCAAGAGCAGGTCTTAGATGAATCTGTAAATCACACAAAAAGCAAGGTCTTGTTGCTTGGGAGTAGTCATGGGAGGGGCATAGCATCCCTGCTCAAACGGGACTTGGGGTGTGATTATGATGTAGTAGGCATAGTTAAACCCAGTGCTGCGCTCTCTGATGTCACTGAAGACCTGGTAAAGCTAACTGCAGGTTTTACCAAGAGGGATCATGTAGTGATAGTGGGTGGGCCAGGGAATAGCCTGGATAGAAATAGTAGTTATATTATTGAAAAGGATCTGTGCGACATCAGTGAGACCAGCAGCCATACTAATGTGAAGGTAGTGGGTCTTTTACATAGGCATGACAAGCCTCAGCTTCATTGGAGGGTGAGGGATATGAATCTGAGACTTGAGCGTGCCTTGTTAAGTCCTGCTGCATCTCACATGTGTATGATAGATGTCGACGGTATAGGCAGGAATGGTTATACCTCTCATGGCCTACACCTAAATTCTAGAGGCAAAGAGAAGCTTTCTCTTCTTATTGCTGACAGAATTAAGGGTAAAATTCCTGTTGTCACTAGTAGGAGGTCTTTTTTAGGTTAAGTATGTCCCATAGTCAACATAATCATCGACACTTAAAGCAAATTGAGATAACCATCCCAAATACCTCTGTATCCACAAGTAATTATAGAAATAATGCTTCTGACATCAATAGTAATAATGATAATAATAAAAATAAAAACTGCCTGTCTGTATTTCATCAGAATATAAGAGGCTTAAGAAACAAAGTAGATGAACTTACTATTAGTCTTAATACTGAAAACTTACTGCCACACATTTTGTGTTTATCCGAACACCACTTGACACAACAGGAATTTCAGCCAATTTTACTGCATGGGTACTCTTTAGCAGCAGAGTTTTCAAGAAAAATCTTACATAAAGGTGGGGTTTGTATATATGTCAGAAATGATGTGACTTATAAAGTTTTGGATTTATCCAAGTTTTGTAGTGAACAAAACCTTGAACTCTGTGCAGTTCAGCTAAATGAAGGTAAATTGAATTTAACTATAGTAGCCCTTTATCGATCTCCCTTAGGCAATTTTGAAATATTCAGAAAGCAACTTGAACATCTTCTAAAATTTTTATTCAAACCAAAAAGAGAATTAATCATATGTGGTGATATAAATGTTGATTATTTGAAACCTAGTCCTCAAAGGGAACAACTCAGCACTTTACTTACAACATACCATATGACACATACAGTAAACTTTCCAACAAGAATCCAAAACAGCTCCTCTACAGCTATAGATAATATATTTGTAAACTCAGATAGCATTAATTTTTGCAATGTCTCATCAAAATCTAATGGCCTGTCGGATCACGATGCACAAGTTCTACACATTAAAAAGTTAAATTTAAAATCCAAACCTAAATATACTTATCAGAAATCTAGGGAAATAAATGAAAATACTCTGAGTGAGTTTAGCAAAATACTTGAACTTGAGTCATGGAATCAAACTTACCAAACGAATGGAACCAATAATAAATATAACATCTTTCTTCAGTGTTTCAAAACCCACTTTGAAGCTTGCTTCCCGGTCAAGTTAAACAAAATATCTAACTTCAAAAGAGAGAACGCCTGGATCACTTTAGGAATTAGGACGTCATGTAGACGTAAAAGAGAATTATATGAGCAAGTAAGAATTAGTAATAATATAGATTTAAAACACTACTTCAAAAAATATTGTAAGCTTCTAAAGAAGGTAATAAAAGTGGCTAGAATATTGCATTACAATAAACAGATTCAACTCTCTGACAATAAAATAAAAACTACTTGGAATATAATAAAAAGAGAAGCCGGTAAATCCTCATTACAAAATGACTTAATAACACTAAACATTGATAATCAAGAAATTAGTAAACCTCATGAAGTTGCAGAAATATTTAACAAATTCTTTTTGGATGTAACAAACAAAATGAGTATTAATTTTGGAAGTAAAGAGGCAGCTTTGGAATTTCTAAGATCAAATTTCACTAATGAAGTGCCTGAATTTAAAGTTAGCCTGACAACACCTTCTGAAATAAACAAAATTATTAACTCTTTCAAAACAAAAAAACTCTTCTGGTTATGATGAAATAACAATAAAAGTCTTAAAATCATGCTCATCTCAAATTTCCACTCCCCTTAGTTATTTGTGCAATGAGTCACTAAGGTCAGGAATTTTCCCTGACAGAATGAAATTTTCCATTGTTAAACCACTTTTCAAAAAAGGCAAACGCAATAATGTTTCAAATTATAGACCAATATCTCTCTTGCCAATTTTCTCAAAGGTTCTTGAAAAGGTGATGTTTAATAGACTTTATAAATACCTTGAATGTAACAACATACTTGTCAGGGATCAGTTCGGGTTCAGAAAAGGAATGTCGACCAATAATGCAACTTATAAACTTACTCATGAAGTGTTAACTGCATTAAACAAAAAAATGCATGTAGGTGGGATTTTTTGTGACTTAGCAAAGGCATTTGACTGTGTTAATCATGATATTCTGATAGCAAAATTGAAATTCTATGGACTAAAAAATGAAACTCTAAGTTGGTTTGTATCATATCTAAATGAAAGAAAACAAAGTGTTGAAGTTGTCAATGATATTGAATTTGGAAAACAGACATCAAAATGGAAAACAGTAACACATGGAGTGCCCCAAGGTTCAGTCCTAGGACCTTTATTATTTTTGATCTATATAAATGACCTATCACTTTATATAAAGGATATTGCAAGTATAATTCTATCTGCTGATGACACGAGTGTTCTGGTGACTAGTAAAAACTTGAATGAGTGTGTAATTAAATTGAATTATGTTTTGAACTGTATGTCACACTGGTTTAAAGCTAACAAATTATCTGTAAATTTAGACAAAACAAAACTTGTTAAATTTATAACCCATCGATCACTACACACTCCAATAGAAATTGGGATTAATGACATGTCACTAGAACAAATAGACAACATTAAATTTCTGGGCCTCCAAGTAGACAGATATTTAGATTGGAAAGTTCACATTAGGTATATCATACCCAAACTCAGTTCTGCATGTTATGCTATCCGAGCATTGGTAAATGTCAGTTCTATAGATACACTTAAATTAGTATACTATGCATATTTTAACTCTATCATTGAATATGGAATATTATTTTGGGGAAACTCGGTAGAAAGTCAACGAATATTCCTCATGCAAAAGAAGGTTATAAGAATCATTTCCAGCACTCATAGCAGACACTCTTGCAAACATCTTTTTAGAAGACTAAAGTTATTAACCCTACCTTGCATGTATATATTTTCAATCTTAAAATTCTATGTATGCAATCGAACCACATTTATTACAAACATGGAAATTCATGAGATAAACACTAGACAAAAGGGTAACATCCATCGTCCCAGTACAAAGCTTTCTTGCTTCCAGAAAGGTGTATATTATGAGACCATAAAAATATTTAATACTCTCCCTAATGATCTTAAGAGAAAAGTTGACAACTTCAATGTCTTTAAAACTGCTGTTAAAGAGTACCTATGCTCAAAAGCATATTATTCTGTACAAGATTATCTTAATGACAAATTATCCTACTGATAATACTTATATAGCTCTGTAAGTAGTATTAGTAAATATTAATGACAATTGCCAGTCATATTTGATATCTGCTCTAGAATTAATGAAGCTATTTAAATGTATGTATATTAAGAACTGACAGTAAATGCTATGCATTACACATCAAATAGAACAAAATGATCAGACTAACAAAGGTAAAATCCTAGTGAATGTTAAAATAACTGTTCTTGCCTATACGTATGTTAACCTTATAACAGTAAGGAGGTATACAACTCTGTAATAAATTACACTTGATTTGTTTCATTTTGTATATAATATGTCCTTATTTTATTTTAAATGTTCTGTATACTATGTAATATTTATGTATATATGTAACTTTATTGTACATTTCCTTAACACGCATATAGTATTTGTATTTTATTTCAAATGTTCCATATTCTATGTAATATTTATGTTTATATATAATTTTTGTACATTTCCTTGACATGTTCTATGTTCACAAGTCTTTATGGCTGCTAGTGAACTCACAGAATACAATCTAATCTAATCTAATCTAAACCCTTTGGTGAGCTCTTGGGTAGACCCGGAACTACTCTACATCTATCTTATGCCACCCCTTTGCAACTCCCCAAATTTCTATTCCATATAGCACCTTTGACTCAGCTAATGCTTCATAAAGCCTTTACAGCCTATTCATTGACAGTTGGGTGTTTTGGATAAGCACACATTTACAACTTGTATGGCTAGTTGTCCTTTCAATTGTGCATATTTAGATTGCCTCCCATTTCCTGTTGCTTGAGAAACTGAACCCAGGTATTCAAATTCTTTTACCATGTCTACTGGCTCTCCATTTATAAACCATCTTTCATCTCTTTTTAATACTAGTTATTATTGTCTATAATAATACATTCTTTAAACATATAAATGGGTTTTATACGCAAAGTAGTTATGCAGATTGTATTTCATGTCAAAGGATTTTATTTGTAGGTAAATTACATGTATCTACCCACTGCCTAAAATCTAAAATTAAGTTTAAGACTTTTGCTAGGATAACAAAAAAAAAAAAACAAAAAAAAAACAAAAAAAAAAAAAAAACTAATTTTATCTAAAACCCCAAAAAAGTGAAAAAAAAACTGAAAAAAGAAAAGACAGGTTTCTTCTGCCAACCATTTCCAAAGAGCAATTAAAATCCTTCACTTTTGTAAACAAGACTCGGGAAAGACTATTTTAACAATATCCACAAGAATTAAATTCTTAGCTGATATTTAAAAGTTGCTTACCTTAAACACTTATAGAGCTTGTTTTGTCCAAATATAAAATTTACTATTTTCTAAACTTTGGCTCTAAATGGCAGTATATGTTACTGAAAAACCAATAATGAAATTAGTGACACAGCCAGCATCTGGTTTTGGGAGGACTTTACAAATAAGTAAAAGCCTATTAACATCACTGTATCTCTCTCCAACTATAAGTAATTAAAAAGCTAATGAACTCTGCTGTATGGAGTCGAAATTTCATATATACATAGCTGAATAAAATTGTCAAGTCAACAGGTGTTTCAAAACCTACAGAATTCACATAGCTCCAAACAAAAAAATCAATTGACCAAGCAGCATTGGGGGAACACAACAGACTTACCGCAGCTTATTCACTGATCAGCAAATTTAATTGTAAGATTACAGTGTACTTTAAAATGAGCAGAAGAATTACAGCCTATCACAATAAAGCCTGATTCAATTGTAATAACTTGCTTCCTTCTTCCAGCCTCATCATTCAGGTAAGTAGGTACCTACATTCTTGCAATAAATGAAATTTTACATCCTATAGATTCCTTACTATAATACATTTTAAAATGGTTATATATTTGATTACAAAGCTTTCTGGTAGGTTTTAGAGGAACTCTGATAATTTGCTTACAAATTTTCACTTTCTATAAAACACATGAATTTACCTCTAAAACATTTGGTGGTCCACTACCAACAGGTTTCACCTCACCATTGCCCACTGGTTGACCCGTGTGCTGTCTACAGGCCTCATCAAACAATGAACCTGCATATATCCAGATGTAACAGGGCTCTAATGTGCTGAACAAAAGGTTAGCACTCTTGAGAAGCTCGTGACTTCCTTTTATACCTTTTGTAGCATTTTCATCATTTTCTTCACATGCCAGGTACAAAGTTCTGAAAGACAATAAACTATAACCTATGGTACTTGTATTGACTTATTTTTCATGCAAATATTAGAGAGAAAGAAAAAAGAATAGGAAGTATATGTAAGTTTCCTTCAAGCATGTGTAACAGAAATAACATTCAATATTTATTTGATATAATAAAATTATAATTAATACTTGTATAAATTTCTTTCTGACTGCAAATTAAATTCTTGGTTTTACTGGGATTTAAGCATTGATTGCTCATATTTTATTTACAGAAATTAGTTCATTCATGTTCCATTTAAAGTCTTGTGCTGCAAAATATCTTTGGTTATTGAACTTTAATTATGGTTTTCAAAAGAAAGAAGTTCTACTTCTCCTATATTTTAATGAAATAGTTATAATATATTAAATTATCATGTATGCATTTTATATGCTTAAAATGTTTGATATCGTTCGCTATTTTTTTCCCCTCACATTACAAATATTAAGAAAATTATTTTCTTAAAAAAGTTAGAAAGAACTTAAATCTCCAGAAATATAAAATATACTTCAAAACATATGCACAATTTAAATTAAATCTATCTACTATGCACATATAGATTTTAAAGGATCTATTTTAAATTATAATTTGGAAAAGCACTTTCAAAAGAAATAAAGAATTAAATATTTATTATAAAAATTATGTGCAAAATTATCTTGAAGATTCTATACACACTTTTTTGGCTTGGGAAGCATGCCTGTGTTGTAGTCCATTTAGCGTTACCCAGGGAACACCACGTGGAGGCGGACTACGTACACACTGTTGATATACAAAAAATGCCAAGGAAGACTGCAGTGGCCTTATTTAGGATGGCAACTGCCACGATTGCCTCGCAGAACACCTCTACAAGATAGGATGCCTACCTACACCCAAGTGCACTCTCTGTGAAGATGTCATCCTGAACAAACAACATCTTACCAAATGCAAAGGCCTTAAAAGTGATAACTTACAGACTTTATATTGGGAAGCCAGAGGGAAAATGATGCAGATTAATTAATCCCCAGTGCCATTGTGAACAACAACTTTCTATACACACTGCTTAATATCTATAATAATCTATAATTCTGAATGCCTGGTACAATGCATTTACATTTAAAAGTTGGCATCCATGTCTCTAACTGTATGCTGAGGGCTTGGGCATCATGCTTATTTGGGACAAGTAGCCATATAATGTACCTAATAATGATTATATAATATACTCACATGATGTGAATTTAGTGACTTTTCATTTCAGCTCATCCTAGTAGCTCTACCATTTCCTGTGTGTTCCTATAGTTAAAGCATTCCTAATATAGCATAATCCAGGCAGCATTTCATATCTCCCATTAAGGCAGCCATAATATTTAATCACAATTTAAATAAAAAAATTAATCATTACACGTAACCAAACAACTGTTTTAAAACTGAAAACCTAAAATACATTCCTAACTTTCAGCAAAAGTTGTTTAAATATGCTTCTTTCTTAGAAAGGTGTATTCAACACAAAACTTTTAAATGCCCTATTGTGTGGGTATGCTAACATATGTATGCCATTCTTGGTTTTATTCAATATGCTTTTCTGTTCATCTCTGTTTTGCTATTCCTAAATATATGCATAGAATATTATTATTTGCTTGCAATGACAGGTTTATTACTTTCTCTACTACGTATAGTAAGTAGGGGAAGTATTGTATTCTACCCAAAAATTCGATACCGAGATTTCACCAGAAATATATGTTTTGAGACCCCCTGAATCCAAAAAAAGCAGTTTTGGAAACATGTACATGTGTGTGTCTGTGTGTGTGTCTTTGAACAGCATAACTCAGAAACGAACAGTCGGATAAACACCAAACTTGGTATTTAGGTATGGTATCTTCCAGAGATGTGACACAAAGGTTTTCAAGAAAATCCCCCCACCACAGACTACCCTTTACATGGAACATTTTTCGAAAATTTTAATTTTCTCAAAAATGGCTCTTAACAATTTTGATTAAAATATCATATGTTTAAGATATTTTCATGATAAAATTAAATGTATATCTCAAATTTTCTGGGAATGTCTCCAAAAGTATTCTTCATTGTGAACAACTTTTACATAACTGGTAAACCATGAGATAGACAAACCTTTGCAAATGTAGATCACATTAAAATACACAATTTATGTCATATACATATTTTTTGTTGAGTGAACCATTTTCAACATACTGCTTGTTATTCCCTTAAATTTTCCAATATTTATACTTTTTCTTAAACTGTTCTTTATTCCGCATTCTTGAAAATATAAACTACTATATATTTTACATGAAACTCAAACAACTAAAAATGTGTGTTACACCATTCTACCACTATACACAACTACCACCCAACATGTATTTTTTTCCTCTGGTAATAAGTAATTAGCCATATAACACTCAGAAACACAGTAAGTTTGTGGATTAAGCCTCTTTACTAGCCAACTGCATATATTAGTAGATACATATTTAATACAAAGGTGTATTAGACACAACTAAAATTTTGAAGAAAAAATCTAGAAAGTGTATGAATTTAACGGAAACAAAGTTTTTTTTTGTTTAAGAATACGAGTATTCTTGAAAGAATAAATATTTCCAGGCACTGTATTATCTCACGTCTTAAGTTCTGATTTGTTTCTGCTAGATTCACAGATTTTGGTCACCAGAGTAGGCAAATGTGATAGTAAGCCACCAAGCCAGGCTATTGCAGAAATGCAATTTAGTGTGTCAGCTAAATCAGCTTCATTCACAGTTCAGTTAATGCAGCATATTACACGAGTATCTCTACTCCTTTCCCCATTGTTTTGCATTTTCTTATTTTACACATAAGAGTCTATGGAATGCTTCTTCATTCACCTACAGGAAATGCAGTCAAGGTCTATGAAAAACTATAGTCCAGCAACTCTTTGGGGACATGTGTCAGGCAATAATGTGAAATCTTGACTACTTTCATTCCTTATGTAACAAAGTTAAATGCAACTACTTTCAATACTGCAAAACTTAAAAATTTAAAGGTATTGAAAAAGTATCAAAGGTTTATCTCAAAATATTAGACATACTTCGATACCTAAGAGTATCAAGAGTTTCAAGGTCCCATCACTAATTATTACATTATGCTTTCAAAGGAAGCAAATAATAAAATGTTAGTGATATCAATGCTATTTACAAACGTACTTTGTTTTAGGTAAACATAATAATTTGACAGCATTACCTGAAGACTTCATAAAGAATTTCATCCAATATGATTGGACCAATGTCAGGTTTGTCCAGAAGAGAGACAAGGAGTCGGTAAGGCCTTAAATCATGCGGCACTTCTCCTACACTTTGATTCAGAGTGATTTTGATAGCCTGGTGAAAGAAAATATTAATTCAGTATTGGAAATAAACCAAATGTTTTTCCTTCTTTCTTCAGTGTTATCAAGAATCTGGAATCACACATATATTATGATAGTTTTTAAATACACATTAATTATTTTCATGCTAATTAATATGAACTCTACAAATAAACCACCAAATCATAACATAACTTAATAATATACCTTAGGAAACAATTAGTCTAGGTAGTCCAACAAGCTTAATTTATTTCTGACATATCTACATGTGAATGGCAAATGTGGTAGGTGCCACATATGTAGCTACATTGAAAAAAACATAAAAGATGCTCCTAATTTTTATTATTTAAACAAAATAATACATTATATCCTCTTCAACCTGCAAGGGCATATTTACCATTTCTGCAGTGTTGGCTGTCCTTTCACTGTTTGAGTATATGAGAAATTTCTTTAAGAAATAGTATTTCTCGTCTATTCTGTCAACATGTTTCCAATTCAGTCTGCAATCATTTATTTTGTCTTCTATTGCACATTTCAACATAATATTTATACTGAAAATATACACATTACCAGGCATAGGAATTTCTAAGTACTAAAGGAGGATGGAAGGAAATAAGGTTGAATTGTCACTGCACTATAGGCAAGGATTTTGTAAATAACAAACTACCCACAATCCCTTGTAAGTCTTTTGGTGTTTGCAGATGGCACTCAAGACTGGTATTTACCTGGCTGTCACTGTCTTTTGGCCTTTGTTGTTTTGCATTCTTTGTAATGATGATGGTTTGAGTGTAGATAACTTGAAGACAACTGCTTAAGAACTCCTATGCCTGCACATAACACTTGTGGATAGACTTTTAAACATTTAGAAATTATGGCTGGTATAATCATTTTGAATAATCTGGTAATTACCAAGTTTTCCATCAAAGACTATAAAATCATGTTATATGATATGGTAAAAGTGGAAAATCCAAGGAACAAAATCCAACTTAAACCATCAAGACTGAACATTCATTCATTCATTCATTATCTGTTTACCCTCCTCTTATGTAGGACTTACACCCCCCCAGGACTTACAGGCGGGTGCCTGGGGTCAGAGGCCCGTCGAGGAGCAGACACTCATGGATCAGACAGAACAGCCAGGATGGGGGATCAGCCCGATGCCTGGTATGGGATGAAGGAAGTAGATGAAACGAAATGTTGGTGAAATGGATGAAAGGAAAGGTGGTGATGGAGCAGTTGGTGGAATGAATGGCGGGGGAAACCGGAGAACCCGGAGAAAACCCGCCCAGACGCCGCTTCGTCCACCACAAATCCCACATGCAGGTCCCTGGGATTGAACCCGGGCCGCCTCGGTGGAAGGCGAGCGGTCTAACCACTCGGCCACGGCGCCGCAAGACTGAACATGTGCTTCCGAAATAAATTCTATTTAGTTTTCTCAGGGGGGGGGAAGGCACATTTATATATATGTCACATCGGTTACTACACAATCTGCACTTAAAAATCATCCGCAGGATCATGGTACCTCTGCGTTACAAAGATCTTAAAATAGAAGCCGTGGACCCATTATCAGGCATCTCAGTTGGAAATTCATTCCTGTCCATTCTTTGTGAGCCACAGTGTCCATCCGTAGGAGTTCTCCTATATATCAGTCCTCTTCCTCTTCAATTCTATCATTAACCTTTTATAACTGTCAGTATGTGCAGCAGCAGCTTCAGTTGGTCATCCATGAAGTACATCTCTCTTGTTAATACGTATACTAACCGAGAGGGTGAGTACTCTGACAGTCCTAGAATTCTCTTCAGGAACCTTATTTTGATCCCTTCTATTGCCTTCAGTTGATTTGGAGTTAGATATCCCCAGATTAATTCCAACTCATAGGTGAGTGTCAGGTACACTTTAACTTCAATCTCATCACTGTGTTCAAGGGCATCAATGTGGGGTTGGTCACATCATGTATGGATCATATTACTGCCACCAACTATTCCCTAATCTAAATTATATATGTGGATGAGAGTACATATGCAATAGTTTGCTATACATACAAATCTCTCAGCAAAAGTCATATTCACAATGGTTTGAAGACATTGCAGTCCAATGGAGTCCTACATGAAAAATCAATGGGTTATGTTCTCCAGTGCTGCAGCATATGAGATGTGACCAAAAACAAACGGGAATTTTTTAATTTCGTGAGCTTTATACATCTGATATTCAAAACTTTTGTTTTATCTTGTTAGTACACATGTTCCTGGTGTATGTTTGCATTTTCAGCTGTTTTGAATGTTTAGTTTATTGTTGGCAGTTGAAAAATTTATGCATGTTTTCGAGTGCTCAGCAAATTTTTACTTTTGAAAAAGATGGATCACAGAATTTGCATTAAATTTTCTTGAAAAACAGAATAAATTGCAATGCTGCATTTGAAATGTTGACTGTGGCTTTTGGCGAATATACTAAGAGTAAGACATGAGTTTACGAGTGGTATAAACATTTCAAAGAGGGTTGAGAAGACGTTGAAGATGACGACCGCCTTGGACACCCTAGCACATCAATTACTGATGACAATCTGCAAGTAAAGAAAATGGTTCTGGAAAGTCCGAATCACCGTTTGTTCGTGACTTTTTGGCTAAAAACAAAACCGTTATGCTGCCTCAGCCACCGTATTCACCGGACATGGCTCCCTGCGACTTCTTTCTATTCTTGAGGCTGAAGAGAACCATGAAAGGACGTTTTGCCATCATTAATGGGATAAAAACAGAATCGCTGAAGGAGCTGAACACCATAACAAAAAAGGAGTTCCAGAAGTGCTTCCATGATCGGAAAAAGCACTGGCATAAGTGTATTATATCTGAGGGGGATTACTTTGAAGGGGACAAAGTTGATGTTGTTGATAAAATAAAAATTCTTTAAGAAAAACAAAAATTCCCATTACTTTTTGATCACACCTCGAATATGTTGAAAGTTGCAAGGCTCTCAAAGTGTTCTATCCGAACCTAATACACTTAACATGCTTTGCTCATGCTCAGTAGCATGGGGCTGAAGAAACAAGAATGAACAACCCTGTAGTAAGACACTTATTTCATCCACAAAAAGAATTTTGTAAAAGCTCCTCAAAAGAGTTCAGTGGTACAAAGAGCAGCTGCCTAACCTTGTTCTGCCTGAAGCCCATACTTACAAGGTGGGGCACTTGGATACAAGCTATGAACTTTTACACTGAACATTTTGAATCTGTCAAGTCTGTGGTAGAAGTGTTCTTCTCAAAGTTGCCTCTTAGCGCATGAAATTCAAGCTGCTTTCAAGGAACTTAACATTGAGAGGTCTATTGTATACATTACAAGCAATTTTAGTTGGCTTACAGAGAAGAAAAAAAAAACTCTTCTCTAAAGGTGACATCGGAGTCTATGTTTCTTGAAAGTTCCAGAAAGTAATTGTTAGGAACCCCAACTATCCTACTTTTTTCATTATATGCAAGATCCTGAATGGTGAAGAGTTGCAGCCTCCAGAGGGCATGTCTCAAGGAAAAATGGTCTTATTCAAGTGCAGTTCTGTGACATCTTGCAATTTCAAAAGGTCATTTTCTCCATACAAGAAGATTTTATCTATTAGGTCATTCACACCAGAAAATGTGAAGTTTCTTATCATGCATTGTGCCAGAAAATAATTGAAATTGAAATATTTATTGTACTAAACCATATGCAAAACATAAGAGAATAAGACCAGCCTTCAGCCCTGGCTCTTTACCAGTCATATTCATAGATTACAATATTTTCCTTACTTTATTTACCTCTGTTCAGTGTCCAAATCCATTCATTTAACTTCACTTAAATAGTACCCTGAGCTCTTACTGTCCTTATAAAACATTTCAGTTATAACAAAGTTTCCTCTAATTCCTATATTTCTATGCCCTACCTCATTTGCCTCCAACATCATACTCTATACTTTCTCTATCCATTTAATATTTACATCAGATACTCCATATTAACTACTTCTAATGGCTGACATAGTCCCTTTTCTTATGCTAGTTTAAACTTCTTGTTTCTCCCATTACTGCCTACATCTATTTTAACTCCTAGTTAAATACAGTCTCACACTACCCCATATTCTTTATTTTCTTATCCCCATTTTTTTTTTTAGTCAGGGACGCTTTGCCCATTACCACTAACAAGAGTGAGTTCCCACTTTTCTTCACCATATTTTCCATTCAAAATACCCAAATCATTCAGTTCACAAAATTCTCTAACTATTTCACATCCTCTATCAACACCTTGTCTTAACTTTGTCTAAACTTCTCTTTTTTGACACCATGTCATCACTCATCCAATCACCTTCAACATTTACATCACTTTCCCTAGCCCTCATATTAAAATCGCCCATTACTATTACTTCTAAATTCATATATTTCTCTTTTATCTCCTCTATGTCAAGTCCTATCGTGATCCTGCCCTAAGTATAAATCTGCTTAATACTCTCTTACTTCTTAATTCTATTCCCTCTTTCACTGTACATGGTCTATTTCTGTCTAACACCAAGATGCTGCCATGCTGTGATAAAACAATAGTCCTCTTCCCCCTCTTCTGTATTCTCCTCACTAATCCATTTCCATGCCTTCTTTCTCCCTTCCGCCAAATCATGTGTTGCTTCGGATGACATCACTCTCCTGGCTCCTCCTTCCATCACCGCTGCCATCATCTCTCCCGCATTTTGTTTTGCTGATTGGTCAGTTGATTTGTTTGACATCATCACACGGTTATCTGTTCTCTCGTCCCTGCTGGCCATGTGTTTTGCACTGCTCCCTCTGATGTTTGCTGCTTCCCCCCTGATCTTCGTATGTCATTTCCTGAATTTGCCGCTAACAACTGCTGATTAATTTCCTCTCTGTCACGCCGATAAGCCCTTGTATCCATCTTATCTGTATCTGATATTTTTTATCCATTGATCCAAAGCTGTAGATTTCCAACACAGGCCAATTTTCCCAATGCTCTTGCTTCTTTCATTTTTTGAATTAAATTACATTGCATTGCTCTCTTGTTCAGTGGTAGATTCTTTATTGACATGACTATCCATTCCTTTTAGTTTCTTGGCTCTTCCGAGCACTTCATATACCAGCTGAACTATTGCCACTATTGCCTTCTTCTCAACTTGTCTTCCAACTCCGAAAGCCTCAGCTATTTCCCATCCATGCATCTTCATTTCAAGCTTCTCCATCATTATTTGTGTTACCTCTTCTGCAGGCCATACCTGTCTTTACCCTTTTACTTCTAACACCAAGTTGAATCTTCTCTGTTTTTCCTCCAATTTTTCTATTTTTTCTTTAAGAATATCTAATTCCCATTTTATCTCCTGCAATTGATTTGACATCCTCTATAATATCTTTAACCATAATTTTTATTTTGCCACACAATCGCTGTTCCATGCCTTCTATTTTATCCATTTTCTCATTGAGTTTTCCCAGAAGTTCCTGAATTGCTTTAGGGCCAGGATTTACTTTGATTCCTCCAATCACTAATAATATCGTTAGTACACATCCGATAATCATTATATTTGACATTGACTCCCCAAAATCGCTTTTATTTTCCACAATTTTCATTCTCCTAAACAATCCAACTCTCGCTCTATACACTGCTATGTCAACTCCCATTGTTCCTTGTATCCTTCTTCCTTCAAACTCAGGAACTCATCACGAACACATTCTTCCTCCCTCACTGCTGGCTTAGCATTCTCCACCAGGAAATAAACAATACATCTGTTAACTTTTAAGGTTTCTTTGTAGTTCAAAATTATACAAAATACAATCAAGTAAAGGGGATTTCATAGAAAATTTGCAATATGCATTTTATTTCTCATATTAATATATTAAATATGTTGCATTTTAATAAAAACACCTTTCCTAAAAATGCTTCTTTTGAATTCAAAGGATCTCAAAATACGTATTATTTTATTAAATCTCAACATAAAATTTTTGGACGGAATACATAGTTTTCTACTTACTATAGGTAAGAGTACAGAAAGTAAAACACATTCCTATTTAAGGTATTTGAGAGTTTTTGGAATTCTCTTAAATTTTGTTTCTCAATTATGTTTTTTTTGTATTTTATTTGGACAATCTCTAAATGGCATTCCAGATTCCTCAGTTATAACCAGTCAGTAAGTCAACAAGCAGTATTAAACGCTAAATGCTAGGATGTAAAGTTCCGGTCAAACTACTAAGAGTTTTGCTGGCCACCAGAAAGTAAAACTTTGTTATAATCTGAACTATTTGGTGTTGGATCTAATTATTCTGATGCCCCCTTAGATAGAGCAGGAGGGAGGAGGGAGCAAGAGAGGGAGGGAGGGAGAGAGAGAGAGGTTTAATTTGAAACTTCAAGTGGTAATTCAAAATAACAACCAGAATTTTGCAAACATATACAACATGAAAAATAAAAGTCTACCACAAAATTGTCTCGAAGTTTCACTGCCTTTCACCAAGAACCATTTTTTGTTTGTTTGTTTGTTTGTTTGTTTGTTTGTTTACATTAATGCTATAGAAACCATGCACAATTTGATCTAATTATACAACTTTAATTAGTTTCCTAGTCCCAAATTTTACAACACTATACCAAATAAATGATGTTGTTTAAAATATTCTTTTCCTTCTCTTTAATATGTATAATGTGCACTCTTACTACATACAGCACCACAGACAGTGACACTGGTGATACGTGAACTAATTGAAAGGAAGTTTGGGAAGTAAACATTCCAGGCCTAAGTTTATGATACCTTCCTGGCATTTGCCAGTTATGAGGACTGAGGAAACCCTGGAAAAATCTCAGTCAGGGAGAAAAGTCCTGGCAGGATTTAAACTACAGACTTCCTGTTTCTGAGTCTGTGCCTTAGTGACTTTAGTTACTTGTGTCAGTATTTTAACATGTAAATGTATATGCTTCACTTAGACCAAATTTTGGATTTTTAAAATTCTAACTATCACATTTTCACACATTTTTTTTAACTATTTGAAAAAATGAATGGCTTGGAAATGGGGATGTGTAAATTATTCAAGGAATTAAATAAAATAGATCTTACAATAAAGCATTGGCCTCATTTTGAAATTCCTCTGTGTATGTCCAGTGTTCTTTTTTTCAGATTTAGTAACTTCCCAATTTTTGGCCATCAAAATATACAGCTATACTCTGTCCAAAATTATTAACCTGCTGGATGTAAACATTACATTAACATATTCGTTCATGCAAGTGTGTTGTGACTGTTTGTTTAAATACCATGGCTCCTTTCTTCTATTACCGCAGCAACAAAGCAATAAAACAATGTTGCACATTGCAACATTTAGAAATATAACATGCTTATAACAGAAATAATTTAATTTACCCACATTTAACTCAAAGTGCTGTCAAGTAATGAGAATGCATAATTTAGAATATGAACTGCTGGAATCCTCTAAATCACTAACATTAATCATGAGATGATTTACCATTGCATTACAAAGCCCATCCATCTGCCACATCCAATCTTTCTCCTAGATAATGTGGTAAATTATCAGCTTGCCACATCTGCTCTGTGACCTTGATGTTGTTGGCAACTATTTGTGCTATCTTCAGTAGCTCCACTTTCACATCCTCATTAACCCTTTCGGGGATATGGACATTATATGACGTCCATGTTAAAATGCAGGAGAAAGGAGTCCTGTGTATACATGCATTTAATGCTTATTTAACCCTAATTATTATAATTTTTCTCTTTTATAATAAATTTAAATAAATTCTATAAGACATCAAGGCTTATCTTTAAAGGTTTCTTCTGGAATGGTATACCTCAAAACATGGATACACACACAAGGGCACATCACATTCACGGCAAATCATATTAGTTTCCTTGTGAACACCTTTTTTGCGACACACCAGAAACTTTCGAAATGGATGCAGCTTTTTTGCGGTGGGTGGTATCCTTTTAGGAAAATGTTTTCCTTCAAGTCTGAGGGGTGCAGGGGTTGTAGTTTTCTTACCCCCAGTATGAGGAGGCCTCTGAATGTTATACTGCTCAATTAGGCTACGAGCTATTGATATGCGGAAGTCCAGGTATGTCATTGTCTTGTGTGGGTTTACAGCTCTCCAAATTACCAAACAATTGTATATGGCTATATCCAACAGGTGCAAAAATACTTTTTTATACCATTTAACTGTTTTTTGTAAAGATGGATATGCTTGCAATACCTGATCTACTAGATCCACACCCCTCCATATGCATATTGTATTCCTGGATAACATCAGGCTTGAAAATTGACATTTTGGTGTGAGAATCTATTTTTCCAGTGTCAATCATCTAAATCTTAGAGCTGCAATTGGATAATGCCGTAACTACCCTCCTGTCTTGCCAAGCAATGTAGGTCAAAGGTGGGAGCTGACACCTGCATTTCTCCTCTCCTTAGAGCCTTTGTATTCACGTCCTTTGGCAAGCCAAAGTACTATTCCAATTGCATTTGTTTTTCTTTTGTATAAGGCTATGTATAATTTTGGGGAGCTGTACCAATTATCTAAATTGGTCCTACCCTGATCAAATAGAGGCTCCATCAGGTTCATTACTATAGAGCCAGATAACCCCAAATCTTTGTCTCCAGTATTATCAGTCCCTTGACCAGTGTATATGCAACTATTGTAAAGATATCTTGTTTTACTTTCAGAAAGATCAAAACTGTTTGTGTCAAATCTGGCCCTCTTCGTTTTGATGTATTGCTTCCAGCGTAAGTGGCCCTTCCAAAGCATCAAGCTTTCATCCACAGTGACTTTTTCACTAGGCACGTAATTTTCTTTAAATTTTGAAAAAGTATAATCGAAAACTGGCCTGATTTTGTGTAGTTTATCATTTACATTTTCTGTGCATGTTAAATGTAGGAACTGCAAAATGGAAGTAAACCTGTTATTTGACATGTATTTCCCCAAAAAATGGAGTAGCTAGCATGTCATCTGTAGACCAGTACATGTGTAATGTAGGTTTATGAATAACACCCATGAACGTAATTAGACCAAATAGCCTGTAAATCTCATTCAGTGTTACTTCTATCCACTTCTGAATTCTACTCTTAGGGCCTAAATTGCCTTTAGAGGTCAGGTCTTCCTTCACTTTACTCGCATATACATTTGTTTCTGTAACAAAGTCAGCATTAAAAAATTTGTGAAAATGTCAATTGGTTGGCTGTCAGAAGTCAGTTTTAGACTGGGGTTGCACATCAGAGGTTGTGTTCGTGAAGATATGTCTATTTGTGTTGGAGTTATTTTGACCACTTCACAATGTTGATTCTTCAGGAACACCTGAAGGAAGAGTGTCATTTTCTTTCTCACTGCTACCTATATCCTCAATACCCCCTCAAAATCTGAAAACTTGCTGTTTATATCCAAATCACTATCACACAGCAAAAACTCCTCCACATTTTCTGAAGTAATTTCAGAAGCCTGTACACTTCCTACGTGAGCTAATTGATTTGCTACATTACTAGTTGAAGCCATGGTCAGCACTGAGATATAACAATTTCAAATGTGCTTTTCAGTACAGAACACGAAAGCTTTTCAGACTGAATGAAAATATCACTGCATTCGTCTACCATACACTTTGGTTGTGTAATATTCTAAGACGTAGACACATACAAATGCTGACAGAGAGGTTTGCTTTGTTTGTAGCTGGCATGTTTCAATACACAGAAGTACATTATCAGGTTGTAATATAAATGAAAGCATGAAACCTTGAACCGGAGAACACATCGCTGAGGCAGCTATATCGTTCGTACTCACAAATTAGGTGCGTTCGACGCACAAATGGCTTTTGCTACAAAGAAACAACGTAGTGAAATTTCAACATTTTTTTTAAAATATTCTACACTTTGTTGATACCATAGGTATATACTACCTTTAATGAGCTTTAAACTTAATAAATACAGAAGATAAGAATGTGTATTTATGCATCATTTTAACCCTATTTAACAATTTAAATGTCTTGTGCTGTTTATTGGGTATCCATTCCCGGCCCATGCAGAGTTTAAATGGCCATCACTGAAGCGGTTAAATTCCACACACAGCTGCTGGTTCGAAAAAACAAGCCTTTCTTTCTGGCAAATCCTTGGGTTTAAAAAGCCCCAGCATTAAAGGAAAGAGACTTATAATGTTACATATGCCCAGTGACGCTGGGTTTTTATGGATGGCTCCCTTATTTTTGGATCAAAGAAAATTTATGATTATGGGTAACCTTTTAGGCAATAGTTTCAAAGAATTTTGCCGAAACTCAATCTGCAAGTGTCATTGTAATGGACAATGCATCCTATCATAGTGTTAGGTTAACCAGCTGTCCAGCATCCACATGGCATAAGCAAGCATTTATCAAGTGGCTACAATCACACAATTCCACAATGTGGAATTTAATGAGGATGTGAAAGTGGAGCTACTGAAGATAGCACAGTCACCAACAACAATGATGATGATGAATATTTGATTGATAACTTGGCTAAGGAAGCAGGACATACAGTGGAAAGACTGCCTCTCTAATACAGCAACTGAAACCCTATCAAACTCATATGGAGTCATGGGTTTTATTTCCAGGAACAACAAAATCTTCAAGTTGCGCAGGTTCAGAAGCTGCTGAATCTTGGCTCATCCAAGGCAATGGTGGAGATGTGGCAAGCTGATATTTGCCACATCAAGTTTCATCTAAACAGTATATCATTCTGTTTTCTTTCCTATACTGATGCATAACTCTCAAATATTTATGCCTACACAATGCTATAGCTTCTGTATTCTTATGTTCACTTTCTTTCCTTTCCTGTTCAGAAACCTATTTCTACGAGCAGTTTGTGAAATGTTGACCTCTTAAAGTTCAAAAAATCTGTATCATTATTGACTGTATTTAAAACTTGACTATTGCTGGTGGTTAATTATCAAAAAAGAAAGCATGAACTTTGAAACTATAGCACACTTTACAAGTCGTCCACTTTGTCCAAAACAGTTCTAGGCTCATTTTTTTATTTTACCTGGCATTTTTAGCATACCTGTTTCTTTAAATTCTTTGCAAATGTATAATAGACCACTGAGAAACACTTGTAAACTTGACCAAGAGTTGCACTACATCATTCACCGTTACTGTGGGATTTCTCTCCATTAGAGAACTGAACACACTCAGTACTATTTACCTTTTGCCACTCTTTAATGGTTTATACTTTGGGTGTTTTTTAACATTAGACATGTTTGCATTGTTGGCAATACTTAACAATTGTTCTTAAATGCACTTGCACTTCTGATTGTACTAAACCAGCTATAGCCTGAATATGGCGCCCAGAAGCAGTAAACAAGTCCTGTGTAAGTGGAACATGTTAACTGTTGACTTTCTTTAGGTAAATATGCTAGAAATAATACATATACTCTCTACTAATACTTGTTTTATTTGTTTATTTTAATGGTACCTTTATAAATAAATGGCAATTGTGAAATAATATGGGGACTATTTCTTGCTTAGTGTTCATTAGGGGATGGTTGCAGTGGTAACTATATTTTGGTCAATAGCCAATCATATTTTTTCTGTGTCATGTGTATTTACATCCAGTAGGCTAATTATAATCCCTACACCAGTGAGCAAGTCCCTATGTTTCTGCCAATATGACACATATTCTTTAGAGAAGGCAAATTCTCTTTCAGCAATGCAGTTCCCTGCTTCTTCTGCATGTTTTAAAACCTTCTGTGTAGTCATTACACTTCATTCACCAATTGTCATCTTTTTTCACATAAATAGCCGATAGTTGGCAAGACAAAATCTATACACTGCAGAATGGCAAACGTAACAAATGTACAACTGAACTTGAAATCTGACAAGCTGAATGAAGGTCAGATGGAATGAAGCTGAAGAAAGCACTGACTTTGACCACAAAAGCAACCCTTTGTCCAAGCAGCATTCTAAGGATGGCCACAGTTCCAAGAATTTGGAAGCCAGCCTTGTGTCTTACTAAACCACTCCAACTTTTCTTTCACTGATATTAGCAAAAACATTAGGTACCTGATATGTGAAGTGAAGGAATAATTAGTATAGCCAGCCAACACCCAATTTTGAAAAATACAATGTATATCACAAAAATAACACTGAAAGAAAAAAATATTTAAAAACTGAGGCATGTAAACTACACAAGTGCAAAAATTATGCATGAAAATGAGGTCATTTGAAACTGTTATCAACACAATAGTGAAACTGAACACAACAATATTTAAATTGAGTTTATTTCTACATTATATGAAACAAGAGCAAAATAAGTGTACAAAAATTACTCTGATAACTACCTGGACAAGCATGTCCCTTGAATAAATGTCAAAGTACACGTTTCCATTTGTCACTTCTTCATTCTTGCTTTTCTTCACAAGAGGATGCTCTGAGCTGAGCAGAGAGAGATTCACTTCTGACCCCAGTAGCCATGCAAATAGTCGCCTGAAGCAAAAAAAGCAAAAAAATAAAATAAATAATTAAATTAATTAATAATAATAATAAAAAAGAATGCATGAACTCTTACACATTAGAAGTGAAACTTCTTAAGACTCTAGCATTTGTTGATGATTTTATTATTTCAGGATTAGGAAATGGTTATGTGGAAATTGACTGAAGAAAATCTCTCTTAATTAAATGAAATATTTCTTTTATTCATCAATTGCCATTAATTCATACTCTATGAAAGAAATTATGGGTTTATGATAGCTGAAGTATGGCACAAATAATTTAGACTGTAAATTTTCTAAATAATGAGAGAATACTGCATTGATGGTAGTGCCTGATCTGGTTGTAGACTGAGCTTTGTCAGTGTTCAATTTTAACTTGAATTTTTCATCCAAAAATCTTATCAATGGTTGAGCTTCATTTTGTGTTTTCAGCTAATGTACAGTATAATACACAAGTTTCTACTGGTTTCCTATGCTATACATTAACATAGTACACGTGGCAAATGCACTTAGACTGTCTATGATGTATGCGATGGAGAGAGTACAAGTGATACTCCCTCTCTTTCTATTCAACTACCAGTTGGAGTCTCTCGATCAGGCCAACTCATGTGTTTCACTTTTCATCTGATCCAGGCCAATTTGCCCTACTGCGCCTAGAGAAGTTTCACTTTAAAAATTAAAATGATAATAGTTTGAGAATAACAGATTAGAAATTACTGAACTTATTCTTTACATTCTGTCTAGTTTACTGACAGAAACTGACTCTTCCAAAGAAAATATTGACAACAGATTTTTACTGAAAATTTTGCAGTTGCAAAAGAATTTACACAATGGGAGAAGCAACATGTAAATAGACTCAACAACTTTGGTTTTATTGACACCATTTTGATATCACAAAAAGTTTATTATGAAAAACAAAAAGCAAATCATCAGTTAGGGATATAATATTACCTGCAATTAATTAGGATATGATTATGTTTTCCTACTTATACAAAAGGCATGAGAAACAAGAAAGAAAATATAAGAATCATTTAACTTAGTATTTGACATAGATTAAAACAGCATGTCTGTTAACATACACATAGAGCTGAATTCCAGGTATATTTATGTTGCCAGAAATAGCATAGCAGAATTAATAACGTTTATTACATGTATTTTAGCAAATAATCCCAAGAATCTAACATTTTTAAGGTGCTCTAGATGTAAGCTAACTTGAATTTCATAATAATTTCAACAAAATATTAAATTGGTTCGCAAATATTCTTTGATATACTGTATCTAAAATTTTAATGTTGCATATGGAGCTATATCACCCTTGATTTTGTACTGATTTAAATAAAATTTGAAATAAGTTAGCAAATGCTTTTCAAACTTTAATAGTCAGAAATTCAAATCTGTACATGAGCAGTTCGCCTAAAATCCATAAATTCCTAGAAGTTTTTCCAATAATAATCTCTTAATTTGTACCAATTTCAATCAATTTTAAAAATATGAAAACAAAAGTTCCTCCAACTTTTATACTATAGACCTGTATCTCTAGTTTTATCCAAAATAATTGAAAGTCTTAATTTTGGATCAGTTAGTTTCATATTTTGAAGCTAAGAGACTTTTAAGTGATGAACAATATGAATTTAGGACCAACAGGTCAACTGTCTTGGATATTGAATGCTTAGTAAATGAAGTGTTAAGTGCTTTTGAAAACAAACAGAATTTAGCAGCATATTTACATGATCTGAGTGAAGCTCTGACTGTTTATCTCATGATCTGCTGCTAAGCAAACTACAGTTCTATGGAATAAATACAAAGAATTGTCTTTAATTTGTCTTATCTTAGCAACAAAAAGCAACTGGTTTTTATGATTAAATGTCTATAGTTAAAAATGTAGCAGTGGGTTGCCCTAAGGATCTATTCTTGGTTCTTTTTCCTTTTCATCATAGCTGTCAATGATTTGCCAGCTGCAACTCCTGGTAAAGTAGTATCTTATGCAGATGACAACACTGTGCTTAAAATTCATTCTGCAAGTACTTTCGAATGGTCAAGTACTTTAAATCAAATGTCAGATTGGTTTGGAACAAATGGTTTGCATATGAATAAAAATGAAACACAAACTATTTTAGTTACTTTAAAAGATAAAGAATGTGCAGAACGAAAAGTCAAACTTCTTGGAATATGGTTAGATAACAAGCTTTCCTGGAAGCAGCATAAAACAGAATGATGTAAAAAGTTGTCAAATATTTTGTTTCTTTTAAACTGTAACTATTTTTAATTAATTTGGGATTTTAACTCTGGGTCTTTGTATGTATCTGCATGCTTGAATGTTGTTCATCTCCAAAAGACAAATGAGGTCCTCTTCTCTGACATGCACACTTATAATACAAGGAAAAGGAATAAATAAGGTAACACCAGAAATCCCTTGATTATCACTTGTATCGTGGAGTGAAATTATATAAGTTGCCTTTAATTGTAAATCAAATTAGGAATGCAAATACTTTTAAAATATGAATTAAAAATATGATTAAGTGACTTAATTTTTACACTATTCAAGAACAGAGACATGTTTAATTAATGCCATGCCGGCAAAACCTGTTGCATTGTATACTTAGTAATAATAAATTATTATGATGATGATTATTATTATTACATAAAATTTCAACCCAATACTGCAATGGTTTGCTTAAAACTCATCCATATCTTCCAAAGATGTGACATGAAGATTTTAAAAAATATTCCCCCACTCCAAAATACCCTTACATGAAAAATATTTCAAAGATTTTGATTTTCTCAAAAATGTATCTTACAATTTTTATTAAAATACCAAATGTTTAAGATATTTACATGGCAAATAAAATGTATATCTTGAATTTGCTGGAAATAACATGTGAAGTCCTCTTCATTTAAAAGGAATATTATATAACTGGTAAACCATAAAAGATAAACAAAACCCTACCGCACAAAAACATGTAGATCTTTTTAACATAGACCATTTATTTCCAAAAACATTTTTTTTATGGCAACAGTCATTTCCAAAATATCCGTCATTACTCATACATTTTTCAATATTTTGTAATTTTTTTAAGTAGTCACACTCAGTTGTTTCTCCCAATTCATGAAAAGTGTATGGAATTTTGAGACCAGCATATAGCGAACCATTTTCAAACATTTGACTATCGCTTTGGTTTCCTCTATGCCCCTTGTACCCACAATGAAATGTGTAATGAAACTATTTCTGCAAACATTTACTCAAATAATGTACAGTAAATAGAAAAAGAAGATTTTGTAAGAATAGTTTGTAGAAAATATATAAAAATAATGACCGGGGGTATAGAAAGTCATATGAATGTAACTGATTTTTTTTAATTAAACTCACAAGCATTTAATTTTATTTCTATCCTGAAAAAATAAAGAAATATAATTATAAATTTTAAAAATTTACTTATCATCCTTGGAAAAATAATATATTCACATTTTTTTTTTTTTTTGGAGAACATGGCATAATAATATTTCCTCAAAATAAATACAGTATAACAAGTTTTTTAGATTGTGACCAAATTTACATAGGACTTAAACTTAATTTGGAAATTAGAGCAGAGAAATATTAATTATAAGCAAATTGATGATGAGCTGTGGCAAATCATTTTTGTTCATTTATCATGAAATAAAGTTAAATTATTAAAGCAACTAAATAGATCCATGATCGAACTAAATAGATCCTGTTATAACAAGAACAGGGCTTATGTAATTATTCATTGATTCTGTCAACAAATTTGTTTTATTTCCAATAGGTGCAATAATATAGTGAACAATTCATAACTTAGCAATGGTAGCCTTAATGTTACATCAGCAACTTGTACACAGAGTGGAAGCAGTTGGATTGCAAAACATGTCAAAGCATAAGAAATCAACTTATACATTCTTTCTTGTTTTGCTTAATGGTTTGTGAAGCAAGAAAGAGTACATAAGTTGACTTCTTTTATAAGTATTAGTGATATAAATGTGTCTGTTTCACTGTTGCTTGCTTCAATTGCTACTTGTTATTATATAATGGAGTTTTATTTTTGATGATCACCCTCATTTCATATGAGAATCTATTTTCATTTTAAGGCAGAAAACAGTTGCTAATGCTTGTTTTTCTTTATGCAACAATAGCTCGCAAAATAAGCACATGAAAATTAATGCTTCAAATTCTATTATGAAGGTTTTAAATTAGCGTGGGCATAACAACTAAATGCAAGTAATTACCTATTGAGTGACATATCCCTCCTTAAAATGGTTACAAGTGCAGCAGTCACAAGACGTACCATGTCCGAACGAACCAACTGGCTATTGTGCATTGGAAAACCAACCAGCAACAGATCCAATGCACTTCGTTGAACTAATACCCTGGAATCTTGCACCGCAGCACACAGAGCATTTACCTGCCCATGAAAACAGCATTTGTATTTCAAATTTCAACAATGTTTACTGCATTCTCTTTAATCTAAATGTCAAATAATTATTAGATTTTAATATGAATTTACAAATAATTATTAAAAAATGCAACAATACAGTACTAAAATAATTAAATAAATAAAGTACTTATAACATAAAAGTTAGACAAAAAATATGTTTTACAGTTTTCCTGCAGTGTAGGATACAGTAGAACACCTCAGACATGATTTTGGCCAGTTACACACACTTGCACATGCATATAATAATTCTAGCAGAGCTCAGGGTACAATACAGAACAGGAGCTATCCATATTGTGATAAACACAGTGGCAAATGGTTTTCTTTATTGATTACAAGAAAATTTTCAATACGAGTTTCGAAAAGCACATAGAGTTCTGCAGTTAACTGTTGTAACAATACATGAGTTTCTTTATATTTTAAAAAGATCTAAAAGATAACAAGATGTTTTAAAATTTTCAACATATTAGGTATGAATCTACGAGCTAAAAGGAAAGAATTCCAACACTTGTAATGCAAGCAAGAGTAAAAAGGTGAAGTATCACATGTATCCTTGATCAGCAGAAAAATTGCTATCTTAATGATATTATAAGTTGTAATTTCAAAACATGTTTATAAAATACTCTCTGTAAAATTTTAAATCCACTAAGTCACCACTACTGCTGGTCAGCTGGACACGATGATGTGCTCACTGTGACGTGTATCAAGTTATCTGCAATATAAAATCAAGATGTACTCTTTCAGCATTTCCCTAAGATTTCATCTTGTTCATTTTGGTCTGAGATATCATCTGACAAGTATAATGCCAATTACATTGACTTTTCTTTCCTTTTGCTAATCCGCTGCTTGAAGCAATTAGTATTGTACTGTTTCTGCTTGCTGACCAGTGATGCAGTAATTTGTATCACAAATTACTTAAATGTAAATAATGATTGTAATATGAATATGCATTTTTATGTGACATTGATTTCAGATGTTTATTGATTGTAAATATTGTTGGGAAGTAAATTTATAATGTCTTACTGAAACTGTCAATAATAGCGCGCAATAATGCAGAGAGGGGGGTGAGCTGTTTATCATTATTGGAAATGAGGAAGTTACGTAATGTTGGCGCGTTTTTCGGTAGAACCTTCTGGAATGTTTCCCTAGAGCATATGTATTCATAATTTTCATTGGATATTAAAATAGACGCTAATGTTGGCGCATTTTATTAGCCAATAGTAATTCATTTATAATCTTTAGGCGTATCTGGATGCAGGAGTATAAATAAGCTAGGTTAGAGGTAAAGTCAGTCAGTCGCTCAGTTCATCGAAAATCTCAATACACTACACGTCACCTTCATGCTCAGTTTATCAAAATTCTTTGTGCACTACACGTCGTCTTCAGTTCGTCAGTTCGTCAAAATATTTGTATGAGATACGTCGGCTAAAGATTCACAAGTTACGAAAATCTAAAGTATTATAAAGTTAATTATACACAAAGTTGAAGTACGTGAATTAAAAGTGATCAGTAAGAAGTTATTATAACAGTTTCAGTTTTGGCGAGTATCTAGATCAATATGTAAAAGTGATAGTGAACGTGTTCGACAATAAAAATTATAAAACAAATTTCTTCATCAGTGTTCTTTTTGGATAAAAGATTCCTTTCCGTTTACACAACCCTGATCAAGACACATGTTCGACCCAAGATAAGATAATAGCTAGCCGGAGGACAGTAAACAAAACTTAAAATTCTTTCAAACACTGATACTAGGTACCACAAATTGCTAACACTAGATGGAGCTACAAACCGAACAAATGAATGACGTCACAAGATGGCTTCAACACACGTGATGTAAACAAACATTTGTAAGTAATACCGTTACAAATTGGCTACCACAACGTGAGGCTACAATAATGTTAAATAAATACAACATAAAAGTTACTACAAATTGGCTCCCATACGTGGGGCAGTTAAAAATTATGTAACCAAACAAAACAAAAGCAGCACAACATAAGATCTTCAAGTTCTAATAATTTACGTAAAAACATATTTGTTGTTCTGTAGTTTGAATTTCCCTGTTGCCTTGTAATCTCGGAATTACGATGTCCAATCATCCGCGTAGTTTGTCGTTCCTTTTGTTGTTTCTGGAATCTGCGTCTTGTAGTTCAGTTCACTTCTCCATTCGCCCCTTCCTGGTCATCTCACTTCTTCCTGGTTAATTCTGCCCCTTCCTGGTTATTCTGATCCTTGCCTGGTCATCGTGTTCCTTTCCTGGTCACTATGCCCCACGTTCTGGCACACACCATGTAACACAGCTTTGCTACCTTATGGATTTCTGTACCGCATTATTCCTTTTTCACTTTCTTCATTCTAAATACATACATCGTTTTAGTACTAATTTGCCTAATTAAAAGTTTCTAGACTCATTACAGTGTGTTGTTTGTTTACATCAGTTATAATACATTTGTATGCATTATTTCTTCTCCATTACCAATGCTTCTTTCTGGATCTCAGTTACTGTTGCTATCTAGTAAAAGTTCTCTTCTCTTATACTGTACATTCTGATTTTCTTCTAGGAAATAGACCATGGTATCATTATATCACTGACAATGTTAAACGCTTGTATATCAAGTAAACTGGCAACTAAGAAAAAGTTTAGTAGTAGTCGTCGTGCATGCATGTGCGCATGTGTGTGTTTGAGATCTGCTTCATCTTCATTTTCTGTTACCCTCCCCGTTAGTAGGGCTTACACCCCGGGACTTACACGTGGGTGCCTGCGGGTCAGGGAGCAGACTGACTGTGGATCATTGAGAACAGCCAGGATGGGGATAGCCCCAAAGACTGGTATGAGAACAAGGAAGGAGATGATATATGAAATGGCGGTGAAATGGATGAAAGGAAATGTGATGGAGCAGTCGGTGGAATGAATGGCAGGGGAAACTGGAAAACCTGGAGAAAACCTGCCCAGATGCCGCTTTGTACAGCACAAATTCCACATGCGTTCCCTGGGATCGAACCTGGGTTGCCTTGGTGACAGACAAGCATTCTAACCACTTGGTCACTGTGCCACCATTAGAGGTCTGAACAGGCCAAAATTTTTAGGCCCAGCCCAGTTTAAACCGACCCAAGAAGATGTTATATTGTATATGTGATCCAACTCAATTTTCTAATTTTGTTTTAAATAAAATGATTTTAGAGCTATTATTACTATTATCATCATCAGCAGCAGCATTAGTCCATGAAGTGCTGCTGCCTGCGGTGCAAAGGGATTCGGATTTGACTTCCAGTACTTCATGGGAATTTTTTTTCCTGCTGGAGGGCCTAATAAGGGATGCATTCACGTCCTTGAGATCAATTGAGGAGGCCACCTTGTAGAAATGCTGACGGCTGAGGTCCTAGAATATACATGTAGTAAGCAGCATGTTGAGAGCATATGTTCTTATTGACCACTGCCACCCCTATTATTGCACTCTGACCAGGATGTCCTGGGTGTAGATGGATGGGGGGAAGTGAGTTTACAGCTGCCGTGCTTTTGCAACATTATTCGTAATTAGACAAAGCAAGCATTTATTTATTATTACTAGCATTAATACTGCTATGAATGTGTGCACATTATGATAATTGTACTATTCCGGGCATCTCAACATCAAGGAAAAAAAATTGTGATAAATTAATTTTTTTTTGCTTTATTTTCCTTTTACATGGAGCAGTATTTTATTGTTTTTTTCATAAACAGCACCAATGAGTTTGATTAATATATACCACTTGTCTGAATATATCTGCATGACAATTAAAAAGTATATGTTGAGTGTGATACATTTTTTTGGTCTTTATTCTCAAGCCCGAGCCTGACAAGCATTTCCCAAATTAGCCCAAATTTGGCCCACAGGTCAGGCCAGGCCTGGCCCGAGCCCATGCAGATGTGTGTGTGTGTGTGTGTGTGTGTGTGTGTGTGTGTGTGTGTGTTGCGACGGTTATTACTTATAATGTTGATGCTTGTGATGTTTATGTATGTGTGTTTACTTCACGCGTTGCCATCTTGTGACGTCATTCTTTGTTAGGTTTGTAGCTCCATCTTGTGTTAGCAATTTGCATCAGTGTTAGCTTTTTGTTTGATTTCATTTCAAATGTCCTCCGGCTAGCTATTATCTTATCTTGGGTCGAACATGTGTCTCTATACAGGTTGTGAAGCGGAAAGGAATCTTTTATCCAAAAATTACACTGATGAAGAAATTTGTTTTATAATTTTTATTGTCGAACACGTTCACTATCACTTTTACATATTGATCTGGATACTCGCCAAACTGAAACTGTTATAATACTTCTTACTGATCACTTTTAATTCACGTACTTCAACTTTGTGTATAATTAACTTTATAATACTTTAGATTTTTGTAAACTTGTGAATCTATAGCCGACGTATCTCATACAAATATTTTGACGAACTGACGAACTTAAGACGACGTGTATTGCACAAAGAATTTTGATGAACTGCCCTGAATACGACGTGTAATGTATGAATGCTTTCGACGAACTGAAGGACTGACTGACTTTACCTCTAACTTAGCCTCTATTTATAATCCCACTCCACGATATGCCTAAAGATTATAAATGAATTACTATTGGCTAATAAAACGCGCCAACATTAGCGTCTATCTTAATATCCAATGAAAACCACGAATACATATGCTTTTAGGGAAACATTCCAGAAGGTTCTCAACCGAAAAAACGCGCGAACATTACGTAACTTCCTTGTTTTCAATAATGATAAACAGCTCACCCCCCTTTCTGCATTATTGCGCTATTATTGACAGTTTCAGTAAAGCCGTATAAACTTATTTCCCAATAATAATTACAATTAATAAACATCTGAAATCAATGTCACATAAAAATGCATATTCATATTACAATCATTATTTACATTTAAGTAATTTGTGATACAAATTACTGCATCATATGCCCCACTAGAAACATAATTATAAATATTTACAACTTGTTTGGAAATTTTATAATTGGGTTTTTAGTCTCCTAAATCTTGGAACACACGCTATCACTTTCACTTAACACTTCACACGCATTTAACACACGACATATGTTCTTTTTTTTTTTTTTTATCTCGCCACTACTTACTGGCTCTGGTTTAATTTGTTTAGACATTAATCTGACATTACAATTTTTTTTTTTTTATAGCAAATACTGTACCCTGAATTATTAAATTACTGTTACAAAAATGGTTTACTTTCTTAAGTTGTTGACAAAAATTTATACATTTAAGATTTTTGTGATTGTTTAACATTTTTACCAAAATATTCACCCTCTACGCAAATATTTACATCTCTTAAATCTAGTCACTGTTTCACATGTTCTATTTGCTACATAAGTATTTGTTTTGTTTTTTTTGTTTTACCAATTTTTGTTATTTTGTACTTTATCTTAACAATATTCTTGGAATTGTATTTACGTACTTTTAATTTAATATCATATTAAGTTTCAATCTTTGCATTCTTAATTTTCAAATGTTGTTAGTTACTAAAAATTTAATTTTTTTTTTTTTTTTAATTTATTTCTCTTTTCAAATGACATATAAATAATTAACCCTCTTATGTTCCAATACATTGCTCTGCATTTCGTCTTTAACTATCCAGCATTTACTTTACATCTCATTGCTATTTACCCTCCTGGATCAAATTGTGTGTGGCTAAACATTACTCGTAACCGTATCCTAACCTTCCAAAATTTGTTCATGAATAACCCCTTGTATTCATTTGAAATTTCATCATATGATAACATTTGAAAACAATCTAAAGTTTCCTGAACAATACATCTTTTAACAACTTTCATTTTCAATTCATCTGCTATCTTTTTAACTTGATAATACTCTAACAAATCTGTACTAAATTGTACTGGACTGGAGTTTTCATTTTGAACATCTTGGTACAATTTCTTTCTTTGCATTACTGACTCATTCTGTATTTCTGATATCTCCCCTCTGAAATTAACTTGCGCCTCATTTACATCTACATTCATAACCTCTTTTATCTCTCTTATCTCACTTGAAATACTACTCATTTGACTTCCTAACTCTGTACTTTCTACATCAACATGTTCATTTTTAGTATTAACCTCACTTTCTTTGTTATCTCTTTCCCTGCTCATGTCTAGCATTTTCTTTGAAACTTCCCCAATCTCACTTGCTATTACTTCCTCATTTTCATCTCTCATTTTTGGCATACTACTATCTAGCTTCATAACTTTCTTTTCAGTTTCTTCCCTGCTTTGATCTACTTTTCGCTCTAATACCTCATTACTCCTACCAATATTTTCAATTGATTTCCTGTTTTGTTCTAAGCTCTTACCAATATCTTCCCTCAATTCCCTATGACTCTTTTGCATATCTTCCCATAATTGATCTGTAATACTGTTACTAATATCTTCCCTCAATTCTTTCTTATTCATTTCCATTTTCTAAGTTAGTTTTTGTTCTAATTTCTCATTATTCTTTTCCATATTCTCATTAGTCTTTTTTATATTCTCATTCAAATTTTTCAGCATTTCCATAATCATACTAGTATCAGAATTAATATTTCCTGCTATTCTATTCTCACTTTCTGCACTAACATTTTCACCCTCAAATCCTAAAAAGTTTGGGCTATTTTCTGTAACCTGTATTGAATTACAGCTAACTGTTACATTATCTCCCTCCATAATTATTTCTTCTGTATTATTAGTAGCCATTGTTTTCTTTATCCTACCACTCCTTAAGTACATTTGTAGGTTACAATTTTGTTTTCTAAAAAAAAATTACGATACTCTAACCTTTGTGATGCTGTCTGTTGCTGTTACATTGATGTCCAGCTTTCTGCCCCTCTCTCCTAGGTTATATGTCGCTTCTGCGTTGTGTTATGATGAGTCCACGTCGTTTTGTTGTCCTGTAGTTTGGAATCTGCGTCTTGTAGATCATTTCACTGCTGCATTCGTTCCACGTCCTGGTTCCTTTCCTGGTCACTCTGCTACTTTCCTGGTTACTTTGCTTCTTTCCTGGTCATCGTGTTCCTTTCCTGGTCACTATGCTTCTTTCCTGGTCACTTTGCTACTTTCCTGGTTACTTTGCTTCTTTCCTGGTCATCGTGTTCCTTTCCTGGTTATCGTGCCCCACGTTCTGGGAGCCAATTTGTAACGAAATGGTACTTACGTAATATGTCTTTATGTAATGTTGTTAAAACTTAAAGATCTTATGTTGTGCTGCTTTTGTTTTGTTTGGTTACATAATTTTTAACTGCCCCACGTATGGGAGCCAATTTGTAACGGTATTAGTTATAATGTTGATGCTTGTGTTTTGTTTATGTATGTGTGTTTACTTCACGCGTTGCCATCTTGTGACGTCATTCTTTGTTAGGTTCGTAGCTCCATCTTGTGTTAGCAATTTGCATCAGTGTTAGCTTTTTGTTTGATTTCATTTCAAATGTCCTCCGGCTAGCTATTATCTTATCTTGGGTCGAACATGTGTCTCTATACAGGTTGTGAAGCGGAAAGGAATCTTTTATCCAAAAATTACACTGATGAAGAAATTTGTTTTATAATTTTTATTGTCGAACACGTTCACTATCACTTTTACATATTGATCTGGATACTCGCCAAACTGAAACTGTTATAATACTTCTTACTGATCACTTTTAATTCACGTACTTCAACTTTGTGTATAATTAACTTTATAATACTTTAGATTTTTGTAAACTTGTGAATCTATAGCCGACGTATCTCATACAAATATTTTGACGAACTGACGAACTTAAGACGACGTGTATTGCACAAAGAATTTTGATGAACTGCCCTGAATACGACGTGTAATGTATGAATGCTTTCGACGAACTGAAGGACTGACTGACTTTACCTCTAACTTAGCCTCTATTTATACTTCCTCGTCCAGATACGCCTAAAGATTATAAATGAATTACTATTGGCTAATAAAACGCGCCAACATTAGCGTCTATCTTAATATCCAATGAAAACCACGAATACATATGCTTTTAGGGAAACATTCCAGAAGGTTCTCAACGAAAAAATGCGCCAACTTTACATAACTTCCTCATTCCCAATAATGATAAACAGCTCACCCCCTCGCTGCATTATTGCACGCTATTATTGTCAGTTTCAGTAAGGCAGTATAAACTTCTTTTCAACAATAATTACAATCAATAAACATCTCAAATCAATGTCACATAAAAATGCATATTCATATTACAATCATTATTTACATTTAAGTAATTTGTGATACAAATTACTGCATCAGTGTGCGTGCGCGCACATGCCATGTAACCCCAACTATCTTATTTTAAATGGAATACCCAATGTATTTTCATATTTTTAAATAATGCTCAGTAAGAGCTTTTCAAAAAGTACCCAAACTAGATCCTTCTGTATAAATTCATTGTTGCTAAAACAAAGAAACAGAAAAGCCTAACCTAATAATACAAGTAAAACGCTTCTTTTGTTTACTGTGGTTTGACTGTCCTTTTTTTATCCATGGTAGCATGTTTATCGGCACAGGCGCATCTTATTTAAGGGATTGAAACTGACATCCAGTATATTAATAATTCTATCCAATATTGAGCTAAAGAGAAACAATTCTAATTTTAATGATGGATGGATATGGAAATAGGCAATACTCTCATCAATAGGCAGCAAATTTATTTAATGGCATGCATCCAGATTGCAATGCAATTCACATACAACAGTGACAAGGAAGTTTAATGTCACTGAAATCGTAAAGAACATACCAAGAACAGGTCACCAAAATAATGCAACTGACAAGAGTATTTCATTAGATGTGCAAGAAAATCCAATACAAACTTGTAATTAGAATCCAATATAAGCCAAAGTTTCAGGATGAAAATCCTTAGAAGTGCTATGCAACATCCTTATGAAGTTCAACTTTTACAGGAACTATCAGAGGAAGATCCTGACTGAAGAATGCAGTTTTGTGAATTAATGATGAAGTGTATTAACAACAATCCAGGTTTTCTTCAGACAAATTGTATTCTCAGATGAAGCCACATTCTGCCTGAAGCGATTTGTCAACAGACAACTGCCAATACTGGTCAGATGTAAATCCAAAATGGACAAGGTAACTACAAGCAGCATCCACAGAAACTTAATGTTTGGGCTGGTATTGTTGGCAATCTATTATTGGTTCTTTCGTATTCAGGAAACTCTATGCACTAATAGATACTTGGATTTGCTTTGAAATCAAGTAACAGCATAAAAACAAATTGCTTCCAAAACCCAGTAAGTCATCAGCTAACCAGAAACATTTATTTCCAACAAGATGGAGCTCTAGCTCACTGTGGACAAATGTTTGTCAAAACTTAGACAAGATTTTTTTTTAAAAAAAAAAACAACAATGGATTGCTAGGAGAGGTCACATAGAGTGACCTGTAAGATCCCCAATTTGACATCTTTTGACTTCTTTTGTGGGATCATTTGAAGTCAGAAGTCTATGGAGAAAAACAACTTAGAAGATCTGGAGCATCAAAAAGTTGAAGTGGTGCAAGTATTCCCAAAGCCCGATTAAGACATTCCTATAAGATTTCTATGATTGACTGACACATTATAGGCAGCTGAGGGGTATCATTTTTAACACATAATTTAGAAGATGTTTTGTTTTATTTATTTTTGTTAAGGGAGGAGTATATTTGACATACTTTTCTGTTTTCTTGATTGACCAACAATGAATTTGTACA
This sequence comes from Deroplatys truncata, assembly GCA_030765065.1. Lineage (NCBI taxonomy): Eukaryota > Metazoa > Arthropoda > Insecta > Mantodea > Mantidae > Deroplatys > Deroplatys truncata. Next base: position 241,711,584 of record CM060975.1, on the reverse strand, counting down.
GAATTATCTAGTGTAGGTACTATCTGAAAATCTTTTAATGTGCATTATTTAAAAAAAAATCTAATGTAACACATTCACATGATTTTCTCTACCATATCAAATTCACATATATTCGCCGTATTTTATAGTATTCATATAAAAAGTGACTTTTCTATTAGCATTATCTTATTCATGATATATTTTTGCTTAGAATGATTACAAATTAATTAAGATGTACTTAATTACACGTGGAAAAGTATTCAAATGTTTATTTGTGGTAACAGTTTTTGGGATGGAAAGCAATGACGGGAAAAAAACAAGAATCACAACACTTCAAGCATGTCCATTAGATGATGCTTAAAATGGAATATTTCAACATGGAATATTTTTAAAATGGTCAATATTCAAACAATTTTATTTCACACAAACTGCATATTTCAATCACCTTGCATTTAAGGTTTCCTTGTAATTCAAAATTCAATCAAATAAAGACATTTTCATAGATCTTTCCAGAAGATTCAAAATATACTTAATTATTTGTCAGACAAATATCTTAACACATATGATATTTTACAAGGGGTGTTCAATAAATAAGTTTTCCTTAGCTGTGCACTTTACTGTTATTAACAGGGTTAGAACTCTATGGATTTAACCTATTTTGTTCCTTGCCATACATCTCAAATATTTCTACACATCTGTTCATTTCATGCATCCTACCATAAAATACATGACTCTTATAGAACCTAATAAGGCTAAATGACAAACATATAAACATAAAAATGGCCAAACAAAGCATAAATCAAGAATAAATAGCAGAAAAAAATTTAAAAGTATAAAACAATTTATATACTGATAAACAATTAAGTGCATTTACAACAACACTGTCTGAAACAATAAACGATATACAAAAGAAATGGAAAACTGTATAAAATTTAAATTTAAAACACATTGTTGCGCAGGCATTTCTGTTAGTAGTATGGTTCATGGAATTTACACATTATTGAACCAGACATATTCTGGAATCTTGCAATATTCAATTACTGCTTTGCTAGCATTTTACACACATGTTCAAATATTCTTTACTTCTTGACATTGCTAACTTATAGATAGTGTACACATGCCTAAATTTGCCTCATCACATGTATATCTACTTCAAAAATCTGATGTGCTACACTCACATGACTTTCTCTACTCTTGTACGAACTATTTTTACAAACGTTTATTCTCCATATGCTTCATGTTAATCGAGATATCGAGATGTCAATCTTATTGCTAATTTTCATGTAGATGCAAGGGGAGCATGGTAGGTTATAAGCGATAGTCAAATCTTTTAAGCGCTGGTTGCTATGTGGCGCATTCTATTCTGTTTGCATATCCAGGACATAAAAAATTGAATAACAAATTTGAGAAAAAGTATAAGTATTGGAAAATTTAAGGAAATAACAAGCAATATCTCGAAAATGGTTCACTCAACTAAAAAAATGTATATGACATAAATTGTGTATTTTAACGCGATCTACATTTGTTGTGTAGTAAAATTTTGTCTATCTCTTATGGTTTACCAGTTATGCAAAAGTCGTTCACAATAAAGAATACTTTTGGAGACATTCCCAGGAAATTCAAGATATACATTTTATTTGTCATAAAAATATCTTAAACATATGATATTTTAATCAAAATCATTAGCCATTTTTGAGAAAATTAAAATTTTCGAAAAATCTTCCATGTAAAGGGTACTCTGGGGTGGGGGGATTTTCTTGAAAACCTTCGTGTCGCATCCTTGGAAGATACTGAACCCAAATACCAAGTTTGGTGTTTATCCGACTGTTCGTTTCTGAGTTATGCTGCTCACAGACACACAGACAGACACACACACGGACATGTTTCCAAAAATGCTTTTTTTGGATTCAGGGGGTCTCAAAACATGTATTTCCGGTGAAATCTCGATATCGAAATTTTGGGTGGAATACAATACTTCCCCTACTTACTATACGTAGTAGAGAAAGTAAAAATGGATATGTACTTATTCCAATTCCACAACATTCTTTTCATTCATTATCTGTTTACCCTCCTCTTATGTAGGACTTACACCCCCCAGGACTAACAAGCGGGTGCCTGGGGTCAGAGGCCCGTCGAGGAGCAGACACTCATGGATCAGACAGAGCATCCAGGATGGGTGATCAGCCCGATGCCTGGTATGGGATGAAGGAAGTAGATGAAACGAAATGTTGGTGAAATGGATGAAAGGAAAGGTGATGATGGAGCAGTTGGTGGAATGAATGGCGGGGGAAACCGGAGAACCCGGAGAAAACCCGCCCAGACGCCACTTCGTCCACCACAAATCCCACATGCAATCCCTGGGATTGAACCCGGGTCGCCTCGGTGGGAGGCGAGCGGTCTAACCACTCGGCCACGGCGCCGCCTCCAATTCCACAACAGATGGCGAAAAAATCTTCTATCTAACTGGTCAAGAGTAAGTAGGCAATGCATAATCCTTATTTACTAGTTTTAATAAATTTTGAGTTGAATATATTTTCGAAAGTGCTTTTATTTATTCCTGGCTTTTGTTTTATTATTTTATTTAAATTGAGTATATAATACATAATTTACTGTTTATACTGCTTCCTGGTTCTTTTAATGTGTCCAGTGAAAAAGAGACATTTTCTCCAAGAAAGATTTGGTACAACATAAAAAAGATCTGCAAAGAAGGAAAGGAAGCAAATGGTTCAAATATTCATTTCTACATTGTCCAAATATATTGCTGAATGCCCTACAGAATGAGGCTTTTAAAAAGTGCTATAAGATATTGATCGAAAAATGCCACACAAATTTACTTTATGGAAAAAGTAAGTATGTAATGGAAGTATACCAGAAGATATAGTTACAAGGCAAGACATAGGCAACCATGGTATATGGCTATCAATTGATATGATAAAGGACAGTTGTGGTCATTTCATAGCCAATGCCAGGGTTGGGAAACTTGATCCCAAAGAACCAGGCAAGCCTCACCTCATTTACTGTAAGATTCTTCTGAAGACAAACCATTCCAATATGGCCTGTGCAGTCAAGGATGCTTTGTGAACTCTGTAGCCAAGAGAGAACCAAGATGATCAGTTTCTGCTGTTACTTACAAACAGTGCAGCTTTCAAAGCAGAGGAGACAATAACAACTTTCTACACACAAGTCTTACATGTGACATGTGTGGCCCATGGCCTCCATAGACCAGCAGAAGAGGTCCAAAATAATTTTCATCATGTGAATAATTTCTTCAGGGGAAAAAAATTTCTCAAGTTCCCTATTTGAATCCAACAATTTAAAGAAATTCTGCAACAAACACCTCTTCCTCCACAACCCATTACATCTCACTGGGACCTGGCTGTTGGCCTCTCTTTATTATGCTGATCATTTTGAGAAGATTAAAGAAGCACTAGTTACCCTGGATAACACAGATGCTCAGAGCATTACAAAAGCTAAATAAATGCTTCAGAATAATCAGATTATTACATCCCTTACTTTCATGAAGTCAAAATTCATTGACTTACTGAAGCTATATATCGTTTGACTATAGAAACAGTCTCTGGATATTATTGCATCAGTATCTGCTTCAATGAAAACACTAGGACCTGTGAGCACAGTTTGGTAATCAAAACCAAAAAGAATTCTTTAGACCAACCCAGAATTTAAAAAGAATTAAGGAAGTGTGTGAAGTACTTGAAGGGGAAAAAATTATGGGCAACTATCTTGGGATCCAGGATCTGTGGCAGCAATGAAACTTGCCCCCATGACAACCTGTGCCATTGAAAGGTCATTTTCAAAATACACAACATTGTTGACAGACAAAAGGAAGAGATATATACCAGAAAATTTAGAAATGTTGGTTGTCAAATATAGTACACAAGATTCTTAAATTCATATAGCAAGCAATAAATAATTAAAGGAATGTCATACTCATATCAGTTCAGATAACAAAAATGGATTTGCCATGTTTCCTAGAACATGGTTTAAATGTTTATGGTTAAAAACCTAATATATATATATTTCCTTTATAAAAAAAAGGCCAAAATGATCCATTAAAAATCCTAAAAATCGTAACCGTGGTTATTACTCACATTCACCTACTTTACACATCATTTAGCATCCATGAAATACTTTTCCACACAACCACCTTCGATGTTGAGGCATTTTATCCATCTATGTACCAACTTCTACATGTCCTCTTCAAAGAAGCTTTAACTTTAGCTGTACAAAAACATATTTCACTGTTGTTTTGACTTGCCCATTGTCCTGGAGGTCAGTAGGTACCAAATCAGGGTTGTAAAGTGGGTGTTGAATGTGCTCCCAATGATACCATGCAATTTGGCATTATGTTTGATTTGCAGTATGTGATTGAGCATTGTCATTAATGGGGGAAATGGGTGAAAATATGACTAAAAATGACAAAATTTCACATTTTGTGTTTTTTGTACCAAAAAATACTAGGTGATTTGAAGTGCATATATGCAAAGTTTTAAAGCCCTACAGTGCTTGGAAGTTGCTCTCATTACGTCATATTTATAGGTCTGCGCTCCTTAAATCTCCTTAAGAACACATGGCAGGTGATGACATCACTGCATGAAGCAAAAAAATATTTTTTTTTTTTACCGATTTTTGTGGGAGTTTTTCCGTGAAGGTTAACTTCTGATTTGTTACTGAGCCACTGTGATCGGTATAACATAGTAACAGCAGCTCTGCCGGTAGATGTCGTGTAACATCAAATGATATGTTGTTTCATAGACATGAGCCAGACACAAGTGTAAATAATGTAAATAATACTGTGATGAAAGGTTAGATGAGCAAGAATGTGGTGTACAAAAGAAAACTTTAAGGCTGGAGGATAATTGTGAACATATACCTGCTGTAAATAATGAAGACTAAATATGCATTGGTGGACACCAGTTTTACTGTCATCATTGGTGAAGGACCTGAAGTGTAATGACCACAATCAAAAGTGTTTGTACATAGGACTTGGCACTGAAAGGCTTGGCTTATGCCATAAATTTGAACTGATTTGCAGTGCTTGTACTGAAAAAAAGGGTACAAATTACACATCTAAGCTGGATACTTCTAGGAAGGTCTGCAAGTCATTATTTCTGGTTAACTGCACACAAACTTTTAAACTCATTTTTCCTCATTTTAATTTTTGCTACACTTTTATTCATTCAAAACAAAATTACGAGTTAGAGGGCTGAAATTTTTACTGTAAATTCTATACAGCATAACAAAAACAAAAATTACACATAGAATTCAGGATTAATTTAGTACTTTTTGAGATAAAAAGTAAAATGTGCATAGTGGCTACAAAAATTTTGAAATTTTTGCTATGCAGGTTATATTTTTTTTAATTCCCTTACAATTAAGATATTGTAAAACCCATGCATCAAGTTTTTCTAAATGAGTTTCTGGTTTGGTAAAAAAAAATTTCAAACTTTTTTTCATAAAAGTGTGGAGTGAATTTTATTTTAAATTTTTTTAAAGAAAATGTTTCAATAATTCAAAAACTAATTGACATACAAAAATGAAACTCTGCCAAATAGTTCCACATAACACCCCAAATACGTGTACAAAAAATTATGTAGCTTTAAAATTGTGCAAAATAGAAATTTCACGCATCACCCCCCTTAAGGAGGGGGAACACCTCGGGTAATATGTCTAAGGTACTTGTGATGGTTTGCAGATTTGAGACATAAGGTTGTACTGTAACAATAAGCGTTTACTGTTTCTCATGGTTTGAGAAAGTGAACAAGAACTCCTGTGGAATCCCAGAATGCTTTCTCTGCAAAAGGATGTGTCTTGAACCTTTTTCGTACTGGCAAAGTGCAATGTTTCCATTCCATTGATATCACTTTCGCCTTAGGAGTAATGGTGCACTCAACTGAAGCAGTTAGTGGTGCGACAATTTTAAAGCCGTACCCTTTGCTTCAAATTTTGATGCTGCTATCTTGAAGTTACATCAATTTAGATAACGTTTAATGTTATCTGCTTTGTTGTTGAGTTATACGATGTCATCTCCTAGCTCGTTCTGTGTTGTCTGGTCCACCAGCTGCTTCATAGTATAGCTATGAGTATTTTTGTCTTAGGGTATGTGTGAGTGTAGTGTGAAAGGATAACACCAGTTTAGTTAGCTGATAAATTTTAATGTTGACCCAAATATTCTGTCTGAAGAGGGTCACCGACTGTTGAATTAGAATTAAATTATTTATATAATAATGAAGCAAGCGTCAGTTGCCATAAGTTGCAGAAATGTTACTCAGAAAGGTCCCTCACAATAGCCACTAAATCTTTCTAACTCAAGCGCGTCACTGGGCACAACACAACTTAAAAATGAAACTAAATATCATACGAGTAATCACAAGCACAGTTACACAAGTCACAGAATTAAGTAAGTAAGTCTGATTTACAAATGCAAGCTCTTTTCTTAACTTAAGCTCTGCCTACCTATACTTACCCCTACCAATGTTCCTACTTATGTGGCCCAATCTTAAAACTCTACATATGCATATCTGACACTGTAACTACGTGGTACCTTGCTCAAATCTCAGAATTTCATTCCATAATTTACAGAATTTCTGTCTATGTGACTTTTCAAATGTACTGAACTCAATCTGTAACTGCATTCCAGGAAACTATGCTAATGTGTTCGCTACTGTTACTAAAATATTTCCTTAACATGACTTGCTAATGATCTTTTCACTCAGGCTTATTATATTATGCATTAGTTTAACATACAGAAATTATTTACTGCAATTATTTCTCTATCTTACTATCATTTCTTTATTTAATTATTTATATCTTCCTGTCAATAATTATGGTATCACAACTTTCACTACTGTCAGTGACCCACGAGATTGACTTTGTCCTTGAAGTGCAAGCGTGCAGCGGACTGGGCAGCTTCTTGCGTCAGGTGTAGATAATGTAACACCAACAGTTCAAAAATATTGTCAACAAGTGCAGTCTTACTGCAGGCAGTGTCAGTGGATGCTACAGTGTTAAACGCGTTGTATCGCGAGTGTAGAATTAATATAATTCATTAGTGAAATGGCTAACTTTCGGAAAAAGGGAAAAACCATTCATAGCGAGGCTCGCGAAATAATAAACCATGTAAACGAGCAATGCAAAAAGGAAGCAGAGCAGAAACAACTAATTCTGCCGATTTCGCGAGCGGATAAGAGAACAGCAAATTACTGCGGTGTGTCTGTGGGAACAATTAAGAATATACGACAAGAAAGTGCGAAGAGAACAGAAGGAAGCCCTTTACGCACTCCAGGCAAGACAAGGCCTCGAAATCCAGAAAGAAACATAAATATAGACGATTTCGACATGTGCGTCATTAAGCGGACAATAATGGACTTCTACGTCAATAAAAAGATAGTTCCGACATGCAGAAAGTTACTTCCTGTAATTAGAAGTAAGATACAATTTCCATGGGGGGTACAATCTTTAAGGAGAGTTATTCGGAAATTGGGATTTAGATGGCGCAAGTGCCGAGGTAAGCGAACAATCTTAATCGAAAAGCCAAGAATTGTTGAATGGAGATGCAAATACTTAGCTGAGCTAAGGGAATACCGAAGACAAGGCAGGGATATCGTTTATTTGGATGAAACGTGGATGGACAGTAATTTAACATTCAAGAAATGTTGGCAAGCTGATGGGATCACAGGGGTGCTTACTGATGGTAGTGCAGGAAACAGACTCATTGTTGTTCACGCATGCTCCGAGAATGGATTTATTTCTGGAGCATTGCTGATTTACAAGGCAGGATCAGTGACAGGTGATTACCATGGGCAAATGAACGGTGCCAACTTCGAACGATGGGTGAATGAACACTTGATTCCAAACATTCCGGAAAAATCTGTAATCATTCTAGATAACGCTCCTTATCACACCATTCAGATCAATAAGCCCCCAAATAAATACGACACTAAAGTTAACATGATGTCATGGCTTCAGAAAAATGGAGTTCATTGTGAAGAAAGCATGCTAAAACATCAACTTTTTTCTTTGATAGAAATGAACAAACCAAGAGAAAAGGTATTCAAGATTGACCGTATCCTCAATGCACATGGACACTCCACTCTGTATCTGCCGCCTTACAATTGCGATCTTAATCCCATTGAACTTGCATGGGCGACAGTAAAGCACTACATAAGGGAGCGCAATGTTACTGGCGAATTTTCGTTATCTCGTTTATTGAGTTTAACCAACGAAGGAATCTCTGCGGTACCTGCAGAACACTGGGTAGGATATCACCGGTATGTTAGAACATTAGAAGATGGTTACTGGTCCAAGGATCATGTGGTTTCTGATGTGATCGATCAGATTATTATTTCAAATGCAACAACAGTTCTTCTGATGAGCAAGAAGGAATATCATCCGATGACTCGGACTCCGAATCGTCTGCATCAGATCTTGCACACCCTTTGGATTAATTAGGTTCGTAAAATAACATTCCACATTTATGTTGTCATAAATATACTGTTTTACATGTATACAGGCTTTACAAGTTCACTTATTGAAAGTATGATCATAATTGTTTTTTTTTTGATGCGGTAATAATCTACTATTGATGTTACTTCGCCTAATATTTGTTGTCACTGAAAGAAAGGATAAGTACCTTTGGAACAGGGTGTAAAACAATAAAGCGATAGGAAAGAATAACACAACGCTCTCTCAGGTTCGCTTACGTCAACTCCAAGGACATAGCTAAACTCCTGAGTAACAGACAGTACCTGTTGTAATTTGACTGAGAAACGCATCTCCCTTAATGTGAAACCAAAGCAAATGTTGTAAACTGGCACTCATTCATTGCTTCAGGCGATCAAGTTTCAGTTGGCAGCATCCACCAAGCACACACTTTTTAGTATAGCAACACATCATCAATAATGTGGTGTGCTATGCCAATGAACATATTCAGTACTTTGGCCAAATCTTGCTCCTTACTCTGTCTATCTTCTCTAATCACTGCATCCATGCATTCCTTGTTGACGTCAGAACAGACAACCGATATAAAAGTCATCACAGGTGCTTGTTCATCCTTCAGCAAAGTTTCAAAATAATTTGTGCACCATTTGTAGCAACATCACAATATAGCCATACTCCTCAATGAGCCTGTTGTGAATGTTGTGTCCCAATAAACTATGCACATGCTCAAAACGGATGACTGCCCCCACCTCTTCCTTAGATCATACCTGTATACATCATCCTGCCATCATCCTCACTTGTGTCCACTTGACTAAGTATAACCTTGTGTGCCTTTGTAACTGCTGCACATGTTTAGTAAAATCAAAACATATATGGTTAAGTCATATTGATGCTAGGCAATAGCATCTCAGGGTAAGTTGGCACTATTTTTAATGCAAATTTCAGATGGGTAAGTCTATGCTTCAATGTATCACTAGGGAAATAACATATACTGAACATCCCTCACATTCAAAACTCTAAAGCCATCTTTAAGAAAATCAAGCATAACAAAAATTCTTCCATGTAATAGGTAGTTTGGGATGGGAGGGATTTTCTTTAAAATCTTCATTATGTACCCTTGGAAGATACTGAACTTAAATACCAAGCTTGGTATTTATCAGACATATTGTTTTTGAGTTATACTGCTCTCTCCCCCTCTCTCACACAAATAGACTTTTTTTAAAATACTTTCTTGATTCAGGAGCCTCAAAACATGCTGGATATGTTAATTATTTTTTTTTGTTTAAAAAAGGATTTATGTGTTACATTCATATGCCTTTCCCAACCTTCTGTTGTTTATTAGTGAGTATACAAACTATTCTTACAAAAGCTTCCTTTTCTATCTACTTTATTTTATTACAGATAAACCTTTGCAGAAATAGCTACTTACACATTTCGTTATAGATACAAAGGGAATAGTGATAATCAAATGTTTACAAATGGATGCTTTATTATGCTGACCTTAAAATTGCAATGCAATCATGAGAAACAACTGAAAATCCACAGGACTTACTTAAATACCAAGTGTTCACATACATGACCTTTTTCTAGAGATGCTTTTTTTTAAAAAATTTCAAGAGGCCTCAAAAGATGTATTTCTGGTAAAATATTGTTATTGAGTTTTTGGGTGGAATGCAATACTTCCTCTATCTACTAGGTATGTGATAAAGAAAGTAATTTATTGAGTACTCCATTAAAAAATACGAGAGTTGGGGGTTACTTCTGGTTAAACTGGAAATGTAAAAAAGACAGAATACAATTTTTGAGTTCTCATTAATAGCTATACTCACATACTAAGTATCATGTCCCTGAATCACATACTTCAGTAGTTATTTGAGTGGAGTGGGACTGATAGCTAACCCTGTATATACAAAACATCATTATAGATTTTGTAATAATTTTATATTATCTGATGAACCAATGTCCTGTACAATTTTTTAGGGAATAAATGGATGAAATGAAAATAGATGCTGATCTAATTGCAGTTGTGATGTCACATCAGGAGGTGATGGAAGAAGTCTCTCCAACAGGACACAGCCTGGCACTTATGTCCAGAAGGGATCTGTCGGGTTTGCTTCCACTGCCTCCAACCATTTGCTGTCAAACAAATCCAGATTTTCCCCATGTGGTCCATAATAACTCACAGTTAGCACCTTGAACCCCCTGTAGATTATGGTGGGCTCCTTCCTGAGGATCTTAACCTCCAAAGTGCCTATGGTGTGGTTTCTGTAGATGCTTAAAATACAAATATCAGCTTCACAATATGGAGTCATGGCTCCCTTTAATTTTGTGCTATGCATTAATTGCCTAGGTCATGTGAGAATTTTTATCTCTGATTCACACAGATTTATGATTGTAGGAATTCTGTAGGTGGCTCAAAATAATAACATTTCTGTACACTGTTAATTCACTTATTTTCTTTAAGGCAAGTTGTGTCTTGGCAAACTCATTGTTTAGCAGATCATGACCTACACTTCTGCTCTCGAGTTGATGATACTAAATGAATGAAAGAAGCTATCTTCTTACAAGCCAAGCTTCTCCCAGCTTCATCACCTTTCTTCAGCTGTCACTCATGGGTTTTGTGGGGAAAAAATTATCAATTTCATATGTCTCTATCACAGATATCCAAAAACTGACTCTCACAAAATAAGAGCGACACCAAATTAAAATGTGAAGCTAATGAAATTTTCGAAACATATTTGTATTTAAGAATTAGCTTGGAGAGAAATTTTAATATTACCTGTTAATTCTTTAAATCCTGCATCAAAATGGGAATTGAAACTGTAACCTTCTAAGCTTATTTTATCTCTTGACAAATTCTCCATGAACTCTTAATTTTAAAACCAGCAGATGTCTTATTTCTTGGTACATTCAAGTTTACTAAATTCCAGAAACCTCTGTTTTTACGCTATTTATTCACCCAAAAATCTCCAAAAACCTCTTTTTTCAAAATCATTTCAAATATCTATGACACTTTCTATGAAAATTTTTCTTGTGCTAAGAAACAGCCACTCTACATTATGTGTATCTTAATATACATTAAAGATTATTATTTTTCCAGAACAGAAATTTTGCTTAATAAACCAGAATACTCCAGGTTAACCAAGGATCCTATTAAAAAGTTTGCCGACTCTACAAGAAAATCCATACATGACAGTGTAATCATTCCAAAAAACATAAAAAATTTCTTAATAGTGGATAATCCGATAATCACCAAGATTATATTGTTTGTCAAAGCTTCATAAAAATGACGATAGCATGCGTCCAATTATCTGCAATACTGATGCACCGACTTGCAAATTAGCCAAATGGCTACTTCATCAACTTAAAATTTTTGAAAAATTTCCAATCTTGGGCATTAAAAATTCTGTGGAATTAGTGGAGACAAAATTAAAGATCTACATATAGATAGCAATGAACTTTTGGTATCCTTTGGCGTCAGTGCATTGTTTACTAGTATACCAATAGAAAAATTATCCAGACTGATACAGCAGTGAGTTTTTAAACAGAACATTTTTAATGATATGATTAATGAATATACTGAGCTTGTACAGATGTGCATCAAACAAAATAGCTTCATTTTTAACACAAGTGCTATCAACAAACAAAAGACTTGGCTATGGGCAACCAATTTCACCTGTACTTGCTGAACTATATATGAGTCATTTAGAAGTAACAAGTTCCTTTCCATACATCTTTAAGAAATGGTATAGATATGTGGATGATATCTTTGCTGCCATTCCTGCAAAGTTTATCAATGATGCTCTCAAACTATTGAATCTTTAGGATCCTTCTATAAACTGTGCTTTGGAGGTAGAAAAAGATAGATGGTTGCCTTTTCTAAATATGAAGATTATCAGAAATAATAATGGGCTGTCCTTTGGAATTTATAAGAAACCATGTTGAAAATTATATAAAATTTAATCAACACAATCCAAAACCTCATAAATATGCCATTTTTCACAGTTTAATTCATAGGCTCACCCATATACCTCTAACTAAAGTTGAATATCAAAATGAATATGACTGCAAACATGAAATAGCTATACAGAATGGATTCAAAACTCATTTCATAGATAAGATGATTGTAAAACATAACCAACAAAAAGTATTGAAGGAAACTACTACTCTGTCCACTCTTAAGAAATCTCCTAGCTATAGTAAGTTTACCTTTCATTCTAAATTGTTTTTACAAATTTGAAAAGATATTTAAAGAATTCAACATAAGGTTGGCACCACAAAATAGATATAATTTAAGAAATCTATTGAATCATCCTTTAAAAAACACTTTACCTAAAAATAAGATAGCTGGAATATATAAAATGGAATCTTAGAGTGTGATAAAATTTACATTGGAAAAACAAAATGAAGCCTGGAAATTGGAATGAAGGAACATTTAAGGAACATAAAATTTAAACAAGTGGACAAGTCTGCAGTTTCATCCCATTTTTGGAACTTTAACCATGAAATAAAACGGGAAATCACATTGCTCAAACAGATCAAGACACCCTTAGTACTTGATGCATAAGAAAGAATTTTAATCACCAAGAACGAGCCTTGTCTTATGAATTTTGATACTGAAGTTGTTTTAATGTTGTATTTATTTAACATTAATTTTAGCCCCACGTTTGGGAGCCAATATGCGACGGTTGCTGCTTTACGTAATGTTGTTTACATCAGTGTTGAAGCCATCTTGTGACGTCATTCGTTGGTTTGGTTCGTAGCTCCATCTGGCGTAGTAATTTGTATCAGTTTTGAAATAATTTATTTTAAATGTTCTCCGGCTAGCTATTTGGGTCGAGAATGTATCTCTTGCAGGGTGTGAATCGGAAAGGAATCTTTTATCCAGAAATTATACTGACGAAGAAATTGGTTTTATAATTTTTATTGCCGAACACGTTCACAAACACTTTTACATATTAATCTGGATACTCGCCAAACTGAAACTGTTTGTAATAACTTCTTACTTATCACTTTTAACTCGCATACTTCAACTTTGTGTAGAATTAACTTTATAATAATTTAGATTCTCGTAATTCTGCTGCGCGTAACTTGACGTAATGAAGGACTTACTGACGACGTGTAGTGTACACGAAATTTTGATGAACTGCGGGGCAAGCTACCTCGAACCTACCCTATTTATAGGCCTGCATCAAGATACGCCTAAACATTATAAATGAACTGCTATTGGCTAATAAAACGCGCCAACATTAGCGTCTATTTTAATATCCAATGAAAACCACGAATACATATGCTTTAGGAAATGTTCTAGAAGCTTCTACCGAAAAGGCGCGAAACATTACGTAACTTCCTTGTTCCCGGTAATGATAAACAACTCACCCCATCGCTGCATTATTGCGTTATTATTGACAGTTTCAGTAAAGCCGTATATTATTATTTACCAATAATAATTACAATTAATAAACATCTGAAATCAATGTCACATAAAAATACATATTCATATTACAATCATTATTTACATTTAAGTAATTTGTGATACAAATTACCGTATCATATGCCCCACTAGAAACATAATTATAAATATTTATAACTTGTTTGGAAATTTTATAATTGTGTTTTTAGTCTCCTAACTCTCGGAACACACGCTATCGCTTTCACTTGACACTTCACACGCATTTAACACACGATATGTTTTATCTCGCCACTACTTACTGGCTCTGGTTTAATTAATTTAGATATTCATCTGACATCACAAATTTTTTTACAGCAAATACTTTACCCTAAATTATTTAATCACTGCTACCAAATTGTTTACTTTAAGTTGTTGACAAAAATTTATACATTTAAGATTTTTTTGTAATTATTATACATATTTACCAAAATATTCACCCTCTACATATATTTACATCTCTTAAATCTAGATGATGCTTTACATTTTCTGTTTGCTACATAAGTATTTGTTTTTAATTATTTTTACCCATTTTTGTTATTCTGTACTTTATTTTAACAATACTCTTGGAATTGTATTTACGTATTTTTTTTTTATTTTTTTATTTTAATATCATATTAAGTTTCAATTATTACCTTCTTCTTTTCAAATATTGTTACAGTTACTAAAAATTTAATTATATATATATATATATATATTTTTTTTTTTAAAACATTTCTCTCTCTCTCTCTCTTTTTTTTTTTATATATGATTTATTTCTCTTTTCAAATGACATATATATAAATAATTAACCCTCTTACATTCCAATACATTTCTCTGCAAGTCATCTTTACCTATCCAGCATTTACTTTACATCTCATTGCCATTTACCCTCCTGGATCAAATTGTGTGTGGCTAAACATTACTCGTAGCCGTATCCTAACCTTCAAATTTTTGTTAATGAATAACCTCTTGTATTCATTTGAAATTTCATCACATGATAACATTTGAAAACAATCTAAAGCTTCCTGAACAATACATTTTTTACCAACTTTCATTTTCAATTCTTCTGCTATCTTTTTAATCTGAGAATACTCTGACAAATCTGTACTAAACTGTACTGGACTGGAGTTTTCAATTTGAACATCTTGGTACAATTTATTTCCTTGCATTTCTGATTCTTTCTGTATTTCTGATATTTCCCCACTGAAATTAACTTGCGCCTCATTTACATCTACATTCATAACCTCTTTTATCTCACTTGAAATACTACTCACTTGATTTCCTAGCTCTGTGCATTCTACATTAACCTCACTTTTAGTATTAACCTCACTTTCTTTGTTACCTATTTCCATGCTCATGTCTAGCATTTTCTTTGAAATTTCTCCTGTCTCACTTGCTATTACTTCCTCATTTTTATCTCTCATTTTTGGCATACTAATATCTAGCTTCATAACTTTCTTTTCAATTTCTCCACTGCTTTGATCTACTTTTCGCTCTAATATCTCATTACTCCTACCAATATCTTCAATTGATTTCCTATGATCTTTTTTTATATCTTCTCTCAATTCCTCCAAACTCTGATCTAATTTCTTACTAATATATTCCCTCGTTTCCCTACAATTCTTTTGCATATTCTGAGTTAATCTTTGTCCTAATTTCTCAAAACTCTTTTGCATATCTTCCCTGTTTTGATCTATTTTCTCACCAATATTTCTCAGCAATTCCATCATTTCCTTCATCATACCAGCATCAATAGTAATATTTCCTGCGATTCTATTCTTACTTTCTGCACTAATATTTCCTCCCTCAAAAACTACATTGTTTGAGCTTTTTTTTGTAACCTGGATTGACTTACAGCTAACTGTTACACTATCCCCTTCCATGATTGTTTCTTCAATATTACTAGTAGCCATTGTTTTCGTTTTCTAAAAAAAATTACTATACTCTGACCTTTTGTGATGCTGTCTGTTGCTGTTACTTTGATGTCCAGCTTCCTGCCCCATTCTCCTAGATTTGTATGTCGCTTCGATGAATCTGCGTAGTTTTATCGTCCTGTAGTTTGAATTTCCCTGTTGTCTCGGAATCTGCGTCTTGTAGATCGTTTCACTGCTGCGTTCGCCTCTTCCTGGTTAATTCTGCTACTTTCCTAGTTAATTCTGCTACTTCCTGGTTATTCTTGTTCCTTTCCTGGTCATCTTGCCCCACGTTCTGGGTGCCAATTTGAAGTTGTTTTAATGTTGTATTTATTTAACATTAATTTTAGCCCCACGTTTGGGAGCCAATATGCGACGGTTGCTGCTTTACGTAATGTTGTTTACATCAGTGTTGAAGCCATCTTGTGACGTCATTCGTTGGTTTGGTTCGTAGCTCCATCTGGCGTAGTAATTTGTATCAGTTTTGAAATAATTTATTTTAAATGTTCTCCGGCTAGCTATTTGGGTCGAGAATGTATCTCTTGCAGGGTGTGAATCGGAAAGGAATCTTTTATCCAGAAATTATACTGATGAAGAAATTGGTTTTATAATTTTTATTGCCGAACACGTTCACAAACACTTTTACATATTAATCTGGATACTCGCCAAACTGAAACTGTTTGTAATAACTTCTTACTTATCACTTTTAACTCGCATACTTCAACTTTGTGTAGAATTAACTTTATAATAATTTAGATTCTCGTAATTCTGCTGCGCGTAACTTGACGTAATGAAGGACTTACTGACGACATGTAGTGTACACGAAATTTTGATGAACTGCGGGGCAAGCTACCTCGAACCTACCCTATTTATAGGCCTGCATCAAGATACGCCTAAACATTATAAATGAACTGCTATTGGCTAATAAAACGCGCCAACATTAGCGTCTATTTTAATATCCAATGAAAACCACGAATACATATGCTTTAGGAAATGTTCTAGAAGCTTCTACCGAAAAGGCGCGAAACATTACGTAACTTCCTTGTTCCCGGTAATGATAAACAACTCACCCCATCGCTGCATTATTGCGTTATTATTGACAGTTTCAGTAAAGCCGTATATTATTATTTACCAATAATAATTACAATTAATAAACATCTGAAATCAATGTCACATAAAAATACATATTCATATTACAATCATTATTTACATTTAAGTAATTTGTGATACAAATTACCGTATCAATACCCCACCAGTTGACGATATCAACCGAGTAGCCATATGACACAGAGGGCAGCACAGAAACAATGATTTGGCCAAGAACTTTCCGGCTGCAAGCTCCAGTCGACAAATTGATGAGGAGCATGCTTCTTGACACACGTTTTTAATTACTTGACATATGTGGAGTTCATGTGTTTTTAATAAATTGTGCTAATGCTTATTACTTAAGCCGAAGTTTGTATCCATTCATTCTGCGATCATACTGCAATTCTCGGATATTCACTTATTATAAGTGTCTCTTTTTTTGTAAGCAGCGGGTTGCTTCCTCTATGGGAAGTTTATGACACTTTTATAAGCGCAAAAACTGAGTGACATATAAAATGACAGTGGGCATGGATAACAACAACAGCATCAAATCAACTTCTTACTGTTATTCTTCTTTTCTTTGTATCTCATTTTGGCCTTCATTTTATTTTGTTTTTTGTGTGTTTTGTTAGTAGTTTAATGTATGTTGGTTACTGAGACTGAAATTGTTATATTGATGTACTTAAACTGCAATTATTTCTTGCCAACCAAGATTTTCTCTATAAATAATGACGAGGCATTCTGAATGTGACAGCATGAAACCGTCACTCAGACGATTCAATGAAAAATCATCATTACAAATTGTGGTATTTGTGGTTGTTCACGAGCAACTTTGCATAGTGCTTTCTCAGCATTTTTATTATTATTTTTTGTTCTTTACAGAGCCCTGAGAGCTTTAATTAACTTTTTGCTTAAGTATCTTGTCTAATACTTTTTAAATGCATCCAAAGAAATGCAAGACTATTGGTAAGAGCAACCTAAGACTAAATGTTATAGGGATAAGCTGTCAAACTACAGGCAATGCCGGGTATTTCAGCTAGTATATACATAAAAGTATCAAATAGTATTCAACTGCATAACAAAAAGCTTCACTTACCATAACATCTATGTTGGTACCCATTATATACAACTGGTCTTCCATAGAAAGCTTCTTATTGAAATGTGACAACACAAATGATATTGCTGGTAGTCGTATTGCACTATTTGATGCGAGACACTCCCATATGCAGCCATAAAAATGGCTGCGTCCAACTTCATTACATACTTTCTCCAAAAGCGAGTTAGTTCTACAATATAAAAAAAAAGTCCAGAGGAAGTTATTTGACAAACATTCTAGTTTTCTAAATTTCACTAATCCACATCTAACAAAGTGATTTTAAATACAGAAGCATCTAAATATAGTAAACCATGTCATATAGGACTTCATTCAATATTCCATTTTCAAAATTTTTTTCAGATATGTTGATAAAATGTTTGCCATAATAAACAAAAAGTAGATTACTAATGCAATGGTACTCTTGAATTTGTTGGAAAAAAGCACACTTGGACAAAATAATTTTTGGATTATGAAAAACAATGAAAAACTGACTAAAATGGATTATTAGATTAAAGCATCGATCTAAGACCAAACAAACCAGAATCAACAGTCTAACATATAAAACAGTAAATATCTCACTGAACCAAAATGAATAGCACAAAGGATATCTAGAAATAAATTACACCACATGCTAGAACGCTTTCAATAAAGGACTACTAGATAAAGTAAAAAGATTCCCAAAAGAGACATATATTAAAAATCACAACTCTCTCCACATAAAAAGACAAAGAATGGTTTTATAGAATTCTCATATTGCTACTGGACTGTCCAAAAACGTTAGAAAATATTTACAATCGACATCAAAATTCTCTTAAAAAGGTATTTCCACAAAGAAAACTGGTATTTGTACAATAAAATGATTTGACTCTGACAAAGTATATATATATATAAGGAAAACCAAAAGAAACACAAGTACAACAAACAAAGATCACTTCAGAAGCATTAAAAGTTGAGCAGTCCATGATAGCAGCACACCTGTGGAAGAACATCACCAATATTGAATTTTACACGTTTGTAAACAGTAAACTTAAATTGGCTATTCTTATTCATTTGTAATTATTGTAAACTAACTGTGGATTAGTATACAGTTACGTAAGCAATTGGATTAATCTAAACTCCTGACAGGTATAAAAGGTAAGGAATTGCATACAGAATAGTTTTGAAATAAAATAGTGAGGTAACATTCAATGTAGTGCTTATAGTGAGAACGAGTGTAGTAGTCGTCAGTATGTTTAGTGTTGGTGATTATAGTGAAGGTTTGCAGTGTACTAGTGTTGTAGTGAATATTTTATCAGTGTTACACACTTGTGTGATAATGAATGTGAAAACGTGTGATCTTAGTGGCAACTGTGGTGCGTGCCACCGTAAGGTTAGTCAAGGAGTTTTTTGTGAAGATTGTGAGTTTTGCTTTCACTGGGCATGTAGTAACACTTTAAGTGATGTGAAAGATTGTACAGGGTAGTTTTGTGAGCTTTGAAGGTATAAGGCACTGGTCAAAAAGCAGGAGGAAACCATTTCTAACCTCAGAAAAGAACTGGAGTTTGTCAAAAAAGATTCCAGAGGAATGATTTTGGCTTCAGATCATTCAGAAATTAAATCACCCGATTAAGGTGCCCTCCAGACTTAATCTGAGGAGAAAAAGGCGTTTCTCTGCTAATAACCAACATCAAATTAAACTGTGCAACAGATTCAGTGTTCTTGTAGCTGATGAACAGTCCTCAAATCCCTCTGAGCAGTTTTAGATAAGGGTTGCACAAAAACCAAGATTTTGTTACTTGGGAGTAGTCATGGGAGGGGCATAGCATCCCTGCTAAAAGAGGATTTGGGAAATGATTTTGATGTATTAGGTATAGTTAAACATAGTGCTGGGATTTCTGATGTCCCAAGGATCTGATAAAACTAACTTCTAGTTTTAGTAAGAGGGATCATGTAATTATAGTGGGTGGACCGGAAACAGCCTGGATAGAGACCATAATTATATAATTGAAAAAATATCTATATGACATCAGCAAGACTAGTAACCATACAAATGTGGGGCTCGTTGGACTGTTTCATAGGCATGACAGGCTGCATATTCATAGGAGGGTGAGGGATATGAATCTGCAACTTGAGAGTGCCTTGTTGAGTCCTATTGCATCTCATATGGGTATGATAGATGTTATGGTATAGGACAAGATGGTTACACATCTCATGGTTTGCAACTTAATTCTAGAGGCAAAATGCAGCTTTCGCAGCTAATTGCTATCAGAATTAAAGATGGAATTCCTGTTGTCAGCTATAATAGGGCTTTTTTAGATTAAATAGCGCCCCCAGCAATAATTGTTTAAAGAAATGCAGAAATCAAATGTAACTACAGGGGTATCCACAAACAATATTAATTCAGAAAAGACAAGTTATGATAGAAATTCTTTCTGCATACTTTGCCAAAACATAAGAGGTCTAAGAAACAAAGTAGATGAGCTTTCCCTTAGTCTTGCTTCAAAACATCCATGGCAACATGTATTGTGCTTATCTGAACACCATTTGACAGAAGAAGAATTCTTACCGATCTCATTAGAAAGGTACTCTTTAGGAGTAGCATTTTCCATACAAAATTTACATAAAGGGGGGGGGGGGTCTGTATATTTATAAGAGATGATGTTCCTTATAAATGTATTAATCTTTCTAAGTTTTGCATTGAACAGGACATAGAAATGTGTGCGATTCAATTAGATATACATGAGGTAAATTTAATAATAGTAGCTCTATATCGATCACCAAGGGGTAATTATGAGGTGTTCAAAAATCAACTTGAAAGCACCTTAAAACTTCTGTTCAAACCTAAAAGAGAATTAATAATTTGCGGTGACATAAATATTGATTATCTGACTCCTAGTCTTAGAAAGAATCAAGTTAGTTCTACATTCGCAACGTACAGCATGTCCCACACAGTAAACTTCCCTATAGGAATTCAAAATACCTCATGTACTGCAATAGATAATTTATTTATAAGCATAGACAGATTAAAATCATATACCATTATCCCATTCACAAATGGCCTATCAGATCATGAGGCACAAGTACTACATACTAAAGAAATAAATTTAAAGCTAAAACCAAAACATAACCATCGGAAATCTAGAGCAATAGATGAAAGTAATCTAAAAGGTTTTAAGCTTTCAATCCAACAAGAATCTTGGAATAAAATGTATGAAATTAAGAGAGTAAATGACAAGTTTAATAGTTTTTTACAGCATTTCAAAACTCATTTTGAAGCATGCTTTCCAGTTAAATATACCAAAGTGCATAACAGCAAGAGGAATAATTTGTGGATTATGTTAGGTATTAAAACTTCCTGTAAACACAAAAGAGAACTGTATCAGGAAATTAAATATAACAACAACAACCCAAATCTACAATGTTACTATAAGAAATATTACAAACTCCTCAAAGAAACAATAAAAGTAGCTAAAGTATTGTATGATAATAAACAGATATGTAACTCAGATAATAAAATAAAAACCATTTGGAATGTAATAAATAGAGAAACAGGTAGGCGGCCTCAAGAGAGCCGTCCAATAATACTAAACACTGGCACTCAAGTAATTAGTGAACCTCAGAAGGTTGCGGAGAGTTTTAACAATTTCTTTCTGGACATAACAGAAAAGTTAAACATAAAATCTGGAAACAAGGAATCAGCATTAAATTTCTTAAGAAACTCCTTAATAGATAAAATTCCTGAATTCAAAATAAATATGACAACACCATCTGAAATAATAGTATAATAAATTCCCTTAAGACCAAAAATTCTTCTGGTTATGATGATATAACAAACAAAGTCCTAAAAGCATGTTCAAGCCAAATAAGCACTCACTCCTCTTAGCTATTTATGCAATGAATCATTAAAGGCTGGAATATTTCCGGATAGAAATACTCAACTGTCAAACCCCTCTTCAAAAAAGGCAAACAAGACAATAATTCAAATTACAGACCAATATCTCTCGTCAGTATTCTCAAAAGTAATGTTTAACAGACTGTGTAATTACATGGAAAATAACAATCTACTTGTCAGCGAACAGTTTGGTTTTAAAAAGGAATATCAACAAATAATGCAACTTACAAACTTACACATGAAGTGTTAACAGCACTAAATGAAAATTTACATGTGGCAGGCATCTTTTGTGACCTAGCAAAGGTATTTGACTGATAAATTATGAGATTTTGATAGCAAAAATGCAGTACTAGGGAATAAAAAATGAAAATTTAAATTGGTTTATCTCCTATCTAAAAGATAGAAAACAAAGGGTAGAAATTAACAACATCAATCAGTACCAAAACACTTCAGAATGGAAATTAATTAAATATGGAGTTCCCCAACGATCAATATCAGGACCTCTGTTATTTTTAATTTATATAAATGACCTCCCATTGTACATTAAACACATTGCTAGCACATATCTGTTTGCAGATGGCACCAGTGTTTTAGTAACAAGTAAACATTTAAATGAGTGTGTTATAAAATTAAATTATGTCCTAAATTGCATGTCAGACTGATTCAAAGCAAACAAACTTTAGTAAACCTTGAAATAACAAAAGTAGACAAATTCATAGCTAACCACTCACCACAAACCCAAGTAGAATTAGGAATTAATTATACATTATTGGAACAACCTAACAAAGTCAAATTTCTAGGTCTTTTAGTACACAAGCACTTAGATTGGAAGTTACATATTAACCACATCACACCTAAGCTTAATGCAGCATATTATGCCATTTGAACTCATAAACTTTCATTCAATTGATATGCTTAAGTTAGTTTACTTTGCTTATTTTAATTCCATCATGGAATACGGAATAATTTACTAGGGCAACTCAGTGGACAGTAAATGCATATTTCTAATACAAAAGAAGGTTATACGAATAATTTGCAACACTCATAACGGGCAGTCATGCAAAGAACTATTTCAGAAACTATGTATACTAACCTTGCCTTGTGTTTATATATTCTCCATCTTAAAATTTTATGCAAATAATCAATATAACTTTATTACAAACATGGAAGTACATAACAAAACTAATCTTGCTTCCAAAAAGGTGTTTACTATGAAACAATTAAGATATATAATGCTCTCCCCAGTAATCTCAAGGAAAAAATTAGCAATTTCTAAGTTTTTAAAGCCTCCCTAAAAGAGTACTACTGTGATAAATCTTTTTACTCTCTAGAAGAATATTTAAACCACAATTTAGCCTGTTGACAATTAAGTTCTAGTATACTACATATTCCTATAATGTTAAGTTACTGTATTAAGCCAAATAAGAAATACCTTTAATGCATTTAATATATATTGTTGATATTTTTACCTAAAACTGAATTTTGACCATCTTTTCATATAAGTAAAGATGTAATTTTTGAGCAGTGACATAGGCTGTAAAGGCTAAGCGAACTGCATTTTATACTTAGTACCTAACCATGCTAACTTTCAAAGTAGTAGAAATTTGATATTTACTGTATATTTTAGCACCATAATCTGAAACATTGTGCACTTTGTGCATATTTTATACAAAAAATTGTTTTATTGTACATATTTAATACTTTGTAAATGTATATCTTAAAATTCTGACACTCTTGCATATAAGCAAAGGTTTAAGCATTGAAGGGAAGAAATTTTGTACTCAGTAGATGTGACAATTTTTAATGTAATAGAAATTTGATGCGTGCTGTTTACATTTTAGCATCATAACTTAAAATGTTGTAAACTTTATGTGTGCAAAAAGAATAAGTTTACTGTACATAATTGACAATTTTGTAAAATCCTGGCACTCCTTCCATGTACCTTGGGCAGTGACACAGGCTGAAATAGCCAAGTTATATTAAGTTCAATACAATAGAAATACAAAAGCTTTTGACATGTTCTATATTCAAGGCCTTTTGGTCATTAAAGAACCTACAGAACACATTCTAATCTAATCTAATTTAATCTAATTGAGAGTGAAGCCCATTTCCTAACAAAAGTACACACACCAATAGAAGAGAGTAGTTGAGAAAAAATCTATATGAAGAAGTATGGTAAATGACAAATTCTAAGACATTAACTGAAGAATAGATTCTATTGAAATTCATAAAAATTCCATCAGAGGTCATCTGAATGTATACCAGGGATTGCACCAGAATTTCCAATAGTCACCAAGGAGCTGTAAATGTGGGCCATGAAATACTTCCAATATAAGCTGAGTATAAGTTTACCATATTTGTTGCTTTGCTCCATATCAGAGAAGCATATGCTCTGTAACAATTTTGTTCAATCATATACCAACCTTTCAAAGTGATCTGATCCTTCCTCAAGACCTGGAAGTACTCCGCTTAAAAAACCACTAAGTCCAGGTCTCAGTCGTTCTCCCAAAGGCACAAAATGTGTCTCATACACAGTTAAGAGTGATGGTCTCACATTCATAGCAGCATGTCCCAAAAGAGGAAAGAGACCTAAAAATACAGGGTAAATAAGCTTTTAAATTTTACATTTTTAGTACCCTCATATACCTGTAATATCTTAATCAGAGTGTATTCCATGACCAGTCATTTTACTGCTCTCAATGTATTTTAAGCATGAATGAGTTTACACTAATATTACTCTAAAAAGTAAAATAATTAATTAAATTTGCTCTAAACTTTTATACAGCTGCAAACAGTTTAGTATTCAGCATTTCTATGTTATCTGACTAATTTCATAATAACCATTACAAATTTCTTTAAGACTTCATTTCAATGCTATAATGCACTATTTACTGCTTTAGTCAGAGAAAGTATTAATTACTTTATAATGCTCTAAATAGTCTGGTATAATATAGTTACATTCTTTCGAAACTAAAGTTGTTTGAAAACACCTTGCAGATTTGTAACATTTGAACATAAAGAAATGCTGTTTAGGGGAACTACTTCCAGTTTTGAGGAACTACCCTCACTCCTCATTAATGGCAGATGCTATCTAAAGTAATTTAATATTTTTCAAATTTTTCATCTCATTATCTATGTAACTATATTTTTAATCTGCCTGTTTATTTTATTTTTCCCCAAAACTACAATATGCATGTATTTATGAACCATTGATTTTCAAGAAAGGTTGTTTTGCAATCTCAGTAAATCAAAAGGTAACTTAATGTTTGGTCCACGACTAGTGGACATTTAACATGCAAAGGGTTGGCTTCACCAACTGATATTAAAAATACTCCAACATCTTGTTTGTTAACAATATGTTAAACATTTAACATAATGTCAAAACTCTTGTATTTCATCAAGCTTTCACAGCGAATTGCTAGGCAACATCTTGTTAATGTCAAAGACGGCTACAAGCGAACAACTTTGAAGGCAATCATCAAACTACATGGCTTCCGACATAGGTGCCAACTCTATATGGTCCAGACCACTTCGGCCCCCCAAAAATTATTTTGGAAGAGCCGAGCCCCTCTCCTCAAAAGTTATTGTGCTATTTTAAATGTTAAACACGTGGCTTGCCTTTGATTCTCAGAAGTCAACAGACACCATG
Organism: Deroplatys truncata; assembly: GCA_030765065.1. Lineage (NCBI taxonomy): Eukaryota > Metazoa > Arthropoda > Insecta > Mantodea > Mantidae > Deroplatys > Deroplatys truncata. The sequence goes on along the minus strand of CM060975.1, from coordinate 241,686,102 downwards.
TGCACTGTTTAATTTCTGGTATCAAATACTCAATTTTTTTCATGCTGCACTAATGAGTATGTCACTTTGGCCAATGAGAGCTAAGAAATGGTGAATGGCAGATTGCTATTGAACAGTTGACTCCATGTGGAGTAAATACAGTTTGCTGCATTTTGCAACAAAGAGTACCTTCCCTTCCATTGTCACTCTACGTTTGATGGGCTAGTGCCCAGTAGTAAACCTTCACAGCAGCATAATAAAACCTACATTGTGCAACCGTTTGTTTTGTTGGTTAAAGTCTAAAATGGATGTTTGTGATTAAAAGAAAAACAAACTCTCCGAAAAGGTTGACATCTTTAAAAAGCTTCAAAGCAATGCTGGTAACTGATCGAAGAATTTGCACCCTTTTTTTCCCAACTTAATGGACAGTCCAGTTTCATTCTCTGTCAATGATTCTCTCCAATTACAGGGAACTCCTAAACTTAATGGAAAAATTAGCAGAAACAGGAAAGTCAGATGCTGGTGCCAAAGTCAATGATTTTATCATTCAATTGAACACTTTCAACTCTCTGCTTTGTAAGGTTTTCTGCCATGTGGATGCAGACAATACTGTTCTTCAAGCACAATCACTCCACTTTCAGCAAGCCCCAGAGATAATCTTGACTTTGCTTGAACTTCTAAGAGATCTCAGATCACACTTTAAATCTTTCTGGGACAACTTCATTGACAACTCAGAGAGTCTGATTGTTTCACAGCCAATTCTACCATGAAAAAGGAGGATTTCCCATCAAATAGACTGTGTGGAAAAAAGAGACGCTTTTCCTTTTAATTCCATAGAAGATTTCTACTGCCAAGTTTTCAACGAAGTTGTGGATACAGTTATTGAGTGCGTGACAACCCAATATAAATCTAGCATTTTCGATTTAAGGTAAATGCAAAACAATTTCTCACTGGTGCAAAAGCTGATTTTCAGGTTCTAGGTGAACCTTTAAAGATGAAACGATTAGAAGGACCAATTAGAACTAACACATTTCCATAGCAATGATAGATGCAAAAACCTTGTTGCTGATACTGTAACATGTGATTAGTATGGCGTACCTGGTGAGCGACCGTTGCAGTAACATGAACTACACATCTTATCTTCTGCTGTCGCTGCAGTTATAAACAATACTTCGTTAGCCGCAGCTTAATATATTTACTTCAGTTTAGAGATTGCCTGTGTACTGACAAGTTATTTTGCATCACCATATTTCTATGATTATTTGCTTTGTGTTTACGTGTGTTAAGTCCAAGTATCTGTGCATGTGTTGTGAGCATTTGCAATTGTGTTAACACTTTTAATGGATATTTGACAATATCCATAACATAGTGACAAAGACAGCGAGTCAAACGAAAAACTGAGCATACTCAGTAACCGAATAAAATTTATTTGGCAAAGGTATCCCAATTAAAGCACAAGTATGGGAAATAATATGCTCTGTGAGAGAATCAGCGGCATTTTCCCATTACAGTAAGTATCAATACGTCTCTCTTGTTAATGCAGATCTTTACACTGATATATTTTTGCATGTTCTATCCTTTGCATACAGATTCATTATTGTATAATTGTCTTCATATACAAATGTAAATAATACCGCCCTACAATGCAGATGCAACCCAATTGCCTTCGTACCCAATTCTAATGTGCTCTCCATGTGGTTGCGATAAGCGGCAACGTCGCCTTTCTCTCTCTCTGAAAATGTCAATCCCTTTCTTCTTTGGCAATGAGTATAGTTGGTGCTAGTTGTAATTGTACAAGTAGTAGTTTTATAGTAGTGGCAGTATTAATAATGGTAGCAGCAATATATTAGTAATTTGTCATAATGCTCATTAGGAATATCATCTTTGTATATGCAAAACACACAAAAACAGTAATAACTCTTGCTTCTGCACTAACTTAAATCAGGGTGAGCCAAAAGACTCCGAATCGCCTGTGCGGTGTTTTTCCTGTCTGCGTCCTCAGCGCTCATTGCTGTCTGTTGCTATCATAGAAAGGCACAATGAAACCAAACAACATTTTTAAAATTACTTTTAAAGGCTTTACTTACCAACTTTATGAACGGAAATGCTGAAAGTGGCCACCATCGTTATCCATACATTTTTGACACCTCTTTAGGAAACTATCCATCATGGAATTTTTGGGGGAATTTTCCAAATGATCGATGTCTGTTTTTTCGGTAAGAATCGAATGTCGTCTTTTAGATTTCTTAGCCTGAACACTTCCTGTGGCCTGAAATTTACTGTAAAGTTCATGGATTGTTGTACGGCCTGGAAATTTTACACCTGGAAATCTTTCTGAAAATCGTACTTTCACTTGGCGAGTTGACTGAGTTAACACATACAAATTATAAATAAATATACACTGTGATGTAGGAAACATATACTGAACCATAATATACTTTGTGACTAAGTACAGAACAAAATAATAAATAACTCGTAATAACTGACCTACAACACATCACTGTCAACTCAAAGCTGCTCTTCACACTGCACAGCAAAACCACAACAGCGTGACTTTGTTTATAGCAGCAGTGCGTTATGTTTTTATCATATTTCCAAATGCCCAGTGGAAAAACACTGTGCAGCCGGTAATATTGTTCATAAAATACCCCTCAGGGGTAACTTAAAACATAAAGTGTACAAATAAACCCACACACACTGGAAGAATTAAAACAAAATATCCGCCAGGAAATTTCCAGTATTTCTCAACGTGAACTACAAGTAATGTATAGTTTCCTAAAGTGGTGCCAAAAATGTATGGACAATGGCGGTGTCCAGTTTCAGCATTTCCTTTCATAAAGTTGGTAAGTAAAGCCTTTAAAAGTAGTTTTAAAAATGTTGTATGGTTTTATCCGTGCCTTTCTATGATAGCAGCAGATGGCAACGAGCGCTGAGGATGCAGACAGGGAAAACACGCGCAGGCGGTTCGGAGTCTTTTGGCTCACTCTGTAGAATGCACACCACAAAATGTGTTTTAAGAAATGCATAAACATTTCATTTCAACATCAAAAATAAATGCTTCTATCCAATTTATGTCAGCATAGAACCAATCTGCTACCATTCTTCTCCATATCAATGCGTCTCCAGCCCTAATTGAGCCTGGGTGCCATAAAATGCAGTTAAACAAGTATAAATGACAACAGATCAACTCCATTCCCACTCCTCAATCTTACCTGCTTTTGTAAGCAGAGCTGTCAGTCTTTTGTCTCTAATCTTGGAAAGGTCATTATTGCAATAGTGAAATCAAAAGGAAGCTCAACGAAAAATCATTAATTTTGAAACAAGATAGTGGTTCCAAAAGTGCAGTGTGAAACAATTTCATGCTTGAGGTGAACCCAGAAACACACAAATCTGTAGAATGCAGATTTTGTGAATTGCTCCTTTCTCATTCTTTAGGCAGTTCAGGAATGATAGGGCACTATAAAGTGGATTGTAACAAAACAATAAATAAAAAGACATAAGGCCTCCAACAAGTGTCAAGAATGTTGTAGTAGAGAAGCTTGTGGATATGTGCAGAATGGATTTATTACCTTTCAATTTCTATTCCAAGCCAGAGTTAAAATATACACACAGTAAATGATAAACATTGGAGCTACTTACAGCAAGGTGGATGCAACTTCTATATTGCCACATCCAATGGCAATATCAAGAAATATATTAAAAAATGCAGATAAAATCTGCACTGTTGTTACTTCAACTTTAATGAAAAAATATGTGTGTGCTTTGGAAGCAGACCTGTGGACTGATAACTACAGGAACAAACACTTTGTAACTGCCACATCACATTCCATAAATGAAGAATGGAATATAGATAGAAATGTTCTTATTACAACAGAGTTTCCAGACATTTCAAAATCCAGAGAAAACGGATGATTAGATACAGAGTACAGAATGTGTGGCATTGGTATTCAAAAGGAGTAGACATATATGCAACAGTGTGTGTTTGTTAATGACCAGGGAGCAAACACAAAGAAAGCTCTTCAAAACTACCAACTGATTCCTTGCTTAAATCACTGAATTCACTGCTTAAATACTACACTTCGACATACTTTCGATGAAGCAAAGTTTTTGCAATCTCCATCAAGAAGTAGTGACATGTTGCAACACTGTGGTTTTACTACTGCAATCAATCCAGTGTCAAACTGGGGAGATAAAGGAGCTACTAATATCAACGGGAAAGTCGTATCTTCTTGAAGACTACAACAAAGACATTGTAAATGAACTAATATGTTCTTTATGTTTGTTCCAGGAAGCTAGTTTAGATTTGGAAAGCAATAAGCATGCCTCTATCGAACAAGTGATACCATGGCATAAATGCATGTTGGAACATTGTGATAGTGAACTCGCCAGCAATGACAGATAAAAGGAGAACAAGGTTTTATTTTACTGGAAAATGTAAATTAAAACAAATACATTTTTCTGCATTTGTGCTGTGGTCTTCTCAAGAAATTGTCAAAGGAAGAAAACACAAGGGTGTATGATGAAATTTGATGACTGTGCTCAGAAGTCTTAGTGCATCAGATAATGAAGATCAATTGCCTGAAAATATCATTCCAATAGTTTTTTTGTTTTTTGTTCTTTTTTTGTTTTTAAATTTATGGATGCTCTTTAACTGCTGTGATCCTTCACCCTTAGCACCCCATTCTATACTGGGCGTGAAAGACGGGTAATTCTGCTCAGAGGCCTCTTTATCAGGCTTGAGATTCTTTTACGTGCCTTAAATCTATGACAAAGGACCACTGGCTTTACTTCCCTTCTGAAGGAAGCCATGCTAAGGATCTTTACGCCTGAAAAAATCCATCCACTGGGTTTGAACCCACGACCCTCAGGAACTAGAGGCTAGCATGGTAACCATTACAACACAGAGGACATCACTCTAATGAAAAATACTAAGTTGAACTGGGGCTCCGATGAAGATGAAAACATCTATCCAAATGAGTTATACAGATATTTAGGCCCTACTAAAAGTGAATGTGCCTGTCAAGAAAGTGAACTTATGAAATGGTGGAGAAACCAACAAACAAGTTTTCCATAGCTATCGAATGTTACACGAAGCATACTATGCAGTGAGCGAATGCAATTTCAATAGAGCAGGTTATCTTCTGGGAAGCAGAAGTGTCTGTCTTGACTATGAAAATGTAAATGATCTTTTGTTTATCTATAAAAAATAGCTAACAGCTGGAAATAGATCAGTTTTATTTCAAAATAAATCTGGGTTAAAAACCAGTTAAATTCTAAAATCGTCATTTACAGTGCAATGAGTTCACTTGTTTATTTTAAATTATCGAGCTGTAACTGAATTCTGTTCTTTAGCTCTTATCACCACCATTATGTTCTTCTTCTAGGGTTTTTCAGTTTTTAGAAACAAAAGAAGAGTGCAAGTTCATTTAATATGTTTATATATTATATTCTTATATTTGTGTATATAAATACACAATTTATGATCATAAATGTAGTTTAATTATAAGAGTGGCACTGAAGTATTGGAGAATCCATTTTATTATTAACATAAAAGATCTACATGTTGTAATACCACAAAAAGAAGTATTAATTTTTGTTCTGAAGAATCCTTCCACAATAATTACTATTACAATTAATATTATCTAAATAAAGCTTGTGCCTCAGCTTTTCCTGTTACTTTTTCCTTGTTTGTCTCTGTTTGTACATTTAGCCAAGCAGTAATAAATATATCATATTTTGTTCTATTATGCTCATTGTCTTCATTGTTAAGGTATTTTTAATAATGTATTTTTTTTTAATTTTATTAAGTAATACTGTAATATTACCAACATTCAGTAGTACCAAATATTATAGTTAAACATATAGATATTATACAATATGTTTATTATAATATTGCAATACAAACTTATTAATGGGAATAATAAGGATTATTTCATATAATTACATTGTCTAATAACAAACACTTTTATTTCAAAACCATTACTTTCCATGTCACCTGATGTGGTAAGACATTGTTCAAGCTGATTTTTCTTTATTTATTTCAATGCATCAAAATGATACGAGAAATTTGCTCAGATTTTGAATCCCCTAAATGCATTTATTAAAGATGTGATTTCTTAAGTTTATTTTTTATAGAAATAACTAATTTTTTAAAGATACACAAAACTGCAACCCATCCGATATGATCTATGCAATTAATAGACTTAAACTACAAAAATAAATAAATAATCATGATATAGAACTTCAGACCAATCCAGATAATAGATTATGTATGAGCGATATATTGGGTATGTAGTACCCAACAATATGGGCATATAATAATATTATAATTAAGTGAATCTCTGCAGTTTATAAAATAATGCAATTGTTTTATAATTCACCACCTCCAACAACATCTCTAGTTTTACTGTACATATCTGCTCTTGATGTAGTATTGTATTAGTGCATCATTCTGAGGAACTACAACTCACTGGCAGTTGTATTACAACTGGAATGCACCAGAGAGCAGCAGCACTGTGGTTACTTGCGAGCAACCAAGACTTTATTGTAACTGCTTGGCTATCTCAGCTTGGCTTTATGTGATCGGAAACCTGTCTCAGCTACCATATATGACAACCAAAGATGGTCCAGTGAGTCACGGTCGGTCGTTTTCATGAGAATGCAGACCTCTAGTCAGTAATATAACCTTACTCTTTGCATGTGTATGATACAGATAAATCCCTACCACTGTCTTAGGTAGTGATTACTTTACTCTTTCCATAAAACTATGTCCTGTGCTGATAATATTCTAAGTAATCTACTCTGTTTTAAATATTCACTCATTTTATCTCAGTTTTGGCTACCTATCTCTCAAATCATTAATAGGGTTCAATGTGATATCCTTTCTCAACCTGTCTCATAAAGAATTCATGTTTGTGTTTATCAGACTACACTATGGCATAATGTCTTATGTTTTCTCATTCCCAAAAGCATATTATAAAGAAATACATTGGCACTACCAGACAAATATGGAATCCATACACAGCCATTTTCCATTTATTCTCTGAATAAGCTATGGCAGCATGAAAGCATGGAATAACTTACCTTATACTTATTCCATTTATACACTCTATTACTGTATCATACAACAAAGTTAAGTGACTAACCATGGAACAACATTCACCAGGAGTCTATTCTAAGTTCTTACAATAGTTAAGTGACTAACTATGGAACAACATCCATCAGGAGTCTATTTTAAGTTCTTACAATCAGTCCTTAGTCCAGATTTTTTCCCTTGTTAATACCATACCCGTGTTAAACTGAGCTCAAGAACAGCTGAAGCACACATTGCACTGAAATAAAATACTCAGGAAATTATAAAAAGATGGAAATGAAATTCATACTGTAAACCCATTACTGAGGGGAAACATCCAGTGGTTAAAGAAAAATATTTAAGCATTGGATTTTCTCCTTAAGGGAATATTTTTAAAATTTACCAACATACTCAAAAACAAGAAATATAAAAATGCAATATATATATTATATTACTGTGGTACTGTAATCAATATTATTTAGTTTCTAGTGTGTTAAAAAGAAACATTTGGAATAGCTAGAGATAAGGATTGTAAGTGCTTCAGATATGTCCTACTTAGGGTAGGGGGTTAAAATTCTTAGGTTCTGCCCAGGCTGGAAATAGGTTATACTGTACCACCCAGTCAGGGGCCAGTTGTCTAATTTTGTTTTAAATAAAATTATTTTGCAGTTGCTGACCATTATCATTATTATTATTGCTACTGCTGCTGCTGTTGTTGTTGTCATCATTGTTGTCAGTGTGTTGTGTGCTGTAGTGCAAAGGGAACCAGGTTCAATTTCTGGTACCAGTATGGAGATTTTTCCCCTGCTGGGAGGTCTGATAAGGGATGCACTCAGGTCCTTGGGACCAACTGAGGAGCCACTTTACAGAAATAGTGACGGCTGAGGTCCTGGAATCCGCACGCAGTAAGTGGCATGCTGGCGGGCATACTGCCATATTGACTACATGCTGCCTCTGTTACTGCACTCTGTGCAGATATCCTGGGTGTGGGTAGACAGAGGGAAGCAGAGTTTGCAGCTCCTGTGCTACTGTACAGTTATCCACAATGGGCCAAAGTGAGCATTTATTTTTATTACTACTGCAATCAATGTGTGCATAGTGATAATTGTGCTATTCAGGCATCTCAAAATCTGGACCAGATGTGATAATTTTTTTGTGTTTATTTTCCTTAACATGGGAATTTTTTTATTAGTTTTGATTTTTTCAAGAATGGTGCTAATAATCTGAATTAAAATATCATATGTTTACATATACACATGACGTAATGAATATGATTAATTACTCTTTTTTCTTTCTTTCTTTTCTTTATTTTCAAGCCCAGGCCCGAAAAACACTTTTTTAAAATTAAGCCCAAACCCAGTCCATGGGCCAGGCTGCACCTAGTCCCAAGTCATTGGTAAAGCCTGTGCAAACCTCTTAAGAGCCCCTAGTTTAAGTTTATAAACTTCCTAAAGCAAATAAAAAAAGTTATAGCAGGGAGAGTGGGAAGCCTCTTTATTATAATGTTTATAGTAATTTTTGTTAAAAGGTTGGATGGGGGTGGGAGGCAGAAACCACCTGTTGTGAAAACAGCTTCAAAATGCTGTATTCTGGAGGTTGTACCAAGTTTTATTGACACAACTGTGACACTAGGATGTTTACAGACATCTGACAAAATAAGCTGCTGTTTACACAGTACAATGGATAGAGTCTGACTTGCTTCTAACTTCTGCAGGAAAAAGCAATTTTAAGTCTTGCTGTTCATAAAATCTAACAAAGTTAATACCACTATGACGTTACATAATTATATACAAGCTGTATTTTTACCTCTTCAAATTTTGTTTCAGCATATTTTGCCCATTTGTTACAAAAGTGTCATAACTCAAAATTTGGCAATTTGTGTTACTGGCATGGGTGAATCGCTCTAAGCATTACTTTAATTAGTATAGAGTGAAGGTTATTGAAATGAATGAATGAAAACTCATCTACTGAGGTTAGTTTTGTCATTGTTGCATCGTTTGAAGTTGTAGCACATTCAAACTTTGCAAGTGTCTTCTAGAAAATAACAAATATAGTTATGACTGTGTTGTAACAAATAAGTGACACAATTACTTTGGCATCATTACTGCTTGCATAGAGGCATCAAGAGCATATAAGCTGAGAGAGGAAGATGATATTACTGCAAAAAAAGATAATGTTTGAATTACCTGCACTATAAATAAACAGCTCATGACTCAGACGATTTGTGCCCATGCACTTGAATATTATGTCATATGTCTCCAGAGCTTTCAAATGAACACCAGATGGTAATGCAGGGTGCATGCATTGGGCTAGCCTCTTACTAATTTTTATTCTTCTAGGAATCACAGGAAACTTCATATGGCTTAACAACACCTGGTACAAGACAATAAAGGAGTTTTAGTTACAAAAAAACAAGTTATACACTCATCCTTCAATTTTCATTATCTAAAACATTTGTTAATTCAGTGCACCTCAACATGAAAGTTACTCATATCATTTACTCTTATACACACTTCATCTTCTTAACTTCATGATACTCTTTGTTTAATCTTTCTAAAAACCTCATCAATTTTCACTTTCTCTACTGCCTACCTATAGTAAGTAGAGGAAGTGTTGCATTCCACCCAAAAATTTGATACCGAGATTTCACCAGAAATGCACATTTTGAAATTCTCCATAAAAAAGCATTTTTAGACAAAAGTTCCTTTGTATGTCTATCTCCAACAACAGTATAACTCAAAAACAAAAAGTTGATTAAATACCAAACTTGCTATTTAAGTTTAGCATCTTCCAAGGATGCAACATGAAGATTTTCAAAAAGTTCCCATAACTTCAAACTACCCTTTCCATGGAAAATGCTTCTTATTTTTTATTTTCTCAAAAATGGATCTAATAATTTTGATTAAAATACCACATGTTTAAGATATTTGCATAACAAACAAAATGTATATCTAGAATGTTTTTGGAAATAGGCTTGTGAAAACATCTTCATTCTGAATGACTTTTGCATAATTGATAAAACTGTAATAGATAGATAAAATCTTACTACACAAAAAATGCAGATCTTGTTAAAGCACACAATTTGTGTCAAATACAATTTTTGTGCCATCAATCATTTCCGAGATATTCTTTATTACTGGTCTGAATTAAAACTTATACGTTCAAGTGGCAAGATGCTTTACATTTTTTCTCGTGGTCATAGCACGGATCACATAGTGATCTGCCCTTTAAAAATCTCACTATTGATTTAGCTTTATTTTTCTTATATCTACAACAAAATGTGTAAATATATAATAAAATTATATCTCGATTAACAAGAAGTACACAGAAGAATAACCTTTTGTAAGAATCATTTGAAAAGGTATAGAAAATGATGTGAATGCAACACATCAGATTTTTACTGGCAACCTCTCTTCTCATATTTAAGATTGTGTTTATTTATTTATTTATTTATTTATTTATTATTATTATTATTATTATTTCTCATGTTAATCAACCAGCACATTATGTATTAGCGCGCTTCACTGTGGTTGTACCAATTGCATGGTTTTAATTGTGCAGACTGTCAAGCCTACAGGAACATGAATGGTTTAAACTTTGGACCAAGGGATAAGAATAATGTAAATGGACAATACTAACATAGAAAACATCCAAATTAACTTTAATTTTTTTTTCAACTGTACCTTCAATGGGTGAGGACTGAAATAAAAATGTTTCTCAATTTGAAACAAAACGACAATATGCGGTGGCCAACGTGTAGCTTTAAATTATAGTGTAGTTTATACATTATAGTGAAATAGCAGAAATAGACTTGAAAATGTATAAATTATACTTAAAACTGATAAATGAAATGGGAGACAATGCCTAGGACTACTTTGAAAGGAAATCATTTGACCTCATCAATTTTAAGATAAAAAAGAAAATTGGGAACCAGAAAAATATGCTTAAGGTCTTGTGTTGGAACAATAAGATTAAAGAACAAAGCAATACTGTGAATTATGAAAAAACCATATTGTGAATCTGTTAAAAGAAAGCTTTGGTAACAGGAAAATTAAATTCTTAAACAAAGATCTTAAAATGCACATAAGCTTCTCCAACCAATTAGAAGATTGTACAGTGGATTTGGAAGTAGCTATGGCAGGATTGGGAAACAAATAGAAAGATGTTATATGTATGAAAAGTGAAAGATACCAGAAAAGACTGCTGAAAATGAGGTTCTGAAAGACAGTTTTAGGAAAGTAGTCAAATCTTTAAATGATAAAAAGGGGAGTGGTGTACAAAAGGCAGACAAGGGAAACAAAGTAGTAATTTTGGACATAGGGGAATACATTGAAAGGATGCAAGACTTTTTGGAAATTGAGGAATACATAAAAATTGGGGAAGATGCTCTCAAGAACTATATTAGTCATGTTAACCAAGTAGTGAAGATTACCAACATCACACCAGAAAAAGAAGTAAAAATAAAAGTAGATAACTAGGATTCATGGTCTCCTGAAATTACACAAACCTGGATTGAACATGAGACTCATTGTCAACTCAGAAATTCACTCACATACAATCTGGCTAAATGGTTAACCAAAAGGTTCCAGAGTTACAAAAGTTTAAAAGCTTAAGCATAAACAACTCTATAGAATTGGAAGAAAAAACAAAGGATTTAATTATAGAACCTGATGACAAGACAGTATTGTTTGATGTGAAATCTTTATTCCCAAGCATACCTAAAAAGAAATTATGATTGAAGGTGGAAAATCTACATATAACTAAAGAGGAAATAGATGAGCACTTGGAATTAATGGTTACCTACATAAACTTTTTCACCTCTGAAGGGGAATTCTTCTAACAGGAAGAAGGGTCAGCAATGGGGACTACATTGTTCCTGATCCTAATGAACTTATATATAGGCAGTTTTGAAACACACATAGTGAAATCATTCCCACTAAGTGATGTGTCGACTCATAACAATTTCAATATATTAGTATGCTTCACTGGTTGTTCTAATTACATAACTTTTTGGGGCTTAAAAATCCAAACTGTAATGATTAATCTTGTACATGTGAAAGTTACATTATTTATGGAAGAGCTGATGATGATGATGATGAGATGCGGTTTAAGGGCGCTAAACAGTTAAGGTCATCAGCGCCCTTACAAAGTAGAAAAGTTACAGTCCATAAATAAAAGGCTGATAAAAAAACGCATAATTAAAAAACGGGACACACACCCGCGATGTCCAAAGGTAAAAAACAAAACACCAAATTCCAAAAATGAACACACTAAAAGCATGGTCAATAAAAGGGTAAAACAACGTGTCAAGAACTGTAGAATGCGAGGACACGAGCGCCAGATGTCCATTGGGGAGGAGATGCCCCATTAAAAGGACAATATAAAATCACACAGTCAAAAGACGCTCAGCGCATCAAATGCGTCGGCCAAAGCCAATGTCACTGATAAAACGTAAAAGACATTCTACAGCACGTGCGTCGTCTGCCAAAATGTTGGCTAGGCCAACAGGCAGACCAACACGAACGCGCAATGGAGCTAAAACTTGACACTGCTAAAATGTGACGCATCGTTAAGGGCGCATCACACTGCTCACACAGCGGTGCGGGGCCACAACTGAGCAGGTATCTAAAAAAGACAATGTCCAATTCGTAAACGAGCTAAAAAGTACCTCTTCCCGACGAGAAGAACGAGAAGAGGTACCCCAGACTAACGGAAGAGGTTTAACCTCCCGCAACTTGTTCCCCCTAAGAGCCGCCCACTCATCGCGACAGTGCGAGAGGATACGGTAATGTAAAATAACATAAAAATCTGGGGAAGGAACAACACAGGTAAAACATCTGGGTGATAAAATGGCCGATTTGGCAGCGGCGTCGGCAGACTCGTTGCCTGAGATGCCCACATGACCTGGAATCCACACGAAGGAGACGCTGATGCCAGAAGCACCAAGCGAGTGGAGCAGGTCATGAATGAGCTGTACGAGCGGGTGGTAACTATACAGCGCGTGAATACTCTGAAGGGCACTCAGAGAGTCCGTACAACAACACAGCGCCGTAAGACGTGAATGTATAAAACACATTGATATATACTAAAAAGTTCGGCGGTATAATTCGAACATTGTCCAGGTAAACGAAAAGTAAAACTCTGTGCACCAAAAACAAAGGCACATCCTACTCCAACATCAGTCTTAGACCCATCGGTATATATAAAATGACAGTCCCCGAACTGCGCCTGTAGTTCTAAAAAAGCGGATCTAAGGACGGAAGCAGAGGTCTCATTTTTCGGCATCGACGTTAACCCAAGGTGACAGTGGGCCTCAGCGCGCGACCATGGAGGAAAACGCGTTTCCCCCCTTGGAAGGGCCGGCGCTGGCGTAACATCCAAATGCCGAAGTAGCAGTCGAAATCGAACCCCTGGAGGGAACAATGCTGAGGAGCGAACTATATATTGATCAAGCGAATCCTCAAAAAATATCGCGCAGGACGGGTGGTCAGGCAAGCTTGAGAGTCGACAGGCATAGCTGCACAAAAGCATCTCACGCCGGAAGGACAGCGGAGAGGCTCTGTAGCTTCAGCATACAGACTAGGAACAGGGCTGGTTGGAAAGGCCCCCGTATCGACTCTTATGCCACGATGGTGAATGGCATTCAATCGACGTAACATAGATGGACGTGCCGACGAATAAACAATGCACCCGTAATCAGCTTGGATCGGACCAAAGAGCGATAAAGGCGAAGAAGGACGGACCGATCAGCTCCCCAGGATGTGCCACTTAAAACACGCAAAAGATTAAGAGAACGGTCACACTTTGCTTTCAAAAAGGAAATGTGCGAAGTCCAACACAACTTCCTATCAAAAATCAACCCCCAAAATTTCGCCTCGTCTGCAAACGGAAGTATCCCTAGCCCAAGATGGAGAGAGGGCGGAGAGAAAGCCCTCCGGCGCCAGAAATTGATACAGACGGATTTTTCGGCGGAGAAATTAAAGCCGTTGGCGTTACTCCAGGCGTAGAGACGGTCGATACAGCTCTGGAGACGGCGTTCGAGTAGACAGGTCCGCCGTGAACTGCAATAAATGGCAAAATCGTCAACGAAAAGGGACGATGAAATGCCAGGTGGAATGCAATCACCAATGGGGTTGATAGCAATCACAAAAAGTGTGACACTGAGTACAGAGCCCTGCGGTACTCCGTTCTCTTGAATAAAACGACTAGATAAAACCGAGCCCACACGTACACGAAAGACGCGGTCCGTCATAAACTCCCGAAGAAATTTGGGAAGACGACCGCGGAAATTCCATGCATGGAGTGTACGTAAAATGCCGCCCCTCCAACAAGTGTCATAAGCTTTCTCCAGGTCAAAAAATACAGCCACTGTTTGACATTTTCTCAGAAATCCGTTCATAATATGCGTCGACAGAGACACCAGATGGTCGACGGTAGAGCGATGGCGACGAAATCCACACTGAGCGTTCGCCAGAAGTTTCTGAGACTCAAGCCACCATGTCAACCGCCCGTTGATCATACGCTCCATCACCTTGCAAGCGCAACTGGTGAGGGAGATAGGGCGGTAGCTGGAAGGTAGTTGGCGATTCTTACCAGTATCAAGTATAGGGACAATGGTGGCTTCGCGCCAAACGGAAGAAAAAAGGCCGTCCTGCCAAATACGATTATAGAACCGTAAGAGAAAGCGCTTACTTTCGGCTGAAAGGTTCTTTAACAACAGAACATGAATGTCATCCGGTCCAGGAGCGGAGTGCCTAGAGCAATGAAGAGCGTGCTCCAGCTCCCTCATTGTAAAAAGGGCATTATAACATTCCGTATTATCAGACCGAAAATTATAAATTGCGGAAACCAGCCGGTCTTTGATAGAGCGAAAGCCGGCGGAATATTGGTCTGAACTGGAAACCGCCTCAAAAGTAGCACCCAGAGTGTTAGCGATGGCAGCCGGATCCATTATGGTGGCATTGGAAACCTGAAGGCCAGACACAGTACAATACGACGCTTTACTGGAGAAGCGACGAAGTTTATCCCAAACAACAGAGGAAGGTGTGAAGCGGTTAAAAGACTCGACACAACGAGTCCAAGATGCCTTCTTGCTATCCTGAATAATGCGACGAGCCCTGGCGCGCGATTGTTTAAAAGTAACCAAATTATCAAGTGTAGGGTGTCACCGAAATACCCTAAGCGCAGTCCTACGAGCACGAACGGCGTCCCGACAATCCTCGTTCCAGCACGGAACAGGAATACGCCGAGGGTGAGAGGATGATCGGGGAATTGTGCGTTCGGCAGCAGATAGAATCGTAGACGTAAGGTGCTGCACCATTTGGTTAACGTCAGTGAAGGGCTGGTCCGCAAAAGACACGAGGCTGGAATACAATCTCCAGTCGGCTTTTCGGAATATCCAGGTAGGTACTCTGAATGCTGGACGTGGTGATACAAAAGAGAAACGATACAGGGGTAATGGTCGCTGGAGTAGGTGTCAGCGACGACGTTCCACTGCAGACAACTAGCAAGCTGGATGGAGCAAACGACAAGGTCTAAGTGAGGGAATGAACCAGAAGAATCAGAAATAAAAGTAGGTTCACCTGAATTGAGGATAGAGAGGTTGAACTGATCAAAAATGTCGGAAAGAAGAGTTCCCCTCGCACAAGCCCTTGGTGAACCCCACAGTGGGTGATGGGCATTAAAATCTCCCAACAGAAGAAATGGTGTTGGGAGAGCGGACAGAAGATCTCGAACGTCCGCATGAGCGAGGGGAGACGATGGAGCTGAATACACAGAGCAAACAGAAAAGAAAAAGCCAGGTAATTGAAGCCTAACGGCAACAGCTTGCAAGTCGGTCGTAAGTGTAAGAGTTTGAACATGTACGTCGTTACGCACTAATAACATGACACCTCCATGAGCAGGAGCACCCTCATCCGGTTCAAGATCGAAGCGAACCGGAGTATACCCTGGAGGGTCGCGAGGGCGAAGCTTGGTCTCCTGCAAACACACGACCATAGGTGAATGGGAACGCAATAAAAGTTGTAGTTCCACCCTATGCGATCGTACACCACGTAAATTCCAGGTCAGGATAGCCATGAATAAAACGGATAAACTTCTTACTTAGAAGGGCGGCTCAAAATAACTTTTTGCTTAACCTTCGGGCTCGGGCTTTTTGTATGGAGTTGGTCAGACTCCATTTTCTCCTCGAAGGGAGGGCCCACGCGCTCAGTGCTAGAAACCGATTCAAGCGCCGTGAATCGGTTCTGGGTGACAATGGGTGAAGGTGGCCGTTGAGCGCGGCTTGTCCCAGGTGCATCCTGGGACTGCGACCTTCGAGGAGGAGAAGGTGAACTCTTCTTTCCGCGTGCACGCGGAGGGTCTTTCAAAAAATCTTCTCTACGAAATTTCTGCTTCGATTTTTTCTCATTGCCTGGTGACTTCATAACCTTTGGACCAGGTTTAGCGGGCTTGATAACTAGCAGAAATGGACGGCCGGATAGTAGTGGCGGTGATAGTCCAGGTTTGAGTCTCTGCATCCTTCCGGTGTACTGGCGAGGCAACAACAGAACTAAATGTACCAGATCGCAGGAGTGAAGGTTGGCGCGCATGGTAACGCCTCCGGGCTTCAGCGAAGGAGAGTTTCTCCTTTACCCGGATTTCCTGGATCGCCTTCTCGCCCAAGTACCGCGGACAGTTGGCAAATGAAGCAGAATGAGGCCCTTTGCAATTAACGCAGACGGGTCCGGTTGAACAGGTACCTTCGTGTAACGGCTGGCTACATGAGGCACAGATGGATACGGCACTCTTACAAGAGACTTGCGTATGCCGAAAACGTTGGCATTTAAAACAACGCAGAGGTCTAGGAACATAGGGCCTCACCGCAATCCGTTCGTACCCTGCTGAAATACTCGTGGGCAGATCGACGCCATCGAAAGTGATAAACAGGGTACGAGTAGGTACAAACACTCCGTCGCGTTTAGCCTGCACTCGAACTGCCGTTACCTTTTGGTCGGAAAGATATTCCACTAGCTCTTCGTTCGACATACCATCGAGGCTATGGGTGGTGATGACGCCTCGACAGGAATTCAAGGTGCGGTGCTTCTCAACACGGATGGGATAACCGTGGAGAAGCGTGGTGCTCAACAAGGACTTACGTTGTGCCTCGGACTTGCTTTGCACTAACAACGAACCATTACGAAGCCGAGTGCAGGAAAGAACCGGACCAGCAATTGAGTCAATGCCCTTTTGGATAACAAAAGGGTTCACCTTCTCGAAAGTTTGACCTTCCTCTGTTCGCGTAATGACTAAGTAACAACCAGATGTCGATCGCGCTACTTCTGTTACTAACACTTTTCGGCGCTTATTCGAAATAATGGAGAAAGGGGGCTCCATAGCGAAATAAATCCTCCACCATTGCAACCGTCTCCGACCTCGGGTTCTGACTTCCCGGGCGTTACCCCGGCTTGGGTGAGTGGCCTATCTATACCTATCTCACCCCAGGGTCACACCTCCCAGAACATAGACAGAGGGACCCAATCGCCGTCAGAAGTCAGCAGCTCATGCAATGGCCTCCCCGCGGGACTGCAGTTGAACAGCGGATACGAACACATACCCTACATGACGACCCCGGGTGGTGAGGATGACGCCATTACCCACTCACCCAGCTGCGCACCCAGTGCGCGGGTATCCGTCAGGCTGTGTCCACGGAGGATTAAAAGAAAAAGATAAAAGAAACTAAAAATGTGTGGGCGTTTCGCACGCAAGGTAGGCCGGTGAAGAAGTAAAAGAGATGTGTAAATGAATGGGCGTGGGGCGAAATGTGCATAAATAGAAGAGAAGAAAGAAACGATGGCGAGGGGTGACATGGAATGAAATGCACAGAATGCACGAGAGCCTACCTTGAGTCCCCCGGTCACGAGAACGAACCCACCTCGACCGGACAGGGATGAAGGAATGAATATGGCGATGAGCGGCTCGGGAATCCCCGGGTACGCCAACACCCGTACTTACATAAGGTGAGCCCCTGGGGGGATGGAAGAGCTGCATATCTGAGACAACCTCCAAGAAGCATCTAGACACAACTTATCCAAAGCCTTCAGGGTGCCCATTTGATGATTTCTTGAACTAGATAGTACACAATTTGTCTTTAATCAACTGCAGGCCTTGGGGCAAACACTAAGTATTCCAATTTGCTTCAATTTTAGGTTAGTGGTACAACACATCAAAAGATGAGGTCATTATTATATCTCTAATTGGCAGCTACATTTTGATGATTAAAAGTAAACAGAAGTGCAGTGTGTTTAATTTACTTATAGAATGCACCCATGTTATTTTGAAAAGTTCGTGATTACATATAAAGTCAGGAGTTGCAAAAGTTATCCTAAAATTGTATTTATGATAATGCTGTGGTTTTAAGACTCTCACCATCTAGCATTGCAAATTCTAACCTCACGTATCATATAACTTACTTGGCCAGCCTTAATCAAGTTCCCTACATAGGGAGGCATGTTCTAATTTCAAGGATATCATAAATTTGCAAGTTAGAAGAAAAGAGAGCATGAACATAGTGTACTTTTAGTGCACAGCTGATTGTTTTTAAGTTATTTGTGGCATTAAGATTTTTAGCATGCATTATGAAGAAAACTGTGGTTTGAATAATGTTGCTAACCAATGGGTAAACCAAACATTAAACATGACTGATTTTGTATTTAGGTATTCCAATGACACTTAACAGTTCCTCACTAGTTTTTAATTTCTTAGTTTGAGATGCTTTGCTGTTAAACAGTTTTGTAGTGATTTGCCATGGAAGGCAACATAAAACTAGAGTGTATGTCAAGCAGTACTATAGTGATTAAAAGATTTAAAACATTCCTGGAGTATTTCTCACCATATGTAGTTACAAACTTTTTTGATTGTGACAACGATATAGTGCAGATAAACAGATGGCATTAAAACCAATGAATTATCTTCAAGGCAATTGCATTATTAATAAATTACATTAACATATACAGTTTATATTGAAAAGTATATGCACTTCACTTGAACAACTGCAAAAATACACCTAATGAGTTATCTTAGCTAGGGTAAAGTTTTGGACATACCTTGTTGAGTTTCCCCAGGGCCGATATAAGGTCTGCCCACTCACTGGTGTAGTCAAAGCTTTTTAAGGCTTTGTCTACTGCAGAGACATAGCTGTAAACAAAGATGTCCAAGATGGAGAATGAGGTAACAACAAAAGGAAAACTGTTAAAATTCATTACAAGATAACCATGAACAAATGAACAAACACTTACACTCTGTACTTTGAGTCCTTCATCAATTCATATTCCTCTAGTGCCACAGATGCCATGTTTAAAATTTGTTTCTGACTTTTATATTAAATTATCAACACAGGTACATTATATCCACTAATTTGAAATCTGTAGAGAAAACAAACAAATTATATGGTGTAATCACAAGTACAAATGATACCAACAGGACACTTATGACACTTGAAATAAACATATATTTTAAAGCCCTCTACATAAGCTAACTACTACTAACTACTATTAGCTACAAACTAACTTCTCCTAACTACCCTTTACATGGAACATTTTTTCGAAATCTTTTATGTTTTAAAAACTGGTTCTAATAATTTTGATTAAAATACCTTATATGAAAGATATTTACATATCAAATAAAATGTATTATCTAGGAATAGCCTATGAGGTCCTCACTATTTTCGGGAGGAATTTTGTATAATCTTGCAAAACTGGTAAACGTTAAGTGATAGACGAAAATGTAGTTCTTTAAAACACAGAATTTATTTCAAATAAGCTTTCTTGTGGCATAAGTCATTTCTGAGATGTCCATTATTAAATGTTTGAATTGTTCATTTCTTGGTCATTTTCTTAAAGTCCTGTCAGTATTCAGTTGTTTTTCATCATTGCATGGAAACAGTATGGAATTTTAAGGCCAATGTATAGCATCCAGTTCTTAATTATTTGACTATTGCTGTTCCCTTTGTACCTATAATTAAATGTGTAATGTAGCTCTTTCTGCAAACATTTATTTGGATGAAAATGTAGTAGACAGAAAAATAAGCTTTAGTAAGAATAGTTTGTATGTATACCCACTAATAAACTATATAGGGTAGAGAAAGTCACGTGAACATATCACATCATATATTTTTTTTAAATAGTGTTTTACATCCATTCTTATTGTATATATGATACCAAAGATGGTGGACGCTGACAATAAATAAATTATAATTGGGAATGGAAATTTGGAAAGGAGATATTCCATGCCTATGTTTAGAGTACTTCCCCAGCATTTGCCAGTTACGAGAACTGAGGAAAACCTGGGGGGAAAAAAACTTCCATCAAGTAGGATAGTCCTTGCAGGATTTGAACCACAGACCTCTCATTCATGAGCCTATGCCTTTAACAACCTTAACCATCTGAATGGTGTCAATGGACTTGCAATAAATTTCAGCATCAGATATTCGTTTATTTTTTAGAATTTAACTACTACTTTTTATTAAGAAGTTTTTAACTCACTTTGAAGCTCATTGTTTAATATTTTCAGTGTCATATGTAATATATTGAATAAGACTCTACCCATTGTTAGGGAATCTCTTTCAGTGGCCATTTTGTTGACAATAGCCCAGTAATAGTTACTCTGTATCCTAGTACTACACTTATAACTATCTTTGTTCTGCACAAAATATTCCTTACCTGCTGCAAACATAATTACTTATCAGATTACAGTTCATGTTTTAGTTTCTACATAATTCTCTACTATCACAATATACAGGGTGGACTGTTTAAGTGGAGGCTGTACAATATCTCCAAAACTAGGCATTGTAGAAAGAAATGTCTTTGAGAAAAGTTGCTCAATATTATGGGGGAAAGTAAATGCCATTAGTTGTGTTTTATTTGGAGGACGTTATTACGGTCATTTTAGGGTCAATTTAATTTCTCTAAATGGGAACCTACAATTAGGCTCAATTCTTTCTACAACACATAGTTTTGGAGATATTGTACAGTCTCAACTTAAATGGTCCAGTCTATATATACCTGAAAGTCCCATATCACCTAAGTAAGCTTTGAACCAAGTGCTCCTGCAATACAAAATTCAGTGTGTGGGTATAACCATAAACTGGGAACTCAAATGATATTACATACCTTTTTTCTGTTTACAGTTTAGCCAAAAGTGACTTTTATTTTAAATGGATGCCCAACATATTTTTACATTTTTGAAAAATGTTTACTGAAAGCTTTTCAAAAATGACTTACACCTAAGAACCCTCCCCAAATTATTGTTGCCACAAAAAAGACTATAGAATAAAACAATCCTTCTACAAGGAAACAAAACTTGTTAAATATATAAATTCTGTGTTGTTCAAACTGGCAACTCTCAGTCATTTGACAATGTGCCAGGTGATTATAGAAAACAAAACTTCAGTAATAACTTATTAGGCTTTAGTAATGTCTTGCACTAAGTCCAGTATCGATACGCATGATCATCAATGTTGTTGCATCTTTCTCTGTGTACTATCAACTTCAAATGTGCCATCAACAAAAAGATCCACTAATGGACCTATGACACTATTCCAAAGTGGAAAATCCTGGTTTAAGTAAGAATGAACATTCTGTCCAAAAAGATGTTGGAAAAAGATGTCACCTCTGGGTAGCTTAGGTTTGACTGGATTTAGAAACAAATTTATGAAAGGTCAGTAAACAAAATGGGGGATTTTGTTATTTAGTACACATATTTTGTTTGCAAGTTGTGACAACAATATTTATACAGAAACATCTAGTAAGAGTGCATTTGAAAAATGCAAACAAATATATTGGGTGATCCATTATAAATAAGACAGCTAAACATTAAAAGCAGTTCTGGTTAGTCCAGAAGAAGAAAAAGTTCTGATGTGTTGCATTCACATGACTTTCTCTTCTCACTATGGTTTATTTTGATGCAGTAATTTGTATCACAAATTACTTAAATGTACATAATGATTGTAATATGAATATGCATTTTTATGTGACATTGATTTGAGATGTTTATTGATTGTAATTATTGTTGGGAAGTAAGTTTATACTGCCTTACTGAAACTGACAATAATAGCGTGCAATAATGCAGCGAGGGGGTGAGCTGTTTATCATTATTGGAAACGAGGAAGTTACGTAATGTTGGCGCGTTTAGAATCTTCTGGAACATTTCCCTAGAGCATATGTATTCATAATTTTCATTGGATATAAAAATAGACGCTAATGTTGGCGCGTTTTATTAGCCAATTGCAGTTCAGTTATAATCTTTAGGCATATCGGGGAGTGGGAGTATAAATAGAACTAGGTTAGAGGTAAAGTCCTTCAGTCGGTCAGTTCATCAAAATTCTTTGTATACTACACGTCGCATTCCCGTCAGTTCGTCGAAAATATTTTGTATGATACACGTCGCCTTCAGTCCAGCAGAAATATTACACGTCGGCTATAGATTCACAAGTTACGCGTAGCAGAATTATGAAAAATCTAAAGTGTTGTAAAGTTAATTATACAAAAGGTTGAAGTACGTGGATTAAAAGCGATCAGTAAGAAGTTATTATAACAGTTTCAGTTTGGCGAGTGTCAAGATCAATATGTAAATGTGATAGTGACTGTGTTTCGACAATAAAAGTGTATAATAAATTTCTTCATGAGTGTTATCTTTGGATAAAAGATTCCTTTCCGTTTACACACCCTGATCAAGAGATATGTTCGACAGAGAAATAATAGCTAGCCGGAGGACAGTAAACCAAAATTAATTAAGATAACAATAGCGTTCTTTCAAACGAACACTAACACTGCTGCAAATTGCTAACACCAGATGGAGCTACAAACCGAACAAATGAATGACGTCACAAGATGGCTTCCACGCGTGAAGTAAACATAAATACACAAACATTTGTAAGTAATACCGTTACAAATTGGCGCCCAACGTGGGGCTACAATAATGTTAAATAAATACAACATAAATACTACTGCAAATTGGCGCCCAACGTGGGGCAGAGTGACCAGGAAAGGAACACGATGACCAGGAAAGGATCAGAATAACCAGGAAGGGGCAGAATTAACCAGGAAGAAGTGAGATGACCAGGAAGGGGCGAATGGAGAAGTGAACTGAACTACAAGACGCAGATTCCAGAAACAACAAAAGGGACGACAGACTACGCGGATGATTGGACATCGTAATTCCGAGATTAAAAGGCAACAGGGGAAGTCAAATACGGAACACCAAAACGACGTAGATTCATCGTAATACAATGCAGAAGCGACATATAATCTAGGAGAGAGGGGCAGAAAGCTGGACATCAAAGCAGCATCAGCAGATACCATCAGAAAGGTTAGAAACGTGTGATTTTTATTCTAAAAAAAAGGGTAAAAATTTTTTTTAATGTACCTTAGGAGCGGTAGGATAAAGAAAACAATGTCCACTAATAATACAGAAGAAATAATTATGGAGGGGGATAGTGTAACAGTTAGCTGTAATTCAATACAGGTTACAGAAAATAGTTCAAACGATGTAGTATTGGAGGGAGGAAACGTTAGTGCAGGAAGTGAGAATAAAACAGCAGGAAATATTAATTCTGATACTAGTATGATTATGGAAATGTTGAGAAATTTTGGTAAAAAATTAGATCAGAGTATGGAAAGGAATGAGAAATTAGAAAAGAAAATAGATCAAAACAGGGAAGATATGCAAAAGAATAATGAGAAATTGAGGGAAGATATTGGTAAGAGTAATGAGAAATTAGAAAAGAAAATAGATCAAAACAGGGAAGATATGCAAAAGAGCCATAGGGAATTAAGGGAAGATATTGGTAAAAGCTTAGAACAAAACAGGGAAGAAATTGAAAAGAAATTCATGGAGCTAGATAGTAGTATGATGAGAATGAGAAATGAAAATCAGGAAATGATAGCAATTGAAATAGGTGAAGTTTCAAAGAAAATGTTAGACATGAGCAGGGAAATATCTAACCAAAAAAGTGAGGTTAATAATAAAATAGAACATGTTGATGTAAAATGTACAGAATTAGGTAGCAGAATGAGTAGCATTTCAAGTGAGACAAGAGAGATGAAAGAGGTTATGAATGTAGATGTGAATCAGGCGCAAGTTAATTTCAGAGGGGAGATATCAGAAATACAGAAGGAGTCAGTAATGCAAAGAAATAAATTGTATCAAGATGTTCAAAATGAAAACTCCAATCCAGTACAGCTTATGAAAGATTTGTCAGAGTATTCTCAAATTAAAGAGATAGTAGAAGAATTGAAAATGGCAGTTGTTAAAAGATGTGTTTTCAGAAAACTTTAGATTGTTTTCAAATGTTATCATGGGACGAAATTTCATATGAATACAAGAGGTTATTCATGAACAAATTTTTGAAGGTTAGGATACAGCTACAAGTAATGTTTAGCCACACACAATTTGATCCAGGAGGGTAAATAGCAATGAGATGATAAATAGTAAATGCTGGATAGTTAAAGATGACTTGCAGAGAAATGTATTGGATTGTAAGAGGGTTAAATAAATATGTACGTCATGTGAAAGGAGAAATAAAATTTTGGACATAATTAAAGCTTTCTTTAAAAGGAAAATAACATTTTTTTTTAGTAACTGTAACAGCATTTGAAATAAAGCATGATGTTATACTAAAGTAAAGTACGTAGATATAATTCCAAGAATATTGTGAATGTACAGTACAAAATAACAAAAATGGGTTAAAAAATAATTAAAACAAATACTTATGTAGCAAACAGAAAATGTGAAACAGTACTTAGATTTAAGAGATGTAAATATATTTGTGTAGAGGGTGAACATTTTAGTAAATATGTATAGTAATTACAAAAATTCTTAAATGTATAAATTTTTGTCAACAACTTAAGAAAGT
Organism: Deroplatys truncata; assembly: GCA_030765065.1. Classification (NCBI taxonomy): domain Eukaryota; kingdom Metazoa; phylum Arthropoda; class Insecta; order Mantodea; family Mantidae; genus Deroplatys; species Deroplatys truncata. Next base: position 241,661,161 of record CM060975.1, on the reverse strand, counting down.
AAACAATTTGGTAACAGTAACTAAATAATTCAGGGTACAGTATTTGCTATAAAAAAATTGTAAAAGTCAGATTAATGTCTAAACACATTAAACCAGAGCCAGTAAATAGTGGCAAGATAAAGACAAAACATATGTCGTGTGTTAAATACGTGTGAAGTGTTAAGTGAAAGTGATAGCGTGTGTTCCAAGATTTAGGAGACTAAAAACCCAATTATAAAATTTCCAAACAAGTTGTAAATATTTATAATTATGTTTCTAGTGGGGCATATGATGCAGTAATTTGTATCACAAATTACTTAAATGTAAATAATGATTGTAATATGAATATGCATTTTTATGTGACATTGATTTGAGATGTTTATTGATTGTAATTATTGTTGAAAAGAAGTTTATACTGCCTTACTGAAACTGACAATAATAGCGTGCAATAATGCAGCGAGGGGGTGAGCTGTTTATCATTATTGGGAATGAGGAAGTTACGTAAAGTTGGCGCGTTTTTTCGTTGAGAATCTTCTGGAACGTTTCCCTAGAGCATATGTATTCATAATTTTCATTGGATATTAAAATAGACGCTAATGTTGGCGCGTTTTATTAGCCAATTGCAGTTCAGTTATAATCTTTAGGCATATCGGGGAGTGGGAGTATAAATAGAGCTAGGTTAGAGGTAAAGTCCTTCAGTCGGTCAGTTCATCAAAATTCTTTGTATACTACACGTTGCATTCCCGTCAGTTCGTCGAAAGTATTTGCAGGTTACGCGTAACAGAGTTATGAAAAATCTCAAGTATTATAAAGTTAATTATACAAAAAGTTGAAGTACGCGAATTAAGAATTATCAGTAATGAAGTTATTATAACAGTTTCAGTTTGGCGAGTGTCAAGATCAATATGTAAATGTGATAGTGACTGTGTTTCGACAATAAAAGTGTATAATAAATTTCTTCATCAGTGTTATCTTTGGATAAAAGATTCCTTTCCGTTTACACACCCTGATCAAGAGATATGTTCGACCGAGAAATAATAGCTAGCCGGAGGACAGTAAACCAAAATTAATTAAGATAACAATAGCGTTCTTTCAAACGAACACTAACACTGCTGCAAATTGCTAACACCAGATGGAGCTACAAACCGAACAAATGAATGACGTCACAAGATGGCTTCCACGCGTGAAGTAAACATAAATACACAAACATTTGTAAGTAATACCGTTACAATTTTTGCAATTTACTTTTCTATCTACTTTAGGTTAATCAAGATAAACACTTGCAGAAATGGTTTCATTATAGGCACAAAGGTGGTAGTCAAATATTTAAAAAGGAGTACTATATGTCAAATCAACTAAATAAAGTTCAAATAACAGTATGTATGGTTGTTACAGGAGTTTAAGCACTTTATAAAGAACTTCAGAGCCATTACTGATCCTGAAAGTTGGACAAATAAAACTCTGGGAACTCCTCAGAAAACTTTGACGTGGTTTACAGACAGTTCAAAGGATGGCTCCGGAACAGGATCTGGAGTATATGGCATAAGACCAACGTGCAAAAAGTTTTTTTTTTTTACCTTGGGTCACTATGCTACTGTTTCTGAAACAGAAATTTATGCTATTATTCAATACATACACGAAAACATAAGGAGAGCTTACACTGGTAAACAGATCCTTATCTTCTAAGGTAACCAGGCTGCACTTAAGGCTCTAAACAATCATAAGGTAATGTCAGGAGTAGTTTTAAACTATCTAAACATGCACACAAGCTTGGCAGAACAGAATAAAATTCCACTCATTGGGTGCTGGATCATAGTGGCATATAGAGAAATGAAAAAGCTGATGAACTTGCAAGACAAGGAGCAGCTTCACAATTTATTGGGCCAGAGCCGGCTCTAGGAACATCTCAATGTTTAGTAAGAGAGGCTATTAAGAACTGATCCAAAGTAAAACAACATAAAGCCTGGCTTAAAACTACAGGAAACAAATATGGTAAACTATTTATTAGAAAACTATGTAAGAAAAGAGCTGAAAGCTTACTTAAATGTAACAGACTTCAGCCTAGAACAATTATTGCATTTCTCACAGGCCATGCTCCTGTCAAAAACTTCTTTAACATGATGGGAGTGTTTCAGGGTAACTTCAATTGCAGATTGTGCAAGAAAGAAACTGAAACAGCCTAGCATATTATATGTTCCTGTGAGGCCTTGGCTCACAGGATAAGATTCCTTTTGGGAAAATGTTTTTTAGAACCAGAAGAATTTGAAACCATATCTGTTATGGGACTGTATTAATTGGTGAAGGGTACAGGCATAAAGAATTGGCTTTAAAACAATACAGGTAGCACAATAAGTCCAAGGCTGAAGTGCATCCAGAGCAATGATGGAAATCTGTATCAAACAAGACAAAACTATATGTTGGCCTTCAAATTCTATACTCTTTACATAACATTATGAGAAGCAACTGAATAGTGACAGCACTTCAAAAAATGAAACAATACTGAAAAATTCACACCAATAACAATATCTCGGAAATGGCTATTGCCATACAAAAGTTATTTGAAGTAAACTGTGTGTTTTTATATCATTTTGCAACTATTATTCCAACGTTGGAACATGCTGCTTGTCTCCCCCCCCCCAAGGTGGTTATGATTAAAGTAATTGCAGAAATCTTGAAACATTGTACTTAATAGCTACTAAACTTTTTATATAACTAAATCTTTACTTGCAAGTATAATAGGGTGTCATGTATTATGAAATTAATTATTAATATGTAGATTTAGGAAACATATCTATATCAGAAAAGGAGTGGCCCGAGTAAAATGTGTTTATCTGTCAATTGAAAATAAGAAATAAAATTAATATGTATGACCGTATTATATTGATTTCTTATAGGTGTAAAGGAGGATCTTGTGGGTAACGACATTCTGATTTGTAAATAAATATTGTTTCAACACACATACCATATTACATCTATTGAAAATATGAACATTACCTAATCATCGTAAAATGGATGACAACCTTCTTATAAAAGTTAACTGCCCAAATGGTAAGTCATGCTAGTAATCAAGCACAAGCACACAGTATCACCTCAAACATAGAAAGCAAGTCAAGAAATACATATTCCTGTAAGTGAGACATTTTCCAGCTGCCAATAAAATTTTTTGCATTGACTGACTACATTTTTATTATAGTTAAGGCAATATCTATACTTCAATTGTTAATAAAACAGCAGCCAATAAATTCATGTTTAAATGCTATGCAAAAAACAAAAAGAAATGGTACAAGATCAAAAAGGAGTATGTGATCTAATTTTCATCTAAGAACCATAATTGAGACTACATTCACAGCATGACAGGTGTGTTCAGATAATGTAAGTAATCAAAATCAGGTTGGCAATACTTAACTACAATTCAACAAAACCTTTATGTATATCTTTCTAAAAGTTTTGACTACTGGTACCCAGTTTTATACTCTGAACATTATCATCAAAAAGTTACTACAAATTGCTTTTAAATACTTTTGAATAAAAGTAATTATATTATGTAATTGGATAACTATATAAAAGTTGGGGATTAGTTTACTTTCTGTTCTAGGAAAAATTTTTACAGGTATTTTAGCTAATAGGTTACAAAAGTGGGTGGAGAGGGAGAGGAAGATCTCAGAATTCCAAGCAGGTTTTAGGGCTGGTAGGAGAATGTCTGATAATATTCTCATAATTAAGACAATAATTGATAAATACTTGAGCAACAAAAGGGGACGGGTATATATGTTGTTTATTGACCTCGAGAAGGCATTTGATACCATAAATAGAAAAGCCTTGTATGTTAAATTAAAAAGTAAAGGGGTAAGTGACACTTTTATAGAATTACTACGGAAGCTTTATCAAGAGGAGGAGTTTTGTATAAAATTACCAAATAGTAAAGTAACAGAAAGTATACAGAGCAAGGCAGGTGTAAGACAGGGATATAAGCTTAGTCCTGTGTTGTTTAATCTTTATATAGATGATATCTTAGAGGAGATAATGAAATATAAGATTCACTCGCCAGCGATCAACAATAAAGAAATTCCAGGTTTACCATTTGCAGATGACCTAGTAGTAGGATCTATATCATGTGGAGGGATGAGGAGAGGAATTGAGGCAGTAGTGAATTTTTGTAATAAATGGAGACTAAAAGTAAATGAAAGGAAAACTAAGATTGTGGTCTTTAAAAAAGGTTATCAATTACATAAGGATAAGAAATGGCAGATAAATGGAAGAGAAATAGAGGTGCTAAGGAAAATTGAGTATTTGGAGGTAAGAATAAGTTCAAATGGTAGTTGCAATGAACAAATAAAGATGGCTGTAGCAAAAGGTAAAATGGCCATAAGTGTAGATCAGTATTAAAAAAAGTGCCAGACATAAATGTGGCTGGAAAAAATATTCTTGCCACAGTAGAAAATAAGATGATGTATGATGGGGTAGAGGTAGAGATATGGCGGGGGGGGGGGGGGGGGGTAGATGATGCTTGGAAAGAGATTGATAAAGTAAATAGATCCTTTTACAAATATATATTAGGTCTACCAACAGCTTCACCTAATGGGGCAGCTCAGTTGGAACTAGGCAGATATTCAACCAAGACGAAAATTATTACAGAAGTTTTAAGAAATGTATATAGAATTTTAAATCTGAAAGATAACTATATCATTAAAGAATGTTTGCTTATGCAAGAGAGAAGTAAATGGATTGATAGTAAACCTTCGAGAAGTGATGGAACAGATAGGTATGGGAGTTGCTTGGATTAATAGGGAATATGTTGCTGTTGTTGTTCATAATGGCACTGGGGATTAATTGATCTGCATCATTTTCCCTCAGGCTTCCCAATATAAAGTCTGTAAGTTATCACTTTTAAGGCCTTTGCATTTGGTTAGATGTTGTTTGTTCAGGATGACATCTTCTTCACAGAGAGTGCACTTGGGTGTAGGTAGGCATCGTATCTTGTAGAGATGTTCTGCAAGGAAATCGTGGCCAGTTTCCATCCTAAATAAGACCACTGCAGTCTTCCTTGGAATTTTTTGTATATCAACTCTATCTTTAATATTCTTATAATCTTTATCTTTTAATTTATCTTCATCAAGTCTTTGCTGTCTTTTGAAATGTTGTTTAATGTTATTTAATTGTTTCTTTATTTCTATTTGTCCTACAGGTTTTATTTGTTGTATTGCACCTTTCTTTGCTAATTGATCCGCATGTTCATTGCCCTAAAGTCCGACATGAGTTGGGATTCATTGTAGAGTGACATGATTTCTAGTTTCAACTGCTTTAATTAGGCTTCTTATTTCTTTAATATTTCCTGTTGTTTTATTATTGTAATTTACTATTCCATCTATGGCTGATTTTGAGCCTGATAAGATGACTATTTTTTGTTTTATGTATGGTCTATATAAAATGTTCTGTAATGCTGCTTTTATAGCTGTTAATTCTCCATCATAGTGGTTTAACGTTTCATCTAATGTTAGATACTGTACAAAATGTTTACAGTATACTCCTCCACCGGCATTTTTTTTATTGATGAGGGATCCATCTGTATATATTCGGAGCCATTCTTTTTTTGGTTATTTTACATTGCTATTGCTATGGCTCCCATTTCATTTGGTATATTGTTTTGTTTGTGTATTGTATATATCAGGTCATTCTGATATTGTATATCAATGTATTCTATTGGACTCGTTACCTCTGTTACAATTATATTTGTTGTAATTATATTCTTGTATTTTAAGTTATTAATATATGTTCTGAAGCTTATTTGAGTTTTTAAATTACTTACAGTATCTGCTGTGTGGTACCACTTGTATCTGTTTCTAATGATTGCAGTTTTTGTGCTAGAGTAAATGCTTTCAACTCGTGTTCCAATTCTATAGCCATGTTTTTTGTGAATCTTTGTAGTACTGTAATTGGTGTTGTTTTTACAGCTCCTGTTAGTATTCTTAGTGAATTATTGTTGAATATAATTATACAATATAATATAATTTTTGTGAATTATATTAGTGAATTATAGGGAATATGTTATGAAGGGTCTATGGAAAGATGTGGAAACAAGGTTAGAAGATATTGATAGACAGGATATTTTTGGAAGCATAAGAGAGAGAAGTACATTAAGAGTATATAGAGTAATTAAAACAGTTTGGGAGAGGGAAAAGTATATAGATATATGTAATAAATTAGGATGAGAAGGATTTGCTTGGGCAAGAACAGGAGCTAGTAAATTGAAGGGTATAGGACAAGATGAAGAAAATAAATGTCCAATGTATAATGAAGAGAATACAGACTATCATTGTATATTATATTGTAAGCAAACAAAGATATGGAGAGATCAGGTTTGGCAAAAGAAATGGGAAAGTTTGGATGGGGAAATAGTAATAAGGAAAATTCTGATTGTAAAAGGGGAAAAAAATATAAAAGCCATGGGAAAGTATTTGGGTAAGGTAAAGAGAAAATGGGTAAGAATGGCTATAAAGAGAGAGGAAAAAGACATAGATAATGGATGATTATTATGAGTAAAAGATAGTGGGCCTTCATTATGCAGATAACTTGAGGTTGTGTGTAATGAGGCCACAAATTGATATAAGTAAGTAACTAAGAAGTTATAAATGTAGTGTTTATCAGTACATAGTAAAATGCAAAAACAGATATTTGTGTTATTTTTACTGGGGTAACTATTAAGAAAAAAGTGTAAATATAAAAGTTATTCTATTTTTTCTGTGTACTGTTTTAATAACCGCCATTACTGCCTTCACTATAATCATCAATGTTAATAATCTTTCTTTAAGAAGAAAAGCATCCACCCCTATAGTGAACTGCCTCATATTCCAGAAGTCCCAAGTTCAAATCTTGGTTGGAGCTAGCTACTTATATATGGTTGTTCTGGGTTTATCCTTACTGTGAGAAAACAAATGTTGGGTAAATCTAAGTTCTTTAGACCCAAGGTTCATTTAAGCATCATTTCACTCATTTCATTCATCATACAAATATGATCTAGTTGCTTATAGGACGTTAAAATTAGAAATAAATAAATAAATAAAAGAAAGAAAGAAAGCTGTTATGAGAACCCAGCACCATCAAGCATATTTAGTGATCCTGTTTCAACAACCTGCAAAGAGCAGCAGCAATGGAGCAATTAAAAATGTGAATTTGTAACCAATATTTGGGCCATATTAGCAAATAAATATACAAACACCAAATTTTAAATTAATATACTTTATTGCATTCAAAATAAACTTAAATGCTTCAAACAATCATTGATCAGGTTCCTTAGCTTACCTTCTAGCTATAAACAAAAGGTATAAGATATTTAATAGCTTACAGAAGATGAACATTCATGAGATAATAAACATTCTTCTTACAAGCACAGCTGTAGCTAGGGAAGATCTTAATGTAAATAATCTTGACCTCTGATCACTGAGATTGATTTGTTCTGGTTTATTAAAATTTGTGTAAAAGTGATCTACATCCCAAACTAGCAAGAGTCAGAAATGCTGGACAAATGTTTCCTACACTGAAGTGCTTATACCTATGTTCTATGAAATATTTTATTTTGATGCTCTTATTATTACAGCCTTACATTATCATTCCATAATCATAAATATTTTGGTTTCATTGGTTTGCTATCTGAAAAGGTAGATTACTACATACTGAATATCTATCTATATTCCCAGGTTCAGGGAAATAGAGTGAGTTCATACAGAGCATATAAATCTCAAACCTTTGTTTTATTGCTATCAAAATACTCATTTATATCATTAAATGCATTTGGCATTAAAAACTTTTAAGTGTTTTTTAAACATTAAATGTCTTTGCACTGCACCACATATTTTTAGATCAGAAGGATGGACTTTGTACACTTGTACAGCAAATACGAGCAATAACTGTCCCTTTGGAAGAACTGTAGTGTGAGTTTGTGGTCTGCATACATCAGTTTTATGCCTAGTATTGGATCCATGCACTAAGGAATTTACCTTGAAACACTCATAATTAACAGCTGCACCAAAAAAAAAAGAGCATATATCTATAGAAATTGAGGATGTTAAAGTTTTTAAATAATTATCTATAAGAATGTCTCATTTTAACTCTACAAAATTTGTAAAGCCCTCTTTTGCATAAGAAATATTTTTCCACTGTGCACAGAGTATCCCCAAAAATAATTCCATACCTAAAATGGAATGAAAATAAACAAATTATACTGTTCACGAAGTTTCCCGGTGCTTCATTTTTAAAATTAGGTATGTTTCGTTTAAAATGATTTATATAATATAAAAAAGAATGCATTCTCTGAGCTTTCAAATGAGATATTTATAAAGTCTCTTAACATAAAAAGGACCAGAACCAGTAGCAGCTCATGAGTATACATTTTGGGTGTTCACAAAATTTTAGTCAGGCAGCCATGAGAATGTGAAATACTATCTGCTGCATAATAGTTATGATAATGAACAAATTGATACAACTGCAGCCACTTCCAATAACAATAACAGGAGAAGGAGGAGGAGGAGGAGGACGAGGAGAAGGAGAAGTAATGTATAAATTAAATTGTAGTTGAGATTATGGACGGTATGGAGAAACTGGTGAACTTTCCAAGCTTGTGCATGTTACGTACTACTCAATACATTTAGGAATAGCATTGGTTTGGTGGCACTGTTCTTGTGTTTACATTCACATAGCCTTTACTCACTATACAAAGCAGAGGTATTTTCTGCGTTGGCCACATGTAAACAACATTAAAGATATATGTTCTGAATAGTACTTCAGCTACAGTGACTCTTTCTGTCATAGTTAAGAGTTTCTGCTGACTCCACTACCTACAGACATTGACATAAACATGTAGTGGTAGTGGCAACAGAACGCAGGAAAAACTTGGAATGCTAGCATACTTCAAGTGTGCACAGCTTGTATGTATTTTGCCAATAAGGTAATTATGCCATACCAGTTACGAATGCGCAGAAGTTCCTTAACATGTGCAAAAGGGAAGCAGCGAGTTAGGGAAGCAGTTGCCATGTTTCATCGAGTTTAGAGGATTAGTGTGGTATATTTAAACATCATAGGTTTTAAATTACTGCATATACATTATATTTAATAGCATTCAAAGAAAAAATAACCAATAAATCTACAAGGTGCCAAATTTAGGGTGTTCACATACTCTTACGCAGCAGCCCCCACTGACTGGAACTATCTGTATTTAAACATGTCGAGGAGGATGCTATTTCTGAAAATTAGTTAGTAACAGGCCTATGTGTTAAATAGTCTTTTTAAAACATATACGTAATTTATCATAAGAAAATGTGTAGAGAAGTTAAAAAAAAACCGACACTTGACGGTCAATTTTTGTTAAAAAATCATTATGTTTTGAAGTGGACTGACTTTTTATATGTAATTATATTAAAAGGAATCAAAAATATCACAGTAAAGCAAACTACAAAAGAAATTATGAGAAATCAATACATTGTTCATAAAATACAAAGCAATTACACATCTTCCTCTTAGCAAAATTATAAGCATGATCTATGTAAATAACTGCAGGCACATAATGCAAATCTCTTTCAATTTATGCTGATTTGAAAAACCACTCAGTTTATAGATTATTTTCTTCAGTGCTTTTGTAAAGTTACACCTATGCACAAATTTCACCATTTAATGTGCATTTAACACGTATACGTTGGAATTCTTGCAAGATGCTGTGCAGATTGGATGCACATTCAATGAATCAATTTCATTTGGGGAGAACTTGTTAGGTAAGAGTGGTTTTCTTGAGTGTTGCAATTTCAATTTACTTTTATTCTACCTCAGTAATACTTCAGTGCTAAGATGTTATAATTCATAGAAACAAAAGAAAAAATAAAAATACAATTTTAAATTAAAATGTATAACCACAAAAAAAGAAACTTTTTTTGTATACAGGGAGGGAATGTGCGCTAAATGAAGCTTGAACCATTCCTATTTTATTTGGGATATTAACCAGATTTTAGATAACTGTTCCATTGTTATTGTTATCTGTTGAACATTACTGAATCATAGTTCTAATACTTCAGCCTTAAAAGTATCAAGATATCCTCTTTGTCAACATAATATTCCTACCATTTGCAATTAGAAGCATTTGAATATTAAGCTTATCACAAATACTACATCAAGAAAAATAATGACAGCAGCCAACATCACAATCTTCCAGCTTCAAGCATATAGTACACAGCAGTACAAGAGCACAGTGCAAGTAGCAACATAACCAAAGTAGAGTCGGATACCCTAAGTGTCAAACGTCACATAACCCGGCCCTATTACACATCAGAATTCACCAGTTTCAATACTGTATCACACATCATAATCACGGGATCCTCTTTTTCTTTAAATGCTGCCGAACTTCAGAAAAACCAAAACAATTCTGACAGCAATTGTTCTTTGCCTACGGCATCTCAATTATAACCATATGACATTATCTTTGAATGCGTGATTTGTGTCTCTTTAGAAATTTCATATGGTCCTTACCTTTAAATTCCAGTGTTTGGAAAAGCTTCATACGTTGAAGTATATTTGTCAAGCACCATTGAGTAATGGAGTTAAAAATGCGCTAATACAATTACATATTTCCGGTGTTACAGCATTTCGCAGAGCAGCGGTATTTTACATATTAGTCTAAAACCATAGTATAAGGAATAGAATGAAATGTAAAATGTTAATCCTACCCCACCATCGTAAACAACGTAGAAACCCCTCATAAACTGATTTGTTATAGCTTCCTTGCTTATCGGATTAACCTTTGTGTTCTTAAAAATTCATTGTATATATGCACGAGTGCAACACGTTACAAAACTAACTTTGGCGTGAATTATTAATTTCATGTATTAAATTACTGTTGTTATACAATTATAGGTCAAATTCCCGGCTACGTGTAAATTACCGAAGGCTCAAGGCTCACAGCTGCAAGAAACAAATGCCGAGAACAGAGCGTAAACCTGTGCTGTAAACCCACCTCTGGGTGAAACGTCAAGTGTGGTTGAGGTTATGTACTAAGTTATATATCAAAGCAAGTTTATGGTAAAGAGTCATGTAAACTAATCTAGTGAATGACAAAACAATAAATGTGAAGCCTACTTTAACCCAAAGTATAAATATGTAAATTAAAAAGGTTTCCACTGAATGGAAATCGAAGCCGGATATAACCGATGTTGAGGAATCGAAGGTTAATTGAGTTTGTGCACTTTAGCAGAACCATCAATATTCTCATTGCTAAGTAATTATTGTATATTTGCGAGTATATATGCACATGGAGTCTTGTAATACTGAACATTTCCTGGGATAATCAAGACTCCCATGCACTAGTGTTTATTATTATTATTATTATTATTATTATTATTATTATTGCTGTTATCAATGTTTATCTATTTATTTGATCATGAGAAATTTAATTCAAATTTCGACGCCTCAAATTTTATTAATGTCATGTATAGCATTTTATTATAATATTATGTAATTCATGTACTATTCCTATTTGTAAAAATATGTACAAGAAGAAAGTTGCATGTTCCCTCTGGTTTACCTAAGTAAGTGAATCAATAATTTTATGCAGAAAGAAGACAGTCATAGAATTGTTATATGTTTGGTCCCACTGTGAGAACACTCAGGGAGATAGAACACATCATACAATTATGAAATACTTATGCAGCTAAACTAATAACATACTCATCACCAAGAATAATTTTTTTTTAAAATAGACAAGTAGCAATCTAGGCCAATTCTTCCCATCATGCATTATATAAGAGAAAATGAAAATTGTGAACCACCACCATTTCAAGAGTAAACTTCCCAACATGCATTACTGTAGGACGACAATGTGAAAAATGTTTAAATCACCATCACATGCAATCTATATATTGAATATTTACGTGTTGTGCAACATATTAAGAAATTCCTCTATAGTATATGAAGAATGAGTGAACAAGAATGACTTTAAATCTTTAATGAAGAGTTTATGTTGATTAGGATTGCTTAATAAGTTTAGATAATATGGAAGGTTATTATAAAATTTCCATTGTAGAATAGTAAACATCCTTTTTGGAATAGTTTTAAGCTATTGCTAGTCTAAACAAATTGCCTGCATGCCTCATATTGTGATTATGCTCAGCAAGGTTTGTTGTGAAGCTGTTGTAATTACCAATAAGATAGCTCAATTCACCAGTAAAAGTAAGAATTTTTTAGGTTTTAAATAAGGGCCAGAACAAGTGCCTATAGGAATTACAGGGACCAGTACCACCAATAATGTGCATAGTATTTTTTTTTTTAAATATAAACTTTTGCTTGCTGAATTACCCCAGAAGATTATTCCACATCGCAACAGGGAGTGAAAGAGGTAAAATATGCTGAGTTTAGTTTTATAGCTAGGCAATTAGGTATTCTCTTAACATCTCCTAAGGAATAACATTTTATCATAACTGACTCGTAAGCACCTGAGAAGAATTTGGGAAAGCGATAAAAAAGAAGAGAGAGGCAGTTGTGGATTAACTGCTCATGATTATACAACTTGTTTCAACTCATACATAGTATAAACCACAAATAGCAGTTGCATGACTGGGTTGTCTGGAAACCTTTTATACCTAGTCACTCATATACTTCTTTGAATTTAGGTTTTGCTGCCCTCATTTTTTACTTTGCAGATCTGCCATTAACTCTTCAATTCCACAAAAGTAAAATATAGTTCATATGGACAATGCTCTGATGTCCATTTTCAAAATAGAATGGAAAAGATTATTATTACTACTCTCCTTACAATCAAAATGTATTGCTCCTAAGCTCTTTGAATTCCTAAGAGGGGCAATATAAAGATTGATGTCAAAATATTTAAATAGTATTACTAATTGACACTGTACTTTGTTTCAGGAGCAGACCAAAGATACTATTGATCATTTTGGCTGCAGTAATTATCTACAATGAATACATAAGCTACTCCATTAAGAAATGGTTATCATGGCCAAATTTACGCTGCAGTAATCCATCCAAGTGCCTGAAGCTCTTGCTGGTTGCAGATCCACAGATTCTTGGGGAACAATATGAAATTCATTTTCCTCGTGGATTCCTGACTCGCTGGGACAGTGATAGGTAAATTCATCTGTGGTGATTCCAGATTTACTTGGGTTTCATCCAGCTTACCAAATAGTGAGAAATTAATGTTTTGAGACCATCCATTGTTCTCATCAGAAGAAAATAATGGTCAAACAAGGTCCATACTGCACAGGCAGAAGGGGCTGAATGTGGAGCTGAACACAAGCTTGCTATGCAAATGGCTGTTAAGTGTCTGCTTCAGGAATGGACTTGGCAGAAAACTCTGCAGACCCATTCTACAATGATTTGCAAGGTTCTTGAGAGCATTTTTCAGCCTGGTGCCCAAACAAAACTAAGTTGTATACTCAAGTCCTGACTTAAATTGCTTTTTTTCCAAAGAGGTGGCTAGGGCCTCTTTAATCCTCCTTTCCAATATCTGGAGCATTTGGCTACTTCTATTGTCTTACTCAAATTGACTCTATGGCATTTTCATATCAGCATTCTACGAGTCCCAACAAGCAAAATGCTTGTTGGGACTCGTAGAATGATATGTTCATTTAAAGTTCACCCTGCAACCATTGGCACCTCAGAAGAGGTCCTTAGTCAGAAATCCAGAGAGAGAGATAAGCGATTTGCCATAGCCTCCATTCCTTTCATTGGCAATTCATTAGGAAGAATAAGCAGAACTCTCTGCAAACCTAGCTTCAAAACTGTGTAAAAGCCTCTATCAAAACTCATGAACCTAATCTAATAGCTATATGGGTACTGCATGTGAAAGCAGTACATCTTATATAAAGTAAATTGGACATGCAGTATCCATGCACATCACAAGTGCATCATGCTTATGGAGATAGAGAACCAGGATTTGAAAAGTACTCCATTGAAAATAGTCACAGGGCACAATTTCACAGGTCTATTGACATGAAACAGTCAAGTATAGAGTGAGCCAATCAGTGCTCAACTCCTCATTCAGCCCCTTCTACCAGCACTATAAAGAAACATGGACCTTTTTTCACAATCAGTTCACCCTAAAGATGAGGAAGATAAATGCTTTAGAGTCATTCGCTTTTCATCATTATGATGAAATTTGGAATCATCATAATGTCAAGAAAATTTCACTTCACACTTCATTTTATATTTTTATAATTTGTTCTATTTATCACAGTATCTCAAGTGTTGTAATTTTTTAAAGATGCTTTGAAACAATAGATGGCATAAATTAGCTGCTGAATTCTTTGGTAACTCAGTACATTGTTGTAGCATTAACAAAATGCTTGGGAAAACCTGCACATCACCTATAATAGTAATATTACAGATAGTCAGTCCTCAAAAGTCCTTCAAGATACGATATGTTATGCAGAGTGCATATATTTAAATGCAACTTATCCAGGCTCTCATTTTTTCACTGTTTCCTCTTTTTACTTTCCCTATCACATACATAGTAGATAGAGAAGGTATTGCATTCCACCCAAAAATTTGACACTGATGGTTCACCGGAAATACATGTTTTGAGGCTCCCTGAGTCCAAATAAAGCATTTTTGGAAACATGTGTGCGTGCTGAGTTCAGTATCTTCCAAGGATGCAACACAAACATTTTCAGGAGCATCCCCCACACACCCACTACTCTTTACTTGGAATATTTTTCGAAAGTTTTGATTTTCTAGAAAATGGCTCTGATGATTTTTGTTAAAATACCATATATGAAAGATATTTACATGACAAATAAAATGTACCTATATCTTGAATTTTCTGGAAATAGCCTAGGAAGTCCTCTTCATTCAGAAGGAATTTTGTATAATGTTGTATAACTGATAAACGTTAAGCAATAGACAAAAATGTACCACACAAAAAATGTAAATGTCATTAAGACACACAATTTGTTTCAAATAAGTTTTTTTGTGGCATAAGCCATTTCTGAGATATCCGTTATTAAAGGTTCAAACTGTTCAATACTCATCATTCTATTTATGTCCCATCGATTTTCAATTGTTTCTCTCAATTGCATGAAAGCATGTGGAATTTTAAGGCCAGTATAATATAGTGTCCGATTTTCTTAAACATTTGACTATCACTGTTCTCTTTGTATCTATAACAAAATGTGCAATGTAGCTATTTCAGCAAAGGTTTAATTAGATTAGACTTAGTATATAGAAAAATAAGCTTTAGTAAACATAGTTATACCCACTAGAGGATAAGAAAGTCATGTGAATGTATCACATCAGAGTTTTTGTGTAGTACTTTTCATCTATCGATTAATATTTACCAGTTATACAAGATTATATAACATTCCTTCTGACTGAAGAGCACTTAACAAGCTATTCCCAGAAAACTCAAGATATGTATTTAATTTGATATGCAAATATCTTATAGTATTTTAATCAAAATCGTTAGAGCCATTGTTGATAAAATACAAAATAATGAAAATGTTTGCATGTAAAGGGTATTTTGGGGTGAGAGTTCCTTGAAAAACTTTGTGTCACATATTTGGAAGATTGGAACAAGTTTGGTATTTAATCGACTTTTCGAGAGACACACACACACACAAGCACACAAAATCCTCGGATAGGATATAGGATGGTCCAGAAAGAGTAGACAACAACATTCATCTAATAACCCAATCCTTGAATCAGAAGAAGTAGAAGTAGTAGTCATAGATAAAATTGTTTGTCTATATTGTAGCACTGTGACAGTTATAGTTTTATTTTACAAGAATGTGATAAATATAATTTTATAAAGTTTGAGATACTCAGGGCAAAACGTGCTTCAGTAAATCCATGATATTGGCTTTAGAAATTCTTGCAAGTAATTTTCCAGATGCTTATGTAAGCAGGGGTTTCATCGCATGATTTTTAAGGGATTGATCAGCTCATGTTAAACACATGGATGGATTATGCAAGTCATGTTGATACCTGCATATGTCAATGTTGGCTGAAGTACTTAGTCAGCTTACTCCCCAGGTCTGCATATGTCAATGTTGGCTGAAGTACTTAGTCAGCTTACTCCCCAGGTATTTAAACTTAGAGAGTTTTTTACGGCTCAGGCTCTGCCTATCACTTGCCTAACAGGACTCTGTAATGACTATGACCAGTTAAGGAGGAGACACCTAGCACCTCAACTCCCAATGGATCTTCTGTGCATACACCCCCAGGAGGAACAGATGAGGTGAAGGAACCTCAGGAGATGTATGGGCTGCAGAACAGGCTGGTGCAAGTCGACAAAGATGTGCAGAGTTCCCTAACAGTTCCAAGCTTGACCCCAGCCACAGGAGGATCGCTCGGAGATGTCCGTCTAGTGGCACAGGGGAAACACGATCCAGCAATGGAGGCTTGACAAGCTTCCCTCTAGCAGAACCGAGAAGAAATTCCAATTCGCAAGCCTCTGCATCATTTGCCTGACACCGACTGAACCACAGCCCCAGAATCAACCTGAAATATGAACGGGAAATAAAATGAGAGGAAATGGGGGAGAGAGGAAATCCATGGCAGAATACACCACTCCAGCATTTGCCTTTGTCAAACAGGGAAAACCATGAAAACCCATGGTCAGATGGGTGGCCACCGGGAATCAAACCTGGAACCTCCGGAATGTTACTTTGAAGCCATCTCGCTGAATTATACTTTGTGATAATCAGCCCTTTAAATTTTATTTTTTTGCTAGCTTACAACTTCAACGTAGGCCCTTGACACGACAAAGATGGAATGCCAGACTTCTTCCATCTACCAGTAAATCAAAAAGCTATCTAACTCCCTCTTGCAATATAGTTTATTTTAGTTTTTAGAAAGATT
Source organism: Deroplatys truncata (assembly GCA_030765065.1). Taxonomy (NCBI): domain Eukaryota; kingdom Metazoa; phylum Arthropoda; class Insecta; order Mantodea; family Mantidae; genus Deroplatys; species Deroplatys truncata. The sequence continues at coordinate 241,644,337 of CM060975.1, read as the reverse complement.
AAAGTCTCTCTTGGAGTCATAATTAGACATCTATTACTGTCAGGCTTTCATCACCCTTCCAGCTACCCATAATCTATAACCCTCTCAATGACATCCCTGAGCTACGTCCTCTTCCTCGTCACATCTGGTTGTAGCGGGGGAACACTTTGTTTTGTTTTGTTTTAAATTTATGGACACTTTTTAACTGCTCTGGTCCTTAGTGTCCCATTCTATATTGGGCATGAAAGACCAGAAAGTTTGCTCAGAGGCTTCTTTATCAGGCTTGAGGTTCTTTTATGTGCTGTAAATCTATGTACAACATGGGACCACCAGCTTTGCTTCCCTTCTGAAGGAAGCCATGCTAAGGATTTTTACACCCGTAAAAAATCCATCGGCCTCTGCCAGGTTTGAACCTGCGACCTCAGGAACTAGAGGCTAGCATGGTAACCATTGCACCACAGAGGATGACAGCAGGAACACTGGTGCATCAATGTAAATATCTTCATTAATGTAAATAATATTATACAAGTGTAAATATGTTATATGGAAAATGTAACAGAAGCTAGCTAACTGTGCAAATTAGGTGCCTGAACCATGCGGTACCAGGTGGAGATATCTGTAGGGTGGCTTGAAGCACAGGTATCGACTGAATATGATCAACAGAGATGTTTGAGTGAGAGAGATGAGTAGAGATAGGTCAGGACAGAAATGAAAATTTTGAATTCATCATGATGAAAGATAGAGAGCATGTTCTCTTACGACACTAATTTGATCAGCCAATCACAATATTGTTTTAAAATAGTTGTGGAAAAAATAGTGTCTTTATAGAGGTGTATAAATAAAGCAGAGCCCTGGCATTCGTACGACTTTATACAATTTCTTTAAGGGTGAACTTCATGCCACTCAGATGGCTGAGAGTATGAAAAAGCTGTTAGGAATTTAGAAAAACAACATAAGGTGGAAGGTACAGCTTGATAGATAGGCCACCATAAACCAGTCAAATAATTGTGGGATAGAATTCACGGCAAGTTGTGAACAAATTACTGTTAAAATGAACTTGAACTTTTTCATTTCGTCTCCTATGACCACTTCCTAGACAGGAGTTAAGAGCATAGGCAAACACAGAAGTGCTGTAGGGCATTCTATTACAGCAATTCACAACCACACCAGAAGGAAGACGACTAGCAGCCAGATAAAGGAGGTCTGTCATATGGTTTAGGGCAAAGTTATCTTATGTCACAATACTATTTTGTTTTCTGTTTCTGGAAAACCTGCAGAAACAGTCGTATAGCATAGATTCATCTTCATTCTGATTAGCGCTTCAAATAACAGAAACTTGGGACTTGCATTGTAGAATGTTGGGTTTCCCTCGAATCCGTATGTAGCAGATATTGATGCTGCAAACACACCTAGCATGTTTAGGTGTGTTGTCTTGCTGTTCAAGCTTTAGATAGATAATGTAAGTAATTTTGAAAATTGATTAACCCGTGTCGTTTGACATTGTAATTATTAATGCATGCACCCACTTGATTACATTCCTGTAAAGTAAACTCGGTACTAGTGACTACAACCCTCGAGACAATTTCGTGCTATAGATGAACTCATTCCAAACAAATGACCAAGCTCTGGTGCTTATTTGCAATTTATGTACAAGAGATAAGTACACAAAATACTTCTCTCCTTCTCCATTTGCGCACAGGACACAGTAATTGCTTTGAGAAATCTGTGGACCCGAACAAGAGAGAACATGTGCTATTTAAGCAAGCAACAGCTTAAAGTTGCTCAGTTTTGTATAAATAAAAACCATTTTCCTCAAGGTCTTTACTAGCCACTGCTTGCTTTTGACAACTCTGCCACCTACCTATAGCAGGTAAGAGAAAGTATTGTATTCCACCCAAAAATTCAATATCGAAAGTTTACCAGAAAAACATGATTTGAGGCCTCTGAATCCAAAAGAAATGAATTTTTAATTTCTCTATGACGTACATAGTAGATAGAGAAGGTATTGCATTTCACCCAAAAATTCGATACCAAAATTTCACCAGAAATACATGTTTTGACCCCACTGAATAAAAAAAACATTTTTAGAAAAAAATCCACATGTGCACCTGTGAACAGCATAATTCAAAACAAAAACTTGGATAAATAGCTAACTTGGTATTTAAGTTTAGTACCTTCCAAACATGTGACACAAGGTCTTAAAGAAAATCTGTCCACCCTAAACTATTCTTTGCATGGAACAATTTTTGAAATTTTTTAATTTATAAAAAGTGGCTCTAACGATTTTGATTAAAGTACAATACATTAAAGATATTTACATGATAAATAGAATGTATATCTTAAATTTTATGGGAATAGCCTCTGAAGTCCTCTTCATTCAGAAGGACTTTTGAATAATCTTGTGTGACTTGTAAACATTAAGCGATAGACAAAAACATACTACACAAGAAATGTATATCTCTAAAACACATAATTTAATTGAAATAATTTTTTAGTGGCATCAGTCATTTCCGAGATATCCGTTATTAATGGTAGATTTGTTCAATAGTTTGTCATTCTCTTAAGTCGATTTCGATTTTCGACATCGATTTTCAGTTGTTTCTGGTGATTGCATGGAAACAGTATGGAATTTCTAGGTCGGCATATAGCGTCCAGTTCTTAAACATTTAACTATCACTGCTCTCTTTGTATTCTAATGAAATGTGTAATGTACTTATTTCTGCAAAAATATCTGGGTTAAAATGAAGTAGATAGAAAAATAAACTTACATAGGAATAATTTGTATGCCTACTAATAAAGGATAGAGGATAGAGAAAGTCACGTGAATGTATCACATCAGATTTTTTTTAATGCAAGTGTCTCAGAATGAGAATGTGACTCATAAATATAAATTATTTAGCACTGAATAAGAAATTATAACAACCACATCCAGTTTTACACATTTACAAAAGAGTTAGTCCTTTTGTATGAGCACAGCAGTCATTTAATTCATGATTGTGTAAATGGAAAGTCACCCAATGAATCTGTATAATGCTGTAACCATCTTCTATTTTCATTTTGCTTCTGTCTCTCAGCTCAACCTAATATTCAGCACTATATCCCCAATTTTTTTCTCTATTAAATAATAATGGTTTTTGCTAGAACACAGTAATTACATTTAAGCTTAACTTTTTAGCACACCCTTAAAGAGGAGAAATTAGCGCACAAAGTTATGTTCTGTATTATTCCTTTGTTTCCTTAATTGGAGGGGCTGAGCCTGAAAAGGTAAACTACATTTGTGTTCATATGGCATAAATAAATTGATCTGTGGCATACGAGGCTGCTTATCCCCAGCAACTGTTCTGAATCAAATAAATAAAACTCAGTTATATGGTATTAGCTCTGTAAGCCAACAGAAAACCTGTAGTTCAAGTCCCAGCTGGGGTATGAATTTTTAAATCTGATGCAATTTTCCCAAAAAATAAATTACTTGGCTTCTCTTTCAGGTATCTGTACAAAACATTTCACAGAGCCTTATCACATACTGATCCAGATGTCATTGTTTTTCTTGGTGACATTATGGATGAGGGTAATATTGCAACAAATGACGAATTTCGAAGATATTTGGAAAGGTTTTATGGCATCTTCCACACTAACAGAAAAGTTAAGGTAAGCCATTCCAGATGGTAATCTTCAGCTGTTATGTTAACAGCATGTAGCATTAAATAAGGTTAATTCATACACTATTTACATTATCAGTAGCCAATTCTGGAGCAGTATTCTTTGCATACATGTGTAACAATTATTTCTTTATGTGTTTCATCTCAGTTTGTGTTTATTCCTGGAGATAATGATGTAGGAGGAGAACATGAACCATTAAATGTAAAGAAATTGGAAAGATTTCATGAAACTTTCAACCAGGCAGAAGTAGTTCATTTGCAGCATGCTGATGTCTATAAGGTAACTGATGGTGTTATCAATGGACTACAATATATCTACCTTACTTAAAATATTAGTAAACAACAATGACAATTTTCTTCTAGTGTTATTAAAATGACTGCTGCTATTCTTATATATTGCAAACATTGATTTAAAGTGCATTCTTTCAGGTTAACAGATTGGCATATACAATTCCACGAATAGAAAAGGCATTGGGGCAGACAAATGCAAACAAAACTCGTTTGATTTTCAGCCATTTACCATTACTGTTTATGCCATCAGGATTTGTGCAGCAGGTAAATAAACATACTTTATCAAATCATATGATTGCTTTTTGACATTCTCTACTTCAAAAGTCTGTTCTCTAAACACTTCAGCACATGGCTGAGGTTAAAATTGGTAGACCCACATGCTTGTGAGATAGCTCTTGAGCTATACTTATTTTCTAAAATAAAGAGAATCGGAGGTTGTTACACTACATCACTAAAAGGTGCTTACTTTGAACGCATTTCGGGAGAACGGTTTGCTCCCATTGTCAGCTTGTTTCCATCTGATTTTGCCAGTTACTGTCTGGGGGATGTGTGTGGTTAGAGGTGTTCTCTGGTGCCAGGTTGATGAACCTCCAAAGGCTGCTGGGTGGCAGTAGTTCGAAATTCATTAGGTGATTCCTGTGTTTGACGATATGTATTTTTTTCCAGATGTCCAATTCATAGCTGTTGTTGATCGGTTTTAAGAGTTTTATGTTTGGAGTGATTTCATGGTCTGAACACCAGATGTGCTACTGCTGATTTATCCATCTGTTTTTGGTAAATGCATCTCATATGCTCTTTAAGTGTTATTTCAAGATTTCTTTTGGTTCTTCCTATGTATATCAGGTTACAGTCATTGCAAACTGTTTGATATATACCAGCTGACTTATCGTTGAGGATAGGGTCTTTTGTTCTGTTGCATAGTAGTTTCTGTATATTGTGGTTATTCTGTGGATGTTATATTCCTTGAAAATCCTTTGAAATTTATGAGTGTCCAAGGGTGGTAAGTGAACTTTCTGTATGTTTGTGGTTTTTGTTGTCTGAGTAGTCATTTGTTAGATGTATTTCTGTCTTTCAAACTTTTTAATCTTCTTATCTATTGTTGTTTTCTGGTATCCATTCATGGTGGCTATGTGGATAATGTGTTGGTATTCTTTCTGGTATTCCTCTTTCTCCAATGGTATATGTACTAACCTGTTTGTAAAGCTATTTTAATTGCATGTTTTAAATTCAATAATTTTAAAGCATCTTCTGTAAGTTCTTTTGGAACTATAGCAAAAATATCATCTACGTACCTATACCAGGTTTTGAATAGATGTGGGAAAGATTTAGTAATATGGCATTCAAAATGGCTCATATATAGTTCTGCTAAAAATGGTGAAAGGGGGTTTGTTTAAACATTTTGTTGTGCAATGAAAAGAAATTCTGGTCCAGTCATAATTTTGTTAGTTTTAAGTAATCTTCTGTTTGTGCTCTAGGGGTGTCATTGTTTAATATCCAAGTTTCTAGGAGTGATAATAATTCTTTTGGTATGCTTGGGAAGAGTGCAATGACTTCAAATGATACCATCACATCATATCTGTGGGTGATATATTTATATCAGAAAGGCGACTGGTTAATTCTAATGAATTTTTTATGCTTAGACTTTTGTATACAGGCATGGAGTTGAAAGTATTTGAAAGCCGTTTTCTAGTTTATATGTGGGAGAGTTTATGTTGTTCACTATGGGCCTCATTTTGTTACCAAGTTTGTGTATTTTTGGTAGTGCATATAACCTGGGTATGGTGGGAAAATCTGGTTTAATTCTGGATTTTTTGGTTTCTATTCAGTGTGTTTTGAAGTGACTTGATGCATGCTTTTAATGGATTTGTGTATTCTGGGCTACATAGTAATTGCATAACCCTAGTTTCATAATCTACTTGGTCTAATATCACTAATGTGTTTCCTTTGCTTTGGTGTATACTACATTAAATTATGACACATCACTGTTACTAGCTTCTCAAACTTCAAATTAATACTTAATTTTGTTTTATCTAATGAGTGTATGAGAATAAGCAAAGAGAGAAATTTCTTCCAAGATGCAAGGGAATGCTTTTCAGAGAATTTTCTCTATCTCAACTAACCTTTTATTTGAAAAAAATCTGATGTGGCACACCTGCACAACTCTCTCCGCCCATTGCCATTTCACAGGTATCCCTTGTATACGAGTGTTATATTATTCCTATAAAAAGTGAATGTTATCTTACAGGTTGTTTACCTCAATGATTTCAAATTTAGGCTATTTGGACAGTATTATAATGCTCCAAAATTATATACAATATGCAGAAACAACAGTCAGCTGGAAAAAACAGCATCATAACAGTCATCAAAAGGATGAATTTTTGTTACCAGGGAAGCTTGATGAATGAGCTGTAAACAAATGATTGCCCACATTCATACATGCTGAAATGGAAACGTGTCTTGGAAATTCATACAAAGCATATTTTGAAAATTGCTAAAGCTACTAAAAAGGTTATCTGGCAGAAATTTATTTTAATGAGCACTAAATTTTTTTTTTCTGTAGTACATTTTTCTCTTCCCCTTATGGTGTCTCAGATATACAAAATTAAAGATCTATTTTATTCTTCAAGATAATATTTCAAACATGTAATATTTTAATAAAAATTGTTGGTTAAATTTTTGAGAACCCTTTAACTTTTATGGTCATATTAGGGACTTTGAATTTACAAACAACTGATGGTATTTGTAACTCATCTGTAGGATTTTAACATTGGATTTATTCATTTACGCTGCAAAACATGCTTGAATTCACTCCCACATTTTACTTCCAGACTTTGCAGAAGGAAGGAAATAATTCTAATTAAAGAAAAATTCCCCTGACGTAGTCAGGAATCGAACCCGGAACGTCTGGGTTGAGAAGCCAGTTTGCTGAACTCTTGACCACAGAGGCAGTATATTTATGTTTTTAATTTTGAGTTATGTGATCTATCTTCTCCCCCCCCCCTCTCTCTCTCTCTCTCTCTCTCTCTCTCTCTCTCTCATCTTTTCATAAAAATTGTGAAATGTTTGAATTTTTCAATGGAATGCAATACTGTTTTAGCTAAAATATATAAGCATTAGAAAACGTACTTGGCAGACAGCTATCATTCACTGATTTATAAGGGCAAGGTATGATGGAACGCCCAGGTAGTCATATAGAATTACACTTCTGTCAAGTCTTAGAAAGATTTTCACAGGACTTTCAACTGACAGAATTAGTGAATGGACTGGCAAAAATAAATTAATGTCTTCTTTTCAGAGTGGTTGTAGAAGGTACGAAGATCAACTTATAATGTATTAATAATCAAAAAATTAATTGCTAAATACCTGTGAAAGAAATTAGACTATTCAGTGTATAAAGACCTAGAGAAAGTTTATAACAGGATAAATAGAGATGCATTGTGATACATACTTTGGGCTAAAAGAATGAATAAAGGTATGATTAGATTGCTTGAAGCAATTTATAAGTATAACACATTTGAAATGTATGGGGGGCATGGGAGGGAGAAGAGAACAATGTGTGTTGGTCAAGACATAGTAAAGATAAAGTTGTGAATGAAGAAGGTTTAAGGTTAGTGGAGTTTTGTGACAACAATGAGCTGGCAATTTTGAATGGGTGTTGGGATGATGTATCAGGTGAATTTACTTTTTCAAGTACATTGGGGAAAAGCAAAGCAGATTTTGTAATCTGTAGTAGAGAAATATTATCTAGAGTGTGTAAGTTTAAAGTGTCAAATTTGGCTGGCACTAGTGCACATTTCCCATTGGAACTATTTTGGACAGTGGAAAATGATGTTAGTGAACAAATATAAGGAGGGATGAAGGTAGACAGAGAGTAGAAAGCTATAAGTGGATCTAGGTGAGGATTTTGATTACATGTTGGATTCAGCAATGAGTAAATTGTGCATATATGGTATAGAGTAAATGACGCTGAGGGGGAAAAGTGAGGTAGCAATTGAGCTCTGTGAATTTGTATTAAAATAGGCAGGTAGAAATATGAAGACAAGTAATAAGAGGGTGAAGAGATTAGGTGATAATTGGTTTAATGATGAATGTAGGGGATGAGAGGGTTGGTATGAAGTGCAGTGATTGGGTGGAGGGAAGGTAAGGAGGAAAGAAAAGTCATGTTAAATTTGAAGAGGGGGTGCAGGTTGTTGCTTGAGCAAAAGAAGCAGGAGTGGGGGAGAGCAAGGGCCATAGAGATTGGGAAGAGTATTGTACAACAAGCATGGAAAGTTATTAGAGAGTGCACTAAGAATAGATAAGTGAACACTCTTATTACTTCAAATGATTGAGTTGTATATTTTCAGAGTTTGTTTGAAAGGGAGGGGAATTATATAAGGGGATGGAGTATGGAAGTACATAATACATATGTGGAGGAATTGGATGGGCCATTTAATGCACAGGAAATACTAAAGCAAGTTCAGGAATTTAAGAGAAATAAAGCAGCTGGAATTGATGGGTTGCCCACAGAATTTTTGAAAATGTGGTGTGAGGATTGAGAGAGACAGGGGTGTTTAACAAGGTTACTGAACTTAATAAAGACAGGGGAAGGGTGCCTAAGAACTGATGATAGCAATTATAATTGTCCACTTATAAAGGTAAAGGTAGTGAGGCAAATCCAAGCAATTACACAGGGATATCATAATGTCAATTGTGGGCAACATTTTTACAGCAGTGGGAAGAAATAAATAGCAGATTTTTGCCATTTCAGGCTGGGTTTACATGGAGTAGGAGAACAATCGATAATATTGTGGTGATTGATATACTGATAAGTAAATATTTAACAAGGACAAGGGGTAAATTGTATGCCATTTTTGTTGATTTGGAGAAGGTATATGATAGAGTGATAAGAGAAGCATTTTGGTGCAAAGTACAGAGTAAAGGCATAAGTAAAAGAATGATTGATTGTTGAGAGAGTTATATCACCAGAACACATTTTATGTAAGATGTGAAAGGAATGAAGTGACAAAGGAAGTGGTGCAAGACAGAATTTTAAGACAGGGATGTAAACTCAGTCCAGTGTTGTTTAATTTATTTATTGATGATATACTGGAAGAGGTAAAATCATGACAATGGTAGAATCAATAGCAGTAAAGAGTTTAAAACTGACCATAGGTGCAATTGAATGATACCACAATAAATGGGGATTGAAGATGAATCAGAGGAAAAAAGGGTCGAGATCAAGTAAGCAAGAAAAGTGGTTTAGGGAGGGCAGAGAAATTCAAATTGTTAGGGAATTTTCATACTTAGAACTAAAGTTATCTAGCACGAGAAGATGGGTAAGACAGATAGTGGTTAAGGGCAGACTGGCTATGAGCATGGTAAAGAAATGTTTGTATATAGCACCAACAATGAGTGTAGAGTGGTTTGAGAGAGCACTGGTAGTCTAGGTGGATATATGGAGCAGAAATTTGGGGGATTGAAGAAGGGTGGGAAAAATTGAATCTGGTGCTGAGAGAATTTTGTAAGACAAGTTTAGGTGTCCTACAATATACAGTTAATGTGGGAGCAATGGCAAAATTAGGGAGGGTTAGTGTTAGAGGTCAGATTATGGAAAGAGCACTCAAGTATTTATTTCACATTCAGCATTTGCCAGAGACAGATATTCTAAAAGTATGTTTAAGGTTCCAGGAGAATAGGGTGGAAAGTAATTTATATTTGGGGAAAATTATCAATTGATCAGGAATGGTTTAGGAGATGTGTGGTCCAGGATTAATAATCCTAATAAGGGGTTTTGGAGAGAAGTAAGGAAAAGATTTGAGGATATGGATAGACATAATTTATGTCCGCAGATGAGAGGGGAAAAAAATCATTGCAATGGTACAATGAGGTGAAGGAAAATGTAGGAAAGGAAGTGTATCTTGAAGTCTGTATTAGAAATTGGAGAGCAGGGATTACTTGGTTTCAATTAGGGATTTGGAAATTAAAAGATTTGAGGGGGGAGTGAGGCAGGGATTGTGCACAATTTATGGGAAGGAGGAGAATGAATTGCAAATAATGTTTAAATGTAATGGGACTGATGAATGGAGAGCAGAGTTGATCCAGAAGAAGTGCTTGAAGAGAAGTAGTGAGGTAGGCATAAAGATTTTCAAGGATTGAGGGCAGTTAAGAGATATAGGGGAATGCTTATGGAAAGTTAGAGTGAAATGGATAAGGAAATTAGAAAAGGAGTGAATTAAGGGATCAATTGTGAACAATATTTATGTAGAGTTGTTCTAGTAAATGAGTGTACATATCAAACGGGTTATGGTGGTACACCCATATATGGCCAGAGCCAAAAGTGGTAGCCACCAATTTATTGACCTTAGCATTGTAATTAAATAAAATAAAAATATTAAGATTGTAACCAAAGGAGGGGAGACAATTGTAAAATGGCCAGGGCGAGAGGCAATTGCTCCCAATCTGATTGTAATAATCTTGGCACTCAATGAATATTTACATTTACAGTGGGAAAAGCAGAAAACGTTAGATTTAGCTAAGTGGAGGCTGATAATGACTTTTTTGTTAAGGAAATGCCTAGATTTTGCATCCAATATGAGTGCAGCTTGGTGTGAAAGAGTATACAGTGTGCAATCAAGGTGAACCTATGGTATAGAGATATGGGTGGGTACTTAAAGTGTTTTATAAAACTATGCTAGGTATTTCACAAAAATGCAGTTAATGCTATGCCCTATTAGAAATGAAAAATGTAAGAGTGGGTGGTGGAGAAATTATGAAAATATTTGCTCAGAATGCAACAAATGTCACATGGTCACATTTTGAAAGAATGTTTAAAATTTCAGGAATCCACTTTAAGAGAAGCAAAGCTGGGCAGGAAAATTTGGATATGAACTGATTTGGAATGGAATGGAATGGTTAAAAAAATACAATTTGCTGAGTGGATTTTGGAAGATGATTACAATTAGATTTGAGGACATAGACAAAATTTGCTGCTTTTGGAGAGAAAAGTTCCTTGTTGTTGCATCGAGAATTAAAAGATGGCTATATGAGCAAGGGTTATACAGATGTAATAAATAAAGAGAGGGAGGGTTTAGACTGGGAATATGGAAATGAAAGGGATTAAAAAAATAACTTGGAGCAGAGTTTATGCTCAGTGTGCAGAGGTAATGAGAACGTCATTCAAACTCTGTTTGAATGTCCAGGAACAAGAGAGTGGAGGAATCAGCTATTTAAAGAAGAATGAGTCTGGTTAAGATCTGAGATAGTGCTAAAGAACATTTTGGAGATGAAGCTCAAATAAGGAATTTAGGAAATATCTGTATTGATTAGGGAGTGACAAACTTTTATTTTCAGATAATGGTTACAACTGTCATAGTTACGGTGATTAATGGTGATATGTAACAATTAAGTTTTTGTTTTCATGGTTATCACTTTCATAGTTACATTACTTTAATGGATACCAGTAATGATTAGCTGTAACTACATTTCAATGTGGACAATGTTGAGATACAGACTTACTTTGTTATTTGATGCAGGAAGTTTCTCTAGCTGTGTTAACACTTTGATTACTACAGTGGTTTATAATTGTAAAATGCATTCGCACTTGCTTCTACATTTTGCACATATACACAGGTTGTACAGGTGAACAGGTATATATAACTTAAATATAAACATTGCATTCTGCAGATATAGCAAAGTAAAATACATCATTATTTCCAACATAAACATGACATATATGATATGTCATATAACAACTTAAATATTCTCTTAGAACATTAGATAAAACATGGTAATGAGTTGACATTTTGAAAGGCAATGTTGCTAGAGAAGAAAAACATGTCCAAACACACATTATTGTCTAACATTTCAAAATATGCAAATAATCTTAGTTGGTTATATATATATATATAGGAAAGCAGGTAATTAGTAGGCATTTTTCTTGCCAGATGATATATAAGATCCACAATGCCACTCATGATCTCTAGCAGAGGAGATTAATACTGTGTAGCAATTGAGGTAACTAGTTCCTGATAAGTGATACCAATGCACTTGCAGTGAATGACATAACCCAGACTGAGTAACCATTAATAGGATAAGTAGTTACTGTCTTCGTTACTTTGGTAACCGTTAGTGGGTAATGTTACTGTCTGTTTCTAATAATAATAATAATAACAATAATAATAATAATAATGTAAGTATGTATGTATAATTTATTTAGTGATTGGAAATTTGTTACAATCTCATGCCTTCATCAAGTACAATATAATAATCTATTTTTACAAATAATTACATCATAAAGATAACAATTCAATAGCTTACATATACATAAAGATATAGTTAAATATTGCTATAGCATCCTATTTACATTGTGATGATGATGATGATGATGATGATGATGATGATGATGATGATGATGATGATGATATGGGGTTAAGGGCGCTAAACATCTAAGGTCATCAGCGCCCTTACAATGTATAAAATTTAAAACCCAAAAACAAAAACAGTACACAAACCTGCTATGTCAAAAAACTAAAAAACAAAACACCAATTTCTAAAAATTATTTACATTGGTATCTATACCTTATATCTAAAGAACTCAAAAACACTCTTGTATATTATAAATACAGTGATCAATTAAAAACCTCTTAACCTGCTTTCTGAACCTTGGTGGATGCTTGTCATTAATTTTTATTGTAACTAAATTTAAATCAGGATTCTTGTATGTAATATAGAGTTTACCTTCCCCCCCCCCATTCTGGTGGCTTGTAGGTGAATGTTATTCCTACATCTAGTGGAATGCTCATGTATGATGCTACTTGAGTAGAAGTAGTGAATGTTGTTATTTATAAAGCAAACCATTTCTAAGATATACAAACAGGGAAGGGCGAGTATATTGTTTTGTTTAAAATGTGTTTTACAATGTTCAGTTCTCTTTAAATTAAATATGTTTCTAATTATTTTCTTTTGTGTTATAAATAATTTATTTACATCGGTAGAATTTCCCCATAAGATCATACCATATGCAAGCACTGACTGCACATAGGAGAAATATATAATTTTTATTATATGAGGATTACAGATATGTTTTAGCACTGTGAGTATGTAGTGTGTTCTATTAACTTTTGATGTAATGCATTGTATGTGTGGTTTCCAGTTTAAGAATTTGTCGATAGTTATTCCTAAAACTTTTGTGTCTGATACGTGATGAATTATTTTACTATGTAGGTAATTACTGGTTCAGTATTCACATTCCCTCTATTAGATACTGCAAAGCTCATGCAAAAGGATTTCTTGCTGTTTAATGCAAGTTTGTTTGTGAACAGCCATTGCATCAATTTTGTTATAACACTACTGCCTGTTGTTGCAATTCTGAGCAAGTATCTTCCCTAAGTATACAGCTGGTGTCATAAGCACACAGGATAGTTTCTCCATGAGGTATATTGAGTGGTAAATCATTTGTGTAGACTAAAAATAGAAGAGGTCCAAGATTAGAGCCCTGAGGAACCTCGCCTTTTACAGTTATAGAAGTGGAACTAATATATTGGCCACTGGTATTATTTCTTGTGCCGGTGACTTGTTTTCTATTAGTGGGATACGACTTGAGCCACCTCATATACCATAGGCTTCCAATTTGGATAACAAAAGAGAGTGGTCAACTAAGTCAAGTGTCTTACTTAGATCTATGAATAAGCCAAGTGTGGATTTGCCAGCATCAACTCCTTCGAGCATTTCTTTAAAGAAGGAATAGAGAGCATTAGATATGCTCTTGTTTTTTCTAAAGCCATTTTGATGGTTACTGAACACTTCCATAAAAACTACAATTTGATTATACATTACAGTTTCCGGTATTTTTGAGAATCCGGATTGCAGGAAGATTGGCCTATAGTTATCAACATTTTGAGGGTTATCCGACTTGAGTATAGAGACTATTCTAGTTGATTTCAGTTTATCAGGAAATATCCCCGAACATATTGAGGTATTACATATGTCCAGTAGGGGATCACAATATAGTTCATGGAGGATTTAATTATACATTCAGGCACTTCATCAGGACCGACCGAGAAGGAATTTCTTTTGGATTCATAATTATGATTATTTTATTATGAGTCACTGGTTTGAGGAATATGTCTTTTTCATTTCTTTTCAGTTTAAAATATTTGTTAGTGCCAGTTTGTGGTAATGTAACTCTGTCCATAACAGTATTGAAATTATTGTTGAAAATATTAGCGATGTCAGCTGGATTATTAACTATTTACTAAGTAATTACAAAGTCTTAGGCTGCCCACTGATACTGGCTCAATTATCCATCTGTATTACAAATTTATACAAAGATTATACATATCAATTTCCTGTATACATATATAAGCACATATACATATTTAATTATTTTCTCTTTTTTTATAATCAAATTTAATTTGTTTTTTACTTTGAATAGGTATTTACCTATGTTCTTATAATTTTTTTTTTCTAAAATACACTTTAAAGCAACTGTTCTGTTCATTTTAAGCCATGTTTTATCTAAACTTTCAATTCTCCATACCTCAGTTTCTTTACATGAGAACAGTATGTGCTCAGCATTTTCTCTTCCCCTACATAATAGTCATTCGCCTTGCATATAAGCATTTCTTTGCCCTTTTAACCTCCACACTCCAGTTCTTTACCATACAATCCACTCTCTTTCTTCTTTACTTGTATTGTCTATATACCTTTCTGTTTCCCAGCTGTTTTTCATTGCGAGATAAAACTTTAGTGACCTCTTCTGTGTTAGTTCAAATAATTTTTGTATCTCCACTCTTTAAAAATTTTTCTTATATCCCATCAGAAACATTCAATGTTGGCTTCTCTCTTTCTCCATACATCTCCAAAGCCTTTATTTTCCAAATTAATCCTAAGATCTTTTGTCCAACTTATATTTTGTAAGCTTATTTCTTGATAGTTCAAACACGGTTTTAATAAATTCTCATTGTCTAAATTCCAGATCCTTTACCAGTGCTTTAGAGCTCTTTCCATAGTTGGTCATTTTCTTACTACTCTTCCCATTTCAATTTGTGCAATTTTTTTAATTGCTGCAACTGGCAATTCTAGAATCTTCTTGCAAAACATTCTGTGTGCAGAATCTACAATTTCTCATCCATCATTTAGTCTCTACAGCTCGACACCATATATGTGGTATGTGGTATCTGGGTCTCTTCTACTGTGCTATATAAACTTTCCAACAAATTATACCTCCAAATCTGACATTTTGTATAGGCTGCTTTTCCTTTTGCCAGTGCTTATCTATACTGATCTCTCTTGTTTCTTCCATTTGCCTTCATCTATTTTAATTCCCAACTTTGTACAGTCTCATACCACTTTGTATTTGTTTATTCCTCCCTCCCTCCCTCCCTCCCTTCCTTCCTTCCTTCCTTCCATTTCTCATATCTACTCAGTTTGTTTCCTTTCTTGAACACTACAATTTGTGTTTTTTCTTTATTTATCTTTAATCCCCATTGTGTGCATCAGTTATCTATTTCTTGTAGGGTCAATTTTAAATGGTTTACGGTGATGTTGATGGTGTATCTCCTGACATCACAACTGTTGTCATATCCCATGTTTTGTCACTTCGCAGCTTGAAGCCATTCTTTGTACCATTTCTGTTTTTTTCACTGATGTTCCTGACATTGATGTATCTCCTGACTTCTAACTGTTGTCATATCCTGTTCATATCACTTCTTGCCTTGATGCTGAACCTTTTACCATATCTTCTTGTCATTGATGTATGCAATTCCTGTAGATCGCTGAATTTTTGTTCACTTATTTCCTCCCTAGCTGGCCCACTTCTCCGTATGTCCTTATCTGCATTTGCTACTTCGATCCAAAGTTGGAAATTTCTGATGCATGCTTGTTTGCCTGCTGCTCTAGCTTCCATCATCTGCCAGATTAAATTTACTTTCAGATCTCTTTGGGCTGGCGTTAAATCCTTGTTAATAGATATGTTTGAGTCTTTCCACATTTTTGTTTTTCCTAGTATTTCATATATTAGGTATCTGTGTTGTTGAGAATTGTGCAATAATTGGTCTTTTCCCAGTATGTCTTCCTACTCAGTATGCATCCACAATCTCCCAGCCTTTTAAATCCATTTCCAATTTGCCTTTCAGTGTTTGTGTAATTCCTGCCACTGGCAAAGTACCTCTTCTCTCTTTCATACCTATAAAAACTGAATTGAAGCTTCTTCTCATCTGTTCTTTCTATTTTTTATTTTATTTCGTCCACTTCTCTTATTTTCTCTTTGCATTTCTTTCCCATCATCTTTATTTCTCTAGCTATTTTTATCTTGGTTATTCTTATTTGTTGCTCCATGTCATCCATTTTGTTAAGTTTATCTGCAAGGTTTTCTAATATTGACTATCTCCTCTAGTCCCAAATTTTGTTCAGTTCCTCCTATCATTAGTGACATTAAAATGACCCTTCCCATTAGAAACAGTTCATCATACTTCCTCCTCCTGGCCTTTTGATGAATTTCAAGGTTAATCCTAGTCAATGATCTTTGATTGTATTGGATAAGATTTGTGGTATGAAGTTGTTGGAGTGTGTAGTAATCAGGAGTATATTAATGAGTGTATTATTTTAAGGTGTAAATGTTTTGTTACATGGTCAGATTTTCATGTCTTGAGAAACAGCCAGGGCTGAAACCAAGCCATGAAGATTGCAACGCTGTATTTGTAGTACTAGAATAAACATGCATACATAGCAGAAAAAGTAAAAATTGCTGTTGCTTTCAGTTTACCCCAAAACTACTTACTGGAGATAATTGTATTATAAATATGTACATCTTGAATCTTCTGTAAAATGCCTGTCCTTGTTCTGTTTGTGAAAGTTCATATAACTGGGAAATCATATAATATAAAGGAAGTACTAGAGGAAATTTTTATGTTTTGTTGAAGTAAATATTTGCCAAATTACTTACATTTTCAATGCTTAAGTTCTAATCCAAGAATCTTCCATTGTTTACAAGTAAAAATGTAATAGTATATCCAACTTGCATGATATTTAATGGTTTCTAAAAATTGAGCAGAAACTAAGCATCCCTAACACCTTAGTTTAAACAACATTTGCAAGCCAAATGTGCAAAATTTGGATTTAAGCATGGTACATGGCTGCTTTTTGTGGGAGGGGACTGCAGGCTTGATTGGATTCCACACAAAAGAAATTACTTAACTTCACATTTATGCTAATATAGATACCAGTTTCTTTAAACACACCTACTGTGCTACTAATTTTTGTAAAACTCCATTTTGTTATGACTATCAGCTGTTTGCACTCTTACCTAGGTTGTGACCCAGCTCCGTCCCCATGCAATATTTACTGCTCATGACCACAAATCTTTGCATGTTTCTGCTGAGACTGAGACTGGAGAAGACAGATCAGCAGAAATGCTACCTCCTGGTGCAGGTCCAGTATGGCAATTCCAGCTAAATGCTGGTATTACACATGAAATCATGGTCCCTACTTGTTCATATCGAATGGGAGTGCTTGATATGGGTTATGGTGTAGCAGTTTTCGGTATGTATCAGTCTCACTTCATTCTTTTCTTTTGTATAATAAATATTTTTTTTAATAGTATGTGCTCATTTAAATCAAGCAGATCAACCAACATTGATCAGCCTTCAATGTAGAGTTTTGTATTTTATAAAATTGATAAAACTAGCAAGAAGAAGCTGAAATTGTATGCATATCTAATTCCTTAATTATAAGTTAACTTATTTTTATTTCCCATCTTCTTACTTCATATACATTGTGCCCCACTGAGTCATTACCAATAACAAGTGTGAATATCTCCTCACTTAGTTAAGTTGGCAACATGATTTTCATTCTTCTCTTGTTTAGAAACTCTTCAAGTTTTTGTATCAATAAAAATTATGACACTAGTGAACCTGCACATGGTATGACAACACAGAGTTAAAATGCTGGAATTCACAGTTCAGCAGAAAGTGAAATGTTATTGGTTAGCAAAATTAAACTTCCCAATTGCAGTGCAAAGAAAGAAGATTTAGGTAAGAATATGGTGCAAATTTTCCAGAGCATCATATCACTGTGAAATGTATAATCAGCTCTTAAAAACAGGTTCTATATTAAGAAAGAAGAGAGGGTGCAAAAAAGGCAGTATCTGAAATTAAAGTTGATTTTAGACAAGCATTTCAGTGCAGCTTGCAGAAATCGATTCAATGGGCCAGTTTAGAACTGGGTATTCCAAAGTTCACTGTTTACAAATTGTCCATAAAAAAGCAACTTAAAGCATATAAAATCCAAATTGAGCAGAAGTTGCAACCAAATGATAAACCCAAATAGGCAGAGTTCACCAATTCATTGTTATCTCACACTGAGATGACAATGGATTCCTTAATCATGTCGCATTCTCAGATGAAGCCACCTTTCACATGTCTGATAAAGTGCACCAGCATAAATATATAATTTGGGGAGAAGAAAATGTACACTTCATAATTGAATATGACATAACAGCCCTAAAGTTAGCTTGTGGTGTGCTTTGACTTGTGATTCTGTCATCAGCCTTTCTTCCTATCTGAAACCACAATGACAGGAAGAATATATTTAGACATGCCTGATAACTAACTCAAATATCAGAGAGGTTCTTCTTTCAGCAAGATGGAGCCTTTCCACATTGCACATATCACGTTTGAGACTATCTCAACACAATTTCCAAACAGGTGAATCAGAATATCATGGCCTCTAAGGTCATGACCCCCTTAAATTTCTTTCTTTCTTTGGGGATACATAAAAACCTTTGTTTATCGAACTCAGGTAGAGGACCTGGCTGACCCCCAAAGGTAGATATAGACATTTGTGCTTCCGTCACACCTGTATTGCTGCAGAACATGTGGAGAAATTAAATTAAATTGAGTTTTATTTATGGACGCTCTTTAACTGCTGTGGTTCTTAGCGTCCCATTCTATATTGGGCGTGAAAGGCCGTTAATTTTGCTCAGAGGCCTCTTTATCAGGCTTGAGGTTCTTTTACGTGCCATAAATCTACGACACGGGACCACCGGCTTTACTTCTCTTCCAAAGGAAACCATGCTAAGGATTTTTACGCCCGAAAAAATCCATTGCCCTCCGCCGGGTTTGAACCCGTGACCTTGGGAACTAGAGGCTAGCATGGTACCACTAGTCCATGGAGGACGATGAACATGTGGAGAGAGAATAGTCTTGCTACCAGAGACATCCTTGTGGATATCAAATAAACATGGTGAGCTTTTGTAATATAAAATCTAAGTACAGTTATTCTATTACTATTAGCACAGGAGATATTCACACTTGTTATTTGTAGTACTTCAACAAGACAATTGTATTTGTGGCACAATGATTATGCAGAATTATTTTCAGATCATGATATTTATTCAAAAGAGGGATTCTTTTATGTCTATTCTTAGACATGCAAAATGTGTACATTGATGCAGTTAAAACAACTAAATGCAAATTGAGTCAGTTAAATTCATAGTGCATTACTTACTAAGAATATTTAGTGGAACATGTTTCAAAAGTGTTTGCTTTCATCCAAAACTGGATGCAGAGTGCTGCTGTTTTCTGATGGAGATTCATTGAACCTTTTAGTGAGGATGTCTCCAGTGGATATTTCAAAGTTGAATAAGTGATTTTGGTTTTGAGCTAATTACATGATGTTCTTGCTGAAAATGTGCTGCCACTTCTGATTTTAATTTCCGCCTGTAAGGGATATTTCTGAAATCTTCTTTTACGTGCGTCCAGGGCCGCTCAGATAAATTATGGCTCCCTAAGCACTAACTTCATCAAGTCCTACATTATTATTATTATACAAAATAGTGAAGTACAATGATGGATATTGATGTACTGTAGTCTGTAGTGCAGTAATGTTGAATTTTTGTTTTAAGAATGCATAAATTTAATACCTGATAATAAAGTTACTTATTGAATAATAATCATTTACTAATACTAATGTCAAATACTAACTTCTTAAGTGAATATCTTGAAGACTTATTGCATGACACATTTTAAAGAGAGGTTTGGATGTGGTGTTATCATCTTCAATGTCGTTAGCATTATGTCATCTTGAATTTTCTAACTTTGGCAGTCACAAAATCATTCACTCAGAAGTTTAAGTCTGATGCTAATTCTGTTGACAAAATAGATAAATGGTTCCATTTCTCTTCTCCCAAAGTGGATCTTAAATGATTCTTTATGAGAGACAGTTTACTAAAACTTTTCTCGCAACACTAACTGACAAAGTGCAAAATAATCTTAAAGTAATACACAGTTCTGGAAATACTGACTGAAGCTTTATTTATAAATGAAATTCAAGAGGACAAGTAGAAATCCTCCGTTTCCAGACTTATTGACAAGATTTGGAAATGTCACTTTAAAAATATATTGGAAGTGTTTTAGTTCATTTTTAGTTTGTTGCTCAGATCTTTAGGGTATTTTGAAGTGAGATTCCTAGTTAAACTATCCAAATCCTCTTCTGACATTTCTCTTATGTAAAGAATCAGGTTAGGTTTGGCCCAAATCCTGAACTTCTTTAAAATGAACATTTAATTGGGATATGATATTTTCAGTGAGACCATTGGAAAAGTTCTCCTCCTCCTCCCCTATATTATGCTGTACTTCATCTTCATCAAAAAACACTTTTCTTTTCCTTTTTCGTTTATGTTTTTCAAATTCTGCACCAGTGTGCAGTTCAGCTGCAATTCATTAGCTTTTTCAAGGAAAGAGGGCTAATAAACATTCTGTTTCTGCATATGTACTTTAAGTTTGTTTATATTTTGCTTTCTTGCAGCAAAGTTATATCCTGGCTTTATAACATTGATGCAGTAATTTGTATCACAAATTACTTAAATGTAAATAATGATTGTAATATGAATATGCATTTTTATGTGACATTGATTTCAGATGTTTATTGATTGTAAATATTGTTGGAAAGTAAATTTATAAGGCTTTACTGAAACTGTCAATAATAGCGCAATAATGCAGCGAGGGGGGGGGGTGAGCTGTTTATCATTATTGGAAACGAGGAAGTTACGTAATGTTGGCGCGTTTTCGGTAGAAACTTCTGGAATGTGTTCTCCCTAAAGCATATGTATTCATAATTTTCATTGGATATTTAAATAGACGCTAATGTTGGCGCGTTTTATTAGCCAATAGCAGTTCATTTATAATCTTTAGGCGTATCTGGATGAAGGGGTATAAATAGAAGCCAAGTTAGAGGTAAAGTGAGTCAGTCCTTCAGTTCGCTGAAAGCATTCATACATTACACGTCGTCGTACACTACACGTCGTCTTCAGTCAGTCAGTTCGTCATACATCGGATATAGATTCACAAGTTACGCGCAGCAGAATTATGAAAGATCTAAAATATGGTAAAGTTAATTGTACAAAAGGTTGAAGTACGTTGATTAAAAGTGATCAGTAAGAAGTTATTATAACAGTTTCAGTTTGGCGAGTATCTAGATCAATATGTAAAAGTGATAGTGAACGTGTTCGACAATAAAAATTATAAAACAAATTTCTTCATCAGTGTTCTTTTTGGATAAAAGATTCCTTTCCGTTTACACAACCCTGATCAAGACACATGTTCGACCCAAGATAAGATAATAGCTAGCCGGAGGACATTTGAAATGAAATCAAACAAAAGCTAACACTGATGCAAATTGCTAACACAAGATGGAGCTACAAACCGAACAAATGAATGACGTCGCAAGATGGCTTCAACACACGTGATGTAAACAAACATTATAAGTAATACCGTCGCAAATTGGCTACCATAACGTGGGGCTACAATAATGTTATTATAAATTGGCTCCTATACGTGGGGCAGTTAAAGTTATGAAACCAAACAAAACAAAAGCAGCACAATATAAGATCTTCAAGTTCTAATAATTTATGTAAAAACACATTACGTAAGCACCATTCGCTACAAAATAACACTCATAAAATTGATCTTCAAAGGATATGTATCTCTCAAATTATTGAGAGAACAATATTCTTAAATTTAGTGAAATAATCAATCAATCCTTTTACTTCTTCTACAGTTTCTTTGATCAAGTTACAGTCTATCTTAGCACAATGAAGACATGGTATTATCTTTCCTAAAGCTTTCACAGCAACTGCTCTTAACTCCATTGAGTTTCTGAAAGTTTGTCAAGTGACCTTCCTGTGTTCTGATTAGCCATCTCCCAAGACTGGCACTAAATAAAATTGTACGATTAATTTACACAATTGAAAAACGTTACAAACTGTGTAAAACTTCTGGCAGCATGGACGCCTGAGATTAAGAGAGTGAGGAGCACAAGGTAGGCAAGTTGCAGATGGAACAATCTAATTAATGATAACTTTAACTCCTTTGCTGTGGCCAGGCATGTTGGTACCAACATAACACTGACTTCAGTAGTCCCCTATATCAATGTTGTGATGTTTGAAATTTTCTATAATAGCATTTGCTATCTCTTGCCTGTTTTCTTGTGGAAATCAAAAAGCTTGAAGAACCTTCCATATATTTTCCATTCATTTTCCTCTTCATAATAAAAAACATATTTTACTATTAAAACATTCTGCTGTTTTTGATAGATCAGATGGTGCATCACACAGGAATAAAAAATACACAGTATTCTCTCTTTCTTGTAATATTTTGTTTGCACACAATAACAGAAATTCATCTTGTGCTATCCATGATAAATAATGGGCAATTTTTTATTTTCCTTTTGACAATTCGTA
Organism: Deroplatys truncata; assembly: GCA_030765065.1. Lineage (NCBI taxonomy): Eukaryota > Metazoa > Arthropoda > Insecta > Mantodea > Mantidae > Deroplatys > Deroplatys truncata. Next base: position 241,621,690 of record CM060975.1, on the reverse strand, counting down.
TATGAAGAGTAATTTGTAATTTTATTTCATCATCATTATTACAATAATACAAATAAAGCCTACATCTAAAATTATGTCTAGTGCTCCAGTTTTCTAGCTCCCCCATATTTAGCCCCTAGGCTGTATATATGGGATAAAGCTACTACACCATCTCTCCATTTTCCAAACTTTGCCCATTCTGCTGTACCTTTCTTAAGCTCCTTATCCACTTATCCCTGTGTTGCCTAAAAATGTCCCCATCATTTTAATTGTTTCTACTTTTGTGCTCCCCAACATTCTTAATGCTACTGTTTCTTTGTTTAACTTGTCCCATTTTTTAATCCATATAACCTCTCTCCACCTTTTAACCTTATCACATTCTATTGGACAATGAAAAGTACTACCCAATTCATCACACATAATACATCTCCCCGAACTATTATATCCATTCCTTTTTAAAAATATTACTCCTGTGCTCATCCATGCAAGACCTATTCTACCAAATTGATTGCATATATCTACATACTTCTCCCTTCCCCAATTTCTTTTAATTGATTTATACAAGATCAATGATCTTTTATCCTCAAAACTAGCCCATATCTCTTGTTTCTCAATATCTTCCACCCTCAGTCTCACTTCTTTCCAAAACCCACTGTTATTATATTTGTCTAATATGAAAATATTCCTCATGCCAATTTCTTTTAGTACATTTCCCATTTCCCCAATCCAACACTCTTCCCCTAAGACAGCTTTTTGGAACTGTATACATTCTTTTAATATATTACTATCTTCTAAATTTAAACATCTATACCAATACTTCAAAATTCTTTCAACTATTATACCTTTTCTCCCTACCCTTCCTAGCTCTGCCAGTGCCACGCCCCTTGCTGAACTCTTGGGTAAACCTAGAACTTCTCTACAAAACATTCTATGGACTATATCAATCTTAATCCATCCCTTTGCCACCCCCCATATTTCTATTCCATATAACATTTTTGACTCCACTACAGCTTCATATAGCCTTTCCAACCAGTTCATTGTTAGGGTGGGTGTTTTGCACAAGCAAACTCTTAACAGCTTTCATGGCTAGCTTTCCTTTCAGTGTATGAAGAGTATATTCTCTTAGAAATGGATCATATTTTATCCCGGAGTTCAATCACACCTAAGAAATTGTCATTTTGTGTTCTCCTAATCTGCTACTATTGTCTGTAGCGAGTAACATCCAGTAGCCTTTTCAGCAACTTTTGTATAAATTCTTGTGTTTTAGATATTTGTCTCTTTGAAAGCTGCTACCTATTCCAGAATCTGATAAACTGTGTTCCAGATTTTTCCAAGAGACATAATTAGTTTTATGGTTATGACTGTTCTCGTGCTGAGGTAGGCTCTCATATAAATATTTCCATTATAATCGAATATAATTAAATCCCTCTCGTTTGCTTAATCTAGATTTACAATATGATATTGAATCAGAATCTTTCAAACAACAGACATGTTCCACAGAAAAGCCTTTTTTTGAGTATCACGCCAAACTAACCAATCTCTTTTCATTTGATATTTTCCGGAAGAATATTTAGATTAAAGAGATGCTATGTAAATTTCCTTTTTTGTTCTTTCTTTCTCTTTTTTTCCCGATAATATTCTTGCACAAACTTTCACTATTTATTTCAGGCAAATCATCTTAATTATTCCTCTCGCTACATTTGTAATTAATTTTTGGTGGCCACTGGCCAGGATCTGAGAGGTTGAAGTAGACTCTGAGTTTGATATTTTATTAAAGTCAATTCTATTCTACCTTGGGCTGATGGTAAGAGTAAATAGATAGGTATCTGACATTCAAGAGATGTTAAAAGGAATGTGTTCACCTGAATTATCTTCTGTTTCTATATTTGATTGTGCCTTAGAATTTGACAGAGCTGTTGATGTTGAAGAAGTGGTTATTATTAACATGTGATTTATGATAACTAGTCATTAAAGCAGTTAGCTAAACATATCCAGTTCTTACTTAACTACTCCTTAAGCAATTATAACTGCACTGAATTATTTTAAGTTTATTCAGAACACCACAGACTAAATTAGCACTGTTATAAGGAAGGACTTTTACAACAATTCGCTGCTATTAATCACCAATCATGAACTTCAATACTGGACTTAACACGGTTATGCCACTTCTTGCTGGTAGTGTGTGCCTTTGTCATTGTTGATGATAATCATATTTAAGAGATTGGCTATGTATTTCACAATGCTATTGCTAGATTATAGCATGGAGATTGAAATAAAAATCGCCACTGTCAGAAGTACAAACTAATGTGCATAAGGCAATGATTGTGCGGTAATAGCAGCAGTCTGGAAACGGAACCTGCAAAATAAATTTTGAAAGTTTTAACAATTTAGCGGGTCATACCCAGTGTTTTAGCTTCTACTTTGATACTGGCTTGGTATGTGCATTGGCGTAGATCAAAATATACATCTTCCATGCACAGTGTGCAGTCATCTTCTTGTTAACGCTGTGCTAGAGGCACATAAAGTACAAGCCCAATGAAACTTGTTATTACCAATGTAGACACTGAACTTGAATGTACATGCACAACATTGTTGTGACAGTATATTAGCAGTTAAAAATATAGAATTTCATAAGTAGCAACGTGGTTCCTAAAGGTTGAGGCATGATAAATAGACCAAGGCCCAAAAGACACATTAAAATATGCAAATGCTCTTAATTTGTATTTTTTGGGGGTTTTCTAATAATATAATATATTTATGACTTCTAAACCTCCCAAAATCCCCTCCCTCCCTTTGGAGGACCCTGTATGGGTCACCAAACTTCTTTTAGTTTTCCAATGTAAAATTTGTAGCATTGTTTGCAATTTATTTTTATATTCCTGATTTTTTTCCTTTTGAAAATGGTGGCTTTTAATAATAAACTTCTTAGTTTCAATTTGAGTTACTATTCTTAGCAGCCAATAGAATGTTATGTTCTCTGAAGATTTTTTTTTTAATTTTTATCAAAAGCCAAAGGACTAAATCTCATTAAAATACCAGCACCCTCTCAATTGAAAAACAAATACCCAAATGTAAAGGACTCAACCAATTCAATTTGCATTTAACTGTTCCAAATTAAATTGATTTTTATTTATGGATGCTCTTTAACTACTATGATCCTTAGCGTCCCATTCTATATTGGGCGTAAAAGACCAGACATTTTGCTGAGGCCTCTTTATCAGGCTTGAGGTTCTTTTGCATACTGTAAATCTTTGACACGGGACCACCGGCTTTACTTCCCTGCCAAAGGAAGCCTGAAAAAGTCCATTGCCCTCCGTAGGTTTGAACCCGCGACCTCGAAAACTAAAGGCTAACGTGGTACCGCTAGACCTCGGAGGATGACATTTAACTGTTCCTTTTTATATTCCAAAAGTCTATACTATATGTTGCAGAATGTTTTCATTCCTTTTGGTAAGTGGTAAGTAGTGCAGTATTAAGAGTTCCTTTCATTGTTTCACTGTATGTAGTTTTAAAAACAAATTATTTTTATGCCTAGTACTGAAAGTGATATCTTTATGTGCAAATGAGAAGTTTACAGATAAGGCTTTAGCCAAGTCCAGTACTTCAAAACAAGTACATACATACCTAAAAGAAATATATTTCCTATACAAAGTGCAAGCAATATTTTTTCAGCAGAAACGTATTGAAATGTTATGTAAGCTAGTGAAATGAATGTATTTAATATGCCATATTACAAATTTATTAGGTTTGGATCCAAAGCCTGCCATTTTGAACACTATTATTTCAAGTGTTACGTTGTCTTTATTGTTGGCAATGCACAATATTATATCATCAAACTGTCATCACATGTTTGCTGTTATATTGTATTTGTAGCAGCACAATGCAGAATTCTGAAAACATAATATTAAAGCTATAATGTAGTTGTTTTTACACTGCTGTAGGAACTTTCCTGCATTGTTACTGAAAAGTGAATCATCTCAATGGATTTTTTTTTGTCTTTCTTTCTTTCTTCCCCTCAGTATGCATACTGGATATTTTAGCTTTCAAAGAAATTATCCGTAAAGGTATGCTTTTCCTGTTATGCTAAAAAGCATTCTCCTCCTCCTCCCTAAATGTTTGTGAGTTTTGCTTTCAATATATGCAGTAGCATATTGTTTACTGACAAGACAGTAAACATGTTCATAAAATGAATTTAACTTCTGCACATCACCAGTTAATCTGGATAACTAGAATTCTGCTGTATTTCTTAAAATGCAAGAGGGTACATAGTTTAAGACTCACTATTAAACATTCTTTTGAGGTACCTTAGAGTCCATGTACTAAATAGAATATAAGCATGTTTTGATACCTCTTAGCAGTGTAAAAATTTGAACTTAACTATGAACTAGTAGAAATCACTTTGAGACACTGTATTAATATGATCTATTTTTCATTCAGCATTATGTACATTTTCAGTTGTGGATGTAAGTAGTGATACAGAATAAAATGTATGCCATCATGTCTTAGTGGTTTTATTCTGACTGTAAGTACAGTACGTTCGCTTCCCCCTGCAGCTGGGCAACCACGTGCAAGTGTGGAGCAGCAGTAATATAGCATACATACGTGATGCCTCACTTTGGTGGTTCTCGTAAAACAGTCAGTTTATGCTTGTCTGTGCAGTGTAAAAGACACAGTCAGTGTTTCATTTATCTCTACAGTGTATAAAACGAAATGCAGTGTATAAGACATGTCATAGGTTGTTTTAAAATCCATTAATATGGCAATCGAGAAATTCATGCTTGAACAGAGTTTTCATGTATGACTTTTATGTAAAAACCAAGTCATGCAGAGCAGTGTGCAGGCAATTTCAAGACAAATTCCCTACATTCCAGTTCCAAATATAGAGATTGTCAGGCATATTGTTAATAAATTAAGAACAACAGAATCCCCAAACGCTAAATGTCCTAAGCCAAAGAGAAAAGTCCTAACTGAGGAAAAACTCATTGAAATTAATGCATCATATACTCACTCTCCAATTAAGAACAGAATTTTTGAATTTTGAAAATTACTGGAAGAACTTCAGTAGGTGAATGGAAATTTCATCAAAAGATGTCAGGAATGCATCAATGTAGATGGACACCACTTTCAACATCTTCTGCGACAAGGTTAGTACTCAAGTGATAACAATAAAGGAGTAGGATAAGCTTGAGGATTGATACACGTTGCTATCTAATGCTCCGTGCTTACATGTGATCATCTGCCCGGCCAGCCACAGGAGGAAGCAAACGCACATAATGCAGTGTGATTATGAATTAGTTTCTTTTTAAAAATTAGCGTAGGAAAAGTGTGTCTACTTAATTACAAAATTTAACACTATGTGTAATAATTCTGTGACTTTCTCTGACTATTATCATATATTTTCACTCTATTATACAAATTATTCGTCCAAAACTTACCTTTATAGATACCTCCTCCATTTTAATCATGATAAATACCTATTCACTAGAAATGTGAATCTAGTGAAAATGTGAACACAATAAAATGTGTTTTAAAATGCATTTTATTGTATTGATATTGCACAATCTTTACATAAGCTTACAAGAAACAAGAGACTGGATACTTAACATTCCAAGGTGTACTGTTTAAAACATTAACAAATTTGAATTGACAACAAATATTTTAGAAAAATCTTGTCTGTGTGATGACTTTCTATACTATTTGTCCTTTATTATTGTATTTCCTTTACAAATTATTCTTACAAAACCTTATTTTTCTATCCACTTCATGTTAATGTAAATGTTTGCAGGAATAGCTTCGTTACACATTTCATTTATTTGCAAAAGGATATAGAAGACTGAAGCAATAGTCAAAATTTTCAACAAGCAGATTGTGCTGGTTTTGAATTTCCTACTCTTTGCACATTGCCAGAAATAACTGAATGGTGACAGTACTTCAAATATGACAAAGCATTAAAACTTCAAACCGATAACAAATACTTCGGAAATGGCTAATGTTGCCTACAAAAAAGTATTTGAAATAAATTGTGTTTTAAAGATGTATATATAGTTTTTTTTGGGGGGAGGGGTTTGAGAAACCTTTTTTTTTTTGTTGTCTCTTATGGTTTACCAGTTATACAAAATTCTTTCTGAATATAGAGTACTTCACAGAGAATTTAAGATATGCATTTCCTTAGTCATGAAAGTATTTTAAACATGCAGGATTTGAATAAATATCATTATAGCCATTTTTAGAAGAAAGAAAAAAAAATGAAAGTTTTTACATATAAAGGGTAGTTTAGGATGGAAAGATTTTCTTGGAAATCTTTGTATCTAATCTTTGGAAGATGCTGAAATTTAGTGTTTGTCCAATTTTTTTATTTTTGGTTATGCTCCTCGCTGCTTTAGAAGTTTTTTATTCATTGGACCTTAAATCATTTATTTCTGGTGTAATGCTATTGGATTTTGGCTAGAATACTATAGTTCCTCTTCCTACTATAAGTACTAGAGAAAGTAAAAATATTTGCCAGGGAAAAGAATTATTTGGTGTAAATTGTACACTTAATGAGCTTTATGATCCCTGTAGTAGGTTTTTTTTATCTCTTTCGCAGTTTCCCAGTAATGGGAAATTCAGTGAGAATGAAGACTTCACAATTACAGAAAATTCAAAAAACATACATTTTATTTATCTGCCAATGGCTCAAGCATAGCTTTTTATCAAAATAATTGATCATTTTTAGAAAATAAAAATTAAACTTTCTCTATAGTAAATGTTTTCAGTGTGATACTTCCTGATGACTTGCTTTGCATCCTTAAACAATTCCTGACAAGTATACAATGGGGCATTTATCTGGCTTTTCACGAGTTATGCAGTTTAGAGAGAGGGAGAAATACACATACATACAGTTTTCTAAAAATGCCTTCAGGAGAGCATAAGCATGTATTTTTGTTGAAATCTTTATATTGAACTTTGGGTAAAATGCAGTACTTCCTGTATCTTGATACCTAGGAGGTACAGAAAGTAAAAATTGCTAACGTTTTGTTCAGATTATTCATCCTTGCAGGGTATTTCAGTGTAAGCATTACAATAAGCAAACTTATATGAAGCTCCTTTCTAACCAGTTAACTTTGTTATCCTTATTTCATAAAGACAAAACAAGAAGCAGTGTGCACCAGTCACCAACAAACTATATTGTAACAAATTAAAGCACATATAATACTCGTACTTGGGCATGAAGTTTGTTAGGCTTTACTCTGATGCTTTTATTATGTACTTTCACTATCGTTTACCAGTAGAGCAAATATTGCACTCCACTTTATTGGAAACTGACAGTCTGATGATCACTAAATAAAAATAAAGTGAAATAAAATTTAAAAAAAACAAATGATAGGATGGGTATGGGTGGGTGTGTGTATGAGAAACAGTGTGTGAAAATTTCATACTTAGTACGTCATGGTTCTATCAAGTATATCAGGCAAAGATTTTCAAAGAATTTCCCCTAACCTATACACTAAAATTTTTCATCATTATTTCCTCATAAATGATTCTAAAGTTTTTGACTGAAATATCACACATCTGAGTTATTTGCATGACAAAGGAAAGTTCTTATAAAGGGTTTTTGAGGCCTACTTCATTCCCATTTATTTACCTTAACTGGGAAACTATGGGAGAGCCGATTAAAACATACAATGTGCAATGTCAACATTTTTGTGGCATTTACCACTTTTAAAATATTCACTATTATTCATTTGAATTTTTCAGTATTTTAAGCAGTCCATCTTGAAATGTTATGTGGTCTTCCTTTGCTTCTCATGAGCATCTGCAAAGAGCATGGAAATCAATGTTAGCATTTATTGGTCTGCTTTTTAAACAGACGTCTCATCTTCTTACATGTTCTTGTGTACCTACACAAAATGTATGCTGGAACCACTTTTAGTGAATATTTACCATGATTAGTGGGAAGTTGATAGAAAATCAAACTTTTAATATCAATTGTAGAAAAGCATTGAAAATAAATAATAACTAAAGAAAGTCGCATGATTGTTATACACAAGATCTTTTTATAAACTGAAGCTTCGAAAAATGGCTCTAAAAATAATAGAATCCATTTCTTTGTTCAAGTATAACTAAGACAAAGAAAGAAAAGAAAAAGGATGGCAGTGAATAACATGCAGGAGTACAAAGGCAAGCTTTTTCCAAATATTTCTTATTTTTACAAATAGTATGATTGCTTAATGTAAGAGAAATTTGTAATATATAGTTATTTGGCTGTTGAAGCTCCAATCTCTACCACTAAATAATTTTGCATCAAATTTTGATTTAATATTGCTAATTTCATTATTTAAACATCAAATTAATACTATTTATACAGGTTATTTCATATACTCTTTATCAACATTTAAAGCCACCTATTTTCAGATTTTGAAGTATTTTTGTCCAAGATTTGAATTTTGTTATTGGGTATAATACCAAAATCATAAAAATATAAACATTTATTTCTTCCCTTGCTTTTATATAGCTTAGAAGTTCAGATTATCTCAAATCCTTAGTTAAATGCAGTCAGTCCTGCCTAAATGGCCATTTTTCTGGGAAATATTAATTTTTCCATAAAGCTGTGTTAATATCCTCTCCCTTAAAATGACCACCTCACACCGCAATCAGCAGCCACATAAATTTCAGAAATTGACCTGAATTAAACGGCCAGTCATAATTACTATGAATTGTTTTTCACCCTTAAATCATCACACAGGCTTGCGTTTTATTCTCAGAAGTTGTTTTACAATACATCATTCCTCCTCTGTCCCTTTTATCCACATGATCAATGCGCGATTTCCACTTCCTTAAAATCAGGGTTGATAGTGGTCTTCAAGAACAAGGAATGACAGTTTCCCTATTCTGGGGTGTGAAGACTGATTTATGATGGTCATTAATTGTAGGCGGGGTGCTTTTCCTTTGTGAAGCAACTGCACTTGTGTTTACTAATTCATTCAGTTGTATTCAGTCAGTGAATGTGTAAGGGAAGTGTGGTGGTTTTAACATTGGAAGAAAGCAGAAAACTGATTCTTAAAAGTGAGAAAGAAATTTCTGCAAGGAAATTTGCCGACATTTTCAAATGCGGCAGGATGCAACTGAATAACATTCCAAAAATTAAAGAAAGTATCTTAAAAGAATGGAAAGAAAACAAATGAAATAGGGAGGCAGAGTACGGAGAAGTGAACAATTTAATTTACGAATGGTTTAAGTGTGCACATTGCTAAGAAACTGCCAATTAGTAGTGGACTAATGATACAGGAAAAAGCATGACAGAGAGCAAAAGAATTAAATATGCAATATTCTGTTGCTATAGACTGAGTACATAAGTTAAATAAGGTGTTAATCACTCAGTGCATACATATACTTATTGCTTTTAATAGGAATACTGTAGGTCTTGCTGTATCTAACCAAGTGATGAACCAGATCTCTTCCCAGATTTGAAAAAAATCTCATAACCTGAATTTAATGGTCACCTGTATTAACAGCCATTTTTCAGATGAATGACGGTGACCGCTTAGACAGGTTTCACTATATCTGCATAACTGAGCTCCACAACAGCATGACATGATACTTTCCACACCAGGTACACTGTCTGTAACCAGAGGTTACACATTACACAAATCTGTGTCATGCTTTCCAAACCAGGCCAGCTGCCACTTGCCTCAATATCTTTCAATTATCTGAAAAGCTTGTTACTATATAGGGTGTAAGGTGACCTATGATCATCCTTGAACAGGTTGACTCTTTGTATTGAATAAAACAAAAAATCTTAGTGCTGTTTTTAAAGTAGCTTTTAGAGGGGAAAAAAAGCAAAAATTGCTTAATATTAACTATTTTAAATGAAATTATATGAAACATAAGTACTTTTTCAAATACTTCTTAGAGAAGATTGAAATACAAATATTTTCTTCATGTTTAAATACATTTTGAATTAAAACAATTTGCACTTTTACTTTTATTATAAGCTTTCGAAATTGAATTTACGTTTTAGGCACGAAACTATACAACACTGTAAGATTGAAAGAAATGCACTTCAGCTGTTGTTTATTGCACTCATGGCTTGTTCTTGAAACAGTGGATTATCAATTACAAAATGGCTCACTTTACTAATGTCAAATGTCTTGAAATGCTACTCATTTACAGTGAAACACATCGTAATGTGGCAGCTGCAGCAAGAATTTATCAAGACAGATTTACAAATAGATGAGCACCACATCATATGACATTTGTTTTCATCTGTCAAAGAGTTCTAGATACAGGGAGCGTATCTCATGTTGAAGGAGTTGCTCAAAGAAATGTTATAAAGAAGAAATCCTTCACTTGGTGGAAGAAGGTCCTGGAAGCAGCAGCCATGGTATAGCATGCACTATCGGTGTATCTCATTGGACTGTTTTGAGAACATTAAAAGAAGAATTGCTACACCCTTATCATACTCAGTGTGCCCAGTATCTCTCTGAAGCAGATTATGGTCAAGGGTAGCATTTTCTGAATGGTTATTTCAACAAGGAGGGGACTTTCCTCTTAAAATTCTTGCAATGGATGAAGCAACATTTACCAGAAATGGAGTAACCAATTACCATAAGACAAAACACTTTCAGCACAGATTTTCTGTAAATGTTTGGGCAGGAATCATAGAAAGTACATTAATTGGTCCAGGATTCTTCCTCAGGTTTTGGTAGCCATCTATCTCCAGTTATACTTAAGTATGTTCCCTGTCAGTAAGAAACATTGTGTGGCCTTACATGATGGCACACCTCCGCACATAAGTAGAGCTGTGTGTGGCCATCTATGCAGCACCTATGTAGAATACTGGATTGCTCAGAATGGACCAATAGGATGGCCACCAAAATCACCAGATTTAAATCCAATCAATTTTGTTTCTTTGGCGCGATATGAAAACTTATGTATACATTACAGAAGTGCCTGGTGTGGAAACTTTCCAAGAAAGAATACTTTGAGCAGCAGAAAAAGAAATAAAAAACAACCTGGATGCTTTGTAGAATGCAGCATAATTGAAGAAAATGTTGTGAAGAATGTGTGTTGGTAAAGAGTGCACATTTTGAACAATTTTTTTAAACATTAAAAAGAAGTTTTTATTGCATTTTATGTTCTTGCCTTGCTTTAATTATTCACCGAGTTTTATAATTCACAAAGAAAGGAAGCATAATCTTATAACTTGGGTATCTCAAACTTTTACATATAAATAAGTGTTCCTATTAATAATTTGTATAATATTGTAAATGCTTCCTCAGTTCCATATTACATATAATATTTAGGTTACGTTACAATCATGTGTAGTTTTCTGTTTATTTATGTACCGGAAGTGTTTATTTGTTCGTTGCCATAGCAGCAGAAGCTAAGAATTATAAGTTAACCTGTTGAATTTGCTGTGTTCAATATTGTGCAAAATAAAATTCATTATCTCAAGAATGAAAGCTTTATGGAAAAGTTTCTTAAGGGAAACGCTTAAAACAACATGCTCTTTCTTGGTTTAAAAGGATGAGCAAAGGTCACCTTCCACCCTATATAGTACCCACTCAAACATAATACCATAAGCACCACCTTATTTTCTGGAACAGAACAGTGAATAAACTCACAGTTGTCTTTGTTTTGATGTCTTATGTTGTGTTTCCTATTACTTAACTAAGGTACAGAAAGTATTTCATTCAACCCAAATTCAGTATCTGGATTTCACTGGCAGTATATTGTCTTGAAGTTGACTGATTTCAAGAAAAGCATTTCTGCAGGAGTATAAGTGTGAAAGAGTAAGCGAGTAAACTAAAAGTTGGGCATCTTGTGCAAGGCAAAGAGTTTCAAGAATGTTTACACTAAACAATCTTGTACATTTTTATAATTCATTTTTTTGGAAAGCACAGTGAATTTTTTTTTTGACATTTGCATGCACAGATTGAGATTGTGTATTGCTCTAGCTTCACTTTCTAACCAGAGCTTACCTGAACACTTCAGAGACTGTGGTAGTAGTAATAATAGTAATAATAATAATGCATTTATTGTCGATAGATTGAAATACAGTTTCTGACATTGTCAAATGATTACATACTTACGTAATTATAAGTTTGTCTGCATCATCAGTCTAGACTCACTGACGCACTTCCTCCTATGAATTGTAGATGGCGTTTTCTGGCTGGATGTACTTTTCAATGATATCCTTTTCATATGGGACATCAAAGTTTAATAAATTGTGTTTATTTCTATGAATTAATAATTTTTTCCCAAATAGAGAGTTCCACCAGTTTTCTAAGGGTCTTTAAAAGCATAAGTTTCTCTGCAAACTGATGATCTATGGACCAAAACTGTTTTGCAACTGCTGATTTCTCCATTTGTTTATAGTATTTCATGTTTCTCATGTCTTCTTTAAATGATGTGTCTGTCTTACCCATGTAGATTTTCTTGCAATCTTTGCATCCAATATCATGAATGCAAAATTTTTTTCTCACAGATAAAGAAATTTAAAAAGAAGAAACAAATAAAGGAAACCAAAAAGTTTAAAAAAATTCACTTTCCTTTGACGGGCCTTTCAAAAATTCACTAATATTCAAGGAATATAGTATAACCCTAGTCCCAGTTAACAAGCATTGCTTAAAAAACATACTCAGGACCAACACAAAGAACAAAATTCCAGCCTTTTTTTTCTTCTTTCTTTCTTTCTTTCTTTCTTTCTTTCTTTCTTTCTTTCTTTCTTTCTTTCTTTCTTCAATTTTCTTGAAACCCATATAAGATCCCTAATCAGTTAATTAAAGCAAGCGAAAGGTTTGGCTCCAAACAGGCAAGAACTTCTGTTTAATGATATCCAGTACATCGGCTGAAGAAGTTGTTTTTGGCTGGGGTAACAACTTTGGAATATATGTTTTTTGCTTCTCCCCCCCCCCATTTTTAACATGCTTCTAGTGTTTACTTGCTCATAAAACTTATAGATATTAAGCATCACTATCAGATTAATGATTTACCACCTAAAGAATCTTGTGTACTATGCTATTCATTTTGTTTATTATTTTACTTTCAATTTCAGCTTTTTATATTTGGCAACTTTTTATTCTCAGATTGTAAATTGGGAATATTTACTGTTAAAACTGTGTTGTCTTCACATTGGATAATATTTTCAGATATGCACAGTGCATTTCAGTGTGTTGAAGACAGTGTAACAGAACTATTTTCATGTTAAGTGCAAAACAAATGCCCCCCCCCAAAAAAAAACACACACACACATACTTAGATTGGAATTTATTACTGTCATTAATTTTTCAGCCATATTTCAAGAACATCACCATTACCTTAATCTTCCAAAAGGCAAAACTTACTTGATTTATCCTCAGTAGTCCTCAGTTTACTGCCATAGCTATCAGAGATTCCTTTCATTACATCCTATGCCAGTCCTGCCTCAGGAGTTTTCGGGTATGATATCCCAGCAATCTTACGTTAAAACTTTGTAAGTTTCTCATATTCACAGGGTCTTTCACAAATTGAATATTAAAACAGCACTTTGTTTTTCAGATGTTAGCACTGACACCATGCTGTATGCCGTCCTGTGGTTACCCTCACGCTTCGCTCAGCTTTATTTGTATGCAGGCTCACTAATATTGATAGTTATGCTTCTGCTTATAACACTTTGTCAAAAAGCTTGCTCTAAAATGAAACACAAGTTCAGACGGTTATCACTTACTGCAAAACATATAGTATGAAATCCTGTCCAAGATTCTCTCCGTATATTCCCTTCCTTTACACTTATGCTCTTTGTTACTTCAGTTCTTTCCTTTATCTACTATAGCTTTTAAAGTGAAAGATTGTAATATAACGAAACATATATTTTACAAATAATTATGTTTTTAAACAAACTTTATATGTTTTTAATGAAACAAAAGAGATATTTCATAACTATGTATATGCAGGGTATATTTCAAACTATTTTGTTACTACATTCAATTGCTGTATTTCATTGTTGTTTCTCGAAGCATAGTTTACATGTGTTATACGTCAAACATAAAAAATATTCACAATAAAAAAAAAACTAACTGAACATTTGGAATTCCAGAGATTTTACACATTATATTTACATACAAAACTTTCAATAATAGAATATATATTCAACCCTACCTTGCTCTTGATAAAATTTCAAAGGCAAATAATAATAAAAATAATAATAATAATACTAATACAGTCTTTGAATGATGCTGTTCTACCTGTATAGTGGGTTGATGACAGTCCAGGAGTAATTACAGTGATAATTCACTTTGTTTTGCCCCAAACAGAAGTTCAATGCAATTTATAAAATGTTAGTAATATGTTAATAATAAAATGTTAACTAATCATCCAAATGTGGCAGTATGTACAAAATGCTTTGAATTCAACATTCCTAATTATAATATCTCCACATTGTTTATAAACTGTTTTCTGTTTCTTTCAAAGAAATTACCATGGCATAAGTGTCTTCCATGTTCTGTCCTCTTTGCACACGGTTAATTTCAGCTTTTGCTCAATTTTTTTACATTATCATCTGTGACTTACATATCTACAGGTAGAGAGAATGTTATACCTGAAAACCATTTATAGTGCAATAATCAGGGTGCAAATTTTACATTTATATTAAATAATGCTGTTTTACATAAATTATTAATAATTCTTAGTGCCCCATAAAAATTGTAATTTTTTCCACTAACTTCATGCAAGACAGGCAAATTACTTGACTAAATTTTAGAGATGGTATCAAGACGTTATTTCTCTGAATGAGAGATATACAATTACTTACTGAGAAATAAACTCTTTACTTCAGAGTTTTTTGAGAAATGAACCTTCTATTTTTCAGTTCTAACATAAAAATGACAAGCCATGAAGAGACATACAGATCCGAAAATAACAGGCATTAATTTCATGGAATTTGTCAAAGAATCTCACAGCAGTATTACAGGAGTTAACTTGAAAGATCTGCAGCCTCAAAAACCTCTTCTGATATCAGATTTACTCACACTTTCCATATGAAAATCAACATAGTTCTTATCAAAATGGCTCCATTTTTTTTTTCTCTGAGAAATGCAATAATATACAGTAATCCATGCTTGTTAATTTTAGAAACAGAACAAATTGCTACTTTTGGGTTAACCTATATTCCAAATGTATTAATTAGACTTTGCATAAAGATAGTGGGGAAAAAAGTCATACATGCAACTTTAATTTGCTTCTATAGTACTTTTAGTTCATATTAATAAACAAAACACTTGTGAAATAAAGCTTTGTTTAACCTGAAATGGTATTTATAGTAATACAGAATAAGGAAAGTGGTATCCAGAGATGAAATGTTGGTGGTTCTTCCACTGATGAGATGACATTTACTTATACAATTTAAGCAAGGCATTAAACGTATTAAACAAGCACAACAGGCACACAATTTCTTTTTGCTACCACAATGAAATTGGTGCTTTATTTAAAAGAACAAAAAGAAAATAAACTCTAATGCTATATAAAATAAGTCTTAGGCAACTAACATGGAACATGGTTTGGATACATAAGTATAATTTCAAAGGCAAAGTTATCATTAAAATTATTGATATTCGCGGCTAGTTGTCATAAGTTTTCCTAAGCAGATGAAATATTTGCATAGTTTCTGTGTTGCAGGAGAGAATAGGGACCATAGATATAAACAATGTTGCAATATGGTGGGAACTAGCACAAATGACTGGCAGTACCAAATTATTTATTTTGCCTAGGAAATGAGATACATTCCATCATGTATGTGACATACCAGGTGTTTCATGATCATCTAAGGAAAACAAAAGTATATAATAGATTCTGAGTTTGGTGCACGTGGCAACCATATTAAATCTCATGTAAACTGTTCAGGTGTTTCACTGTAATTACACCCACCAGAGCTAAATTTAAAAGGAACCTAGAGTTAACTATTGTCTCCAAATACAACTTATTGAGAAAACACAGTGAAGTATAATAATACTGAAGAGTAACAATGACTGGATCTTTGCAAATTATCTTCAAATGTGTTTCGGGGGAATGTTTGGAGGTAATTTGCCACTATGTTTGAATACTGGTTCCATTCATTGTTATTCTTGAGCATTGGCTTCTTACCTTGATCAGCACAGTATTTGGAAAATGATTAACATTTTTCTCTCTCAAACAAAATATTGAGGTGCCCTCAAACAGTTTTTGTTTTAACTGCTACCATATGATTGTTTCTGCTTACACAAAGTGGAAACCCTAAAATGTTCAGTCCCAAAAAATTACCATTGCTCATTATTTAATTAGATGTGGACTAAAAGGCTTTTCATTTAGCGAGTTTGCACATTTAATCTAAATTACAAAGTAGTCTGCCATGCTCCAGCTTGAATCTCCTGACAGTCATTTACATTTCATTTCACTGGGTACTCCAGACAAAAATCACATCATTCTCATATATCTCAAGGTAAATTCTCCACAAAACATGATCTTCCTTATACCAAACTTTCAAGAAAAGGTGCACTAAGTAGCAATGATGTCTGATCCAAATTGGCTCATGAATCATCTCATTTACTAATACATCAATCCATTTTCATTTCTTAATAAGTTAGTACCTGCAGGCAGGACTATCTCAGAACTCTACATTTGCATTTTAAGCAATTCATATTATCACTATCTCATATATGTGGAAGATGGAAACTAGCCAAATGACCTTCAATGCCTTAGTTATTTGGCATTTGTTGCTTCTGATAGAAGTATACTAGGATTCTGTCCCTACTGAATCTAGTATGAGTTATGCTGACATACATTAAGACTGTCTGCATTTTTTTCTGAAAGTATAATAAATAATACACATACAAAAGTGAAAAATTGCTAGTTACCACTTTTATCCTTTCCATGTATTTTCAATGTTGTATTAGAACAAATCAATACTCACTTCAGTTACATCCTTCATGCTAATATATACAATATTGTCATCATTTTTCATCTTGCAAACACTTAGAAGTGTATCTGGTATTTTGTGTTGAAGTAGATCCCATCAATGAAAACACCCTCTTCGTCCAAAAACTAATGTGATCTCAAACATCAGAATAGAAACACATCCATATCATTACTTCAAATAAGATAACTTACTTTATGTTTAATTAATCTGTTAACTCACTTGACAATTTTAGTTTCTGATAAATCTTAGCTTAAGAGGAAGTAATTTCTCACTGTTACTCAAGAAATTCGCTTGTTTATTATGAAGCAACATTATTATGGTATTTTTCATCAAAGAGTGCTGTTTATAGAATACAAAAGCCACTGTTTTTTAATACAAAGTACAATTTGCACCCTGGTTTTGGTTTATAAGGAAAGTATTTAGTTGAATTTTACAAACATATATATATACACCAATTATACTGTTAGTAACCATGTATTTATTAATCCTTTTGAAGAGTATATATAATATGGTTGTGCATTACTAGATGTAGCAAACAGCTGTAATGTGTTTAATGAGAATATATTAACAGTATTAACATATATGAATGTAACAATTGTTAACTATTATATTGCAAGTGGCTGCATGATGCCAAAAAATGAAAAATATTGCTTTGTTACTTTCACTAACTAGAATTCTCTGTTATTTGATGAATGTATGTAATATAGCTTTTGTTTTTTAACATGTTGTAATCTTTAGTCCAATTATTGTTTGCCAAAGTGAAGATATCCAAATTAAAATGCATGACAGTGCAAAGTCCCAATTTCATTATCAAAGTGTGCTAAACTCTCTCTTTGAAGTACTAAGGGACAATCGAAAAAGTTTTACTTCCCATCTCTTTATGACAATAAGTGTTAATTTATAGATAACTTCCTTTGAAATAGTAAAATGTAATGAACAGAAATTGAGTTGGATTAGATGCACAATACATGCTGACTCCTGCTGGATGTATATGTAGAGATGCTGCTGCTCTCTGATGATGTTCAAAGAATCTTCTTGTGAAGTTGTCTCTAATAGGTATCTCAAAATATGAATAATTGGAGTTGATGATTAAAAATCAATATGTTTTCCCAGGTTGAGAGTTTCCTGTACTTGTGATATACCATGTTAACACAAAAGTCAGTTGACAAATGGGAAAAAACTTCCTAACTAAAGTACACTTTTGTATAATGTATTATTGGACAATTTTGGCATTATTTACTTATTTATCATTATTTCCATTTTATTAGTTGGTTTATGTCAAACACAGGTAAAATAAATTATTATTTCTTAATATTAATTTATGTTACAGTGTGTATGTTCACTGCCAGAGATCTTCAAAATGTTGTCCATTTACTTGAAGACAGTGCCTCACTCTATCCTGACATTCTTCACTGTCACTCTTAAAAGTGTTGCAAGTGGGATATTCTGAAAAGTATAAGCGATCCTTTGTTTTAAGTCATCTAAAGTTGTGGGCTTTGTCTACAAAACATTCTGCTTTACATATGCCCATAGAAAAAAACCAAGGGATGTGGATCTGGTGTCCGTGGAGGTCCAACTCATCCAATCTATTGTACACTGCACATCTCATCTACTTTCTGGCAAACAGTCAGAGCACAATGTGCCATGGCCCCCATCTTGTTGAAACCACAAGCTTAACAGTTAATTCAGTGGCATACCATCCAGGAACTCCTGTAGAATGGTGTCCAACAATTCCCCATGTGTGTGCTGGTTTACATTTCCATCAAAGAAATATGGTCCAACAACCATATCGCCAATTATTCCACACCAGACCATAACTTTTGGAGCACCAGGATCATTTGATTCTTGCATCCAATTTGGGTTTTCTCTCAACCAATATTGTGCATTTTGTGTATGAGCATACCCATCCATAAGGAATAGACATTCATCACTGAACAGGACATGCTGAAGGAAGAATCGATCATCATGAAAACGTTGCGTAATCCAGTTGCAATATGTTTGCCTCTTGAGTGGATCCTCTTCGTGCATTGTGTGTGCATGCTGTAATTTATAGGGGTGAAAACGTGCTGATTTGTCGTACTCCATGGCGTAGTGGTTACCATGCTAGCCTCTACTTTCCAAGTCGTGGGTTCAAACCCAGCAGAGGGCAATGGATTTTTTTTGGGGCGTAAAAATCCTTAGCATGACTTCCTTCAGAAGGGAAGTAAAGTCAGTGGTCCTGTGTTGTAGATTTACAACACATAAAAGAACCTCAAGCCTAATAAAGGGGCCTCTGAGTAAAATTGCTGATCTTTCATGCCCAATCATAGAAAGGGATGCTAAGGACCACAGCAGTTAAAAAGCGTCCATAAATAAAACTCAATTTTTTTGTGTGTTGATTTTAGTATTGTGCATACAGATTCTCTACTGATACCACTTTCTCAAACCACATAGCCCACTGATATTTTATGACTGGTTGTTATCTTCACAATCACATTTATTTTATTCTGTTCGTTGATAGCACTTCATTTCTTGTTGAGTACAGTGAAAGTTGTCTTAGATATGACAACATTCTGGTAAGATGGTTTTGGAATGTCTGGATGACGATAATGGAACTTATCTGCAGCTTCTCTTATTGTTCTATGGTTTTCCCCACAGAGAAGTACTAACTCCATTCGTTCAGGACTCAACATTATCTTCTTCAATTCTCAATTAATGTTAATTTCTCAACAGGAAACACTCTGTTTTTAATTCATTCCCAACTCAATAGCTTCAAACAAGCTAAACAAAACACAAAAGTAATTGCTATGTAATTGTCATTTACCATGGCCTACTTCAACTTCTAATCCTTATAATCCACAGAAACTAATTTCGAAAAATGTGAAAGATAAAAGTTGGAGAATTCTTAGGGTATAAAGAGAAAATAAGTTAATAAATAAAAGTTAAATAATGATAAATAAAAACATAATTTCAAAATTGTACAATAATACATTAACCAGTTCACAAACTCCAATATATTTAGATAGGGAGTTTTTTCCCCATTTTTCAACTGATTTTTGTGTCACACAGTATTTTAGCAGTTCTGGTTTTGGGTTTATTTCATGATTTTCTTGTCAAAACTGTGCTGCTACTGCTGATTTTTCTTCTTGTCCTATTTTATGTTCCTGAGATGTACTCTGCTTATATTTCTACATTTCTTTTTGTTTTACTGATATAGAATTCATCACAATGATTGCAGTTTATTTTATACTTGCAACACAGGACCCTAACAGAACTAGAATAGGTAATAATGAAAGCAAAATGTGAAAAATTAGTCAGAAAAATAGAGTTAAAGATGAGCAACCATATAATATACAAAACCAGTAAATTCTTATAAGAGAAAACCTGTAATATATACCAAAGGAAACAAATTAATGGTTTTGGATAAGTCAGATCATGTCAGCAGAATGTCAGGACAACTCCTAAAAGGCTAAGAATATGACAAAACATCCACAAATTCACTAAAATCTTATACCAGTGTAGAAACTTCCATAAAGAATGGTTCTGTAATCAGTCAAAAAGAATAATTCAGAATCAAACCTGACAATCCAATTTTGCCCCAAGTTTATGGACTACCAAAAATACATAAATCAGGTACATCCATAAGACCAATCAATATTAGTTCTCCAACATGCAAATTATCAAAATGATTAGTGGACAAGTTCAATCCCATGCTAAAGTACATTAGCCTGAGCTTGAATGGCTCTCTGGGTCTTTTAGGCAAAATAAAAAACTGGACAGTTACAACCGAAGATAACTTTCAATGTTACAGCACTGTTCCCAAGCTAAAATTGCTACAGAGAATAGGCTTGCATCCATAGGTATGGAATAAGATGAATACAGGCAGTTAACTGAATTATGCATTAAACAGAATTTCTACTCCAATTGAACAATCTATAGACAAAAAACAGGTTCGGCTATGGGAAACTCCCTATTTGCACTTGGTTGAGTTCCCTTGAAATCAGAATTGAAAAAGACTTGCAATGGATGTTCAAAACCTGGTACCACTTTTGACATCTTCCCAAGTAACCCAAAAAGACACAGAGGACATATTGAAATTTTTGAACTTGCAAGACCAATCCATCAAATTCATATTGGAAATAGAAAAAGACGAACAGCTACTTTCTTAGACTTAAGAATCATCAAGCAAGGCAATATGCTCAGTTTTGGCATATACAGGAAACCAACTCACACTAACGTAATTAAATGCAATAGCTTCAACCCAAAATAATACCAGCTACAGTATTCAACAGCCTCATACACAGACTGATAAACATTCCATGAATGAAGAAGAATAAATAAAGAAAAACAACACATCATAAAAGTCTGAGCAACTAATGCATTCAACAGCACAACTAGAACAATGAAAATGTGAAATGCTGAGAAGCAGAAAAAGATAAAAAAAATTAACAGATTCTCTACACAAAGAGAAAACTTGTAAAAAATTTACATACCACCCAACTTCTTGTGACAAATCAAGAAAATCTTTAAGGAGCACAACATAATATTAGCATCAAGCTACTCCATTAAAAAATTACTGAATTTGCAACTAAAGCACACCATACCCCAAAAGAGCAAATCAGGCCGTGTATAAAATAAACTGCAACAGAGTGACAAATTCTGTATTGGTATATAGAAATATTGGTCAGACATAAAGAAGCATAGAAGCACAAGTCAAAAACCATTTCAAGAACACAAAATACACACAAGAAGAAAAATCAGCAGTAGCAGCACAGTTTTGGCTAGAAAATTATGAAATAAACCCATATCACAGGCAACAAGAAACTCTCAAGTTGGATAAACATATTGATTCTTAAACATCAACACCATTTATTCAACTTCAAGCTACCTTGGAGACAACCTCGTAAGAAGATTCCTTGAAACAGGACAGCAGCACCTCCACATTCCCATCCAGCAGCATTTAGCATTGGGTTGAAGATGGAAGCAAGTGCTTCCAAAACCAGTGCCGTTAAAAAGGTATTAAGTGATGCATTGTGTATCTAACCCAAATCAATTTCTATTCATTGAGAATAATTACATCATTGTACACAGTGAAATGTACTTATATGCTAATAATGTTACTGTCTTCATAAGTGTACATTATTGTTAAGAATATCATGAATGACAGAAGATAGTCTCCAAATCTAAAAGAAGGGACATCATTGAACAAATAAAGAATCCTTTGTTCTCTTTTTAAAGTTGTCTGCCTGTTATTGTATGCCAGATGATGAAATAATGAAGCTAAGGAAAACAGTACATGGGTTGTATGAAAGATGTTTTACATAAATCATAACTTATTTATTGTAGATTTATACAGCTAATAAAAATTACATATGTGCAATGAAATAAATTATAAATGAATTTGAAATGTTTTCTTACCAATATAAATTGCCAAGATCCACTTAAAATTAGCCTTTTATCATAAAGTACCAACCACAGCTAATTTCTTTCTTTAGGTTCTTTATATGGATAACTAATATATTCAAAAATATCTCGCTCTGAATTTACTGGAACTGGTTCTCCTGGAACACCTAACAAAAGACAAAATGTGCACTTAGGAGTAAAGAATGTTGCAAATTCATACAATGTGGCTTTAAATACACAAATGCAGAAGTTGATTCATGCTTAACTATCCAGTAACATGTATAGAGCAGTAGGTTAGAGCAACTGGATGGAAACCGGAAGATCCTTGGTTAAATATCAGCTCTGGCATTGAATTTTTCAGTTTGATTCTACTTTTCCAACCTTGTCCTATACATGGCTAGTATAAAAGAACAATTAATTAACATATTAGCAAAAGATTACTTAGGTGTTCTAAACTATGCTTTGGACATTATTGAAAGAGCAAACCAGAAATACTTGCCTATATGCAGTTCCTAATAACCAGTTACAATAGTTGCTGATTAGAATATACATACAGCAGAGCAAATTAAGTTTCCTGGGTCTCTTCCCCCTTATCAAAAGTACAATTAAAGCAATAAAATTGGGATCCATGTGGATTAAATCACATTTATACTCTTAGGTTGTTTAAATGGCACTTATATACACCTATGGCAGGCTTAAAATTTATTCTCAAAAAGGTACAGTATGAAAAATACTGGGAACTTAACACTAATCTTTCTAAATCAAAAGAGAGGTCTGTTGTCCAATTTTTTCATAAATTCTTTTATTTTAGGATTTAAAAATAAAAGGAAAGACCATCACTACGCTATCTTTATGTTAAGATGGCCCTTTAAATTATCATTTTTTTTGAAAAAGCTAGGAATACTTAAAGCTTTCCGAGAGGCTAATGTAACTTATCAACTCCAACAATTCATTATTGCCATTAAAATGCTGAGATGTAGCCATATCATGCACTCATACACGAGGAAATGGATAATACAGAGAAAAAAGTTTCCCTTTCAAAACTGAATAAAAAGATGATTCAGCAACATGCGTAAATATGTAATTATTAAGTTAATTTGAAAATATGTTTGTAAAATAACCTGTTCATAAGCAAATAAATATACCTGAAGAAGAAACCAGAAGTCATTTGTCACTCCATCAAATTTATAGCTGTTACTGTCTGTTTGTATTGCTTTCGTTGTCATCCTTTTAGTTATTTAACCTCAAAAGTTTTCCTAAACAATTATTTTACAAATTTCTACCCTATTTCATTATTCTTTTACTTTATTATGTTTTTTGTTGTCAAACTTTTAAACATCCATCATTTTGAGAGCAACAGACAACTCTCCCAGCCATGATGTCTATTGATAATGAACCAAAAGTCAGTTTTTTCATGACCTCACAATGAAAGTCACAATGGCAAGAATTCCAAATTCATTTTTCATAATTCTTTGCAACAGATATGATGGTCTTATACTTTTACCAATACAGAAATTTCATGTGTCAATAATTTGAGCAACAGTGACATGATTATGATACAAAGTAATTAATAAAATTCATCTTATTACGCTTGGTGGTCAAACGGCAAATTCTCCCTCTGCAGGAATTACGTAGTATCCTTAGAGTGGATTCTGGAAATGGCCTCCTTCATGTACACACATCCATATTTGTTTCTGCATGTTTCTGACAGTTTGCTACAACACCCTTGAGAATAACACTGTTGCTTTCAGGAGTAATATTCCTTTTCAAATCTTCAACTGGTTTGGTCGATTATGATCAACTTTATCTTTAAGGTAATCTCACAACAAAAAGCTATTTGATTTTCTGGACTTCTGATCAGGTGAGGGATTCACATGATATACAGCCTGCATTACAATCTTCAGTTAAGCTTCTTTAGGTGCTTAGTGTAAGTTATGTCCAAATTGTTATATTATGACCTTTAGTTAATGGCTACCAGAAGTTATTCTTAGTGATGAACTAACAGCCATCCCAGGTAGCAATGAGAGTACTAACTTGACGGCAACCTATGAAAATTGCATATCTTCAGCTTTGGTTGTTAATAGTTATTTCAAGGGTGAAATATTGGATCAATATTTAATTGTAATACAGGAGGAAAACCAAAATAATTGCACCTAAAAAGAATAATTTCCAGAGTTGGGACGAGGAGCAATTTCCAAAACAATATAGGAGGGCAAGTCAACAAGGAGTTTTTTTTTTTATTGTGCACAGCAAAGAAACTTTGATGAAAGAATTGGTTGCATGATGAAAATGGATGAGCCCTGATTGGTGGACTAAAACAAAAGTTTGCTCATGCATGCTTCTGTACACAGAGTACGAGAAAAACTGTCAGTTCGACAGTCACCTACATAGAAAATGGTGAGAGTGGAAGTGTGTGGGGAACTTCATCTGGTAGAGCAGCATGGAGATGCACACCTGATTTTCATCATTACAGGTGATGAGACTTGGTTTCACCATTACACCCGGAAAGCAAACAAGCCTCCTCAATATGGAAATTGCCTGATTCTCTGACGCCAAAGAAGGTGAAGGTTGTTTGGTCTGTAGGAAAAGTGATGGTCATTTCATTCATTGGCTGCCATGAAATGGCACATCAACATCAAGCCCATCCTCGTATGGCAGTTAATGGTGAGTATTATAAGTCTGCTTTGGATGTTCTTGATAAACACATCCAACAAAAATTACTGGAACTGCACTTCTGGTTGGCATCATGACAATGCAGGCCCTCACATTTGCAACATTGTTACCCAATATTTGGTCTGCAGAAACATCAAATGCATCCTCCATCCTTTATACTCTCTACACTTAGCCCCCTGTAACTATGAGAGGGGGCAGTATTTTGGTACTTCAGAGGCTGTCATGAAGAAGGCTGGGGTGATTTTGAAGATGTCAAATAATGGCTTCCAACACGTGTTCCAGGACTGGCAGACATGTTGAGCAAAGTGCATTCAACTCAATGGAGAATACTTTGCAAAAGACCGTACCAATCTGGATCAAGCCTGGTGTATTCCATGCATAAAAAAATTCTCAGTCTGTTTTGACTAGCCCTCTTAAGATTGTCAAAAGTCAACGCTGGTTGCTTTATTTTCTGCTGCGTAATATCTCCAACATTATTATTAGAATAATTTGCTGTTCATTTTATTTCTTCCACTTTTTTTTAGAATACATGGCAGTAATATTTGCTTAAATGTGACCTAAGGCAACCAATATTAACCCAATACTCATAAAACTGTCTAACCTATTTGCAGGTAACCTTTACAAAGTATACCAACCATGAAACTTTATTAACTTTATATTCCAAAATAACCTTAGGAAATTGAAAGCATAAGCCCATATAAGTTAATACTCCGAAATTCTCCATCATATTCCCACATTAATCTACATGAGTATATTATTGACAAAGTAACAACATAAAGCTTTCTATTATTAATATTAATTAATAGAGTAAACTGAAAAATTCAATGTCACAGCGGGGATTTGAACACGGTTCTCCCGCTCTCCATGTGGTTGCTCTAACCATTGAGCTACTGTGACATTGAATTCCTCAATTGACTCAAGTTTTGTTCCCAGACAGACCACCAAGGCATCTCACTCGAGGTGACAATCTCAGTAGCAACCTGCAATCGCAAGTACTTCAGTGCTGGGTATTTTGTTTCTTAAGGTTTTACTTTATTATTATTATTATTATTATTATTATTATTATTATTATTATTATTTTTTTTTTTCCTTTCTTTATTTTTTATTTTTTTTTAGTGTAGGGTTTTCTTTAAAAATAAGCATGTATTAATAACCTCATTAGATTAGTATTTTTGCACTAACCTACAGAGTGTGTTAACAGTGAAATCTATGTAATTTAATATTCTGAAATATTTTTATCAAGAAAAAGTCCTGCATTACTTCTTTTGTAGAGATGCTAAGAATAAAGTGCTGAAACATTATTTATACAACAGGATTAAGAACTCAGAAAAATAATTTCTAGTAAAGAGATGAAATAAAAAAATGATTCAAGTTAACAAAAGCTGTATTATGGCTTTATTTTGTATCACTCATAAGCTCTGTAATAATCTGAAGCAGCATCACAACCTCTTTAATTCAACACACTTGCTGGTATTGTACCTTAAAAGTATTCTGCACAAATTTCAGTGTAGCAGAGCACACCATAAAATACCTGGCAGAAATTAAATAACTATGATACTTGCATATCATGTATACCATTTCATTCCTCCCCTAATCAGTTTTAAATGTTTTTAACACTAACATTAATTAAATATGTGTTAGCATATGTTAGAATCGAGAGACTCAGCCTTCTCTGCTATGGTGAGCAGTTATCAATGCCAAACCTTTTCATTAACTTCCAAGAACCATATTAACTGCAAGTCATTATTTTTTTTTAAATATATCAAAATGCACCAAACCTATTCCAAACTCACTTATGCGAACTAAACTAAATGCATAATGTTTATGCATGTAGCCTAATGTTTATAAATGTACCACTACGTAACTAACCCATACCAATCATAATATTAACAGCAAGTGTGCTTTAAATGTTCCTGGACGCATTCTATTATCATTCATCTGTTATCAAGCTACCTGAAATGAATTATATTAATTGCAAAAGATTATTACACTAATTCAATAAAAGATTTAGATTTTATTATGATAAATCACATCACAGGCTCAAGAAAATTACAAAAACTTCTGACTTAAATTTTCTATATAATTACAAAAACATTCCCAACCATACAAAATTGTCAACAAACTCCAGGTTAACCAACCTACAGCTACCTAGCATTTATAATATGGTGTATCCCATTTAACAGCAGTTAGCAATAACCACAAGTAAGCAAACCTTAGCTGTTAACCAAAAATCATAATACAAGCCAACAGAAAGCTTGTATTATCTTGTTGCAAATTGCAGTGAGTCAGTCCACCAGCATCTTCTTCTTCTTCTTCTTCTACTTCACGGTTTTAGGCCATTTAGTCTGTTCCGGCTCCAAAATCTTGTTGTGTCCATCTCTTTTTTGGTCGTCCTGGGTTTCTGTATCTTTGGGGTCTGTAGTTATATGTTGCTTGGGGTATCCTATTTAATGGCATTCTTTTCTAAATGTTGTTTCCAGTTCTATATTCTATTATTACTTTATTTGACTCTTCTATTTTTAACTTTTGCCTTATTTCATTGTTTGGTTTTTTATCCAGTCTTGTGTACCTGCTATAGGTCTGAGAAATTTGATTTCAGCTGTCTGTATCCTTCTTTTATTTTCTGCTGTCACTGTCCACGTTTCAGACCCATAAGTTACTGTGGGAATGGCCATTGCTTTATACAATTTTATTATTGAATCTTTTCTAATTTTATTTTTTAGTGTTCTCTTTATGGTTCCCGTTATGTAATTGCATTTATTTAGTTTTTTATTAATGTCTATTTCAGACATATGTTATTTCACATCCTAGAAAATTAAATATTGACACCTGTTCTATACTTTTATTTTCTATAATTATTTTAGACCGGACCGAGCTTCTAGTTGCTCAATAAATTTCTGGAAAATTTATTTGTAAGGATAATGACCACCATGCCCAAATAAAAGAACTGTCATACTATTTTCTTCTCAAATTCAAACACCAAAGTCCAATCTTATCTGAATGTAGGGAGCATTTCAAGAAAAGCGGGGACACATTCATGAATTTTGGAAATTCCTACAGAAGTAGAATGATGCCTTGTCTATATGATAAACTGTATGATGTTAAGGATTTCAGTCGCTCTATTCAATAAAAAATAAAACAATGTTTCATAAGCTGTCACCTGCATTGTCAGCTGCTAGTGACATGGTTGAAGTTCCTCTGGTGGGGCTTGAAGACTATGGAGAAGCTAGGTGTAAAAGAGAAAATTAGTATAAAGAAATTCTAAAAACATGCCTGAACTTAAAAATGTTTATGGAGGTTAATCCATATAAGAAATTCTTTAAACCACCACCAGCAGAGCTTTGTTTAACCACAAGGGGTCCAGATGCTTATTGAAAACAAATCATTGACAAGAAAATAGCACAGTCAAAAAAACAAAAGAGCAATTTAAAAAAGTTCCCATACCACCCAATAACATACTATAAATTTCACAAGACCTTCAGAAGACACAATATCAACCTAGCTCCTCAAAATAGATATAGTTTAGAAAAACTACAATGCAACAAACTGAAGGACCCAATATCACAAGATTGTTCAACCTGCAACAAGATTTATATATAAAAAACCAAGAGGAACTTCAAAACTAAGTTGTAAGGACACATGAAATGCTTCAAATATAAACAGACAAACAAATCCACAGCAGCACACCCTTTCGGACAGCTAACCACAATATTAATAATCCCCTGACGCTACAGCCCATGAAGGGCCTTGATCTGCCAACCAGACTGATGGATTCACACCCACGTATGCATGGCAGAAGTGGGCAATCATCCAACCGATACAGGTAAGTGATGTGGCCAGTATCATGCAACCTCCAGCCAGAATATTGGCCTCCATAACTGGGTAATATTAATAATGAACATAACATTATTAAACCCAACTAAATATACATGAGAACTGGATATTTGAGAGAAGATCTTCATCATCAAAAGTTTTGATTAATCAATTTTGATTTTTCGGCATAAGCTCACTCTGGAAATATGTTTCACCACTACAAGATGGCAACACCACCATGAACTAGTTACATAACTTCTAATGATGGAAGCAGGTCACTCTCGAAACATGTTAAGCTAATAAAGGTTAGTATAGTTTATGTTTCCAATGCCAACTCATCTTTAAAGTTAATTTTTTTTTCTGCTTAAAAAAAGGATTCAGATACCTACAGGTTTCACTCGTCACAGTTGACTGCAGAATATGTTACAAAGGCTGTCGCCTACATTGTCAGCTGCTACTAACTTTGATTGAAATTCCTCTGGTGGGAGTTTGGAGACTGCAGAGAAGCTAGATATAACAAAGGAAATTTGTATAAGGAAATTCTAAAAACATATGTAGCTTAAACTTAAAACGGCCCACCTGTGTGGTGTGGGGGTAGCATGTCTGCCTCACATTCAAGAGGTTCCGAGATCAATCTCAGTGAGAGTGAGTTATCTGGATAAGGTGCTTTTTCTGGAGTTTTCCCTTATCCTGAGAACACAGTTCTAAGCTCTAACTGGGCCCATTTGAGCATAATTTCATTCATTCACCACCCAATATGACCTAAGTTAAAGGGTGTTAATTAATCATCAGGAAATATAACATTCTGATGGCTAAATGGTCCTTAACAACCTAAGGCAAAAAATAAATAAATAGATAAATAAAAATGAAAGAATAAATAAATATTAAAAAATTATGAAAGCAAATTCATGTAAGAAATTCTTTAAACCACCACCAGAAAGGGATCCAGATACTTAACTATCAGTCACTAGTACTGACAATATTAGATAACAGCCTAGAAAACATGTTCTACTGTAAAATGCAGTCAGCTAAACCTTACAATCGATTCATTTCTCCACTGAAGCATATTTCCTTGTCTAGCACCACCAGATTTTTCTTTTATGGGTTGCCTTAAAGATCCAGTTTATCCCTGCAAGCCAAGGACAATTAAATATTTGAAGAGCAATGGCATCATGAAAATCAACTACCTTGTTCAGAAGGTAGGTAATGCAGCAAACTGCAAATAACAATCAGTGATGGGGAGAGGTATGTCTGCAGTAAGGAAGTCATTTTTAGCATCCACAATGAGGATAAGAAATTCTCCCATAGATAATGTGCACTCAATTTTAAACTGGGTACTTCCGCGAGTGTTCAGAACAGGCAGGCATTGTTCACAAGACTATATTATTGTAGTAGTTTTAATGGGGAACACAACTATAATCACTACTTCGGATATTTAGGTTTTTTACCTATTGTTTTCCTTTACAGCCTATTGAGCCTAACATAGATAATTGCACATATAATTGACCTAAAAAGATATTAACCAACCTTTATAGTACCTATAGGCACCTATTTCAACAAAAATGTCTATTTCTGTCTTTTGGTGCCTATAAATGCCTTTTTTTAAAATTCCAATGAATTTATTCACTACACTGTTGTAACCAATAAATAATTATTTAATCAACAACAAATCTTTCATTGACTGGATACTTATTTGATTTCTGTTTGATAAAATGTGGTGTGGTGTCGTTTATAAAAGGTTTAGCGCAACAATAAATAAAGCAACAATTAGTGAAATCTTAAGATGCAGCATGTGAAATCGGAACTTCGGCAGTGGAATACAATAACAATAATTGGTCCACGTCTGGTTCTCAGAAACAGTTATTTGAAAATAAGGCAAAGTGTTGGGTTCGTGTTCATAATATAACTATATTAAAATCTTTGGTTGCTGTGATAATTTTTCCGCTAGTGCTGCAAAATGTCTAAGAACAAATCTACCAAAAGTGCATTAATAAGAACAGGGATTTCAGATTTCCAGCCTTATACAACAGATGGGAAAATAATCTTCTGCCAGGTCTGCAATAAAGAGGTAAGCTTTTTACTGTATTTTCTGTTATTTTTATTATTCACAGGAGACCATGTATGTTAACTACCATGATTAACTGTACCATATAACTTTTTCTTCTATCTGAAAATAATCTCAAATTTGTTTGATGCATTTTATTAAGTCCAATACTGGGATCTAACAGTATAACAGATCAAGACAATACTAATTTTGTAAAAGACAAATTTTTTTTAAGTTATACTAATTTTTATGTAAATTATATTGGTTATGCATTTAAAATTTTCATTATTTTAACAAAATATGATTTACTGACATTAAAATATATTTATAAATATATTCTTCTACTTAAAGTTTCTGCCGAAAAAAGGAGTCACTTGGTACAACATGAGAAAACTTCAATACATCAAGCAAATTCTAAAAAGAAAGATTTTCAGAAGCAAATTTTACTTACACAGTCCATGCTCTCAAAAATAAAATCCCAATTCTATTTTGATATGTGTAAAGCATTTGCTGCAGCCAACATTCCTTGGAATGTAGTTGAAAATACAACAATGAAGACTTTTTTAGAAAAGTATTGCATAGAAAGAATACCCTCCGAATCGACACTTAGAAAAAAATTATCTTGAGATGGTGTATGGATCACAGTTGAATGAAATAAGCTCAGAAATAGGAGATTCCTATAACTGGATTTCCATAGATGAAACCATAGACGGCCTGGGGCGAAGTATATTAAATTTAATAGTAGGGAAATTAGATGAAAAAAATTATGGAAATTTGCATTTGATTTGTTCGAA
This sequence comes from Deroplatys truncata, assembly GCA_030765065.1. NCBI lineage: Eukaryota > Metazoa > Arthropoda > Insecta > Mantodea > Mantidae > Deroplatys > Deroplatys truncata. Next base: position 241,590,093 of record CM060975.1, on the reverse strand, counting down.
GATGTTGGAGAAAATTAATGCTCAATCAGTTGCCTACTTCGTAAACTCCGGATTAAAAGTACTGTATCCGAATGGTGTAAAGGATGAAAGGGTGTTGTTACTGTATAATGATGCAGCACCATATATGATAGCAGCTAGGAAACTTTTGAAGGTATTTTTTTTTAGCATTTAACAAACATTACTTGTCTGGCTCATGCATTTCATCGCATAGCAGAGGAGGTTCGAAGCCAGTTCCCCAAAATCAATGATTTAATATCCTCCATAAAGAAAGTATTTTTAAAGTCAAATTCTAGAATTGCGGCTTTCAAAGAAAGATTTCCCAATCTGCCTTTGCCACCAGCGCCTATTTTTACAAGATGGGGTACGTGGCTGCAGACTGTGAAGTATTACAGTGAGAACATTGACAGTGTTGAAGAGGTTGTAAATAGTTTTTCAAAAGAAGAATTGCAGTGTATTAAGGTTGCACAGAATGTCCTATGAGAGAAAGGTTTGAGACAGGATCTGCCATATATTTGCACTAATTTCACATTTTTTGCAGATACTATAGAGAATTTAGAATCATTAAAGCTCAATCTCACTGAATCAATCACATTATTTACAAGAGTAGAAAGTCAGTTAAACAAAGCTGTTGATGAGGATGGGAAAATTGTTTCCAAAAAGCTACAAATGGTGCTCGCCAAAAATCCTGGATATACGGTTCTGAAAGGAGTATCAGATATTTTAAGCGGACGTGAGGCAGATCTCCCTACAGGATTTAATCCGCATATGGTTTCTCTTTTCAAATATGTTCCAGTCACCACCGCAGACGTTGAGAGATCTTTTTCAGCATTTAAGCTAATTCTGACCGACAAAAGACATAAACTTACCCCACATCACCTGGAAATGCTTCTTGTTATTTATTGTGGACAAAATTACGGCCAAAGTGTAATTGAAGAATCTCATTTAAAAAATAACTTATTGTGCCTATTAAAGACCTATTTCCCTACTTTTTAGGACCTTTTTAGGCGCCTAAAATCGCATTTTTTAGGACCTAAAGATCGGAAGTCTAATAATCACAAAAGTTTTCTGAGAAAATAGTTCATGTATGAGATTACAAATAGGCAAATGTTTCAATGTGTTTCAACTCTGAATTTTTAACCAAAACACACTTTATTGATTTATGGTTCTCAAGTAGATTATGACTGAAGCTCATGACAATACCATGCTTACTGCAGCACTCTTAGTTTAATGGTAGAAAGCTTACTATTCCTGAGGTAAGTTCAAATCTGCATGGAGATACTCAACATTCCCCCCCACACTTTCATTTAAATACGAGTCATTCCACAAATTTTCAAAAAAGTTCACCATGTTTCCGATTCACTTCAAATGTTGTCCATGGATTGCAAAAAAAAATGAATTATGTTTTATATTATGTTTTTTTTAAATCACAATATCTTAAAAAATATTGCGCAATCCAACATGTAAAAAGCTACACACCTCTCTACCTTTAAATTAGAATATCTCACAGGCGATAAACCATAAAATTATGTTATAAAGTGCAATGTAAAGCTTAATATTTAGTCTTTTACTTAATATTTACTATAATTGGTATAATTATCTATTTACATCAATTTTATAATCCAAACATTTAAAAACTATATATCCCTATTAACTTGCAAGTTTAAACTTCTATAAAAATCATAAATAAATACCTTGTAGTTTTTTTGTATATAGTTGCATAAAACAAAGATGGGATGCTGTATAGTTAATTTTAAATAAAATAACTTAGAAAGTGGTGCATAGTGGGATTCCAGCATGGTGTGGCTGGAGAGTAGCAACAGTACTAACAGCAGGTTGTCATTGGATGCCTTGTGAATTGCTCACAGCACTTTAGTTGCAATAGTTTGTTCACATGTGACTCAAATTTGACATACAGTTGAGAAACATTCACACTTTCAGTCTTATCCTATGAGAGGCAACTTAACTACAATTTAAACGCGTACTTTTTTCCCCTTCAGGTTCAATACCATCTGATTGTTACTTCATTATTGGTTGTTGGAATAAATGAATTTAGTTCAAAGGTACCAGGGATTGCTTTCTAGTTGCTGTATCTTGCCTAAAAATGGTCACTATGCTCAAAACCACTTTTGGATTATTCATGACATTGGTATTTTGTAGCACACAATCACTGTTAGCAGTGGTTGGTACTTTGGAAATTTTTTTTGACATGCATCACATAGTTTTAGGTCTGGTGGCTAAGTTAAGTTCTCCATTTTAAGTTTGTAAACATATTGCGGATAACTAAACTTAATGATTTCTGCCTTGTGTTTTGCTTGGAAACATTAAATGGATTAAGCAATAGTCTTAGCTCCGTTTCTTAAGTTCACTCATTATGCACTTTCATAAACCACAGAGCTAAAAATAAACTTCTAACACAAGAAGCTGAAGACAAAGTTATGTTTAAAATGAAACAGCGGAGAGAGGCTTCATGGAATATCAGATTCCAGTTGCTAAGTTACACCGAACACCGAAAGTGATAGCCTATTATGTTTGTACTGTGTAATGCATCAGCCGGTGTGCTGCTGCAGTGTGAAGCTCTCAGTCAGCAAACAGTCTCTATGTTCTAAAATCCTATGCGCTAACACAAACTGTTTAAAAGCATACTTCTAAGGAAGATCCCATCCTGATGTTAACAGGTTTAAAACTATATATATCGCAGATTCCTTCCGTGTTTTTTCCAGATTTTAATATTAGGGGGTTAAATATGATATTACGTTTTAAATTATTCATACTTAAAAAAGTGATTGTTTTTTTATCCCGAATAAATAGTATTTTAAATTAGGAAAACCACAATGTTTTTATCCACAAAACGGCATATTGTTCTTATCCCTGACCGTTCTGTGTTCCGGGAATAAATTGCTTTTTATGTAACATTGTGCACATATAAGAAAAATATTAAGTACCCTGTAAATTCTAAAATAACTTGATTTTCCGCAAAATATAAAATATGTGCTCATTTATTTTATGTGCGGAACACATAAAACTAAAATTAAAAAAATTCAGAGAAAATGGTGTTTTATGTGTGTTGGTTTGATGTGGAATGACTCATACATGAGTAAAAATATAACAGGTTTTCTTAATTTTTTATGTATGTGGCATTTGTTTAGTAGTCCGTCATACTGATAGATGGCAACTATGACATTAATTTATCAGTTGAGAGGAGATTTCATATTCAATCAATTTAATTTTATAACCACAAATTTCATGATTATTGCAATTGTATTTGTAAGTAAAATGAATAACACAAGCAGTATTATTTAACTATATTACAGTAAAATGAGTTGTAAAAAATAAAAGATAACCCACTAAGAAGGATCAAACCTGAGCTGCTTGCATAGGAGTGCTTAACCACTGCTTCACAACAAGCACGGTGTGGAGGTAGCCCAAATCAGTACCTTGCGGCTTGTAAGAGTTAGCCAAAGTGGCACACAGATGTTGTTGGTTGTGAATCGCACATTCACTCAGAGGGATTTTGTAAAAATGTAACTGCTCAAGAGACCAGCCACTTCTAGTTTGACCAAATGTACATTTAGGAAGTATATATCAATGGGTCTTACCACCAAACAATAACAAGATAACTATAAAATCCACCCATTTTATTAGACTCACTCTTTATGACTGTTAATATATGGCTACACATTGGGGTGATTCAACTAATCTTTGTTTAGCAGCTGATAAGAAAGACAATTTCATGACCACCAAATCAATTTCATTACTTTTTCATAACTTTGTGACTAGTACAGATCCCAACCATGCTAATCAAAGATAATGTAGAGAGGTAAGTCAGTTAGAAATTAACATCTAGAGGGCAAATGCTATTAAAAAATTATGTTCATGTCTTTAGAGGGTGAGTAAAGCTAGTAACAGTTAATATGCAAAGACTACTCACCAGTGCAGCCTAGTGGCCTTAAGCAATATTCATTTAAGGTGAAACCATTTTCAAGAGCATGAGCTCGCATTTTCTGATTGAATAAATCTGAGCCTGTAAAATGGAGAATGCTGCAGTGATACTGGTCATGGGGAGTAAGACGGATGTCCAGTCGACGAGCAGTTCCCATATCATCCTTCCCTCTTACTTTATTTAGACTACACACACCCTGTAATATCAAAAATATGACTAATTCAAGTTAAAAAAATTCTGTGATACATTCACATGACCTTCTCTACCCTATATCATTTATTAGTGGGTATACAAACTATTCTTATTAAAGCTTATTTTTCTACATATTACATTTTAATCCAAATAAACCCTCGTAGAAATAACTACATTACACATTTTGTTATGATACAAACGGAACAGAGATAGTCAAATGAAATTCCATACTGTTCCCATGCAATCACATGAAACAATTGAATGTTGACAGGACTTAAAGAGAATGACCAAGAAATGAACAATTCGACCTTTAATAACGGATATCTCAGAAATGGCTAATGCCACAAAAAAAGCTGAAATAAATTGTGTTTTAAAGAGATCTACATTTTTTTGTGTAATACATTTTCATCTATTGCTTAATGTTTACCAGTTATACAAGATTATACAAAATTCCTTCTGAATGAAAAGGACTTCATAGACTATTCTAGGAAAATTCAAGATAAACATTTTATTTGCCATGTAAATATCTTTCATATATGGTATTTTAATCAAAATTGTTAGAGCCATTTTTAGAAAATAAAAAATTTCGAAAAATTTTCCATGTAAAGGTAGTTTAGGGTGGGGGCATCTTTGGAAGATATTGAACCTAAATAGGTTTTTTGAGTTATGCTGTTCACTGACAGACACAGACATTTTTCTAAAAATGCTTTATTTGGATTCAGGGGCCTCAAAACACGTATTTCCGGTAAAATCTCGATATCCAATTTTTTGGTGGAATGCAATACCTTCTCTACTTACAAGGTACGTGGAAGAGAAAGTAATATATCATAACCTACACTATACAGCAAAAGCTAGTAATGAATGTATTACTCAAAAATGGGCTTTTGTCATTTGCATTTGGAGAATATTCAACAGCAAAGAATGAGACACTATATAGATTTGACTTAAAAGCAGGGAGAAATATTTTGAAAAGCAGAATTATAAAGAAAACGCAATGTTATGATAAAAGAAATCAATAAAAAATTCAAAAGGAGAATGCATTAAACCAAGGGTGGCAAAAACGACTTCCTTCCGCGAGTCACCAAATATGCAACACGCACTGCATCACTCAGCAGCATGTGAAAATCAAACAGACAGTTGCAGAGAGGGAATGGCGCCTGCAGGTCAAAATAACTTGCAAAACACGTTTTTGCCACCTCTGCATTAAACAATTTGACAATTTACACTGAACTATGCATGAAAACTACATATACTAATATACTACTAACATGCTGTTGACAGTTATTATTAAATCAAATTAAGCCAAAAATGCATGTTCTAGTAATTTTTAAGTGAGATGATATATGCCCTTTACTGCAAATGTTGTGAATGTTTATAACAATTTAATTGTATGGTTTTAACAAAAAATCATAATGGTTGTGAAAATGATAAAAGAATTTACATTGTCAGTTAATGTTTGAACTTAGAGTGAACTTATATTTAACTCTTTCTTTTTCAGTACAAAATAAAATTTTGAACAAAAACAAAATACATATTACTGCCAAAACAAGCAATATCTCATACATTTTAACTGATTAAAAATATGCACAAATATCTTTTTTAGATACAACATTCTGGAGCCATTGTGAGAGATAAACAAATTAAAGATAAATCTGACTAAAAATACTCGTGGATAAAACAGAGGAACTAAAGATAAACATTATTTTACAATGTACATACTGCATTTACAATCTGTTATAAAAACTCATAATTTAAGAATGCAAATCTGCAGTGTTTTATTTCCATATTTATTGATAACATTCTTGATGTCTATTATTATTTTAATTGATATATAACTTGCATTGTCTTTTTTTTCATTTTAGTAGGTTTTGGTGTAATTTTAGCATTCTATTTTATGATTTAATTCCAATATTGTTAAATAATTTAATAGTATTGCAAATTACTCTGCTACATGCCAACAGTACATTGCAGTTTAAGTTGAATTATGCATATACTAGGTACATGGGGAGATTAAAAACAATAGAGACTTGCAGAATACAAAAGAAATTTCGTAATTGATGTTTACTTCATCTTGCATTTATACATAAGATACTATGACAGCCATTGTTTCACTGAAATGAGGAAGTCAAATACAAAATAAGAATACGGTGATCTGTAGATCTCATAACAATCCTAGGACTTCAACTTCAATTGCAGCCAATTAATTACATGTCAGCTGATGCAATATTTGTAACATTCTGCATTATTATGGCCTGCATTTATACAATTTTCAGAAAAGCGCATAAAACTGAGGCCAAAAGATATCTTCATCCAACTTCACCCAGAGGTTCCTAAATACAAACACACTAGGTTCTAGTTTTACATCTTCTGTGCTTTTCGACAAAGCCAAGCTTTAGATGGAAAAGTATTCGAACACGTGTTCAAAATTAAGAATAAAAACTGAGTCAATTAACAACAAAACAATACTCACTTTTTAAACTTCCTGGAACATGTTTTGGAGGCTAGTTTCCTCCACTGTAAACTGGACATCAACTGATGTTGGATGGTGAAACTGATCCACCCTAGACTGCTCTGGTGGCAGTTCTAGGAACTTGTACAACTGATCACTCGGGGAATATTGAATTGAAGACTCTGGTCTTATTTTTCCAAACATGGGGAAAGATTTTCATCTGAAAAAATAAGACCAGAGCCTCCAATTTTGATATTCCCCAGAGTGACCTGTTGTACAAGTTGCTAGACCCATCACCAGAGCAGTCTATGGAGGGATCAGCTTCACCACCCAAAATCAATTGATGTCTAGTTGGCAATGGAGGAAACTAGCCTCTGAAACATGTTCTGCTAAATTTAAAAAGTGAGCCTTGTTTTGTGACATTAATTGACTCTGTGTTTACTTTTAATTGATTTCAACATCACTGTCATCAACTTCCATTATTTGAAGATACATGTTCAATGACCTGCTTGACCTATTTTATCTGGGTAAATAAGAATGCTTCAATGTCAAATTTGGGCAGAAGTAATCAATGCCCATCTTGTTGCCTTTTACCAGTTGCCATTATATCAAAACACCACTGCATGAATGTTTTTAAGATGCACTCTCAGTGTTGCTAAAAAATGTGTCATTAGTTTAAAGAATGTGGTTACATTATGAAGCACTTCTAGCAGTGGAGCGCATATTTCTCATAGCTTCCCAAAGTATCTTGATAAAGTTCACAAAATGTAGATAGATGGGACATGGCAGGAAAATTTCTTGGCCTGCAAGATTACTTGATCTTAATTCAATGGAGTTTTTGTGGTTTTACTAAGAGTTACGTCTATGTTACTGTGTCTGTCTCTGAAAAGGAGTTTGTTGTTTGTATTATGGCTGTAGCTGGTAAAATAAATAGTCAATCACAGATGTTTCAACAAGTCAGCTGGTGGAAATTATGTATTAAAATTAGAGACTGGAATGATGAGTATCTATGTAACGTTTAATAATAGCATAATATCATGCTTGAGCCAAAAGATAACTTAGAATTAATTCCATCTTACACTATTTTTACTGATATATTTTATTAAAACTGAATTTATGTGCAATTACTTATATAAAAAAAGTGGATTATTAAAGTAATTATAAACTTTAGTAATAGGAGATGTTACCTCCTAGAATTTTGTAAAACTAACAAAACTGAACCGTTCCAAAAATATCTCAAACAATATAGGCAAACTTATGATAAAGTAATAAAGGCTGCAAAAAACGAAAAGAAAAAGAAACACTATATTGAGACGTGCATTATTAACTCAACAAATTAAAACATTATGGAATATAATGAAAAGAGAAACTGCCAGTTCTAAAGCATGCCATGATAATAAAACCTTGTTAAAAATCACTAATAACATTGTTAAGAACCCAATAGAAGTTGCTAACATATTCCAATCACCCTTTTTATCACCGTTGCTGATAGAGTACCATTACCACAGCAAAATAATAGTAATAATCCATATGCTGAGCTAAACAGAAATGAAAAAAAAACTTATTTTACTTAGGCCAGTTACACATGATGAAATAAGCAAAATAATTAACTCAAAAAGAATAATTATTCTGCAGGATGTGATGAGGTACCAGAATGTGTAATTAAATCGTGTAAGGACAGTATTGTTAATTCCATACAGGACTCCCTGTCAATTGGAATATTTCCTAATAAACTAAAACTGGCAAAAATTGTTCCTGTATATAAAAAAGATAATGTATATATTGTTGATAATTATAGACCTATTGCTATCCATCTGGATTTTCTAAAATTCTGGAAACAGTTATGTGCAACAGAATTGCTCCTTTCTTGGAAAAGTATGCATTTAGTAATAAACAAAATGGCTTTAGAAAAAACAAATCCATATTAAATGCCTTTTATACATTCAGACTTGAGCAAGGCATTTGATTTAGTTGACCATGCTATATTACTGTCAAAATTAGAAGCCTATGCAGTACATAGGGTAGCTTTATAAGTGGTTTGAATCTTACTTAACTGACAGATGACAGGTTACTGTATCAACAATGTAAACTCTGATACAAAGATGTCGAGTTCCCCAAGCTCTAACCTGGGACCTTCAATTTTCTTAATACACAGGATGGCCCACTTAAAACTTTCATGCAAATATCCCTGAAACAACAATATATTGAAAACCAACTTTCACGGGTATGAAGGTAGGGAAAGGGCTCATTAAAGTAAATAACGTGGGCCATTTAGAAACTTAAGCAAATATGATTTTCAGCATAAACTTATGGTTTTTTAAATGGGCACTTGTATTATTTATGACTCAATTGATAACATGTAAAATCACATTGAGAATGACATTTGTTGCATCATGAAAGGTCAGTTATATCCGACAAATTCCAACTTGAGATACAAAAATGCACATCTTCTGCCCATCCTGAGGTTCAAGTGTGAATTTCATATTGTAGTTAATTGCATTGTGATTGATGTACACCAGTAGCACAAACTCTGTTCTTAATGTTTTCAATGTTATCAAGTGGGCTGGAAATAATACATTTTTCAGTCACAAAAAATGGAGAATCAAGGTTTATCTCTTTTATGTTTTAGTCAACTCTACTGGAATTTGTAATAAACACTAGTTACTGTAGCAAAATTAAATGTCACGTCAGAGTAAACATAAGCAATCGCTGACCAAGGATCTAACAGAGGGAGGAAAAGCGGATTAAATTCATGCTTCATGACAATTACAGTACATAATACTGAACATTTTTAATTGCTACATTAAAATTGAAATGTTGCACATGGTGAAAAAGTGACATAAACATGTGCACATACAATAGTACAAAACAAACATCATACTTCTTGGAAACAAACAGTATGTACTGTATCTCCAGTGTGCAATCAAATTTCTCACAGCAAACATATGGCCATTTGAAATGCAATACCTCTATGTATGCCCCATCACTGATCGACTCACTTCTGTCAGTGCTTCTGGTGTTATTGCAGCCAGTGGCGGTTTTTGGGGTGAAGAGAGTGAAGGGGCCCTTCACCTTCTTTGCACTTAAAAATTAAATCATGCAATCAATATTTATTTGAAAATTCTCAGCCTACTTGTATTCAAGGCTGTTTTTCTGTCACCTTTTTTCTCTGCAGTCAGCTCTGCTTCCCAAGAATGTTTACGGATTATCAGGCGACAGGATGGCAAATGACACTCGACAGAGAGGGAGTGCATGCTCTCTCTCTCTCTCTCTCTCTCTCTCGCTAGTGAATGTGAAGAGACACTGGCCTGTTCGACTCTGTCTCTCCCTCCAGTTTACATGGTTGCTATGACATGACATCGAACATTTTTTCTGCTTGCAATTTTAAGCCTGTAAGTGCTAGGATGTTCTCAGCAGACAATAATCCTTTCACCTCCTCCTCAACTGTGAGTCATGCTTGCTTAGGGGCCTGGGGGATGGCTATACAAACTCACCCTCAGAGTCATGCTTTCCTATTGTGAGTGAGGTGTTTACAAGTGGCTTGTTGATGTTATTGTTTGTGTTTGAGAAATGAATCCAATTAATGACATAGTATGTAATACACTAGAGACACCATTCTCCAGGTGGAAAGACAAGGATAAGAAAGACATGTTAACAGTTGGAAGACCTACCACACCATTAAATCTTTGTGTAAAAAAGGAAAAATAGTAAATACTATAATGTTAAGTTTAAAACATCTTGGTTTTCTGAACTTCCATGGTTGTGCAGTAGCTCAAATTTAGAAAGACTATTTTGTTGGTCCTGTTTACTTTTTAATACTAATCATAATATCTGAAATAAGGAAGGAATTTCAGATTTTAAGAACATTACCCAAGCTCTAAATAAGCATAAAGATTCCACTCGACACCTGAAATGTAAACTACAATTAAACACTTGTTTAAAGAATAGAAATACAATTTCTGACACCCTACAGGAAAATGCAAGGCTATTTATGGTTCAATTCAATGAAAATATTTGTATGAATAGACTATTTTTCCAGCTGGTTATAGATACTGTGCTATATTTAGTTAAGCAAGAACTTGGATTTAGGGACCACAATGATAGTGTAAGTTCAATAAATTGTGGAAATTTTAAAGAACTGCTTGCTTTATTAATATTGAGAAGTCCATTGCAAATTCAGTCATATTTGAAAATTAGTAGTGCATTAGTGAGGACTCCAAGACAATTCAAAATGAAGTCATAAACTGCATATCCGAATACATACAAGATCATGTAAAAAATGAAATTCATAACACCAACTTTTTTGCTATTGAAGGAGATAATAGCACAGATATAACTCATAGATCACTATTTTCTATCATAGCAAGATGTGTGAATTTTGAAGGAAATCTTTTTGAGCATTTTCTAGGGCTCTAGGATGTTAGTGCTGATAGGCTTTGTTTAATCTTATGGATGGAATTTTATCTGAGCTTTCATATAAGAAAAAATTAGTGGCTCTATGCTATGATGGGGCAAGTGTAATGGGTCACTTAAATTCTCTTCAGAAGAAAATTGAAGACAAGGCATCTCAATCTGTTTTTGTGCATTGCTTAGCTCATCAACTAAACTTGGTGCTTCAGCACAGTTTAGATTGCATTTCTAAAGGTCACATATTTTTTGCAAGTATCAGTGGAATTCCTTCATTTTTCCACCATTCACAAAAAAGAACACAGGTACTAGATCCTTTTTCAACTAGACATATTCCAACCTTAGTAGAAACTCAGTGGTGTTCTAACTCAAAACTACTCACTGTAATTGCAAAAAATGGGAAAAATTGAAACATGTGTTTGAGATCACGAATGACAGTCTGATAAAAGATCAATTCAGCTCAGTAAGGGATTTTTTAACGAAATGAATAGTTTCAAATTTATTCTTCTGACTGTAATGTTCAATGACATTTATTCTTTGACAGACATTCTTTTTTAAGTTTTGCAAAAGAAATCACTGGACACTACTTATTGCATTTCAAAGATCAGGGTAGAATGTGATTTTAGGAATTATTTGAGAAAGCCAAAAAACTGACCAATTTGACTCAAAGAAGAGAACACAGAAACTGACAGAGGATACAATTTTTAAAAATTTCAAGATTTCATTTTTCAAAAAAATGCAGTGGAAATGAAAGCAAGGTTTCAGGATTGTGACAATTTACAATTATTTCTTACCCTTGTGGATATCACAAAATTTGAAAATTATGCCAAAAGATTTTCCTTCTTCAGCTCTTGAAAATTTACAATGATGTTATTCAAAGATATTTCAAAGAATTGACCATTTAAAGAATGAAATGCATCTTTTGTATGCTGACGAGGTGTATATGTCTGTTACTATAGTGTGCCAAGAAAATAAGGATGCATTTGCAAAATAATGCAATTTATTTGCTTTAGTTTTAGCAATTCCATCCACAAGTGCATCAGTAGAAAGAAGTTTCTCATATTTGAAAAGAATTAAATCTGTCACTAGAAACACTGTATCACAAGGCAGACTCGCATCATTAGTGAACACCTGTACCCACAAGGAACCTTTGTGTAAACTTGGAGCCATTTTATGAGGACATCATGGATAAGTTTGCTGCTCTCAAAGACTGGAGGAATGATTCAATATACAAGAAATAAAATAGGTGAGTCTCGCATGGTAATTATTATTTAGCTAAATTATTATTAAATTTGGCTATCATTGTTTATTACAGTCTGCAGTGCTTAACCTATTTAAGGCTTGGATTACCGCTGATTGCAGCACTGTTGTTGGAACCTGCTGATACACCACATTTTTCAGATGTCCCCAGAGAAAAAAATCTAACAGGTGAAGTCGGGCAATCACACTGGAAATCTTGAACAAGACTGCCTCGACCTATCCAGTGATTTGGGAATTGTTGATTTAATGCATTTCTTATCACTGTGGTATTACGAAAAGGCCATCTGTGATGTTAATACCACATTATTTGATGCAAATTCAGTGGTAGGTCTTCCATCGACGCAAGTAAGATATATAACAAGAATCGCCAATACTTTTGCCCATCAAGTGTACATCAATGAAATACAGGCCAATGATGTGTTGTCCCACAATACCACACCGTACACTGACATTGATGTTCTATCTGGCAAAGTTTTCCATCGACCAGTAATCCATATTGTGTAAGTTTATATTCTCATGATTTGTAAACGTGGCTTCATTGGTAAGTAAAGTCTTACTCATAAAGGCATGACTTATGCAGAACCCATGGTAGCATTCCAAATTAGTATAAAAGTCATTACTGTGAATCCCTTGATGTAGTGACAGGTGGTATGGGTGGTACACGTGCCTGTGAAGAATGCACAGGACATCTATTTGAGGGATCCCAAACCGTCTTTCCATTTTGCGAGAACTAGCATGAGAGTTTATTGCAACAGCTGCCAAAACAGCTACGTCTGCTGCTTCATTTGTCACTCTCCTTCTTCGGACCCACTTTCATGGGGACAAGCTCCCAGTCTCACAAAGTTTTGTAACAATATTAGTGAAGGTAGGACAGGTTGGATGATATCTGTGAGGTTAACGTTCGGCATACAGCTATACTGCTCATGCATCATTTTGACAACATAAAATAATAACTTGTCAACCACTTCTTCATTTGTGTAAACCACTTCAAATGTCTAAATATGATGGACAGGTTAAATTAATTTCACTGTACACTTACTGTGTACAGTACACTACAAACGTCATTCTTAATGTGACTTTCCATGCTATTGAGTCATAAATAATACACGGGCTCATTTAAAGAAACATAACTTTATGCTGAAAATCATATTTATTTAAGTTTCTGAATGGCCCATATTACTTACTTTAATGAGACCCTCCCCTGCCTTCATACCCGTGAAAGTTGTTATTCATTACCTATTGTTGTTTCAGAGATATTTGCAGTGAAAGTTTTAAGTAGGCCACCTGTACATTAATAAACTGCCTGTCCATATACCACATGCTGAGATTATATTATATGCTGATAATACCAATCTTATTCTCCAGGGTAATACACACACATACTTGCAAAGTTAATCCAAAAATATAATGGTAAGTGTGGCAAAATGGTTGACCACAAATAAACCAATATTAAATGGAACAAAAATGTCAATGCATGCGCATTGCACAGTCCAGTACAGGTAGTAAATCATTTGGACTAAAAATTGAATACAATACTGAAACCAAATCACATTTGATAAACTCTTAAATTGGAAAAGCCATATTAAGAATGTTACAACAAGAATAAAAAGCCACTATGCAATATCTGTTTTAAAAAGCATCTGTAACCTAAAAACACTAAAACTAACTACTTCTCCCGTGTACAATCTGTACTTGCTTATGGTATATTTATTTGGGGATGTGGCAATGAAATAAGCACTCTGTTTCATAATGCAGAAGAAAATAATCAGGCTAATGCTAAATTTGAGTAGGGTGACATTATGCAAACCGTACTTCTGTCAAAATAATATTCTTACTTTACCATGCTTGTATATACTAGAAACTGTATGCTTTAAAAGAAACAGCATTCACTTATTCAATATAAACAACACTGTATATGAACATTCCACTAGAAACTAATATAATACACTTAGACATACCCAGAACAACAATAAAAGGTCAACTCAATACTGCATAAAGACATACATATGTACAATCTAATTACATATAAAGTAAGTAATTGTAACCACATAAAGTTTAGGAAAGAGGTTAAAAAACTTTTGATTGAGCAAACCTTCTACAGTCTCATTTTTTGAATACTTTAGAAATCAATCTAAATTAGTTTATTATTATTATTATTGATTATTTTATATCTATTTTCTGTATATAATTATATGCTTCTGTAAAATCTATATTTCCTGTATACATCCATTATATTCCTTATGTTATTAATGCTGAAACTAACTTGACGAAGCTATGAATTTGTAAGAAAATTTTTGCAGTGAATAAAGACATATGTACAACCTTCTGATTATTTGATAGTAGTTCAATATCTTTTGAGTTCAAAAGCAATTAATCATTACTGCTGATATTTTAAAGATCTTTCCCCCTTTGTGCCTAATTTTTAATGAACATTCAAAAGTTTTATGTATTCTGGAGCTTGGTAAAAATAAAATCAAGCACCCACTTAGTGCCAAAAGAAATTATTTTTACCTGTTTATTTCTGATTGATTGGTTTTCAAACACTCACATTTTGGAAAATTCAACAAGATTTCATGCCTCATCTCCCATAAAGCCTGCTTCAGTTCTTGAAATGCTGTAACATTGTTAATAGGTATTTTTTGTCTGTTCCTATGTTCTGCAATCCATAGAGAGTATTCCCTCTACAAAGTGTCCATAACTTCCTTCAAGCCCCATGTGCACCCTAGTTAAACAATTTATGCAGGAAATGTTAGAATAAAGAGACAATATTTTATATGACCCATTTTTTAAGATATTTTGATCACTTTGAGAAAAACATTCCTAGAGAAGAAGTAAGGGAAATAGAAAAGAAGGAAAATATAGTGTTGGTTCGGAGTATTTAGTGACTTTTGTGGCAGCTACAGATACATAATGACTTCACTTATAAGTGATGAGAATAAAAAATTTAAACTATATGCTATAGTTCAGCATTGTCCACTTGCAGACTTACCTATCACTCACTCTGTAATTTTCAGATTTATTTTCTTATGCAATCAAATAGCAAAAACAATTTCTTTCATCTGCAATGCTAAAACAACCAAGAACTAAGCAGAAGATAAAGGATGTTGACTGTGTAGCTGATATGTCTTAAGACAATCCTTTAGCTATGTACTTGGAACATACTGTGACCAAGAGTACAGATACTGATGGGCTGTGGCAGTGTAAGAAAGAGCATGCCGGCACCTTTACATAGTTACCTGGATCATTAGCACCTTCGGCCAACCCCTTTAGAACAAATGGCTGTGCAATAATGGCTTTTATAACAAATGCCCACAAAATAATGGACCAAGCAACAAACTCTTTATGAGCGCTCCCTGTCTTTCTGAAAATTTCCTTGGCAGCAGATTTGAGAAGCTGCCCCTTGAGAACACCCCGCTTTGTTGTGGGGCTATTATAAGGGGGCTGCTGGTATGGAGTTGTTGAGTTCAGTTAGAGAGATAGCAGAATGCAGTCGACAGCTGAATGCAGAAGAAGTTTGGCTACACTAAGCATCTAAGTGACAAATAAAGTTGTTCGGAGCAATTGGAGTTATTTTAATTATTATTATTATTATTATTATTATTATTATTATTATTATTATTATTATCTACAAAAAACATACTAATAATCATAAACCGTGAAAGTTTGGAACAAGTTTTATGTTTACTTCCAATGAATCCAAATTGAATCATTGTGGTTTTGTAATTCACCTTTCCATGTTAAAAGGAGCTGCAGTTCCATATTGGTTCAGATCAGCATTGCATAAAGCACAAAAACATGCTGCAAAATGGTAAATGCTGCTGGTACTTTTGATTTCTGTTGCATGATATTTTACTTAATATCTGCCAGTAACATACAACAGATTCTACATCTAAAATATTATTTCTTTCTGTCTTTCTCAGTATTCTTTCCTGTTGTTTCTGGTCAATAGATAGATGAACTTATTTCAACATAAATGTAGACATACAATTAATATTCAGTTGTTTAACAACAAAGAATATTTACTCTCAAGTTATTTACATTGAATCTACTTCATCTTTCTTGATCAATTTTCTCATTTTCTTTCCTTTTGAACTTTCCTAAATAACTATCTCATGTTTGTAGAATCTCAATTTTTTTTTTTTTTTTTTTTTTTTTGTCTTTCTTATTTTCATTATATCTACTGGTAAATTAGCCCATTTCTATAACCTTAAAGTTCTCTCATTGGTTTAATTTCTTCCCTGGTAGGTTTATTTCCCTTTTCCACATACAAGGGTAATCCCAAAAGTAAGGTCTCCAAAGCGCTGGGATCACAGGGAAACTGTTTGTGTGGATGTTGGCCATACTGCTTTTTTCCCTCCTCCCTCCACTCTCTTCAGAAACCACCGCACATCCCTTAGCGCCCTCAGTCTTGGCTTGGCAGCCAGTTATAATGGAGCTCCCATTAGCCACTACCGCCAGGTGCGAAGTTTGCGCAGTTAATCACTTTTTGAGTGCAAAAGGGGTTAAACCTGTCGAAATTCATCGACAGTTGATGGAAGTGTATGGAGAGTCTTGTATGGATGTCAAAAATGTCAAGTGGTATAAAGAATTTGCAAATGGTCGCACGGAAATTCCTGACGAAGAAAGAAGTGGGAGACTGTCCATTTCTGACGAAACAATTGCAAAGGTTGTACAAATCGTGCTTCAAGATCGGCGGATCACTCTCGATGAGCTCTGCATTGTTGTTCCTAGATTTCTCGAAGCACCATTCATCGGATTTTGATTGAAGAGTTGAAATTTCGGAAGGTGTGCGCAAGATGGGTCCCAAGAATGCTGACAGAAGATCACAAAAGGCAACGTGCTGAAACTTCCCGCCAATTTCTTCAATGCTATGCAGATGAAAAGGACAACCTTTTGGATTCAATAGTCACGGGTGATGAAACCTGGGCTTTCCACTTCACACCTGAGACCAAACAACAATCACGTGAGTGGCGGCATTTCGGTTCACTCAAGCTGCGAAAATTCAAGAGAACACAGTCTGCCGGTAAAGTCATGGCAACTGTGTTTTGGGATCGAAAGGGGATATTGTTGGTCGACTTTATGGATCCTGGGACAACAATAAATGCCGACAGGTATTGTCAGACATTAAAAAAACTCAGACGGGCAATTCAGAACCGTAGAAGAGGAATGTTGAGCAAGGGCATAAGCCTTCTCCATGACAATGCTCCCCCCCACCCCGCCCATCAAACCATGAATCTTCTGCAACAGTCACCCATCCACCCTATAGTCCGGACTTAGCACCCAGTGACTACCACTTGTTTCCTAAGTTGAAAGAACACCTGGCTGGAAGGCGCTTCGGTGACGACGATGAAGTGAAAAATGAGGTCCATCACTTTTTCAAGATCAAGCTGGTATGACATGGGCATACAAAAACTGCCACAGCATCTACAAAAATGCATCAATTATGTGGAAAATGGCGATTATGTGGAAAAATAGACAAATGCTAAGGCTTCAAAACTATGTACCATTTGTTGTCAATAAAAGTTTCTTTGTATTTTAAAAAAAATTGGAGACCTTACTTTTGGGATTACCCTCATAATTTGTCCTTCCCCGTTCTAACTTTAACCCATTGTAAATGTTAAAAGAGACTTTTTGTTTTCAAAACCACCAAGTGTTTCCCGAATTTAGTATCATCAATTTTTAATTTAGTTTCTTTCCAAAAGCCTTTTCTTTTAGTTCTCTATCTCTCCAGGTCAACCCTTGCCATTTTTTTTTTCAAAACAATTTAAACTCTGTTAAGCCAAGTGCTACACTGAGTAATGCCCTGCTGGAAAATCACATATTGTTTCAAAATACTTTGTTCATCTGAACTCTTTAACCTAAACCAATATTTTAAAATTCCTTCCATTATTTTTCCTTTGTTCTCTACTCTTCCTAATTCTATCTATGCAACCCCATTATCAGAGATTTTAGGTAGTCCCAGAATTTGCTTATGGAGTTCCTGTGAATTAAATCCACATTTCTTCAGCCCTCCTATATATCTCATACAGCATTTTGCTCTCGACTACTGTTCTGTATACTCTCTCCAATCTTTTTTATATACATTCCTGGTAATTTGTGTGTCTGCAAGCAGCAATAGGCTTTGGTGCCATCCTTCCCTATGCTAATGGCTTTTTCTTTAGTTACTCCAACCACCATTACTACTCAATCTCATGCCTAAGTCAAATTTATTAACCGCTTCAATTTCTTTTTCTTCCCATAGCCAAATTTTCATTTTTTCACAACTTACTACCCTTCTTAAATACCGTATGTTTGATTTGTGAACATTTATTCTTAGACACCATTCTTTACAAAATTTAGATTGCTTCAAATATATCTTAGACCAACATTTGTTATTATAAGCACATAGTTATTCTGTCTGATTCTAAATTTGCACTCCAGGCAATAAGTTCAAATACATCCCTTAAAATGGAAAAAAATAAAAGAAATGCACTGCATGATAAAACAAATTAAAAAATTAAAAAAGAATATATAGTTCCAGTGGATTCCAGCCCAATGTGAACTGAATGGCAATGAAAAAGCTGGCATGTTGGCCAAAAATGCAAAAAAAAATTAACACAAAAACAAATTCTCATACAAATCTATAAAATTTGTTATTAAAAGAAAAATAAATATAAGGTATCACAATATGGAACAACAAAATCCAAAATGGAAAGACTTAAATTTAACTCCCAACCTCACTAGGAAAATGGCTGTGGCCATGTTCAAATTAACTGGTCACAAGTGCCTCAGTAAAAATGAATGAATATTTATTTCCAACTTTCTATAATACAATATTACAATTAATGAAGCTTACAGCTAAAAGCATTTAAAAATCTATTGCATCTATAAACTAGCTTTACCATCCCTATTTCATATGTATGGGATAAAGCTACTGTACCATCTCTTTACTTTTAGGCTGAAATCAATCTGCTGCTCCTTTCTTAGGCTCCTTGTCTACTTACCTCTTACATTTCCCAAAAATTCCATTTCCAACCATTTTAATTGTTTCTGCTTTTGGTGCCTGCCAACATTTTGATTGCTATTATTTCTTTATTTAATTATTCCAAATATGATCTCTCCATCTTTTAACCTTTTCACATTCTATTAGCCAATGAAAAATACTACCCACTTTGTCACACATAATACATCTCCCCAAGCAATTATTTCCTAATCTGCCAGTGCCACACCCCTTGGTGAGCTCTTGGGTACAGCCAGAACTTCTATACAAAACACTCTATGGACTGTATCAATCTTAAACCAACGCTTTGTCACTCCTCTTAATTTTTATTCCATATAGTATCTTCGACTCAACTACTGCTTCATAAAATATTTCCAGCCAATTCATTGACAGGTGGGTATTTTGTATAAGCATGAGCTAACCACTTTCATGGCTAGTTTTCCTTTCAGGTGGGCATATTTGGATTGTGCCTCCCATTTCGCATTGCTTGAGAATCTGATCCTCAAGTAATCATATTCTTTTACTACCTCTATTGGCTCTCCTTTTATAAACCATCTTTCATCTCTTTAATTTTGATCCTTTCTTGAACAGTATGAACTCCGACTTGTTTGTATTCACCTTTAAACCGCATTCTGTACAGAATTTAATAATTTCATTGATAGTGTGCTGTAATCCTATTACTGTTACTGCCCCTGCTACAAGATCATCAGCAAATAATAGTCCTGGTATCTTTTTCTTCCCTATAACTGGACAATGTTTATTTTTTATTATTCTATCTAAAATATCATCTATAAATAAGTTAAATAATATTGGACTGAGTTTACAATCTTACCTCAGATCTAAATTTTGGTGCATATAATCAGTAGTTTTATTTCTTTCGCATCTTACACAAAATTTATTTCCTTAGTACAATTTTTGTATCCTCTCAATAAATGAAGTACTTACTCCTTTATTCCTCAATTTGCATGCCAAAGCGCCTCTGTTTATAGTGTCAAAAGCCTTCTCAAAGTCTGTAAAAAAATATAAATACCCTAACCCTGTTATTTCTTAGGTACTTGTTCACTATAGTGTGGATTATCATTATGTTATCTATTGTTCTTCTTCCTCTCCTAAAACGTGCTTGGTATTCTGATAACTTACCTTCCATTTCTGCCCACTCGTATAATCTTCTAGCTAATACATCAGTGTATATTTTACCTAATATGGATAATAAACTAATTCCTCTGTAGTTGCTTGAGTTATTTGAATCCCCTTTCCCTTTATATAATAGTATAATAGCGCTCACTTTCTAACTCTCGGGTATCACTTTCTTCTCTTTAATTCCATTAAATCAAAGATGTCCAAAATAGGACTTGCAGCTATGTCGTGTGTTGCGATTACATCTCCGTAATCACTGGTAATAACCAGTGTCTTTCCTCCCTTTGCAAGTGACCAAGCTGCTTATTTGAACACATACTACTGAGGTAAATCTATCAATAGCCTTGAAAGAGGCATATACACATACAGAGTGAACAGTGGGTGTGCTACGAATAATGGAATTGTCAACTCCTTCAACATCAAAGAAGAGGAACTTCCAAATGGAATTGGGAGACCTGTTTTTTTTGCTCTGATTATAACAAAAACATTAAGTGTCTGATATGTTCAAGAATTATACATGGCATATTGTGAAGTAATATACAGCGGCACTATTGCATATGTCATGTGGAATATGCAGAACTGAAAAGTGGTATTAATTATCATCATCACCATTATCATCATTATGCAATAGAACTAGTAGGCCTGTTGTTGTTATCATTATCATCTATCATCATTAATTAACTTCATTAATTATCATTATCATCTATCATCGTCGTCATCATCATCATTATTATTACCATAGAACTGCAGATTACTTGCATGGCATTTATTGATTCATTATTTCAGGATTGGAACAAGCCAAGAAACTGAGCTAAAGGAGAAGCACACTGTTCCTGCTATTAAATCATCAAATATGACAGTAAAATGACTACTAGCTAGTTACGTTGTGGCATGAAACATAGGTAAAGCCCATAAATCTTTTCAAGAGGGAGAGTTTGTTAAGCATCAAATTCATAGTTGTCGCTTATTCCAAGAAAGTCCTTAAAGAGCAATTTTCAATACACAGACGCTACTCTTTCAGGCAAATAAGGAAATGCTTATTCATATAAGAAAGCTCCGACCTCCGCTTATATGCAATAAGGAGAACCGACGCCATCTTGCATCAACTGTCTACAATGAAGGTTAACAATAATAGCAATTTTGTGGAGTATATGGAATTTCATAATGAAATTGTACTGTGCATTAATAAACAAATTTGATTTGCAGAATTCACTTGAAACACATAGTGATGCTGAATTTAAGAAGCGATATTGGTTTACCAAAGCTGCTGTTGTAATAATCTAATGCCTCTGCTAAACAACGTAACCTTAACAAACAGAAGTTATAAAGTTGCAACGTGAGATAGGCTTACTTGAAAAAATAATGCATAGAATCTCAATGCTATAACACTATCCATATGTTTTCTGTTCAGACGCTTTCCCACTTATGTTGTCCAAAGTCCTTAAATCCCTAGAAAACGAGATTCCACTGCACTTGTTCTGAATCATTTAATAAAATCCTAAAAATAAAATGCAGAAATATTTCTGTAATAAGTAAAGTACATCTCTGCAGTGTTTTTCTCAATCAAATTGCCTATTTTGCATAATTACCACCACTGCAATGGATCACTTATCAAGTCACACGTCTTTACCATTAATAAGCAAATATACATTGGGTTATCAAAATCTTGAACAGAGTGTAGTGTAACAACCTTCAACTCTCTCTATTTTAAATCTTGAACAGAGGTTTATCAATTCCGCGTGTAAAACCGCTATTAAAGCCAAACATTGTAAGTTATTGGGTACTTTTGCTTTTTTGATTACTGCTAGATGGTGCAGTAATTGCATTTGTGATTTGCTTCCATGCATGCATATACACAGTGCCCATATTGTAAATACTTCTAGCTACTAACACTTTACACTAGAAAGTAGGTCTTCAGCTTTAAAACAAGAGCAAATGCCACGAGTAAATGCCACTTAAGGTCAGTACATCACACAGTGTCTGATTGCCTGCAATCTACAATGTCTTTGTATCTTAGCACCAGCTCTTTTAGTTGATTTTTTTCCTGCTCGCTGAAATGTTTTCCTTTTGGCATGTTTTTAACCTAAATAATGTAATTATAAGTATTACTACAAACCCTTAATTAAATTTACAATCTACTTGGTTTTAAATGAAAGTTAACTAATTAATAAATATACCATTTAAAACTCACAAACTACTATCACATGCTCAATAGCTGTTGTGAACAAAAAACAACAAAAATGAAAGTGGCAGCTGGCTATGTGGTGACTTGCATGTTCATTTACACATTCCTTCGTGCATCCGAGTGAATGTGAAACAGCTGAACCATGTTGCCACATGTGCTTCGGAAATAAGCAACATTTAGCACTGGGCATGTAAGTACCATCTATGTATACCAAATGGTAATAAGCATTTCCTTGACTAATTTTGAAGATTTAGAAGCTAGTAACAGTGATGTGTCATAATTTAAAATAGAGAGTTGAGGGTTGTTACACTACATCACTATAACAATGTTATAGTGATGTAGTGTAACAACCCTCAACTCTCTATTTTAAAGCATTTCCTTATCAGAAGCAAATACTTATTGCTTAAGCATCTCGTTTTCACATAAGCAACAACTATGAATTTGACCCTAAATCTTGTATGATGGACGTGGTAAAAATGTTGTGCCCCCAGGAACTGACTAATTTTAAACACTTGCATCTTTCACGACAAAGTATCTCCCGAAGAATTGAGTTGTTGTCCACTGATATAAGTAGACAAGTGAATGCAAAAACCCATAAATTTGTGTGCTTCTCTCTAGCTGTTAACGAAAGCACAGATTTGATCGACACAGCTCAGTTGGCAATATTTGTAAGAGGAATTGATGAAGAATTAAATGTTGGAGAGTATGAGCTAGAATTATTTCCTTTGGAAGATACTACTAAAGAAGAAGGCATATTCAATGCTGCTTGTATGTTGTAAATAAACACAGTTTACATTGGTCCAAGATAGCGTCAATTGCAATGGATGGAGCTCGCTTGATGATTGGAGGTAAGAAAGGGTTAGTTGGCAGGCTCAAAGTCTTTCTTAAGGAAAAGGGTGTAGAAAATGCTTGTACTTTGCATTGCATTCTACACCAAGAAGCCCTTTCTGCAAAATCTGTAGACATGCCTACTGTTATGAAAGTTGTGACTCAATGTGTAAATATAATAAAGAACAGTGCATTGAAGCACCATCAATTTAGATGTTTAATGGCATCTTCCGAACAGAAATTTGAAGATCTACAATACTTTGGTGACGTCAGGTGCTGAGTAAAGGTCAGATGCTTCGTAGATTTTTTTTATCTTTGGAACATTATTGATGAATATATGAAGCAGCATGGAAGAGCAATAGCAGAGTTGAGTAATGACAAGTGGATATGTGATTTAGCATTTTTGAGTGACATTTGTGAACACTTAAATACGCTCAATATTTCTTTGCAAGGCTGAAAACAAAATGTTGTCAATATGTACTGTTCGATTAACGCATTTCTCAAGAAACTTGAAATTTGGACTGAACATGTCCAGGAATTTCAATTTCACTACTTTCCCTGTTTGAACTCTATTGCATGTGTTCCTCCACACAAACTCAATAGCTACAGTGCAATGTTAAAAAATCTGAAAGTCGAATTTACAGAGAATCGATTTGCAGATTTGAGATACTTAGAAAACCACATCGCTGTGTACACCAATCCATTTCCATAGACATCAGAAAAGAAAGAATAGATATTCAGGAGGAACTCATTGAATTACAAGAGGACACATCAATGAAACAACGATATACAAAGTGTAACGTCTCTGAACTATACACAGGATTGTGTGGTAAAAAATATGGTAAAGTTAGAAATTTTGTATGCTTCATGGAAACTATTTTTAGAATAGCCTATGTATGTGAGCAACTGTTCTCACAAATGAAAACTGTAAAATCTAAATGTAGAAGACATCTGTGACAGGCATTTGTGTGACCAGCTGCGATTGGCTGTATGTGATGCATGTGATATAACCCGACTTCAATTCCATAATAATGCAAACAATACATTAGGAGGAGGAACCTTAAAACATGTACAATGGCAGGTCAAAGGCTAGTTGCATTTGCCAAGGATCTTCTGTATTAAATAAATATTTTTAAGTGTACAGTGCAGTACATTAGCTGTTAGCAGATACATGACACTTTGTGAAACATAACGTATGCATTAATTGCAAGTGTTTCTTTGTAATTAAATTTACTACTGTATAACTCTACAAATAATACAGTGCTCTGAATGAGTACATTAATTTTGAACAGTCATATGCGTCCACTCTGAACTCGTAGGACACCTCTTGCTGTCTGTGTCATGCGCAAACAGTGCAGCCATTGCAACTTCATTGCAGGACGCATTTCCAGTATGACTTGGAGTTTTGGCCACTGTTGCTTTAAATAGTTCTGTCAACAGCTTTAGGCCTCCTCCTATTTCACCAAATTTTTTCCAAAATCCCCCTAGAATTCCATCAACCCCTGTAGTGTTCTTCTGTTTATTTTTTTATCTCATACTGTAACTCTCTAACTATAATCTCTTTGTCTAAGTAATCCACTCTATTTGCAAAATTTCCCAAATATGCTTCACTTCCTTGAATTCTTCCTCCCCCCAATAGACCTTTATAACAGAATTTCCATTTCCTTGGTGCTATCTTATTATCTATCTGCTTCTTTCTAGAAGTATCCTTAACAACTGACCATATATTATATTTATTATCTTTACCTCTGACCATCTCCTTAATCTTTTCTCCCATTCTCTGCTGCCCCATTCCTTTTTTTTCTCGTCTAATAAGCTTTTATAGCCCCTTTTAATTAATGAGAAGATCTACTTATCATCCTCCTCTTCTGACCTTCTCCATCTAGACAGCTCTTTCTTTCTTAGCCTTCATACACTCTTCTTCATACCAAACCCACTGTTTTCATTTACTTTAAGATTCATTTCCATGCTATTTCCTGCCCACTTAGCCATTGATTCTAACCTTTCCAATGTACCCTCTATCCTGTCTGACTGTAATGCTTTTGTACCAAATTTTCTTAATTCCCCACATTTTGAGATCAAATTATACCTAAATTATTATGCATA
Source organism: Deroplatys truncata (assembly GCA_030765065.1). Classification (NCBI taxonomy): domain Eukaryota; kingdom Metazoa; phylum Arthropoda; class Insecta; order Mantodea; family Mantidae; genus Deroplatys; species Deroplatys truncata. Next base: position 241,564,610 of record CM060975.1, on the reverse strand, counting down.
CTCTTCTTTCCATTTATAACTTCCAAATTTATTTTAGTGCTATTATTTCATCTTCCTGTAACTTAATAATCTTCTCATCTCTCTCTCTCTCTTTTCCGCAGTCCATCTCTACAAAAATTCTCGTTCCTTTCAATTTTCTTCCATTGTCCAAAACTGCCCATTTTATTTTGTCGGTTGCAAATTTTTACTACTAAAGATCTGGCTTTATTGCTACTTTTTTCAATTCTAAAACACATAATTTCCCACTGCCAATTTTATATCCATATGGTTTTCTAATATTTCTTCTGCTATTTACTGTAAATGCTTCTATTTTCCTCCAATTTAAATATCACAATGTTGTGTCTTCTTGTCTCCATTTTCTTTTCCAACTTATCAAATCTTTCTCTGCAAGTGCATAGTTCTTCATGCACTTCCTTAGTCGTAGTGTACAGCAATCCTTTCATTTCTTCTATCTTTCAATCAATATTTAATTCTATTCTCTTTTATATTTTCTTCAGGTCCACTATACCCTCTGAAAGTGTTTTTAACATTACTATTATCTGTGTCATATCTTCAGGTCTCAGATTTACTTCTACTCCTCTTATGATCAGTAGTACAGCCAGTATTGCCAACAACAAGTACTCCTTCATCACCTTTTTTTCCTCTCTCTTCCTTTCCCATTTATATAGCGCCCAATTCTGGTCCTATACACTTCTAAATCGGCATGCATTTTTCCAGTCAATCTTCTCCTCATGAAGCACTGTGTACATGCAACAGCTCGCTTCTGCTACTTGCGCTAGACTTGCGAGAGCAATTGTGATTACGTAATATGTTTTACGTAATTTATTAGAACTTGGAGATCTTATATCGTGTTTACTTCATGTGTGTGGAAGCCATCTTATGACGTCATTCATTTGTTTGGTTTGTAGCTCCACCTGGCGTTAGCAATTTGCATCAATTAGTTTTCGAAAGAATTTTAAGTTTTGTATATTGTCCTCCGGCTAGCTATCATCTTATCTTGGTAGAACATGTATCTCTATACAGGTTGTGAAGCGGAAAGGAATCTTTTTATCCAAAAATTACACTTAATGAAGAAATTTGTTTTATAATTTTTATTGTCGAACACGTTCACTAACACTTTTACATATTGATTTAGATACTCGCCAAACTGAAACTGTTTGTAATAACTTCTTACTTATCACTTTTAACTCACGTACTTCAACTTTGTGTATAATTAACTTTACCATATTTTAGATCTTTCATAAATTTGCTGCGCGTAACTTGACGAACTGACTGACTGAAGACGACGTGTAATGTGCTAGGAATTTTGATTAACTGTGGAGCGATCTACCTCGGACATGGCTTTATATACTCCCACTCCTCGACATGCCTAAAGATTATAAATGAACTGCTATTGGCTAATAAAACGCGCCAACATTAGCGTCTATTTTAATATCCAATGAAAACCACAAATACATATTGCTTTTAGGGAAATATTCCAGAAGGTTCTACCGAAAACGCGCCAAACATTACGTAACTTCCTTGTTCCCAGTAATGATAAACAGCTCATCCCCTCGCTGCATTATTGCGCTATTATTGACAGTTTCAGTAAAGCCGTACAAACTTATTTCCCAATAATAATTACAATTAATAAACATCTGAAATCAATGTCACATAAAAATGCATATTCATATTACAATCATTATTTACATTTAAGTAATTTGTGATACAAATTACCGCATCAGACTCTGAGTGCCTAAGTAAACTAACCCTTCACTGAATTGGATTATTAAATTCCCCTAAATGTTTTTATGCCAAAAAGAAGAGGACATGGACATAGAGCATCTGATATACTGTGAACCTATTATGTGGATCTTGCATACAAATACTGGGAAGCAAGAAAAAAGATAACTTCATTATTAAATCCTGATCATTAGAAACAAACATATTTGTTACTGATCTTACTACCATTTCATCAGCGTTAAATAAGCATGGAATCTCAATATTGTTAATTGTTGAAATATGCCTGTTTGCATTATTGATTACTTTCAGGATATCATCAATAAACAGATTAAATAATATAGGACTTAACTAAGTCTAGCTTCTGGCTAATAAACTGCATTGTTTTTTATTTCAACTTAAATGCCCAGATTTAAAAGAAGAAAATGCATATCTTCCACACATTTTACAATAGTTTACTTTCTTTTTTTCCAACAATGTAAATAAATAGGTCTGAGTAAATAAACGAAACTTATGCTTTGTTGCCACTCATTGTATACAAAGTGCAGTTTATGGTATGGATACATATAAAAAAACTTACCATAAATTTGGTGTCGCCTAGAGATATTGTTTCTGTGATAAGCTTCCTGTCCTCAAGTGCTGATACAATACGCTTGAGAAGATGTGCTCGCTTTTCATCACCTTCCTTGGAGGTGTATGATGGATGTGTCACTAAAATATCAATATCTCCACTCTGTGCCTTCCCTCTTCTGCAGCAAATAAATGTTTGCATGTTCATTGCATAAAATCTACAATAACTCATAAAATATCTGTAATTATTTCAGTAAACATACCCTTATTAAGCTTTCTTAATCCTGACTTGCATTGCCCAAACCTACCCTGAATTCCTGTGAGAGAGCTTGCATATATGGCTATATTCCAAAAATTATACTGCAAGCTTTAAAAATCTGATGTTATACATTCACATGATTTTCTCTACCCTCTATCTTTATTGGTGGGTATACAAACTACTCTTACTAAAGCTTATTTTTCTATCTATTACTTTTAATCAAAATAAATCACTGCAAAAATAGCTACATTACACATTTCATTATAAATACAAAGAGAAAAACAATATTCAAATGTTTAAGAACTGGACACTATATGCTGGCCTTAAAATTCCATACTATTTCCTTGCAATTCAAGAAACAACTGAAAATCGATGGGACTTTAAAAGAATGAGAAGTAATGAACAATTTGAACCTTTAATAACAGATTTCTCAGAATGGCTTATACCACATAAGACTTATTTTAAGTAAATTGTTGTGTTTTAAAGAAATCTACATTTTTTGTGTGGTAAGTTTTCGTCTACCACTTAACATTTACAAGTTATACAAGATTATGCATAATTCCTTCCAAATGAAGAGGACTTCTTAGGCTGTTCCCAAAACCTTCAAGATATACCTTTTATTTGTCATGTAAATATCTTTCATATATGGTATTTTAATCAAAATCATTAGAGCCATTTTTTAGAAAATCAAAATTTTCGAAAAATGTTCCATGTAAGTGTAGTTAGGTGGGGGGATTTTCTTGAAAATCTTAGTGTCACATCTTTGGAGGATACTAAACTCAAATACCAAGTTTGGTATTTATCCAACTTTTCGTTTTTGAGTTCTGCTGTTCACAGGCACACACGGACATGTTTCCAAAAATGCTTTATTTGGATTAGGCCACCTTAAAACATGTATTTCTGGTGAAATCTGAGAATCAAATTTTTGGGTGGAATGCAATATTTCCCCTACTTATTATACACCGTAGAGAGAGTAAAATGTGAAGCCAGATTCCTACAATAACAACAAAGTGGTCCAGGTGAACATACCTATCAGGTTTGAAGCTGTGCTATTATACATAATTCATTTCCAAAGCAACCTTCCAACAGGAAGTGATGGCTATCCAGCCCTGTCATTTAATATAAGTATTGCTTCCTTAGACTTGAAATGGAAGATTTGCAGTGAGTTTTGTTGTCTTGCAATTAAAACTGGCAGCTATCTTCTGCTCCCAATATAAAAGCATTAGATATATAAGTGAAATTTTAAAGTATATTTCAACATGAAGGATTTGAAACTTCTTTGTCAGAACCTACCTTTTCCCCTTTGGTTTTTGAAAAAATTGTGCTTAGGGGACACAGGATAAATTAAAAATAATATAATTTTGAGACACACAAAGGTACCTGCATGGAATTTGAAACATCTTTACAATAATAAATTTTGCCTAGTTATGCCTAACTCAACTATCATATCCACTAAATTTTGAACTAAGACCTCTTTTGTATAGTATGTTTTATTTTTTTAAGTTATGTTAAAACATAAGTTATGTTATGTTATGTTTTTTAAGTTAAGTTAAGTTACTATGTGTTTATGGCATTTCATATGTAACCTACAGCACACTGTAAATTAAAACAAAACATTTTAACCAATAAGAAATAAATCATGCATGCGTTTTATTATGCTGAAACATGGTTAAGATAGTTACCAACATTTACAAAACATTCATATCAACTAGTCTTGTTTCATATATTGTTGTTATAGTAGGATTCTACTGCTTACTTTCTCTCAGTATTGCATTCCACCCAAAAATTTGATATAGACATTTCACCAAAAATGCACATGTTTTGAGATTGCTGAATCCAAAAAGGCATTTTCAGAAAAAGTGTGTGTGTGCATGTCTTTTTTTCTTCTTTTCTTTCTTTCTTTTTTTGGCGTTAACCATTTCTGATGTATTCTTTGTTATTGGTTTGAATTTTCAAATACACTTTTTTCAAGTGTTAAGTCGTCATGTTTTTTCACATGGTCATGCAAAGAGTGGAATCTCAAAGACATCACACAGCAATCCACTAAGATCTGAATTATCGATTAAGCTTCCTATATCCCTCTTGTACCTACAACAAAATGTGTAATGAAACCCTTCTGCAAACATATCTTGATTAACAAGTAGATAGAAAAATAAGTTTTTGTAAGTAATAGTTTGTACAAGAGTCGGTGGAGACAGCCATGTAAATGTATGTAACACATCAGATGTTTTTAAATATTGATCACTTTCATCATTGTCTTCATATAAATGTTTGAGTACATAATATATACCCATTTTTACATTTAGTTCATCCAAATGAAGCAAGTACTGGGCCATTGCTGTTAGAGTTAGATTACTTCCGTAAAGTCCCTGGCATTTGTAAAATGTATCTTACCTTAGGAATGATTCTCAATACTGATAGGTGTAGCACGGTGTGGGGTTGAGGAGGGTACTTTAAAATGATTGGCCAAATTCCTCTATACTATCTAGTGTGCATTCTTGGATAAAGTAGTGCTATCCAAGTTCACTCTCTAATAGAGGAAACGCAGAGTACAAGGCAGTAGGGAGGAACTGATGGACATGAGATGGTAGGCTTGTCAGATGACTGAAAAGAGGCTCGTCTACTGTAGAATGTTAGCTTCACCAGGGGGCTTTATTGGAGTGCACCAACTCTAACAGAGATAATGTTCCTAGTTTAAGCAAGAAAATAATTCCAGAAGCACATGCAAATGTTTACTGCATACACTATCCAGAACTACCTCTTTCTACTTGATGATGGTTCTAAAGAAATATGAAATATCTGTTAGTTATCAATTTCAAGTACATAAATGGCTACACTAGATGCACAGCACTTATGCATTGCATATATAAACATAAAAATTAATCTGCAAAACTACAGTGTCAGTGATGGGCAAGTCTGCAAGTGGAAACGCTGAACTAAAGATTTATTTACATTTTTTACTCTCAGGACTTATAAGGGAAGAGTGATTATGTACCTGTAGCTGCCACAACATGTCACTAGATACTCAGGATCAACACTATGTATTTCCTGTTTTGCTATTTCCTCTATTTCTCTTATTTCTTCTCTGGGAATTTTCTTCTCAAAGTCTTCAAAATATCTGCAAAAATGGATTGTATTCAATATTGTTTCTTTATTGGTTATTTTCTGCAAAAATTAGTTAACTAGTTTCTAATTCTTAAGCCTCATTAGCAAAGTAGGTAAAACATGTTTTGCATACTTAGATGGTAGGAATTTTTGGTCCACTATGATTACAGAGTAAGGTGACAAGGTAGTCCTATGGCAGCAAATAGAGTTATCAAAGAGATTGTGGTTTATCAAAGTATGAACGAGTCTGTAAAGTAAATTTCAATTTCCGGGCTTGTTGGCCATGGCGTAGTGGCCCACCAATGAATTTCTACTTAGAACAGTCAAGCTACCACAGAAGACGACTGTCGCAGAATTAGTCAAAACATCTGGAAGAACATTCACCACTAGATCAGTCAACATGTCCAGTAATTGAAATTTATTCAGCTTGTAGTTTATTTGTACCCTTTCAGCAACTATGCATATCAAGCCATAAATTGTGAAAAGTGTTAAGTTCAGGAATAAATGCTAAGCAAAACACATAAATGTTGTCTATTACAAAACTAGATTTTCAAGTTTTTTCTTTTAAAAAATTTACCCTATTTAATACTGAGTTAAATAATTACTAAAGCTTTTTAATCATAAAATTACCATTCCTTTCAAAGACAGAAGACACTTCTTTACTTTCTCATAAAAAGTACCTATGGAGACAGTATATTTCTCAAACAAATAATTTAACTATTCTAAATAAGATGCAAAACAAGGGTTATACTTATACATTGTATACTCTGTTACAGTATGGACAAAAATACTGCATACTTCAGGCCAATCAGCTGATGATGATTCAACTTGTGTTTATATTTGTGAAGGTCATCAATGCTTTTCACTCCAGCATCAGCAAGCTCTCTGGCTTTAGCTGGTCCTATTCCTGAGACACGAGTTAGGAGATTAATTGCTGTGCCAGTATCATCCTCTCTAATCTGCAAATGTAAATGAAAGTATGTTAGAATTATTACCTGCTATTACAGCTTAAAACTACATAGAAACTAAACTGAAACAATAAGTAATAATGAAATATCTCTATTATGCCCATGAAAGGTCCAAAAATAAAACAAAATAATGTTGCAAAGCAATCAGATTGATGATAACCAAATGCACACATAAAAACTCATTTGATAGCTGAATGACTTATTACTAAATAAAATGTATTAAAAAACAAAAGAAACCATGCATGGGACAAAAAATAAATTAAGTATTATGTAATATTGAGTTTTATAGCATTACCATATATCAGCAGCTGTACCTTTTCTAGTTTTTGTAGTTTTCCTGTCTGCAAGAATTCATCTATTTTCTTTGCAATCTTTTCCCCAACACCATTTAGTCTACGAGCTTCATCTCCTGATTGAATGCGTGTGGGATGTGCAGCTAATGTGCTTGCAGCCTTCCGATAAGCATTATATTTGTAAATATTTCGGTTCACATTTCGTTCGTAGTTTGCTAGCTCTGTAACATTATTGACACTTAATTCACAAAGTAACTGCAATCTGAAATTAAACAGGTCATTTTGCATATTTTGATCATTAATGATTAAATGATTTATGTCTTTCCTCTAAAATATATACGCTTAGAATCAACAAAGTTAATATTGTATGAAATGTGAGGTTCTAAATGCTCCACTCATCTCCTTCTAAAAAACATCCCTCGCCTATGCTTTGAGGCTGAGGACCCTCATCCTCAATTATGCCTTGTGGCATAGGGCCCTCAACCGTATTTTCAGCTATGTTGGTACTTCGAATGTTGGCAGCAAAAAGACAACACAACCAACTTCCCATGATCCACAGGTGAGATGCATGTGATACATGTGCTAGCGATATGAAACAGAAGTGATAAATATGCCATAAATTCATTGTAGTTTATTGTGTGTAATGATGGTATTAAAGAAATAAAAGTAATGCAGTGTATGCATGTGTTTTATGTGTACAGTGATAATTTCGCCCATAATCCGATACTGCAGTATACCTGAAATGCAACCCAAGTGGCATTATATGCAACATTTACCCTTTTAAAGTAAACTTCAAATACCCAAGAGCATAGCATCAGTTATTTAATGCCTCAAAACTCTCATATTAATTTAGGGTCATAGTAAAATGCAGATAACATATGAGTGGAGTCAGGTAACATTTCTAGACATTTGAAATAAACAAGATGACATTTGGAGAATTCACAAAATTATAAATTTTAAGAGCTATGGAATACTTCCAAAATTTAAAAAAACATTAATTCACCTGTTAAGAAATCGCAGAAGTCATAATTTGGGTTATTTGCGCTATCAGGCGCCTTTCTTTTACTCATTTCTTCATGTATGCATTCACCACTTGCTAAACATAACCTAGTTGTTACACTAATTGCATATCATAGAGAATGATTTAGTTTATGCATTCATATGTACCGCTATAAAGGTATATCATTTTAACATTCAACCCTGTGATTCAAATTCAATCTCAATTTAAGTGTTTAATCTTACAGGTTTTTCAAACCTTTGCTTCTAAACAATCGACATAACATGCTGCGCGAATTTTGTCATGCAGTGAAACCAAACATCATAGGTGACATTTAAATCACTTTCGTTTTGTGTTTATATAAAAAGCCGTGTTTACTCAGACGGTTTTAAAATTTTTGCATTAAGTATACTCTAAAGTACAGCCTATTTTTGCTTAATCTACCTCATTATTCTGTGCTTCTATGTTAGTGCCTAGAATTTGGCAAAGCAACCAGAAAAATCTTAATGTTGGCAGCTCCGCATGAAAAGAAAATCTGAGGATAATCTTGAGAAATGGGTATAAAGTAAAATTATATTGTAGTGAAAGAGTAACAAAAAGTTTCTGACTTTTCCTGGTCGTATAAAGGTGCAGACGTCACATTGAATCAAGCTCTGGTTTCTAGAATACGCATACTTTAAGCGTCAATTATCTCCACCATGGCAAAGACAGTTGATTTGGAATTGAAGAAGGTATGTGTTCATTTCCAAGATTTAAATGGTATAATTTTTCATACCAATAGGATAATGTATTCTGCAGTTAAGCTACAGTATCAGCTCACTCACTATACACGAAGCTGATTGTTGTTGGGCTCAAAGTGCATGGCGCAGCCCAACGTTGAGGTATATTCGTTAACCTGAATCATTAAAGTTTTAGTCGCGCGGATTCTACGGCTAAGCCCTGTCGTCGTTTCGCAGTTGCGGGCCCCATTCCACTATCAAAAAAAAAAAAAAAAAAAATCGGCTACGCTTTGCGGCTTAGAGCCCAAGAACAAGGTTTTATTTGAACGTCCCTATTTTCCAAACACGTTTTTCAGGATTTCCTTTATAACATATAACCAGTACATAAATGAAGAGGACAGCACATAACTTTTCACTTTAAATAAGTGAAATTATAGTTCAATTATATTAATATTTAACTCACTGTAAAATACTGTTGGAAACAAAACGTCGACAATCTTCTCTACTTGTGGCCCGCACATCTACTCCAGTATCAGCCTCAAGGCGTAGCCGAGAGATTGAGGGCCCTCAGCCTCAAAGCGTAGCCGAGGGATGTTTTTTAGAAGGAGAGGAGTGTAGCAAGTTGCGGCCGATAGGCCGCAACTGCGAAGCGACGACAGGGCGTAGCCGAGGGATCTGCGCGTCTAAAACTCCAATCATTCACGTTCAGCTACTTCGACGGGCCACAACTAAAACAACTTTGCCCAAAACGTTATAAGATTCTTAGGACAGACTTTTTACATTTCTGAATACTGGAGCTTACGGGACCCTGTGCATACCTGCCATATCCAACCATTTTACAATTCCCCTCCAAACAAAAGAGTGCCCCCACCACTGTTCCTTCTTAGACTGTGATTGCCCCCACTGCTATTTCCTTCCCTTCACATAAAAGGATAAACTATATTCCTTTCACATGCAAAAGAGGGGAATGTGAAAATGGAAATTAAGCGCAGGGTTCCAGTATTCATTCACATAACTATACCTACCTACTCTAGTAACACACATTACAAAGAACATAATGTATTAAATATATCTGAAGTTCATTAGTCTGTTGCTACTACAAGATATAATAGTATATATACATAAAGTGATGTAAACACAATTCCATTTACAATTAAAGTAAGTGCGCTAAATTTCTTATAGTTTTTATCTCCTAAATCGTCCATAGTATGGCCTTAGTCATAAGACAATTTATTCACCTTGTCACACCTGTTTTTTTTTTCTTTCTTTCTTCCTTCCTTCCCATTTCACACTCTCTAAATCAGACTTTCTTACTGAAAGTTTTCAGTGAATGTTCTGAGAAGTGCAGTTAGAATCTTCGGAATTGTCTTTGTTTCTATGATATCTCTTACACAATGTAATTGTGTGCTCTGCACAGATGGATAAATGGCATTCAGCACATCTTACTGTTGTTTTGGGATTTTTTTCTTTTAGGGCAAAAGGCACATTCCTCTCTTCCTGTAATGGTACTGTGCATATTAGTTGTCTCAATTTTCTTTATGTTGAACTTCTGATTGGAGACAATGAGTTGATGCTCTTGAAATCATGTGTGGTTGTGGTTTTGTGAAAGCAAGAGCAAAGTTCTTTAAGAACATTCTTCTGGGTACATCATCCTCCCTGGTGTATTGGTTTCCATTGTAGCCTCTAGTTCCCAATGTTGTGGGTTCAAATCCAGCGGAGGGCGATGGATTTTTTTCAGGTGTAAAAATCCTTAGTATGGCTTCCTTCAGAAGGGAAGTAAAGCTGGTGGTCCCATGTTGTAGATATACAGCATGTAAAAGAACCTCAAGCCTGATAAAGAGACCTCTGAGCAAAATTTCCGGTCTTTCACTTTCAATATAGAATGAGACGCTAAGGACCACAGCAGTTAAAGGGCTTCCATAAATAAAACTCACCAGCACCTGTGTTTTGCACTTTATCAGTTGCACTATCATCAGAAAATTCAAATGATGATAATCGTTTTCAGTCTCCTCAAGCCATTTCAATATTTGGTTTTCTTGGGGATCCATCTTGGAATTCTTACTTGCAAACACTGACACGGTACGATGTGACCTGACAATATAAAGCATTTGTCAATAATACAAATTCTTGTTTCTGAACCCCAGAAAGAATAACACAATAAGCTAACAACAATGTACCGCCAATGGTCACATTGGTGCACGTGTTATTTTTTTTTTCATTTGTAAAGAACTGAAATTAAAAAAAAAAAAAAAAACCTGTGATATACATCAACTTGCTCCATTACCATGCTTTGAAAGGTACACGTAATCTCCAAAGTTTTGTTTTAAAGGTAGATAAGATAACCAACTTTCAAAATCAAAGTGAGCGCAGCATTCACATGTCAACAATAGGCAGGTTATTGCAGCTGTACTATTTGTATAATCAATCCTTAAAAGGAATACTTCTCTTCATGTTTAGGTACATGCATAAAACTAAATGTGTATATATTAAAAATTGTAACATACAGTTAATGGTAGCTTAAACAGAAACAGGTTTTGATGTTTTTTTTAATAGTATGGGTTAAAATTAAATTTCATTAACAGATTAGCAGTTAAGCAAAATGAAAAATACAATGAATTAGCACTTGTTACATAAATATGGAGGAGTAATTTGGGAATGTCAATATATATCTTTTTTAGTTTTCCACTCTACAGGGACAAGTGCAGTAAGTTGGAGCTTTCAATGTAGCCAGTGTTGGTGTAATAAATAATCTAAGTACTAGTCAACCATGATATGAATGCACTTGGAGGAGAGTGCCACTATTTTTTGTTGACAATCAAGGCTAAAGATCAGAGAGGATTGAGGGGCAAGGCAATAGGGAAATATGTACAGTTGCACAATGAAAACAGTACTGCATTTGCAGGCCTCAGCCTTGCTAGTAAATGCAACTCAGAACTGCAGATATTTTCTTAACCGGACAATCCTTCCTATGTCCTGCCCATTTGTTTCATAACCACGTAGTTCCCTCTTCCCACCAGAACTTTTCCACCAAATAAAATGTGTAAAAACATAATCAGCATATACCAACCTGCTAGTAACTTAGCATTTCATAAATCTTTTTGATTGGCCTAACTTCTGCATACTTAACAAAGATTTTAAAAAAATATTCCTTTGGCATACATAACTATAGTCCATCCATTAATAGCAAAAACTATTGAAAACTATTTCAGGAGTTTGCTCATATGTGCACTCCACATAATGTAGAAAAAATAATGCTATACCTTTTTCACTATAAGCTGAAAGGAGAAGTAAACAAAACTTAAATGTATCACTCCGCCGAGCACATGGCAGCACCACGTGGAGGATGACTGGAACTAAGACTCATGAGAGGAAATTGCTTCGGACAGAATGCGAATACAGTATATTGCGCAACTTGGGAATCATTAGCTTTTAAACACAGTATGCGTTATATCCTTACATCCTAAACTTCTAGGATACTAGAGTAGACAAATAAAAGTTGTACCTGATTAGTTCGGCATCTGTGATTAAAGGTAAACTGCTCTTAACTTCAGGCTTTAGAAATCATTCATTTAATGACTAATATCGGTATACCACTTTTGCTTTAACCTTTTATGAGTCAACAAGTTAAAAAAAAGATTAGCACTATAGGTTAAAACACAACAGAAAACAAACGCAACCCACGCTATCCGAGCAACAATTCTGCATCACTAACAAAGAAGTTCAATTATTGCTAAACAATGGCCAACCATATTCATTGTCAATTAAAGGTGGGTACTTTTCATAGAATTTGTTAAAAGAGTTTAACACAATTGCCTTCTTTCCATTTCCTGCGTTTGTTTTCCACAGTGACAGAAGATTCTTAGCAGAAACCGGAAATGAACTGGAGCGCCTGCACATAGCCTCTTAAACGCTCTGCTATGACGGTTTATTTAGTTATAGGTGAATCTGAACAAACACATTTGGTTTCATAAACTGAACTGTTACAATAGTAAGTGTTTTAAATTTCTCTGCACGAGAATAACCACAAAGTGTTACAATCTGAACCGAACTGTTTTTTGTAGAGGAAGAGACGACATGCTAAGCGGAAAAGGTTGTAGTTTGTCCACCAGCCAATGAGGTGCTGTCTTGTCATGTGGTTTTGTTTACTTCTCCTTTCAGCTTATAATGAAAAAGGTTTAATGATACACATTGCAGTAAGACTGCCCTGGTTTCTTACAACAGCACACTATACAGAAGAAAACCAAAATTTCTCAATATCTCTGTTTCTATTACAACAAAAGGGGAAACGTGCATTTGGTAATTGGAACAGTCAAGTTATACCACCATGCAAGTCTCAGATGTCATTCATCTGTGCTTATTTACATATTTTCTTATAGTTTCTGCACTGATGTTCAAGTTGGATCTCATTATGCTTTGAGGAGAAAATGTACATTAGTAGCATGGTATGTGTAATTCTGTACAGCAGCTATACATGGCATGACATTCTGGCAAGAGTTGAAAGCTTTCCTTAACCCTCTGTAGAACTGCTTTTGTGAAAACACTTCTGTTTTCCTTCCCTACAACTGATCTCTGTATTAACTTTCAGGCATTTGCTGAGCTACAGCAGAAGATGTTGGAAACAACTCAGAAACTGAAAATAGCAGATGTCCAAATTGAAGGATTGAAGCGTTCAATTCAGCATGCACAGTTAACTGAAAAGGAAATTTCTGTAAGCACCAAATGTTAATGATACTAATTGAAAGTGCTTTACCTCATATTTAGGCCTCAGAATTGTAGCCATGAAAAGTGACATTTTAAGTAACTAAAATTAAGTGACAAAATTAGGAATCATTTCCAATGACACAGTAAAGTGTTTTTATATTTGAGTATGATTCTTTCAAGCATAACATATTATTAGTAATGAGCAACACCGTCTTGCATGGTATTTATGATTTAAATAAATATTGTTGATGTTTCTGTGGTTGAGGAGAGCATGGAGTATTATCATTTGTGAAAGTTGTTTGCTGTATATGTTCAATATCCTAGAGCTCTACTTGTGGAATCTTGTGAATGAAACACAAACAGTATATTACCAAGATTTAGTGAAAATTCCTCTACCCTTATTAAACCTTCTCTTTGCTAAAACCATTTAAAAGCTGAAAGGGACAATGATGCTACAGCCTTGAACTTCAATTTTGTTACATTTTTCAATCCCACTTATTTGAATTTTTCTCCATGCACCTAGATATTTAATTGGCAAGTTTGGGAGATTTCAAAATACATAAAACATTAAGGTGTTTTAGGACATTTTAAACGTGAATTTCATTTTAAAAAAAAAATCAGAAAAGAGGCTTTTTTACTTTTTTTTCTTTCTTCGCTTTTTTATTGTTCCCTTCTTAATTCATTCAATCCTGTTATATTTTTATGTCCTTAAAAATTAGCTACCACTACCATAACAAAGAAAATATTCAATTCACAGAAAACAAATGTGACTGTCCCATCTTGAAATGAGGTAATTATAATCCATCATCCAGGAAATCGTTCAAAAACAAATTTGGTATTGGTTCTTTTCACAATACAAAATATATCACTGAACCATGCAGAGAGACTAAAACTGAAATTTAAAACGAGTATTCCACATTATTATGTAGTGTTCAAATGTTGGCCAGAGGTATATTAATTATTTGCAGCCAGCCATAGTAAGACTTGCTTCATTGTTGAATGGAATACACATTCTTATCTCCTTACTTCACAGCATTTCTGTGCATGATACAAATTAAAAAATGAGAAATAATTTTCAAAAATTACTTACTTCATGTGTTTTAGGCCAAAAAAAAAGTAAAAGTTTAACCATCCTTTTATGGCATTTTAGGCACTGTAGGAAGTCTTTTACACGTAGTCAAAAAGCATTAACATAATAAGTGCCAACCAGCCTCTTAGGGCATTTTTTGCACTTTAAAGTATTGCAAGCGTTTTCTGTAAGTTATTTTCCATCCAGTTAAAGGAATTAAAAAATATATTTTCCTATTTCATTGTCCACTTTCTCTACTATATACAGGGCTATTCTGCAACTTCGTTGCTAAGAGGGCAACTACAGTTATTTATTAAGCTTAAAGAACCACTCTCAGCAAATTTGCATTATTTGGTATTCTGTAATTCACTTATTATCACAATATTTGTTTTCTCGCCATTTGTTAGCCAATTGGAGTGACTAATCAAAAATTGTGTGCATTGCAATAGTGTTTTGTTTTCCCACTGCCGCCAGTACTGAAATACCGACTACAGAGTGTTTTTGTTACTTGCTAAGATGGAGATAAAGCATGTAGTGAAAACATTACATGAAAAATATTTATGCATTTTTAAAATTTGTACCCATGTTAGAATGCAAGACTTACACCTTCTTGTAACCCCAAAGAATTAGATTTTTTTTATGGGTAAAACTCGCCCAGCTGTTGAACAGCTGTGGCAGTGGCCCTGTAAAATGAATTTAACTTTAGGTTAGAAAGACAGACAAAACAAATAGCAGTGCAGTTTCATATTGTTTTGATTCATATCAGCATGCAATCATTGCGTAATTTTCTTTATGGTTTTTGGCTTTTAATTATAGTTTTTAAAGATAGCAATTGTTATGCAGATTTTTCCGAAATTTTAATGCATACTAGAAGCATAAGTAGGTAGTCACTTATTTTTTTTATCCATGATTTGGCAATGTTCAGCTTTAGTTCAGTTCTGTGGAAATATTCTTGCATCTTAACAATCTTTGAATGAAAATCATAATTGGCATTGATGATATCCATATTCTAGGTATTCGTATAATGGAATGTCATAGTGAGAAAAAAGTTTAGTTTCGCTAGTTGTGTTATCTGGGAGAATATTGCAAATACAAGTATTTTATTTTGGATTATTTTCCATACACAAATTTATTGAGTATAAATTATGACTTTATAACCCAACTGTTTGCCTTATGTCATGCTCTTCCTCTTCAGTATAAGTTTAATGTTCTATTATAAGAACTGGTAAATAGCTTTCTGATAGCTACATCTTGGAATTGATCTTAAAATGATTCTGGAAAGAAAACTTATCGCTGTAATATCCTACAGATCTCAAAAGTGCTCAGTTTTTCTAAACTTAACATAAAAATTAGGCAAATATATTCATGAACCATGGAAATCAACACAAGATCAATCACCATTTGAATCTAAAATGCTTAAATCAGTAACATTTTTATTACAATATGAGATTACACAACATTTATTTTGCTATTAAAATTCGTCTCTTAAAAGTTATGTTTGGGAGCATCCTGTACCAAAGCTATCACATGGGACAATGCTTACACAAGCGTAATTCATAGTATTTATATTTTGTCACAACAAATAAATATACATTTGATAATTAAAATGTTAAATTTCCATCATGCTTTTCCTCTTACAGCAGCATTAAAACAACATCTATATGAATCTGCTGTGTAACAAATGCATTAGTAAGAGAGTATTGGGGTTTGTTGTGCTCAACAACCAAATCTTTATTCTTAACAAAATTGTGTTTTGTTACAAAGTTACAGAATGCCGAACAGGCATAATTGGTTAGCAGCTTTAACAATTTGTTAAGTGTTAACAAAAAGTCACAGAATAACCCTGATAGGTTGGTTCACAATAACTGAGAATGGTAACCAGAATAAGAACAATAAAGTTAAAATATATGTATTATAATGTGAGTGTTCACAATCAACAGGAAGTTTTCCTGGGTCCTGGGAACAGAAAAGAAGACTTTGCCAAGTTTTAACTTTCTCATTCCTGGCTTATTAGATCCATATTATGCATATTAGACTCTTCACTGTAGAAATTATTCCAGGTAGACGTGACATGAAACAGCTGCTAGGACTCTCTCTAGTCGCAAGGTGGGAAAATAAAACTGCAAGAAATTATAGCCAATGTGCGTCCTGACCATAGATCCTGCTTCCCCCAGAACCATTGAGCATTAGTTCTTCTAATGAAAGCATCATCTATGTTTGTTTACATGCAACTCAATACCGGCTGTTACCTAAAACAATAGCAAAACCAACAAAAAACAGCAACAACTGTTAAAAATTAACAAAAAGCAACAAAACTGAATGCTATTAATAGAGGAATGAAGCACTAAAGAATCAGAGATAGTAATGCATCTGCATTTAGAAAATTTTACTCTCTGGTATTTTGATGCAGGCTAACCTGTATTATGTTGGCTGAATTGGAAGCAAGTAAAAAATATCATTGGTCAGAAACAAATGAAATCCCAATGTGCAAAATAGACTTTCCACTTTGTTATTGATATGGTCATCGATATACATTCCCATTCTTGTTAGTGGACTATTGTGGACCAAAATGTTATATGTTGTTTTGCTTCCCATTCTTGTTCCCATTTTGGTTTCCATTCTTGGGTTATTGTGAAGCAGCCTTATACTTACAGTAGATGGAAGAAGTATTGCATTACACTCAAAGTGAAATTTGTGTATGTGCATATGCCTTCCTCACTCCCTCGCTCCCTAAAAAATTAAACATGTTTGTTTTTTATTTTCTCTAAAATGACTCAACAATTTTGTTTACAATACCATATGTGTAACATATTTCCATGACAATGAAATGTACATCTTGAATTTTCTGTGACTAGCCTGTGAAGTCATCTTCATTCTATAAATTTTGTAATCATCTTTTTATAGCTGGAAAACCGAAAGAGATGGACAAAAACTTATGCACAAAAAATGTAGATCTCATCAAAAGCACAACTTATGTCAGTTTTTTTTCCCCTTTCTTTCTGTCTTCTGTTAACAATTTGAGATATTTTTTGCTATTGGATTTAATTCTCTAATAATTTATCATACATTTTTCTAAGTTATAACTTACCATTCATTTGTTTATCATGATATCGAGCAAAGAGTATGGAATTTCAAAGCCTGCATATAACAATCTGCTGATTTGATTGTCGCTTCAGTCTCCTGAATCTTCCTTGTAGCTATAACAAAATGCATAGTGAAACTATTTGTGCAAATCTCTATCTCAATTAACAGAAAGTAGATAGAAAAACAAACTTTGTAATATTAGTTTGTCAAAGAGACATAAAAAAAAAACGTAGTATGTAGAGAAAGTTTCATGATATAACACACCAGATATTTTTTTCTTATCTGTTGCTATTCCTGCAGGAGAAATTCCATCTGTGTTGCTGAGTAAATCTCCAGAATGACAATCATACTATAATCAGAGTTCAAAAACTAATAGTGTATATTGGTTGAGAGAGTTTAGCAAGGTTATTCGAATAGCTAATATTCATACACTTAGATTCATTGGTTCTTTTACCTTTGGATATAAATATTTAGCAGGAAAAGTATTAAGACAGGTTAAAGTCAAGAATAACTTTCAAATCCTTATGGGAGGTAAGTTAAAGTTTAATTTTAAAACTCTTTACTATCCACAGATGACAAGAATGTTAGTAATAGGATTGTGCTATGTAAACATTTGATATTCTCTTCAGGCAAATGCATGCACACAGTCAGAGCCCACAAGGAATCTGGATTTACACACCAGTAAATAACTTGTCTTCATTTTAAAATAGAGAGTTGAGGGTTGTTACACTACATCACTATGATATCATAGTGATGTAGTGTAACAACCCTCAACTCTCTATTTTAAATTATGACACATCACTGTTACAAGCTTCTAAATCTTCAAAAATTGAACTTGTCTTCATTCTGTTTTGCACAGTGGAATTCCACTGCAGTTAACAGCATGGCATACAGTAGTAAACAAACTGCTAACATGAGCAGATACTCTGCTGGACCCTCATCCTGGACTAGCATTCTTCTGGTCTATGAACTGTAGGTGCATCTGTATAACAGGTTTCCACTGTCACATTATACTTCAGTCAGTATATAAATAAATTGAATGGAAAAGATTTCCAAATTGAAACACCATTGAATGGAGTTGATTAGCAGCACAATTTCTTTTGTTGCTATCACTTATGTAGGTTTTTAAAATCCTTTTCTCTTAAATCCTTATTAAAAGCTGTACATTATGATTTACAGAGCCTGAACGCCAACACCAAAACATATGAAAGTGTTGGAAGGATGTTTTTACTTACACCAATTCCAGAAATATGTAGCCATCTACAAAAGAAGTCTCAAAACTGTGCAGAAAAAATTAAAACTTTAGAGGTAAGTCTGATATGGTAAAACAACCTGTTGCAGCATACATAAAACTTATCTTTTTGAGTATAGAATATTTAGGGATAGGTAGGAGGACTAAATGCTTAAGAATTTTAAATGCAACTTTGCTTCTGAAAATTATTATGCTGAATGAGTCAACCATTTTTTATTTTCATGGAAGCTTAGCCATTGTTAAGTCAATAATGATAAATGGTCAGTATTCATCTGCTTGCCTTATGTATGGAAGTACCTCATAGAAAGCATAACTTTCAAGGCAAAATGAGATCTTTGTACAGTCCATGCAGTAAGAAAGGACCATTCTGAGAACACACTCTTTATTCACAGTTAAAACTAGATGTGTTTTATTTATTTATTTATTTGTGCTAGCAATCTTCCTTAGAATATGGCTATACATCAGCCCAAGCTGTTATCTTGCCATATTCTACCCATATTACACTCTTATTATAACATAAAAAATGATGATAATAATAATAATAATAATAAAAATAATAGTAATGGTACCAAAATAATAATCTTCTAGTAATAATATATAATAATAATAATAATAATAATAATAATAATAATAATAATAATAATAATAATAATAATATACTAATAATAATAATATAATTGCAAAACTTAACATCACTTGATGAAATTAATTTACATCTCTTTTTATTGTCCATAACCATTTCTTTTTAACTTTGGACAAGTATTCTCCTACCTTTTTACTATCCTTGTTAAAAATCTTGCTTAAAGCTACTTTCCTGTCCCGATTTAACCATTTTCCATTTATAGCTACCTTTCTCCAATGTTGTGTACCTTTACAGTTAAAAACGATATGTTCTAAATCTTCTCTTTCCTCACATATTGGGCACTGATTCTGTGGGAACCCATTTCTCATTCCTATTAATTTCCATACACCTGCTCGTGCCCAGGCAATACTTTCTCTTTGTTCCTTATTTGTGTTATCCACGTACTGTTCTCTAGCCCATACATTTTTTATTAATATATATGATTCCAAGGAACTTTTGTTCCCAATGTTGCTAAATAAATTTTGTATCTCTATATCTTCAAACCTCTGCCTAGCTTCTTTCCAGAAACCCTTAACATTATTTTCCCTCCTTCTCCAGATTTCCCCTAGACCACTATTTTCCAAATTAGTTTGTATACTATAACTCCACCCATTCTTCTTTAAGCTCCTTTCTTGGAATTCCAAACACTGCCTCAACAAGTTCTTCTCTTCTAAATTTAATAGTCTGTACCAATATTTAAGAGCTCTCTCCATTATTACCCCTTTCCCCCCACTCTCTGCATTTCAATTAGAGCAAATTCCTTAACTGTAGCATTTGGCAGGCCTAAAACTTCTCTGCAGAAACTCCTATGTACCATATCTATCTCTTCCCAGCCTTGTTCTACTCCCCATATTTCACTACCATATAACATTTTTGCTTCAACTACTGTGTTATATATTTTCTCTAGCCATTTAACATTTATATCTGGTATTCTATATTTGCACCCTCTAATCGCTGCCATTGCCCCTTTCCCCTTTGTCAATACCAGTTTCTTCTGTTTCTCCCATTTTCCACCCCCATCCATTTTAACCCCTAAATATATACAGTCTCTGACCACTTTATATTCCTTCTCTCCATTCTTCCACTTTTCATACTTGCTCAGTTTGGCACCTTTCTTAAACACTATAATTTGAGTCTTCTCTTGATTTACTTTCAAATTCCACTCATCGCAGTATTTATTCATTTGCTGTAGGGACTGCTTCAGACCAATCGTTGAAACTGATCCTATCACTAAATCATCAGCGAATAATAACCCAGGGATTGATACCTTATTTATCGTAGGCAACCAACTATTATTCCTTCCTATCTCAGTGAGGATATCATCAATGTACAGATTAAATAACACTGGACTTAATTTACATCCTTGTCATAGCCCCTTCCTTTGATTTACTTCTTTTGTCACCAATCCTACTCCTACTTTCACACAGAATGTGTTGTCCTTGTATAGAGCTTTAAATAAATTTACCATCTGTTGGCTTACTCCCTTCCTCAAAAGTTTGTGCCACAACAAATTTAAATCAATGCGGTCATACGCTTTCTCCAAATCAACAAATGCCATGTATAATTTTCCCCTTTTTTCTTTTAAATACTTATCCACCAGAGTTTTTATTATGAATAAGTTATCTACCGTTCTCCTCCTCTTGCGGAAACCCATTTGAAACTCCGAGAGGATATTATATTCCTCTACCCAGTTTTGTATCCTATTAGCTAAAATCCCTGTGAAAATCTTTCCAACATTTGAAAGTAATGCTATTCCCCTGTAATTATTGGGCTTATCAACACTCCCCTTACCTTTATATATAGGATGAATTATTGCTTTCCTCCAATGCTTCGGTATATACCCCTTGGTTTTTATTACATTAAACAAATCAGTAAACATCTTTACTCTAGTCTCATCGCTACACCATTCTTTGATAAACTCGGGAGGAATTCCATCAATACCTGTTGCCTTATTGTTTTTCATTACCTTCACTTGTTTCACTACCTCCTCATCTGTTACTTCACTATCTAATATATCTATGTATCCCACTCCAAAATCCGCCACTGGCTTCATCTTGGTAAAGCCCTCCTCCTCGAATAACATTTTAAAATACTCCATCCAATCTGCTGAAGTGATATTTGGTTTAGCTAACCATTTATTATACATGTGTTTTATAGTGTTTAAGGTCTGGGCCTATGAAAGTTGAATAGAACTGTGAATGATTACTGAAAACTATTTCTCAGGGAATAAACATTACTAATCCAATGGCAAAATGAAGGTGTTTGCATGGTGAAGTTCTTTAGGGCTTTCCCCATTGGCTAGATAACTCACAAGGAGAGTATTTAACTCACTACAGCTGTGAAAATTGTTTTCTGGTTTGTTTGCAGGTCACTGGTTGACATTAAAATAATCACTCTTCACACACTTGTGACCTTCAGTATCTATACTAATATAATAAAGGGGGAAAAAAAGAGAGCGTTTATAAAGAGAGTTTGTGCATGTGCAAACTATCAGTAAAGGTTTTTATAATTCTTTCACCATTGTTCTTCCTAATAGGCTCTAAGATTGCTTGTAATTTCAACTCCTCTAGGAAAAAGGCTAAAAAAGATTTGGAAAGCCTGATAATAGAATATAAACAAGTTGGGGTCACAAAAGAACATACTTGCAAAGGTGGCTGTGTCTTTTCATTGAAAGTGCCATAGCATGGAAATTAGTTGTTATTGCTCCATAGAAAGTTCATGTAAAACTAAGAAAAGGCCATAGATTTAAAATAAAGAGAGTTGAAGGCTGTTACACTACATCACTATAATATTCTTACTTGAACGCGTTTCGGGAGACGGTTTGTTTCCATCGTCAGCATGTCCTCATCTGATTTTGCCGGTCATCGTCTGGGGGATGTGTGTGGTTAGTGGTGTTCTCTGGTGCTGGGTTGATGAACCTCCAAAGGCTGTTGGGTGGCGGCAGTTCGAAATTCATTAGGTGATTCCTGTGTTTGACAATATGTATTTTTTCCCAGATGTCCAATTCATTACTGCTGTTGATCGGTTTTAAGAGTTTTATGTTTGGAGTGATATCATGATTTGAAGACCAGAAATGATGTGCTACTGCTGATTTATCTGGCTGCTTTTGATAAATGCATCTCATATGCTCTTTAAGTCTTATTTCAAGATTTCTTTTTGTTCTTCCTATATATACCAGGTTACATTCATTACAATCAATTTGATATATACCAGCTGATTTATCGTTGGGGATAGGATCTTTTGTTCTGTTGCATAGTAGTTTCTGTATGTTGTGGTTATTCTGTGGAGACAGGGTGATGTTGTATTTTTTGAAAATCCTTTGAAATTTATGATGTGTCCAAGGGTGATAAGTGAATTTTCTAAATGCTTGTGGTTTTTGTTGTCTGAGTAACGTAGTCATTTGTTGGATGTATTTCTGTCTTTCAAACCTTTTTATCTTCTTATCTATTGTTTTTTTCTGGTATCCATTCATAGAGTCTATGTCGATAATGTGTTGGTATTCTTTCTGGTATTCCTCTTTCTCCATTGGTATATGTACTAACCTGTTTGTAATACTATTTAAAATTGCATGTTTGTGGCTTGTAGGATTGTAGCTATTGTTTTTAATATAATTTTCTGTGTGTGTTAGTTTTCTGTAAATGCCAAACGTTAGTTTGTTGTGTGCATTATTTCTGATGATCCTGATGTCTAGGTAAGGTAATTGGCCATTTTCTTCTTTTTCTATTGTGAATTTAATAGATCTTTTTTGTAAATTTAATAATTTCAAAGCATCTTCTGAAAGTTTTTTTGGAACAATAGCAAAAATATCATCTACATACCTATACCAGGTTTTGAATAGATGTGGGAAACATTTAGTAATATGGCATTCAAAATGGCTCATATATAGTTCTGCTAAAAATGGTGAAAGGGGGTTTCCCATAGTTAGGCCTGAGGTTTGTTTAAAGATTTTGTGATGGAATGTAAAGAAATTTTGGTCCAGACATAATTTTGTTAGTTTTAGGTAATCTTCTGTTTGTGCTCTAGGTGTGCCATTGTTTAATATCCAATTTTCTAGGAGTGGTAATAATTCTTCTTTTGGTATGCTTGGGAAGAGTGCAGTGACATCAAATGATACCATCATGTCTGTGGGTGATATATTTATATTTGAAAGGTGACTGGTTAATTCTTATGAATTTTTTATACTAAGACTTTTGAACATAGGCATGGAGTTGAAGGTATTTGAAAGCCATTTTGCTAGTTTATATGTGGGAGAGTTTGTTATTCACTATGGGCCTCATTTTGTTGCCGAGTTTGTGTATTTTTGGTAATGCATATAACCTAGGTATGGTGGGAAAATCTGGTTTAATTCTGGATTTTTCAGCTTTTGTTAATGTTTTGGTTTCTATCAATGTGTTCTGGAGTGACTTGGTGCATTCTTTTAATGGATTTTTGCTGATTTCAATGTACTCTGGGTTATGTAGTAATTGCATAACTCTAGATTCATAATCTTCTTGGTCTAATATCACTAATGTGTTTCCTTTGTCTGCTTTGGTGTATACTACAGACTTTGACTTTAGAGCTTTGACAATTTTTTGATGTGGTACGTAGTGGTGTTTTTGGGCTTGTATTTGGTCCAATATTGGTTCACACTGTGATTGTATTAAACTTTTATCCTTATCTGTAAGGTGGTTGGTGGCTATTTCAATATCAGCAACAAAGTTTTCTGTATTTTTTGTGAAGTTGAAACAGGTTTTTAGGCCATTGTTTAAGACAGATAGCTCAGTGCTGGTGAATGGTTCTTTTGAGAGGTTAACTACATATTGGCCTGTTGTAGGTTCATTGTT
This sequence comes from Deroplatys truncata, assembly GCA_030765065.1. Lineage (NCBI taxonomy): Eukaryota > Metazoa > Arthropoda > Insecta > Mantodea > Mantidae > Deroplatys > Deroplatys truncata. Next base: position 241,540,429 of record CM060975.1, on the reverse strand, counting down.
TAGGTTATGTTATGTTTATGTTTATATGTTGCTTTCCGTTTTTGGTTATGTCTAGGATATTTTTCCCGGTATTCCAGGGAGTTTTTTTGTTTGAATATAAGGTTGTTTAGTTTCTTTTTCAGTTCCATTCTTTTGGATATTTCATTCCAAGAAATATATATATATATATATATATATATATATATATATATATATATATATATATATGTTTTACTATATAAAAGCCTCTGATACCGGAACAAGCGTTAAAAGGATTAGCCCATGAGTGATGGTGATGATGAAAAAATTAAATTGAGTTTTATTTATGGATGCTTTTTATCTGCTGTGGTTTTTAGCATCCCATTCTATATTGGGGCATGAAAGACCGGAAATTTTGCTCAGAGGCCTCTTTATCAGGCTTGGGGTTCTTTTACATGAGTAAATCTAGGACACAGGACCACCAGCTTTACTTCCCTTCCAAAGGAAGCCATGCTAAGGATTTTTATGCCCAAAACAAATCCATTACCCTCTGCCAGGTTTGAACCCACAACCTTGGGAACTAGAGGCTAACATGATACCCCTAGACTACGGAGAACGACGACAATAATGTTATACACAGGATGGAAGGTGACCTATGATCATCCTTGAACAGGATGACTCTTTGTAATGAATAGAACAAAAAATCTTAGTGCAGTTTTGCTGTTTTTAAAGTAGTTTTTGAGAAAAAAGCAAAAATTGCGTAGTATTATTTCTATTTTAAATGAAGATCTTACAAAACTTTAATACTTTTTAAAATATTTCTTAGAGGAGATTGAAAGATAAACATTTTCTGCATGTTTAAATACATTTTGAATTAAAACAATTTGCACTCTTACTATTATTATAAGCTTTCGAAATTTGTCTGTCTACATTTAGCTACAAGCCTACACAACATGCCAACACTGTAAGATTGAAAGAAATGCACTTCAGTTGTTTATTGCACTTATGGCTTATTTTCGAAAAAGCAGATTATCTGTTATAAAATGGCTCACTTTATTAATGCAGAGTACTCATTTATGGTGAAGCACATCATAATGCAGCAAGAATTTATCTAGAAAGATTTCCAAATAGATGAGCACCATATCATAAGACATTTGTTTTCATCTGTCAATGAATAGTTGTTATTTACGACAAGGAAGGATACAGGAAGTGTATCTCCTCACATTGAAAGAGTTGGTCAAAGAAATGTTGCACAAGAAGAATTCCTTTACTTGGTGAAAGAAGATCTTGGAAGCAGCAGCCATGTTATAGCTTGCACTATTGGTGTATCCCATTGGACTGTTTTGAGAACATTAAAAGAAGAATTGCTACACCCTATCATATTCAGTGCATCCAGTATCTCTCTGAAGCAGATTATGTGCCAAGGGTAGCATTTTCCGAATGGTTTCTTCAACAAGGAGGGGATTTTCTCCTTAAAATTCTTGCAATTGATGAAGCAACGTTTACCAGAAATAGAGCAACTAATTACCATAATGCATATCCCTGGGCTTACGACACTCCATGTGCAATAAAACAATGCAGCTTCAGCATAGATTTTCTGTAAATGTTTGGGCAGGAATCATAGGAAACACATTAATCGGTCCATGAATTATTCCTCAGATTTTGATAGGAGCTATTTTCTCCAGTTTCTTCAAGAAACGTTACTGGTTCTGCTAGAGGATGTTCCCCTGGCAGTAAGAAATGACATGTGGCTGTTATATGATGGTGCAACTCAGCACATAAGTAGAGCCATGTGTGCACATCTATACAACATCTATATAGAACGTTGGATCACTCGGAATGTACTAATAAAATGGCAACCAAGATCGCCAATTTAAATCCAATAGATTTTTTTTCTTTTGGACGAAAACTCTCATATACATTACAAAAGTGTCTGATTTGGAAATGTAAGAAAGAATACTTCCAGTAGCGGAAGAAATAAAAACAACCAGACGTACTTAATAGAATTGGAGAAAATGTGAAACATGTGTTGGCGAGGGGTGCACATTTTTAACAATTTCTTTAAACATTAAAAAGAAGTTCTCATCTATTTTCAGTTCTTTTCTTACTTTAATTATTCATAGATTTTTATAACTCACAAAGAAAGGAATCATAATCTTGTAACTTGGGTTTCTCAAGTTTTTATTTACCTTTATAAATGTGTTCCTATTAATAATTTGCATAATATTGTAAATGCTTCCTCAGTTCCACATTCCATATGATATTTAGGTTACGTTACAATCATGTGTAGTTTTCTGTTTATTTATATACTGGAAGTGTTTATTTGTTTGTTGCCATAGCAGTAGAAGTTGAATTAAAAGTTATCGAGTTGAATTTACTGTGTTGCAATATTGTGCAAAATAAAAAAGTAATTATCTCAAGAACATTAAGCTTTATGGAAAAAAGCTATTAAAGAAAAACACTCAAAATAACATGTTCTTTCATGGTTTAAAAGGATGATCATAGGTCACCTTCCACTGCGTATAAATATTACTTTTGCTCAGACCCATAATAGTGCCTATCTTCCATAAAAATAAAAAATTTAGTTTTATTTATGGATACTCTGTAACTGCTATGGTTTTTAACCTCTCATTATATATTGGACATGAAAGATCAGAAATTTTACTCAGGGGCCTCTTTATCAGGCTTGGGATTCTTTTACATGGCATAAATCTAGTTACGAGACCACTGGCTTAACTTCCCTTCCGAAGGAAGCCATGCTAAGGATTTTTATTCCCAAAAAAATCCATTGCCCTCCACCAAGTTTTGAACCTACGACCTCGGGAACTAAAGGCTAGCATGGTACCCCTAGATCAGTGAGATGACTCCATAGAAATAGTACACAACATACCTCTTAATGGACTAATTAGGTCAGAAACAAAAAATAAAATGAATATAAATTATTCTTTTAGCTGTTTTAAATCACAGTTTCTTTTAATAATAAATACACTACAAAAATAAGCTCCTCCAACAGACTTGAACTGCCTTAACTTCATGCAGCTATGTTCTACTTTGTGGGTATGGGTACATTCAAACTGAGCAATTTGGCAGCCAGCTTGCTGATATACATCATATTTGCATGGCCACAATATGCATTTTTTGTTGTAAAAATGCATTGTTCATGCCAGTTAGCATTTGCAAGTGCATTCAGGAACAATGTGTATATCTTATGTAATATTAGTCCAGCTATTGCACCATAAGGTCCAAAGCTTTCATACTATATTAAATGTACATTGCATAGAAAATAATAATAGGTGGTGGCTGAATCACTTGATCCATGTTTATAAATCAAAGTGATATAAGTATACCGTTGAAAACTATTTAGTAAACTTAACAGACAAAAATATAGCTTAGCAAATTTGATTTGCCTAATTTGTTTTGAAATTAACCACTTAAATTACAAATTGATAGTATGTCATCTGCCTGCTGTATTGCATTTGTGCTTTCCTTTTTTTTTTAGAACAACAAGAGCTATCTAGAAAGAAGCTTGAAGGACAGTGAAAATAATCTGCGTGAAATGGTACAGCAAAGAAAAGAAATGGCACAAGAATCAAGCTAAAGAATGGCTTTATTTTTCACATTTGATAATTTTGTTGTGTAGTGTGAATTCTTGAGTGCACAGTAAGTTATTTTACCAGTGTTAGTAATATAAACATGTTGTAACAATTTGCTGCTTTTTAACTTTGTTTTTAATAAATTTACTTTCTAACAAAATTATACAAACATAAATAATATATTTTTAATTTCATTATTCAGCATTAGGAAAAAAGTTAAGACATCTGTTAACAGAAGTGGAGCATCAGCCACTACACATATGTGCAAGATTTATTAGCTGCTGGCTTTGCGAACAGAGGTGGGAAAAGAGTGTCATTTAGGCATTTACTGCCACAGTACTACAAATGGGAATGAACAAAAGAATTAAAAAATGTAGAAAACTGAAATACTATTATTTGAATGTTTTTACATAGCGTAAATGGCACAATTGAAAACATCAGAGGGAGACCTAAAGAAGTGCACTCCAATACTTTCAAAAGCATGCAAGAGAATGAAGTATGCATTAATTTTGATTGAGAGGAAACTAATGTGTGCTTTTCAATGAAGCAATGAAATACTTGAAAATTATTGAGATGACCTGAAGCTGATGATAAACCCTTTCAAAGCATGATCAGCATTAAGTGAAATACTAGTTTCAAAATTGATTTAAAATTATTTGATTGCTACACTATCATGTGTTTCCTTTTGATCAAAATTAAAGATACTGGCTAACAACTCAATTGGAAGCAAAAATAGGTCCTAGATCAACTGTAAAGTTGAGTTTTATTTATGGACGCTCTTTAACTGCTGTGGTCTTTAGTGTCCCACTCTATATTGAACTCGAAAGACCAGCAATTTTGCTCAGAGGCCTCTTTATCAGGCTTGAGGTTCTTTTACATGCCGTAAATCTACAACACAGGACCACCGGCTTTACTTCCCTTCCAAAGGAAGCCATGCTAAGAGTTTTTACGCCCGAAAAAAATCCATCGTTCTCTGCCAGGTTTGAATCCGCGACCTCGGGAACTAGAGGCTAGCATGGTAACCACTACACCACGGAGGATGACATTTTCTGGTTCTCTGATGTATTGAGTAACAGTCATCATGTCAGCGATGTAGTTTTCCAGCATTTCTTCATAACTTATGCATGTTTTTGGACCCATGTTTTAGTTCTGTGCTGTTAAAGGGTTTCATCTGATATGTTGGCTACATTGTTGGCGGGACTATTCTGTGAGAGTGGAGGGCTTTGTTTCTTCTTGGGTTTTGATTTCTGTTTAAACTTTTTGGTACCGCACAATTTCCCAAACTTCTTATTTGGGTTGTTTTTTTCCAGATTATGTTACAAAGTTTACTTAATATACTAATATTTCGCCCATAATGTTACCTAGAATTTTTGTTAGTTCTAAATGCAGGTCAATCCCCTAGGAAACACGTGCATCATGTTCTCAGACTGCTACACTTGCAAGACCAAATGATCAAATTCACTTTAGAAATAGAAGAAGATGGACAACTTCTAGTTTTGGACTTGAAAATTTTCAAAATGGACAATAGACTCAGCTTTGGCATATACAGAAAACCTATACATGTTGACAATTACATAAAATGCAATAGTTTCAATTCAAAACCACACCAATATGCCATATTCATAGCCTTGTGCAGAGATTGATCAAGATACCAGAGAAAAACAAACATCTTAAGAGTCACAGAACAACGTCTTCAATCAAAACATCATAGAGAAACAGATAGCGAAAGAGAAAAGATGAAAAAGGATTAAAAATACCAGCACACTTTCCATGGAAATGTAGTAGTCACATATACAAAATGTACATACCATCCAAAAATCCATGAAGAATTTAAGAAAATCATCAAAGAACATAATATAGTACTGGTTCCTAAGAACAACTACTCAATCCAAAACCTGCTAAATTCAAAATTAAGACACCATACCCAGAAAGAGAAAATCAGTAATATACAGAATAAATTTCAATCAGTGTGAAAAATTCTACATAGGAAAAATTAAAAGAAGTTTAGAGACCCGAGCAAAAGAACACCTCTGAAACATAAAATACAGACAGGAAGACAGATCTGCAGTGGCAGCACATTTTTAGCAAGAGTATCATGAAATAAAACCAGAATTAATCATGGAAATAACAGACAACAGAAAACTTGCAACTTGGGAAAACATACTGATTTTGAAACACTGACATAAAGTATTCAATTTTGAAATACCCACCGGGGACAACCTCACCAAGCGATTTATTGAATCCCCACCAGAGGACACCACCACCTCAACCTCTTCCAGCAGCAGTCGGCATCTGGTTGATGAAAGCAGCAGCTTTCAAAACATGTCCCACTATATTATATTAGTGAGTGATGTATTAATATCTTAATTGAGTTTATGCATTTCCAATACATGCAACTCATTAGTGACTAACAGACTTTCAGCAGTACTATTGTTTTTGTTTGTGTATCCAGCAAACAGCACAAACTTATCAAAATACTCAGTAGAACTTAAGAGTTGTAATGAATTTAATTTATAACCTCTACAAAAATCCATGACTAATCTTGGATATTTACGTAAAGGAGCAACTGTCATGGCCAAGAGCAAAATTTGAGTCACCCAAGGACTTGCAAGTGCTCATCAACCAGCTCTGTAGCAATGTTCATGCAGTTGAGGTACTAAAGATTCAAAGCATTGTCATTCTATCACACCTAATCCTTGAACATGTTAACATAGGGTTACAGAATCAGTGGGAGAACAAAACTTCTAGTGAGTTGTATCTAACATTGAAAGACTTGAATCAAGTTTCCTAGAAAACAACTGCCAAACTTTAGAATTTGTTGCTTCTCACTCCTCTTCTGACAAGCCAGACATGTCAACAGCCAACACATCACTAAAGCTAGCTGGCGCACATTGTTGTCTACATAATCTAATGTGTTCTTTGCAACACCCATATAGTCTCTTCAAATCGTCAATTAAAGATCTGCGGTTCAATGAACACATGGGCATTGTGAAGAGTAACAAACTGTGTTACAACTCTTAGAGATGGCCATTTGACAAGCAGTTGCTCAAATGATTGCAGAAGTTGTGGTATGAAGCATCATACATTGCTCCACAAGAAAGAGGTAGTAAATCCTTTATTGATAATTTCTCACAATCACAAGCCTATTGTTGTTAATGTCAGAGACAGTACAGGTAGAATTCAAGAGAAAGTAGATGTAAAATGAACATAATGTCTAAGAATCTTGCAGAGTGTTTGGGGTTGAAGCTGAGTTGTCATTTGATGCCTGTTAAATATCGACAACAAACAGGCAGCAGAGTCATTTGAGAAGTGCTTCACTCCTCCAGAGTAAGTGATTATGCTAAGCCCTTAGTCTACTCTGTACTGCATCAAATCATTAGTTGGCTTTCCAGCTCACCTGCGAACTGCAACAACTGGAATCTGCCTTAGGAAGCTGATCCACAGTTCAACTATCCTCATTGATCTGCTCTCGGGCACAACTGTATTCTTTGACATCTGCAAGTTGGACAACATACCAGAGGAGGTTACCCTATCCTACAGAATACAGCCCTTAGATGGGTATTGGCTGGTTGTATACCATCAAATTTCCATACCTCAGCAGGAACATCAAACACATCATTGTTTACCAGAAATGACCAACTGCATTCTCAGGTGCAACAATTCTGGGAACAAGAACTGAAGAGACCTTTTATCAAAGGAAGAGAGAGCCTATGAAGAAACTTTAAAGATTCACAACCAAAGATGAAATAGGATGCTTCATAGTCAGCCTCTTTGATCACAATGGCCAAAGCTTGGAGATTCCTGGGGTAATGGCACTAAAGGAGAAGGTAGTCTTTCGTGGTCTAGGGGTACTATAACTAGATGCTACTGTAGTTCTTGAGGTCGCAGGTTCAAATCCAGCAGAGGCGATGGACTTTTTTTTGGGGGCGGGCATAAAAATCTGTAGCATAGCTTCCTTAGAAAGGAAGTAAAACCAGTGGGCCCATGTCATAGATTTATGGCACATAAAAGAACGTCAAGCCTGATAAAGAGGCCTCTGAGCAAAATTTACAGCCTTTCATGCCCAATTTAGAATGGGACACTAAGAACCACAGTAGTTAAAGAGTGTCCATAAATAAAACTCAATTCATTTTTTTAATGTCACTAAATGCTTTGGATACCTTGAGAGGGAGTTGGAGAGGCAATCATTTTTGAGGGAAGAACACAAAAAGTTAAATATGAAGAACTGGTGCATATGGAAAAGATTGAAACACCTAATTGAATCTGGTTTTTAATTACTTGCCTCACTAAGCCATCTTAAAAGAAGGCAGTACTACAATAAAAGTCAGGGTTATGTTCAATGTCTCAGGCAAAAGTTTAACTGTGTCTCTAAATGACATGATGATTGAACCGATGGTCCAACCTCTTCTCACTTCTGTGATTCCAAACACACAGGATTACCATCACAGCAGATATTGAGAAAATGTACCACCAGATCATAGTACACCCGAACAGAGACCTTCAGAGAATAGTGTGGCACTCCTCTTGCTATATTACATATAAGCCACTGAAGACATTCTAATTCTTGACTCTTAACATATAGTACTGCATTAGCTCCATATTTGGCCAGGCCACTAAGTGTCTCAGCAAGGTCAACAGCCTCATTCCAGGCCATCAAAGGATTCTGTTAAAAGATAGGGTTACCAACTGTCAGGTTTTTGCCGGACATGTCTGGCATTTATGTGGCTTTATTTACATCCACCAGGCATTTTAGTTTTTCTCTTGAATGTCTGGCATTTTTGCGTAGCAATACATTTTAAATATTCTTGTAGTTGTGCTTAAGCATATTGTTCTTGCATTATTTGTGGTGCATAATGGATTGTGGTGAAAACATGATTTTGATGCTGATGGCAAGCAAATCCATTCACTGTGATGTAACTAACTAGAGAGCCACTTTTTTGGATGGAGAAAAGTTACATAAACTGTCTAGATATTGAACCTCAAGCTGTGCTATTAGTTTTTCAACAAGATTTGCACATGTGCCATGCAGTTTACAGTTTTGTGGATGTGGATATTGGAGTGTATATCAAAGTTCATCTGACTGAATCGTTTTAAGTATGTCGCCTTCTTATAGAAACTAGTGGGGGAAAAAAACACCTATAAATATACTTTTGCAGATAAACTAAAACTGCTTCACTCATAGGGGGAAAAAGAAGGTATGTCCAAAAGGTATCAGTCTTTTTAAAGAAATGTCCTGCTTTTTTCCAAGTAATGTCCTGCATTTGAGAATTTTAGTTGGTAATCCTAGTTAAAGATGCCGTACAACTTCAAAGGGAAATGGCTTTCTTGCTGCAAAGTGGAGGATTTACAATCAAGAAGTGACATGTCAGACACCCAAATATCAGCAGCCATTCTGATTAAATTTCAAGAAAAACTTCCTTGTAAGCTGAAGTTCAGACATGGTGAAAGCACTTGGACTACTCTTGACATTCTGCAGATGACTCCAAACATACTTCAGTATGAATGAAACACAGTGTGCTGACCAAGTGGCGCCTATTTTTACTTTCTCTACTACGTATAGTAAGTAGGGGAAGTATTGTATTCCACCCAAAAATTTGATACCGAGATTTCACCGGAAATACATGTTTTGAGATCCTCTGAATCCAAAAAAAGCATTTTTGGAAACATGTCCGTGTGTGTCTGTGTCTGTGTGTCTGTCTGTGAAAAGCATAACTGAGAAACGAACAGTCAGATAAACACCAAACTTGGTATTTAGGTTCAGTATCTTCCAAGGATGCGACACGAAGGTTTTCAAGAAAATCCCCCCACCCCAGATTACCCTTTACATGGAAGATTTTTCGAAAATTTTAATTTTCTCAAAAATGGCTCTAACGATTTTGATTAAAATATCATATGTTTAAGATATTTTTATGACAAATAAAATGTATATCTTGAATTTCCTGGGAATGTCTCCAAAAGTATTCTTCATTGTGAACGACTTTTGCATAACTGGTAAACCATAAGAGATAGACAAAATTTTACTACACAAAAAATGTAGATTGTGTTAAAATACACAATTTATGTCATATACATTTTTTTTGTTGAGTGAACCATTTTCGAGATATTGCTTGTTATTCCCTTAAATTTTTCAATACTTATTTTCTCAAATGGGAATTCGTTATTCATTTTTTGTCTTGGATATGCAAAAAGTATTAATCTGTGGGAAAGGGAATGGTGCTGCACCTAGCAACCAGCTATTAAGAGATATGTATGTGCTTAAAGGCTACTGTATTTCCAAATTGCCTTTGTAAATATATATTCCCCTTACATCTACAAGAAAATTAGCAATAAAATAGAGTCTGCAAATGTTTATCTCGCTTAACATGAAGTAGATGGAGAATAAGCGTTTGTAAAAATAGTTCGTACAAGAGTAGAGAAAGTCATGTGAGTGTAACACATCAGATTTTTTATGTAGGTTTACTTGGTCCAGTCATTGTGAGATGTAAGTTTTTCATCCAAACTTTATGGCAACAGTGAGTAGCCTGGGATGAGCCATTCCCAACAAACTGAGACTTGTAGATAGAACTTCACAGTAGTCTTCCTTTATTGAACAACATTATTGTGCCTCATGAGGTAATTGTTGATAGCCAAATCATCAGGAGCAAGTTACAAGGCTTCTCTGATGCCTCTGAAGGATTATGAGGCTTGTGTATGCTTATGAAGTTTGAGCACTGATGGCGACATAACTGTTGCACTGCTCATGTCAAAGTCATGAGTGACTCCACTTAAGTATCTCTCCCTTGTGTGCAGCTGTGTGGAGTGCAACTCCTTGATCAGCTAATGGACAAAGTTTCTACCGGTCTAACCAAGAAAATTGACAAAAGATACTATTTGACACTCTGCCATGGTACTTGTCTGTGTCCACCGGGGTGTCCGTTTTGGAAGACCTATGTAGCCAACCAAGAGTAAAAAAATAAGATATTTTTAGGTCAGAGGATTGGAATCATTCCATCTTTTGATAACCCAGTCAATCTTATTTGTAGTGGACTTACACCAGAGGAATTGGAATCCATGAAGCTATTGGTGGGCAGGACCTACCATGCTGTGCATGCATCAGATAGTACAGCCATTGACTATAGCAAGCAGTCCCGCCGAGGTTCCTGAACAAATGGTATTCATTCCTGTTTGACTTGCTTCAAGATGAAGACCACTACTGCAGCTCAGCTAATGAGACAGCTCCTATCATCCAGAGTAAATAGCAGCAAACCATTCTCCAATTATTGTGGTGTTGATTATGGAAGCCCTCTTTGTGTTAAATCTGGGGCAGCTAGAAGTAAAATTCTCACAAAATGTTACATTGCCTTGTTTGTATGTATGGCAACAAAGGCAGTTTACATAGAGCTGTAAGCTGCTTATCCACCAAAGTATTTGTTGCAGTTCTTTGACAATTTTATTTCAAGATATGGCCATTGCAGGCATGTTTATAGTGATGATACTGGTTTTGTCGGAGCAAAAACCAAGCTTAAGCAATGGAACAAGTTGATGAGGTCACCCAGTCACAGGATGGCTGTGCAGGAGTTTACAGATAAAGAGGGAAGGAATTGCCCGCAAGCCGAAGCATCCAGCGCCTCCTCCCGCCGCTTCTGCGCCTCCTGTGGGAGCAAGGGGCACTACACTGGCCAGGCCGTCTGCTCACTCTACCCTCGTAGAGCCACGCCGCACAGCTCAGAGACACCACAGAACTTCACACCTACATCCCAGGATGCCACATCTTCCAGCAACTCGCCGCAGATCCAGGAACAGATAGTAGTCACGAACCAACTCCTACAACAGCACACTACTACCAACACAACCATCATCGAAGCCATCCAGGACCTCCACGCCGAGATGCTAAACCTCTCCAGCAGGCTGAATACCCTGGAAGAGCAGATCAGCGCGAAGTTTAATGGAATCGCCGATATAATAGACGAATCCCACGACGTTACCAAGAAGCGTCTGACCAACAACATGAACAGCCACTTCAATGAACGACAAGAATGCCTGGACCAAATAAACAGACGCACCCTGGACATGGATAGCTGTGTCAGCAAGATGTTAGTCGTCATGGAGACACGCTTCACTGACATCATCTCGCGCATCAACCAGACCAACATGGACACCCTCAATGAGATCGACAGACTACGGCAGCCACCTCCTCCAGTATATCATCAACAACGACGTGCCAACTCCCGGAGATAACAGGCCCGGGATTGGAGCCTCCATCTCCTGTTAACTCACCACCGACACTCCGATGCCCGGAGGTAACAGGCCCGGGCTCGGTACCATCATCAACTGTTAAGCCACCACTGTTTTTTAGGTTACTGTCAGGGCCTCGGCCATGACCTTTACCTATTCACCACTGAGGAGTGTGTCCACTTTGGGCCTCTCCGTATTTTAGTAATTACCCACGAACCGCAGGTTTGCTTCGGCGGTACCAGCCACCATGATACCAATTATGCCCCCAATAAATAGCGCCACCACAGTACAAGATCCTTCTTTTCCTCTTCCTTTTTCCTTTCTACAACCTTTATACATATACCTGTTTTTCCTTAAACCTTTATTCCTGTTTTCCAAAAAAAAAAAAAATGGCATCCAGCTCATGCTCATTTTGGCAGGGTATCCGGGAGGCAGGAATCAAATCTGTAAAGAGTCCCTAAGAGTGTTGCAGGAAATGCTATGTTTTTCAGATATACAATACTCTTGATGCAAATTGAGGCATGTGTGAATTCATGGCCAATCACTCCATTACCCAATGGTCCTTATAAATTATTCTTCCTCACCTGTGGGTAGTTTTTGATTGGCAAGTAACTCTTATCCTTCCCTGAATCAGACTCCCTTGTTATGTTAGCTCATCCTCACATGTATTGGCAGTTGATCCAATGCTTCTGGCAAAAAATTTGGAAACAATGTCAATGTGACTATCTGGCCCAGCTGGAGCAGCAGACCAACAGGCAATTAACTTAAGCCAACGTCTGTCCAGAAATCCTTGTTCCTTTTAAAGAGGATAATCTGCTACCTCTCGCCTGGCATCACAGAAGAGATGCACCCTGGAGCTGATGGCCATGTGCACAGCCTAAGGTATGTACAGACAGCTCCAAATGTTTTCCGTTCCACCTGTAGTGGGGTAAGCGGGGTGTCTTATCGAGAGGTTATGCCAGGTGCCTTAGCTCATACCGGCTCAACAAGGTTAGGGAATGCTAAAGGGTAGTGCTAAAGAAAATATCACTCCAACACATTTCCCTTAGACTTGGCTGTAAGAATGTAATAACTGTGAAAAGAAAACCGCAATAACATTACAACACAGCGACATAAGCGGTGTACAAACTAATTTTTAAATTAGAAGCATCATATTATTGTATAACAAGCAAGTGCTAAAACAAAATGGTTTGGTTTTCAATATTCACTGCTTTCTCTATCCATTATCAACTAACATATGTTCCTTATTTATCATATTGTCCTTATAAGGTATGGTTTTTCTGTGCACTTTGCCTTAATCATGACAACAGTTTAGGCCAGAAATTATTTTAAGTTACAATTCAAGTTACACTTTTCCCTATTTGGTTACATGCAAGATGCTGTAACGACAAACAGCCGCTTATCTATACCACAACTCTTCTTTTTACTGTCTCTACTATTTACCTATAATAAGTAGAGAAAGTATTGTACTCCACCCAAAAATTAAAAAACGAGATTCACCAGAAATACATGTTTTGAGACCCACTGAATCCAAAGAAAGCATTTTTACTTTTCCTACTACGCACTTACAGTAAGTATAGAGGAAGCATTGTATTCCACCTAAAAATTCAATAACGAGTTCACCAGAAATACACGTTTTGAGACTCCCTGAATACAAAGAAAGCATTTTTACCTTCTCTACTACATAGCAACAGGAGGTAGAGAAAGTATCGTATTCCACCCAAACTTCATAAAGAGATTTACCACAAATACACATTTTGAGACTCCCTGAAACCAAAGAAAACGTTTTGCTTTTTCTACTACATAGCTAAAGGAGGTAGAGAAAGTATTGTGTTCCACACAAAAATTCAGTAAAGAGATTTATTGGAAATACACATTTTGAGACCCCTGAATCCAAAGAAAGCATTTTTACTTTCTCTACTATATAGCTACAGGAGTAGAAAGTATTGTATTCCACCCAAAAATTCAATAAAGAGATTCACAGAAATACACGTTTTGAGACCCCCTGAATCCAAAGTAAGCATTTTTACTTTCTCTACTACACAGTTACAGTAAGTAAAGCAAGTATTGTAATCCACCCAAAAATTAAATAACAATATTCACCAAAAATACACGCTTTGAGACCCCCTGAATCCAAAGTAAGCATTTTTACGTTCTCTACTATGTAGCTACAGTAAGTAGAGAAAGTATTGTGTTCCACCAAAAAATTGAATAACGAGATTCACCAGAAGTACACATTTTGGGAAACCATAGAAAGCGTTTTTATTTTCCCTACTACGTAGCTGTAGTAAGTAGAGAAAGTATTGTTTCACCCAAAAATTCAATAAAGAGATTCACTGGAAATACATGTTTTGAGACTCACTGAAACCAAAGAAAGTGTTTCTGCTTTCTCTACAACATAGCTACAGGAGGTAGAGAAAGTATTGTATTCCATCCAAAAATTGAATAACGAACTTCATCGGAAATACACGTTTTGAGAACCCTAATACAAAGTAAGCATTTTTACTTTCTCTACTACATAGCTACATTAAGTAGAGAAAGTATTGTGTTTCACCCAAAAATTGAATGAGATTCGGAGGAAATACACATTTTGAGAACCCTAATACAAAGTAAGCATTTTTACTTTCTCTACTACATAGCTACAGTAAGTAGAGAAAGTATTGTGTTCCACCCAAAAGTTGAACGAGATTCACCGGAAATACACATTTTGAGAGCCATGAATCCAAAGTAGGCATTCTTTTAGCTTTACCACGTAGCTACAGTAAGTAGAGAAAGTACTGTGTTCCATCTAAAAATTCAATGTTGTAATTTCACCAGATATCACGTTTGCGACTCCCTCAATCCAATGAATTTAGTTTTAAAAAAAGGTCCAAGTGTGCATGTGCGTGTGCACGCGTGTGTTCTTTCTTTCTTTCTTTCAAAAATGGCTCTAAGGATTTAGATTAAAATAAATATATTTAAATTATTTTAATGATAAATAAAATATATCTTTCATTTTCTAGGAATAGTCTATAAATTCCTCTTTATTGTGAATGACTTTTGATAACTAGTAAATCATAAGAGAGAGACAAAATCTTACTGCACAACAAAGTAAATCTTGATAAAGCACAAAATTCATATCAAATAACATTTTTTTATTTTACCTATTCTTAAATATTCTTTGTTATTAGTTTGAATTTTCAAATACTTATACTTCTCTCAACTGCAAATAGCTATTGTTTTTCTTTCCTTGCTTCCTTACTTAGTTCGTTATTTCCTTACTTCTCTAACTTCCCTTCTGTCCTTCCTTCTTCCCTTCCTTAGTTCTTTCTTTCTTTCTTGTATTCATACAAAGAGAACAGAATCTCAAAGCTATCACGTCTGTAGCTCACATGCGGGAGTTCATGGGTTCGATTCCTGTGGCTGGTCTTTGTGATCCATGGTTTTTTTCAGGGTATTTTCCCGGGTCTCCAGGTGAATGCTCAGAAGGATTCTCACATCCCCGAATTTTCTGTCCCTACATTTCATCTCAATTCTCATTTTACTTCATCTTTCATCCATTGGTTTCTTTCAGGGTTGGAAGTGTCAGCAATGGTGTTTCGGTGCAGTTTGGAAGGGAAAAGCATACTCTTTGTGACTCTCTCTGTCCCTCAACTGGCTATTGGGGTATCCTAACCCTCTTGAGCGGCGTTGGACCCCCTCTGTGCGGGGTGGGTTCCCCAGTCTGCCTGTCTGTCTGACAGGGAGTCTCTTCTGAAAACTTAGGGACACTGCCATTTCTGTGCCATCACTCTAAGTTCAGGCCACCCCCCCCCCGTGTATCCTCTCGCCTCATCCTTTCTCCCGGAGATGCCCTTTTGTGAGATGTAGGCACAATATCCACCATGTGGATCAGTGCAGAGTCCCCTCCGTAGCAACCAATCAAAGCTATCAGCTTTAAGGGGTTTGGCTATCGCTTTAGCTTAATATGTTCTACTTATACCTACAACAAATTGCATAAATAACTGATAGTTTATCTGTATTAACATGAAATAGATGCAAGAATAAGCTTTGTAAGAATAGTTTGTTGAAGAGTGAGTAGAGGAAGTCATGTGAATGCAACACATATTTTATAGCAAAAGCTCAATATGCTTGTATGTTCTGTAAACAACATAACTCCAGAACTTGATATTTAAGTTCACCATCTTTCAAAGATGTGAGACAAAGATTTTCAAGAAAATCTCCCCCACCCCAAACAACCCTTTACATGGAAAATATGTTTGAAATTTGTTATTTTCTCAAAAATGGCTCTAACGAGTTTGATTAAAATACTCTCTGTTTAAGATATTTTCATCACAAACAAAATATTTATTTTGAATTTTCTGAGAAGAGCCTCTCAAGGTTCTTCGTTCTGAATGACTTTTGTACAATGGTATACTGTAAAAGATGGACAAGGTTTTGCTACACAAGAAATGCAGACCCCATTAAAGCATGCAGTTTGTCATACGTATATTTTATATGATTAACTATTTCCCAGATATTTTTTGTGTTGGTTTGAATACTTTTTGTAACTTATTCGTTTTGTTTTTGTCACGGTCATACAAACAGCATGGAATTTCAAAGCATCACATAGTGACATGCTTTTTGAAAATGTGACTATCGCTTTATCTATGTATACTACAACGGAATGTGTAAATGTAAGCTGCTTCTTTTGATATTTAATTAAAGTCTTTTAACCGGGTAAGGCATTACGGATGGTGAATGAACGAAATGGTTAAAATGATGCTCAAATGGGCCCGAGGTCCCTAGAGCTTAGGTTTATCTGACATTTATCTTCTCAGGATAAGAGGAAACCCTGGATAAAACTTTATCCAGGTAACTCACTCTAACGGAGATTCAAACTCAGGACCTTTTGAATGTGAGGCAGACCTCCACACCACAGAGATGGGCTAAATGTGGATTGGAAGTTTATCTGGATTATAAGAAGTAGACAGAAAAATAAGATTTAGTAAAAATAATTTGCAGAATGGTGAGAAGAGAAAGTTATGTGAATGCAACACCTTAGATTTTTCTCAGGTAATGTGATGAGCATGGAGTTTCAAAGACACCACATAAAAATCGTTTTAGCTACTGCATTCTTCTTATACTTAGAATGAAGTTTGTAATGGCAGTTCATCTCAATTAACAAGACTTTCACTCAAGCCGTGTGCAGGAAGATAGAATCAGATTGAAAAGTTCAGTCATAATCGAGATTTGAACTACCGATCTTCCAGTTTCTGTCCAGGTGGCGCTGCGGTAACGCGTGCAACTCGAATTCGGAAGATCCCTAGTTTGCTTCCCGGTGACCACCCACTCTGACCCATGGGTTTTTTTGGGAGTTTTCCTGGGTCATCAGGTAAATACTGATTCTCTCAGCCCCCGAATATTGTTCCATTCCTCATTTCATCTGTCCTTAATCCCGTTAGGTCTGTTTCACAGTTGGAAGTGTCGGCGATGGTGTTCCGGAGCGGCATGGCAGGGAAAAAGCATGATCTCTGTGGCACCTCATCTGTCTCTCGATCTTCGGCTAGTTGCCGGCGTATACAGACCGCTCTTGGAGGGCATTGGACCTCTGTGTGGGGTGAGGGTCCCCCATTTTCCTGCCCGACTATCGGGGCATCTTAATCTGGAAACTTTAGGAACCTTGTCATTGCTGTGCCGTCACTCCTGGTTCTGGCCTCCCCACAAGCACAATATCCTCATTTACTGAATCGGGGTTCAGTCCCCTCCGTTACACATCAAATCCCATTCCATTCCATTCCAGACCAGGGAAGAGAAGCATTTTAAGAATTCAGAACGTGAATCGTAATACAAAGTATCTAAATCTTTTTTTTGCTTTCAAATGAGCCAATAGCAACAAAAGCACATCAACCATTCTGCATTAACACTTTCGGATCACTATTTTGAAAATGTAGTTTATATGTTACCCTAACCGAATAAAACAGCTATATAGAAATTGCATATGTTGCGCCAAACGTTGTTTCCTCGTATCTATTAACATTTTCTCCTTTTAGATACAATAGCTGTTTCTACTCTATGTCCACTATATTGTTGGCATGGTTTTTCTTCCTTTGTCTTGTGAGTGTGTGAAGGAGGAATTATGTTTGAAATAAAACAATCTATATTCATTTTTCAGTAACAAACGCAAAATATATCTCATTTTGAAGAAAACTGCTCAAACTGCTTGACAGTTTGACATTAATATTATTAATAATTATGAAACTATTATTTATTATTATTAGCAGCAACATTAAAAACAAGATATACATCATGTGCACCTTGTTTCTCAAGAAAATTACTGAATAATGCATCTTAAACTTCAGAAGCACCCGCATAAACAGTGCAATATTTGATTTTTAAACAGCATATTATGTAAAGAAAAAGTTAATTTATTTCGCTTGGATAAATCTAGTAAAGAGAAAAATATTTAGTTTCGTCTTCTTTCCTCTTAGAGCCAGGTCTCTGAATTATACGAGCATACACAAAAGTAAATGTCACCTTTGAGCTGGCACTTACTGTCAGCTATACCCAGGCATGACTAGTAGAGAAGACATTCCCTCTCTTCCTCTACACCCCCTGGTCCATCGGAAAACATTTGCAACCTTCTGTACAAGCGACCAGTGACAAATATTTACCTGTTTACAGTTTCTTCATGATCCTTAATATGTAGATGTTTGTTTAGAATTCAGCAGCATCAACAGGGTTTTTTTGTCACTGCTTATGCAACTAATTATAGTATTGATCCTGTATACTAATTGAATATTCAACATATACCTTTGTTGTTCAGAACCGATGTTAACGAAAGTGTTAGTGTTATTGTAGTGTTTACTTTTATCATGTTCAGTGCTTTTCATTTGTAGTGTTATGTTCCAATTTATTTGTTTCACAAATTATCTGGTTGTCATATCAGGTTGTCTTCTACCTTGAATTTAAAATTCCAGTATATTTCCAGTACTTTTGAAAAATTCCAATATTGCATCAAGTCATATTGCAAGAAAAATGCAGCAGTATCTAAATACATATTAGGTCTAGCTTTCATCTTTACTGGTTTTATTTGTTTCTACAGTCATAATGTCAAGCTGTGTTTATTACTAGCTGCCATACCCAAAGTTGAACTAATGGCTTTTTAAATCTTGAACGATGATTTTATTTATTTAATTTGCACTCAGTACTCCTTGTGGAATTATTGTACAATGATTTAGAAGATTTATTTTGAGTTCTACCCTTTACCTCTTAGAACTGTAATTTCATAAAACTCCCATGCTATTCATAATAATTACTGATATTCATGGAAATGGTAATAAAAATTATTACCAGATGTTTTATTTCTGATTTTAGTTCCCCCCCTCCAACAATATTCCAAATTCTGGAAATGCTGTATAGCCTGTAAAACCCTTTTTTTTTAAGGTGAAAAATTATCCAAATAGTTGAGTCATTTTTACATAAGCACAATAGATGAAATGTCAAACTACTCTTTGGTTCTGCAATTGTTTCCTTTGACATTGCTCAACAAATACAACTTGTCAGAGCAAATTTCTTTTTGCCACCTTATAAACCAGTATATTTGGGTCAGCTACTTGCTTCTGGAACTTGTGTTAAACAAAGAAGCAAATTCTCTTACAAGTATGCTTCATCACTACTTGGAAAACTTCAGATTTGGTGAGACAGAATTCTTCCTACATGCAGACAACTGTGTTTTACAAAACTAGAATAACATTCTTGTGTGCTATTTAGTGTGAAGGATGAATGAGGGGTCTGCACCATAAGATTACTGTTTCACTTTTGTGTGTAGGTCAAACAGTTTTCATGTGACTGGGCTTTCGTTTTATTTAAGTGGAAGTACATTGTTGCTCTTACTTCATCATTGCAAGATATTGTTTAGTGATCAAAGTGGGTAGTTCAGAAAGAACCCTAGTTAAATCAGGCAGTAATTGGAACAAAATGTGGGAACACTGTTGTTCAGACTTTAGATGATTCTTTTTGGACTTGTAATGGGGAAAAAATTACATAATCACTGGATTCAGCCATATCTCCACAAATGTAGATATCAGCCTGGAGTTGTGTGTCAGACAAAGTTGAATGGCCAAGCCATCAGGTTGAGAGTATATGATGCTAACAATATACTACAAGGCCTTTCACATTCCAGAACAGATTTACTTGTATGGAAATATTTGATAATATTGCACAGCTGAAACTAGAGATCTGCTTAGCCCACAAGCTGAAAATTACTTACAAGACACAAATGAATCGGGACTAAGCAATATGGGCACTGATAGAAAGGGCAGCATGAAACAAAGGAAAAATGTGTAGAAACTACAACCTCCACTTATTTAGTGAATCAGATGTCAATGATAAAGCATTATGCAAAAACACGTATCATACCAAACAATAACTTATTCAAAAAAATATCTACTTGATTAACAAGATCCTCCAAGAACCAATCACCTAAAAGACTAATCTAAAATAAAGCAATGTTATAAGGATATTTCAACAATTTTTTTCCCAGTATGTAACCCTTAGATTAGATATTTGACAGGGAGATGAACAGGAGGGACATATCCCTACCTGCCTACACTAAAACCTTATTTATTGTTCGATTTCCTCCCTGTTTTTCCAATCATCACCTCCCTAAACTCTAATAAGTCTCAGGAGTCCATTGATTAGGTTTTTATTAGAATATCTCATTTGAATCAACAGTTCCCAATTGATTGTATCTATTCACTTCCAGTGCTTCACACTGGAATATAAAGTTGAGGCTGTTTCCACCTCCCCAGGCACCCGCTTGTAAGTCCTACATAAGAGGAGGGTAAACAGATAATGAATGAATGTTTCCACCTCTACACCACACATCCTGCATCATGGGTCTTCTGAAAGCCTCATTATCTTCAGGTGTTTATGTAATCTTAAATTACAGTATAATTTCAGCATATCCAGTAAATAACAAAAATTCAAATATATTTCCAGTATCAGTGGACACCCTGCATACTGCATCTCATTTAGTTCCCAGTTTACCCATGTAAAGGCGGCATCTTATGGGGTGGCAATTTCTCACCCTCATCAGCTCAAAACAATGGTGGGGTGTCGTCATCTGTGGTTTAGGGGTGCCATGATAAACTTTAGTTCTTCTTCTGGTTCAAACCCAGTAGAGGGCAATGGATTTTGTTGGGCGGAAGGGAAGTAAAGCTGGTGGTCCCATGTCATAGATTTACGGTACGTAAAAGAACCTCAAGCCTGATAAAGAGGCATCTGAGCAAAATTTTTGGTCTTTCACGCCCAATATAGAATGGAATGCTAAGAACCATAGTAATTAAAGAGTATCCATAAATCATAGTAAACAAACTGCTGGTGGAGGCCAGCTGTTGCAGGCAGTCAAGTGAGGTTAAGGACTGCTCGGTTCCCCATTTGGCTAACTTACAAAGTAGGTTAGGATATATAAGATGGTTAGAAAATAAATAAGTGTTAATATGTATTATTTATCCATAGCCAGTTACCAGAGAGGTGTTTCATCCAGCATGAAGCAATATTGCAGTTACCTAGAGTTATCCCACTAACAAAGTGAATAAAGATGCCTGACATCTTGGAGCACAAGATCTAGAAGAATCATACAGCTCTTTAAGGAATGCTGAAGGCTGAATGCAACTTCCCAGAAGGACTAGTTCCCCTTATCCTATTTTAACAACATGTTTACATTCTTGCCACTGTTCAGTGAGTCTTAACCTCAACTAATCCTGATGTTTGGATAGAGGCAGATAACACTAGATCCCTGACTATGAGGAGATTGTGTTCTCAATATGCAAAGAGCTTGGATAGTTCATGGTTACACCCTTTGTTGTGTATGCCCCAGATATCTTCCAACAACTCCTGAAGTCAGTGATTAGGAACTGATTTACAAAGCCTGCCTGCAGCACCTGGTTGTTAACATCACAGGAACACTTTGGAAGACCATTAAAAGAATCTGAGCAAGATATTGCACATACAGGCAGCCAGTCTAAGGCTTAACTTAAGGAAACGCCAGAAGGTCTGCAAAGAAGTCACAAATCCATGATGACAAGAGTGGGGGGAAAATAAATGAGTTTTATTTATAGACACTCTTTAACTGTTATGGTTCTTAGTGTCCCATTCTATATTGAGCGTCAAATACCGGAAAGTTTGCTCAGAGGTCTCTTATTGGGCTTGAGGTTCTTTTATATGCCATAAATCTACAACATGGGACCACCAGCTTTACTTCCCTTCTAAAGGAAGCCATGCTGCAAATTTTTACGCCCGAAAAAATCCACTGCCCTCCGCCAGGTTTGAACCTGCAACCTTGGGAACTAGAGGCTAGCATGGTACCACTAAATATGGGAGATCACCTATTTCAGCAACATGCAATCCAGGGTAGAGAGCTATTGTGTTACCCAGCAGGAGCTCCTAGCAATGGTGAAAATGCTGAAATTCTTACATAAGCTCTTGTACTGTCAGCTTTTCCACCTTCAAATTGTACATTCTGCCCTGATTTGACTCGTGAACAATAAAGGCTGGTTCACAACCACCTGGTAATGGTAACGAGAACAGGAAGCAAGAAATTTTGATTCACAACAGCCCGGTAACGAGAACGGGAATGCATATCGATCACAAAGTGAAAGTCGATTTTGCGCATTGGGATTTCATTTGTTTTTAACTGACCAATGACATTTTTTCACCTACTTCCAATTTAGCCAAGCCAATGTCAAAATTCAATAGAGTAAACATTATCTAAATGCATATTCATTACATTTCCGATCCCTCTACTTATGCCAAACTTTCATTCCTTTATTTAATGGCATACATCAAAATTGTTTATTGTTCTTTTTTCATTTCCACCGGTTTTAGCTGTTCTTTGTAGCTTTTGCCATTGTTTTTTAGGTAATAGCCAGTTTTGAGTTGCATATAAACAACTACAAATGATCCCTTCACCAGAGGAACCAACGTTGATTAGATTTGCAGGTGTCTGTATGAGGTTAGGAAGCACATTTACTACTAATTCCTTCCAGTTTCATGTTTCCAGCTTGTGACTATAGAGAGCACTAGTGGCTGTTTCATGTCACGGCCGCTTAGAATAACCTCTAGAGTGAAGAGTCTAATTAGCACAATAGGGATCTAATATGCCGTGCCCGAAAATGAGAACGAGAAAGTTAAAAGTTGGGCAACTCTTCTTTCCCGTTCCCGGGGCCCGGGAAGCTTCCCATCGGTTGTGAACATTCCCACTTGAATACATATATTTCAACTTTCTTGTTCTCGTTCTGGTTACCGTTCTCGTTGGTTGTGAACCAGCCTTAACCTGTCTGGAAGGCCAGACAACTTATACCCAGAGGCTACAGAACACAATGCTACAATGGAAAATCAACAAGAGAGAAGCAACCAACATGAATGACTTATCCAGAAGATCCTACCCATAGGAGTGCAACCACTGCATCAAGGTGGAGCGAGGGAGTGTGCCACTACCATTCATGTAATTTTATTTGGTTGTGCCTGCAGATAGTTGGGGTAACAGGCCTGAGAAGGGAGTGCTCAATATTATGTGGCTTCTCTTAAGAGATGTAGAGGCATGATTTAGTGAAAGTACTGCTCTGAGGAGCAACATTTTTTAATTTCATAGGCTGTATTGGAACTCATTGCATAATGATATCTGAGTCCACCAAGAGGAAGAGTCAGAGGGAGGTGAGGAAGCACACATGAAAACATTGAATGTCTGATACCTAACTGACCATAAACAAGTTCACCAGTAATGATA
This sequence comes from Deroplatys truncata, assembly GCA_030765065.1. NCBI lineage: Eukaryota > Metazoa > Arthropoda > Insecta > Mantodea > Mantidae > Deroplatys > Deroplatys truncata. Next base: position 241,516,915 of record CM060975.1, on the reverse strand, counting down.
TTACTAACTGTAACTAAAATGCCAAGTGATGGCGCCACAACTTTTAGTGTGCATGGCACATCCAGTTCCACAGACTAGGAATAAGCATCACAAAGGCGTGTGCAAAAAAAAAAAAAAGAAAAGACAAACTTTTGAAATAGCGCATCAACCATCACAAGGAGCACACTAGCGGCAGATTTAAACAACAAACTGACATTTGCCTCGTTTCACTAGTTGCTAAGCTACAGCCACTGAAGTGAGGACGAGCACAAGCTGTTTATCGGATTAGTGACAATGAAAGAGCTTGAAAAACGTGTGTGTGAAACTTTCGTACAGACTTGGCAAATCAAAAGGTGCAGTCATCACAGTGGGTGCAAAGGGTTTCCACCACAAAAAGCACAGATGAGTTGGTCAAAGATCAAGCTGATATTTTTTGACCAAAGGCATTGTCCATCAGGAATTTGTACCACGTGATCAGATGGTAAATAAGGAAGTCTACCAGAGAATTTTGCACGTTTGAGGGATGCTGTGCACAGGAAGAGGCCTGAATTGGGGAAAAACCAGACTTGGGTGTTGCTTCATGACAATGCACCAGCTCACACGTTGCTCTTTGTCCACAGCTATCTGGCAAACATCAGACTCCCATTGTGGCCCATCCATCCTATTCTCCGGACCTAGCCCCAGCAGACTTTTTCCTGTTTCCCAAACTTAAATCCATGTTCAAAGGACATCATTTCCAAACCATAGAGATTCAGGACAATGCAACAAGAGGCCTGTGCGCCATCCCAGAAAGTGCATTCCAGGAAACTTTTCAAAAATGGAAGAAACATTGGGAATGGTGTATTGTCAGTAGAGTCGACAGTGCTTAAAATGATGTACAGTGAGCAATAAAGATGTTATAGCAAAAATTCTGTTTTTTTTTAACACACCTCGTATAGCATTTATGTGGGAGTAGCATGTAACCAAACTGCCATTGAATACTTTACCAAGTGGCACTCCATCCCCAACCAGTGGTCATGTACTGCCTCGTGGAGGATTTGATTTTTCACTTTGAGATACAAGTAACTACACAGTGATGTAATCAGGGCACCAACTTTTAATCACACCTGATGAAGTACTGCCGTAGGTTGATATGCCCAAGACCTGGAGCCTGAGATGGTAGAGCATTACATTGATGGCCAGTTTCACCAACAGATGCTAAATTTTTACACAAATTCTGTTTCATCAAACAATGTTAACTTAACAATATGTTAAAGTTGGTGTTAACATCCCCATGCCCCTGTGTTAAGGCATTAAACAAATGTTGGAAAATGGCTGCCACAAACCAAGCTGTTGATGCAAGTTTGCTACATTTGGCATTTTTTAATGTCATTTCTAATAGAAGAATAGTCATACGTCATAATAAATTTGAAACCCTGCAAAAGGAGGAATTTTTAAAGCAATATAGACTTTCCAAGGGGCCATGAGCATGGTTTTATGGGCAATACGAGAGGTTAGAATACTACCAACAGAAGCATGCCTCTTTTTTCCTAAGTGTTAATTAGGTACGTACTGAGATTTTATGCTACTAACATTTTTCATTTACTTGTGATAATGTTGTATTTCCAAAACTACTGTTTGTGGATTTATCCGGAAGGTTTCTAAAGCAATTGCTTCAAGAAGCAAACTATTTTTTTGTCTGCTTGATTAATCAGCAATAGCATGTTTTCATCCACTTTAGTTTCAATGCAATGCAGTGTCCACCATCAGTTTTCAACAGTCTTAAACACTCTTCGCACCTAACATTTCTGGTGCAGCACTTATGTTAGCATAAAATTGCCATAATTGCTTAATGGACTTAAGAGAAACACATTAATTCCAATTAAATTACTCGTAGATTTTGTCCCAGGCTGCAATCTTATCCTTTAATGTAAGACCGTCAGCTTTTTTGCACTTGACAATATGTCTACACTTATTTACCAGATGTTAATTAATGCGTTTCAAATGGCGAAACATTTATTTCATTTGACATCATGATTCTAACCTCAAACAACCAAGAAAATCACATGGCCATTGCCATGAATGTAAATGGTTGTCGGCTAATGACACAGAGAGAGTGGCAATACGTAGACAAAAGTGCATCGGAGTACATTCAGAAGCAGTGTAGTTCGGCCACAGCCTGAAAGCTAGCGTTTGCAGTTGTCTTTGACATTGACAAAATGTTAGCTAACAATTTGCTGTAAAAGGTTGATGAAACGCAAAAGTTTTAACCTTATGTTACACTTTGAACACCTTGTTAACAAACAAGATGTTAGAGTATTTTTAACATCGGTTGGTGAAACACACTGGTAAGACACTCAAAAAACATAAAATTAAAAAAAAAAATAATGAAAGATATTGCCAGCCACTAACAGAACCAGCATGCCAGGTTGCTTTTCTTGCTAACAATCATCAACACAAACATGCAGGATTGAAAACAGTAAGCTTGGAGTTTGGCAGAGCTGTGCTTACCATGTGACTAAGATGCCTGGCACAGAACCATATCATCCAAAATCAACAGAGACCTCGTGGAACTTCTTCACAACATGCACAAAATAGAACACCAGCATTCCCAATGACAGACAAGTCAACATGAAGTAGGGTGGCTATTAATTCCAAGTGCCACTGTCCACAATCCTGGTAAGGGTTCGACAGAATAACTGGATCAATAATATGGCATACTACGTCCCAAAGCTGCCCCAAGTGAAGATGGTGGTGCATCTGAATCACTGAAGCATATGTGGTGGTGAGAAAACCACTTTGAGGAGGGATACCAACCTCTCATCAAAATACTGGAGTGCAAGAGAGCAAATGGTTTCATTGCCAACTGCCCAACATTAGATACCAACCAACCAACCAACTTTAAGGAGGGAGCAGTATAGCATAATGAGAATTAACTTTCATTCATTCTTTTTTCAAATCAAAAATAAGAGACAGCATTGGCCTTATATCTCTCTGTCACATGTTACTGTCAAAGGAGTTTGAGAAAGAAGCAATCTAGCATAATGACAATTAACTTTTTTTCATTCTTTTTTCAAATCAAAATTAAGAGGCAACATTGGCCTTGTAAAAGCTAAAAGAATAAGAATTTAGGAATGATTGTTTAATAAAACAGAAAAAAAAATTTTTTGCCAAAAATGAAAATCTTGTCCAGTATCTTAAAACTTTTTGAATGTAATAAACATACTGATTGTACAATCGAACATAAATGGGATGGTGAAATCAACTGACATATAGTAACAGAAAATTAGTCAATAGTTCCAGAACACAATAGGATTGCTCATTACCATTACCTTTTAGAGCATGCTTTCATCAACTTAGGAAATGCTGCCCCATTGTTCCATTTCACCAACGTACTTGTTAAGGTCAAAGATAATTATCACAAACATATTGTTACTTCCTCCACGTATAGCTTGACTGAAACTAACCACCAAAAATTTGGTGGTCAAGCATAAAAGGGAACTTGCACATACCATGCCATTTTAGAAAAGTTGTATATTCATACTATTTCACTTTGTAATTTAATTAATAAAATAAAATCTTGATCCACTCTTTTCTGGAGAGACAGAAAGGGGGTGGGGAAAATCACACAGGAAAATAAAATGTTTGCAAGCCATTAAAGTCTATCCTCAATTAAAAGAATTAGTCTTAAACTGTCATTCAAAAGACAAGCATTATAAAGCTTTAATTGTAAAAGTGAAATTCATAATTGCTTTGCTTCAATCAAAGGCAATTTGCCTGCTCTGGCAATACCAACCATTAAGTAGTTGTGAGCTCTTTTACTCCTTGTAAGGGTAGTGCTTTAGTCATAATAGAAGTGCTGATTCAGTATCTCACTTGGAAATACCTTGTGCTATGGAGTTTCTACAAATGCACAGTAAGTTGGTAACCTCAGAAGTGGGGGGAAAGGTTACTTTTTAAATACAGACTGCTACTGGCCGGACTCAGGTTCTTTCACAGCTAGTTATGATCCTTCATTCCATTTACAAAGAATAAGATATGCTCCCCTCCCTTCCTCCATTAATGTGCAAATTCCTAACATACTGTTAACAAGAACATATTTGTGTGCTTACTATAATTACTGCTCACTTAATTTTAAAGTCATTCATGTCCTTCACCATGTAACTCTTGTATTAGTTTTCATGATTCTTAAGATTATATGTTCCAAAATGGTATCTTGGGTAATTGCCTTTTTTATGGCTTTTTTTTCTTTCTCTTTTATTTTATTTATGGACCCTCTAACTACTATGGTTCTTAGCGTCCCATTCTATATCGGGCATGAAATACCGGAAATTTTGCTCAGAGGCCTCTTGTTAGGCTTGAGGTTCTTTTACATACCGTAAATCTATGACACAGGACCACCAGCTTTACTTCTCTTCCAAGGGAAGCCATGCTAAGGATTTTTACACCCAAAAAAATCCATTGCCCTCCATTGGTTTGAACCTGCGACCTCGGGAACTAGAGGCTAGCATGGTATCACTAGACCACGGAGGACGACCCTTTTGCATGTGTATCACTATAGCTCAATAACATAATTAAATCTGATTGGGAAAGATTTTTGGCAAGTGTTGCTCACTATTGGAAACAAAGAGTTCCAAGGTCTTGCCTCATATACATACATAATGTAACACAGTGTACTCTCTACAATCAGAGCAGTACTTTTGGAACATTATAAAAATACTTTGAATGATCATATTAAATAATGGACTTAACTCTAGAACTGTAAACCTGAACCTATCCACCTTTTCTTCTTCTTCTTTTTTTTTTTTGTTTATTTTCAGTTTATTTATTTACTGCTAAGCCAATTATATGAAGAGTCCATAGGAACTTCCCTGATCTTTTGTTACATAGATATCCTTTACTTCTTTTTACAATCTTCTTCTGCACTTTGTTTTACATACCATATCACCCTAACCTCGCCTGCATCAATCTCAACTCTTGACTACTAGCCATTTGCATTTGGTTCTAACATTCCACGTTCTCCTAGTTGTGGCTGATCTATAACATTTTCTTTAATTCTTGCTTCTAAGCTATTTTTGCCTTATTAATTTATTCCTCCATTCATCAGTTCTTCTACATTCCTATAAAATATGCTAACTGACCTAATTTTCCCCTCATATTAGACCCATACCTTGCATTATATTACTCCTAAGACTTCTTAGTTTCCGTACCCCTAAACAAAACAATGCGATAGCTTTAACTATTTTCCCTCATATTTCTGCCATCTGTAACAAAAGGAATATATTTCCAACACTATCCTTTCCATAGACTTATTCACCATTAAATTAATCCAAAGTATACATTGTTTAGTCATTTCTGAGTCTATCCCCTGATACGGTAATTTGTATCACAAATTACTTTAATGTAAATAATGATAGTAATATGAATATGTATTTTTATGTGACATTGATTTCAGATGTTTATTAATTGTAATTATTATTGGTAAATAATAATATATGGCTTTACTGAAACTGTTAACAATAACGCAAGAATGCAGCGGTGGAGTGAGTTGTTTATCGTTACCGAGAACCAGGAAGTTACGTAATATTTCGCGCCTTTTCGGTAAAAGCTTCTAGAATTTTCCCTAAAAGAAATATGTATTAGTGGTTTTCATTGGATAGTAAAATAGACGCTAATGTTGACGCGTTTTATTAGCCAATAGCATTTCATTTATAATCTTTAGGTGTATCTTGAGGTAAGCCTATAAATAGTGTAGATTCAAAGAGAGCGTCCCCCAGTTCGGCAAGATTCTCAAAACATTACACATCGTCTCCCAGTGTTCAACAAGATTCTCAACACATAACACGTCAGCTCCCAGTTCATCAAGATTCTCATGTCGGTCTCTAAATTCGTAAAGTTACGCGCAGCAGAAGTACGAGAAATCTTATAAAGTATTATACAGTTAAATATATAAAGTTGAAGTACGTGAGTTAAAAGTGAGAAGTTATTACAAACAGTTTCAGTATGGCGAGTATCAAGATAAATTTGTGAAAGTGTTCGTGAACGTGTTCTGCAATAAAGATTATAAAACACATTTCTTCACTAGTAATTTTTGGATAATAGATTCCTTTCCGCTTCACAACCTGTAAGAAATACATGCCTACCGAGATCAGATGATAGCTAGCCGGTAAACATTTTAAACTTATACAAATTGCTACGCCAGATGGAGTTAAACGAACCAACAAGGAGTGACGTCACAACGTCACACAAGATGGCTACACGCGTGATGTAAACAACATTACGTGAGAAACATTATCCACAACGTGGTGCTATAAACACGTAAAAATTACTATTGCAAATTGGCTCCCATACGTGGGGCAGTTAAAGTTATGTAAACAAACATTTATTTGCATACAATTTGTTATACTCGCAAATTGGCACCACAACGTGGAGCTAACTATAAGATCTTCAGGATATAATAATTTACGTAAAACAGAATACGTAAGCTATACCTCTTTCAAATTGGCGCCCAACGTGGGGCTCAACAACAAATTACGTAAAAACATATTACGTAAATTATTACCTCTTTCACCCCATATGGAACTCAGTCCTTTTCTCAATGTACCACCCTGTAACATTCCACTTTCATTACATAGTTATCCTCCTCCTAGCTAAGCCCTTCATCTTCTTTTATATTGACAATGAGATACTCAGTAAGAAATGCACACTGTTACCATAAACATTTGATACTTTAAAATTGACATTAAAAATAAATCTTCACCACACATGGCACAATCCAATACACTATGACCACCCCCATCAACTAAAATGAATTTGTCTTCCTTATCCTCTCCATAATAAAATCGCACTCTCCAAATTTTCACAGTATTCAATCTGTTTCAAACCTTCTTTACTGACTATTTTCTTTGCTAAATCTGTCAAAAGGTTCCACCTTCCGCACTTATCTCATCCCCTCTTGTGCTACTCCTGGCTTGCTACTCACCATTCCTTGCATTTAGATCACCCAATATCGGAAATTTACTCTTAATTTCCTCCATTTCATCTTCTGTGCTTTGGATACCGATACACATTTCCCAATCCTGGAACATTACCCCCTTTACTTCATCCAACTTTGATTTCCACTCCATAACTCTTATTAAATCATTTCTTGTGAATGCCCCAACTTCCTCAGAAACTCCTCTTGCTTTCATTTGCATTCATGCTTTATGAATGTATGTAAAACTTGCAATTTCTATTTGCATATCTTCCACCATTCAGGTTTCTGTAACCATTAAAATCTGGGTTTCACTCAAAATGCTTCTCAGATAACCTAAACTCTAACCTCTATATAAATCCTCAGTTGCATAATACTCACCTTGCAATCCCCTCCCCCTCCTGCTTTCTCCTATTGCGAACCTGCACTGAATCCGAGTTCATTTCAACTTCATCTGGCTTCTACATACCACTCACTCCACCTGGCTCTATTCTCACTATAAGCCGGTAGCCTGCTTTAAATTTCTAATAAGCTTCCGCAGGGTGTTAACGCTACCTACATGATCTACTGGAGTCCCCAGCCTCTCCATTGTTTAGATATGTCCGCCGGAATTCTCCTCTGTGGTGACATCAGTTTGTTTGTCTTGACCTTGATCCTTCTCCTCCTTGCAATGTTGACACAATCGTTCCTTCCGCTGCTCCATAGTGGCAACCCTTGGACTTCCTACCTTCTCTTCCCACACTCTACTATGTACAAGCCATAATATTCACTGATTCATTTGCCCTTCTCTTCCATCATTGTCGCTTGGCTCCATCTCCTCAGCAATCACCCTTTCATCTCCCCAAAGTTGGAAATTATGAATATACACTTACCTTCCTTCTTCGTTTGTTGTGCTAATTAGAACTTCACTCTGCACCTTTCGGGTGACAAGTATCTGTTCATAAATATGTGCATTCCTTTTAGCAATTTAGTCCAACCCAGCACCTTGTAAACCATTTGGGATGTTTGTAAATCTGGCAATAATTATTCTTCTCACTGTGTCTTCCAATCCTGTAGGCATCCACAGTCTCCAGTCCTTGCAATTTCATTTCTAACTTTCTTTCTAGGATTTCTACCACTTCTTAAATTGCCCAAATTCCTCTTTTCTTCTACACCTGAAAATACCAGGCTCAATTTTCAGTGCCTCTCTTCCATTTCATTATAAATTTCCTTGCTTTATTTCTTCCTTAATATCCTTAGTAACCACATTCAATTTATTGCTTATACAATTATCCATTCCTTCCGACTTGTTAATAGCTGGTCCAGGATTCAACTCAAATGCATCCTATTATCAGCAATATTGTGATGACCATTAACACAACATAAATGTTGTTCACTCCTGTATTTCCTAAAACTTTGTGTTCGCCTAACTTCTCCATTCCAAATAGCCCAATTGTGGCTCTGTATGTCAGTATCCACTTACATTGTTGCTGGTTCCCTTTTTGCACTGTAAACTCAAACACAACTTTTCTCTTCAGCAGCTAGCTTAGCACTCCCTGTTTTCTTTGTTTATGGTCCTTTTCTCTGAACCATTTTCTCATACCTCTAGGAGCCATAGTGTGCCTTGGTAGCACTCTAATAAGTTTTTGACTTAATCTGGGATGGTGATGAGAAAAAAGTAAATAGTTACAAAAATATAAATGTATAAACTATCTATCTAGGGAGGGGATGGTATCAGGCCTGTGACGGGTCAATTGTCAGTGTAGCGTAACAAAACATTATGAATAAATAAAAAAATCTTTCATGTGGTACTAACCCTGGAATGAAAGAAATCAGATGGTAACTGCAGGAAAATGACTAATGGAAATCATGCATCACTGATTCACTGCACTAAAATGGAAAATTGATTCAGATTTGAAAAAATCCAATGCCTTGGCCGGGATTCCAGACAAGAAACTTTGGCATTTTGTGCTCACTCTTTTCACCTGAGGTACAATGGATTTCTTTTCAGCTGATTTCCATTAGTATTATAATTGCTATTATTTAGTTAAGCTTGTAAGCCCACTGGATGAAAAACAGGAACATCACAAGAGAAGTTCATTGCACAGCAGTACTGGCAAAAATGTCAGCATAGATTGGCAAAAGTCTATGGCTTAAATCCTGTCAGTAACATTGGATATTTCCATCTTAAGACTACGTACAGTTAGTGTGAATGAGAACAAATTTTTAAAAGTTCTATATATCCACTGAAACAGTTTTAGGAGTCTTTGCTTCCATCCTCAACTGAAGAACAGTTGTATTTCACACATTCTTCCAGTATGTTATTGTAACTAACTAAATGCTTACTGGCAATGATAATTAAGGAATGGAGGAGGTATAGAGATACAGTCAAACTTGGCTAATTCGAAGTTGAAGGGACCAAGAAAAAGAATTGAATTTTTCAAGATTTCGAATTACAAAAGTTTGATTTTTTAAAAAATTGTTTAATTAAAACAGGTCTAAAATAAATGAAATTATAGGAAGGGCAACATTATAGTGTGCACTTACAGTTTTGTGATGTTAAAAATCGGGTTCAGTTCAGATTCAAAGTTCTTTTAAAGAAACTTGATATCTTTGTTTGTTTTTTAGCATTTAACCTTTGATTCACACAAAACACTTCTAGTTTATTGAGTGATTGGAATATTGTTTCACTCACATTTTGTTGTCCCTCAACATAACACCTTAATTGTTGTAAGTGATCCATGGCCTCAGCAATGCTAGGAATTGTTTTCACGGGTTGTTCTGGTTCTTCTTCATCTGAAGATAGGGCTGCAGTCGCCCAAAAAGTCTGCATTGGTTAGCTCCCAGCAAACTGCCAATTCATTGTCCATGTGCACAAAATCCCCATAGAGAACACCAGTTTCAGAATTTACATCTTCCCAGTATTCAAGTGTAGGCACAATCATTTCATTTTCTTCAAATCCAATATGACAGAAGCCGGCCTTTCGGAAACAGTTGGCTATGGTGCTTGGTTTCACTTGGTCCGATGCACTACTACACATATGAGCTGCTTCAAGCACATTTACAATTTTGAGTTTGTCACTTTGGTCCAAATTCGCTTCTAACAGAAGATTCTGGACCACCAGACGCCTGTAGAAATGCTTGAAATTTTTTATTACTCCCTGATCCATTGGTTGCACTTCTGACATCATATTGGAGGGGAAAAACAAAACTTTGATATTGCCTAACAATGGAATACTGTTATGGGCTGCACAATTGTCAAACAGTAAAACTGTGCAATTTTGTTTGCGAAACTTTTTGTCTAGTTTCAAGAGCTTCTACCAAAAATTTCACTTGTCATCCAAGCTTTTTATTAGCTTCATATTCCACAGGCTTAGATTTAACATTTTTAAAGTACCGGGGGTTGGCTGACTTTCCAATCATTAGTAATGGAAGCTTTTCAGTGCCGTCCATATTGGCACCAATCAGAAGTGTAATGCGTTCTTTGCTAAGTTTTCTCCCACTACATCATTCTCCTTTAAATGCAAGGTTTTATCTGGTGTACATTTATAAAACAGCCCTGTCTCATCGACATTGAAAATATCTTTTGCATTTTTATCTTGAATACACTCTACCAAGCTCGTTTTCCAATCACTGGCAATGTGGTCAACACCTCCACTTTCTCCACAAACAGTTTTAAAGGAAATACCATTTCGCTTTTTAAAACCATCCAGCCATCCACTGCTTGCCTTAATATTAGTTTTTCTCAATTGCTGTGCAAATTCCGCTGCTTTCGCTGTGATAAGAGGTCCTCTTACTGGAATTTCTTTATCCCATGCCTGCTTGAACCACTTTTTAACACATTCATCAACGTCAGGATTTTCAGGTCCTTTTGCTCTTTTTTTTTTACTTTTGTCACTGTTTGTAACTATACTGTTCAAAATTTTGTCATTTTTGAGGTACGTAGACAACGTATTCTGGAGGATTCCAAAATCTCTTGCAATGTCACACTTTTTTTTAAAACCTTTTTCCACTTCGCGAATGACTGCAACCTTTTCAGCTAAAGTTTTGTAATTTATACCTTTAGGTTTGGAGAGAGCCATGGTCGGCTCAGTTCCCTACTTAAACACGCACTGATGATTTTGATGTAACTGTGTACACTGTTTAAAAATGCTCACTTTACTGCACAGGAAGTTATTTGCTGCAAATGCAGCAGGTAGACAGAATGACCGCAGGTAGACAATGGACTGGGTGCAGTGTTCACAATGACAAGTGCCTTATAAGAGACTAGGAGCTGGCAACAAGTTCCTAGAATTGCACAAAGAAGCTTGAGTAACCAACATTCCTTACCAGCAGGAGAGGAAATTACAATGTGATGCATTTCCTGGAATTTAGCAAGGGAAGGAAATGGGACCACAGTACGGCACATTCCTGGAATTTATCCAGCAAGTTTGACTAACTTATAGTTTTTTCAGTCATTCTTGTTGAATATTATATTGAATTATCCAAAAGAAATATCGATTCACAGAAGGCTTGTTAACATTGCTTTGTATAGGAATGTCAAGGGACTATGCTAAAAGCTTGAATTATCCACAATTTCGAATTAATCAAGTTTGACTGTATTATTTGGAACTAGAATAGAGCTTTCAAAGCAACAAACATTTAATCTCTCAAAAGTATATATAAAGCTGCATAACTTATGAACATTGCTTATATGCAAAGTCAAATCTATGAAAATGGCATGTATCACAATAAAGATATCTGCATTTCCAATTGAAACGTCGCGACATACTTCATTTTAGTGTTTTGCACCACAAGCATTTGAAAAATATGTTAAAGCATTGCATATTTTATGTTATTTGAATACTGAAAGTATTGGTATTGCACTTGATTCCTTAGTAGCTAATAGGAACACATGTTTATAAACAAACAATCACAATTATGTATTCCAATTCATTACAAAAGGATGCATATGATGTCATGGCTGCATTTAAGATTATGTTAAACAACAAACTTCTGTTTAGCAATACACATCTTTCCAAAAACACTACTAGTTCAATACACAATGTGAAAATTAATATTTAGGTAAACCAGCAGCTATCATATCTTCTATTCCACATTCATTATTTCCTCGCAGTATTCTGAAATAGCCATGATCACCCCAATCTGAGTTCCAAGAGTTTGCTACCAACCAATATGGTGAATTGTTTTCAACTCCCCATCCCAAAATCTTGATTGCATGGCCGCCAAGTGCATCTCCTATTACATGTTGGTAAACACCTGCAAAAACATACAAAAAAAAAAAGACATTAAAATGAGCCTGCACAAGCCATGATTTTGTGGGATGATTCAATCAATGACACTTTCAAATAATATTTTGTCCATTAACATTTTTAACACAAACATTTTCATTTCTACACTACCATATATATGCTGTGAAATTTTAATTCATAATTCCTGCATTTCAATTATGACAGATAAATCCCCAACAAAAAAAGAAAATTGTATTTTCAACCCTTCACTTTCTTACCTAGTAGCAAATGGCAAGGTATGCTGTGATATATATTTTTAGATTTACAGGTCATGCATTTTATGAAAAATGGATTGTGTGCCAGTTTTTTTATCCCCTCTGGACGTTCAATATATTGAAAGCTAAAGGGAAATTTTCAGCACTTATGATTCTTGTTTTCCATGATGGCTGTTTGTTTCGGTCGCCTCAGACGTCTAGCGCAAAAGCACTAGTTTGATTCATGCGACAGGGTTTTCTACTGTATATAACTGTGGTATCACAGGTACAGATACATGTTTGGTTGTTAAGGTTGAAACTATCCAAATTCTAGTTAGTTCTTGTTGGAAATTTCTTTAGGTTTTACAAAATTTTTCCTTTGTTTCTTCTGGTGTTTGCAGTTGTAAAATGGCATTAAAGGAATTTAGGATTTTAGTGACCAAATGGGACTCGATTATGCCTCTCACTTGCAAACAGTATATTAGGTGAAAATGCAGGTTTCTCATTATATTGATCAGGTGCGTTATATGCGTACATATTTTGGGGATGTTATTTCTATTTCAGATTTCACTAAATTGGAATTGTTATGGAATTGTTACACTCTCTAGAGCCTCCCCAGACTGTCCAGAAAATGCAGAAATTGCTGCAGAAGTTTCTAGATCAAGCTAGAAATTCCGGTTTCTCTTTTTCAGATCTATGTCTTAAGCACCCAGTAAAAACAGATGGTGGAGAATGCCCAAAAATTTTCTTGGGTGATATTTCATCAATACTTGAGTTTTTGAGATTTTGGGTTAACTTGTTAGATTGTACTGAGCTGGATGCTACTCCTCATGTGGTGTTACAAGCAGTAGGTAAACTTTGGTCTGGTCCCATGCTTGACCTGTTGCATCATGCGTTATCTCATTGGGAGCCCATGGCTGATTTTTATAGGTTTTTTTAATTTTATCTTTCATCTTCTGATCTGTTGCAATTTATTCATGATGATTATTATTGGCCTTAATTAGATAGGGAATAATCTGGGGATTATTTGGCTTATATCCATATGTTCTGGCATATGCTTCAGATCGAACACATGGAGTGGCAAGTGTGTGAGAACATGAACAATGGATTGAACCAAAAAACATGTTCTGCTCTAGTTTTCTCCTCCAGGCCATGCACTTTGTGAGAACTTGAGGGTTTGCAAGCGCACGTGCAAGCCTTTGTATCTTTAGACTGTTTGCGAGTGACTAATTGGCCTTCGTATCTTTAGTTTCAAGTGTTTTAACTCCCTCCTCTCCTCAGCATGGGCAATTTCCATAAGTATGCACAGTGGCCACTCAAACTGTATTTAATCCTTCAAGTGAATTATTTTCTGCCAATACTTCTGCACCCTTTCAGTGTTTTGTCTGTAAAGGGGCCATCACCCTAATCATTGTCCAAAGCACAGTTTTCAGAAACCAGGGTTCATGCCATCCTTAGGACTTTCTAGATTACCACCAGCATGAAATCTGGTTTTAACACCACAAAATTTACAGGCATATTTCAGCAATGCAAACTAGGCATAAGCCAACTATTATTAATAAAGTTTCTGTTTCAGCCTTATTAGATTCCGGCAGTTCAAAAATACATACCTCATGGGAATAAGTTACTCACTTCATGTCAAAATGATTGCATCACTGTTAATGGTGCTATGCTTACTGCTTATCATTGAGCCAGTTTGTCGGTTCACATTCGGAAGCAAGAATTCTTATTGGCTTCTGCAGTCATCCTCGGTTTAGATTTTTTCAACGTACTGGTTTGATATTAAAAAAAAATTAAATAGAGTTTTATTCATAGAAACTCTTTAACTGCTATGGTTCTTAGTGCCCCATTTTTGGCCATGAAAGACCGGAAATTTTGCTCAGAGGCCTCTTTATCAGTCTTGGGGTTATTTTGCATGCCATAAACCTATGACGGGTCCGGGTCCACCGGCTTTACTTCCCTTCCAAAGGAAGCCATACTAAGGATTTTTACGCCTGAAAAAAATCCATTGCCCTCCGCCAGGTTTGAACCTGTGACCTCAGGAACTAGAAGCTTGCATGGTAACCACTACACCATGGAGGACGACTGGTTTGATATTGGATTTGCATTTGCAGCAAGTTATGTTTGGGTTCAAATCAGCCTAATAAAATACCTTTCCAGTTGGTGTTGTCTCCTGTCTTGCCATCATTTTCACTGCAGAATTGCGCTTCTGGAGGTGAATCTCCAGGACAGATCTGAATCACTTGTCACCTACCCAGGCTTTCGAACGTAACAACTTGTTTGGTCAATTTCCCAGTCTCTTTTCGGACAACTTGAACTTACCCATTTGACAGAGTGTAGTATCGAATAATTAGATACGTCACCAGTAAAGCTTTTGCCATATCGTTTGGCACTTCCCAAACTAAACATTTTGAAGGAAAATATCCAATTATGCTGGACCAAGGTATCATCTGGCCATCTTCATCCGCTTATAGCATCCCATCTTCCTTTTTCTCAAGCAGGATATGCATTTTCGATCTGTAGTGGATTTCAGTTTGTTGAACAAGTGTATTCATGTAGAATCCCCCTCTTGCCTGATACTGACTTCTCCATACATTATTTTACCAGAGCTCGGGTTTTTCCACTCTGGATTTTAATCAGGTATATTAGCAAATCCCCTTGTCCGAGGGAAAAATGAACTGCTTTCATGACGCCTTGGTGAATTTAATGGGGTACCATTTGGGATTGCCACCGGCAAAGTCCTCACTTGCCTTCTGGATAACATCCCCCTCACAACCTTAGGTCTTTAGCTCAACTCTTGGGCATGGTCAATTACTTTTGCAAGTTTATTCAAGATTTTTCAACTCAGGCGGAGCCTCTTAACACTTGGCGTGGAAAGGGCGCCTACTTTGCTTGGGACTAGCTGCAACAGCAGACCTTTGAAGACCTAAATTTCACTGTTATGAAACCTCCAGTCTTAGCCCTAGCTGATTTCTCTCATGAGTTCACTCTGCAAACTGACGAGTCTTCCTGTACACTTAGTGGTGTACTGTTACAGGAATTTCCTGATTACTACAAAGCGATATCCTATGCGTCACATTGCCTTTCACTTCAGGAGAGGAGATACTCCATGTACAAGTTAGAAACCTTGGTCATCCTATTTGGTGTGGAGAAATATTGCCCATATCTTGAACACTCGCACTTCTGTTTAGAATGTGATAACTAGCACTTATGTAGGCATTGGTATCATCATATAAGATAGGAAGACTCATGCCATGGGATGTTCTTGCTTTATTTAAATTTACCCCAGTGCATATCCGACATTCTTCAAATGCCATTGCTGCTGCAATGACTTGGATTTTCACAGAGTCTCCTCTTTCGCCTGAAAGCTGGTGGTGGGGGGCTTCATGTCTCTGCAATCCTGTGGGCTCTACCAGAAGATTACTCATGCCAGGGTGGCCACAGGGAAGATGCCAAATGAAGCAGCGGCTTACATTTAGCCCAATCCTAAGGTGTTCTGTATTTCCGTGCTGATGGGGTGCATGGCACATGACAGATGTGTCACAAATGGAGCCTCTTACCCAGGCATGCAGGGCTCTGTCTTGGCAGACCTGAGTTATCCCTAGCTAATCATGGGAAAAATAGTAGTTATAAGTTGCACTAAACCAGAGGGCTCCTTATCAAGTGACCCCGTGTTGAGGTGGCTGGGCCTTTGGAAGGGGACCCTGTTACCAAAACTAAAGTAAAGGAGACAGGAAATGCAACTCCTGGAGCTGTGGAGAAGCAGGACCTGTACCCAAAGAGGAAGAAGGGAAAGAGTATTGGGCTACTGACCAGGATTGTGGGGGAAGTTGGTGTCCTTAGAAATAGGGACTAGGCAGAAGCCACAATTGGGCCGGGGCCTGGTCCTTTTGGAACCCTCAATGTTAAAGTGGGGCAAGTTAAGCTATGGTGATTTCATTCACTCAGGTTAACCTACAACACAGTATTAATGCCTCACAAGTTTTCTCGCATAATGTAATGAGGTATGAAGTAGATGTCACCGTGATATAAGAATCCCCGCTTCGGCAGAGTCTTATCATGGAGCTAAATATAAAAGGTTTTACTATCTTCAGCGCTTTGTCTGAAGTAAAACCTAGAGTATGTGTCCTTAGAAGACTCAGCAATACCTGGAGGGATTTCTTACCAAAGACCTCTTAAGACAAGGTTGTAAATTGAGTCCTGTATTATTTAATCTGTTCATAGACATATTTTGGAATCAATTAGAATAGAGAACCAACATGTGCCAATAATTAATAAGGAAATACCTGGTTTGTTATTTGCAGATGATTTAGTCGCAGGATCTATAAGTAATGTGGGATTGGCGAGAACAATTGAAGTGATAGATAAATTTTGCAAAAAAATGGAGTGTAACAATTAATGTAAATAAAACAAAAATTATGGTATTTAAAAAGGGCAATAAATTAGGAAAGATGAGAAATGGTATTGGCATGGAAGAGAAATTGAGGTAGTCCAAAAATTTGATTATTTAGGGATACGACTAAGCAGCAATGGTGGGTGTAGCGAACAAAAGAGAATAGTATTAGCTAAATGAAAAATGGTAATGAAAACTTGTATAGATAAATTACCAGAAATGCCATTAAAATGGTTAGAGAGAATTTATACTACTATAGTAGAAGCAAAAATGTTATATGGAGCAGAGATTTGGAACCTGGAAGAAAGGTGGATAAATATACATAAGACCCACAGGAGCTTTTGTAAACAAATATTGGTCTTACCAAGATCATCACCCAACGGAGTAGCTCAAGCCAAATTAGGGAGAATGGGAATTAAAGGAAAAATTGTGGAAAGAGTGCTAAACTATTGGATTAGAATTACAAATTTCAATGATCAGAGCATTTTACATCAATGTTTGATAGTGCAGGAAAGACTTAATCATAAAGAGTCTTCGTTAGGTAAGATAAAGGAAACCTTGATGAAGATAGGTTTTGGGGAGATTTGGAGACTAAAGAATTATTACAAATAGGTTTCTGGAATGAAATTAGGACAAGAATAGAGGATATGGAAGAACAAGATTTATTAGCTAGTTTTACTTTTAAGAGCTCACTGAGATTATATAGAGAAATGAAAGTAGTATGGAGCAGGGAACAGTACGTTGATATATGTGATAAAACAGCAAGAGCAGGATTTGCATGGGCTAGGACAGAGGTGGTGAATTTGAAAGGTTTGAGAAGAGAGATTAATTTGGAGAAATACCCACTATGCCACCGGAAAGTTAAAGAGTGGCATATAGTTTTAGAGTGTGAAGAAACGAAGTTGCTTAGAAAGAGATAGAAAAGAGAGAATGGTTAAATTTACCAATAGAAATTCAAGCTAAAAAGTTAGTAAATGTAAAATCTAGGAAAAATATAATAGAAGTAGGAAACTTTTCGGGCAGAGTAAGAGCAAAATGGATGAGGAAAATTAGCAAGGAAGAGGTAAATGAGTATTAAATTGAAGTAGTTTTTATTTGATATGTTGCAAGTAGGACCCAACAACTCGACAACCTCAAGGTTTGAGTTTGTTGGGGTCCAAGGTAAAGCATTCACATTGGAGATTAAATAAATTGATAATTGTACTTTTAGATGCTGGCTACCAGTATTTCACACTGCTGGATACCAGTACCTAGTTAAGAGGTCAGTCCTTTTTATATTTTATTGTTATTTTTGTAACTGGGTTAACAATAAAATTACAATAAAATGTACAAAATGTACCGAAGACCTGGCAACAGACCTAGTGAGGTAGCAGGGCAGAGTGCCATGTCAGATGGTAGTCTGCTCGGCCTATTTTCTGTATGACTCCAAGGAATCACCACCTTCTCAGGAGCTCAAAGACCTTGTGAGTTATTGCAAGGATAGAAACTTTGATCTGTGATTGGCTGTGACTCCAACGCCCATTTGGGGTAGCACAAGGACATCAATGGGACAGGAGAGAAAGCTGCTCAAGTATCTGAGCTCTACAGACCTCGAAGTTGCAAACCAAGGGGACATACTAACTTTTGTGAATTATCAAAGGAAGGTGGTCCTAGACTTGTCACTAGTGTCATTTGGGATATTACAAGAGATTAAGGACTGGAGAATTTGTCTCGAACTTTCCATGTCTGACCATAGACATATATGCTTTGGTCTGGAGGGAAAAGGAAACCTAGGAACCCTAGGAGGACCAAATGACTCCTTTAGAAGGAAATTGGAAGGCAGGCTAAGGAATGGACCCCAGATCAAGCTAAGAAATACAGAGGATCTGGAGGGGTACATGGGGTTTTTCATGCCCTGGTGTCCTCTATGAAAGAAACTGCTCCCTTGTACACGAGATTCTGGCTAAAGATAAACTCAGATAGCCTTGTTTTTTAAAATACATCAGAAAAAAGACACAAAGGTTATACAATACGTATAGGGTCAACAAGTGTCAGTCAACTTAGAAATCCTATAGAGTCCCGAAGAACTTATAAAAAAAGATAACAGAAAGGCCTCCAAGGAATCTTTGAGGTCCTTCTGCGAATACACCCTCATCAGTATGCATATGGATACAGTGCTCCATCAGCTTGTGGTGAGGCTGGTGAGTGCGTTGAACTGTGGAGACGTTGCCATGTCAGTTTTCCTGGACATTGAAGGTGCCTTTAATAACATGACTTTAGGCACCATTTGGAAAGTCTGGAGAGCAGGGGAGTCAGTCCAGCAGCCACAGATTGGATTATGACCTCCTTGGAAGGACAGCAGGCTGTGGTGACCCTGGGGAGTGAATACATGAGGGCAACAGTGCCCCAGGGCTTCCAACAAGGGGGAGTATTGTCACCTACCCTATGGTGTCTGGTGGTAGATGTACTGCTGAACAGACTTAACAGGGGAGAATTCATGCTCAAGTCTATGTTAATGACATATGCCTTGTAGCAAGTAGAAAATTCCCAAGTATTGTTTCGGAGCTCATGCAGGGCTCCCTACAAGCTCTAGAGGAATGATGTAGAGAAACGGACTTGTCCGTTAACCCGGACAAGGCTGAAATAATGATTAGGAGGAGGAAGCTGCCAGGTTTGGTAGGGTTCCACCTGTTTGTGAAGAAGTTGAAACTTTCCGGAGCAGTCAAGTATCTAGGAGTCATTCTGTAAGTGGGCTGAGCTGGAAAAAGCATGTTGATTAAAATGCTAAGAAGACCTACAATGCTTTATGGGCCTGCCAAAGATACATAGGACTGAGGTGGTGCCTGAGACCCAAGGTAGTCAAATGGCTATACACCTCAGTTATAAAACCGTCAATATTTTATGCGGCACTGGTTTGGTGGCCTGCCTCTCATGTAGGTAGTAGTTGTCAAGCTGGATTCGCTGCAAAGATTGGTATGTATGATAACAGGGGTGGTGCAGATGACTCCTCAATCTGCCAGATTCTGGTGGACATTCCTCCTTTACACTTGTTTGTGAAGGAGGTAGCCAGGATGCACGTGCACCGCCTCTAGACTGTAGGGGGGTGTTATTTTAAGCTAACCCACAAAGGGCACTCACTGATCCATTCTGGATTACAGGAGAAGTGTCCTATAACCCAGATGATTGGGGGTTTAATGAGGACTAGGTATAATGTAAGCCCATCCTATACTGTGTTAATACCTTATTAGGGAGCAGTGGGATCCAGAGACTGGGTCTCTCCTGAAGTCAGGATGTGGTTCACAAATGGTTCCCACCTTGGGGACAGCACAGGTGCTGGGGCCTTAGAACCGGGCTTGTCATTCTCCTTGGTCAAGTTACCACAGTATTCCAGGCTGATGTCTATGCGATCTTAGCCTGCACTATGCATATTTACACTATGCCATGTGGACAAGTAGATGTGTACATCTGCTCGGATAGTATGGCAGCTTTGAGAGCCTGTAGGACAGTTAAAACCACATCCAGATTGGTGTGGCAATGCCAGAGGATGTTGGATAGATTGTGTACCAGCTGCCCAGCTACACTTTGGATTCCTGGGCATGCTAGTATTAGAGGAAATGAGATAGCAAACACACTTGCAAAGAGGGGATCGGGGCTCGATCTTATTGGGCCTGAGCCCTTCTGTGGAGTGTCAGCTAGTAACACCAAGTATGAGATAACCCAGCTGATGGCATGGGCTCATCTTGAAATCTGGAGTAAGCAAACCACTGCCAGACAGGCATATGCTCTGATATAGCCCTGACCAGAAAGTGAGTGAGTGTCTCCTGAATTTGACCGGAGTTAAGCTCAGAGGGGTTGTGGGCTATCTTATGGGCCACAAACTCTGTGCAGACATCTATACATAATGGTCTCATACAAGGCCCTATATGTTGGAAATGTGCGAAGGACTTTGAGACCTCACAGTATATACTATGCATATGCAAAGGTGGTTTCACTTGGTATAGATATGCATCCTTAGGGTCCTTCTTTTTGGAATCTGAGGAGATATGGGCAGATATCAAGGACATGGTCCATTTTATATGGACCATCGAACTTGAGTAAAGCCAAAAATATGAGGCACAGTGGACTCCAGAGGCTGCATGCATGGCCTCTTAGAGGCCACTCAGTTATCACCATCATTATCAATTGTTGGTCACCGAATTACTCATCTATTCAGTGTGACATTGTGCCTCTGCTTGGATTTACTCTGAGTTATGCTCTGAATGGCTTTACGCCTGTGAGCACTCCATATGATTTTTTAAGGTAATGAGGCCATTCAGGTCATCCCACCAAACCCTTTCAGAACTTTGTTGCCAATTTTGTTTATGCTGTGGTACATGGTATTTGTAAAGGGCACTCTGCATGAAAAATTTTGTCAGGGGGGAGGGGGGGACTCTGTGCCGGTTTTTTCCGCCTCTGCACATTTTATATATCAAAAGCTAAAGGGAAATTTTTGGCACTTATGATTCCAGTTTTCTGTGATGCCTCTTTTGTTTTGTTTGCCTTGGACTCTAGCAAGAGAGAGCTGGTTAGTTTGACTCGTGTGACAGGTCAGGAACAGTTTTCTACTGTGTATAATTGTGGTATCACAGGTACAGGTATGTGTTTGGTTGTAGAGGTTGAAACTATCCAAATTGTATTTGGTTCTTGTTGGAAATTCCATTAGGTTTCACAAAATTTTTCAATATAGAGTGCTCTCTTTTAGCTTCAAATCATAAATTATATATTAATGCTTTTATAATCTGCAAGCCCAGTTTAGATTTCACTGCATGAGTAAAATGTGTGCAGACTTTTGCTATAATTTGTATGCTGGAGAAGTCACAGGCTGTTTATTCCTGTCACTGCTGACATGAAGCATGCCTTTAGCTAAATTTCAGATAAATTATTTCTGGAAATGCTCCAGGATTAGGAATTCATGAAATTATCTTAAACCTTAAGTAAGCTTAGTGATCTGGTAGTTTTTATTCAATATTGTGATTTCTTGCCACACTTCACATCATAATTGTGCTTTTATGTATTTTGCTAAATTTGCTGTGTAACTTTGGGTTTCCTTGAGGCTTTTAGTGTGTTATACATTATTCCTATTAAATACAGCAGATTGTTGAAAGGCAACTCATTTAATTGGTGAGGATTTCCCGACCCTAGTTTTATTGAATGCATGTAGGGCACCTTGAGACTTTTCCACAACATTAATGATTCTGTGTGCTACACTGGGCACAATTTGAAAAGAAAAATTTCCATGGAGAGCAAGTTGTATTATATCTCCAGCAGTTATATTGAAGATAATTCTTTTTATGTGCATTTTACTACAAAGGAACTGTGATGCAACACTCATAATATGACTTTCTCTAACCATCACATATTCACATGTATCCTTTACACAGGGTTATTCATACATCCCTCTAAATTTGAAGCTTTGATAGTGCAATAACTAGCAGATAAAGCAGAATTACTCAAAGTTTAATAGTGATCTTAGACTAATATGTAATTGTTAGAAATGTTCAATTTATACACTTACTGCATTTATTTTAAAATACCTAATAAGAATAAGTGTGGATTTTGAATGTATCAAAAAATAAATAAACAAAAGATAGTACAGGTACATATAAATTGTATTTCAGATGAGTTCACATTTTGTCTCTTGCATTCTGGTATTTAGTTTTAGGAAACCATCCTTAAAGTTGCACACTTTTAACAGCCTTTCCACATAAACTACTCTTAAATTTTTATTTACATCCACGTATATTTGCTTAGCATTTGTTAAAGTTTATTTAGCACCTTTTGTTTTCTCATCACTTAAAAACTACCAATATAACCAATATAATGTAGCTTCATTATATATATATCAGTGTGCAGTTTGCAAGCCTAATGTCCTTTAATTGGGTAGGTCATATCGCACAATACTGTTACATTGTGTGATAGGATGTTTTGTAAATCTGAGAGCTTTCCTGAGGCTCTATTTATTTTAATGGTAGCTTCAATATTGTTTTAACTTGTGAAAAGAATGTAGATGGAGCCCAGGAAATCATGCGTTTCCAAGTGCATGACAATGGACCCGAGATATTTTTATAAACTCTCAATTCATGGTAATACATTTAAAATAAAAAGCATAGTTTATTTCTTAAGCAAAGTCGTAAATGATTATAAATACATCTAACCCATTTAAGGCTTAATAAGGTGGATCAAAATTTTAATATCCGATGTGAAATAAACTAGTACACAAAATTGTAAGCATATAAAAAAGAAGCAGTGCAGGAATAAGGTTGCTTTTCACTGCACTGTAAGCATGAGATTATACAGCATTTTTACCTCTTTACACTAAGAAAAATTATATCATTATTGCATTGCTTTAGCTTAACATTAATACCCACCTGATTTGTAATGCAGTAAATCTTGGTACACTGTGAACGCACCTTCAACTGGTCCATTGGTCATAATCTCTTTTTGAATCTGTTTCACATCATCCTCTATTGAGTATGAAGCATTTCCTATAAAATAAAATATGGAGAGTTTTAACTAGAGAGCAGGAATATTAAGTATAAACTGTAACAGGAAGGTTGCTATGAGTGAACATAGAAGGGAAAAAAAATATTTGGATGGTAGCTACTATTATAATTGGAGAGCATAAAGTATGCAAGACAACACTGGAAATGAGAAATAAGGAATTTAGCATTATCACCTACAATTCATTGTATTTCTAGTTATCTGATGTCAAATGGTTTTTATTTGGCTTGCTGTGTATACAGGTAATCAGGATGCATATGATATGCTTTAGATAGCTTGCAATAAAAGTAGAGCTCTCAACACAAGCCACCCATACCAGAAATTGAGGATTATCACACTCAGTAAAATTAAATTAAATTGAGTTTTATTTATGGGTGCTCTTTAACTGCTGTGGTCCTTAGCATCCTATTATATATTGGGCGTGAAAGCCTGGTGGTTTTGCTCAGACACCTCTTTATCAGGCTTCAGGTTCTTTTACGTACTGTAAATCTATGACACAGGACCACCGGCTTTGCTTCCCTTCCAAAGGAAGCCATGCTAAGGATTTTTATGCCCCCCCAAAAAAATCCATTGCCCTCCACTGGGTTGAACCCATCACCTCGGGAACTAGAGGCTAGCATGGTAACCACTACACCATGGAGGACATCACACTCAGTGGAATAAAATTTGTATAATACTTCATTGTTACCAGCCTTGTTTCTTGTAATGAAAATTATATGTATATTAAGCAGAGACCTTGTATTGATTAATGTAATAGCCGATTATTTTAAAGACTTGGAAATGGATTCAGCACAATCAGAAGAAGTGTTTATTAATAAAATTGTGATACTGTTGATTTATTTTGCCACAGCCTTCTATATATTATAGAATGTTAAGAGTTTGTAAGTTATCGTGTTGTCAGCACTGGTGCAATAAAGGCCCAGCAACAACAGACTAGAACTTACCACAACAAATATCCAAATGTATACTACTGTTTGCACATAAATTTCGGTTGGACACTTTGTAATTTAACATTCAGGGCTGTCTAAAAAATACATTAGCACATGCTAAAAGTGATTTTATTTTGCTCGTTGGATTACTGCACTCAGCTTTAAGAATCACTCCGCAAACGTTCTACTTACAAAATAATGCTGCATTTTTAATACTTGTATCATAAATACCTATTACTGCAGGAAAATTAATTACTGCATAATAATGTTGTCAATGTGCTTTTAAAGTACTGTATTTGTTTTACTATGCACTAAATAAGGACATTTTCTATTTCCATTAAGTGTCATAGATAAAAATATGTTTGAGTTACTGGTATGGAATAAGTTCCTTCAAAGTCAGTGTTTAATTGATAAATCATTTTATCTCAGTCTGCTAAAACTCATTACTACAGATCAGTTGTGTCACCAGCATATTCATTTATAGTGTAGCTAGGGTTTAAATTACAGTCGCTTTTGTCACTTTATGTTACTCGAGGCTGAAGAATGCAATGAACTTTAAAACAGCATTCACAAAAATGCGACAACAATCTGCCACAGAAATAAATGATATACCACTTCTTTGTAAGAGGCTATAAACACAACCTTCCAACAAGCCGTAACAATATCACAGAAACAAACAATATGCCGCTTTCCCTCCCAGCTAACAGAGATCATTTCTGAGCTGGTCTGCGTGGTTCACTCATTCTTGTCAAATGTACACATGCATGAGTGTGCTTTTTAAGAAGTGATGGCTAAATTTGTTTTAAGGAAGAAAGGGAATGAGGTCCTAGTTCCCATTGAAACTAAAAATGGAGATAAAAAAAACAAAAACAAAAAGAAACCTGATACTAAAATAGGCATACCAAATAAATAAAGTGCAATACTCTGGAGGAGTTCCATTATTTTTGTGTGTAATTTGTACAAGAACACGAAAAAGAGGAACTGTTTGTTGTCATTATCAGGTAAGCTGTAGTATTAACATTCACAACAAACACGAGAACTAACAATTTAAAGCAGTGTCTTAATATACACAGCAAAGCAAATGATAATTATAAAACCATTCTTTATATCTACCTCAAATTAGGTTCCCCTGAAAAAAAAAATGCTTCTCGTTCAAATGTATCTCATTATGTTGACCTAATTAAACTGTTAATGCAGTTCTAAATTATTCCTGCATTAATAAATAATTTGGATTATACATACATCTTCTAGTTCTAAGCTAGATACGAGTAAATCCGTGACCAGTAAATGTACTTTATTTTTCTTTTACATTCAGTATATTGTGTTGTCAAAGCCGATACATTAAGGAGGCTGAAATCTCGGCAGACCATAAAAATTCAGTTCGAGAGTCGTCAAAGGCACCAAATTTTGTCAAAGCCTCAGCTGCATCCTGTAAAAATGCTGAGGAAAGTGTAGTAGCCACTATGAAAATCATCTACACAATAACGAAGGAAAATTTTGCTACAAGAATGTTTTAAAAGAGCTGTGTATGGACTTAGGATGTCTTTTCTTGACCAAATTAACTTTCAGTGGCAATGCAAATTATGAAAGTTATGATAGTATTCATGATATGGAGGATGCAGTGTGTAAAATAATTACTGATGATATTTTATTGAAAATAAGGTCAGCCAAGTGGTATTCAATTACGATACATGAGTCTACTGACATTATTCAAACAGAAACTCTAATTATGTATGTGAAAATAGTGCAGAAGGGGAAAATGTACATGCATTACTAAACACTGTGTCCGCTAGCGGATGTGCTGCGAGATATATGTACTCATGTGTTGTAGGAATTTTGGGTAGGCATGGCATTGATAAAGAGTAAGTGCTCATCAAATGCTACTGATGGTGCATCTGTTGACAGGAGTTCAAACTGGGATGGCAACTCTTTTTAAAAACAATTACCCCCATATATTATCTGTGCATTGCATGGACCATAGGTTAGCTCTAGCAGTCAGTCAAGCAGCAGAATACTGTTTGGAGCTTGTGAAGTTTCAAGATATTCTAAACAGAATATATAGCTATTTTGAATAGTCACCAAAGAATTCCAAAACATTAAAAGATATGCAAGAAATATTTAATGAACCAAGTAAAAAAATTGCCATTTTTTTTGCCATTCGCCGGCTCTCATTGGAAGAGGTGGAAATTGAAAATTGAAATTGAGTTTTATTTATGGACGCTCTTTAACTACTATGGTTTTTAGCGTCCCATTCTATATTGGGCGTGAAACACCGGTAATTTAGTTCAGAGGCCTCTTTATCAGGCTTGAGGTTCTTTTACATGCCGTAAATCTATGACACGGGACCACCAGCTTTACTTCCCTTCCGAAGGAAGCCGTGCTAAGGATTTTTACGCCCGAAAAAATCCATCGCCCTCCGCCGGGTTTGAACCCGCGACCCTGGGAACCAGAGGCTAGCACGGTACCACTAGTCCACGGAGGACGACAGGAAGAGGTGGTAAATTCATAATATGTAAATTGTAATTCTTTAGTATCTGTGCTGGAAAAAGAAAAAAAAACAGTAGCTGCTGGCTTACTAAACAATGCAGTGTGTCTAAAATTTTTGTCACTCTTGTCTTTTATGAAAGATGTCATGTTTCTTGTTAACAAATAGTGTTTGACTTTTCAAAAATCAAATTTACATGCAGTCAGATGTCAAATTCAAATTTGTGTAAACTCATGCATACAAGGGCTCAAGGACCTTAAATTGAAACCTGGTCCAAATTACAGTTCATTTCTTGATAAAGCACTTCCAGAATTTCAAGGTGAGTTCAAGTTTCATGGAAACTTAATACAAGATTCACTGCAGCATAGAAGTGTTGTTTAAGTCCACAATTTGCAAATTCATATATAATTTGCTTATAAATTTAAATAAGAGATTAGGGGAGTTAGACAAGATTGGAGTATTTAATATACTGTATCCTAAAATCTACAGAAATTATGGCAGGTATGGCATTAAGGAAATCACAGAATATGCACTAATTAATGCTGCCACATCTGTGAATTTAAATGATCTGTTACTGGAATGAACATTGTTTAAGAAGGTGCTGAACAGTAGATGCAATGGAATGAATTTCAAAGAGCTGGTAAAGTTCATTTATGTTAATAAGATGAGTGAACAATTCCTTCTTATGGATTTAATTATAGAATACAACGCTGTTATTCCCCTGCACAAGTTGACTGTGAGCAAGGGTTTAGTGCATGAACAATATAAAAACAGAAATCGCCTTTCTGTAGAAAGCGTTAGCAAACTTCTGATAATTAATATTGAAGGGCCATCTCGCAATGAGCTTGGTTTTGAAATGGCATTCAGTGTGTGGAGTATGCATAAAAACCGACATATTCTAATGTGATATGATATAATATAATGTAATGTAATGTAATACAAAATATGCAAATCAATACAGACAGTTTACTGCAGATATGATATGGAATGTGTGGATCTATATGTGTAAAAGTTAGCTTTTAAAAATAATAAAATTTCATTTAGCAAATTATGTTGGCTTCAATTCAATCTACATATATTTCCCTTTTAAAACCCTCATTAATAGTATAATTTATAAAGTTTTCTACCAGCAGAATTTTGCACAAATGTAAATTTTGGTTCGTGCATTTTTGTGACTTTGTTTTATTTTCTATCTTAAACCCTGGTTGTAGCACTTTCAAACTTTAGGAAGTATTCCCTAAAAATGGCAATTTATGAATTGAGATACTGTTGAAACTGAGTAACAACTCCCCCCCAGTTATTTCACTTCTTAGGGTGAGTCGTAGCATCTTTAAGTACTTGTTCTCATACTCTAAGAGGTAGTTTGCCATATTGGAGAAATGACTTTAGATAACATTCTATTCTGCATCTTTGTTTTTCCATTTTAATGGTGACCAGCTTTAAAGCTTCCTTTCGTACTTAAATTTGGTTTTACCATATTTTGCTCTTATTTGCAGTTGGAGGACATGAAAAGTTGTATCTTAATTCCTCCCAAACAAGGAGCTCGAAGTACAACTAAGCCACCTTGTTTACTTATACAAATTCTCTATCAGCAAACAAATGGATAGTAACACCATATTTTCCTGCTTATTTTCCACACTTGTTTGGACCAAAAAATGGCTTGGAAATAGGGATGCGCAAATTAATTGTAGATTAAAATAAATACATCTTACACTTGCTTTAAAGTGTTATAGTATGTAAGCAGATCTTTTTCAAAATCTGAGAATTTCCCATTTTTCATCATTGAAATTTGCATGAAGAATCTCTAGCAGCAGGGAGTGAAACCCTTCGTTCTGCCACACATATTCTTTAGAAATACCACACTAATTTTCAGTGGTACAGTTACATATTTAAAACCTGCTGTGTAACCATTGCTTTAGTAGCAGATTTTTTTTTTTTTTTTTTTGTTTTTGTATGTAACAGCTGGTAGCTGACATGGCAAACAATTTATGCTGCAGAACAGCAAATGTATAACTGAACTTGAAGCATGACCAAACAGATGTGGAATCTGGAAAAAGCATTGACCTAATTTAAAGCATCCCTTTGTCCAGACAGCAATTCAAGAATGGCCACAGTTCCAAAAATTTTATTTCTCTGTGCCTTACCTACCCATTCCACCTTTCATCATTATTAGTGAAAGGAATGCTGTATCCAGCTAACACCATGTTTTGAAAGAATACCATTTATTTCACAAAATAAGCAAGAAAACAAAACATATTATATAGAAGTGGTTGCAAACATACAATTTCACTAAAATAGAAATTTTAGTGAAATTGTATATTTATAACCACGTCTATATATTATATTTAATCTTTTCATTATGTCTTCCAATTTAAAAGTAATGAAAAACAAAACATGTTTAAAAACCAAAGTAAGTTGATTATACATGTATACAAAATATGCACAAAAACACAGTGTAACTTTAAATGGAACCAAAGCTACTTTTTAAACACCTCAAAAAGTAGTATACCCAAAACTGAAAGGGAAATAGGTACACCAATGTTCATCAACCCATTACCCACTGAAACATTTGTCTCAACTGGTGCATCTATCGTGTACAGCTAACTCAGTACACTTGAGATCAACTTTTAAATTACTGATCCTCCTCAATCTCAAAAAGCACATTCATGGATTACATGTAGCAGTTAACTGTTTCTATAATTAAACTAAGAGCTAGACAGTCAACACTCATACCAAAATGTTTGTCCTGTTTGTATGGCACATTGTAGCTATTCTCACATTTTCTCCTGCACTTTGGTGTCGGACCATCTCCACTGCAGGGCATTCTGGTTCCATTCATATGATGTTCACATGGAGAAAACTCATATGGTAAGCAACCCTAACAGATAAAGAATATTTCATTTTAATACCTTGTTCACATAATCATAGGAGAAATGATTTACTGCAACAGTAAATATCACATTCGGTTTCCAATTTGCTTTTTACTTCTTGTGGTGGTGTACTTTTAAGAGTGATTTAAGACAATGTATCAGTGAAATTTGGTAAATAAATGTGAAAATTTTCAATCTATTGCTTTTTTACATTTTTATTATACAGTAAAGACTTTGTTCCTTAAATAGGGGCTGTCCTTAGAAGAGGGTTCATGGGAAATTTGTGGTAGGTATATTATAAGAAAGATGTAAGAAAGAATAATAGTTGATCAGTACTAAACAAGAAAGAATAGGTGGACACATGAATGGATCATTTCTCTCTCAACCAATTGTATAAATGCTCTGAGATGTTTGTCTTTCACTTGCATGACAAAGCCACTTGCTATTGGGTTACCTCATATTCCTTCTTGTTTAGTGCAGATTATAACACTGTATACATATTAGTTTTAAACTAATTTATTGGCATGCTTAATTACATTCAAATTCTATTTCTTGAAGTATTCCAAGATGGTGGTTTGCTTCATCTTTCCCAGATGCCTCACAGAAAGCAGCTTCCGCTCAATCTGGTTAAGGCTGCTAATTATGCTCTCATTAACATTGAAGGATGAGAAATAAGTCTGACCACATCAAACTCCTCCACTGCAGCAGCAAAAGTTGGCTGTGCTGGCTCTTCCCTTTCTTATTCTTCTTCAATGACATTCGTGCTCTCTCGCTGGTTACACAGCTCTGCAATATCCATCTGTGGTACTGAGGTCAAGATGTCGTCTTCACTAGTGGCTGTAGCACTGAACCCCGAATGATGAAAACAGTTTCTAATAGTTTCTGGGGTGACCAGCTGTGATGCAGCTACAAACGTGTGCATGGCCTGTAATATATTGAGATTCATTTCCTCGCCTCTTCCAAGAAAAGAGATAGCTTTCTGCACAAATGTTTTATGGAACATCACCTTTGTTGAGCAAATTATAGCAGTATCTATAGGCTGCAGATGGCTGGTGCTGTTACATGGAAAGAAAACTACTTTTATGTTATGCAGAAAAGATACAACAGGAGGATGAGCAAGATATTTGTCTATGAATAGCAGTATCTTTCTTCCCATTGATCCCATTCTGGCATCTAAAGATCTTGTTGAAGAAATCTCTCAAGTCATCCATGTACTATTGTTGAAGTCACACTTGCATGACAGTATACAAATGTTCTTGCAGTACCTTGGAGTTTTGAATTTCCCAATGATTAAAGGGGAATGTTTTTCACTACCATCACTGTTAGTGCATAACAGAGCAGTAAATTGTTCCTTGCTTGCTTTGCCTCCATAGCAGTTTTCCCTGCAAACTGCATGTTCTATTTGGAAGCAAATTGAAAAATACACTTCATCCACATTAAAAACATGTTTAGGGTCATAGCCCTCAAAAAGACAAGGCAATGTATCATTTTTCCAAAATTCAACAGTTTCTTCATGTACAGCACTTTCACCCACACACAGTTTTGAACAAAAGGTTATGTCACTTGTTAAAGCAATCAAACCATCCATTTGATGCGCTAAAATTCTCCAAGTCTATCTTAGCAGCCATGATTTCCAACACTTTTTCCCGTAAAATACTTCCATCAAGAGGAATGTCCTCACTTCTTTTTCCCTTAAACCACATCATTGATATATTTTATAATTTGTCATATGGTGAAACATGCATGCATATTCTTATGCTTCTTGAGCGCAGAACTGCACTGCACCTCCACATTCAAAACAGAATCCTTTTGCTTCAAATTGCCGAACAATGATGTACGAGCCATTTCATATTTTTCGCCATGTCCGACATCAAAATTTGTGGATTTACTGCCATGCCCTTAATAATGGTCAACTTTTCTTGAAGAATTAATTTCATTTACTTAGCAGCCAATGTATATATATCTTTAATTACTACTGGAACACACAAGCTGTAACTCAATACAACATGCTGAAAGTGATGCCACGCTTAGGCAACGCAAATACGAGCTGGGCCAAAACTGAACAGGAAGTGGTGCTGCACTTTTTCTTCTAAAGAATGCCAATCGTCTGCTATTTCAGCGCTTTTACTGAACCAAACATCAGATACGCTGTTAGCGGCACATACAACCGAATCGATATAGGCTGGTTCACAAGCGAGAATGGTAACCAGAACGGGAAAGTTAAATACATGTATTCTAATGGGAGCATTCACAATTGATGGGAAGCTTTCCGGACCCCGGGAATGGGAAAGAAGACTTGGCCAAGTTTTACCTTCCTCGTTCTTGGGTATGGCACATAAGGTCCATGTTGTGCATACTAGACTTTTCACTGTAGAGGTTATTCTGGGCGGCTGAGACATGAAACAACTGCTAGTGCTCTCTATAGTCATATAGTCAAAAGCTGGAAACATGAAACTGGAAAAAATTAGTAGCATATGTGCTTCCTAACCTCAGATTCTGACACCTACAGATACATTGAGCATTGGTTCTTCTAGAGAAAGTGTCACCTGTAGTTTGTTGCCTATTGCCTCAGAAACAATGGCAAAAGCTACAAAGAAAGGCATAGCTGGTAGAAATTAACAAAGAACAATAAACAACTTCAATATATGCCATTCAATAAAGGAATAAAAGCTTGGTACGCCTAGAAGAATCTGAAATGTAATGGATATGCATTTAGATAATGTTTACTCTTTTGAATTTTGACGTTGGCTATCCTCATTATTTTGGCTGAATTGGAAGCAGGTGAAACAATATCATTGGTCAGTTATAAACAAATGAAATCCCAAAATTGGCTTTCATTTTGTGATCAATGTGATCATCAATATGCATTCCTGCTCTCATTACAGGGTTGTTATGAACCAAAATCTTGTATGCTGCATTGCTTCACGTTCTCATTTCCGTTTTGGTCACCGTTCTCGGGCTGTTGTGAACCAGCCTTATATCCGCACTAAGGCCGAGATATGCTGCCTTAATGTCCGTTATGTTCCTTAAAAGCAGACTTTTCATTAAAAAAAGGTTTGTCATTACCAGATTACAGAGCTTTTGCCAGGACTTTTGAAAATATTTGTTACAAATGGGAATTCCTTAAAAGCGAGGACATTAAAAAGGGGTTCTACTACACTTAAAACTTGTAGTTTCATGCTATACTATTGATTTCTTAATATAAAAAAATTTAAAGCCACAAATGGTCATTTAATTGGTCCTTTACCATTTAGACCGCATTGAACATTACACTCCATTTTTATTGAGTTCCTTCTTTTCAGCATTTTTCAATATTCAGAATGCTCCTTGAACCACAGTTTATAACTTATTAGCTTGAAATTTTCAGGATAGCCTCAAAATTAAGGATTTGAAAATTGTTGTGTACTAGTTAAAAAAAAAAAAAATTATATAGTTCAATTGAAATTGATTATTTTGCATAACTCACATTGAAAAAAGTTGAACAATTCAATGTGTAAATAAAAAAAAAATCTTGTAAGCACAAATTGATATTTTTATTATTCTAGCTTCAATTTTACACCAGAACTTACTGGGACATGTTTCAGAGACTCCATCATCAGTCTGGATTCACTGCCATGCTTCCTCTTGTGACTTGTAACATACACAAAGAGAAGCTAGAATAATAAAAATCTCAATTTGTGCTTACAAGTGTTAAAATAAACTTCACTGTAGTTCCCCAAAAATATATTTTTCTCTTAGACTAATTAAAATATTGAAACGTCTACACAGCAATTTCTTTAAGTTTGTATATTAAAAATTTGGGAGCAACATGATAAACCGTAGAATCCAAAGAGCATTTCTTATTACGATATCAAAAAGTGATTAATTATGAATAAAAAAAATTAATATCTTAACAGTGGTTTAACATGGTTGTTAAAACTTAGCATGCACTATATGTTTTATGTTCTGAGTATATGGTAAAAAAGTCAAAGCATTCAGAATAAAACTGTAAACTTTTTGGATTTTCACAGATACACTGCTTTAAACTGAAAGGAATGTCAAAAAAATCTTTGCTTTTTTTTTTTTTTTTTTTAAATTCACATACAGCCACTTTTAACTAATATAGTCATAAAGGCAGCTTTGACTTTAGAAACAATTATAAGTCAGTTGCATTTTTACTTTCTGTACTACGAATAGTAAGTAGGGTAAATATTGCATTTCACCCAAAAATTTTATACAAAGATTTCACTAGAAATACATGTTTTGAGGTGCCCTGAATCCAAATAAAACATTTTTGGAAACATGTCCATGTGTGTCTCTTCTGTCAGTCAGTCTGAACAGCATAACTTAAAAACGAAAAGTCCGATAAAGACCAAACTTGGCATTTGAGTTTAGCATCTTCCAAGGATGCAACACCAAGATTTTCACAAAACTCCCCCCAACCCGACTTTCTTTTACATGGAACATTTTTACAAAATTTTAATTTTCTCAAAAATGGTTCGAACGGTTTTGATTAAAATATCATATGTTTCAGAAATTTTCATGCAAATGAAGTGTATATCTTGAATTTTCTGGGAATGTCCCCAAAAATATATTCATTTTGAATGATTTTCGCATAACTGGTAAACCATAAAAGATAGACAAAATTTTACTGCACAAGATCTCGTTAAAACACACAATTTATGTCATATAATTTTTTTTTGTCCAGTGAACCATTTTCGAGATATTCCTCATTATTTATTTGAATTTTCCAATACTTATACCTTTTCTCAAATAGGAATTCTTTATTCGTTTTTTGTACTGGACATGCAAAGATAATGAAATGCTCCACATAGCAACCAGCTGTTAAAAGATTTGACTATTGCTTAAAGCCTACCATATTCCCTTTGCACCTACAGTCATTTGTGGTGTAGTGGTTACCATGCTAGTCTCTAGTTCCCGAGGTCGCAGGTTCAAACCCGGCGGAGGGCAATGGATTTTTTCGGGCGTAAAAATCCTTAGCATGGCTTCCTTCAGAAGGGAAGTAAAACCGGTGGTCCCATGTTGTAGATTTACAGCGCGTACAAAAAAAAAGAACCTCAAACCTGATAAAGAGGCCTCTGAGCAAAATTACCGATCTTTCACGCCCAACGTAGAATGAGACGCTAAGGACCATAACAGTTAAAGAGCATCCATAAATAAAACTCAATTTAATTTATATGCACCTACAAAAAAATTAGCAATAAGATAATTTCTGCAAATGTTTATCTCGATTAACATGAAGGATAGAGAATAAGTTTTTGTAAAAATAGTTTGTACAAGAGCAGAGAAAGTCATCTGATTGCAAAACATCAGATTTTTAATTTAGGTTTATACTTTATTCATTTGAAATACACTCCATTTACTCTTACTCATTCTTTAAGATTTCTAATTAAAGACTCCCCATCCCAGCCAAGCATCAAAACTGGATGCCATGGACTGAAGCCAGCATATTGACCACTCAGACACAGAGGTAAATGAAATAATTTTGTTACACTTGATTGCACGGTTGGTTCATTCATAAGAGCTGTGGAGCTGCAGCACTCCTGCTTCAACAGACAATTAAAAATGATATTTTACATTGTAGCATTTGGTTGAGCTTTCAGTTTTATTTGATAAATTTCATTATTTCCTTACATGAATGAGACTAGAGGGAATTTTCCAGAGTGTCTCAAACTAAGTATTGTTCAACCTTTGTATAAAAAAGGAGATGAATAATTATTGTCCCATCACACTGACTTCAGAACTAGCTAGAGATTTTGAGATATAATAATAACAATAATAATAATAATAATAATAATAATAATAATAATAATAATAATAATAAACTTATACATTATTAGTCAGGTAAACATCATAAGTAACCAACAATGTGGTTTCAGAAAGGGCTTTTCTACCATAACAGCGCTAAATGAGTTTAACCATGAAACAATCCTAAAAATGGAAAGCAATTTAAAGAGCGGTACTGTAATATTTGACTTGTCTACGCATTTGACTGTGTTCATCACAATATTTTGACATGCAAATTAGAAAAATATAAATTGCATGGTGTAGGTAATATGTTGATAAAACCTTATCTAATAGGAAGCAGTCAATGCAGATGTACCTTTCTGATTTAACTAGTAAAACATAAGTCAAAATATGAAGCAGTAAAATATAAAGTTTCACAAGGAACTGTTTTAGACACCTATTACTTGTTTTGTATGTAAACAGTGTATTTCAAATAAACAAAACCAAAGTGATCTCTTATGCAGATGATACTATATTATTATAATGGAGACGAAATCAATAATCAAAAAAATAAATATGGAACATGCAGTAAAGCATTTGCTAGATTCCTTTAACATTAATAACCTCAAATGTAATCTAAATTAAACAAAATAATGCTGCTCTTCTTAAGAAATAAATCACAAGAGAAACTTTCTCTTCATATTGAAAACGGTAATAGTGAAGACATGAATGATTAATAATAACTATTGAAGAAGTTCTTAGGAATACATGTGGACAATAGATTAACATGAGCTCAACATACAGACACTTTATGTAGTTCTGTCAATAAATCAGTTTATTTATTAAGGTATTTTAAACCATTATTAGAACACTATCTAAAACTATATAAAATTAAAAAGAAGTATTTAAAACGGAGAAGTATGATAATCAAAAGTTAAAAACTTTCATCAGTCTTTAAAAGCACATTTTGCTCCACATTCTTGTCACCTAACAGAACATGTTGCAAAGAGACGTCGTCCTCATTCTAAGTTCATCAGTCGACCAGCTTCCATCAGATATCTGTTTGCCTCTTTCCCTGTTGTTTCGATTGCTAATGTTCCCATTGATAAGTTATATGATATCATTTGACACCAGTATTTAAAAACTCACGACTTGGAAATTAAATATTCTCCCACACTATTACTTCCCAACGATTTAAGTTTCTTTTCTTTGCATATGTTATGATTACATAACCAAAAACAATAAGTTAATGGCTCTGTTTGCTTGAATTTGATATTTTTTAAATGTTCCTTCATTCTTGTTTCCAAATTACTTTTTGTGTTTCCAATATGTATTTTTTGTCAATCTTCAGAATTGAAGCGATATATGTATTCCTGATAATTTATTGCCGAGAGTAGTAATTTTTAACGGATGATTAAGCAAGTTTCTCACACCGTATTTGTTTTAAAATCATATTGTAATCCTTAAAAATGAACAGTTTTGGATATATAAATTTGCAGTATTTTTTTCATTTTTTTTTTTTTTTGGGATCATCCGTTTTTAATTTACTCACATTCCTAATTGTTTTCCATTTTCTGTATTTAAATTTACTCGCATTCCTAATTGTTTTCCATTTTCTGTATTTATTGGTTACTTTAGTTACAAGGTTTTATTTAAAACCATTCAAATTTGCAACATATTTAATACGCTCCAGCTCTTTATTATATTCATTTGTTAATGGGAAGTTAACCAATCTGTGAATTAGACTGTGAAAGATGGCATGTTGATGTGTTTTTGGGTTGAAGTCATTGTTTTTAATGTAATTATCTATGTGCATTGGTTTCTTGTATGTGCCATATTGTAATTTATCCTAGTTTGTCATGATTTTTAAATCCCGGAAAGGTAACCACCTTGTCCTATTTCCATGGTAAATTTTATTGATCTTGCAAATTCAATAGTTTTAAAGCATCGTAAATCAATTTTTAGAAACAATGGTGAAGATATCATCCATGCATCTAAACCAGGTTTTAAATATATGTGGAAATGCCTTTGCAATATATATTTCCAAACTGCCTCATATATAAATCTGCTAGCAATGGAGGCATGGGGTTACTCATAGCTAAACCTGACATTTGTTCATAACATTTTTTATTGAACATGAAACTATTTTGTTTGGTGTATAAGTCTATAAGTAGAATGTATTTTCAATTTGTGATGGTGAAAATCCATTTTGAGAGCCATAGTTTTATTAGTTTTAATATATTTTCTGTGTAAATGCTAGTGAATAAAGAGCTGACATCAATTGATACTGAAATTACATCATCATTTTTTAATTAGTCAATTCAATAATATTCTTAATGCTCAAGGTGTCAAATCTTTCAATTGGATTCAAATTAACTATAAGAAGCTGGCGTATCTATATTGCTAAGAATAGGTCTCATGTTGTCATCATTTTTATGAATCTTTGGAAGGTAATACAGCTTTGGTACTGTGGATTGCTAGGTATCAGATTATGTATGGTTTTTTTTTTTCTTTTTCTTTCTTTTAGGAATGATCAAGATATCTTTAAATGTCTTCTGTACTGCGATCGAATAAGATCTGATATGGTTCTTTGGTATTTCTTTATATTCTTGGTTTTGTAGTAGCCTATCAACTCTGTTTATGTAATCATCTTTATCCATTATGACTGTTTTGTTGCCTAGTCTGCTTTTAACTAAATCACAAGTTTTTTACTTTATTTTTGGTCTGCTTTATTACATTTTAAGGTTACTATTTGTTCCATCACTTTTTGACATTTATCATTAGCTACTATTTTAGCATTACCTTTCATCACATAGGTGGTAATAATCTATATTGTATGAATAACTCGCACGCTTTCAGGCCTTTATTTAACAACTTAATTTATTTTTCATTTAAATGATTTATTTGCCGATTGAAATTACATTAATGCATGACATTATCAAAGGTGAAGTGCAAAGAAATTACATAATATAATACACCGAGTCCTACCTATATGCAATCCTACTTTTACAAGCTATAACAAAGAAAATGTACGAACAAAGTTTGTGCTTAAGCTAATATGCACAGTTTTGTCCAATAGGAAAATTTAATAATAGGAAAATCTAAAAATATGCAAAATGTAACAATAAATTTATCCCTTTAGAAACCTGTCTATTGAACAACACCACCCTTGAACACAATATTTTTTCAGTTCCCAATTACATTCTTTTAACTTTTACTTACTGTATGTATATTGGTAGTTATTAAAAACATACAAGCAATTATAGTAGATTTCGTCTTAAACAGTTGTAATCTAGGTGAAAGTTATTTGGAGATGTTATCTCTAATGAAATGGTCATGAATCTGGCTGTTAAGTTTTGTATGATTTTCATTATGTTTTAGATACATCATTACCGTAAAGATATATATAGAGAGAAAGTACAAAGTTACAATGTTTTATTTTCTGAAATAATCTCTGGACGATTCCTGTGGTTTTAGACCTACCATTACCCTAATTGCTTTTTTCTGTAGCATAAAATGTCTTTGATGAACTTAATAGCGTTTTGTCTCCAAATTGTAATTCCCTATGATGAGGGTATATTAATCTATAATAGATATTAATATGTTTATATCAATGATTTTTGCCATTTTTAATAATATACTTAAACTTACTTTGTTGGAGACTATCTATTTGTTTGTCCCATGTGAAATGTTTATTCAGTATTATTCCCAAAAAGTTAGAATTATTTACTTCATTATTTATATTAAAATTTAGGTGGGTTTCATTTCTGTTTTGGATTGTCTGAAAGTTCATGAATTTTGCTTTCTTTACATTAATGTGCAGGTCTTTTAGCTTAAAAAAAATACACAATTCTGTTTTGTTTAACTGCCTAGTTTCTGTACGCTTTTGCCAGTGCTTCTTATAGAAGTGGTGTCTGCATATGTAATAATTTTCCCACTTTATGTCGAGGTATATCATTCATATATATTATAAATAGCAGGGGCCCTAATATTGGGCTCTGCGGTATGCCATATTTCACGGTATGTATATTTGGTAATTTTAACTTGCTAACCTAAATATGAACTTATTAGTTTAAATGGTACTCCACGAATTCCATACTGTTGTAGTTTATTTAATAATATTTCCTGGTCTAGACAATCAAAAGCCTTACTCAGATTCATAAAGAATTGTGCTGATAGGTTAACGTCTATTTCCTTTTTAGTCTTTTCCATATTACCCTGGATGTTTTATTTGTTTACATAAATGTTCTGCTTTATTTCCAAGTATTTGCGACTTGCTACTCATAATTACATTGAGTTTGCCATATAATATAACTTCAAAATTGGTCCAGATTATATTTCCTAAGTCATTCACTAATTTTAAATGCAAGTTATACTGAGAGTTCATTTTTATCCATGATTTCCTGCGCAAGAAATGTCATCGATGCCATAGTTGATGAAGCGAGTTTATGCACTGTCCCTCTAGCGCAGGAGATACTACTTAATGTAATGCCATCGCTGATGAGGCGACTTGAATACTGTCACTCTAGCAGCAGGATATCGCGCTGAGATAATTCGATGGTTATGACTGACAGGGAGGTAAAATAGTTACTATTTAAAACAGTGTAACATACCTAAAATATTACCAACAAAATGCATCTAGTTTTTTAATAACAGTGAAGTTAAATAAAGATAATCACAAAATACAGTGTAGCCATTCATTAGTATGACACATAGCGATGTAAAGAGTGAGGTTACTTCATAAGGTACAAAAACATCATTCAAAATGTAACATAGCCACAAGTGTGAACATTGGTGACATTCTGTGGGATATTCAGTATTTGGAGGTTATGTGCAAGTTTAAAAATGGTGAAGGTAATGGCACCGCAAGCTTTGCGATGTGGGAAGGAGGTACCACTGATGACCAGATTAGTAGAGGCCTTCAGAGCTCCCATACCTAATCTAAGATTAAGTTTAAATTATTTGAGAACAAATTCATAATTTGTGCGTGTTTACAATGTGGGTTTACTCCAAATGAATGTGGAAATAAACTCAATTTTATTGCTGCACTTGTCTGGTTACAACACAAAGCAGCTGGATGGCATTAGAAACATGTTTTGGTTGAATTGAGAACATGGCCAGTGCAAAATAATGCTCTTGATGTCATTGCTTTGAATGAGCATTTCAAGCTGTTGCATTAAGTATTGCCATCAGCAAAATGTG
This sequence comes from Deroplatys truncata, assembly GCA_030765065.1. NCBI lineage: Eukaryota > Metazoa > Arthropoda > Insecta > Mantodea > Mantidae > Deroplatys > Deroplatys truncata. Next base: position 241,476,395 of record CM060975.1, on the reverse strand, counting down.
AGCTGCAATGGGAATCTTTTCCTAATATCCTGTTCATATGAAGCATTCTAATATGTGTTGGTTAATAATACCTGTTTAGCAAATCTTAAGTAATTGATCTCAGTGCAGTGATTAAATTATATCTGAAGTTAAGTGACATTGGCAACACTTGAAAAGTAATTTTCAAAACTTGAATTAAAAAAGATGGAATACAATGAGAGAAGCCAGGTTAAGTGCATTAGCTGTTTTGAGCATAGAAAACAAAAGATACCATAAACTCATTTTATCAGCACAAGTTACAACTTTTTTAGTCGGTCTGGCTGGCTGATAGACACTGGCCTTCTGATCACAAGGTCATGGGTTCAAGCCTGGCCCAGACCGATGGTTTTTAAACATGCTGATATGATCCTGACAACTGAGTGCCATTAACAGACAAAATATTTTATTTATTTAAGTTACAACTTTGCACAAAAGGTAAAGTTATACACACCCATTCTCTTACCCTATTTAAATAACTCACAAAGCATGTGCATGTATTTTGTATAAAGTAGTTATAAAATCCTTAATATTGCATCCAAACATGCTTGTGAGTATTCCTAATTATTTTACAGTACCATAAACAGTTTAAATAAGAAATATTAATAGCTTAGGAGCAGCTGATTGTGAAAGCAATGCAAAATTTTATACACGTTTCAGCAAAACAAAGCAATGATTACATATCAAGCTGGCCATGAATGACTCAATGTAGACTTACCAATCAACTACGACATCATTGTTGCTCCATCGGCACATGAAATATCATGGATAAATATGAACACCCAGTATAACCCTACCAAAGCAGCATATATAAGGAAGATCAACACTGAATTTACAGGAGAGTAATTCCGGGGGAGATGGCACACTTTTTGCATTTAGTTGCAAAAAAGATTTTTTTTGCAATAACAAGTTGAGATTTTGTGCACCAAACATCCTTAAACAATGACCTGCCATAACATTAACATTTGACGGTTATGAGTATTTAATTACTTTATGAAAATCGTGAGTTTGAAGAATGTAACAATGCGCCATGTCTCCCTTACTGCTTAGGAGAGTTGGTCATGGTATGGGATAGATGATGCACAAAATTAAATTCATTTAACTACTGCTTTAACTTCACTATTTTATTCACAAAACAAAGTTACTACATAACAAGATATTCATTTTCATTTTCTAAGCAATTTGTCTTATTTTAATTGGTTCACCAAGCTTTTTTCTCACTACATCTCTGCCACATGTGTTATACAAACCCATTCTTTTGTACATTGTATAGTTCATAACCAGTTGTAACCAGTTCATACACTTCACATACTTTACCCAGTCTTCTTTCTTTTTTGTAATAAAATAGTTTTCCCAACATTCAGCACATTTATTTGTGTCTGATGATAGAGGGCCTTCCTTCACCTTCACTTGGTTCATCAGAATTGATAATTTTTTATTTATTTATTTGCAGTAGCATAGCTTTTTTTCAGCTTTCTTTCACTCTTTTTTTTTTCCTTTTCTTCTCTTTCCGTAAAAATACATTGCTTTTTCTTCAGGTTCTCGGGTGAAGTCAATATCAATGCAGATGGTTTCCTCGTGTTGAATTTTTTGGGCGACAGCTTTAAAATAAGAATTTTAGTTGGAGTAAAACTTTCAACAGAAGTCGAGGGCAAATCAGTGATTTTTTGCAGAGTTTTAGATGTAGACGCTGTAGGTGTTGAAAGCCGATGATCATTTAAAATGGAATCTGCAATGTAAAACATGTGGTCAGGTATGCATGAGGATTCAGAGGGTAGATACCACAGTTCCTGAAGCCAATGACTGCATTGCCTATGGAGGCAGCATTCTTCCATGATTGCCCGAAAGGTATCCTATTTGTTATCTTGTCAGCTCATGCTTTTCTTCATTTTTCATTGCAATTTGTGTTTCTTGATTGAAATACTGCTTCAATGGACTGAAGAACGCTTTGTCTAATCGTAGTAAAGCATGGGTAGAATGGCTGTGTAAATACAACAAAACCACATCATTTTGATCAGCAATTTCCAAAAGTTCCAAAGATGTACAGTGGGAACTATGTCCATCAACAATTAGCAAGTTTATATCAGGAGATTTCTTCATCGAAAATACCTCTTTGAACCATTTAACAAAGAGTTCTGTGTTTATATATCCTGACTTTGGGTTCACATAAACATCTGATCCTGGTGGTAGATCGGTCAAGGAATTCCCTCTTCTTGTTTGTTCCTTTCATAACAAGAACAGGTCAATCTTCCTTCAGAATTGTTGCACGCAATAACTGTCACAGTTTCTCCTTTCTCTGCTGAGATCAAAACGCTAACATTCTTTGAATCTTTTGCAGTGAGAACTTTACCAGGTTTATTAATAAGTTGTATTCCTGACTCATCCATGTTGAATATATTGGCAGGTTTGTTGAACAATTGATGTTCAGTCACTATGTTTTCAAGTAAATCGAAAAAAGCTTTCACCTCTTCATGGGATAGGTCTTGTCCTCTATTAACGAAAGCCCTTGGGATTGTCTGAGACTAATTTCAGGATTTCGGTCCATAAAAGATAGCATCCAGTCATAACCTGCTTCTTCCTTTTCTTTGTTAAATTAATGTTTTAAACCAGTGACTGAGCAAAGTGAAATGCTATTTTACGAATGATCTTCTATCTGGGGCAAAACTTATCAAAGCAAGTCTTTTTATATGTTTTACCAACCGTTTCTCATTTTCTCTTTCAAAAATACCCTCTGGACCACAGAACATTTGGTCAACGATTTTGAAGCTTTTCTTCTTCTTCTTCTTAGAGTGTTTTCCAGGTTACCATAATACCTAGCAGCTTCTCTGATGCCAATTTCTCCTTTTGTAATACAAAAAATTGCTTCATGTAAACTTGCCTCCCACTGACAGTATGTTATAGGAATCTTAGTTCTGCAATTAAATAAATCGTGTTAAACAGATTGTATTATAAAATAAATTTAAAATAGCAATTGAATACTTTAACCAACATATTTTAAACACACACACACATATATATATATATATATATATATATATATATGTGTGTGTTAAATTATTTGTTAAATTAAACAATACATATAGTTTAAATTATTTGCTAAAATAAGTATTCATTATAATATTCATAAATATTATAATGAATACATAGTAGTGTAACTGATTCAACATATTCAGACTGCTGTGCGCCATCTATACTGACTTACAGGGATAGATGGCAGACACGTCTACCATTAGCACAGACTGACAAATATGGCCGAAAATGCACTCAAAATACTCTACAATATCCTCATCACACAAGCATTTCAAATTACATTGAATTTATGCCTATACTTTAGTATTAAGAGTTTAAATTATGAGCGGAAGAAGTTTTCACTGCGTGTATAATGCACTTACCTCGAATAACTGGTTGCAGCTGCTAGAAAAACAATAAATGGAGAACTCAATGTATCTGTCCATACAGTTTTTATGCTAATGAACACCTCATCTGCTTTGGTGCGCATTCTGGTGGTTGATGGTTGAATTACAAGGACTGTGCCAGCTCTCCCGGTGCACTATCTCTCCCGGAATTACTCTAAGCATTTTTGGTTGTTTATGGATGCATACAAACAATATTGTTTTGTTTCCCTTGCTTCTTCATTGGCAGCTACATTTTTCTTCACGATATCACGTACTGTGTTTCCAAAACTAGCTGATACACGTGAAAACTTTGCTATGATGTATATGAGACTCACATGCCGATATTTTATGGCATGTTTGGTAAACAAAATTTCTTTAATAGTTTACCATACAGTTAAGGAGGTCAGTTTTAATGGTGATCATATCTACCTGGCTGGAATTGTAAGGTCCTCCACTGACAATGCCGTGCTTGACCCAATAATCCCAAGCCATGCCTGGAAAACCTCCATTACAACCAAAACCACAGGCATGGCAACAAGACACCAGATCTTCTGATGAAAAATGAAAGTGCTTTTCGCCATTGGAATGAATACAGACTCTGTCCGACATGGCTTCCACAGCACCAAATGCCTGAAAAATAAAGGCAGGGCATAAATTACTTTAAATTAGTCTGTGATAAATGAGCATACCATGCAGCAGCAAAGTGTTTTCTGACATTTTAATTCATATGAAAACTGCAGTTGTTTCAGAATAATACCAACGCACCCCTCAAAATTTTTCCACTTTATGGTCCTGTATTTAATTATATACTTTAAGATGTCACACATATTAAGGGAGCCATTCCGTTCGTAATGGCTGTTACAATTTCACTTATGTAATATAGGACATTTAGCAATCACTGGAGATTCTTTTCATCCTAATTCATTTACATGTTCAGTAGTTTGAGTATAAAGAGCAAAACCACATAGAACATTTATAAACGTGGTTGTATTAAAGTTATATTGAATAGAACAATTATTTTGCTTTATGTCTATTTCTTTCAAAATTCTGTACTTTTAGACTGTACCTCACCCTGAATTTTATATGTGAATACATATCTCAAATAAGTACAGAACATTTTAATGCAAAGGATTTTTCAACATGGAAAAAAATATTTCTTTAACAAATGTTACTCACACAGCTTTTAATAATGAATGTTGCAAGCAGTATGCATTAACGAACACTTGCATAAAGTTTACTTGAAAGCTGTTCAGACATAATTTAACATCAAGCAAATAAATGCATGTTTAGTACAAAAACTATTTCATATACTTGATACTTTACTTATTTATGTAACACGTATATAATCCTCTAGATTACGGTATAAGTGAATATCTGCTCATGAGTAATAGCAAGTGTGCTAATTTTCACCACTGGCATGATAAACTTTATAAATAAGTTGTATACCAGGTTTTATGAAGTCCTAGCATTATACATGTAATAAATTTATACATAACTGAATGCTATGTTGGGAGTCAAACATGCTACTAGGAAAGATGGCTCTGAAGGACTTTACCTCCCAATGATGATGTTACCAAAGACTAAAAATCCCTACCCAGTTCTTCTCTGAAACTTAAGACAGTTCAGTGTTGCCCTCGGGTGGTGATGGTAACTATGCAGTAGAATTTTCCCCAAACTCAACAAATTCTGACTCAGCTAGTAGGTAACTCTTCTTTAGGGTCGCCTCACCAAAGAATATATGATCGGTGGTGGTGGTTGCAATACCATTTAAACGATCACTCATCATTAGACAAACATGGTATTTATTCACAGAATTCAAATGAATGAAGTCGCATAGATTTTTCTTTAAACTGTTGATACTTGTTGACATAACCAATATTTTGGGAGCAACCCACAGTGTGTCTGTCCCGCTCAAGATATTACACACTTGTGAATAGCATGAGCAAGCTACTAAAATAATCAGGAAGGGGAACTAAGCTATGACTAGTTGGTCATTGGCCTCTGATTTACAAAAACAACACCTGATATCACTATTTCCAAGCAGTTGTTAAATAGTTAACATCAATATGAAAGGAGAAGTTTGAAGTTAAATCAATACAAAAATCTGCATTTATACTTCTAGCATACAACACATTTCACTGATTCAGCAAAGAATAAAAGGATTGTGCAAGAAACAACTGTATTGTAACCTACAGTAATATAAATGTTAAGCTATTTGTAATATTGCTCTAACCAGATGAATGAAAATTTTGACTTTATAAAGAAGGTGGCATTTGGATGATCTCTATTCGTCATTTCATTATTGGAATCAAATATAAATAGATTTGTCATTGTTACTAAGCATTGTTTGTGGCAAGCAGTCCATTTAACACCTATTATATCTATCATAACACCTTCCTATAAAGCTAGGATTGCATAAAAACTTTTTCTATAACAAATATCTAATTTCATCCACTGAAAAGTTAACAATGTAATTAGGATAAGGAGTATCTGGGACACTTGAATATTTTTTCATGATAATTTGGTAATCTGAGTACATTTTTGTAACACATATAATTTATTTACGTTCCAAGGAGAACATGTTTCAGGAGCTAATCACTCCTATCAGTTCTAAAATCACTTGAAACTGATGAGAATGATTAGCTCTTGAAACGTTTTCCTTTAAGAATGTATTAAAAAAATTGAATCAAATTAAGAAATTAGTATTCCACATCATTGATATCAAAGCTCACTATTAACCATTGCAACCTTTTTTCATACCTACAGAGGTATAAGAGTAAACTCAAAATACCCTGCTACTGTTTTAAATAAGACTTTAGTTAAGCAGATGTATAAACACCAGTAATTTAATCAGAAAACATTGATTTGAGAGTCCAGTTGTTCAAATCAAAGCACCTAATATCACTTCCACCTGCACCTTCAATGGGAGATGTGGCTGGAGCTCAGCACATACAATCAAAGAGGTTATTAATTCATTGTACTCGAATGATGCTGCATCAATAAAAACCATTCAGAATATTCTGTCAAGCAATGAGAAGATGATCTTGTTTTCATATTTGCTCATTTTTCATTCTTCTCAACAGCCATATGTCATTGGGAGCTGTAGGACCTCCCTTAATGCTTATGAAGAAACACCATGCAAACTAAAATCAGTTCCTGGTTATATAGAACAAAAAGTGAAAGATGAAGTGATAATATAATTTAAAAATCCCCTGCTTATAAACAGATCTGCAATATCTCGAAAGAAAATCATCTGTCATACCAAGAGACGCACTCTCCCTCTGAAGCAGTTAACATCATTTAAATATACCCCAATAACCACCTGACAAAGAGAGAAGTTTCTCAGATTACAAAAGCATTTTGCAGGACAACAAAGTTTTTCAGTTGAAAATTTGCACAAAGTATGGTTGTGAACTGCATTTCATCAGTGAAGTTTGGCAATGAGTTTTCTGCTTAAACCTCTATGAAATATTGTTAAGTTTATTAATTTGCATTATTAACTCATCTTTTTTTTTTTCTCTAACAAGGGATGTTAATTCTTTCAGTTTAATAGTTCATATTTATTAGCATATTTTAGGAATTTTATGGTCGAATTCATAGTTGTCGCTTATTTCATGGAAGTCCTTAAGCAGCAATTTTCAATTCACAGACGTTACTTTTTCAGGCAAATAAGGAAATACTTTCACTTTATATAGAGTGATGTATTAAACAATTTAATAACACTATTGTGAGTCGGTTTACTAACACTACATCACTTACTTTTTATAAAATGGTTTGAGAGTTCAGTTGCTCCCATTATCAACCTGATGCCAACTGCCAGAACATAGCGTCTTTTTGTTGGAGACTGCTGCGCTGTTGTCATCCTCAATTCCTCAAAAAACCACCAAAGGACAACAGCTCGGCAATCCCCAGCAAAAGGACACCCCGCTCCAGCCGTTGGCATTAGTTTGATGACGGGAGCAGGTGAGTTCTTGAAACATGTCCCATTTTATAAAAAGTAAGCGATATATTAATAAACTGACTCACAGTAGTATTATTAAAAAGGAAATACTTACGTATGTATTGTAATGAAAAGAAGCTAGAAACAGTGATGTGTATTGAATTTATTTAAAGGTGAGTCGAAATTGTTACACTAACATCACTTAAGTTTACTCACTTAACATGTTTCGGGAAACCGTTGTTCCCATCCTCAGAAGGTTAACTCGTCGACATTTAAAAATAACATGTTTCGGGAAACCGTTGTTCCCATCCTCAGAAGGTTAACTCGTCGACATTTAAAAATAACATGTTTCGGGAAACCGTTGTTCCCATCCTCAGAAGGTTAACTCGTCGACTGGCCCGTGTTGTTGGTGTTTCCGTTTTTTGGACTGGATCCTGTGGTGGCATCTTGTGGTGGAGAAATGTACTTCCAGAGAGGATTTGGTGGCGGCAAATCAAAATTCATTAGATGTGTGTTGTGTTTTAGAATGGTGATCTTCTCCCATGCATCTAATTCGGCTGCAAATTTGGCTGGTTTGACTAATGTAATATTGGGTTTGATGTTGTGATTAGTGATCCAAAAATGGTGTGAAACTGCAGATTTGTCCATTTGTTTGTATTTAATACATCTCATGTGCTCCTTTAGCCTAGTTTCTAAGTTTCTTTTTGTCTTACCAATGTATACTTTATTGCAATCTGAACAATTGATTTTATAGATTCCAGCTTTTTTGTCTTGTGGAATGGGGTCTTTTAACTTGTTACAAAGTAATTTCTCTATGTTAAATTTGTTCTGTGGAGCTAGGCTGATGTTATGTTTCATGAAAATCTTCTTAAATTTGTGAAATATTCTTGGGTGGTATGTGAATTTCTTGAACTTTAGTTCTTTATCTTGCTGGCTGAGATTAGTTGTGTTTCTGATGTGCATCTGTCGTTTGAATTTTGCAATTTTTTTGTCAATAGTTGCTTTGTTGTACCCATTATGTATTGCTGTGTCTACTATATGCTGGTATTCTAACTGGTATTCTTTTTTATTTAAAGGGGTATATACCAGTCTATGAGTTAGGCTGTTTAGTACTGCATGTTTGTGTGTGGTTGGATTGAAACTCTTATATTTTTTATAATTAGTAGAGTGTGTTGGCTTCCTGTATATGCCAAAGGTTAGGTTCTTTTGTTCTCTGATGATTTTTAGGTCTAAAAATGGTAGCATGCCTTCTTTTTCTATTTCTATGGTGAATTTTATTGATTGGTTCTGTAGGTTTAGTAAGGCTAAGGAGTCTTGTATGAACCTATTAGGGACAACAGCGAAGATGTCGTCAACATATCTGTGCCAAACTTTAAACATGTATGGAAAGGAAGTTGTTATGTGTATTTCTAAGTAGCTCATAAATAAATCTGCCAAGAAGGGTGAAAGTGGGTTGCCCATGGTTAGACCAGTTGGTTGTTGATAGAACTTCTTATTGAAACTAAAACAATTTTGTCCAATGCATAAATTGGTAAGTTGTATGAGGTCTTCTATTTCTTCTTCAAGTAGGTTAGTCTGCTGTAGCCATTTCTTTAATTGACGCAGGAGTTGATCTGTAGGGACACTTGGAAATAGTGCAGTGACATCAAAGGAAACTAATCTGTCTTCTGGTTCGAGTTCCAGGGATTTTATCTTCTGTATTAAATCTTCTGAATTCATTATGTTTTTGCTGTTGAATTTTGGTAGTGAAGAGAATCTCTGTACTAACCATTTTGCCAGTTTGTAGGTAGGAGAATCAATATTGCTGACGATTGGTCTCATCTTATTACCCGGTTTGTGTATTTTAGGTAGAGCATACATTCTTGGTAAAATGGGGTGGTCTGGTTTTAATCTAGATTTATCAGTGTCTGTTATAGTTTTGCTTTCCTGGATGGTTTGATTGAAGGCTTTTAAATGTGATTTTAATGGGTCTTCTTGAATTTGTATGTAATTTTCTTGTTGCAGCATATTTTCTACTCTGGTAATATAATCATCTTTTTGAAGTACAACTAGTTTATTTCCCTTGTCAGCTTTTGTGTATACTACTGGTTTTGATTTTAATGTTTTGATCACATGTTTGGTTGGGAAATTGTTATGTTTATCTGCTTGTATTTCTTGGAGAACTATTTCACATTCTTTTTTTATAGTGGTTTTACTATTTTCATTTAGGTTGTAAGTAGCAATCTCAATGTCTGCGACTATTTCATCGGTTGTTTTTGTGTAGCCAACACATGTTTTTAGGCCAAGGTTTAATACCGATAATTCTGCTTTGGTGAAAGTTACATTTGAAAGATTAATTACGTCAGAGTATGGCGTCGTTTTTTCATTTTTTAGGTTAGGTTTATATGAATGTTGCTTCCGGCGTAGTATGTCTAGTTTTTTCTTTAATTTCAGCGTTTTTGTTTTCATCCTGTAGCTAAGAATAGTGAGGAATTTTGATTGCATGTTTTGCCAAAGTGGATAGCCGAGTGTGTCCGTTAATTTAAGGTGAAGAGCATATAATTCCAGTTCCAATTTTTGTAATTTTGCGTAGTGGTTGTTTCTCTCAATTATTATTACTTTTTTATCGGCTGATGTTTGGTGTTTGCTGTTTTTGTCATATTTTACAATTCTCCTTACAAACTTTGGTGTGACTTTGTTTTGTATGCATAGGTTTAAAAAACGGATGTCCACAAATGTGTTTTTTCTTTTTTCTTCAATTTTTTGGTATCTTTTGATGTCACTTTTTATTCCACTGAAATCTATATTGAAATTTAGGGTTTCTAATCTTACCTTGTTTTTTGCCATGACTTGCATCTTTTCACGTGGTGGCCAATTATAAATTTTGCTTCTTGTGACTTGTTGGTCATAAATTACGTATGTATTGTAATGAAAAGAAGCTAGAAACAGTGATGTGTATTGAATTTATTTAAAGGTGAGTCGAAATTGTTACACTAACATCACTTAAGTTTACTCACTTAACATGTTTCGGGAAACCGTTGTTCCCATCCTCAGAAGGTTAACTCGTCGACAAAGTTAACAGTCGACGAGTTAACCTTCTGAGGATGGGAACAACGGTTTCCCGAAACATGTTAAGTGGGTAAACTTAAGTGATGTTAGTGTAACAATTTCGACTCACCTTTAAATAAAAGGAAATACTTACTCATATAAGGAAGCTCCAACCAATAAGGATGAGGTTAATGATACTGATTCCACAATTTCATGGAGCATAAGAGTTTCATAACGGAACTGCACTGTGGAGTAATAAGCAGTATTTGCACAATTTGCAGAATCCACTTTAAACATATAGTGATGCTGAATTTAAGAAGCAATACCATTTCACCAGAGCTGCTGTTGTAAATAATCTAATCCTTTGCTAAACAATGTAACCTTAAAAAGCAGAGGTTATGAAATGGATACTTGAGACAGGTTACTTGAAAAGATGATGCATAGAACCTCAGTGCTATAACACCATCTATATAATGTCTTCTGTTAATGTGTTTTCCAATTTATGATGTCCAAAATCATTTGGTCCCTAGAAAATATGGGCCGTATTCATAGATTTCACATTGGTCTGGACTATCTCCCGACTCATTTGGTCCGGACCAAAGGCCGACCAAGTTTTTGATATTCATAGACAATAAAACGTCTCAAACCAAGAAAGGCTGTGGATCAGCAAGGAGAAAATGTTACACAACGAAGAAAGGTAGTTCTGCGCATGCACGACTTCCATAGAGTAGTAACTACAGCTGTACCTACCACCAGATGCAGGACCACTCAACAAAAGAAAAATGATGTAGAAAACTTACTAATGAAGAGATTTGGAAATGATTGGAGAAATGACAAAGTTTTGAAGTTCTTTGAAAACATCTTGAATTCCATCCCTGCAGAAGACGTCACTGACCAGGATAGTGGACTGTGTGACTGTTTAGAAGAAGAATGTGGAATGCATAGATTGTAAAAGATGTTCGAATGTATTATGCGAGTTTCTAAAATCGATAATTGAATAATTGTTGCTTTCAATTAATTTCAGAATTTTTATTATCTCATTGTGTTTTTATATGTTTAATTCACACCACATGTAATTTCAAAATTCTCATAATCCTATGAGGTACTTTCTTTGTTTAAATGCTTGCCATATTGTATCAAGATTTTCTCAATGTACTTATGTTAAGAATATACAAAAATAAATCATTCGCTATTCTACAACATTAAATTTTCCATGTGGTTGTTTCAAACCATGTTATGTCCACAACCCCCTCCCCATTTTCATGAAATGCATTTGAAAAGTGATTTCAATTCTTACACCTTATAAATAAAAAGTTTAGTAATATTTATCGCTTTTTTCAAAATTTCAGTAGGACTTATAGTTTAGGAGTATTACTTTTTTGGATTTCCTGTAAAATTTTGCTTTTTGCACATAATGGGGTTTGAAATAATGCTCCTCAAATATGCCGCATAATAATTGTAATAAAATGCAATTTCAAAAATTTCATCACAAAATTGTCTTTTAAGGTGGTTGGTTACCTTTCCATCTGTTCCACTTTACTTTTCACTATGCCCTTCTGCCGCTTCCTAGAGCCAGAAGAATGGTCCCCTACACATATATTTTCTTCCATGTTCATCACTTACATACATAAACTGCAGGCTAGTGCAAAAACACAATGCTGAACAAACCTGTTGCATATGACAATATGTTGGCCACAACAATAACTGATAAACAACACAACACTGTTGTGAGGATTTGGAATGTTTGCTTTCTCAGGTTTACTGCTTCTTATTTGACTTCAGGCACAACATACATTACCAATCGTAACAAGCTGCACTTATTGCTATTTCAAGCAATTTCAATGCTGGACTGATCACGTTTTGAAACAAAGCAACACCATAGCTTGATGTAGCCCATCTTTTGGAGTAGGAATCTGCTTCAAACTAATTTATGTCCACAAGTGAATTTATCGCATTTTGAAACAGCACTCCTTATACATACAAGCGTAGCATCATTTACATAATAATGTTATTAATTATTTGTCAATGAAAAATTTTCTTATTCCATCGAAGAAAAGCAAATTTCTATCACTTTTATTCTGGCTCAATGTTAATTATAACAGTTTAACATGACAACAATTACAACAAAATTATGTATATATCCAATATGATTGCTCGATATATTCTCGATCGTTGTTCTTTAATTATATTTTGATCTTTGAATTATGTTTGCAAGATTATTGGGATACCAATTGTTAAATTATTTTTCAAGATAGATAAATATACGTATTTTCTATTCTATTTATATGATCTTTCAAGTCCTTACGCTTGCCTTATAAATGTTTCTTCATTGAATGTTCCTTTAAACCTTCATGTGTTAAAAATTAAACTGAGTTTTATTCATGAACACTCTTTAACTGCTGACTCCTTAGCATCCCATTCTAATATTGGGTGTGAAAGACCGGAAATTTTACTCAGAGGCCTCTTTATCAGGCTTGAGGTTTACGTGCCGTAAATCTATGACACACAACCACTGACTTTACTACCTTTCTGAAGGAAACCACGCTAAGGATTTTTACATATGCAAAAATCCAATGTGCTCTGCCGGGTTTGAACCCGTGACCTCGGAAACTAGAGGTTAGCACGGTAATCACTGCACCACAGAGGACGACGTACTTACACTGTGTGTGTGGTCACCATGGATACATGTTCCAAAATTTTCAAATATTTATGTATTATGTTGGTTTTTTAAATTATGTTTATTAAAAAGAAACCAAAGATATACATTTAACTTGTTTCCTTGAAGGGTTTTAATTTATTCTTATGGAATCTTCCTATCTTTCCATGTAAGCTCTGCAGTTCATACTATGATCTCAAATTGTTTTATAATTTTTAATGGTCCAGTATACATTAAGTCATTTTACCATATTTTATGGCCTATAAGACGCACCTTAATTTTTAAGCAACTTTTCTGAAAAATAACGCTTTTAACTTTGAAGATTTAGAAGCTAGTAACAGTGATGTGTCATAATTTAAAATAGAGAGAGTTGAAGGTTGTTACACTACATCACTAAAATGTTAAAACCGATCAACAGCAGCAATGAATTGGACATCTGGGAAAAAATACATATCATCAAACACAGGAATCACCTAATGAATTTCGAACTGCTGCCACCCAGCAGCCTTTGGAGGTTCATCAGCCCAGCACCAGAACACCACTAGCCACACACATTCCCCAGACAATAACCGGCAAACTCAGTTGAAAACATGCTGACGATGGGAGCAAACCGTCTCCCGAAATGCATTCAAGTAAGAACATTTTAGTGATGTAGTGTAACAACCCTCAACTCTCTCCATTTTAAAACATTTTTAACATTTATCATTAGGTTGCAAAGCCAGACTAAAAAAATAATTTTTTATTAGTTCATAAAGCAAACTGGCATTTAAAGTCTCAGAAAATTGTTATCTGAAGCTTCTTCTTCTTCTCCTCCCTCTTCATCATGTTGTCCTCCTCTTTATTTATAAGATAATCTTCATTGGCATTGAGAGCGTTACTTATGCCGCACTTCTTGAAAGCTTCAACAATGTCATCACTCACCTCTAGACCATGACTGTTTTATCCACTGATACACTTGTTTGATTATAGGTCTTTTAAAGCACCATTCGCCGTGAATTCATGTTGGGTTTCATCAATCATACATTTGTTCCATTCCTCTCTCATATGCACTTTAAAGGGTTTATTTATTGAGAATCTGCCTCAATTTATCTTTCACAGAATCATTCAAATGACTACTGAAGTGATCTAGCACAAGCAGTGAACTCTTCTTCAACAAAGCACCTTTCCTTCTCTGCCACACTGTTAATGCACAGTTTCATCCATCCAACCTTTGTTATGCACGTGAACAACACCTGACGCTATCTCAGAAGGTTTTGGCATTATTTTGTGCTTGAAAATGATCATTAAGTTTAATACCGTCAGTCCAACATGAAAGGGCAACAGTATAGTGCATTTTTTCATGTTCACTTGTTTTTACAGTTACAGTTCCAGCACCTTTCATGGCAACAGTTCTGTTTCTCGGCACAAGTGTCAGAGAGAAGTTTTGTCCATATTCACTATTTGGCTTAGTTCCACACTGGTTTTCTTTCAATGTTGAATAATAAAGCGATGGAAAGATAATATTTTCTCTTCATACTCTTGTGATATTTTCTGCGATATTTTGGTTTTGGTTCACATGCTAAGCCCATGACACTTCATAAGCCTGTCGCATCAACCTACTCCACCCTTAAAGTCTGTTAGGTTATACTGTAGCGCTAGCTTATGAGCGCATATTTGAAACATTTTTGGAATTAATTCCATTTTCACAGTGTCCTTGAATCCATTTCAGTATGTCATTTTCTAGTTTTGGCCATTTTGCATTCAGTCCTCTATTTGTACATTTGGTGTTCCTCATTTTTTTCAGTTCTTCTTTACTAGACCGTCACTCACAAATGGTTTTTTCTGTTGGTGGTGGGCCAAAATGCTGCTCAGCTGTTCTGTTTCCATGCTCTGCATGTGCTATTACTTTCAGTTTATAGCTCGCATATGAATGCCTTTTATTTTTTTCCAAGACAAAACTAGCTACTAACAAAACTATTGTACTGTTAGATAACACAAATCACTTTCAATTTAAGTTTATTGGTACTACAGACTACAATGACACATTGTAGACTAGACAGTGTACATAGCTTACAATGGCAGGGTGGGAGGGAGTCAGAGATAGCATTGTTGTAAATCCCTGCAACTGTTGTTTGTGCATCGGTGCACTGCTGCCAGTTGAATCCAATGTTGCCAGATAGTGATAGGTTTCCTGCAGCTTCGAATATATGGGCATTTTTTAAGACTGGCAGGAATTTTAAATCAAACACTGGACATTTTAATATCAGTTTTGAGTATAAGAAGCACCTGAATTTTGGAGGCAATTACTCAAAGAAAAAAGTGCATCTTACAGTCCATAAAATAATTTTTATCTCTTGGTTTATATGGCATTATGTATCTCATGATTTTTATGTCTGTGCAGTTATCCTTGAACTTGATTTTGGCTTCCTGTGTGTGTTATACGAGGCACATCCAGAACCAATTCTGTTTCCATTAAAGTAAACGTATTTAGCCGGAAAAACTGTGCATGCATAATAAATCTATGACATATCAATCATATGCCAGCTGGAGAGGTCCCGCCTGGTGCCAGTAGCATGACAGCAGTGGCCCAAAATAGCAGCTCTTATTTGTTCTCCCGCTGCCTGCAAGGTTTGGTCAGTGATAAAATTCCTTATTGCACAAAACATAGCACCGATCAAAACAGTCTAACACTTCATGTCTATATCTAATAATATCTTCCTCTAACATTCTTTTATTCTCTTTTACTTCAATTTCTAAATTATTAATATTATTACTGACATTTTGAATCTTATTTTCTAAGCTGTTCTTTACTTCATTTAATCATTTAATTCTCGTATTATCCTTGCATTCTATTCTTCGCTTCTCTATTTTCTGTAGAAATTTCTTCTCCCCTTTGTGCATTTCCTACTTTTTCACCAATTGATTCTGTTGTTGTACATTGAATGTTCATTTTGTATAGTATTATTTTTTTACTTCTTAATAGCATATAATTTGAAATGTCTTTCTCCTACTGTTTGATGTCTTCTGCACTTGCGATCCTCTTCTTGTTGTGTTCCTCAGTTGATTGATGCTCATCATCCTCTCTGCCGTAGTCCCATCTTCCGTCTCATCAATGCACCCCATTATTCTGTGTCCTTGTACGTTATTGTGATGTTGCAATGCCTTCCGGTATTATCCTTCTTTATTGAATTTAATTTTTTTTTAATTGGAATCTCCCTTTCTGCTCAAGCCCCTCATTATGAAAGCCAAATGTAATGTAATTTTTAATTGGGTTTTCTTTTCTTTTCTTTTTTTTTTTGAGCTATGAGATCTCTTTTATATCTGCAGGGTGATGGAAACAGGCGAAATTCTTTAATATGGGATTGCAGTACAATCATTCACTTTCCCAACATATTTGTATTCATTCATTAAAATTTTGTTTACCTAACATAAATAATTTCCAACTTTCAAATTCTTATTAATTTGATAAATCCACATATATTAATATTACATTAGGATATATGTAGTTTGATTACTAATCCATAATGTGAGTATGCACCAATAATTCTCAAGGAAAACTTGATATGCACTGGGTAAGTGCTGAACGAGAACTTGATATGCTCTGGATAAGTGAACAAGAACTTGATATGCTCTGGGTAAGTGCTGAACAAGAACTTGATATGCTCTGGGTAAGTGCTGAACAAGTACTTGATATGCTCTGGGTAAGTGCTGAACGAGAACTGATATGCACTGGGCAAGTGCTGAACGAGAACTTGATATGCTCTGGGTAAGTGCTGAATGAGAACTTGATATTCTCTGGGTAAGTGCTGAATGAGAACTTGATATGCTCTGGGTAAGTGCTGAATGAGAACTTGATATGCTCTGGGTAAGTGCTGAATGAGAACTTGATATTCTCTAGGTAAGTGCTGAATGAGAACTTGATATGTTCTGGATAAGTGCTGAATGAGAACCTGATATGTTCTGGATAAGTGCTGAATGAGAACTTGATATGTTCTGGATAAGTGCTGAACAAGAACTATATGCTCTGGGTAAGTGCTGAACAAGAACTTGATATGCTCTGGATAAGTGCTGAATGAGAACTTGATATGCACTGGATAAGTGCTGAACGAGAACTTGATATGCACTGGATAAGTGCTGAACGAGAACTTGATATGCACTGGGTAAGTGCTGAACGAATACTTGATATGCTCTCGATAAGTGCTGAATGAGAACTTGATATGCACTGGATAAGTGCTGAATGAGAACTTGATATGCACTGGGTAAGTGCTGAACGAGAACTTGATATGCTCTGGATAAGTGCTGAATGAGAACTGATTAGTAGCTACATAGAACAGAATCTTTTTTATTTCTTCTTGGCAATACCTTATTTGTTTTGTTTAGTTTTCTTTGTAGAAATAAAAACTTTATTCTATGGTCATATGAAGTAATGTTTATAAATTTTCCTTATTTATAAATTGTATTATAGTTTTCCACGATATCCTTCATTGCTATTTTATTAATAAATAATTTTAATTTCTGGAGATATATATATATATAAATAAAGAACACATTCACAATCAAACCAATAAATACAATAATTATAACGATAACATCAAAGATGTATGAATAATGGAACATATAAATGCATATAACGTTATAACAAATAGCTTAGGCTTCAGTCATTTCATTTATACACAGGTAAGTCAAATACACTCATTAAATATTTCTACCAAAGATCAGATTCCATGTTTGCCCACATTTCAGATGAGTGTTATGCCAAAGTAGATTGTCCTACCAGATGCATACAAGATAGTTTTGTAGGTGCCACACATTAAAAAGTTGAAAGATTAGGGAAATTTTCAAGAATTATAAGCTTAGTAGGATTGAACTATGGAGGAACACCAGAGCACATTAGCTTTGATGTTTCTTCTTTCTACCTATTACGAATGAGAATGTTTTGTCCTTTAACTTGGCTGCTGGAATTGTTTAAAGTGGAGATGAATATTTTCTTGAGTGACTGTAAGTAACCACTTCATAATCTGAGTGCGAGGAACTCTCAGGGAACAACTATCCCATACTACTCATAAAATAAACAGAATTCTTCTATACAAATAAAATGTATTATTTCAGGGGAAAATAAAAAAGGTAGTTTTTTTTCTTGTTCAAAATAAATAAGGAAATGACATTCTTGTATATCTATAAAGTATTTTAATAGCGAGTCCAAATTTAATAGTTGTCCAATATTGCATTAAGTCTTTCATTCTAGATTTTACAAGGGATTCACATATATGGGGCCTGTTTCTGATGCTTTACCAAACTTCAAGCACATAATTTATCAAGGCATCTGCAGCTCATCCTGAAGAGGTTCCTAATCATGAGTCATTAAAGCCCATACATGCTGAAATCTCTGGATGTGTGCGAAGCCAATTAAGGTTTCCTTTAGATGTGTGGACACTGCTGTTATCCTGCACAAAGGTAATGGTGGGCATCTCATTGGCTGGATAAATAGTTTGGACACTTGAAAGCATACAATTCTTGAGAATATGTATAAATTCCTCGAAGGTACTTAGACCAGTTCTCCTGGTCCTGCAACAGACATCCAGCCCCAAAATCCCACACTTATAAGGCCACTGCATTTCTTGGCAACTAGCTGCTCTTCTGCTCACCACAAATATATTTGCCCACTCTAATCAGAGGAAAAAATCTTTTCATCTGAGAAAATGGCAAGTTGCCAAAAACTGTCTCCTTTCACCAAGTATTCAAGTGCAAACCCTATTCGACTGTTGCAGTGATGTTCAGTCAAGTTTATTTTCTTTTCTGCCTTTTGATGCTGGATGCTTCATGGAAGCAGTTTCTCACCATGGAAATGGAGCACATTAGCTTCAAATCGCAGTGCAATCTTGTAGATGGTTTAAATGGAGCATCCCCGCTTACATTTACAATCGCAGCATCCACTTCTGCACTTTTTTGTGGATTGCACAATTTCAGATAAATCTATAATCCATCTTCATCACACTCCTGGAATCATGTAATCCAGTACCGGACAACAAATCTACTCATTTGCACAGCATTTACAATCTGTTTAACTATGCACTCTGCTTCTGACATGCCAACAATAAGCCCACAGGTCACTTCGCTTGTATATGGCATGGCTAGCTGTCACCAAGAAAAAGTAGAAAGAAGCATGGAATTACATGTTCTTACAACAGGTAAGCTATACCCCCTTCCATCTTCCCTGCAATTAGGATGAAGGAGGCACCAGCAGATATCTTAACACTCGCCCATAAAGACAATAAGAAATCTGATGTAGTTTACTTCTTGTAGGATGTGTACAATGAGGATACATGAAACTGGCACAACAGTCAAATACTTAAAGCACATTGTTATGCACTGACCTTGATATTCCATACTCTTTCCATGACATCGCAAGAAACAAGTGAATGGTTACAGTACTTTATAAAATGACAAAACCATTGAAAAATTCAAACAATAACAATGGATATCTCGGAAATGACTGATGTCTCAAAATAATTCCTTAAAATAAATTCTGTGTTCAAAGAGATCTGCAGCTTTTGTGTGGTAAGCTTTTAAAACCCATTTCGTATGAACAATGAACAGGACTTCACAGGCTATTCCCAGAAAGTTCACAATATGCATTTCATTTGTCATGTAAATATTTCAATAAAAGTCAGTAAGAGTCACTTTTGAGAAAATCAAAAATAAATTCAAAACTTTTCATGTAAAAAGTAGTTTAGGTTAGGGGATATTTTTTTTTATTACTTTGTGTTGCAACCTTGGAAGATGCTGCACCAAGTTTGGTATTTATCTAACATTTCATTTTTGAGTTATAAGTTCACAGAGAGACACACTCAAACATATGAATCTTTTCCTAACAAAAATTCTGCAGGCCTCAAAATGTGTACTTCCAGTGAAAACTCAATATTGAATTTTTGAGTAGAGTACAACATCCCTCTACATAGTAGAAATGGGGGAAAAAAAAGAAAAAAAATTAAGTTAACATTCAATCACACAACACATAAAACAAAGCAGAATGTTTACATACCCAACAAGAACCACAAGCTCCTTGGTCTCTTATTTCTCTAATCGTTGGGCAATCTGGCCAACGTTCCCGAGCATCAAAGTTCTCTGGAATTTCAACACCTTCCACTTCATGATGTTTCGTGTCAAGACGATAACTGACTGCATCTTTATGGACACCCATAAGGCGACGAAAATAGCTCTCAGGTATATCATTTCTGAAGTTTCGACCTGCCTTAAAACACAAAATCCAAAACATATGTTACAAATTTTTTGTTTTTTTCTTGCACTTGGAAAAAGGATTGTTAAGTTTTACATTTACAGATTTGGAACAAGTACCTACTATATAATGGGGCCATTCCATGTGAAGTAATGGAACATTTGGAAGGCTTTTTTTCTCTGTATTGTTCCAAAAATAACTTCAAAAAATTTTGAATGTTTATTTTATTCATAACAGAGAATTTCAATCCTAAGGTTAACACAAAAAGCATAAAAGGGAAAATCTTGTTAATTAAAGTAAAAATATAAAATATTTTCCTGTGACAGAAAGGGACATGGATAAAAAGGAACTTCCCTTTGAGTTAAAACAGCTCTGAAGTTCTGTGAAACTACACAAACGTGCTGTCTCATAATTTCAGTAATGAATAGGCATGTATCAAGTATTAATATAAAAGTATGGAGAATTGCATAGAAATCATTATTTTTAGTTATTACTTTTTACTTGTGTGATGGAATGGGGCATGCACAAAATGAAAACTGCTGAAACTGCATCTTTTGTAAAATAATTACCATACCAGAATTGCTATGTTGCATTCTTTATCAGAACTCACATGATGATACATAAGTGACGTCTACACTAGGAAATGAAAATCTCTGGTGATTATCTACATCAGGAACTGGAAATACTTTCAATACATCAGAAATTGCAAACCATGAAGTGTCATTTCTTTTAAATGCAAATTTAAAATCTGATGACCTTTCTCATGAAATTGATCTCATATTCTGTTTCGTCAACATTTATGATTTGCCCTATGAAGTTTTCAGCTGTCTTTTTTGTCATAAACTTCACCACTACAAAAGCACCCGAGGGTGTTGAGTTAGCAGCAGTGGAGAATGGCTGGGTTTCACATGAGTTACGCGAAGAAATGGAAAAGTGAAATAAGGGATGATGGGAGCGAGTTTAGAGAGCTACAGAGATAAAATAGGACTATCCAACAGAATGAAGAAGAATGTGATAAAAAGAAAAGGACAAGCAGAAGAAGTGATAACAGTATTTTTCATGATATACGTGATTGGAACGCTACTAATTATCGGTGGAGTTAAGGTGAACCCGGGACTTACAGGAGATAAAGGACTAGGACAACAACTCTTGACAGGAATGGAGAAGATGGAAGAAAGGCTGGGAAAAAAATGGAAGGAGAAAATGTTAAAGAAATTAAAACTGACATGAGAACTATACAAACAGAAATTCTAAGTATTAAAAGAAGAATAGAAATGTTGGAAGAAAGGCAATGTAAGTTTAATTTAGTAATATCAGGAGTAGAGGAAAGAAGAGGCATGTGGCCCATCCAGAAAGTAAAGGAAGATCCTGGAAAGAAGATTGGAAATGGAGTTAAATGGATGGGAAATCACAAATGCCTATCGTGTAGTTAAAAAGATGGAACATTGACAACATTGAAAGTGACTTAGGGGACATTAATAGAAAATACAGGGAAATGAGTCGCAAAATACAACACAGACAATAGGACACATGGTGACAGCAGAGACAACGGGACAAACTAAAACTCGGCAAAAATCTAGGAGGGGGGAGACATCTCCACATACAAAAGGAGCGGAGTGGAATGGCCCATCTGAGAAGAGAGGGGAGGACAGCCAACAAAGTGTGATGCCACCCAGGACAGATCATGACATAACAGAGCAGCTGATGACAACAAATGAAAACAGAGGAGTGACGTCTCATGGTGGACTTATGACAACAAAAGAAGTGGAGAAATCAGCGAGGGCAAAAAATCAAATGAAGAGAAGGGGAACCAGTTGTATAAAGTGGATGAAGTGTTCACAGTGCAGGAAATCAATATATTAACTTCCCCACAGGGAAGTATATTAGTGTTAGATGGAAACAAACCATCAACATCTAAGAGCGGCATGCACCAACCTGGAGTAAGCTCTACTTTCGTAGTAAACTACTATTCAAGTCAACACTCGGCGACATCCATGCGAGAGTAAATTACTTCCGAAGAATTTTGTTTCTTTCAGATACTCCCAGATTATATTACCGCAGAAGTATTGGAGAGCACCATCATGTAGTATGTTACTACGGAATTAAATAAAGCACAAATATAGATTAGAATTTACTCTTGCGAACTGGATGGAGTAACTAACCTGTCACTTGAACTAGAATACCGTATCATATTTGGAGAAAGATATTTTTGACACCTTCATGGATTACTTAGATTAAATTGATGATCTCGACAAAAAAAACGATTACTTAGTTACATTGATCTCGACGGGGGGGGGACAACGGGAATGCGATAGTGCTATGTGAGAACCGTATGATACTTATACAGAGAGAGAGAAAGAGAGTTCAATGCACATTTCAGTATTAGGAAAGAATCTTATACACGTCTTTTGAACCGACTTGGAGAACATTTCAACAAAACTTGGGCACCAATTCAGCTCTATAATCCAAACTGCAATTATTGTTATGCGCCCTAAGGGTGATTTGTACCGGAATATTTCAGAAGCTTGAGCCAGCATTACGATGAATTTAACATAATGTGACAGTCTTACACTGTATTAAATGAGATATTTAGAACTGACTTAACGCGATGTAACTTAAAAGTATGGCAATGTCAAACTTTTCCTTCCCGTCAAGTTTGATTTCACATGGTAATTAGAACCTATCGGTACTAGTTCAGCTCGAAGTAATAAAAGAACTATGAATCAAAAGTCATTCCCATTACGTTAAGTGTATGGCAATTATACGTTTAGTTTACCAGCATTTTCATGTCACATTAAGTAAAGTTCATCGTATTCCTGGTATTACAGGTGATCTTATAAATGAATGTTCACCACGCGTCTGCTGGTGGTGTATTTTATTGTGTTGTTAGAGTGCTTTTGAGGTTAAGAGTAAGGTACCTATACAAATGTACGAGTGTTCAGAAAATAAAAGGCAATTATTTTTCGCTTTTACAGATTCCCCACACATTGTGTGTGCAATTGACTGAACGCATGTTACTATTTTGTACCCATCCGTGAATATGGTGAACTTTTCCGAAATCAGAAAGGGTATTTCTGTATCAACACGCAAGTGATTTGCGATGCAAAATGACGATTAGAAATATTGTTTCCAGAATTTTAAGCTGCTCTTCAGTACGTTTCCTATCGCTAGAATTATTAAACTTGTCAATAACGACTTTCGAACATTTGTATAACACGTTATGGCTTTTCTATATTACTTGGGTCTTCATTGAGAATGTTAATAAAAGTAACCTCCCGTGAATCAGTAACAGCTTATATATATATATATATATATATATATATATATATATATATATATATATATATATATATATATATATATATAAACCTAAAACCTAACCCTAACCTAACCTCTCATAAATCAGAAATGTAAAAAACTAATAAACATAAAATAAAAAGTTATTAGGAATGCACATTGCGAGTGTTGGCAGTATTTTACTGGCTTTGAAGACCAACGTAATGCAGTTTATCGCAGCTTTCTTTACACTCATATTGTTTAAATGGATTTTCTTTATTTCTCTTTCACTGACGTTTCTCCCCTTTTCCTATCGCATATAACCTTATTCATGATTGCATCAAGTAAATCGTGCAAACAAAACAATACTTTCGGGAGTAATGAGCACTTCCTTCCATAGTCTTAACTAAAAGAGTAAATTGTAATTGAGCTCTCCAACATTACTTTCAGAGTAAGTTGCTCCCATAGTAACCTACTTCCATAGTGGGGACTTCTTTAGTAAACGTTACTTCCGAAGCAATGTACTCCAACATGGTGCACGCCACCCTAAGGGTATCATGAGGCATCCATACTCACTTAGGTGGGAGGTCAGAGAAATGAGAAGTGGTTCCATGTATAAATATTTTAAAGAGTTGAACAGGGTGAGAAACAGCTCACATTAGAGAAAATGATGGGTTGTGACGGCAGTAGGGATAGCAAAGAGAGTGATTATAGGTTCTTAAATGAGTTAAAGGGGTGAGAACAAGAGAAAAAAAAAAAGGAATAAGTAAATCAGACAAAACTGAAGCATTGTATCAAAGCAGACATAACCTAGTGAGAATGTTAATATAAAGGAATTACAGCGTTTACAGACAGCATCTGAATCATATCTAATGAATATATTCAACAATACAGTAAGTAGAAAGATGATAAGGTGGACAATGATAGAATCTATTAGTGAAAAGCAAACCCAACACTAATGATGTTAAATACCATAAACTTGGGTATGATCAGCAAAGGAGGCAGGGCTCAATGCCGATCATGCCCAAGTAAATTGTAAAAGTTTAACACTCAATCAAGAATTACTACTACAAAAGTATCTACTTGAACATTTGAATTTCCTTACATTGTTTCAATTTGGACACTCCTGCCAGTCATAAAATCAAAGTTGAAACTTTTTTTGGACAAAAGGATGGCCTTTGTAAAGCACATTATAAGAGTATATAACTTCAATGTAGTGCTTAGAATGAGTGTCAGGTATCATTCATTAGCATCAAATTGTGTCTTTTGTTGATCCACTTCACATCTAGAACAAAATATCATCTCTAATGAATTTGACACCTTCCTGACACATCAGTAAAAAGACGCTCATTGGTAACCATATGTTTTCCACCTAATACAGCATGCCATATTAATCTCTTCAGTTCTCCACCAACACCATCGACACTACCCTTCCCATGACCTCTAGCTGGAAAGTTCCATGTTAACAGAACTTTGAACTCTTCCTGAAGGCAAGTTAAATTACACAGGGAATAATGCTGTTTAAAAAGGCTTGCTGTACCATCTGAAAAATGTTAATGGTTGAGAACTTTGGATAAGTTTTCCTGATCTGAGAAACCAGCCTTCAAAGGAATGTGTAGACAGCATATTTGTCATGTGATATTTTGTCACTGAAATTTACATGACTTCGTACCATTCCAGGACTTATCCAGACAACAGCTTTGAAGATTGCAATCTGTTGGGAGTTACAACATGCCAATCAAATTTAATTTTGAAATCTGGCAGTGTAATTTTTGGCAAAATTAATCTGCGCTACTATTTCTTTGCCATCTACAGCACCTTTCTTCTCTTGAAAATATCTACGCTAAGGTTTTACCAAGAAGCAATATTTTAAAAGCTGGGGTATTTTTTCAATAAGTTCAAATGCTTCACAGACAGTGTTCTTCTTAAGAACTTTTTCAATTTTTCCATCAATGAGGTTCCAAACAAACCAAGCTAATTCATTTGTATCATCTGTTAAGATATTATGTTGAGTGAGCAGATTTCTGATGCCACAACTATCGCATGTGCTTGACATTCAGTTATTTTCAGGATTGCATACTAATGTACTGATTAGTTGTGGTGATGTTTTAAGAATATCCTCCTCATACTCGCACAGTCAACAGTAAATTGATGTTCTCATGATAGCAACACAAGAAGCTGTGGTGAGACATTTCACTGACTGAAAGGACAAATTTGGGTTGCAATGAAAAGAATTCTGATTTCCCACTTTCTTATCAGAGTTTTCCTTTTAATATCCGATATGCCTCTGTAATAGTGAGTACATAAATCTCTTCTGGTTTTTTCTTCATTCTCTCTTACTGTAACAGCATTCTTTTTCCCCAGAAGCTTGCAGTGATGTATTGTTCCTTTGATAAAATTGCTTAACTAAATCATTAATCTCACACAGTGTAGTTTATAAGATATATGCCTGCAGTACACTACCTGCAAAGGCATAACCTACATACTTTAAAATATACAGTGCACTTATAAAGTAAGTGTTTCTCAGAATCTATATCTTTTTCACTATAAGCTGAAAGGAGAAGTAAACAAAACTTAAATGTATCACTCCACCAAGCACATGGCAGTACCAGTGGAGGATGACGGGAACTCAGTACCCGTGAGAGGAAATTACTTCAGTCAGAATGCGAATACAGTATATTGCACCGCTTGGGGATCATTAGCTTTTAAACACTGTATGTCTTGTTCCTACATTTTGCCTTACATCCTAAACTTACAACGCATAATACTAAGAAAAATAAACTAAATTCAGCTTTATTTATGTAGACAAATAAAAGTTGTACCTGAAAGTTTTGCATCTGTGATTAAAGGTACTGGATTAAACTGTTCTTAACTTCAGACTTTAGAAATCATTAATTTAATGACTAATATCAGTATACCACCTTTGCTTTAACCTTTTATGAGTCAACAAGTTAAATAATGATTAGCACTCTAGGTTAAAATACAACAGAAAACAAATGCAACCCAAGCTATCTGAGCAACAATTCTGCATCACTAACAAAGAAGTTCAATTATTGCTTTAACAATGGCCAACCATATTCATTGTCAATTAAAGGTGGGTACTTTTCACAGAATTTGTTAAAAGCATTTAACACAATTGTCTTCTTTCCATTTCCTGCGTTTATGTTTTTCACAGTGGCAGAAGATTCTCAGCCGGAAACCGGAAACAAACTGCAGTGCCTGCGCGTGGCCTCTTAAACCCTTTAATGTAACGGTTTATTTAGTTATAAGTGAATCTGAACAAACACATTTAGTTTCATAAATGTAACTGCTCACAATAATGAGTGTTTTAAATTTATCTGCATGAGAATAACCAAAAAATGTTACGATCTGAACCGAACTGTTTTTTGTAGAGGAAGAGATGACATGCTAAGCAGGAAAGGTTGTAGTTTGCCCACTAGACACTGAGGTGCTGTCTTGTCACATGGTTTTGTTTACTTCTCCTTTCAGCTTATAGTGAAAAAGGTTTAAATTAAAACATGCTATGTTGAACTTACTGATGGACATATGCATGTCTGGACGGAATGGGACAATTATTAAAAGCTTTCTTCAGTGTTATGTTTCTGTGTTATTTTAGCATAGGGTGCTGTTGGGTGTTTATCACATAAAGCTCACTAATCATAATAAATATTAATTGTTTGAAAATAATACAAAAAATTACGCTTTTCGTGACAGAATGGGGCATTTAAACAATGATAATTAAAGTTCAAATGTGAGGTATAATATGAAGCTTCAGTGACCAATAAATTAAATGTAAATCTAGCTAAAGATTCTATATGTAAGTAAAAATCATACACTTCAGAAACCTTTCTAAAATATAGCTGCCCAAACACTTCTTTCAACATTTGTTGTCACCTTGCAGTAAAATCACAATAATAGAGAGGTAACAATGTTTCCACTTGTTTACACCATTACTCACAGCTGGGCATATTTTACTTCAAATTTAATGCCTATCAATCTTGACTTATAAAAAAAATAATTGTGCATCTTGGTTTAAGTTTTCATGGAATAACCCAATACAACATCTTAACCTCCAAGAGTTTTAAAATTGTCATTATTTAATGAAAAAGTAACTCAAAATTTATGTCTCCATTCTGCCTACTTCTTCTTGTAATATATGTATATCTTAAGTTAATTGGAGGGCACAAAATACAGTGGATAAGTGCAAGGCACTTAAATCTGACATCGTATCTATTTTTAATACATCGGCTAAACTGCAAGTTTGTCGAACATATCCCAAATATTCAAGTTAGAGACAAATTTTGTCCGGGTAATTTTTAGCCTGTTAAACATGCCAGATTATCATTTTGGGTTTTTGTAATATGACGTCATCGAGCCATTTTAATTTAAAGGAGTACGGCATTCGGATAAATAATTAAACATGGAGAGTAATGATATAAGCCACAAGAGCATACTTACTTTCCAAGTCGAGTTTCGCGAGTTTATATAATCAATAAACTCCTCTGAGAGTGGATCAAATGCTGGTTCTGGAAGATTTACCACGTAAAAACAGTAAGAAATAGTAATTAGAGAAATAAAAAAGAGCCAAATACTAAAACACTTCATGGCTTCCTGTGTTTCTGTTTCACTGAAATTTGTTCGCCTCAAAACTCTCTCAAGTCCACCTCAAGTCTTAACAGCTCAGCACGGTCCAAACAGTATTAAAGTAGACACAGCCTGCCCTGAGGTTTAGTAATATACATAAGCACCATATACCATACCACAGATCTATGAACTTCTTTGTTCACTTTCAATGATTCAGCGTCATGTGATTAATAGGGATGCATGTGATCCTAACCACAACACAAACAGATGACACAGTTCAGGAACAGACCATGCGTCAGTCGGAAACGTCGGAAATCTGTGGTCGGACCTGTTGCCAACTCAAACCAGAATAGAGAGTGATGAAAACATGCATAATACATAAGTATCAACCCTGTTTTAAAATCTGCACATTCTATCACGGTAGAATTATAAATAATGTGATAAAATTCTCTCTCTCTCTCCTCTTCTCTTTTTATTTCAAATAGAACGGATTAAAGACTAAACAACAGTATTAAAAAAAAAGTATGCTACATTCACACGACTTTCTCTAGCCACTGATTTATTTTTAAGGCTTCTACACACTACTCTTGCAAAAGCTCACTACTTTGTACCGCTGTATCATGAATCTAGTAAGTTTCGATATCGAAATTTCAGCGGAAATACAGGTTTTGAGGCTCCTAGAATAAAAAAGAAACAATTTTAGAAAAACATGTCCGATCGCGCGCGTCTCTCTCTCTCTCTCTCTCTCTCTCTCTCTCTCTCTCTCTCTCTCTCTCTCTCTCTCTCTCTCTCTCTCTCGTGTGTGTGTATGCATATTTATGAATAGCATAACTCAAAAACAAAAAATAGGTTAAATACCAGACTTGATATTTATATTTAGAATTTTCCAACGATACGACATGAAGGTTTTCAAGAAAATCCTTCCGCCCCGAACTACCCTTTACGTGGAATTTTTTTTTAATTTTTACTAAAATAATATATGTGTAAAATAAAGACATAATATATGACAAATAAAATGTGTAAGTATCCTAAATTGTCTACCTACGGTCTGTGAAGTCCTCTTCATTCCAAATGAATTTTGTATAACTTGTAAACCGTAAGAGATTCACAAAAACTTATTAGACAGATTTAGATCTCCTTAAAATACACCATTTATGTAGGTAGGTATATAACCACTCTTTACTTTCTCTAAAGTTACCATTAGTAGGCAGAAGTGTTGCATTCCATCCAAAAATTTCCATATCAAGTACACGGTTTGAGGTTCCATGAATTCAAAAAACGTATACTTAGAAAAACGCCCTCCTGAGCGCGTGTCTGTCTGTCTGTCTGTCTGTCTGTCTGTCTGTCTGTCTGTCTGTCTGTGAGCAGCATGACTCAAAAACGAAAAGTCAGTAAAATACCAAACTTGCTATTTAAGTTCAGCATTTTCCAAGGATGTCACACGAAGATTTTCAAGAAAATCCCCCCTCACTCCAAACTATCCTTTAGATGGAAATTTGTTTCTTATTTAATATTTTATGAAATATTGCCCAAACGATTTCGATTAAAATACGATATGTTCAAGGCGTTTGCATGGCAAATAAAATGTATGTTTTAAAGTTTCTGTGAGACTGTGAAGATGCTGTAAGTCCTCTTCATTCTGAATTAATTTTGTATTCGTAACTTGTAAACCGCAAGGGATGGGCATAATCTTACTAAAATGATGTAAATCTTGTTAAAACACATAATTTATGTGAAATAAAAAGTTTGGAGCAGTAAGTATTTCCGAAATATGCTTTGTTATCGGTTTGAATTTTTAAATACATATATTGTTTTCAAGTGATCAGTTGCTTTTCGTTTTTTTCTAGTGGTCATACAAAGAGTTTCAAAGTCATCATATAGCGATCCGGTTTTTAAACGTTTGACTATCGTTATAGCCTACTACGAAATGTGCAAATGAAATGCATAATGAAAGTTTATCTGGATTAATAAGCAGTGGATGGAAGAATAAGCTTTTGTAAGAATAGTTTGTATAAGACGGAGTGGAGAAAGCCAGCAAATACAACACATCAACATTTGTTCGACTGTTAAGATGCTATTTGTCTCTCTCTCTCTCTCTTTCTCTCTCTCTCTTCCACCCGTGAACATGCAAAGAGAACGGGATTTCAATGTCATCACATTAAGACTCGCTTTTAAAATATTTGAATATTGTTTAAGGGCCTGTACTACGATCGCCAGATAAAGCGTTAGATATGATATAGCTGCAGTTCACCAATCTGAAAGATAAAAGCTTTCTCCTGTACTACCAGCGGATTTCAGCTATAGTATTGATATCTACAAGTTCTAGTAACATTTTTGTATAGCAAAACGGCTAGGTTTATATTATCACATGGTGATATTTAAGGGAAATGCAGTGGCATAGATAAGGGAGGTGTCCAGGGTCTCCAGGCATCCCCAAAATGTATTAAAAAACCGAAAAGAATAAAAATGTAAGCAAAACTCACCGAGCAAGATGGTTCCGCTGCATCGTGTGAGGTTCTCATTCGGGGGTCCCGGGTTCCATTCTCGTTGGCCGCCCACTCTGCCCATGGGTTTTTCGTGGTTTTCCCGGGATGACAAAGGCGAATGCTCGAGTGGTGTATTCTATCACGACCTCCTATCTCCCCCATTTCTTGGTGAATATAGTGTTGAATATTATATTAAAGTAATAACATTTTAATAGTAAGCAAAGTAAAAATAGCTTAAATTAAGACTAAATAAATAAATTACACACATAAATGCAGAACTCGTAAAGAAATATAAAAGATGGAATATATTCGTACTGGATAATCAGCATGTTTTAATGCCCGATACCGTAGATAATATTAGATCTAGAATAACTAGTTTAGTTAGGGGTAATAGCTGGTTTCCAGTAACTTGTTTTTACAGGCTTCCAGCAGTCAGAAATTAGTTAAAATATGGGTGCATTATTTAAGTGTTAATAATTTTCATTTTAATATTACTCTTATAAGTTTGTTTTGTTTTTATCTAGTTATAAGTGAAATCTTTAAAATGATAATGTATGATGTATATATGTTTTTTGGTAAATGAGGAATAAAGTATAATGGTTTCCAATGCACGTCCCGGTATAGAAAACCAGTTACCGGGACGGAGTATTTCAGAATTTAATTATTTATTTATCTTTCCCCAATTTCCTCCCGTTTCATCTCCCATTCATGTTTCAGGCTGTCTCCGGGACTGTGGTTCGGTTGGTGTCGGGCACATGGCGCAGAGGCTTGCGCCTTGGAAATGTTTCACGGGTCCTACTGAAGCGACGTCTCCGAGAGGCCCTCACTTAGTCCGGTGATCAAACCTGGAACTATTAGGTAATTCTGTGCGTCTCTGTCCACTTGCGCAGGATTCGCTCTGCAACCCGTGTGTCTACTGCGGTTTCCTCGTCTCACCCGTTTCTTCCGGAGGGGTACGTACAATAGCCCATGAGGATTGCAGTGCTAGGTGTCCCCTCCGCTCACTAGTCCAATCTAAGCAAAAATCACAATTGCAAATAAGACTAAAGCAATAGTGTAGCCACTGCTAAATTTTGGTTATAAACATCAATATATATATATATATATATATATATATATATATATATATATATATATACACGAATATATAGTATCTTGATGTTTATAACCATAAAAAGGATGAGAAAGAACAAACAAAGATCCTTGACGATGATACGTAAAACTATTCGACATACATCATAAGCAAGTAATTTATTATGATACTACAAACACAATTTCTTGATGCAATAAAATAGTGATATCAACGTAGACCATAATACAAGATTTACCATTTAATTGTACATTTAGGCTTCTTATCTCTACATTGAGTTGATTTAGCCCCTAGGATCCAAAAAGCTCAAAATCTGTGGTTGCCGAGCTCTTGGGCCCTAAATATAGCTTAAAATTCATACCTACAATTATTTAACTAATTTCTTCCTCTTGCTTACTAACTTTCCTCGGCCATTTGGCTTTTACCCTACCTAAAAGGTTACCTACTTCTATTCAGGCGCGGCTCGCCAATATGTGCTACACTGCTACAGCACTATGGTTATTTTGCTGAAAATAGTGCTCTATCACGTGTTAAGCATATATCCAATTATTGCGTATTTCCTTTCACTTTCATAATGTTTACTGCTATCATATTTGCCGCACACTAACATTGGTGTCTTATCATTAGGGACAGAAATTATACGCAAAAGCATATTATTTTTCTGTTGTCAGAAAATATGCTCAGTGAGCGAATTAATTTCTAACAATCTAAATAAGATTTTAATGTGCATATAATGTCATATTTTACGTGTTTTTATTGTGCATAATATTTCGGTATTTTTCAAATAATTCTGCGCATTTCCTCGTTTTATATATATTTAATATTTGTATTTTGTTTCTTACGAATGTGGTGCAGATACAAATACGAGTCAGTCTTGAAACTTCGCAACACAGATAGACACTTGAACGCATAAGCGACGTCTCTCGTCAATGACGACTGGTCCTATCCAAAAATCCCCGCTTTATCTGGTTGGTTTCATCATCCTAGCGGATAAATAAAGGAGGGTGTTAAGGGATTCTCAGAATTGTTTTCAACTGTGGTTGTTATACGTAATATAATATTTAACTTAGTTTCAACTTCATTGTTTAGTGCCACTTGATTTACAATAAAATGAATCTTTCTAACTTACACATTAAAGGGATGAATCTCAAAACATTAAAGTATTACTTAAAAGTTTTAGAAATTCACTTCCAAAAGTTGACAGCTGGTTCACAAATCACAATCGTTCCACAGTTGAGACTTTGGTGTTCTGTGAATTGAAAGTTGAAGTAATTCAATTCAATGATGCGTGCCTTCTGTATGTGAAGTTTTCGTTTTCATGGAATAATGACTAAAGTAAAACTGAGTGACAAAGTTAGGTTACAGAGATATCAAAGTTTAAAATGTTCCTTAAACAAAAAAGTTGGAAAGAAGTATAAGAAACCGAGACAGCAAATGAAACGTATGATTCGTGCAAAAAGGAATGGAATATATGCCGGTAAAAAAGTTAAAGTAAAAAATAGTAAAGATAGTATAAATATGGGATGGATAACAAAAGGGATAAAAAGCTCATGGGAAAGAATGAAGTTCTTAAATTCCATAATACACCCAAATATAAATGAGAAATATAGGGATTATATAACAAGGTATAACAATATTTTCAAAAGTGTAGTAGAAAATGCAAAAAGGCAATACAGTAGGGAATTGATACAGAAATCTGAAAATAAAACAAAAAAATATGGCATATGGTAAATATAATCCATAACCAAAGCAAAACATAAACATATGGAAAATTTAGTCATAAAAAATCAAGGTAAAGAAATAAAAGACACAAAGAAAATTTGTGAACCTTTTAATGAATATTATGTAAATATAGCAGCAGAATTAAATTTAAATAAACAAACATACATAAAACATTAGTCTAAACAAACAAACAAGCAAATTAAATAGTATGACAGTCTTCGAATTGTCAGAAGAAAGTGTAAAAAATGAAATAAAGAAGTTAAAGTCAAAGAAATCAAATGGCCTAGACGAAATCTCGAATTTGTTACTAAAACACATAAAGCAAGAAATTAGCAAAATCCTAACACACATTATAAATATATCGTTAACGCAAGGCATTTTTCCAGATATGCAAAAGAAGGTAATAGTTAGGCCAATATTTAAACATAAGGGAAGTATTAAAAGATATAGAAAATTATAGGCCAATTACTCTATGTTCTGCGATATCAAAAGTAATGGAAGGTTTATATATAATACAGTTGCAAAGTTATCTTAAAAACCTAGATGTTGTATCAAAATGGCAATATGGATTTCAAAAGCACAAGTCAGCCATAAATGCGATTGTAAAGGCAAATAATATAATTGTAAATGCAATAAATGACCATGAATCAGTGGTGGCTATCTTCATAGATTTGTCAAAGGCCTTTGATTGTATGAA
Organism: Deroplatys truncata; assembly: GCA_030765065.1. Classification (NCBI taxonomy): domain Eukaryota; kingdom Metazoa; phylum Arthropoda; class Insecta; order Mantodea; family Mantidae; genus Deroplatys; species Deroplatys truncata. Next base: position 241,442,291 of record CM060975.1, on the reverse strand, counting down.
TATAAAAATATTACTAAATACATTAGAAACATGTGGTATTCGAGGTTTGACGCTGGATTGGATATCAACATATCTGGAACATCGAACACAACGTGTCGAAATAAATAATCTAAATACAAATGGTGTCATAAAAAAAATAAAGCCAGATTTCAAAATAATAAAACAAGGGTTCCCGTAAGGTTCAAAATTGGGGCCATTTTTATTTCTTATATATATATATATATATATATATATATATATATATATATATGCAATTTTTGAGGTGACACAAGAAAATGGAGGCATCGCAAGATATACAGACGACATGACTGTCATAATTAAAGGTCAAACAGCAAAAGAGGTTGAAATTAGAGGAAATTAAATTTTAAAAATTATAAAACAATATTATGCTAAATTAGATATGATAACAAATACACAAAATACAGCATGTATTAACTTTAAATTAGCAAAACTTAACCCGAGTATCATTAAACTAAGTATAGATGGGGAAAACATATCAGAAATAAAGTGCACTAATTTTCTGGAGTAATAATTGATAAACATTTATATTAGCAATCTCATGTAACATCAATCAGAAAAAAGATAAATAAGGGCAGTAATGTAATGAGACAATTAACTAAAATAATGGACAATGAAACAGGTCTATTATGATTTTATATATTCGCACGTAGCATACGGAATTACGTTATGGGGACATATTACAGCAAGAGAAATGGATAAAGTCTTTAAACTGCAAAAGAGCCATTAGAATAATAAGCAAAATGGAAAACAAACAAACTTGCAGGGGGGAGTTTAAGAATCAAAACTTGTTAACAGTGCATAAAACTGTGATAAATATAAATATGCAAAAAAACTCCAGTGTACATAACCATAATTTAAGAAACAATGACGATTCCTATAGAATAACATTAAGGGGAACTTTAAATAATCGTGCCATAGAAGTTAGAGGAAGAGAATTATTCAATAAATTACCTAGAGAAATAAAGAACATAAGCCAGCCAAATGTAATGATGAAAACAATAAAGGAATACTTAATAGAAAATGGATTTTATAGTATAGATGAATTTAGACATGGTAAAGCAATGTAAAGCGAAAATGATATTTAAGGTAAACTTAATGTAAATTCAATGTAAAAGAATAATTGATACTTAAGGTAAACATGTTAATGAAAAGTAATGTAAAATTATAAGCTGCACTTGTTAAATTATTTTATATTTGTAATTGGATGTGTCCTTTAAATGCATTTTAAAAGGATGATATTAAACATCAACGCAAAAAAAAAGCATATCACCGCGAATTTGAAACAGATTTGTGAACTACTGATGGTACAATTTTTTATTCCGGAGATTGTGAGAAAGCAGTTAGTAGTGAAAAGAGTTTTCTAGTACTTCAGTATTTGAATACTAATAAACACAAATATAATATCAAACTTAAATCCATAAAATGTGTCCCTGTTCAAAAATTAAGTGACTTTTCAGGCAGTGATTTTTCACAGGTCTCCTTTCATTTGTGAAAAGCATTTTAACGGCAGAAATTCCATTGTGGAAACTCAATAATTACACGCTCAGAACTTCCATTGAGCAGTATACTAAATGTAAAGTGCCGGATCAATCTACTCTTCGTAAACATTATGTGGAGCGGTGTTACAATCTTACAGTTCAGAATATTAGAGAACGGACTGGAGATAATTTTGTGTGGGTGTCAATCGATGAAATACAAGACAATGAAGGAGGTTTATTGCAAATTTTATTGTTGGGTCTCTCCATAAAAACGAAACAATCTCCCCATTTCTCCTTGCGATAGAACTTGATGCAACAAATAGCTCTTCCATATCCAAATTGTTTATCGATTCATTGAACTTTCTGTGGTCATAAAAACGAACCAATCTCCCCATTTCTCCTTGCGCTAGAACTTGATGCAAAAATTGCTCTTCCATATCCAAATTGTTTATCGATTTATTGAACTTTCTGTAGCCAGATCGTATTCATTACGAGCGTGTATTGCTTTTTGTGACTGATGCCACGAGTTACACGATAAAAGCTGGCACTGCTCTTAAAGCTATATTTTCAATATGATACATTTGAGTTGTCTTGCGCATGGATTACATCGGATTGCAGAAATAATTCTTGCAAATTTCCAACTTGTAGATAAGCTGGTATCTTCTGTAAAGAAGGTATTTGTTAAAGCACCATATAGAAAACAAGCTTTTAATGCAACAGCACCGAATGTCCCACTAACACCAGAGCCAGTTACAATGCGCGGGAAACATGGTTATGTGCAGTTCTCTATTACAGCGAACATTTGAAAATAGAATGTAGCGGATACCTTTTATCCCCAAAACTCTGCATTAATTAAAATTGTCAAGATATATTAAAGAACAAAGAAGTAGACATTAACCTTTCTTTTTTATATATATATATATATATATATATATATATATATATATATGCACATTTCTTTCATCTTTCATCAGCCATAACTTCTTTGGAAACTAACAAAACTAAGTTGTACCAGTCGTTATGTGCTTTCAAAACCACAATCTCTAAATTGAATTCGGTACCTGGAAGCACTGGCAATGTAATGAAGGAAAACGTAAGTAGCATTGTTTTAAAAATCCAGGATATGAACAAATGTGTGAGAATGAAGAAATTCTAACAGGAAAACATTCCCAGATGTCTAGTGAGATGCCACTAAAGGTTGATAAAATAGTAGCTTCTGTGTATGCACCTCCATCTTCCTGTGAGATGGTGAGAAGTTTCTTCCCGCTATTAGGATATCTTAAGCAGCAATAGGAGGCGGCTAACAATGGAAAATGGAAAACATTGGTGGTCATAAATTGCAACAGAAAAGAAGTTGAGACTGTGGAGAACTGTAAGTATGAGTACCCATGCTGTTTTTTCTTTCTTATTTAAGGAAAATATATAGTAACTCCTTAAAAACTAAGGTAAAGTTTGCCAGGTTAAATAATTCGTCTGGTTTTCGCAATGCTTTAATTTTCAGATTTCTTATAAATTGTCTTAAATTTTCATTTTTTGTCTTAATAATAATGTTTTAATATTTTCTATGGCCATAGTTATGTGTATATTTTGGGAGTTTTCACTGCATAAATGCATGCATATTGAAGAGATTATTAGAACATATAATTCCTGTCCCTACTCATCATGTACAAATGTGATACATGCCTCACATATGCGTGATCGGTGCTACACAGATCTTCAGTTCGTTGGCGGGAATGCAGGCCAATCCGTGTACGTGACACATCAATGTGCTACTTGAAATCTCTTCTCCTATTGACTGCATTTACCTAGAATTGTGCTAACTTCGACAGGAGTACAAAAGCGTCCCTGGTTCATGCTGTAGTATAACCACTGTCATATATGTGATGCTGATACAAGTAGCTTTGCTGCCGTGCTTGATAACAGCGACAATAGATCTTGTATGGCAGCAACGTAGCTCAGAAAGATTAAAGCTCTCTGGAGACGCACATGTGGAACTGATATAATTTTAACTGATGGCCCCACTTGTTTTTGATAACAACAAATAATCGCAAAATATTCGATTCAGCTAAAAAGACTCAAGTTACGTCCGATAGTAATAGTTCTGTAGTGTGTGCTAGCATGAATTCAGTGAGCGGTATGATAAATTATCCTTTCTCTAGGACCCTAGCTGAAAAAGTCCAGGTGAAGAAGCTAGGGAGGAAAACTATTCTAAGCATTACGCAATCTGCAGAAGGATGGATAGATAATTACTGCATTATGCGGATTAACCCCAAAATATACGAGCATGGATGTATATGTGGATACCAAGAAAGAAATGCCCTTTTCTGTTTTGCATGCTTGATCTTAGGAAACAGTGATTCTTGGAGTACGACGTGAGTGACAGAGCTAGAAATATTAATGTTATTATTAAAAATCATTAATAAATGTGAAACATTTAAACGTTCTAGATTTAAGTGCTTTAGGCAATATACATATTGAAACTAAATTACGCCGTACTTATAAAGAGAAATGAAGCTGAAACATAGCCAGCAAGTTGAAGATAAACCAGATATGTGTTGTCGCGCATAATTGACTACATAAGGTTTTGTAGTGCGTTTGACCTGGCTTAAGAGGACATAATGAGACTGAATCTTCTGAAAATTCTGGCGTGTTCTTAGGATGGATAGATGTAGTAAGTAATGTTGACAGTGCTGAGAAAGAGCACATGGATTCAAACCATACTTTCAAAGGGACCTCCAAAACCACCCAGAACGAACTCCTGAATTGTATGCTAGAGGTTTGTCATGAGGTGATTGCGGAGGTAATGAAAGAAGCTGAGTTTGTGGCTACCGTGGCAGATGAAACCACAGATGTATCGCATCAGTCGTAGCTTGCATTAGTGTTTAGGTACGAGAAAAATTATTTTCTATATGAGAGATTTTAAATTCCTTTCAAACTGGAGGGGCAAAATTCAGAGGCAATTTAGTGCTTAATGAATTATTCAGAGACAACCCTCATAAACCCATTACCCAACCTTATGATGGAGCCACGATAATGAGTGGTGCAGTTGGAGGAGTACAAGCTAAAGTCCAAACTCAATTTCCAAATGGGCAGTACATTCACTGTTACGCACATCGGTTGAATTTAGAGATGGAACGTGCAGCTTTACAGAATAAGCCTGCCAGAGTATTTTTTTAACTTGTTGGCCTTTCCTGCATTTTTCTCAAGATCCCCACAGCGTTTATTCGCCCTAGACTCTGCGGTGACCAGAAGAGCTCCTGGGATTCTACAACGAGGTGGCATTTTAGATCCAGAACTGTGAATGTAGTGTATGAAAATGAAGTATGGCTACACTATTTTTGGCTTGGAAAATTCTGCCCATGATAAGACATGCCTGGAAGACACTGGACTTTGGCGTTATTTAGAAGATACAAAATGTCATTCTTGGTTGAAATTCTTTCACACAGTAATGCTAAATGTTGATATGCTTTATAATCAGCTGCAGTTGAGATCAACTGACGCAATTAAAGTAGAAAATGACGTGTCTTCATTCATTCAGTGCATGTGTTATATTCCAGAAGCAGCCGAAGGTATTATTATGTTTCCATCTGGATCAACGAGAAATGTCAGAAGTCAGAGACTCTAAAAGGAGAAGGCAAAGAAGTGAGCGATCGCATTTTTTAGGAAACTAGACGTTTTCTATCCTTGAGTCATCTCGATGCAGCAAAACTGTTAAACTGTAAATTATTTGGCAGGTTTTTAAATCAGTTTTCCGAGTGAAATTCAAACTGCTGTGGACACATAATACTGAACAAGAAAATGCTGAAACCACAGCTGAGCGTTCTGTATGCAAGACCTGACTTAAGAAATATTGATGGTACTGTGCAATTATTGCAATACATAATCTCTAATAGCTTTGAAAGTTCATTTCCTGAAGTGATTACTTTCTAAAAAGTTTGATCATAACGCCAATGACCAATGTTGAGTCAGATAATGATTTTCGTGCTTAAAACTCGCAAAAACGTTCTTGAGAAACACCTTGTAGCAAGATCGTCTTACTGCTCTGGTAATCTTATCCATGGAGTAGAGCATCGTTTCTATGATGGAGTGATTGATAAGTTCTGCAGTAGGAAGAAGTTTCATGTGGACTACATATTTTGCCACTAGGTAAGACTATATGTAAAAATGTGTACACACTGTATGGTATTGTAGGCCGCCACTGCTTCCAATGTGTTTTTTTATCGATTTTACGTTCATAAGGGTTTTGCCATGAATTTCTTTTGGTATATTTGTCCACCCCTTTTGTCAATTCACTGCCTGAGTATCTTAGTTTCCTCACATTCCAAAAATATGTGCCAATTACCGTCTTTCATATTGGGGCATTTCTCTGGATTGCTCCCTATTCTTAGGCTTTCAACTTTATCACCCTAGTTCTAGCCCATGCAAAACCTTCTATCGCTGAATTGTCACATATATCAACGTAATCTTCCCTGCCGTCCTCCGTGATGGAGTGGTTACCTCTAGTTCACGAGATCGCGGGTTCAAACTCGGCGGAGAGCGATGGATGTTTTTGGACGTAAAAATCCTTAGCATGGCTTCCTTCGAAAGCGAAGTAAAGCCGGTGGTTCCGTGTCGTAGATTTACGGCACGTCAAAGAACCTCAAGCCTGATAAAAAGGCCTCTGAGCAAAATTTTCGGTCTTTCACGCCCAATATAGAATGGGACGCTAGGAACCATAGCAGTTAAAGAGCGTACATAAATGAAACTCAATTTAATTTAATTTGTAATATTTCCTGCTCCAGTCCACTTCAATTTGTCTATAAGTTCCCAAGGAACTTTTGAAATTAAAACATGCGAATATTTCTTATTTTTCAATATCTTCCAATCTCAATCTAATGCTACCATTTTGTGGCTTTTCTCCCCACATATCTCCCAAACCATTCTTCAGCATAACTTCCATTATCTTATTGAGTCAAGTATCTCTTTTTTATTAAGTCTTTCCAGTACAATCAAACACTGATATAGAACATTATGCTCATCTAGCTTTCTTATTCTGGTCCAATACTTCAAGACTCTTTCCGCTATTTTTCCTCTAATTCCAATTCTTCCTACTTCTGCCACTCCATTGGTTGAAGCTGTTGGCAACCCAAAAATGTGTTTCCAGAAGTTATTATCTATCATATCTATATTGTCCTTCCTCCAACATTTCTCTAACCATTTTATTTTCATCCCTGGTATTTTGTCCATACATGTTTTTATAGCTTGTAATACAAGTTTTCCTTTAGCTAGGACCATTTTCTTCTGATCGCTCCAGATATCCCTACTATTTAATCTTACTCCTAAATAATCTAACTTATTAACTACCTCAACTTCTGTTCCTTGGCGGTGCCACCTCTCATCTCTATTTAATTGTTTCCTTTTTTTAAATACCATAATTTTTGTTTTACTTACATTTATTCTTACACCATTCTTGCAAATTCTATCTATTGCGATGATTGATTTAAGTATTACAAAATTGGATATAGACCCTACCACTAAATATTTTGCGAATAAAAGCCTGGTATTTCATCGTTATTAATTTTTGGCGCATGTATGTTCTTCACGTTAATTGCCGCAATAATGTCGTCTATAAACAAATTAAACAATACAGGACTTAACCTACAGCCTTATCTTAGACACATATTATTTTGAATACTTTTAATTACTTTATTATTGGTAATTTTAATACATAAATCATTGTTAGCGTACATTCTTTGTAAAATGAATAAAACTAACGCTCATTCCTTACTTACTCAGTTTGAACCATAGTGCTTCCCGATCAATTGTATCAAAAACCTTTTTAAAATCCACAAATAACATGAACAATCTCCCTCCTTTTTGTGCTAAGTACTTACTTACCAGCGTAGTTATTGCAAAAATGTTACATACTGTTTTTTGTTTTGTCTATAGCTTGCTTGAAACTCAGAAAATGTTCCCCCTTCTGCCCATGTTTTGACCCTTTCGCTTAAACCCCCGTATATAAAATTAAATCGAGTTTTATTTATGCACGCTCTACAACTACCCTGGTCTTCTACACTATCTTGACTTATTTCCCAGCTCCTCCTTAAATGCTTCAGCTTTATCTTCCCCCATTTATATGCTTGAATTACAATTCCTTCTTGTTCTAATACCTTTTCCTTCTTCTTATTTGTACACTGAAATATCATTCTTATTGGGAAATGATTACTAGAACTAGCTATATTCATCACCTCAAAATCGCTAAAATATTCATCAGTATAGAATATAATCTATAAAACTCTGGCCATTTCTGCTTACAAATGTGTAATCCCTTTCGTCATCTTTTATTATACAACACCAAATTGAACTCATAGAATTCTATAAGTTTCTTGCCTTTGCTATTCGTACATTCAGCGCTGCTCTTCCTTTTCACTGTTCCTCTCACATTACAGTCTAACACATTTTCAAAATCTATTAACTGGATTTGACTTTTACCACCTGTTACATTAAAGTCACCCATTATGTTAAAACCTTTGTATAAGTGCCTATTTAGTAATTCCTCCATATTCTGTCTTAACTTATTTAATACAAGTGGATCATAGAATTCCGAGGAAGTTGGTGAGTTATATACTACTGCAATACAAACACCTTCTTTCTCTCATAAACCATTTATAACATACCACAGAACTGCTTTATCACCTAAATCCTTATTTGTGTATTATTTCTAACTAACATACCTACACCTCTTGACACGATTTTTATGTTTTCTTTTACTCCCACGTTTTCCATAAAAATCATATCACTTATCAACCACTCGCATTACATTCCTACGTTTAAAATTCGCGCAGTTACTCCGGTCTTTAATTTTCCTCACCAGCATTCCATGTCCCGTAATATAAACACCAGTTCCTTTCTCTATTCAGATCCCTTTCTCGCAAATCCAAGTTGAGGTAATTTCTTATTACTCCTTATCATCCTATCGGTAGCTGTTCTCTCATCCGCATAATCCTCCACATTAATAATAGTGCCTCCTAGTGACGATACCACGCTAAGCACAGTGTCCTTCCATACGTAAATCCTCGCAGCTGCTCCCAAGGCCAATCTACACGTGTCTTCAACCATCTGTTTGACTGGCGCTACCTGTTTGGCTGGTGATCTATTCCTTGTTGGTGACGCATGCTCTTGCTTTCCCTCTTCTCCTCCTCCATTCTCCCTCTCATAGTGCCAACGCTTGGTATCCCTTCTTTAGACATCTCGTGTATTTTACCGCTACGTGCCTGATCAGCCGTTTCTGACATAAGTATCATATTCGACTGACACATATCCTGTTTTCTTCCATCAATATACAGGCCAAGACCCCTTACGAAAGCTTTTTCTCATCCGGCCGTTGCAATTTTGATTTCTCTAGGTAACATATTTCTTGTATCTCTATCTTTCTTACCATAATCTAGCTCTATAAATATGTTTGTCCCCTTTAATTTTCTGATGTTTGATAGAATGACATACATAAAAGAAACGCAGACAATACAAACACTATAGATGTATCAGACTGCACGAAAAAGTCCTTCAGAATAAGAGGAACATAAGCACACGTAAACAAACAGGCGGCGGGAGTAATACTAAACTGTCAGTGTAATAATATTTTAATATGATCAACAGTTTGAGTGTAGATGTACAGTTGGAACGATTTACAAAACGGATTGCTTGTAGTACGCATGCTGATAAAGGTTTAAACACTAATCTCCAATAATTTTAATGAATAGTATTTAAATAAATTATTAAGTAGGTAATAACGCAACTGGATATAACACCATTGGTTACTGTGTGATTTACACTGTCAAATATTTTCAAAGGTTTATATACGAAGGTCATCCAGAAACTAAGTCCCGATGAGCGATAAAGAGAACAACATCATCACTAAGTAAGGGATATTTATTGGAATAATTACCTAGATTCACTGGCTACTTTTCAACATAGCCACCACCATTGTTGAGGCATATATCGTAATGGTGCACCATCGATTGTATGCCCAAGTCATAGGAGTCTGCCGACAATGTCCGGAGCCACGAAGTCACTTCATTCTGCACCTCAGCGTCATTGTGGAAATGTTTTATTGCCTGTAAACACTTCATGAGACGGAAGAAATGGAAATCACTTGGGGCGAGGTCGGGGTTACAGGGTGGATGGTCAAAGATCTCCCATCCAAACTGATTCAACACATTTTGTATGGCATTGGATGTATGGGATCTTGCATTGTCATGCAATAGCGTAATACCTCTTGTCAACATACCACGTCTCCTGTTCTGGATTGCGCCCCTCAGTTTATGCAATATCTGAGAATACCGATCAGCGTTTACGGTCTCCCCTCGAGGTAAAAACTCGCACAGGAGGACACAGCGTCGATCCCAGAAGACAGTGCACATGACTTTTTGACAGAGATTGTATGCTTGAATTTGGTCACCACATGTGAGCCACTATGCCGCCAATGCATTGATTGTTGTTTTGTCTCTGGTGTGGCATACGACATCCATGTTTCATCCCCAGTGACAATATTGTTGTGAAACTTGTCCCCTTTAATTGCGTATCGCTGTAGGAATGTCAATGCTGCGGCCAGACGTTTCGTTTTATGTTCATCAGTCAGTTGCCTTGGCTCCCGCCTTGCACACACTTTGTGAAAACCAGGCACCGGGAGACAATTTCGTGCAAAAGCGAGTGAGACATCTGGGAGAATTGACAAGAGAGTTCTGAAATTGTGAAGTTGTGCACAATTTTTGACGCACACTTTCCATCAGTTCTGGCATCACCAGGGACGGTCGGCCACTACGGTCTTCGTCCTTCAGTGAATTGCCTGCACCATCGTTTTAACATACTGTCGCAATAATGTAGTGTCCATACACGCTGCACAATTGGTGAAGGATATTTTATGGAGATTGCCTTTGAGCGTGCAAAAATCGGATGACTGCACAAACCTTGCAGTTGGCGGGAGACAATATTGGAGCGGCCAATTTCTCCAAGCACTGTGCGATGACCACTGACATCACAAGACTGAAACTAACTAGCGCTTGCAGAAAGCCAACCGAAGTTGCCCGACGAAGTTCGAGCGAATGCCGAAAATAAACGAAAGGGAACGATCTTCCAGTTCAAGGGGGAAGGTGTCGCGACCTCTGCCATGCTGATTGCTGAGGCTTGAAACTAAACTAAGATGGAAGTCAGCTGATAAAATAGCAATGCCGAAAATATAAAAATAAACCAGAATTCTCGTATCAACGAGCAAATGTGTAAATGTAGGAGTTTATAGTGATACCTTATTTAATATTGAGTACCAAATAACGCGCATTCGATGTTTAAAACTGGAACATGACCTGAAAACCTAGTAAGGTAGAAGACAGCTTATGAAGCGAAAGTTTAGTTGGTTTTAATGAAGAATTGAAATATATATAGCGAAAACAAGCTAACCTTAAATATAAACTATACTTAGTATGTTAAGGTGTTAAAATGTGTGTTTGTGCTATTTAGTGTTGAAATGTGTTCAAATTAGGGACTGTATTTCGAAAAGTTTATTTTTATGGATTGCACACTAATATCGTAAAACGAACAAGAGAACTCATGCTCAAAGCGTATGTCTGATGCCTATTTCAATTTTGAATGTGATGTAATGATAATAGTTTGGGATCCATAGTTTGATTTTGGATGTGTATTAGTGTTGTGCTGAAACACTATTTCCTGCTGTTATACCAAATAAATAAATAAATTAGGACATAATGCTCTTTTCATTGCAAAATAACTTAAAGCATTTCATAAACAGAAATTTCTCCATATGTACTGTTATCCTTGGGAATTTTTTTTATCAATCTGGGTAACTCGGTTAAGCGCTGGCCTTGGGAGCATAAATAGTTACATAAAACGTGTGAATTATTTCTACATATCGAAATGTCAGCTACCATATGTATGACAAAACACCCAACTTAAATTATATAAATGTATAATATGTATTGCATGGCAAAATATCTGCTGAAATAGTTATTCTTTTTTAAGTATCTAGATACTTTATTTACATACACCTCATTTGTGAAGTCATAGTGGGAGCTGCCTTGTAAAACAACTTCTTGGTTTCATTACTTGATAGTATTGAGTAATACTATCTCTGTTTTAAATGTTGTCTCATATTCACACTTCTAATTGGGCAGCACTGTGGTCTCTTACAAAAAAAGCCTGATCCTATGGATCAGAGGTGGGATTTTGTGGTAGATAAAATGGCACTTAGAATGAGTGCTCTCTAGTTTTTCGCACCATAATTCCATCAATTGCACCATCTTCATCATTGTCATCCCCCCTCCCACCAGTCTCCAATCTCTGTAAACCTGTGAAGTTAAAAGGGACATTAAAATTAAAAATACTATGGAGGACAGAGAGCAATACATTTAGAAGATGGTGGAGATTGCATATACATAAAACATTAGAACATATAAAACTGGGATGTAACAGATCCATCTGTCCAATTGACATTTTATGTGTAGCCCATTTGCCTCTGTTGCTTAAATTTACCAGTTACACAAGAGTATATGAAATTCCTTCCGAATGAAGAGGACTTCACAAGCTATTCCCAGAAAATTAAAAGTAAACATTTTATTTTTCATGTAAATATCTTGAATACAATGGCATTTTAATAAAAATAGTTTGAGTCATTTTTCAGAAAAAAAAATCGAGAATTCTTCCGTGTAAAGGGTTATTTTGGGTGGGGAATTTTCTTGAAAAGCTTTGTGTCGCATCTTTGGAAGGTACTGAACTTAAACCGATTTGTACTATGTATGTACAAATTCCTGCTTTGAAAGGCATGGCTTTATGTATTCACTTTCAATTGCCAGTCGAAATGCGCGCGCCAACGTTCCACGTTACGTATTTGACCACAGCCAATGGGAGCAAAATGTGCCGGAATGGACTATCTTCCCTCTTGCACTGGAATGCTGTTCGCTTTCGTTCATTTTCGGCATTCGCTCGAACTTTGTCGGGCAAATTCGGGTGAGCTATCTGCAAGCGCTTGTCTGTTCGTTTACCTTCGGGGCGGCTATCTGCAAGTGCTTGTAAGTGTGTTTTATTGACTATTTTGCTGTTCTGTGGCGTGTGTATACATGAAAAAAGTGTGACTGTAAATAAGTTCCTGAAGCCTAGAGACCATAGATAAACGAACAACGAAGAGACGATCGTGTTATTTACAGTTTGCTGTAATTGTGCGTGAATTGCTCTTGGTTTATAGCGTAATTGTGCGTGAATTGCTCTTGGTTTATAGCAGGTACATACATCATGTGTATAATGACAGAATTTCCAGAAAGACGTAGAGGCCCACGCGGTCTATAAATATGAGTCAAAACTGCTGATGCACAGTTTTCAACGCAAGAGGTTTTGGGTAGCCTAAAAGATACTATACGTTTTTGCATTAATTTACAGATATGACTGCTGAGCAAGGCGATTCTGTAAATGAGCAGACAGTTCCACGAGTGCCTGGACCTAATGCTGTCGATATAACACCTGATAAGGATGGAGGTGTCTTAAAGGAAATAATTAAGGAGGGTTCTGGCTTTGACACACCTGCGCCGGGAAGCAAAGTTTCGGTCCATTATGTGGGTACATTGACTAATGGATCGAAATTTGATTCTAGTAGAGATAGAGGGAAGCCTTTCGAGTTTAACCTTGGGAAAGGTAAGATGTGAAGAAAATTGAAATCGGTGTACTATTATTTCACAGGCTAGGGATGCAAGCATGTAAGATATATAAAGTGTAAAAAAGTTAAGGTCCAAACTTCTGTGTACGAACCCCACAAAAAGTGAGTTAAATGGCCTTAAAACGCGATGAAAGTGCGTTTAGCGTATTCGCCATAGCCGAAAAGGTCACCATTATTGCATTAGAGCGATACATTAATAGTTGATTTTGGTTACGTTTGCTACAAGAGTGGTTATGTAACAGTCCAAGAAGGTTCTAACCTCCATGTTCTTTACTGGACGGTTGTATTCTGTGTACGATGATGCAGGAGTATGGGTGCTCAGAGTTGGTATTCTGGAATATTTATTCATCGTTAAAATACTCCATTCCATCACAGAAAATCTGTAATTTTTTGCGACATTATGCTCTAGTTGTGGCCCGCACAGCGATCCCACTGTCCCGCACAGCGATGACGATGATGTATATTACCAACAGTTGTCACTCTATGCAAAACACTAGCTCAACAGATGTCACTCTATGTCACACGCTTGGCTAACACAATACTGCCAACATATGAATAATTGATGCCACCAAAGCGCCGCAACTTCGACCACAGGGCGTAGCCGAGGGATATATAACCTTAGGTTTATGAATTCACGGAAGAGTACGTTTAGGTTACTTTTTTTTTATTTATATAACCTTACGTTTCTGAATTCACGGAAGTTTAGGTTACTTTTCTTTTAATATAAGCTTAGGCTTCTGATATACTTTTATAGGTTAGGTTAGTTTTTTTTTTATATAAGCTTGTTTTAATTAGTTACCAGTGGTTACATGCGAGCGTTCCTAAGCTTACGTTTCTGGTTCACGGGAGGTTTTTTTTTTTTTTTTTATATAAGCTTGTTTGAATTAGTTACCAGCGGTTACATCAAAGCACACGAGCGAAGCGAGCGTGCGTTCCTAACCTTACGTTTCTGGTTCATGGTAGGTTAGGTTAGGTTAGGATTACTTGTTTTATATAAGCTTACGTTTCTGAATTCAGGGAAGTTTAGCCGTAGGTTACGTTTTTTTATGTAAGCTTGCGTTAACCATCTACCACTGTTACGGTAAAGCAACTTCTTTATCACACTTTTATTACAATCGAAATAACCTCTTAATAAAATATAATTTGACAAAAACTATTACAAACTTAAAACTTTGGTGCATATTCTTTTGCTGCTTTTAATTAGTGCATGGTGCAGCAGTCTTTGAATGCATTACGTTTTCTCAGCGGGAATAACACACGAAGAAAAAACACTACTAACAACTGCACATCGCATTTCTGGTGGATTTTCATTTATGTTGGCAGTTCCCACTATACCTCTTCTTCAACGAAAAATGGCTACGTTTGTTTCGTTTCGTACGTGATTCGCCTATATAAGTAAAACACCGTCGAGGGGCGGGTAGGTGGACACAAGCTATTGAACAGACCACATCTATTTCTTAACTCACTCACAAGGTAAATTATTCGCTTTTCTTTGGCTAATTTAAGCTACTTCTATGGGGCACAACTAGAGTAGGTTAGCCATTTTTTGGGATAAACAGTTTTGAAACAGTTAATATTTGGGCGAATCTCCTCTTAGAGTATCCCCGTTGAAATGCAACTTGCTAAACTCCTCTCCTAAAAACCATCCCTCGGCTACGCTTTGAGGCTGAGGGCCCTCAATCTCTTGGCTACGCCTTGAGGCTGAGTATCTGACCAGCTTTGGTGGCATTAGTTATTCATATGTTGCTAGCATTACGTTAGAGGAAGCGTATGATATAGAGTGACATCTGTTGGACTTATAACACATCATTTTCATCGCTGTGGGGGATACTCTTAAGAGGAGAATGTCAAATATTTGTTCAATGCTGATATATATGATCAGTGAACTTTATGTGATAAACATCCAACAGCACCCTAACCTCAAATAACAAAATCAACACTGGAGAAAGCAACTGTCCCATTCCATCACAGAACCAATATATGTGTATCAGTAAGTTGCACATTGCATGTTTTAATTTAAATTCTGAGAAATACTATATAAGTGGACTTTATGTTTTAAAATATGCGGGTAAGTTGCCTTTCTTGGGCCCACATTAGCGGCGGAAGTGATGACGGCAAATCTGCTCTTAGTTCTCTTTGTTGAAAGTGGTTATAAAAGCAATAGGGAAGTGAATAAAATACCTTAAGAGTGAGTTTAGAAGTGGATGTGATCTCTTCAACAGCTGGTGCCCACCTGCTCACCCCTTTTAGGTGCTTTACTTTTATAGGCAAATCGTGTTATGAACACAACAAACGAAGCTATTTTTGATTCTCGGCCACAACTGCTACACTCCTTTCCTTCTAAAAAACATCCTCAGCTACGCTTTGAGGCTGAAGGCCCACAATCTCTAGGCTACGCCTTGAGGCTGAGTATCTTACCGGCTTTAGCGGCATTAAATATTCATCTGTTGGACATATAACACATCATTTTCATCACCAAAGAAGAGAACTAAGAGTAGATTGTCGGTGATGTCTTATATGTCCAACAGGTGGCACTGTATGTCATTCTCTGGCTGTAACGCAATGCTGGCAACATATGAATAAGTAATACTGCCAAAGGCAGAGATATATCCCCGGTTTTTCTAAATTCACGGAAGATTAGCCTTAGGTTTTTTTTTATATAAGCTTAGGTTTCTGAATTCATGCAAGGTTAGCCTTAGGTTAGGTTTTTTTTTGTTTTATATATAAGCTTAGGTTTCTGAATTCACGCAAGGTTAGCCTTAGGGTAGCTTCTTCTGCACAGCTTGCTCTGAATGCGTGGCGCTTTTTTCTGCGGCTATACTACATTAATAATAAGAAGAACACATCGCATATTTAGCGGATTCCCCAATTTCTTATTTAAGTTGGCACTTCCGAATGAGCGTCAGTATTACCGTGAAGATGGCCATGTTTTTTCATGTTCGTATCGCAATTCATCTATACAAGTAAGAGACAAAAAGGGGCAGGGTAGGTGGGCACTAGATATTGACCAGTTCACATCTACTTCTACATTCGCTCCTAAGGTAATTTATTCCATTATTTCTCACTTCCTTCAGCATTTTCTAGGTGGGCCCAAGAAAGGCAACTTTGCCAAATATTTTGCCTACTTTCACTCCGTTGTGATATGGAATAATGTTCTGAGGTAATTCGGCACATAGCAAGCAAGTATTTATATTACAAAGAAAAAGGTAATGCTTATTATCTGTGGTGTTGGGTCCCATTATTCCTGTAGACTCTTGTTCAAAACCCAAAAAATTCTTACTCTCACTGATGAATGCATATATTCTCTTGAGCTATCTTGCAGATAATTATAACTTCACAATGAACCTTGCTGTGCATGACCACAATACAAGGTATGCAGGCAATTTGCATAGATCAGCAAATAGCTTAAAACTGTTCCAAAAAGGAATGTTATTCTGCAATAACAATTTATAATAACCTTCCACGCTACTTAAAACTATTAGGCAAGCCTAATCAATATAACATCTTTAAGAAAAAGCTAAAGTCTTTCTTATATACTCACTCCCCATATACTATGGAGGAATTTTTTAATATGTCATGCAACATATAAATATTCAATACATAGGGCAGATGGCATATGATAGTGGCTTACACTTATTTGTTATTGTCCTACTGTAATGCATGTTGAGATGTTTACTCTTAGAATGGTGATGCTTTGCAAATTTTCATTTCTTAGATAATGGTGTGGAGAGGGAGAAATGTTCTTGGTGTTGGGTATGTTATTACTAGAGCCCAGATTTTTGCATATTTGCATGTTTTATTCCTTGATAATTAGACGTATGCAAGTAAGTAATAAATTTATTCCATATTGTAAGGAGTTTATTATGGAAGTTTTATAGTGCATATAAATGCATATTTAAGGGGTTAGTGCATATTTAACTAATTTCTGCATATATTTTACTTTTTCAGCAATTATTCATGAAATACGAATTTGTATTTCACAACGATACTTTAAGAGAAAGAGAGGGTTCAGAGAAAATTTCTCTTTTGTTGTTCTGTTTATGTAGAACTGTTAAGCTAGCATGTTTCTAAATGCATAACAGGTCGCCGAAAATGAGAAAATAGCTATCAACAATCAGCGCTTTCTGACATAAAAATGTGTCGTCAACAGATAAACTAGATAGCATTCAACAATCATGCGGCAAATCTTTAAAGTTCGACGAGGTCATTGTTACTAGATACGGTTTGTATTAATGTTACACAAACGAAGCCGTCTGACGCAACGATAACATTTCCAAGAAATAAAAGGTGCCGTTTTCAGTCACTCTTAAACTTGTAACTAGTGTGTATTCTGAAGTGTAAGCAGTAGGAAATGGAATATTACAATGCCTAAGGAGAAGAGCAGTAAAGCTTACTTGCTTCGAAACTTTATTGATGGAAATCCTACTCTAACAACAGATGGAAATATAGTACTGTGTCAAGTGTGTGAAAAACATGTAAGTTTTATTGTTGTATTTTCAGAATATTTTAAAAATCAACACAATTTTCGTTAGTGAGTGTTGGTTTTATTTAACTAAAATAACCTCATACTATTTTTATACAATTGTTATAGGTGTCCTGCAACAAAAAATTCCAGATTATGCAACATCTACAAACAGCTACTTATAGACATGCTATCAATAAAAATGTCTCCAAGATCCAAACAACCTTACCAGCAGCATTTTCTGCAAGCAGAAGTGGAAACGATGACAGTAATAATTTTTCGAAAGATATCTGCAAAGCATTAGCTTCAGCCAACATTCCTTTAAATAAGTTAAATAATATGGAATTTTTAAATTTCCTGGAAAAATATTCCGGATGAAAAGTTCCTGACGAATCAACAATAAGGAAAAACTACTTTGGCAAAGTTTATGAACTAGTAAGTTTAAAAATTTATTAAACAAAGTTAGTTTGTGTATCAACTACCCCAACACCCTCCCCAATATTTTGAGCTTTATAAAAACTTGTCGTTTATTTAAAACTTTTAAATGCATTATAGACAAATATTTTCAAATGGAAACAAAATTACATATAGCCCGTAGTGTCACCGCGGTTTGATTTCTTTAGTTGTTTATCAAGAAACACTTTTTTACATATTTTTAAACTTGTTTCCCCTAAGACTGAGCCTCCAAATTACACCCTTTATCTTTACTAATTTTCAACATAATAATTATTTTTTCAGGTAATACAAGAAATAAGAGACGATATCGGCGACTCAAACTTGTGGTTATTGTAGACGAAACAACCGACTCGTGTGGGAGATTTATTGCCAATGTCGTCGTGGGAAAAATGACTGAATCTGAACCAGAAATGCCACATCTCATTGTCTCCAGGGTACTGGAAGTAACAAACCATTCGACGATTGCTAGAGTTGTTCGTGATGTATTACGTGTTTTGTGGCCTGCTAAAGAAAATGAGGAAAAACTCTTGGTGATAGTTACAGTTACAGCAGCATACATGCTTAAGGCAGTTAAAGCTGTGCAGGTTTATTATCCTAAGGCAGTTCATATGACTTGTTTAGCACTGCTCTCCACTGGTTAGCGGAGGAAATTCAAGCGAATTTTCCAGAAGTAAATGCCTTAATTTCCTCTGTGAAAAAAGTGTTTGTGAAGGCGCAATCAAGAGTGAAATTATTTACTGATATAATACAAGATACCGGTTTACCCCCAGAGCCTATCCTCACGAGATGGGGAACATGGATTGAAGCAGCTCTAAGACATGAAAAAGGTGCTCGACGTGATGGAAAAAATGGAGCTGCAAGTATCCTTGCTGCAATGAGTGCTTGCAATGAGAAGGGTCTCCAGAGTAAATTAGTGTTTATTAAGACCTACTTTAGTAAAATACCAGCCGCAATCAAACATTTGGAAAAAAAAAGGAATGTCTTGACCTTCTGCCCTGCAGGTATACGAAACAGCTGTCGCCGAAGATATACCTGGAGAAATCGGAAAGTGACTTCGTAACAAAATTGAGAAAATTGAAGCAAGAAATCCAGGTTTAATGTAATAAGGTGCTACAAGGAGAATCTGAAAAAGAACTTAATGCTTATTCTGTAAGAGACATAGCCTCTTTCCGATACTCTCCTGTGGCTTCGTGTGAAGTAGAGAGATATTTCTCTGCATATAAAAACATTTTAAGCGACAGAAGAAAGTCGTTTCTTCCTGAAAACTGCGAAAAATATTTAATTGTTTATTGCAATAAAAACGACTAATGGTAAACTAGACTGAAAGAAAGACTAACAAATATTAATTTTGTTAATGTCTCTGTTTAAGACTGAATTTACAATCTGATTGATTCATCAGATTAATAAATGTGAGAAAGTTAAAATAATATGCTTTATTTTAAGTGCATATTTTAAAGTTTTTAGAGCATATTTTACAGATTTTTAGTGCATAGATCCATGCATATATTCATACTTTATACTGCATATAAATCCAAGTTATTACTTAAGAAGTTCTTGGTGCTGGGTATGTTTATTAGTTATGCTGCATATTTCATGATTGTATGACACGTTCAATGTCCCTGAGCGTTGCTTACAGTGGGACCAAATGAACAAGTAAACAAATGCCTTTGCAAGTAGTGTACTGTATGTATATATCTTATAAAATGTCCTGTGTGAGATTAATGATTTAGTTAAGCAATTTTATCTAAGGGACTATATATCACAGCAAGTTCCTGGGAAAGAGGATGTGACAGTAAGAGAGAATGAAGAAAAAGAAAAATTTCAGTAAAGATTTATATACACCAGTATTGCAAAGGCATATCTGGTATTAAAAAAGGAAAACTGTGTTAAGAAATTGAGTTATCAAAATTATTTTCATTGCGGCCCAAATTTGTCCTCCCAGTCAGTGAAATGCCTCACCACAGCTCACTATCAGGAGAACATCAATTTACTTTAGACTCCTCTATGTGGGTATAAGGAGGATATTCCTAAAACATCATAATTAATCAGTGCAGTAGTATGCAATCCTGAAAATCATGCCAAGCACATGTGATAGTTGTGGCATCAGAAACCTGCTCAGTCAGCATGGTTTGTTTGATGGAAAAATTGATGAAGTTCTGAAGAACATTTGAAAAATTTATTAAAATGATAGTCCAGCTTTTAAAACATTGCTTCTTGGTAAAAACTCAGTGTACATATTTTTAAGAGAAGAAAGGTGCTTTAGATGGGTAGATGGCAAGGAAATTGTACTACAGATTAATTTTGCTGAAAATTACACATTTCAACATGAAATTCAGTCGGCATATTGGAACTCCCAACAGATCACAATGTTCACAGCTTGTCTGGATAAGCCATGCTATCAAGTTATGCAGTTGTCAGTGACAAAATATCATGTAACAAACATGCTGACAACACATTCCTTCAAAGGCCAGTTTCTAAGACTGGGAATATTTACCCAGAGTTCTCAAAAATTGCCATTTTTTTCTGGTGTTACAGCTTGTAACTTTAAACAGCATTATTCTCTGTGTAATTTAACTCGTCTTCAGGAAGAGTAAAAAGTATTGCCAACATGAACTTTCTAGCTACAGATCACGGGAAGGGCAGTGTTCATGGTGTTGGCGGAGAACTGAAAAGATTAGTACGGCATGCTGTACTACAGAGAGAGCCAAAAAACTGCAAACTGGCTGCTCGGTGTTTTTCCTGTCCGTGTCCTTGGTGCACTTTGCCGCCTGCTACTATCATAAAAAATACAGATGAAACCATACAACATTTTTAAAACTACTTTTAAAGGTTTATTTACCAATGTTATGAAACGAGATGCTGAGACTGGCCAATGTCATTGTCCATAAATTTTTGGCACCTGTTTAGGAAATTATCCATCACTCATCATAGTTCATGTTGAAAAATGCTGGCAGTTTCCTGGCGGATATTTTGTTTTAATTCTTCCAGGGTGTGTGGGTTTGTCGTTTACATTTTATGTTTTAAGTTACCCCAGAGATAGAAATCGATGGGGGTTAGGTTGTAGGATCGAGGGAGCCACAGATCTGTACTAATAATTCTGTCCTCAAACACATTTTCAGTTCTCATCGAAATATTGGCTGTATGAGCTGTTCAGAGACTTATTGAAAAAAAGGCAAAATCACGCTCCCTGTTGTTGATTCTCTAAAAAAAAAAGGGAGCAAAATTGTATTCACATATGAACGGGCGTCAACTGTTGACTCAAAAAAAATTGGTCCTATAACTCTTTCTCTGCTCCATACACAAATTTTTTCGTCATGAAGAGGTACTTCATGAACAATATTAGGTTTGTCAGTGCTCCAATTATTTTGTGTACACACATATTCATGAAGGTGGAACCTAGCCTCGTCCGTGAAAATTATTAAATTTGGGTCTATTTTGCCATTGTGTACAGTATTGAGACTCCTCTCACAAAATGTGCACCTAATTACAGCATCACCTGGTTGAAGAGCGTGTGCCACAGTTATTATTTTATACGCTTTTAACTTCAGCAATTTAGTAGCTCTTCGCGCAGAACCATAAGAAGTGCCTGCCATTGTGAAAGATGCGTAAGTGATTTTTGGGGAAATTCTCCAAATGATGACCGGTGCCATCTAATGTTTCTTCGGTAAGAACCGTACGCCATCTTCTAGATTCCTTAGCCTGAACACTTCCTGTTGCCTGAAATTGATTGTAAAGTTCATGGATTGTTGTACGGTCTGAAACTTTTACACCTGGAAATCTTTCTGCAAATTGTACTTTCACTTGGCGAGCTGACTGAGTTAACATATATGAATCATAAATAAATACATGCTGTGTAGTGGAAAACATATACTAACCCATAATATACTTTCTAAGTACAGGACAAAATGATAAATAACTCATAATAACTGAACTACATCACATCACCTCAATACTGCACTTTATACTGCAGAGCAAAACCATGTCAACAGCGTGACCTTGTTTATAGCAGCAGTGCATTATCATGTTTCCACACGCCCAGTGGAAAAACACAGTGCAGCCGGTTCGTAGTTTCTTGGCTCTCCCATTAGGTGGAAAGCACATGGTTACCAATGAAGACTCTTTTTACTGGTGTGCCAGGAAAGTGTCAAAATTAGTAGGGGTGGTATTTTCTTCTGGATATGAAGTGGATCAACAGAAGGCACATTTTGATGCTAATGGTGACACTCATTCTAAGCACTACATTAAAGTTCTATCACATTGTAATGCGTTTACAAAGAGCATGCTTTGTCCAATAAAAGTTTCAGATTTGATTTTATGACTGGCAGAAGTGTTCAAATTGAAACAATGAAAGGAAATTAAACTGTTCAGGTAGGTGCTTTTGTAGTGGTGAAGTTTATGACAAAAAAGACAGCTAAAAATTTCATAGGAAAATTTAAAATAAAGAGAGTTGAAGGTTGTTACACTACATCACTAAATGTTCTTACTTGACCGCGTTTCGAGAGACTGTTTGCTCCCATCGTCAACATGTTTTCAACTCATGTTTTTTTTTTTAATGCTTATTTTCGGCATTTTAATTAATTGCATACTGAAAGCTGTATGCAATGTTTGTCTGACATGGCCCTGGAGTTCAAGTAAGAACATTTTAGTGATGTAGTGTAACAACCTTCAACTCTCTTTATTTTAAATTATGACACATCACTGTTACTAGCTTCCAAATCTTCAAAATTAATTAATAATTTGCACTTACAAGTGTAATAAGCAAAGAATAAACACCGATATTGCTGCGCATAATAACTAAAGAATATGGAGGTAAGGACAGATTTACACAATTTCAATGAAAATTATACTTAAAACTAGAAATCAAAAAGAAACACACAGCTGCAAATATAAGATTCCTAAATCTTTAACCTAAAACACAAAGTTACGCCGAACTTCATTAGAAAATACGTAAAATTTAATCACAATGTAAAACATCAAACAATAGCAGACAAAGTATAGTGTAACAACCTTCAACTCTCTTTATTTTAAATAATGACACATCACTGTTACTAGCTTTCTAAATCTTCAAAATAATTCATAGGATAAATCTTAAAAGTTGACAATACTGAATGTGAGATCAATCTCATGAGAAAAATCAACACAGATTTCAAATTTGCATTTAAAAGTAATGACACTTCATGGATTGCAATTTGTGATGTATTGAAAGTACTCAGAGTTCCTTATGTAGATAATCAGCAGAGATTTTCATTTCCTGTTGTAGAATGTCACTTATATATATATATATATATATATATATATATATATATATAATGTGAGTTCTGATAAAGAATGTAACATAGTAATATCGGTATGGTAATTTTCATTTTGTACATGTCCCTTTCCGTCACATAAGTAAAATCTGATAACTAAAAAATAATGATTTCCAAGCTATTCTCCATACTATTATATTAATACTTGATATATGGCTATTCATTACTGAAATGATGAGATAGCACATGTGTATAGTTTCACACAGCTTCGGAATTGTTTTAACTGAGAGGGAACTTTCTTTTTGTCCATATCCTATTCCATCACAGGAAGATTACTTCAGTTAACAAGATATTTTCCCTTTCATGCATTTTATTTAAATTCTCTGTCATGAATAAAATAACGTTCACAATTTGTTTTAAGAGGTATTTTTGGAACAGTACAGAGAAACAAAACCTTCCAATTGTCCCATTCCGTCAAATGGAATGACCCCTATACTGTTGCTTCGTTATGCTTTTGAGAAAGAATTAGGCATGAATAAGCTTAAATTTCAGCGTAAAGCAGAAGGTTATGGTGCCACAGTCCAATTTGGCTAAAGAGACTGGAAAAAGACAAGGAGAAGGGAGATTGGGAAAATGTTGATTAAAGTAAAGTGTAGTTTACCCTCTTTTTTTTTTTTTAGTACCATATTTCATTTAATATCCCATGGATTAGGCACCTGGATATGCCACTCATTGGACTTTCTAATTATAGATATTCACATCAGCAATGGGATTTATTGATGGTATAGCATAGTGTTTTAATCAAGGGAAGCTATCAGATAAGTTTGCTAACTGACTGCCTCTGTGGTCTGGTAGTTAGCATGCTAGCCTCTAAATCCAGAGGGCTGGTGGGCATTTTTCTTTAACCAGTATTATTCCCAATCCTCCCTAGAGTTTCGAAGTAAGGAAGATAGTATGAATATGGGGATGTGTGTACAAACCAAATTAAAACCCAATGATTTGCACAAGTAAAATGAGTTAACATCATTGGCAATGAACAATTGTTCCAAAGGGAAAGCCACCAATATGACGTAAGATGTTAAAGGCACATATAAATGGAACCGAAAGAAAAGTCAGCTAACTAGCAACTTAAATTCTCATTAGTATGCACAAGCATTTTGTGTTTTACGTTTATCATCCTTTAACCAGTTAGGTCATATTGGATAATGAATGAAATTGGTGAAATGTTTCTGAGTCATAGGTTATCAAAGAGTTGAACATGCACCTGAAAAACTTTGCTAGTGGTAGTGAAATGCTGAAATTGTACATTTATAAGAATAAGCAAAGGTCCAAAGAAAATGCAATGAAGAGATGTGAGAAGAATCACAGCCAAATCTAAGTGACCTTTTTATAGTTCATTTGCAAAAGTGGTAGCACTTGCTGATATATAAGTTACACTCATTTAGTGAAAGCTGGAACTTTTAGAAATGAACAATATATCACAAGTTTGAAAGCAAATCCAGTAGCAGAAAAAAAAATTAGCAGGAGATAGGAAGAGGAACAAGAGAAGACATTACTGTCTCACTCTTTTCTTATATTGCTTGTTACATTCTCCTAGTGCAAAAGGTATACTTTCTGGCTTATTCCAGTAGTGCAAGAATATATTATGATGAACTCACTAATTTTAGCCATCATTGAATTAGCAGTTTATAAAACTAAATACTGTCTGTCCCACACCTGCTCAATAAGGCATTCTTCTTCACGGGCTTGTCTAGATTCACTTGAGAGGATATCTCTTGAGACATTTAGTACTAAAAGTTTTAACTAGTATTTAAATAAATCTGTTAATTCTGTTGAGTTTGTTCTTTTATCTTCTATTCATCACTCATTTTAGAAAATTGCTGTTTTTCTCTCCTGAAAACAAGCTCTTTATTGCATTGACATACATTAATGTTTACTTTATTGTAGGCAAGAGCATTATTTTAATTCAACTAAAGCAAAACTTGTTCTGCTGCTTTCCAAAGACATGTTAAATGCAATAACAAACGAGAAAATATGGTTTATTCTTTTGTGATCAAATTTTAAACTAACAAGGGTTAATTTCAATTGATGTCGCAGATTGAGCTGTGAGTTTTATGTAGTGAAAATACATTGAACACAAAAGTACCCTGTCTCGGCTTTCTCTTACATAGCTCCTATTCGCTAGGAAAAAGTGATAAAGTTTTAAGTTGTAATAGTTGACTTTAGGTCTGTCATCTGCTCAACATCAGCTGCCTGGTACTATGCCAGACATTGCAGTAAATGTGTGCAAGGTTGCCACAAAGGAAATAAAGGTCACAAGTCTTAATCAGAATATTGAATTTGAAACTGACAAGTGAAACGTATAACACATATGAATTAAAAATATAATATGCATGTTTAAACAGTTTACATATGAGAACGTAGACACAATTTGAACATAGACTTTATTACAAATATTTTATATATTGCTCTGAACTTTAAAGAATTGCTATTTCAAATATGGTTTATATAAAAAGCAAATCTAGACACAGCTTTATAATAAATCCTTATAAGGAAATAAGAGTATTATGAAACTGACATAAACATGCATATACATAACATACATTAAACGTTCCAGTAGTTGAATCATTCATAATTAATACATTTATTTCCCAATTAATGTTTAGGGAGAATTAACACACATCACGCTGCATGGAGACAGAACTAATGGAGAGAAAATGCTGCATCCCTTCATCAATGTATCAATACAGCCGCAAATGGGATGGAATAAAACTTTACCTTGCACTGAGGTTACAAGTATCTGTGCACAAGACTGCACTAAAGATAACTTACAAACAAGATTTCATGTAGCAAAGAGAAAATCAGCCACAGTTGTTTCATTTTCTTTCCGGCAATAAGCACCTCAAAAAAATCAAACAAACAAACACACACACACATATTTTTGTAAGTTCTCTCATTAATGGGAAGAGGGTAGGATACACAAACGCATGCTTGCAGGTTCGAACATAACTACCTCATAAAGTTCTCATTGCATTTCAGTGAAAATCTTACTACTCATAGGGTGGCGTGCACCAACCTGGAGTAAGCTCTACTTTCATAGTAAACTACTATTCAAGTCAACACTCAATGACTTTCATGCGAGAGTAAACTACTTCCGAAGAATTTTACTCCTGTCAGATTCTCCCAGATTAAATTATCGCAGAAGTAAATGTCGGAGAGCACAATCATGTAGTATGTTACTACGGAATTAAATGGAGCACAAATATAGGTTAGAATTTACTCTTGCGACCTGGATGGAGTAACTAACCTGTCGATTGAACTAGAATACCGTATTGTATTTGGAGGAAGATATTTTTGACACGTTCATGAATTACTTAGATTTTAGTTTACATTGATCTTGATGAAGAAAACGGCGATTACTTAGGTTACATTGATGATCTCAACGGAAATGAGATAGTGCTATGCGAGAACCATATGATACTTATACACACAGAGAGAGAGAGAGTTCAATGAACATTTCGGTATTAGGAAAGAATCTTATACACGCCTTTTGAACCTGCTCGGAGAACATTTCAACAAAACTCAGACCAAATTCAGCTCTATAATCCAAATTACAACAATTGTTATGCATCCTATGAGTGTTTCGTACGGAAATATTTCAGAAGCTTGAGCCGGCATTACAATGAATTTA
Source organism: Deroplatys truncata (assembly GCA_030765065.1). Lineage (NCBI taxonomy): Eukaryota > Metazoa > Arthropoda > Insecta > Mantodea > Mantidae > Deroplatys > Deroplatys truncata. The sequence continues at coordinate 241,415,239 of CM060975.1, read as the reverse complement.
ACATAATGTGACAGTCTTACACTGTATTGAATGGAGATATTTAGAACTGACTTAACGCAATGTAACTTAAAAGTGTGGCAATGTCAAACTTTTCCTTCCCGTCAAGTTTGATTTCACATGGTAATTAGAACCTATCGGTACTAGCTCAGCTCGAAGTAATAAAAGAACTATGAATCAAAAGTCATTCCCATTGCATTAAGTGCATGCCAATTATACCTTTAGTTTACCAGCATTTTCATGTCACGTTAAGCAAAGTTCATTGTAATCCCGGTATTACAGGCGATAATATAAATAAACGTTCACCACACGTCTGCTGGTGGTGTATTTTATTGCGTTGTTAGAGTGCTTTTGAGGTTAAGAGCAAGGTACCTACACATATAAATATACACGAGTGTTAAGAAAATAAAAGGCAATTCTTCTTCACTTTCACAGATTTCCCAAACATTTGTGTGTGGAATTGACTGCACACATGTTACTATTTTGTACTCATCCATGAATATGGTGAACTTTTCCGAAATCAGAAAGGGTATTTCTCTATCAACATGCAAGTGATCGGTGATGCAAAATGAAGATTAGAAACATTGTTTCCTGAACTTTAAGCTGCTCTTCAGTACGTTTCCCATCGTTAGAATTATTAAACTTGTCCATCACGACTTTCCAGCATTTCTCTTCCAGCATCTTTATAACACATTTTGGCTTTTTTTGCATTACTTGGGTCTTCATTGAAAACGTTAATAAAAGTAACCTCCCATAAATCGGGAACCTAAACTTATATTTAAAAAAAATAAACATAACGCTATCCTAACCTCCCGTAAATCACAAACGTAAAAAACTAATAAACCTAAAATAAAAAGTAATTAGGAAACGCACCTTGCGAGTGTTGGTGCTATCTCACTGGCTTTGAAGATCAATGTAATGCAGGTTATCACACGTTTTTTACACTTATATTGTTTAAATGGATTTTTTTATCTCTACCAACAAACATTTATCTCTTTCGCTGACGTTTCTCCCTATCGCACATAACCTTATTCATGACTGCATCAAGTAAATCGCGCAAACAAAACAGTACCTTTGAGAGTAATGAGCTCTTACTTCCGTAGTCGTAACTAAAAGAGTAAATTGTAATTGAGCTCTCCAACATTACTTTCGGGGTAAATTGCTGCCATAGTAACCTACTTCCGTAGTGGAGACTTCTTTAGTAAACGTTACTTCCGAAGCAATTTACTCCAACATGGTGCATGCCACCCATAGTATGTATCCTATGCTACATTGGTTTAACCATTGAATAAATAATAAGTTAATAAAAAAAAAATTTTTAAACATGCAAAATGGAGTCCCTTTTAGGTACCATTTTCTCTAAAAATATAAAAGCTATTTTTATGAAACTGTCTATGTAGTTTCTTTAGTATATTCTTGAGAAGTGTGGGAAGAATTATTTCATTACAACAAATAGTTCATCCATTACTTTTTTGTTTTGTTTGATAAAAAGAATTAGTTGAAGACTATTACCATATAATACCCAAAGTATGAACTTCAAAAATTTAATTGTTGGGGCAGATGGACAGTGGAATGTCTAAAATACTTTATAAATCTCAGTGCTCTAGCTCTAATATTTTTTAGAAAATGGTTCCAGTATAACAAAACATGCAAATTTTTATAATAGCTATTTCATTACTAACTTGCTACACAATCCAGACCTAAGATTTTTATTTTCTAGTATACACAAAGAATTTGAGCTGAACAATATTTACAAAATGTATTATTATGTACAAATATAGAAAGAAGCTCTATTAATAATAACATTGCCAGTGTTACAGGTTGGTGTTCCACAGTATTTACATTTTCACTAAGTATGAAAGCTTCTTTCTCAACGTGCTTGGTGGAGAAACAAGATCAGTTTGAACTATTTTTTGTAACACACGATTTTCACTAGATTGACTAGTTACTGACTGTCCTTCCACTCGTGTGTACGTATTTAGAAACTTCTATTTTGGAAAACTTTTTTGGCTCGTGGCATTATGAAAACAACTCAGAAAACACGTATCACAACACAACTTCAAATCAAAACTTCTGTTTACAAGCTAAAACAGAACATTGAGATGCCATATTGAGATAAACAAGCACCGCAATACATTAAATAGGTTAGCCACACACCAATATGTAAAGCTAAATTTCCCCCATGAATTTATCTTCAAAAATAAAAAAAAAAAAAATCCGTTTTACAAAAATGGGGCGTGGCAAATGGGCATTTTAAATCAATGCATGGTCCCTTTAAATACTTTTAAAAGGCTTTAGTATATATTCACTGATTCAGGAAAGTTAATAGAATTTTTTTAAACACCAATATATGCAAGGAATTAGATATTAATAATTTTTTTTTTTTGTTAAACTTTCTTGGCAAACTTTTGCCGAGACATGAGTATTTTTATTTTTGATCTACTTTCACTTAAAAAAAAGCTCATTCTGAAACATCAATATGACAATGGCCCCTTGTAAGTTCAGTAGTTGTTTAGTGTTTTAGAAAGCTTTAACTCATTTTATTAAATTTTGAAGAGTAAGCCTGTTTTGTTAAGGTGTAGTATAGCTAAGAATTTAATGATTTGTCTAAAATTTTGCTGAGAAGTTAAAAGTATATACATCAATTTTCATCTGTTATTTAATCATTAATATTCTGATTCCTGACATTGGTTTAAATACACAGAATGATCAGTTCAAATATTAGTTCTATCTGGAAAGTAGTGATAAGTGTTTTCAGGCTGTATAAAAGCTGTTTATTGCATAAAAGCAACTTGCAAAGAACCGTTGCATCAGCCTGCATAACAAATAAGCTGTCATTGCCTATGTGTAGTCACTGAACAGATTTCTTTTGGTGTTCAGGTAGTGTCATTAAAGCATGGGACCTAGGTGTGGCAACAATGAAGAAGGGTGAGATTGCAGTCCTTCACTGCAAACCAGAATATGCTTATGGTGAAGGTGGCAGTCCTCCATCAATCCCACCAAATGCAACTCTGGTGTTTGAGGTAAGTGGAGTTTGAGATAATTTGAAATTCTGTATTTAAATATTTGGCTCGTTTCCTCTTCAAAGGAGATAATAACTTTTTTAAGCATTACAGTCTTTTCTTTTAGGAAGGGCTAGTCTCAACCATGTCTTGTGCTGTGGCACTGTGGGCTAGAGTGTGGAGGGTTTTCATCCAAGGAATGCAGTGAGATTCGACCCCAACCATGGGGTGGGGTGCGGATTTTAAGTCCTTGGTATAGGACTGGTGCCCATTCAGCATCATGAGGAAAATGAGCTGCAATAGGCAGAATCCCAGGCACAGAGTCCAACATTCTGGCTGGGGCCACATCACCTCCCCCTATTGGTTGGATGATTGCTCACCTCTGCCATGTATACGTGGGCATGAGGCCAACAATCGAGTTTGCATTTCTAGCCCTTCATGGGCTGTAGCTCCACAGGATTTTTTATTATTACTATTATTATTATTATTATTATTATTATTATTATTATTATTATTACTCATAATGCTTTTTACTTCTTTTTTTTACCATCTACCTATTATAGGCAAGAGGAAATATTATTCCACCTAAATGTTCTATGTTGAAATTTCACTGAAAATAAATTTTTTGAGGCCCACATGAGTGGTGTGGCATGTGTGTGTGTGTGAGAGAGAGGGGGAGAGAGAGGAGGGGGGTAAGTTCAGTATCTTTCAAAAATGCAGCATGAAGAGAATGCCAAGTGTGTTAGTTCATTGTGCCATCTATTTGGCATTAATCTCTGCTTTGCCAGTTTATTGTATAATATGTTGAATCTCCTCCCCCCTCACACACATGTGCACATTGTTCCCTTTCAGTACTGTGAAAGTTACATTGCAAACTTAATGCTTAAGTTGCAAGGAAAATGCTTTTAGTTTAAGCATAGTAATTAAGAAAGTGTGCAAAATTTAATGTTCGCAGGTGGAAGTGATTGACTGGACAGGAGAAGATCTGAGCTTAAAGAAAGATGGAGGAATTATCAGATACCAGATTAACAAAGGAGAAGGATATTCAACACCAAATGATGCAGCAATGGTTGAAGGTATAGAACCATTCAATAAAATTATGTGTTTAGGATTGTAATTCCTGGTGCTTGCAGCTGATTGCTTGACTGATAAAATCTACTTTATTGAATGGCACAAATGGGACAGGGACTGACAGCAGATTCTTAGTCTCTGATATGAATAAAGGGGTAAATGTTGGCTCTAGAGATGAACTGCATTGCAATTACACTCTGTCTTTAGTCTTTGGGCCAGTCCTATTTGGATCAAATCAAAAGCATTTTCTAAAATCACATGACTTGTAAAGCAACACTGTAAATTAAGTACCATGGAATGGGGTACTTTGATAAAAAAATTAGGGAGAAATTTTAAGCAACCCTGTAGCAGCATTTGTGAAACTACTAATGATTAGTAAAAGTCATAACTGCACTTCTTTTTAATTGTGATTTTGCAACTTAATCACTGTCGTGGAAATCCCCATTTCTTCCCTGATATTTACTGTCCATTATACCATTAATAACAGTACTTGTCAAACTACAGTAATTTGTTTGACAACCCTCCGTTCTCTCAAAAGACTAAGTCTTTGTCCCGAGCAATCTGGAAAAGTGTGACATGATTCCTATTTTATTCATATTGTCAAAATATAGTATGCATTCAACACAAATTTACTGTCTAGATTCTGAAAAATAGTAAATGTTTTTTAATTCATTTCCAGCAAGCTATTGATTATTGTAGAGCTAGCAAAAGATAAAAAAAATCAATAACTTGGAATAGTTAAAAAAAATAAAGAAAATAAATAATAATAATAATAATAATAATAATAATAATAATAATAATAATAATAAAGCTGTAAAGAGGAAATGGCTCCATACGAACACACTGTAACAGAATACTGTTGATTGGTTAGAAATAATATGACACCACAGATTCTTTCATTAAATTGCAACTACCTCTATTTGTGACAGTTATTTTATAGTATGGTTTAATTTGAATGCTTTCTCTGAACAATGAAAATTTGAGGACAGCAGTTTGCAAAAACAGCCAGCATAGTGCTTCAGCATTCCAAACTTTTTTTAAGAACCCTATAGATTTAAGTTATTTGCAGCTTTCTGTATAATATCAACTAATTCCTGGTGAAGAAAAAGTTTTCAGAGAAGTATTTCTTCATGCTTATCAGTAAATAACCACCTGATGAAACATGACATAGGACATTTGTTGTTTTCAAACTGTAATGTATGAAGATTATACAATAAGGTTAATTAACACATTAAAAGAATTCTGGTGCATTATATTCACATGACTTTCTCTACAATCTATTGTTTATTAGTGGATATACAAATTATTCTTGTGAAAGTTTATTTTTCTCTCTACTTCATTTTAATCAAGAAACCTTTGTAGAAATAACTACACATTTCATTATATACAAAGGGAATAATGATAGTCAAATATTTAAGAACTGGTCGGTATACACTGGCCTTAAAATTCCATACTCTTTCTATGACATTGCAAGAAACAACTAAATGTAGACAGGATTTTAAAAGAATGACAAGGTATTGAACAACGTGAACCATTAATAACGGATATCTCGGAAATGGCGGATGTCACAAAAAGACTTATTTGTGAAATAAATTCTATGTTTTAAAGAGATGTACATTTTTTTGTATAGTACATTTTTGTCTGTCACTTAACGTTACCAATTGTACAAGATTATACAAAATTTCTCCCTATTGAAGGTGATTTCACAAGCTTTTCCCAGAAAATTCAAGCTATACATTTTATTTGTCATATAAGTTATATATGGTATTTTAATCAAAATTGTTAGCTATTTTTTAGAAAATCAAAAATTTTGAAAAATGAAACATGTAAAGGGTAATTTGGGGTAGGGAGATTTCCTTGAAAATCTTAGTGCATTCTTGGAAGATACTGAACTTAAATACCAATTTTAGTATTTATCTGACTTTGTTTTTGAGTTATGCTGTTCGCAGACACACACACATACACAGACCTTTTTTGTAAAAATGCTTTTTTTTGTGTAGAATGCAATGCCATCTCTACCTATTATGTACATGGTAGAGAAAGTAATAATAAAAATAATAATAATTTTAAAGAAACAAAAAATGAAGTATACCTGTAGGTCAATAAAAGAATTATTTCATCATTTGTGAAAAAGAAATATATTGCATTTTACGCTTTGTAAATGCACCTTTCAACTTCACTTCCTTGACTTAGCAGCCACAGAATAAAGTAAATTAGGTACATGAGAAAGAACGTAGATTTTTACAAAGGACATTTACGTAAGCTCTTCTTATTTTGCAGTGAGGTTAATTGGAAGGTATGATGGAAAAGTGTTTGAGGATAGAGAGGTAACATTTCCCCTTGGTGAAGGCTCTGAGTATGGTGTCTGTGAAGGCTTGGAAAGAGCATTGGAGAAGTTCAAAAAAGGAGAAAAGTCACGAATTGTTTTAAAATCCAAATATGCTTTTAAAGCAGAAGGGAAGCCTGAGTTCAGCATTCCACCAAACGCTGATATTGAATATGAAGTAGAGATGAAAAATTTTGAAAAGGTGAGTAACTCTGCACTTAATAAATGAGAGGTAATATTACTTACAGTATTTGAGAAGGTGTGGAAATAATGAAACTAAACTTACTTACATGATTTACACTATTAGGACTTGTTCTGGGAGTCTTCATTCCAATCCTTACATGTGGTACAATAAAGCCTTGGAAATGTGTTTGTTGGTGGCAGTGGTCCTTCTTTGCTGCCATATCAGCTCTCTTATGTTTGAAGTGTATCTGCATTATGGAGGGTTGACCCACTTAAGCTCAGACGACTTTGAATCGCTCTCCCACTCTGTCATTGGTCAAACTGCTTATGTTTATTATTGCATCAACTCACTGCAAGTGCTGGCTGTCTGCTGGGCCAGTCTGAGGCAAAGTTTACTCGTAATGCCTTCAACAATCGCTGACTTGTGGCAGGGATACATTGTTGGACTTTCCAATACCAGTAACAGCCTTTCAATGACAGTGGAAAGGTGCAAACAAAAAGGTCTAACCATAAGTAAGTCGTGTGTGGGGTGTATAACACAACTGCATAAAAATGGATTCCCGCCAGAGGTTCAGTATGCAAAAATACTACGAAGAAAAAGGCCACGACCTAAAGCAGTAGTAGCCCAAGTGAGTGCAACAGTGACTCAAGAAAACCCACCAACCCAAATAAGCATTTCCAGCCGCATTACAATATCCAAATGGACCATCTATCGGTTAATACACAACAGTTTGGGTCTAGAATGGCGCCATAAAGCACATGGACGCACCTTGAAAGAGCGGCACATCAGAGAATGCTTCAATGCAAGAAAACTCTGTGAACACCACCTGGCAGGTGGAATGTGGCAATGGGTGGTTTCTTTAAATGAAGCATGGGTTTATCTAGGTGACACAAAAACCCCGAGCCATTTATTACCATCAAGTGGGCCAAAAGGGGTGCTCCAACTTTATTCGGAAGAACAAGGAAAAGTTTTCCAAGGGATTCATGGTGGTTGCAGGTTATTGCTCTCGGGGGAAACTCAGCATTCACAGAATTGCCAACAATGTAAAAATTAATCAGTCTGCTATCAAAGGAATGCTATGGACCCAATTTTTGATGAAGACATTCCTCGGTTGTATGGTGAGGATGCCCCAAATGTTTGGATCCACATGGATAAAGTATCCAGTCACACTTCTCGGTCTTCCCAGCGTTACTACCACCGGAAAGCTATGGAAACGGGTGTCAATGTGATACCATTTAAAGGGATCTCTGTGAAGTCACCAGATGCCTTCCAATGGATTTTTATGAATTTGATCTGCTGAAACAGCGCTTTGCTTCTCAGCGTCCCACCACAATTGAAGGACTCTAGAAAGCCTGCCAGGAGGAGTGGGCTAACATACCCCTCCCTGTTCTTAGACACAGCCTTCTTCAATAGAAATTGGCACTGCAGGGCTATAGTTAAAGCCCGAGGAAATCACATTTAACACAATAGGTGGTGCCAAAAGGGAATCTTGCCATGAAAATCTTAAGCAAAAACGTCCAAGCTTAAGTGGGGCAACCCTCCGTATGTCATCTAAAGGCGGTACAATAGACTCTCGATTATCTGCAGTATTGGAGGAGAACACTACGGCGGGTAAAGCAAAACAGTGATTAACCAAAAATTGTAACAATCCTTATAGTAGGTACTAATACAAGGTATGTTTATACGTATTATAGTACAACACAGAAATTACTATCTAACCCACCATTTTGTAGATGTCTCTGTCAGCGCAATCTGTTTAGCAAGCACCTATTATTAATCCATTTTGCACGTCAAGTGTTTTTAACAATAGTACTTTCTTACCAAAAATAATCTATTAACATTTCATTTTGGGGAGGGGTGGAGGATCATATTTGGATTCATCTAAGTTGACATTCTTCTCACCCCCTGTACGCATCAAAATTTCATCACTCCAGCACCACGTAACCTGCCAGTGTCAGTCAACCTGAAACCATTCTTCAATGTTCTCACTGTCCACATTTTGCACTCAGCTTCTGCAACTTTTAATGCAGAAGCTGACATTACGCATTTCTGTTCCTTTACATATTCTGATTATTATGAAGAAATTCCTGTTTCAAGGGTGAATGGACAGAGAACAATAAAGTACTGTAGCAATAAAAGCTTGGTTAGAGCCGTTGTTCAATCCTTAGCAAATCTCAGTCCACTGAAGCGCTTAAGAGGCGCATACTACTAAGAAGTCGCTTTGGAATGCAAACAATACAAGCTGGTAATGGAATTAAAGAAAGAAAAGAAAAAAAAACGTTGTAAAATACCAATGGTTAATCTGCGCACCAATAATAGAGAATCTACTGTATTTAGAAGTTCAACAGAATTCTGTTTTGAAATCTTCCCTACATCAGGTTGTAATAGTATAGTGGTTGTACATGTTTAATCAGTCAAATACCCCATCTATTTAATGTGGATTTGAAAAAAAATAATCACTGCCACAGATTGATTGATCTATCTGTTTCAATTTTATATTTCTTTCATGTTCTTTTAATTTTGTTTCTAAATTCCTTTTTGTTCTACACATATACATATATTTTATCATAACCTTCACACTTAAATCCTTGATATCTTTGATGCAACATTTTTATTCAGGGATTTGTTTGGTAAATTGCTGAAATGTAATTTTACAGTAGAGAAAGAAATGAAGTGAAATATTCTGTGATGCTGGTTCATTTCCAAATTCTTTAAAAAAAAATTCAAATTTTTTGAAAGTCAAAGGTTGTTAGAGTTTGTGTGCAATCCCAAGAATATAAATCTTAAATCTAAAGCATTTTTCAATTCACTGACAAAGACAAGTGTTTCCGAGCATTGAGAGGTAATCAACATAACCATCAATGCAATCCATCTTATGGCAGTTCAGTTATTTTGAAAATTTCTACAAGCATTTCTCTGAATGAAAAGTGACCCTCCTTTTTCCTCAATATGATTAAGCAATTTAGTATATTTTATATACAGAGAGAGTCAAAAAAACCAAACCAGCTGTGCTGTGTTTTTCCTGTCTGCATCCTCGGCACTGTCACTATCATAGAAAAGCGTGGATGAAACCATACAACATTTTTAAAACTGCTTTTAAACGCTTTACTTACCAAATTTATGAAAGGAGGTGCTGAAACTGGCCACCATTGTTGTCCATACATTTTTGGCACTTCTTTAGGAAACTATCCATCACTCGCCGTAGTTCACGTTGAGAAATGCTGGCAATTTCTTGGCTGATATTTTGTTTTAATTCTTCCAGGGTGTGTGGGTTTGTCTTGTACATTTTGTTTTAAGTTACCCCAGAGGTAGAAATCAGGGGTTGGCCAGAGGGGGCCACAAATCTCTAATAATAATTCTGTCCTCAAACACACTTTCAATTGTTCTCATCGAAATATTGGCTGTATGAGCTATTGCAGAGTCTTGTTGAAGAAAGGCAAAATCATGCTCCCTGTTTGTTAATTCTCTAAAAAAAAATGGGGCAAAATTGTATTCTTGTATGTACAGGCATTAGCTGTTGACTCGAATATAATTGGTCCTATAACTTTCTCCGCGCATGGTGCACCATACTCAAATTTTTTTGTCATGAAGGGATACTTCATGAACAATATTAGGTTTGTCAGAACTACAATAACGATTATTTTGTGTATACACATATCCATGAGGGTGAAACCAAGCCTTGTCTGTGAAAAATATTAAATATAGGTCTAGTTTTCCATTGTGTACACTATTGAGACTCCACTCACAAAATGTGCGCCTAATTACAGGATCACCTGGTTGAAGAGCATGTGCCACAGTTATTTTATAGGTTTTAACTTCAGCAATTTGGTAGCTCTTCGCGCAGAGCCATAAATGCCTGCCTGTTGTGAAAGATGCCTAAGTGAGTTTTGGGGGGAATTCTCCAAACGATGACCGATGTCGTCTAATGTTTCTTTGGCAAGAACTGTACGCCATCTTTTAGATTCCTTAGCCTGAACATTTCCTGTTGCCTGAGATTTATTGTAAAGTTCATGGATTGTTGTATGGCCTGGAAATCTTTCTGCAAATCGTACTTTCACTTGGCGAGCTGACTGAGTAAATAAATCATAAATAAATACACACTGTGCAGTAGAAAACATACTGAGCCATAATATACTTTGTGACAAAGTACAGGATAAAATAATAAATAACTTGTAATAACTGAACTACATCGCATCACCATCAACTCAGTACTGTATTTCACACTGCAGAGTAAAACCACGTCAATAGCATTACCATGTTTATAGCAGCAGTGCGTTATCATGGTTCCTCACACCCAGTGGAAAAACACCACACAGCCAGTTTGTAATTTCTTAGCTCTCCCGTTATATATAAAAAATTTAAAAAAAATATGCTAATGTAATTTTTCAAAATGAAATTTAAAAAAGAATTGCGCGTGGCTTTTGTTTAAATTGAGATAATAGTGGTGTAACTATGTGTCAATGGTTTTCATTTTGCCAATGTATTGGATGCACATTGACAGTGACAACACCCATTATACCTAGTAGTTCAGCTAGAGTTGATATGTACATATCCTTCCACATGTAAGCGGAAAGGACAAGATGGAGGTTTGGGGGAAGGAAAGGAGGCATTTTGTTCAGTTCACGCTACTGGTGTAGATTTGAGACTGCATCGAGCCGTTGCTTAATGTGCAGGAGTTGCAGATTATATGCTTGCTGAACATTTGTCCCCTTTGTAATGAGTTAATGTGTACACTCGCCACTGATGCTCCTGTTAATTCAGATGTGGATTTAGCAACGTTGTTCAAAGTGTATTAGTAATTTTTCTCTTACAATTTGCTGAAAACATTTAATACAATTGTTTTTTCGCCACTTTTTAAAGGTCTGCCTTTTTTAAACATGTCACTAACTTGAACCACTACCATCCCTGTAACTGAACGGCAATAATTTATTGGTATGCGAAATTGGGCCCGTTCTTACATAAAAATGACCCAAGTTGCCTGGACAGAGAGGAGGGGAAGTAAGGCACGTGCATAATACAATGGAAGGGACATCTTCCCTCTTCTGCATCGACTGTGGTATTTCTTAGAAACATTATATGCTTTTACCACTAAATAAAGCCTTTATGGAATAGCTGTAACTAATCCAGTTATATGCAACCCTTTTATAGGTATATAAATGACATTAAATAGCTCCCAAAAAAAGCTTAAACTGAGCTAATATTTTGAGAACTAGTTGTAAAAGAGGAAGAATAAGACATGCGTGCTATGAACATTAACACATGATTTGTTTACGTTACAACTCGCCTCCTGCTGATCAAGGTATAGAATTACTTAGCCTGATCACATGCATAGCTTGTGCAATAAACTTGTGATTGTTCCCTTTATTTTTCTATAAATGGATTAAGAAATCAATAACCAGAATTATGCTGAAGGAACATACAATGTGTAGTTGTCATGAATTTTCATAGAAATGCATAAAGAGTGCAAAAGGGATGGAAGGAAGTATATAGCTATCTCTTTTGCATAGATACTGGCTGCTAAACCACCAATTTATAAAGGATATGTTATAATTTCTAATTAGACTGTAAAAAGAGAAACATGTATGCAGAGGAAATATTTATAATCCTCAAATGCTGTCTAAAATCCACTTAGTTTACTGATGCAAAATCAAACCTACAGAAACTGGCTGATATACTGTGACTTATAACCTTCAGCATTTTTTTTCCCTGCATTTTATTTGGAAAGTACATATTTTGAATGCAAGGCAAGCTGTAATTTTCAACCTGAAAAGAAATAACAGTATTTTAAGCTGAAGTATAAGAGCAAAGTGTCATGAAAACGTTCAAAGTTTTAAACTGAAATTATTTAATAGTGTTATTTATAGAAAAGTAGCAGAGACATGCTCTCATTTATGAAATTTTCAGTATTCAATAATATTTTGAGGTGCTTGTTTAACTCTTGTAAAGTATATCAGTTTGCAGTTGTTGATTGTTAGTAGTTCTCAAAACATTTCACAATTAAATGTGAAAATATAGCAGAATGAAATCTTTGATGGACTTCATATACATATACAGTGTATATAAATCATTCATAAAGGTGAAAACTTAACATTTCTTGTTATATTAAAATGTTTTATGCTACTACATTCATGCCTAAAGCTTAACTTGTGTTTGTTGTTCAATCTTTATGGAACAAAATTTCTGATTGTACCTTTGCTTACAATATCGATCAGTCCTCTAAAATAGTTGTTGAAAAACTGCACTAATTCAAATAAACTTTGCTATTAAGAGAAGATCAAATTCCATTCTTATCATAAGAAACATTGGCTTTTCTTTAAACGGAATACAAAGCAGAAGATCGTGTCAATGTTTATTTTAAGTAAACGTCTCTTTTAGTAATTTTGAGTTTTGCTAAATTCTACAATATTCCACATGCGATTAATGTGGTTTATGAGTTTTGTTAAATTTTAACAACCTCAATCAATTCCTTTTGCGTTATAATATATGGAAAATATATAACTCAAAATTACAACTTTTGTAGATGTTCAACTTTGCAAAAATGCTTCTCTGTTGGTATATTACTCTCATCAACTAATGAATGCTTAATTGTTCACAGGCAAAAGAGAGCTGGTCTCTTGATAGCACTGAAAAGTTGGAACAAGCTAGGTTATTCAAAGAAAAGGGCACAAACTACTTCAAGGCAGAGAATTACAACTTAGCGATAAAAATGTACAAGAAAGTTGTAAGCTTCACAGAGTTTGATACAGGTAGGTATTCATATGATTTCACTTCTGCCTGTGAATCCTATAATGAGATTAGCCAACTGTGATAGAATTAGTGTAATTTTAGGAGTTTTTTTTTTTTTTTTATTATGGACGCTCTTTAACTGCATGGATTTTAGTGTCCCATTATACTTGGGGTGTGAAGGACCGTAATTTTGCTCAGAGGCCTCTTTATCAGGCTTGAGCTTCTTTTACGTGCCTTGAATCTACGACACGGGACCACCGGCTTTACTTCCCTTCCGAAGGAAGCCATGCTAAGGATTTTTACACCCGAAAAAATTCATCGTCCTCTGCCGAGTTTGAACCTGCAACCTTGGGAACTAGAGGCTAGCATGGTAACCACTACACCACGGAGGGCAACGCAATGTTAGAATGTAGATATTAGATGCAACATATACATTTGGAAAATAAAGTCATGTGCTTCATATTTAGAAACTTTGATTGTATTGTAGAGTTTGTCAGAGATGGTAACTTATTTACATCCAGAATATTTACACAATGGTATGTTAAAGGTTCACAATATCCAGGAATAGAACCGGAAAAACAAAGTTACAGTAGGTGTTTTACAATATGAGCATTCACAATTAATGGGAAGCTTCCTTGAGCACAGAAACGGATGACTTGGTTTCACGATAGGAGTTAGTCAGTGAGCAAGTTGCAAGTGTATTTCTGGTGCAACTTCAAGTGCGATTCTCTGAGCGAGTTTGTGATGACTGCTGTGATGTGCACTGAGTGTTGCTGTGGGAGAGATTGAAGAAGTCTTTTGTTCAATTTCCCAGTAAGAGAGCCATTCTGAAGACAAGGCTACGTCAAGAAGGAAATTGAACTAGTCCACATTAGTGAAGTGACAGTGTGAACTAAGTGAACTTCCAGAGAAATTGAACTAGATAGAAACAGTGAAGTAGCATTGAGAACTTATAGAAGTGACAAGATGAAAAGCTGGACAAAGTCACAATAGGCATCCCTGTTCCTGGGATATTGCAAACCAAACTTGCACCTGATCTTTTTTAATGCTAACTGGAACTTATTTTTATTGGTATGAAGTTCTTTGGTAGAGATGGAAGTGAAATACAATAAAACTTGATCAAAGCAGAGCATGCATAATTCAAAAATATGTATGAAGCATACAAATATATTGGAACTGACCTTGCAATACATTTTTATATGTCCGTTTTCTGTATAAAGTGGAACATGCATAACACTGAAACGAAATACAAATTTTAAGATTTAATTAACAATTCATTGTATAAGGCAGAAAAACAGCATTATACGTATCATACTACAGCATTGCAATATATCTTTAATATTCTTGTCTGTATGAGCATATTACTTCTTAGTACAAGAGATTGTACATACCTAAAATTACCAGGTTATAAACGGGAGTGGCTTTTATTCCGTTCAGCAATGGGATTCTAGCAGAGTCAGTACCCTGAAGAAATATGTTACCTGGATTGTTTTCTGCTAGACATCAGTTTCAGTTGACTTGTAGCACTTCAAAGTGACATCATGTTGAACAAAAATGTGTATTGCTAACGATGAAAAAATGGTGATCAAAGGGTGTGAGAAAGATAAACTTTCTCTGCATGGAATAATGCATTTCAAATGTGGTAAAATTGAAATTTATGAAACTTTAAAGAATAAAGATAAGATAAGGAATGAGTGGATGAAAGGGAATGGGCAAATCAAAAGAAAGGCTAACAAGATAGTGTGGAAATGGTTCATAAGTGTACAAACAAAAAAAAAACTTATGTTTGTCTGGACTATGTTACAGAGTGAGGCTCTGAAAGTCACTAAAGTGCTAGGGAATACAGAGTTTAAGGCATCTACAGGTTGACTGGACAGCTTTAAAGCAAAAAACATCATGAGGAATGAAGATTGCGGTAAAGCAAGTATGTGCAGCAAAGTGTAGTGATGGAAAGACAAAATTTGACCACCTAGTTGTGGATTATGATGCTAAAGAGTGTTCAATGTCGATAAAATGGAATTGTTTTACTGTGCACTACCTTTGAAATCTCTTGCAATTCGAGGTGAAAAGTTGTCGGGGTGGGAGTTATGTCCAAGGAAAGACTCTGTGTACTGCTGTGTGGAAACATGTTAGGAAATGGAGAAGCCACTGATTATTATTGGAAAGATGTTCAAAAACTTGGACATCAGCACATGCTTCCAATGACATAGTGAAGCATTAAAAAGGTGTGGATGTTAGTGGTCTTACATAAAAGTTCCTGGGCTCTTTTATGACAAAATAAAAAAAGAAAATCGCCAATGCTCCTTTTCCTAGACAACATAACGTGCCATTCCAACATCAGGTTATCAAATCTGAAATTGGCTTGACTCCTACCCAGTTCAACCACCATCACGAATCCATGTACCATAGTTACACATTCAAGTCCCATTAAAGGTAATTATTGATCTCTTATTATAAACAGAATGTTCCAGAACGTATAGCTCATTGATTAATTTGTTGTGGTTTAGCAGTGACGTAATCAAGACGAGAGGGTTGTCCTTCACATAGAGCATGGTGCTCCCTCTGTGAAGGTTGTGTACTTACAACAGCAAGTTACAAAATAACAACCTTCAACTCTCTCTATTTTAAATACAAAATACTTTACAATTCATTGTGATCTGAGTATAATTCTATGTAAGTTGCATTTGTATACTATAAAACATATAAGGCTATATTATAGATCTATGTAATGTAATGTAATGTAATATTTATTTCATCATTATTACAATAATACAAATAAAGCTTACATCTAAAACTTATGTCTAGTGCACCAGTTTTCTAGCTCCCCCATATTTAGCCCCTAGGCTGTATATATGGGATAAAGCTACTATACCATCTCTCTACTTTACAAACTATGCTCGTTCAGCTGTACCTTTCTTAAGCTCCTTATCCACTTATCCCTTGTGTTGCCTAAAAATGTTCCCATCATTTTAATTATTTCTACTTTTGTGCTTCCCAACATTCTTAATGCTACTGCTTCTTTGTTTAACTTGTCCCATTTTTTATTCCATATAACCTCTCTCCACCTTTTAACCTTATCACATTCTATTAGACAATGATAAGTACTACCCGATTCATCACACATAATACATCTCCCCGAACCATTATATCCATTCCTTTTTAAAAATATTACTCCTGTGCGCATCCACGCAAGACCTATTCTACCAAATTGATTACATATATCTACATACTTCTCCCTTCCCCAATCTCTTTTAACTAATTTATACAAGATCAATGACCTTTTATCCTCAAAACTAGCCCATATCTCTTGTTTCTCGATATCTTCCACCCTCAATCTCGCTTCTTTCCAAAACTCACTGTTATTATATTTATCTAATAGGAGAATATTCCTCATGCCAATTTCTTTTAGGACATTTCCCATCTCCCCTAACCAACACTCTTCTCCTAGGACAGCTTTTTGAAACTGTATACATTCTTTTAATATATTATTATCTTCTAAATTTAAACATCTATACCAATACTTCAAAATTCTTTCCACTATTATACCTTTTCTCCCTACCCTTCCTAGCTCTGCCAGTGCCACACCCCTTGGTGAACTCTTGGGTAAACCCAAAACTTCTTTACAAAACATTCTATGGACTATATCAATCTTAATCCATCCCTTTGCCACCCCCCATATTTCTATTCCATATAACATTTTTGACTCTACTACAGCTTCATATAGCCTTTCCAACCAGTTCATTGTTAGCGTGGGTGTTTTGCACAAGCAAACTCTAACAGCTTTCATCGCTAGCTTTCCTTTCAATTGTGCATATTTAGATTGTGCTTCCCACTTCCCGTTGCTTGAGAATCTAATGCCCAAGTAATCAAATTCTTTTACCACCTCTATTTGCTCTCCATTTATATACCATCTTTCCTCTCTTTTTAATTTTGATCCTTTCTTGAACACTATTATCTTGGACTTTTTTGTATTCACCTTTAGCCCCCATTCCATACAAAATTTTGCAATTTCATTAATAGCATGTTGCAACCCTATCACTGTTACTGCGCCAGCTACTAGATCATCTGCAAATAATAACCCTGGTATTTCCTTTTTCCCTATAACTGGACAGTGTTTATTACTTTTCATTATTCTATCTAAAATATCATCTATAAATAAGTTAAATAATATTGGACTGAGTTTACAACCTTGCCTCAGACCTAAATTTTGCTGTATATAATCAGTAGTACTATTTCTTCCACATTTTACACAAAATTTAATTCCTTCATACATTTTTTGAACCCCCTCGATGAATGCAGTGCTGACTCCTTTGTTCCTCAATTTATATACCAAAGCCTCTCTGTTTATAGTATCAAAAGCCTTCTCGAAGTCTGCAAAAAATATGTATACCCTACCCCTTTTATTTCTTAAATATTTGTTTACTATAGTTTGAATTATCATTATGTTATCTATTGTTCTTTTTCCTCTCCTAAAACCTGTTTGGTATTCTGATAGCTTATCTTCCCTCTCTACCCACTCGTATAATCTTCTAGCTAATATACCAGTGTATATCTTGCCTAATATAGATAATAAACTAATTCCTCTGTAGTTGCTTGGATTATTTGTATCTCCCTTTCCTTTATACAATGGTGCAATAATGCTCACTTTCCAGCTCTCCGGTATCACTTTCTTCTCTTTGATTCTGTTAAATAGCTGTGTCAACAACTTTGTACCCTCACCTAACTCCCCAAAATTTTTCCAAAATTCCCCCGGAATTCCATCGGCCCCTGTAGCCTTCTTCTGTAGATTTATGTATGCAAAATATGCTTTATTTGCTTACTACTTATTTAATTTATATGTTATTTGTACTTTTAACATATGTTTTAAGTAAACCATGTTCTGAATATAAGTTTGTCTCATTTAGATGGTCAATAGACTTTAATTTATAGTGTAGATTTAACCCTTTCATATATGAATCTTTATTTCGTTCTGGTTGTTTGCATGTTGCTTTCAAAAGAATGCCTCCTGCAAGATGTACACTAGAGACTTTTGTATTAGAATTTGGGAAAGAATATTTCAGTATAAGAAATGAAAGTATGTTCTGTAAGATCTGTAAGGTAGAACTAAAGTTAGAAAACACACTGGTATAAAAAATACATTGTGACAGTAGAAAACATTTGGAACATTTGGAGTTGATTTGTGCGAACATACTTTTTAAAAAACTGAAAAATGAATATTTTAAGACTTTCATTGAAAACTATAATAACAGGAAAGTGCAACGAGAGTTTACAATGTGTGGATATTATCTACAGCGTTGCTATGACAAATCTTTGGATAGCATATGTAATGTAGGCAACAGCATCATGTGGGCATCCATAGACGAGACCATGGATACTGTTGGAAGATATGTCGCATATGTTGTGGTTGGAACTATGTCACGCAATGGACCTGCACAACAGATTCTTCTGACATGTGAAGTGTTAGAGAAAGTCAGTTATGCATCATTTGTTCAACTTTTTGAGAGTTCTATGTCTTGTGGCCTGAATGGCATAAAACAAGACAATGTAGTACTTTCTATTACTGACAGTGCATCTTACGTGCTAAAAGCTGGTAAAGAACTGAAGTACCTCTATCCAAACAGTAATCATTTTACTTGTTTTGCACAGGATTGCAAAGGAAATTTATGATAATTTCAGTGATGTGGACAATTTTATATCAAATTTTAGAAGTGTTCTTGAAAGCTCTATATAGATGTCTAAACTTAAGGAAATTGCACCTGAAACTCCAATGTCTCCACAACCAATTGTTACACGATGTTGTACTTGGTTGGATGCTTGTTTCTATTATTTCTATATCCCAAATATAATGAACATGTAGTGTAAGTCACTAATCTCTTTGACAGTTCAACTTCCTCTGCTATTAAAGCTGTAAAGTCACTTGTTTCAGAACAAATTCACCAAAACTTTATATTTATTTCAGACGATTTCAATATCTTACCACAAACAATTGCCTATCTGGAAAAGTCTGGCTGTAAAATATCTGATGCTCTTGACAGGTTCCACAAAATCTCTGAAAGACTCAACAGGTCTACTGATGGGATTATTCCTGATTGCATAAAACTTAGTGTCATTCAGAAAAATCCTAGCATTACTGAAATGTGCGAAATCAAAGATATTTTCAATTAGAAAAGTAAAAGTCAGGTATTAAGCAATAAGAAGTAAAAGAATATAGAATAGTGTAAATTTGCCCGTATGGCATTGTGTGATATAGAGAGATCATTTTCTCAGTTTAAAAAGGTTTATTGGAACCTGTTATGCTTTTCATAAAGTTGAAGAAGCTGATAGTGCATTTACCCTTGCACAGTCAGTTTTTGTCCATGATGCAGTGAATTGGATGGGTCTGTCATTAAGGGAGTTAAAGGCTGAAACTGTCATCAAGTCCTTCAACAAAGAGGGGTTAGAAGATGATAAACAGGACACTCATGTAAACCCCCCCCCCAAAAAAAAAGAAGTTAAAATTAAGATTAGAATTTGGAGATACACTATTACCAGAAATTAATTTAGCAGAATACTTGGTTGTAAGCTTGGAATAAACAAATGGACTATGTAATGGGAAAAGCAGAAATGGATTATTGCTCTTAAAATGTTTATCAGTGAAATGGGGATGTGTAAGAAATACATTAATCACCACATATAATCTATATTAATATTATAAAAAGGGAAAATTTGTATATAGCATAATCTTAAAAATCACTGAACTGATTTTGATAATTATTTCAATATTGAAAAGCCTTATTCTCTCTGAAGAACATGGGCTATAAAACACCTCATTTCAATTCCTAAATTACTAAAAGACTAAAAAGGATATACAAAGCCTATGCGCTAGATTACGCTGGAGTTGTAAAAGAACATACTTGTGAAGAAGGCTTTGACTTTGTGTTGAGAATGCCATGGAGTAGAAAATAGTTGTTACTCTAAAGAAAATACATGTAAAATAAGACAAGTGCAGTAGATATTTCATTCCAAGCAACATATATATATATATAGAGGGTCATGATTTAGCAATTAAGATACGGGAAAACAAAGAGAAAATCAAATATTTTAATAACCATCATGTAAGAAAGTTTGGCTTTATTTCCTTTGTATCTTGTTGTTGAGTTAATTGGTAGAATATGCTAAATAACTGTATAAAGAGAGAAAAGCGGCCCACGTAACATTTGAAATCAATCAATATTTTATAATTAACACTTGAGAAGATTACTTTTCTTGATAGTCACTGACTGTGTGTCTTTTCCAAAGTGGTTGGTTAAATTGGGAGACTGGGAGTGGGAAATCTTCATTCACCAGCTTCACCCCTATTTTGTTGTGTATGTTAAGGGTTTCTGCATTATGTGAAAACTATGAAGCTTTTATATTATTAAATAACTTTGGGACCAAAGAGAAAGTACCAAGATTTAGAATTTTGCCTACTACAATTATCTAAAAAGTTACTCAACCATGATCATTCCATTGCCATAGGAATTGGGTTAAGCAACATTTCTGAATTTGGAAGACTGCGAGGGAAAAATTAAGTCAGACTTTCCAGTAATGTTTCACATCCTTTCACATGAATATCAGGAAGTTTTTCATCTGTTATTAGGAATAGTGTATGCTGTACAAAATTACAATTACAAGGATTAATAAGGTGGATTCACCATAAAAAAAGTCTTACAGATCACTACTTAGTTTCTTAAAGAATGTGGAGAGGTAAATGAAATTCATTAAATCTTCATTCAAGTTTAAAAAGCTACCTGTGCAACATCTGGTAATCAGCAGTATTTATTTAAAATGAATGCTTACATACTGTGGCGAAGTGCTAATTGCAGCAAATCTTAAAAAAATTTATCTGATGTTTTACATCCACGTGACTTTCTCTACCCTCTAGCACTTATTAGTGGATATACAAATTATTCTTATCTTCATTTTAATCGACATAAAACTTTCCAGAAGTTGCTATATTACACATTTCATTATAGATATATGATGAGAATAGTGATAGTAAAATATTTTAGAACTCGAACTATACGCTGGCCTTAAAACTCCATACTCTTTGCATGTAATTGCGAGAAACAACTGAATATTGTTTATTGACTTGATGAAAAGAGTGACAAAAGTATTGAACAGTTTTGACCATTAATAATGGATATCTCAGAAATGGCTGATGCCATAAAAAAGTTACTTGAAATAAATTGTGTGTTTTAAAGAGATGTACATATTTGTGTAGTATGTTTTCCTCTACCACTTAACGTTTACCAGTTATACAAAATTATACAAACTTCCTTCTGAATAAAGAGTACTTCACAGGCTATTCCCAGAAAATTCAAGATATACATTTTATTGTCATATAAATATACTAAGTATATGGTATTTTAATAAAAATTGTTAAAGCCATTTTTGAGAAAATAAAATTTTTTAAAAAAACCTTCCATGTAAAGGGTGGTTTGGAGTGGGGGATTTTCATGAAAATCTTTGTGTCGCATGCTTTGAAGATACTGAACTTAAATACCAAGTTTTATATTTATCCAACATTTCGTTTTTGAGTTATGCTGTTCAGAGACACTTACACCCACACAGACCTTTTTCTAAAAATGCTGTTTTTTTAATTCAAAACATATATTCATGGTGAAATCTGCATATTGAATTTTTGGGTGTAATGCAATACCTTCTCTACCTACTATGTACATGGTAGAGAAGGTAAATAGATTCAGCATGTAGAAAATTAAAGTCTCAGATTAATTACAGGTGCTGTGAAATTCACACTAATACCAGCCATGTAAATACTAACACAATCATCCCCTATTGAATATGAATTGGAAAAAGCAGCTATTATTCAGTATGAAAAAATTAATCAGACTTCCATTTAGCACTTGAGAGAAACAGAATTTCAAACAATTTTTAAACCTTAAGAAAATTTTGTAGTGACATTAACAGAAAATTAAATCTTTCTGCAATTAAAGAAAATCTAATCCCTAATATTAATCCATTACAAACTGTAAAAGTAGAACAATATCTAAATTTAATAGGAACAGTGAAGAAATGTGAGAATCCAAAACATATGTTGAAAACATTGGCTTTAGAAACAATTAATGTTAGATCTCTTGAGAAATAGTGGCTTCAGGTATTACTGATTTATCTTTTATGTTCAACCAAAATGGAACAGGTGAACGTGCTACGTACTGACCTTTTTTCATTTTATAAACATTTAGGGTATGGTTCTACAATTTTTGATGGTGAAATTAAAGCTATTTTGTTCATCACTAGAAAATCTAATACATCAGATTCTTAATTTTCAGAAGGCAATTATATTTTCTGATTCCAGAGCAGCAATTGCAGCTGTAACATCTAATTTAACACCTAAAAGTGGAAAAAAAACCACAGTTTGCTGGAAAATTATACATTTAATTAAACTAAATAACGGGATAGCTTTCCAGTGGGTACCATTACACTGTGGACTAATTGGCAATTATGTTGCTGACTAACTTGCCAAAAACAGGATTGCCACTTTAAAGAAACTAATGTTAAACTTATATTTTCATGCCATTAAAAAAAATTTCTTGGAAATTAAAAAAAAATGGGAAATTATCATGAAAACTCATAATAGGATTTCTGAATATTCACACACATCTGCAGTAGCTGCATTTCAGTTATTTACAGGCCATGATCTGTTAGCTACACATGTGAATAAAATTGGGATATTTTCATTGTTAGTTTGTCCATTGTAGAATCTTCAGTGATGTCTAACACTTCCACCCAATCCTCCTTAAGCAAGAAGTAGAGCAAGAGAGTTGACAACTTTGATGTCAACAGCTCAACATTAGTCAACATACAAACAAGTTTTCTCAAGCAGATATTTTTGCTTATCACTCAAGGCTCTGTCACAAGATTTACAAAGATTGTTATGAGTTGTTAGAGCAGGGTGCCTGAATTTGTATTAACTTAGATTTTCTATTATTCAAAAATAGGTCACAATTTTTTTATAAGAAAAAACATGACCTCAACCATTGAGTCTGTGTTTTGAATAGTTTACAGTTACAATTACCATCTTATTATGTGATGACAAGACCTTCCTGAAGGAAACTCCAGGTTCTTGTTTGCCCCTGAGTTTCTTCTGGTGTGGCTTGTCAAAAAAGATGTATCTTAGCATATCTCTAGTTCTTTTCTGAGTCCCAGGTTTCTGTGGTGTTTTAAGAGTATGACCAGGCTGTCCTGGTTGCTTTCTGTCTCCATATTAACCCGAGCCAAAGTTTCTTCTTCTGACTGCCCTTGACAACAGCTTGGTTGTGAGGTGCAGCCTGTTTAAGTTGAGGACGTATAGCCAGTTCTTTTTCCTCAGGTTTGTCAGAACTGTGGCTGGCTGGCTGCCTGTCTGTCTGTGTTTCTCCATCCCCCCTTTTTTAGATACAGTTTCCATATTGGTCCCACAAGTACTGGGATATTCAGTCATCACCCACAGGACCCTGAATATGGAAGGACTTTTTACCTAAAACTGTGATGGTGAGGTAAATAGCAAGTGCTTTATCACCACCTAGCAACAACTTAGTAAGTGGTGCCATCTTACTGTGTTTGGATTTGAATCCAGCTTTAAGTTCTAATGAATCTTATTGTTAGCTCAGATGTTTTGCATTTTTGCTTGCAGGATTTGAGGATGAGAATGAAAAAGAAAGAAAATCTTTGCTCCTTTCTAGTCATCTTAACTTGGCATTATGTTACCTGAAACTGGATGCGCACGTGGAAGCCAGAGAGTATTGTGATAAGGCATTAGAAATAGAACCAAAGAGCGAGAAAGGACTATTCCGCAGGTAAGAATTGTTTTTCTCTATATTAATGTTGCAATGTAAGCCAAGCAGTCAAAGCTATCCTCTGCTACCTAACTTAGCATCTGATACCGTAATGCAAACATCTGTTTAGAAAAATTACAAGATAATGACGTATTGATTTTTTTGTGGTGGCCAATAGCTTTCGTAGTCATTTCCTCCAGTTGTGCTCAAATGCAGGAAGTTGTTAGAGTCAAATTGTCCATTGTCCAGAGTAGTAGGACATAGAAAGTGAGTCCTGATTGTGATAGTTTATTTTGTCTCTAGAAATACAGGGATATTCATCTGACTTAGCAGCTCAACTGAGTAAAATTGATTTTTAGTCCCTTAAATTTAATGACTTGTATTATTCAATGGTTTGTATTTAATTACTAAAAACTGCTATATAAAAAAAAATTCTAAGACATGATTAAAAGCATTAAGGTATGGTTCATTGTGGCATACAATAAGTTTGAACATTTTGTAATCTTTAAAGTCAACAATGGTGTACTTAATTTCCTTTTGATTAGAATCCTCAGTTGAGTTTAAAACTGTTTGACAACTGCAAACACTTTGTTTCCAGTAGCTCAGAGTAGTTATTGAAAAATCCTTTTCTCTGTTTCACTCTTTGTTCACTTCAGTGTTGAATACACGAGTTGTCCTCTCTCCTACATTGCTCACTGGAGTGTTGAACACAGGACTTTCTTTTCTCGCCCTATTGCTTGCTGACACAAAACAGCTCAAAGCATTGTACTTCCTACGACAAAAAGGAAAAATGAGCAGACTCTCAAAGCGTATATTTGTTGAAATACAAATCGCTTCCACAGCCGGTTCACAGTGGTGTCTCGGGACGTGTCCCTTTAGCTTCATTCTATTGTTACTTTTCATATTGAGGCCTACTGAGGTTCGTATCCTGAGCATATACAGTAGAATCTCATTAGTACGTTTTTGCAGGGACCTAAGGATTTGGACGACATAGGCGGGAACACGTGTTAACAAAAATACAAAATCTGCAATTTAAGAACATAGTTACGTAATAAAATCTAATAATTACTACGTCTCCATGGGCAGTTGAAATAGATTTCAAGTACAATTTTATACTGAATACGATCCATGTTTCCGTGTTAAATTCAATATGTGTTCAAATGGATACACAAAACCTGAGAATAAATAATTCAAGCTTTTATGTTGGTCAACTTGGATTTTTGAGGTTATGAATGTTTTTGAGAAAATAAATTGCAAATTATGGAAACGACAATAGTAGCTTTGCTGTGTGTTTTATTACACATATAACAATTTCCGCTAACAAAAAAAAAATTATGTGCATGCATCGTGTTACGAGTACAATAGACGATAGTAACTTTGGCATGTTCAATACGATTTGAATACGGTAGGTGTTTCCATGCAACAAATTTCGTTCCGGTCCTTTTCTGATCCTATTTTCCAAGAGGAAAGTTTTGTTTTAGCATTTTTCCCTTCTTTAAAAGCAGCTTCAATCAATTTAGGTTTGCTAACAATCGTGTTTTAAGGTTGACGGAGGAATGTTTAACTTCCGCACTATATCCGCATGTTTCATATTTGAATTGTGGTATACTTCAAGGATTTTCAGTTTTTCAGTGTTGGTTATTTACTACACTTTCTTTTTTTCACTGCAAATGAAAAGTTAAAATACAATTTACGTATGTTTGGTCAACACTCAACAGTAGAAACTATCGTTGGCGTTTACCACGCCAGGTAAAGCATTCTCTATCCCGCCCACATAAATCGTGTCACACAAATATTTACATACATGCATGTGATTGGCTGCCAGTATCCACCCCGTGTCCAAGGATTGACCAAAGTAGCAAATGGAGGACGTCAAACTTTGAATGTGTTAACCACCTACTCCCACTGGACTAACCAAGGAATGGCCAAAACAGCGAATGAGGACATCAATCTTCAAACGTAGTAAGCAGGATCGGAAAAACGCACTAAGCAAACATTATTTATTACATTTGGAGATTTGGTACCGGGACTTTTATAATTCAACGTAATAAACGGGAAAACGTGTTAATGAGGAACGTGCTAACAAGATTCCACTGTATGTATATTTTTTTTCTCCAAAAAACACAATGTTTATTAAGCATATTATGATTTCCAATTGCTAAGACTTATTTAATTGCAAGGTATTTATGCTTACACACAGTCTGAAACACTCTCCTTTTCATTTTCAAACTAAATATAAAATAAGTAAATATTATATACCCTAAATGAAAAAGCAAGTAAAAATAGAAATTAACTTAATATCGGGTATGCTTCTATTACTACCCTCATTGTATGGAGCATGGATGCCTAGCCAAATTTCCACAAGAGGATACTTCTTTCTAAGCATCCTGTGTTTGATCCCACAAAACCTGTTTTGTCTTGCATTGCAGGCCAATTTAACTCCAAAATTTCTTCACCTCTACCCACACCTTTTCAATAGGATTCAAATCTGGTGAGCAAGGAGACCAATCAATCACTGTGATATCTTACCTTTGCGAGAACCAGTTAGAAATCTGCTGACTTGTGTGGACAGGGTGGTCATTCTGCTGGAATTAATCAATCCATCCAGATGTCTAGTCCCTACAGAAGGAACCTTGCTGTTTTCAAGGATGTTTTAATACTGCTGACTATTTAATGTGCCATCAAGCTGCCACAACACACTTAGATTATTTCATGACATCGAACTACACAGACACGCAACCATGTGATCCATTAGTGCCACGTATTGCACGTTGTATTACTCGCGCAAAACTTCTGGAATCGTGACCTTGATTGCCATCCCAGCTGCCGAGCCTAGGAATGGTTTATGTTTAGCTTTATCAACGAAAGCGATATAATACCTTTGCTTACTCACAGTGCATAACACATACAGTCTGCATAGAAAGTGTCTGCATCTGGTTGTAATTTTAAAGAGAGCTGCAGTATCTAAATAGTACTTATTTTATATTTGTTATATTTATAACCATGGCTCCTATGTTTTCAAAGTTAAGTGGTAAGGTGTTACATAGTCAAAGTAGGGAAATAATTGCAAATGTCATCGACTTCATGAAGCAAGAAGCAGAGATGAAGGAAGAAATTATATCCGAGTTCCACAAAAGCCTTATGAGAGTGAAAGAAAGAGTAGTCAAAGCAACTGGTGTTTCACCGAGTTCCGTTTCCAGAGTTCTCAAAGATAAGAGAAAAAAACATATGGATGAAAGAGTACCATTTGACACACCTGGGAAGAAACATAAGGTCCCTAAACGTATTACAGAAATAGACAATTTCGAATGCGTCATTCGGCGCACAATTCACAATTCCTATGTGGAAGAAAAAACTGTGCTAACAATAAGCAGATTGCTCATCCAGCTGAAAGACAGCAGAAACTTTCAAGGTGGTGCTACAAATCTCAGAAAAATTATTAAAGATTTAGGGTTCAAATGGAAGAAACCGAAATCAAATAGAAGAGTTCTAACAAAATAAATAAATAAATAAAATAAAAAAATAATAATAAAATAAAAAAAAATAAAAAGTAAATGTTGCCTTGATAGCTTAGTCGGTTAGAGCAACCTAAGATCAGAAAAGGACCGGAACGAAATTTGTTGCATGGAAACACCTACCGTATGGTTGATCCGTGGTTCAAATCCCGGCTATGGCATTGAATTTTTCAGTCTGATTCTACCTTTCCAAATGACTATAATTTTATATGTACTTATATCAGTGTGTACTTATATCAGCATCAATTTTCAAGGTGGTGCTACAAATTTCAGAAAAATACTATAATGTATGAAGATGAGTCATACATACACAGCAGTCATACAGCATCTAAAAGTTGGAGTGATGATAGCGAATTAGGTTTGCAGGCACCTGTTGCCAAAGGGCAAATACTTATTATTGTTCGTGCTGTTGGAAAGATCGGCTTCGTTCCAAATGCCCTTCTTTTACAAGTCGCAACAAACAACAGGAGATTTTCATCAAGAAATGAATACAGAAAATTACATGAAGTGACTCAACGCCATGTTGATACCTAATATGCCTGCTGGGTCTGTTCTGGTCATCGACAATGCTTCACAATGCGTCAACACTCAAATTCACAAACCACCTACCTCAACTTCCTTGAAAGAAGAAATGAGAGCTTGGTTACTTAGACATAATAAATCTTTAGATGAAAGCATGAGTAAAACAAAGCTATATAACTTAATTAAAGCCAACAAACAGCTTCAGAAGTCATACATACTTGACCAGATAGTAATACATCGCCATAATGTACTTAGACTGTCATCGTATCGCCCAGATCTAAACCCAATCGAATTAATCTGGGCTGATGTCAAAAAATGGGTGGCATGCAGAAATATCACTTTTAAATTAAAATATGTGGAGCAGTTATAACGCCGGCAATTTGCTGAAATTGGAAGGCCAGAATGGGAAAATGTATGGCGACATGCTGAATAAATTAAGAATCATTATTCCGAAAAATACGGAATTGCAGAAAATCAAACAGAAATAATTCTCATGCAGGATAATGGTGCAGAAAGTAGTGACAGCAGTGATGACGGCAATAATGTGAGTGATTCCGCAGAAGAGGAAGGGTTGTTAGATGTGGAAGAATTGGAGGCAATGATTGACAGCGTTTTTTATATTAAGCGCTTTTTACAGCGTGGATTTTAATATATTGTATATAACTAAGTTTATCAGCGCAACACAGTGCATAACTGTTGTGGATATTTGACAATGACTGTCCCACGCACTCCTGCAGCATGCAGTGGATCGGTCACCACCTGATGTGGTAAGCAACTCGCATCATAGCTCTCATTAAGATTTTCACGTGTCTAGAACTGTTGCGCCGATTATAACATTTTCCTCTGAAAATGTCACCTTGTCTGTGAGTATAAACCTATTCCAGTTGTGGATGAGAGGTGACATAATCTATGATTATCTGCAAGACGCTTCTTATCTGCTGATCGAGCAACGAGCCCTGCTGTAGTGAAATGATGCAAGGCTGTGTGGTTGAACCCAGAGAAATTAGAATTACATCTAATTGTAGACACATGGTGGAAGGGATTGCTGTTTCCCTTTCTAGAAGTACAGTGTCCTGCTGAGGAGTGGACAAACGTTTTCAATCCGAACCAGATTGACAACGAACAGTCCCTTCCCTGGATAAATGCACCCACCTCATATCAGTAATTATAGGGACTTCCAAGCTCTCTTGCAGCCTGAGACAGAGTATCCAGCAATATTCACTAACTTAAGGAGAGAACTCCTTATAACTTTGTCTTTGTGTGTGTGCTCAGCCATAGCAAAAGTCAGTATGATTGCTAACACATCCTGCAGAACTCAAGGCTATAAGCTGCACTCTCATGATCATGCCAGTGCCATTCATAACTGAAGAGTGAGACAGGGTTTGCACATCCAATATTAAGTCAATTAAATATTTGGTTTAGTTTTTCACTTTATAATTTTTACTAATATGGCATTTATTTTGAAAACAAAGAGAGTAATTTGTATTTTTATGCATGAATGTCTTAAAATTAATACATATCTTATACATGGAAAATATACTCCATTGCAAGATATTTGACAAATTAAAATTTAAATAGTAATAAAAAAAACACCAAGGATTTGAACCCAGATTGTTTCAATTATGAGCCACATGTGTTTCACTGTCAGCTACCATGTATACAACCAAACTGAAATGCATTTTCCTACTTATTGCATAACTTTAAAATGAACACTGCGTGGTACTAATTCGTGTATTGTGAATACAGCATCAACAACAAATGCTTTCAATGCTTTCCAAATCGAATGCCTCCCTGCCTGTTGCTCATTTATTTTGTCTTGCTGTACATTGCATCAACAAGAAAATCTTGCGCTTATCAGTAACTCTGTATAGCACAATTGCTGATATATAGCTGCAGGAGCTTCAAGATGAAATATCTCCTTGCATCTCTTGAAGGCGTTTATGGAATTTTCTTCAGCTGAGAGAGCTATCTCCCTCCTTCCCTCTTCAGCTAACCAACCAACTGGCTAGTGCTGAAGGATGAAGCATGGCCCACAGCAGCTTCATCAAGAGCTCTCTTCTCAGAGCTGTTCATCCCAAGCTGCTCTGTGATATGGAACAAGGCGATAAAGATGAACCATTAACTTTCCTCAGGGTTGACGCAGAATGCAGTATACCACATTGTTGATAGGGGTGATTACATTATATGGGCTGTCCCAGGAAACATTGCAATGTCAGCAACTTTCCTTTATCCTCTTGGGACGATGAAGTCACCTTCCTGAAATACGATACTGATCGCCAGATGGTCATAACCAGGGTTAGAATTTTTAAGTGCGCGCCTTTTTTCTTAGGGTAAGTTAAAGCTGTGCGGAGAGATATCACAGTGTGAAATTTTGTTTCTAGTTGCGAAAAGAGGCATTTTTTCTCACACCTTTTTTGGGACCTTTACTCCTTTTTGGCACATTTATCCCATTTTCTCTCAACCATGCCCATAATCCCCTTTTTTCTTTTAAGTTTATTCCAATTTATTCTTTAACTTTCAATTAACGTCTCCTCAGCTTGCTGTGTATGTGCGAATAGTAAGCCTACCTCTTTCAGTAAATGCTGCGCGGGAATTGAAAGCGTACCTGCAACAATGGAAAATAATTGTGTGTTTGACTAAGACCTCTTTCTCTCGCTCTACCGCTATAAAGTAGCCCGCAATAATGCAATTGACAATGAGTGATTCTATCCCACCAGTTCATGAATGTGAGTTTGTTACTGTGAGAGACGTCATCTGTTTGCGTGGAGGCGAAGGCTGGGCACGCAGAGACGGCAGTAACCTCACTCGCGCAGTTCCGAGAATTATTAAGACTGGGTTCTGCTCAAAACTACTAGAAATCGCTGAGACTGAAGTTCCAGCATGAATGAGAACATTCTGGTAATTGATGGGCACAAGAGTGAGTTGTGTGACAGTCGCATTGTGTTAGTAAGTGATCTAGTGTTAGCAACGAGTGTACTAGTACTATATTTTACCATGGCTGAGGAATTCAAACAAGATTTCATAGACATTGATGAAACTTATGCGATATACTATTTGTGATTCAGGAATTTTGTTAGATGAAAAACACCAGCGAGATCGCATCAAACAACACATTTCCAGCTCTAAACATCAAATGAACAAGACTCTTCAAGCAAATAAATCACAGCAACCTCTATTACGAAATGTGTTTCACCAGAGTTCTTCAAAAAGCCAAAATTTGAAGGAATTAAATATTGATTTGTGTGCAGCTCTTACACAAGCAGGAATTCCACTCAATAAGGTGAACCATCCAGCCTTCAAGGGATTTCTTGAAAAATACACAAAGATGTCAATGCCCGATTATAGTTCTTTAAGAAAAAACTACATGGAGCCTGTTTACCAAGAAACCATAGAAAGAATCAAGGGGAAAGTATCTGATTGTGATGTGAGAATCATTGTGGATGAAACCATAGACTCAATGGAACGATATGTTTTGAACATTTTAGTTTTTCACTTGGCAAGGGAAAAAGTTAAGCCCATGTTGTTAAAAATGTACGAGCTGCAGAAAGCCAATGCCAGTACAGTAATGCAATCCATTATGGACTTCTGCCAAAAACTCTGGCCTACCGTTATCGAGTTTGAAAAACTTCTTCTTTGGTTACGGACCAGGCTCCATACCTGGTTTCAGCTGTTAACCAATTGAAGCCTTTATTTCCTAACTTGAAGCATGTGACATGCTCGGCTCATGCCCTTCACAGGGTTTGGGAATCCATAAGGAACGAATACGACATCACAAATCAATTCATCTCTGCCCTGAAGAAGATTCTACTGAAAGCTCCGAGCCGTGTTGTTTACTACAGGGAAATCACTAGCCTGCCCCTTCCAAATTTCCCAGTCTTTACCCGCTGGGTATCTTGGATTGAGTGTGCTGCTATGTTGTTTGAGAATTTTGACAAAATTAAAGAGTTTGTGCTTTCTTTGGATCCATCCGACGCAGGTGCAATTTCCAAGGCACAGCAGCTTCTGTTACCGGAGAAAATACATAATTTGCAGACAGAACTATATTGTTGTCATAGCTACAAGTACCTGCCGGCAGCTATTAAACGATTGGAAGAACAAGGTCTGGAAAAGGAAAAACAGTGGGATATTTTTACTTCCGTGAGGGAGCAATTAGATGGCTTTGCCAAAGACAAACTAGTCTTCGAAAGAATCCAGACATTGAGGAATTTGCCACATCTGTAGAGTTGCCATTCTGAGTGAATACAAGGTTTCCCCCACTGGTTTCTGTGGATGTTGAAAGAAACTTTAGCATCTACAAAGACATTCTATCTCCTAATAGAAACACACTTACTTTTAAAAATGTGGAGATGCTTAATGTCTTGAAGTACAACAGCTTCATGTTTTTTCTTTCTTTTGATGAGTGATAATTTGATGAACTTGTTTGTAGTTCAATAAATTAGAATAGAGGAAAGAACTTCATTTTAAGACATTTCTTTTTTCAGCATTTCTGCATATTCAAAATGTTCCACACGATGTAGTTTTCATCCATTCATATTGACTTTTTTTATGCTTATTTCAAAAACCCAAATAAATAAATGAATAAAACTGTCATATAATTTTTTTCTGTGTAATGAATAGTTTTTGCGCTACTAATTCTTTAAGATAACAGTGTATACCAAAAAAATTGCAAACACAAAACTGCAAAACTTTTTTTTTTCTTTTAAACTAAGGATGGTAGAAAAAAAATTATATGACAGATTTGTAGTTTCTTGACATAGAAGCAACATAAGATTTTTTCTGTTTGAAAAATGCATCATATGTTGTATTTTGCATATACCCATAATTTTGTATTTTGAAAATTAATAACTTGAAAACTAATTAATATCTTGGATTGGAATTCACAAAACAATTATATCTAGAGAAGACTGACATGTGGTTAAAATTTCAGCCCAATTGAATGGATAGTTTAGAAAATAGCAATTTCCGTTGCACATCC
The DNA here is from genome assembly GCA_030765065.1 of Deroplatys truncata. Taxonomy (NCBI): domain Eukaryota; kingdom Metazoa; phylum Arthropoda; class Insecta; order Mantodea; family Mantidae; genus Deroplatys; species Deroplatys truncata. Next base: position 241,382,125 of record CM060975.1, on the reverse strand, counting down.
CCGTAAATAAACCAGCACCTTATTGTCCCTTTTTTCACCTTATTTGAGCACCTTTTCCCTTCCTTTTTTCATCTGAAATTTGCACCTAAAAATCCTAGCCCTGGTCATAACATGCCTTTATCCAATCACTTGACAGCTTTAAGTGTTCCCTGGCAAGGTAGTGGGCGTCTCCCAGGCTGTCCATCGTTGCCCTGACATTATACTATTGCATTCAACTCCAACTGCGTGATTGGGGCCCACTACTTGCCACACACATGATGCATTGCTGGTACTACCTTTCCACATTGATTTGAATATGCAACAAATAAAATCGGCAACATAGTTTATCCAAGGTCTTATTTACACCAAGATGCCTTCCAGTAGTACTGTCATGGGTGTTCTCTCTGTATTAGAATGGCATCTTCCTGCCTAGTGCCCCAAGGTTAAGCAAGGAAAAGGTGAAGATGGCGCTGGTTTGGTCCTCCTCAAGTCCACCTGTAGCAGTTTTTCTAATGGCTCACAGTTTGCTCTTGGTTGTCCATTCTTTCCACAACTCCAGTATGTAGGTCACTCGTCCCCACTTCTATGTCAGTTAAGCTGTCATGTTTACACCAGTTCCTGTCATTTGCATCCATTACTGGGTTGATTCTTCTGGCCATCATCTTTGCTGCTTCAATGCGAAGGGCATCGTCAATATTATGGTGTGCTGTTTTACCTTTGCTCTCTCATACCACTGATAAGTGAGTGGGCTACCCCTCCAGAAATAAAGTCTGATGGTAAATCCATCAAAGTCTGGTGTGCTAGCTGCTCTATCTTCATGGCAAATTCTTGTAAGGTATCAACCAGTTGTTGTATTCTTGACTAAGCAGCGACCAGGCAATATTCTTCTCCATAGTGTTCCTCCAGCAATTTAATTAAGTTGTTGATGGAGCCTCCGACAGGAAAAGTGCAAAAGGTTTCAACTGCTTGCCCCTGCAAGGCAGCCAAAAGCTGTGTTGTCTTCTCCATTGGCATCCATCCATTGTGGGTACAATAGCCTCAAACTGTCACTTAAGCATCACCCATGACGAAGTGCCGTGGAATTTTGGAAATTTCACCATTTTCTCATTAGCCAGTCTCATAGTCATTAGCCTCCACAACTTCAGCGTGGATCTTTGCTTCTAGGTGGCACATCTCTTGAGGTGCCCACCACTTTCTTGTTTTCCTCTGTCTGCTGGTTTAATAATTTTTCTTGCTGATTTAGATGCATTTCCACCACATTCATTTTCCCTTCCATGTCAGATTTAATTTCTTCTAACTTCTTTGGAATGTTCTCTTTCAAGTCCACTACCGTAGGATTTATCCCAGATTTTACAGAGTCAACATGAAAACCAAGTTCTGATTTCAATTTCCATTTCATTTCTGTTTTTACACTCTTATTTCATTTCCCATGTGCTCCATTTTGGACTTCATTTCCATCTCCATTTTCTCCATTCCAAATATCATGGACTTCATTTCAGTTGATAATTGTTGAAGTATTTCCTCCATCATTGCATTTAAACCCTGATCCTGACACTAGTGCAACTTTGTTCAGTTTTCTCATAGTTCACTTTTGTTTTCTTGCATGTAGCAATGTAATGAACCATGTGAAAATCGTCTTCTCTCCCCCACTCTTTGCTCACTTCAGTGCCAAACGTAGGACTCCTATCTCTTCCACTTGCTTCAGCTCTCCATACTGACGCTCTTACCGCTTGAGCTATTTTATGCCCATTAAACCTCACCTGATTGAAGTGTCCTGGCCAATCTTCAAGGATTAGATTAATGCAAAGATGGAGTAGGGATATATGCCCTAACACTGAAACTTGGAGGTCTATTTTATTATTCTCCATCTTTATTGTTTCTAGTTAAATAGACCAGTACATTTAACCAGGGATTGTATACTATTAACTAGACTCTTTCCTGGAAGATCTCCTGTTGAGCCAGTCACTCCTAGGTGTGACTCTTTGTCTGGTAGGGTTTACGTCAAAGATTATATGAGAGGCAGTTTCACCACATAATCTGCAAATTTGAAGATGTTTTCTTTGTCTACAGTGACCTGTAAAGAGGCCTATCAAGACAATGAAATACTGGAGATATTGTACCTTGAAGGCAGCTGCAATGTTGCCCGAAAACTGAAAGCACTTGCAACATTGTAAGTCTGTTTTGAGGTGTAATACCTCATATTCGAGATTGCCTTAAACGTTTACTGGGATACTTGAATCAGTGAAAATGTTTAATGCGTGTGCGAGTATCTCGCCATGGTAGCTCAATTGGTAAGAGCGTCAGTACAGAGAGCCAAAGATAAGTGGTTTGAGTCCCAGCTGTGGTATTGAGCTTTTCAGTCTAATTAAACTTAACAATTTTGGATACTGTTGGGAGCTGGGAATTGGTCTGTAGTTTTCTACTTCATGCTTTGAGTCCTTTTTGTAAAGTGACTTTATCTTTGAAACCTTCAGAACTGCCCCTTTGCTAAATGAAAGATTTACTTACGGCAATGCATCTGTGAAAATAAAAAAAATCCTTCTTTAATTTTTTTACCATATATTTCTTAACTTTAATTAGTTTGAGAAAAAAATTGTTTTGTTCACATGTTATTGCATTTTTCAACTTTTTCAATTTGAGTTATGGAAAATAATTCATTTCAGCTGAAGTGTTTCATATTTTTTAACTAGTACACAACAATTTTTAAACACACAAATTTCTGAAGCTCTCCTGAAAATTTCAAGCTAATAAGTGATAAACTGTGGTCCAATAGCATTTCCAATAGTGAAAAATGCTGCCCCCCCCCCCACAAAAAAAAAGAGCTGAGAAAAATGGAGCTTCAAGTTTGATGCAGTGCTTTACCTAAATGATACAGAACCAATTAAATAGACATTTGAGGCTTTAAAACTTTTGATATTAAAAACCAATTGTGTAGCATGAAGGTACAAATTATAAGTACACATAAAATGCAAAAAATGGAACACTTTCACTTTTTTTTTACCAAATTTCATTAATGCGTTGCCTTAATATACCTGTGGTTTATTTATGTGTCAAACACGAATTTTATAGGAATTCATACATCCAGAAAGGTGGAATCATGCCTCTTCTACTAACAAAAGGTTTTATGATGTTAGGCATCTTCTCCTATCTAAGAACAATGTGCATTAAGTCGTATTTGCCAGCATATTATGATAGCGCTATAGCTGAACTGATCCCCTATGTTCTCCCTACAGAATTATAGTCATTATTTTGACAAACTGTTTAGGCAACAAATTACAGATGTAACACATGGTGCAAGTATTAACAAATCCAGAAAAAAATTAAGATCGCACATTTTCTTGCATATGAAAGCAAAATTAAATAACTGTAAGAGAAATCTCACTTTTTCTCTGCTTCCATTTTTTTTTTTTTTACTTTCTCTACTACGTATAGTAAGTAGGGGAAGTATTGCATTCCACCCAAAAATTCGATACCGAGATTTCACCGGAAATACATGTTTTGAGACCTCCTGAATCCAAAAAAAGCATTTTTGGAAACATGTCCGTGTGTGTGTGTGTCTGTGAACAGCATAACTCAAAAACGAACAGTCGGATAAACACCAAACTTGGTATTTAGGTTCAGTATCTTCCAGAGATGCGACACGAAGGTTTTCAAGAAAATCCCCCCACCCCAGACTACCCTTTACATGGAACATTTTTCGAAAATTTTAATTTTCTCAAAAATGGCTCTAACGATTTTGATTAAAATATCATATGTTTAAGATAATGTCATGAGAAATGAAATGTATATCTCGAATTTTCTGGGAATGTCTCCAAAAGTATTCTTCATTGTGAACGACTTTTGCATAACTGGTAAACCATAAGAGATAGACAAAATTTTACTACACAAAAAATGTAGATCTCGTTAAAATACACAACTTATGTCGTATACATTTCTTTTGTTGAGTGAACCGTTTTCGAGATATTGCTTGTTATAAATTTTCCAATACTTATACTTTTTCTCAAATTCGTTATTCATTTTTTTATGTCCTGGACTTGCAAAGAGAATGGAATGTGCCGCATAGCAACCAGCGTTAAAATATTTGACCATCGCTTAAAAGCTACCATATTCCCCTTGCATCTACAAGAAAATTAGCAATAAGATTGACATCTCGATATCTCGATTAACATAAAGCATATGGAGAATAGGTGTTTGTAAAAATAGATTGTACAAGAGTAGAGAAAGTCATGTGAGTGTAACACATCAGATTTTTTTTTTTATTTCAGAGGTCAAGCGAATCTTGGCATGGGTGAACCAGAGAGAGCAAAAGTAGACTTTGAAGCTGTTCTTAAATTGGAGCCAAATAACAAAGCTGCTGCCAGTCATATTGTCATGTGCAACAAAAAGATAAAGGAGCAGAAAGGACGCGAGAAGAAAATATATGCAAACATGTTTGAGAAATTTGCACAAAGGGATAGGGAGGTAGGTACTCCAATGGAGACAGAACAGTGAAAAGGACAATGAATGTATTTGTTAGCAATTGTTGTCATTCCATTGAAGAAAGAAAAAAAATTAATGCTATTTTGAAGTACTTTGTTTTTGTGTGTTAGCAAAGTGGGGTTTGGATTTAGTTTTCTAAAATATGCAGTTATGTTTACAGTCAGAATTATAAATATGTGAATTCTTTTTTATGTATATCTAATTTGAAGGTGTATGATTGTTTATGTTATCAAACACTTTGGGAAAGCGACATTGTAACCAAAATGAGTTCAATGTAAAAAACATGCAAGACACATTAAACTAGGAAGATTCTGTTTATTTTCTTTTATTTATTTTTTTAAATTCACTAGGCTGCTAATAACTTACTGTATGGATGGTGGGATGTGGGTGAGGGGAAAGTGGTTCAAGATGAAATTAAAAGAGGATCTTGAGGAGAAAAAGCCTAACAACCGGAAATCCTATTCTCGTCCTTAAAAAAAAAAAAAAGCACAAAGTCAAAAAAATGAGAAAGATGGGGAAACTGCTAGCGTTGATGCTGGTAATGCTGCTGGTGATTCACAAAGTGAGAATACTAAAGCTGCTGGAAGGAGTGGCACTGATGAAGAAAAATTTTAATTCTGATTCTTCTGACCTGAAGCCCAGTGGCTCTGGTTTACAGAAAGTACAAGCTGCATAATGTAGTACTGTTATTGTTTTAAATGAAATTTCTGTGCCTTGTTAAATAAGTGCATGTTTTTCAGGAGGTTATTATTCACTTGTTGCTAGAGAGATGTGAATTTTGCAATATGATGTAGATGTTGAAGCTTTAGTTAAGTAGACCTGGCTGTTGTCTACGGGGTAACGCTCCCTTTGCAGAAAGAGGAGGAATGGCGGCGAAACCAGCCAGATGTGATGAAGACACTTGGTGAATGGGGCAAGGATGAACGTGATCGTGAGATGACAGATTTCGAGCGTGAAAACCCTAACATCCTCATGTTAGACAGCACTGGTGATGAATTCAAGAATATGTAAGAATACCGTCATCTCATATATCCACTGATTTATTGCTGTACTTGCCAGATTTTTTTAAATAGTTAATTTTGAATTTTAAAAAATTTAGCTTTTTTAAGATTGAAATGATTGCTTAACTGTATATGTTGTGAAGGCAAAACAACTTACATTCCCCCCCTTTTTTTTAATGATTGCTTATAAACGGCTCATTATGATTCGTATTCATTTTATTGTCAATTGTGACATTTTACTTGTCCTCCAGATAAATAAAATATCTTGACTGGATTTGATCTGTATTCTTATTTGTCATCAGACAATGCAATCTTAGAGTGAACTCTGTGATATTTAGTTACATACATTCCATCTTAATTAATTAAGCTGAATGCTGAGTAATATCACTGAAGACTTGAACAGAGCCTGAAGTATTCCTTTCTCCCTTCAACACCATTCCTTTGTCCTGTAAGTAGTCTATTGTGGTCAAATTTGTAATTCCATCAATGCTCATGCAGCTACTCTTCTTTTGCCCTGAGATTGAACTCGTGTAAACAACATAATGTATCCCACAGGAATGTTGAATTTTCAGTATATTGGAGTGAAGTATTATAAGTTCAATCAAAATCTGAGGTGTTTGGTTAACATAATTTTCTCTATTGCTATACTTTCTTTTTGTTTCTTATGTATGCTAACCGTGCAAAAATTTATTACCTTATTTACCACATACTAGTAGGTAGAGAAGGTATTGCATTCCACCCAAAAATTCAGTGCTGAGATTTCGCCTCCTGAACACAAAAAAAAGCATTTTTAATAAAAGGTCCATATGTGAGAGGAGAGAACAGCATAACTCAAAAAGGAAAATTTGGATCAATACCAAACTTGGTATTTAAGTTCAGTACCTTCCAAAGATGCGACACAAAGATTTTTGAGAAGATCCCCCTACCTCAACTACCCTTTACATGGAACATTTTTCGAAATTTTTGATTTTCTAAAAAATGGCTGCAATGCTTTTCATTAAAATACCATATATTAAAGATATTAACATGGCAAATAAAATGTATATCTTGAATTTTCTGGGAATAACCTTTGAAATCCTCTTTATTCAGAAGGAATTTTGGATAACTGGTAAACATTATGCAATAGACCAAAACGTACTACAGAAGAAATGCAGATCTCTTTAAAACACACAATTTATTTCAAATAACCTTTTTTGTGGCATCAGCCATTTCTGAGATATCTCTTATTAATAGTTCAAATTGTTCAATGCTAGCCATTCTTTTAAAGTCCTGTCAATATTCAGTTGTTTCTTGTGATTCCATTGAAACAATATGGAATTTTAAGGTCAGCCTATAGCGTCCAGTTCTTAAACATTTGACTATCGCTGTTCCCTTTGTATGTATAACGATATGTATAATGTAGATTTCGGCAAAAGTTTATTTGGATTTAAATGAAGTAGATATAAAAATAAGCTTGCTTTAGTAAGACTAATTTGTATACCCACTAATAAATGATAGAGGGTAAGAAAATCATGTGAATGTATTACATCAGAAATTTTTTTATCTTTCTACTTTATGTTAATTGAGATAAACATTTACAGAAATGGTTTCAATCCACATTTTGTTGTACATACAAGGGGAATTCAGGAGACTGAAAACAGTCAAATCTTTAAACAGCAGGTTGCTATATGCTGACTTTGAAATTCCATACTTTTTGCACAACATAATGAGAAAAAACAAATGGCAATTAGCACTTCAGAAAGTGTAAAAGTAATGGGAAATTTAAACCAATAGCAATGAATATATTGGAAATCATTAGTGCGCCACCAAAGTTTGTGCCTATTAAGGTTTACAAGTAATATAGAATTATAAAAACTTATTCAGGATGAAGAGGACTTAGAAGGAAATTCACAATATAAATTTTATTAGTCATGCAAATATCTCAACACAAAGTATTTTAATCACAATTGTTAAAGATATCTTTGAGAAAGTAAAATATAACTAAAAATTTTCCATGTAAAGGGTGTTTGGTTTGGGAAATTAGGTTGAAAATCTTGTTTCTTCTTCTGCTTCATGGACTTGGGCCATTAGGCCCGTTTCCAATCAAGAGAATTGAGTAAAGATCACAACTGCATACTTCCTTGGTGAAGACTGCAGAAGTGACACCCTTCTCTGCGAAGTTTATACACAGAGGAGCCATGTCCAGAAGCTCAAGGTTGGCAGCCCCACCAATTGGTTTATCCTGCACAATGCTCATAATGTGGCTAGGATACATCTTTTCATGACTAAATATACTCAAATATAGCTTATAGTTTTATTTTGTTACAAATTAATCTTAAAAGACAATAAAAGTAAGTGTTGGTTGCAGCACTTTCAAATGCATAGTATGTTTTACTCAAAATAAGAAAGACTATAATAAACTAATATCTTCATAAATATGCTATAAGACCACTCAGTTCCCACTATGATGCCTGATAGTAGTTTCAGCATGTGCAGTAAAGCCATTTGACTAGCAGTACATTCCAACAAACTCTTAATTACATACAGTACTGCATTAGGTGTTCAAACAAACCTCTGAATTCATCAGAATCAATATGTAGCAAAAGAATTCTGATCAGCTACCAATTTTAAACCAGCCCATGCGAACTGGTTTGACATGATCAGACAATCTGCATATTGGAGTGAACTTAATTAAATGTACTATTTTGGAAGCACTAATTCTCATGGACTTTGAATAGATCAAAGGTTTGTTGGATGCCTAGTTGCAGCATATGGATGCAGTCAGGGCATATTGGAATGCACTGCTTTAACACATAGATATAGAGACATTTTTTTTTGGAACAGAATTATTTATACAACAAATACACTGCCTTTGTAATTGTAAGTAATACTAATTATGAAAGTAGTGAACAAATAGCAGATAATGGCAACATAGTTATGACCCAAAAATACCCAAAAGCTGATGAACACAAAAAGCAGTTATGTGATAACGATGATTTGTGTTTAAGGGTGCTCAACTATTAGGTCATTAATGCCCTAAGCAGTTATGTGATCAACATAGTAAGACTTATGTCAGAAGCACACAGGCGCACATCAAGCCTAAATGTGGCAAGAGACTTAAATTCATTAATTTCATATATATAAAATTTGAGAACTATTAATATCGTATAAAAAGACAAATATTTCACATTTTAAAATACTGCTTTATTTCAGAATATAAGTTTGCTTCCAATGTCTTCTAAGCTTCTTATTATACTGGAAGAATGAAAACTATTTAAGTAAATGTAAATCATGGTTAGAATAGGAGTACCACAAGGATCAGTTTTGGGTCCTCTCCTATTCTTAATTTATGTAAATGATATGCTTATGTCCCCAGATTATAATCTTAATTTCCTATGCGAATGAAGTGATGACACATCATTTATAAACACAGATAAAGGCTTTAAGCTACTTGAAATTAAGGCTACATCATTTTATTAAAATTGTCTATTTGAAAGCAACTCAACTTAAACTCACTATTGATGAATCAAAATGCATTCTATTTCAACTTAGGGATCAGGAAAATATATAAGTACAATAATATACAAATTGAACAAGTAAACAGTACAAACTTTTTGGTAATTACTGTTGACAAAAACTTAAATTTTAATAGACACATAGATGACCTTTGTAAGAAATTAAATCCTTGGTTATATTTACTGAGGAAATTAGCAAATCAACTAGATAATGACTTATTAAAACCAGTTTATTATGGAATGATACGTTCACTCACTGAATATGAGATAGAAGTTGGAATGGAACATCCACAGCAAATTTAAATAGAGTATTAGTGATTCAGAAAAAGAGTTTAAGATGTATATTTAGTTTAAAAAATTCCCATTCTGTAAAAGAAGAGTTTAAAAATGAAAACATTTTAACAGTAGTATCATATGTTCATAGACTTATATTGTTAGAAGGAATGAAAACAATAGTAACCTATATAAAGAATATTATACATATAATGCAAGGGGTATAAATAACTACCATAGGGTATGTACAAAAAAAAGCTGCAACAAAGAAAGATCTATACATCAGAAGCGCCATATTATATAATTAAACTCTCATAATATATAAAAGCTGCACAGAGAAATTCCTTTCAAATGTTAAAAAATTATCTACTAAATAAAAGCTTATATAGAATTGATGAATTGTAGTTATTGAATTTGTATAAATCTTCTGTAGTAATTACATAAGTGATAGGTTAGTTTCCAAATAGTACATTTGTACTTTGTGAATTCTATTGAAAAGAAGTATGACTAAGCCTGAAACCTGTATATGTCTATACATGAATATTGTTAAATAAATAAAATTAAAAAGAAATTATGTAAAGATAATGGAACAAAGTATGAAATTGGTCTTGTATTTTTATCACTTATTAACAAAAATAAACACCCCTATCTATAGAAGAAAGTTATAGACACAAAAAATAAATTGAAATCACATTGGAGGTTCAGCAGAATATTTGGATCAGATGAGAGATCAAGGGAAGAACTATGGCTGAAATCCCAGCTTGGGCAATGAATTTTTCAAATATGATTCAAACTTCCAAGCTTAGCTTACGAACTGCCATCATAAAGAACAATTATTGTTGATATTTGAAAAGAAGCTAGAAACAGTGATGTGTATTGAATTTATTTAAACGTGAGTAGGAATTGTTACACTAACATCACTTAAGTTTACACACTTAACATGTTTCGGGAAACGGTTGTTCCCATCCTCAGAAGCTAATCCGACTGGCCCGTGTTGTTGGTGTTTCCGTTTTGTGGACTGGATACTGTCGTGGCATCTTGTGGTGGTGAAATGTACTTCCAGAGAGGATTTGGTGGTGGCAAATCAAAATTCATTAGGTGTGTGTTGTGTTTTAGAATGGTGATCTTCTCCCATGCATCTAATTCGGCTGCAAATTTGGCTGGTTTGACTAATGTAATATTGGATTTGTTGTGATTAGTGATCCAAAAATGGTGTGAAACTGCAGATTTGTCCATTTGTTTGTATTTGATACATCTCATGTGCTCCTTTAGCCTAGTTTCTAGGTTTCTTTTTGTCTTACCTATATATACTTTATTGCAATCTGAACAATTGATTTTGTAGATTCCAGCTTTTATGTCTTGTGGGATGGGGTCTTTTAACTTGTTACAGAGTAATTTCTCTATGTTAAATTTGTTCTATGGAGCTAGGCTGATGTTGTGTTTCATGAAAATCTTCTTAAATTTGTGAAATGTTCCTGGGTGGTATGTGCTTTTCTTGAACTTTAGCTGTTTATCTTGCTGGTTGAGATTTGTGTGTTTCTGATGTGCTTCTGTCGTTTGAATTTTGCAATTTTTTTGTCAATAGTTGTTTTGATGTACCAATTATGTATTGCTGTGTCTACTATATGCTGGTATTCTAACTGGTATTCTTTTTTATTTAAGGGGGTATTATGTATAATCTAGGCCATACTGCGAAAGTTACCAGGTTCTTTAATCCAGTGATTCATGTGTGTCTTGACAGTTTGTAGTCACCTTTCTATAACATTTAATTTGTTACTGTTTATTCAATTGGAGGATGGACTGTTTATACTGAGCAGAATGGCTCAGGCAGTAACATCTGTGGCCGCATTTGGGAGGACATGGGTTTGATTCCTGCAGCCAACCTTCGTGATCAGTAGCTTTTTCAGTGGTTTCCCTGGGTCACTAGGCAAATGCTGGGGAGGTCCATTAATCTCCCGCATTTCCTGTCCTACTTCACCTACATTCTCATTTCACATCACCATTCATCTGGCTGGTCTGTTTCAGGGTTGAAAGTGTCGGTGGGAGTCTTGGCATTGCATGGCAGGGGAAAAGGATGCTCTATGTAATTCTTCATCCCCCGAAATGGGGGCAGTTTCCAAGTCCTGGGCCCCCCAGGGGATGTGCAAGCTTGCAGGGGGTAGAGGAGCTGGTTATGCCAGCTGCCATCTGGGAATAATTTCAATCTGTAAAATGTAGAGACCCTGCACTCTCTCTTTCTTCGCCTCTCACCCCTTCTTCTGGGGCAGTCCGTCAAGGGCTTCAGGCACAAAAGATCTTGTAGGTCGAGGTGCTAAGTTCCCTTCTGCAGTTAGTCCTAGTCCTAGATGGCTATTGCTTACAGTCAAATTGGCCAGTACACCAGATTTAAATCTGCAACCTCAAGAATATTAGCCACATATGCCTCTGAACCATTTCTGCTGATGCTATGAGCCATTGATATTTAAGGCAACCACTAAACTTTAACCTTATTTCTATTGATGCCTTGTATAATGCAAGGTTATATGTACTCTAAACACTCTAAATTAAAACTGAACTTATGCATTTGTCAAAACAAAACACATGCTAATACATCCTCATTTTTGTGTACAAGCTACAATCCTTTTCTCTTTTCAACTATTTTACAGAAGGACCAACATTAACTGCCAGAAATAAATAAATGTTTTGCAGAATAGCCAACATAACCCTCATTATCTAAATACAAGATCTGGTAAATTTGAATTAAAAGTGCAATTTGAAAATTTCTAAGCGAAGTGATGCAACTGGAGTATAAAAGGACATGTCCACAAATGTTTAGTCCTTTAAAATGTGATATCATGGTCAAACATACCCAAATCATGAAAAATGAGAATGCCAAATAAATTATAAAGTATAAAGACGATAAATTAAACATTTTTATATATAGTACATATATTCAACATCCATAAATTCATAAATAATAACAGCATTAATAATTCTAGGTTCTTCTCTTCTGTGGTAGTTCAAAAACTATTCATACAGCCCTGAAAGTAAAATTTGCTACTTTGACACTGCTAAATTTTAAGAATCTTTCTCACTGACAATTTAACCAGGCGTTTCCAATCTTTGTGACTTGGTGCCTGGGCTTATCAGCTAACAGTGTTTAAGAATAGTGTTGGAAAGGAAGAGAAGCTATAAATACTAAGAGAAGAGGGATTGCACAATGCACAGAACAAATGCATAATCTTCAAGCAGTGAAATTATATTTTAAAATCTTGGAAATTTACCGTAATACCTCAGTTCTCTGTTACAACCAACAACACAGGCATTATCAAAACTTGGCCATATATCTTCCAAAGTTCAATAAATCAAACCATCTGGAATATAATACATGTACTTTATTGGTGAAAGCAACATAATTTAATTAAATAATTAATTTTGAAGATTGAGAAGCTAGTAACAGTGATGTGTCATAATTTAATAAACTCAGTTTCTCCAATTCAATTCAGATATAGTTGGATAATTGAATGCCAATGCACTGAATTGATTATCAGGTCATCCTTCTCGCATCCCTCCCTTCGAAGTTAGATGCATGATTAAGTGAGATCCATCCATTACATCCTGGTGGCATAAAGTACAATTTGGTGGCTCATGGAATCCTCATTTATAGAGCCAAGCAGCCAAGACCAGTAAGTAGCATGAACTCTGCTGCTGCTTTCCAAAGAATTTTGGGATAAGGTGTATGTTTTTGACAGTTTCTTTCATTTGACTGTATATATACACTATTTAAGTAATCTTTTGAAATTTGCCTGGAGTCCATCTTCCACTGTTGCAAATGATATATCTTTTACAGGTTCAATTACTGTAGTTCCTTTTTTGGCCAAATGGGCTACTGTTTCATTTTCATTTATACCACAATGTACAGACAATGGGCCCTGTTTAGCGTCATTGTCTGCCTTGTTCTACAATAATTTTGGAGCTAGTGGCAGTAGAGTGACCAAGTGTCATCTGCTAGAGACAATATACTACTTAACTAGCAAATTTCATTCAGAAAATGATTTCTAACTTTCATATTTGATTCTATTCTTTAATACCATTCAACTTTTGTTTATCTTACTTGATTGGAGATCTGCAAAGCTCCCCAGGAAGAGGTTGCAGAGCATTGGTTGGGTACCCAGACATTACAGAGAAAAAAAAATTAAAATAACATGTCATTAATTGGTAATAAATATCCAACTCACTCCTACAGTTATCAGTTAGTAGCACTTCACTGTCATCACTCAATTAATAAACATTTGGACTTAAAGTAAGAAGTGTGTCTGGTTGTTAGAACAGCAAGCTCCACAAATTAAATAGTTGTAACATGTTACGAGTTTACAACTTTTTAAACACTTTTTTCCCCACAACTATTTATTGAGACTAGTTTCTGGGAACATCTTCCCCATCAGTTTTCTGGTTGACAGGCACTCCTGTAGATGGTTTGGTCCTACTTGGCATTGCGCTGCCCTGTTTTTCTGATTAATCAAGTGACATCAATAGCGGAGATTTTGAAATCCATAACCTTTTTTTTTTATGCTTGATTATAAAGATGTTCTCCCAAATGCTTATTTCTAACGACTTCTTTATGCATTTCACTAACTTTATCTCCTGTTTTATATTGTGGTTTAATGACCAAAAGTAAGTGCTACATCAGACTTGTCCATGTGCAGTAGAGCATTTCAAGGTTCTGTGTAATTCAAGCTGGTCTTAAGAAAGTTAAAATTTTACATAAAACTAGGTAAAATCCTGTTTTTATACGTTGTCCACATGCACGTTTTATGCACTTCCGAATGTGTTACATTTTGAACTATGTTTCAATTTTCCATGTACAGTACAGGTAAAACTGTCCCACTTTGGGTTTTCGTTCATAATGCACAGAAACAACCTTGGCCTCAGACTGCTAATGCATTTCTATTACAGATGGACAGGTAACATTAGGTTTCGAGGAGTGTGCTTGCTCTTTCTTTGTCGACCCTTCACTAATTGGGGCCACTTGACAATCAGTTGTACAGTGCATACTATCCTTATTGTTATCCCTATTGTTGTCCGTACTCAGCGACAGTGGTCATTAAAATACATATGCTTAAATAAAAATACACATTTTACAACATAGGGTGGCCATTGTTGTATGTAAATGGTTGTGTAGTAACATCTGTACTGTAGTGAGCCCACCTTTGTCACATTAATTTTAGTGTTGTACATATGTAACTGTGTGTTTTTTAATGATTTAATTCATACATTACAATGAATGGTAGGAGTAAGAGAAAATTTGTGAAACTGGAGGCTTTGAAAAGAATAGACAAAGGAAAAACATTAAAAAAAACTTGCTGCTGATTATGGAGTCAGTGAAGTGACAGTTGGAGGTTGGCATAGAAACGGACAAAATTCAGAAGTTTTCATCTAACAAGTGCTATTTCTTCATTTGAACGGAAGTCAATGAAGAAATGAGTGGTTTACTCAACAAAGACAAAATGGAAATCCAATTTCAGGGCCTATTCTACAAGAAAAAGCTGTATTTTTTAGGTATGAGTTAAAGGAAAGTGAAGACAATTTTACTGCAAGTTCAGGATGGTTGGATAGGTGGAAAAAGCAATATGGCATAAGGCAGCTTGAAATTTGTGGTGAAACACTTTCTGTGGATTCTCAAACTGTAACACAATTTTGTGAGAAATTAAGAAAAATTATACAAGAAGAAAATCTTATTCCTGATCAACTGTATAATTGTGATGAAACAGGACTAAATTATAAAATGCTTCCATCCAAAACTCTAGCCTCAAAAGAAGAAAAGGCTGTCCCGGGCTACAAAAAACGTAAAGAGAAGTTAACAGTTCTTGCTGCATCAAATGCAAGTGGAGACCATAAACTGAAACTACTGTTAATAGTGAAGTCTGCTAAGCCTGGAGCTTTAAACAATATCACTGCTTTTGCACTGCCTATTACGTATGTCTACCAAAAATTTGCTTGGATGGACAAAAATATTTTTAAGAATTGGTTTTTCGAAGATTTTGTTCCACAGACCAAAATATACCTAAAGAAAAAGTGTTTGCCTTCCAAAGCAATCTTAACACTTGACAACGCTGGTTCACACCCTGATGAGGAATAATTACAATGTGACTGTATTCGCGCATTGTTCTTGCCCCTAACGTGACGAGTTTAATACAGCCTATGGACCAAGGCATTTTACAATGCTTGAAAAAAAAAGAAGTATTATTGTTGTTTGCTTCAGACGCTTCTACAAACAACAGAAGGTGAAAGAACCATCAAAGAATTTTTAAAAAATCTACGATAAAAGATGTTTACTGGATAGCCGATTCATGTTCTGAAATAAAGGTGGAGACACTAAAGTCTTGGAACCAGATTGTACGGAATGAAATGGATACCAGCAGTACAGACAAAGATGATCTACCATGATTGCTGGATGTGAAAATGTGAATGCTAGTGAGGTTTCAGAATGGATAAACAGTTTGAAGTGACCTATCTTGCAATTGTTGAAATAGTGAGCTTGCTGTATACAGTGGCGACAATTCATGAAATTGTTACCGAAAAACTGAAATTTCATAAACTTTGCTCTAGTTGGGTACCAAAGATTCTTACTGAGCAACACAAAACAAACCGGATGGGTAGTGCACTTCAGTTTTTGACCCGTTATGATGAAGGTGGCGAAGAATTTCTGACACAGTCACAGGAGATGAAACTTGGGTTTCTTACGACACCCCTGAAAGTAAGCGGCAATCAATGGAATGGAGGCACACTTCATCCCCAGCAAAGATTAAGCCGAAACAAATCTTGACACCTCGAAAAATGATGTGCACAGTGTTCTGGGACTGAAAAGGCATCTTACTCATTGATTTCTTACCGCGAGGTCAAACAATCAAAGCAGATGTTTATTGCGAGACACATAGGAAATTGCGCCGCGCAATACAGAATAAGCGCCGAGGATTGCTGTCAAAAGTTGTTGTTTTTCTTCACGACAACGCACGACCACACACTGCAAATGTGACGCAAAACCTCCTACAGGGGTTTGGCTGGGACGTGTTGGACCTCGCTCCTAGCGACTTTCATCTGTTCTTACATCTCAGTCTTTCCTTGGCGGTCAACACTTATACAATGACGAAGAGCTGAAAGAAAATGTTTCCAACTGGTTGAAGACACAGGCGGCAAACTTCTATGAATAAGGCATACAAAAACTTGTGCCACGCTATGACAAATGCCTGCAAAATTTCGGCAGTTATGTGGAAAAGTAGTTTAAGAGTTGTAGAATTTTGTGCAATAAATAATTTTTCTGTATCTGTACACAATTTAATTTTATTACCAAACGGAACTTACTTTCTCGACGTACCTTCCGGAGAATACGTTATATCCTTAGAGTATATATCCTGCTATTCTTTATTTTCATTTCTGAACAATGGAATCCTAAATGCTAAGCATCAAACGCGGGACATAATTGTACAAGAAAACTCCAAAACGCCTCGTACAAACCAATGCGTAAGTACAATGTAAGCTATTTATCATATGGTTTCACGTATATTCGGGATGGAGAGGAAACCACCCCAATACCGAAGCGTGAGAGAGAGAGAGATATTCGTCATGCAACCTTCTCTCAAGCAACGTCATTTTGACACCAAACATGGTGATTTGAAAATAAACCTTTGGAATATTTTGTCAGGAGACTATCAAATCTTTTATCAAGGATCAAACAAATAATCTCATCTGCAGGATCCAACATAAAAGCGCTGGAGGCATCTTATGAAGTAAAAGGGTAGCTAAGGCGGGAAAACCCTCGCACGATCACAGAGTACCAGTAGCTATATTTAAAGTAATGTTGGAGGACGAGGTACCAACACAACTTGAAGTGATTCCATTATCCAATGACACCGTATCCCGATGAGTTTTAGATTTGTCTAACAACATGTTAAGCAGCAGTTAATATAAAACAATCGCGTTGATTCATACAATTGGGTGAACTTATTGGCATGAGTATGGCCCATCTTCTTGCTTATGTAAGCTTTAGAGTTTGAGAAACCGCGAAGGAAGAATTCTAACTGTGTAAATCACCGCCTATTTAAACTATAAAGTGTTTTCAAAATTAGACCAATATATGAAAATAAATGGAATAGAATAACTGTGGTGGTATTTGCTTTGACATAACACGTGCAGTGACTGGAAAACATAATGGCGCTATTGCAACGATTAAGAAATTGGCCTCAAGAACAAAATGTGTACACAGTAGCATTTATTACAAGGCTTTAGCCGCAAGGATGATGCCTGTTGCTCCTGAAGACGGTTTCAAATGAAAGCGCGAATGTTTCAACTTCGATAAGTTCAGAGCTATGAATTCACGATTATTTTCCATTTTAGGTAATGAAATGGATGCTGAGCATATTCTCTTTTACTTCTCATTTGAAGTTAGAGGTGGATATTGAAGGGAAATGTATTGTGCCGTCTGTTTGAACTTCGTTGTTTCCCTTAAATTCACTCTCAGACCGTAATTATTTCACGGATGAGCTGTGGCTTGCCCAGTTGGCTTGCTTAGCAGAATTATTTTGCTACCTCATCCAGTTGAACAAGAGTTTGCGGGACTCACTTACTTCGGTATTCTTGGTACAGGTTAAAATGAATGCGCTCTTAAGGAAAAATTATCAATATAACAGAAATCAATATTGGAAACATCTCCCCGTCTGTTGCTGGTTGTGTTCTAAGTGAAGCAATTTTTATTCATGGTGAAATGTCTGAATAGTATTGTGGGAGTCTCATCTAGATTTCAATGTATACTTCCCTGATTACCTGCATCATCTAGGTTTTGAGACTAGAGACCAAATCCCTATTGTTGACACCTCATCTTAACTCCTTCCGAGAAAGACGGATTGGTCTATCTTTTATATGATGGGAGTCTCAAGCAAATGATCAAGAACATGGATTAAACAGACTTTTGGCTAACCAAAAAGAGGGAAAGAAAATATAAAACAAAACCCTCATATTCAACGATCTTAAAAAAAAAAAGCCATAAAATTTTCGTTGGGCTACTTATTTTTCTCTTATTTATGTTAAAGAAAACACGTACAGAAATAATTCTAACGTTGATCCCATTTTAAGACTAAAATTAAGTAATTTAAAACCAACGATTAAGAACTGTGTTTAACTTAACAAGCACAACCTTCGCAATGAAACCAGAAATTAGTGACTTTTATAATGGTAATAGTTTTTACTGGTTGCAAGTTTGAAATTAAATTGAGTTTTATTTATGGACGCTCTTTAACTACTATGGTCTTTAGCGTCTCATTTTGTATTGGGCGTGAAAGACCGGAAATTTTGATCAGAGGCCTCTTATCAGGCTTGAGGTTCTTTTACGTGCCGTAAATCTAAAACATGGGACCACCGGTTTTACTTCCCTTCCGAAGGAAGCCATGCTAAGGATTTTTACGGAGGACGACAAAGAATGGTATTGCACAAGTAAACAAACCATCATTTTTTGGACTTCTTTTTGCGTTATCCTACTGCCACAACTACAGTAGAGAAAATGATTATTTCATTTAACCCAAAAATTTGATGCGGCGATTTCATTAGAAACATACTATTTGAGATGTTCTGTATATATAAAAATAACTTTTAATAAAGGTCCAGATGGTTCCTCTTTTTTACTTTCTCTACTACGTATAGTAATTAGGGGAAGTATTGTATTCCACCCAAAAATTCGATACCGAGATTTCACCGGAAATACATGTTTTGAGACCCCCTGAATCCAAAAAAAGCATTTTTGGAAACATGTCCGTGTGTGTGTCTGTGAACAGCATAACTCAGAAACGAACAGTCGGATAAACACCAAACTTGGTATTTAGGTCCAATATCTTCCAGGGATGCGACACGAAGGTTTTCAACAAAATCCCCCCACCCCAGGATACCCTTTACATGGAAGATTTTTCGAAAATTTTAATTTTCTCAACAATGGCTCTAACGATTTTGATTAAAATATCACAGGTTTAATATATTGTCATGACAAATAAAACGTATACCTTGAATTTTCTGGGAATGTCTCCAAAAGTGTTCTTCATTGTGAACGACATTTGCATAACCGGTAAACCATAAGAGATAGAGAAAATTTTACTACACAAAAAATATAGATCGCGTTAAAATACACAATTCATGTCATACATTTTTTTTGTTGAGTGAACCATTTTCGAGATATTGCTTGTTATTCTCTTATATTTTTCAATACTTATTTTCTTAAATGGGAATTCATTATTCATTTTTACTTTCTCTACTACGTATAGTAAGTAGGGGAAGTATTGCATTCCACCCAAAAATTCGATACCGAGATTTCACCGGAAATACATGTTTTGAGACCTCCTGAATCCAAAAAAAGCATTTTTGGAAACATGTCCGTGTGTGTGTCTGTGTGTGTGTGTGTCTGTGTGTGTGTGTGTGTCTGTGAACAGCATAACTCAAAAACTAACAGTCGGATAAACACCAAACTTGGTATTTACGTTCAGTATCTTCCAGAGATGCGACACGAAGATTTTCAAGAAAATCCCCCCACCCCAGACTACCCTTTACATGGAACATTTTTCGAAAATTTTAATTTTCTCAAAAATGGCTCTAACGATTTTGATGATAATATCATATGTTTAAGATAATGTCATGAGAAATGAAATGTATATCTCGAAATTTCTGGGAATGTCTCCAAAAGTATTCTTCATTATGAACGACTTTTGCATAACTGGTAAACCATAAGAGATAGACAAAATTTTACTACACAAAAAATGTAGATCGCGTTAAAATACATAACTTATATCATATACATTTTATTTGTTGAGTGAACCGTTTTCGAGATATTGCTTGTTATTTCCTTAAATTTTCCAATACTTATACTTTTTCTCAAATCCGTTATTCATTTTTTTATGTCCTGGACATGCAAAGAGAATGGAATGCGCCACATAGCAACCAGCGATAAAATATTTGACTATCGCTTAAAAGCTACCATATTGCCCTTGCATCTACAAGAAAATTACAAATAAGATTGACATCTCGATATCTCGATTAGCATGAAGCATATGGAGAATATGCGTTTGTAAAAATAGTTTGTACAAGAGTAGAGAAAGTCATGTGAGTGTAACACATCAGATTTTTTTTTTGTCTTTGATATGCAAAGAGTATTAATCTGTGGCAAAGGGAGTGGTGCTGCACCTAGCAACCCGCTATTAAGAGATATGTATGTGCTTAAAGGCTACTGTATTTCCAAATTGCCCTTTAAATATATTATCCCCTTACATGTACAAGAAAATTAGCAATAAGATAAGAGTCTGCAAATGTTTATCTCGATTAACATGAAGTAGATGGAGAATAAGCGTTTGTAAAAATAGTTTGTACAAGAGTAGAGAAAGTCATGTGAGTGTAACATCAGATTTTTCTACATACCGATGAATGAGATGAGTATCATTTGACTAATTAAATGACCAAGGCTTCAGAGAACTTGGAGCAACCCAATGTTTGTTTAGGATAATAGAAAAGCCAGAAGGAAAACAATTCTGTGCTACATTCACATTACTGTTTCTACCCACTATCATTTATTAATGGGTATATAAACTGTTCTTACGAAAGCTTATTTTTATGTCTACTTCATTTTAACGGAGACATACCTTTGCAGAAGTAGCTACATTACACATTTCGTTATACGTACAAAGGGAACAGCGATAGTCAAATATATACATACTGTACGCTATGTGCTGGTCTTAAAATTCAATACTGTTTCCATGCAATCGCGAGAAACAACTGAAAATCGACAGGATTTTGGTATTTATCCGACTTTTCCTTTTTGAGATATGATGTTCATAGACAGATAGACACGCGCGCGCGCGCGCGCGCACACACACACACACACACACACACACACACACAGACGGGCCGTTTTTCTAAAAATCGTATATTTTACAGTCACGTGATTTTCTCTACAATCTATCGTTTATTAGTGGGTATACAAATTCTTTTTACGAAAGTTTATTTTCTTATCTACTTCATTTTAATCGAGATAAACCTTTCCGGAAATAGCTCCATCACACATTTCGTTATAAATATAAAGGTAATAGGGCTTGTCAAATGTTTTAGAACTGGACGCTATACGCTGCCCATAGTTCCATACTCTTGCCATGACATTGCGAGAGATAAGTGAAAATCGACAGGAGTTAATAAGAGTGGCTAAGTATTGAACGAATTGAGCCATTAGTAACGGATATTTTGGAAATGGCTGATGCCATATAAAATGTCATTTGAAATAAATCGTGTATTTTAAAGATATTTAATTTTTTTCAGCAGTACGCGTTCGTCTATCGCTTAACAGTTAGCTGTTATACAAGATTATACAAAATTCATTTCGAATTAAGGACTTCACAGGCTATTCCCAGAAAATTCAAGCTGTACGTTTTATTTGTCATGTAAATATCCATCATGTATGATATTTTAATCAAAATCATCAGAGCGACTTTTAGAGAATAAAAAAATTTCGAAAAATGTTATATGTAAGGATAGTTGCGGCACACAACACCCATACAGTATTACACTTACAAACACACACGAACCATTTTTATAAAAACGATTCTTTTTGGTTCAAGGGGCTTCAAATCATGCATTTCCGGTGAAATTACGGTATGAAATTTTTGTTTGAAACGTAATGCTTTATGTACCTACTATGTACGTGATAGAGAAAAAGATCGCCCGAAGTCGTAGCCAAGTCGTTCAACTCTCTCCACCGGCATTCGTGATATGAAGCAATGGTGTTCTCTCGTTTGGCTGTAACAAAGAAAATGCATTCCCTTCTACTTTGAACATGAAGTTGCTTGTTAGCCTATATGGAGAAGGACGTGTATCACACGTGCTGTATTGGAAGAAAACGGGTAACGACGTACAATCATATCAAGCTAGAATCGGAATGTTTAATGCGAGAGAAATTCATAGGCAGGGAAAATTGGAACAAAGATGGGAAGGAGAAAGCTAATGGTTTATTTTGGTAACGCTATTTCTGTTGATGGCTCAGGGCCCAACAATATAACAGATAGGCAAGCTGTTGGAAATGATTACCAATTAAAATAAATAAGCAATATTAAAAACCGAATGGACAAGAAAATTGATGGTAACTTGGAAGACATGAAATCGCTCATAGGCAACTTTGAAAAAGAAGTAAAGATGAGAAAACAGCATGCAGGAAAAGACTAACACGATTGGGAAATGTGGAGGATGGGAATAGAAAGTTAACTTTGGTGTAGAAGAAAGAAGAAAAAGTCGAACTTGGTAGAACGTTGAAGACGTTCAACAATAGAAACTACAATTAAGGACCGTAGGGTGGGAAATGGTTGATTGTTACAGTATTGGAAAGAGAAGGCACAGAGCGAGATCTATATGTTAAAAGGCTTTCAAATGGGAAGATGTAAGAAACAGCAAGAAGTTAACAGTCACAAGAATTTTCACTGAACAAGATTGGGTAGAAAAAAAACGAGAAATGAAAAGCACAACAATAAGGGGAATGAAGGGAAGAAAGCGTTTTTGAAATTAATAATGGATTGTGGATTGGTGGTGTGAAGCATAATTTCGTTAGTACGTGGTTTTATAGGAAGGGGACCAAACTACATGTGTGGGCAGAAGCAGTAGAGGTGGAAGAATTGATCAGCATCAGCATTTTAACGACGAGAGGGGGATGATGTAACCAACACACCGCCAAAGATGACACCGAGGAAACGGACACAACTTTGAGTTCACCTGGTACAAGATACACCAAGGTCACACTGGGCGCGTCAGCTGGTTTGTGTGTATGGAGTCAAGGGAGGTTAAGTGTGATACCTACACCAGCAGGGAGCATTTTGGAACTTTAAGACCGTGACAGCACCAGTGGAAGGGAACAAATACGCGTAAGAAGTCAAGTGAAATTGGATAAATTTAGGTTTATTTGGAAGGGTTCGGTATAGGAATTTGAGTTGTTATTAGTGAGTTAGAATGCTGAAGGTCTACTGGAAAAAGTGAAATCTTAGAATGTTTAGAAAAAGGTGATTTGGTCGCCGTGGTAGAAATATGCTTATCGAAGGAGATAAATGTGGAGATACAAAGGTTCCATTTTTATGGTGTAAGTAGGGTTAAGAATATAGGCAGAGGTCGAGTATTGGATGACTTGGGATGCTTTTTGAGAAAAGAAAAGGGATTTAAAGTAAGAGAAGAGAAAGAACTATGGTGTAATTCAGTGATGTGGCTTTCTTTCTGTGATATTTACCCTGAAAGTGAGCGTTAGTGTTAATTACAGCCCAATAAGCATATCAGAATATTATGAGACAAATTTATTTAGAAAATTAAGTTTGGGCATTGAGGAGCTTCGAAACAAGTGTGATTAAGTGGAAATAATAATTATACTGAATTTTAATGCAAGAGAAGGGGAAGAATAGGTGCAGTTGAGTAACCTATTAGAAGAGCATGGTTGGGTTGTGATACGGAGAAAAGGCAGAAGGCATATCGAGGATAAGTTTTGTAATAATGAGGGAAGAAAATCCATGGAACTTATGTAAATAAAACAATCTTATCCTTTGAAATGGAGTGAGAAGATTTGATATGAATGGGCTTCGACTTTTTTTTAAAGATAACTTTATTGTATAAATCCAATATAGTACAGTTGTGCATACATTTTAAGTTAACAAATAAATAGCATGAAGTCTGTAATCAAGTACTTATCGAACGACAAGCCTGAGTATGTACCTACTCATAGCGAACTAAAATGGATAGAGTATGGTGGATAACATTTTTTTGTGGAGCTCTTTAACTACTGTGGTTCTTAGCTTTCATGTTGTGCTCACCAGTTATAGATAATTTAATTACAGATTTTTGAGTTATGAATTTGGTATTAATAAGTTGTCGTTTCCCTGTGATCTTAAAGGGGGGAAGAAAATGGTGATAAAAAAGGAGGTAGGTGGAGAGATCTTTATGTCGATTGATATACATAAATGGAATGGAGAGAAAATGTAGGATTCTGTGGAGAATTAAATTCTAAAGTAGAAGGAAAATATTCCAAGTGGGTATAGAGAACCTAAGAGATACTGGCAAAGTAGGGCTGGGAGTAGAGAGATTGGAATGCAGTATTAAAAAGAAGGTGTGCGATTTGAAACTCAACGTCAAACCCAACGAAAGGAGGACAAAAAGAAGTAATGCAGTGTGAAGATAAGCCAAAGATTAAATGAGGCAGCAATAATTCACGATACAAGGAAAATGTGGTCAAGAATAAAGAATTTATTTAGGAATGGGACGAGAGAAAACCATATAGCCTCAGAAAAATCGTGTAATTGTAATGCTGTTCACACATGCACGCACACAGATTTT
Organism: Deroplatys truncata; assembly: GCA_030765065.1. Classification (NCBI taxonomy): domain Eukaryota; kingdom Metazoa; phylum Arthropoda; class Insecta; order Mantodea; family Mantidae; genus Deroplatys; species Deroplatys truncata. Next base: position 241,357,542 of record CM060975.1, on the reverse strand, counting down.
TTCTATTATTTTTTTTATTCAGGGGCTTCAAAATGTGTATTTCCAGAGAAATCTTGATATTGAATTTTGAGGTAGAATGCAAAATTCCTCTACTTAACTACAGTAAGTAGTAGAGATAGTAAGAGTGTTCTCAAACATTTTATATTATTGGAATTGTAGTGTGAATATGCATTATTGTATGACATTGATTTGAGATGTTTGTTAATTATAAGCATTGTTAGGAAATAAGTTTACACGGCCTCACTGAAACTGACAATAGGAGCTGATAACAATGTGCGAGGGGGTGAGTTGAATATTAATTAGAAGAGATAAACAAATGACGTCAGATTGGCGCGCTTTTCTTAGAAATAGCGGGAATATTTTCCCTAGAGCATATGTTTTCGTAATTTTCATTGGATATAAAAATTGGCGCGTTTTATTAAGCAATAGCAGCTCGGTTATAATCTTTAGGTATATCGGGGTGTGGGAGTATAAAAAGAACTAAGTCAGAGGTAGATCCCTCCAGTCCATCGGAAACATTTGTACATTACACGTCGGCTCCAGTCCATCGGAAACATTTGTGCATTACACGTCGCTGAGTTCAACGAAAGCAGTCATGGTGAATACAGAGCATAGTTTATCGATTCGCAGGTTACGCGTAGCAAAGTTATGAAAAATCTCATGTGTCGTAAAGTTAATTACATAAAAAGTTGAAGTACGCGAATTAATAATGTGGAGTAAAGAAGTTATTATAACAGTTTCAGTTTGGCGAGTGTCATGATTAATAGGTGAAAGTGAATAATGTGTTAAGACAATAAAGAGTGTAAAACAAATTCTTTCATCAGTGTTATCTTTGGATAAAAACTCCTTTCCGTTTACACACCTGATTAAGAGATTTGCTTGACCGAGAGATCATAGCTAGCCGGAGGACCCAAAAATTAAACACAATAATAGGCGCTCAGTAAAAGATAACACGAAGTGACCGCGACAAATTTTCTTTTATACGTGCGGCAGATAAACAGTTGCATTCTTTCAAACAAACACTAATACCATCGCAAATTGACTACCACAACGTGGAGCTAACAAACTTAACAAAGAATACCGTCACAATTCAAAGATAAACTATGCACCTTCCAGTTATTGATAATAACGAAGTACCAGGGTTAACTTTTGGAACGATTTAGTGATTCGATCTATATCAAGCGGAGGTTTAGGAAAGACAATTGATGTAGTTCTGAAAAATTGTGGATTGAAAATAAATGAGAAGAAATCAAAGTTAATGGGGTTCAAAAGTGGATACCAAATGCGAAATGATGTGTAAGAAATTGAGGGGGTAAGGAAATTTGATTATTTAGAGACAAAATTAACCTTGGATGGATTTTGCGATGAACAGAAAAAATTGCAATAGCCAAAGGAAAAACAGCCATGAGTGTTGTAAGAACATGCTTAGGGAAAATACGAAATATAAAAGTTAATTGGTTGGAAAGAATCTTCACAACCACAATTGATGCTAGAACGTTATATAGGGTGGAAGCACGGGATGTAGACGATGCTTGAAAAGATGTCGATAAAATCTACAGAGCTTTTGTAAACAAGTTTTGGGATTACTAACAGCACCACCGAATAGGGTAGTGCAGCTAGAGCTAGGTAGATACTCCAGCAAGAGTAAAATAATCCGAAGGATTACTAAACTCCTATATAGAATTTCCAAATCGGATAATAGTGATATTATTAAAGAATGCGTATTCTTTTTGGTATTCCAGAGAAATGTAGTTGGGAAGGATCATAGTTTCTCAAAATTCAGCAAGTTATCCAACAATTGGTATGGGAGAGTTATGGATTAATAAGGAGTATTGAAACAAAGGGTTTTGGAAAGAAGTATGTCTGAGCCTAAATGATGTTGAAAAATAAATATTTGGTGGTATGAGGACATCCTTCACTCCCAATCAGGACTCCCTTACATTGTGGATGTTGTACGAGAAAGAGCTCGTACAATTTACACAAAGCTTGCACCTCATCCCAACCGACTGGTTAATGTGCTTGGCCAATATGACCAACGCCAACCGAGGCGACGAAGAAGCTACCGCCTCCCCAAGGATGCCCTTGGCCCATAACTGCCACTTCATCCTATCTACTACACGCACCCCAAGTTAAGCAGCATTGAGACGGGCCACGGCTGGTTGGGTGACCACTCAGCCGCACCACTCAACTGCTTTCCTTGGTACCCTCACACCATAATACCCATTCCCATCGGCCTCCGCTAGATGGCACTGCTTAACTGACGGTCCAGCAAGCGGCCGCCAAGTTAAGCAACATCGAGCTCCAGCAATCCAGCAATCGAGAACAGGTCGCCCAGATTTACCTGGGCGGAATATAATCGCCACAGTACCTAGCCGCGTATGCGGCTTTACCTGTGCGATAAAGGAGGTTTAAAAGAATATACACAAGCTTTTGATTTATGTCTGTCTTGGGCGGGGTTTAGCTTTCTGCACTACCATTTGGCTGGGTCTCGGCGTTTCCTCATGGGCGGACTAGCGACCATGCGGTGACCAACCCCAATGCTGCTTAACTTGGGCGACCGCTTGTGTGGTCGTCAAGTTAAGCAGGCCGGCATGGCAGCAAAGCAAGATGGGAATACAGGTAATGGGATGGGGGTACTCAAGTTGGCGGCAGGGCGGGTCGCTGGTAGATGGTCACTCATCCAGCCAGCGACCGGGCCCAATGCTGCTTAACTTGGGGAAGTTTGTGAGATGAGGGATTGGTAGACCTCAGCCTCGGGGGCCCAAGCCGTCTTTCGGCAACCGGTAGCTCTTCCTCCGCCGTGGCGCCTTGTGGTCATAGCGGCCCAAAGAGTTAACCAGCTCCAACAATCCAGCAATCGAGAACAGGTCGCGGCTTTACCTGTGCGATATAGAAGGATAAAAAGAATGTACACAAGCTTTTGATTTATGTGTCTTGGGCGGAGTTTAGCTTGCTGCGCTACCATTGGCTGGGTCTCGATGTCCCCTCATGGGCGGACTAGCGACCACGTGGTGACCAAGCCCAATGCTGCTTAACTTGGGCGACCGCTTGTGTGGTCGTCAAGTTAAGCAGGCCGGCATGGCAGCAAAGCAAGATGGGAATACAGGTAAAGGGATGGGGTACTCAAGTTGGCGGCAGGCCGGGTCGCTGGTAGATGGTCACTCATCCAGCCAGCGACCGGGCCCAATGCTGCTTAACTTGGGGAAGTTTGTGAGATGAGGGATTGGTAGACCTCAGCCTCGGGGGCCCAAGCCGTCTTTCGGCAGCCGGTAGCTCTTCCTCCGCCGTGGCGCCTTGTGGTCATAGCGGCCCAAAGAGTTAACCAGCTGGTTGGTATGGTATGTGAGTTTCGTGTACATGGTGCGGGTTCTGTCCCGCACAACGTCCACGATGTATGGGAGACCGGAATGGGTATGTAGGATATGTGATGGGAATCTACGCCCAGTATCATAGATCATCCGAAGCGCCCTGTTCTGGACGGTTTGCAGTCTGCGGATGGTTGTCGCTGCCGCCGATCCCCAGACCTCGCAGCCGTAAAGAATCAGGGGCGGGATAATCGCCTGATATAGGCGTAGTTTGAGGCGTATGGGCATTGTGGAGCGGAATACAGGTACAGCTGCCTGAGCGCGGAGTGGCCGAGGCCGACCTTTGCCCTGACATGTGGCGCGAAAGTGAGGCCGCGGTCGAGCGTGACTCCGAGGTACGTACCTACGTCAGATGGCAGGTTGAGGGCAACCCGATGGTGTGTTTAGGCGTGTACCTTCCCTAATTAGGGCTTTACCACGTAGTGACGGGATATGGGGGTTACAGGATGGCGGTTGTTCTTTAGGTAGGGGAGAGAAAGGAGGTAACAAAACTTGTTCCTCAACGGTAGCCGGTCATGGTGCAACTGCCCTTGTGCACCGCTGATGATATGAATTTTGTAATTTTAAACATGTTGGGATTTTTAATTTTGAAGTCCAAGCTACTCTTGAAGGGATTGTATTGGAGTTCAGCTTTAGCTGCTGTTGGAATTACTCCGCTGTTACCGAATGTGCCCGCAAGCCATGCGGGGAAGCCGGTGATGCCTCAAGCGGCGTATTCTGGGGTTGTAATCCCCAAGAGACCTAACTAGGGCGCTCTGATGGTATGGCAACTGGTCGTAAAATTTTGCGTCCCGGCGCCTAATTTCATCCTCCTCGTAAGGAAGAGATGAGGCTTCGTGAAGCAGTCTCACGGGAAAGGAGCGGTTTACACAATAGATGGCCCGAAGGCACCTATTCTGTACCCGTTGCAGGAGCAGCAGGTTGGAATCTGCGGCCATGCCCCAGATCTCGCAGGCATAAAGCAGGAAGGGGATTATCAGCGCTCGAAAAAGGTGTAACTTTAAAGGGACAGGCATCTCAGACCTCAGCATCGGCTACAATGAAGCCGCAGCCCCATGCCCCCGACGCGCGACGTCCCCGACGCGTCCCTGAAAAGTTAGGCCCTTATCTAACTTAACCCCCAGGTAGGTGATGGCATTTGTCCATTCTATCCTTCTTCCGAGATAGCTGAATGTGGGGAAGATTGCGGGAAAGCGGCGCTTGGTGAAGAGAATGGCGTGGCTTTTTGCCGGATTGATGGATAATCGCCAACGCCTGCACCACTGTTGGAGGAGGTGGAGGTGTCTCTGAATGGGGTTGAAGGCTCTGTTTGGGTTTTTGCTTGTACAGTACAGGAGCACGTCATCAGCGTACTGTGCCATATTGACGTGCTGCTCTGTGGGTAAGTCGGCCACATATACACTAAAGAGTGTGGGGGATAACACAGAACCTTCGGGGACTCCGCCTCGTATTGGCCTTAGTGTAGATTTGTGTCCCGCAACCGAAACTACAAAGGTGCGGTGTTTTAGATATGTGTGTAGTAGGTGTATTATGTGTGTAGGGAGCTCCAGTTGGATAAGCTTTTTAAGGAGACCCGCATGCCAGATCGTCGAGAAGGCCTTCTCGACATCCAGTGAAACTGCGGCGGTGTAAGCCCTGTCCTGGAAGCCCAGGGCAGCCGCTTCCACCACGCGCAGCAATTGCTGGGAGGTCGAGTGCCCAGGACGGAAGCCGAACTGATGTGGTGGGATGGCTCGAATGTCCCCTAAAGTGGGAGACAAGCGGGTAAGAATGGTCCCTTCAAACACTTTTGAAAGGACAGAGAGGAGACTAATGGATCTGTAATTGGCAGGATGTACCGGATCTTTCCCCGGCTTCAATATGCAGATAACCCGAACCTCTCTCCACTCGCGTGGAAAGTGACTTAGGGCAAAGCACATATTGAAGACCCTGGTGAGAAAGAGCACAGCCCGGAAGGGAAGGCGTCGTAGCATGGCGGGTGTAAGCCCGTCAGGCCCCGGTGCCCTTTTGGGGTTGAGACGCCGGAGTGCGCCCTGGATTTCTGAAGGTCTTATGACGGGATATCGATCCGCATCGTCGGGGGGACGTCGAAGGAATCGGCGTACCTCCCTCCGAGTGCGTTCGGAAAAGGCATCGTCCTGGGGGTCATCTCGAGGCCTCGTGGTCCTCTCAAGGTAGTCGGCAAACACATTTGCTTTGGCTTGGGGGAGGTATGCCAGGCCTTGGGTGCCGTGGAGAGGGGAGGAGTATTGATCTCTGCGGTTGCGGAGGCGTTTGGCAATCCTGCACACGTGGCCATCTTCGAGGTTCATGCGGTTCATCGTCTCCTTCCACGCTCGCACTCTGTGCTCGCGTAGTCGGCGACAGACCTCCCGGCGCAGGCGCCTATGAAGCATTCGATTATGTGGCGTGCGGTGACGCTGGTAGAGTCTGCGTGCCGCCCAGGAGCGGCGGATTAGCAGATGGAGTTCAAGAGGAAGGACGTCAGGGTGCAAGGGAGCTGGGGTGTTGACGGTGAGGTTATGAACCGTTCGTACCACGATGGAAGTGAAGGAGGAGACAGCCGCCTCCAGGGTTGGGACGTCTACGATTCTCGGGTTGGGTGGAAGGGAGTCGTTGAGGCAAACCTTGACGCATTCCCAGTCGACTTCCCGGTGTTGAACCGGGACGCCGTGACTGGCAACCTGGGTGTTAACCTCGGCTAACACAGGATTATGGTCTGAATGTAGCGCGTTGATGGATGTGAGTGAGATATGAAAGGGGAAATGCTTGATGATCGCGAAGTCGATAACAGTGGCCCGTCCTCGACCTCGTGGATGATGTGTAGGTTGCCAGGGACCCTCTGCTCTGAGTTGAGGGTCCGCATCTATCATACGTATAATTTCATTGCCTCGTCTACACGACGGGGGGCAGCAATGCCAACGCATATGTTTGGCATTGAAGTCCCCAGCCATGATAACGTTAGGATGAAGGGCGAGGATGGATAGGTAATCGTTAAGTACGAACAGCCTTCGTGAAGGGTGGTAAACAGACACCACCATGACTTCCGTACCGCCGAGATCAATACAGACGGCCGTGGCCTCCAGGGTTTGAAGTGGCGGGAGAGGGATTGGGCGTTGGACAACACTGTTCCTCACGAGAACCGCGGTGCCACCTCCTCGGCGGCCCAAACGGTCAGTCCTGAGGCACCTGAAGCCCGGTAGACGGAATCGGGTGTTGGGTTTCAAATGTGTTTCCCCGACTAAAATGAGGTCCAAGGCATATGAGCCAGCAAAGTGCTGGAGCTCATTCCCCTGATCGGCCATTCCACACGCGTTCCAAAACGCGAACCGAAACGAGGTAGTGACCTAGTTCGATTCGCCATTTCGGGCCGTCTGGATGACAGTGGTCAGGAGTGTGAGCCCCTCCATGGCAATTACCATCTTTGCGGCTTGGTCAGATGTTGATAGGAACCTGACCAGCAGATCGCAGATGCGCCGGCCGTGGTTCTGCAGCAGCTGCTGCAACCACCCCAGCACATCGGAAACTCGTGGTGCAGGAGGAGGGGTTGGGGCTCTTCTCGGGAGAGGAGTGGGGGGCTTGGGCAAGGGCGCCGGTCCATTGGTCCCCTTATCGGCCCTCGACCTACGTGGAAGCGTGGGAGTACCACGCTCACACGAGGCCTCGGATTCCGAGTCCGGTTCTCGCGCTGGACGACGTCTCCTTGTCCTTCTAGGACGGGGAGGTTTTGGGGTGTCTGGAGCTGGTGTTTGTGTCTTGCTGGACGTGGGTTGTGTGGGGGCCCTTGACACCGCAGGTCTACCCGAGGTGCTCTGTAGTGCTGCTGCATAAGAGCGTCGGGAAGCAGGCTGATGTTGTTGCCGTGGCGGAGGTTATGTTAGGTTAGGTTATTTATTATAAAAAATTACCTGGTGCCGGTACAATAGGCCCGGCTTACAGGCTTATATTTACATAAGTGTTACAATTTTCTTGTTTGCATTAGACTATGTTTATATTGTAAGGAAAAACCCATGCGGTGGCCAGCCTTAGGCATCAGTTCTCAAACACCTAAAATCCAAAAAAGCCCCTGGACAGGACCGTGTAACAGCGGAAATGCTCCAGCACCTCCCCCGAAAAGCCGTGATTCACTTGACCCGAATTTATAACGCATGTCTGCATATGCGCCACTTCCCCGCAGCGTGGAAGGAAGCGCGTGTGGTCTGCGTTCTGAAGCCGGGGAAAAATCCGGTTTTCCCGTCTAGCTACAGATCCATCAGCCTCCTGCCAGTTGTCTCGAAAGTCTTCGAGAAACTGCTCCTAGCCCGCCTCACCCCTCACCTAGAGGAAAGAGGCTTCCTACCGGAACATCAGTTTGGTTTTCGATCTGGACATTCCACGACCGAGCAATTGCTGCGAGTAGCCGAAAAGACTTCCCTGGCTTTCCAGGAAAGGTCTAAAACGGTGGCGGTATTGCTCGACGTGGAAAAAGCCTTCTCTACAACTTGGCACGAAGGGCTCATCTATAAACTCATACAGCATGACATCCCCTCTCCATACATTTCCTTGGTAGCCGGTTTTCTACAAAACCGCAGCTTCCGAGTAAAAGTGGAGGGGGAACTTTCCACAGAGCGGCCCATTGGCGCGGGAGTCCCGGAAGGCAGTGTACTGTCGCCGGCGCTCTTTGCAGCTTACATGGCCGACATCCCAACCCACCACAACACCCACACTTGTCAGTATGCGGACGATCTCATGATCTTCGCAATAAACAGGAATGCCCGCTACAGCTATCGGCAGCTACAAACCCAGCTCCGCGCCATTGGCAGATGGAGCGAGAAATGGCGAATGGCCATTAACCCGGAGAAAAGCTCTGCGATTCTCCTGGCGAAAACCAGAGCCAACCGACTCCAACAAAACTTCGTGCTGCGACGCCGTCGAATCCCCTGGGTGAACACGGCGAAGTATCTCGGGGTGACGTTGGACCGGAAACTAACTTTCGTCCATCATGTCAGAGGCAAGGTGTCCCAGGGTCACGGAGCTCTCCGGCAGTTATATCCCATCCTGAGCTCAAAGAGCATGCCCCTACGCCTGAAACTCCAGCTATATCGTGCGATAGTGCCGCCCTTAGTTCTGTATGGCTGTGAGATCTGGGGAACCGAGCCGGCAATCCAGCAATCCAGCAATCGAGAACAGGTCGCCCAGGTTTACCTGGGCGGAATATAATCGCCACAGTACCTAGCCGCGTATGCGGCTTTACCTGTGCGATAAAGGAGGTTTAAAAGAATATACACAAGCTTTCGATTTATGTTTGTCTAGGGCGGGGTTTAGCTTTCTGCACCACCATTTGGCTGGGTCTCGGCGGTTTCCTCATGGGCGGACTAGCGACCATGTGGTGACCAAGCCCAATGCTGCTTAACTTGGGCGACCGCTTGTGTGGTCGTCAAGTTAAGCAGGCCGGCATGGCAGCGAAGCAAGATGGGAATACAGGTAATGGGATGGGGGTACTCAAGTTGGCGGCAGGGCGGGTCGCTGGTAGATGGTAACTCATCCAGCCAGCGACCGGGCCCAATGCTGCTTAACTTGGGGAAGTTTGTATGATGAGGGATTGGTAGACTTCAGCCTCGGGGGCCCAAGCCGTCTTTCGGCAACCGGTAGCTCTTCCTCCGCCGTGGCGCCTTATGGTCAAAGCGGCCCAAAGAGTTAACCAGCTGGTTGGGGTGGTAGGTGAGTTTCGCGTACATGGTGCGGGTTCTCTCCCGCACCACGTCCACGATGTATGGGAGACCGGAATGGGTAAGCCGGATTTGGCGTCTGGTCGCTTGTCCGCCCAGGCGGTATCACCGACCCGAGCCAATAGCAACACAAGGGGCCAGCAACCGCCATCATCATGTAGACATCGACAAAAACGCTTGCTATTTGACCAATCTTTATCACCGCACGGGTAAATCCGTAACTAAACGGATAGGTACCGTGGCGATTAACCTTCCGCCCGAGTAAACTCGGGCGACCTGTTCTTGCTCCTGGCTCCTGGAAATGTAACCTTTGAGGCTCTATAGGTAAATAAAATCAGTATGGGACAGGGAAAATATATAGAGATTTGTGATAAAGCAGGCGGAGAAGGGTTTGCTTGGGCAAGAACTGGAGTCATAAATTTAAGAGGTCTAAGACATGAATGACAAAGATTTGTGGAAATGTCCAATGTGTGAAGAAAAAAAACAGCCTTTCATTGTGTTTCCCCATCAAACAAAGGCATGGGGAGAAAAAGCATTGCATCAAAAATGGAGTGATTTAGAGGGCTAATTTTAACTAGAAAGATTCTAATTGTAAAAGCAGAAAAAATATAGAGTAGGAAACTAGATAGTGAGAGAGAAATGCACAAGAGTGGTTAAGAGGGCGCGTGAAGTGAAGGAAGGGGAGTATTAGAAGCATAATAGAGTGGTTAAATACAAATAGGGATGTATATGTAATGTAATGATAGTGGTCGCCAAAAAGTTATGCTTAATCAAAACCAAAGTTTATTACTTTCGCTACTGATGTAGTTTTGACAAGAAGGGTACAGTTTATTATTTATAAGAGCTATAACCCACATCAAAGAATGGCATCTTAAGGTCTAAGACACACAATTATTATCAATTGAAGATAGGTCTAACAAAGTAATATCAATAACTTGGACTTTTGAAAATTATGTGAACAGTTTTAGTCCCTGTACGGGTAAAATATTAAGGATGTATTCCATTTCCTGTAGCCTGTAAAATGTTGGGTGCTTAGTTTATTTGGTTTTAAGTTTCACAGCTTTTGTTACACACTTACATTGGCACTGTCAGTGAATATAAATCGAAGCGATGGTTGAAAACTATATAATACACGCAATTCTTAACTTGAGAGGTTATTGTTGCATTGGCAAAAAAAAAAAAAAAAAAAAAAAAAAAAAAGACATCCTACTATATTTATATATTTCGTCATTCGTAATTTCACTGATGTTAGCTGAATACGTTTCTTTACAAATCGTAACCAGAAACATTGCCTAGAGAAGTTTTAAACCATATATATCTATACGGTTAATTAATTTTCGCTTTCCCTCACATACACATCAGAAGAGAGATGGTGGTGATGTTGCGTGAGTGGCGGAGGTTACAGTGGAAGGCTCACATTCTCTTTTCTTTGTAAGCGATCCAGCTCTGTTTTACACATCCATGATAGATGCACCACCATGTCTACTGTCCACAGTTTCATGCAGGTAATGCTGTTATATAAACCAATGGACAAATTTTAAGTCAACTGAGTACTGACCGTAGAATATGTGAGGCCATTGAAAAAATGGTGGATAATAGTCTCGAGAAGTAAGCTGTGCTCACGATCACGAGTACAAGCGAGAATCAAGTATTCATAATATACCTACACAGACGAACGTTAATATTTCTTGGTCATTTTCCAGTGGTTTCACAGGGGCAGTGAAATGTTTTGCCAGGTTGTTATACTGGAGTAAGTTATTGGAATGTTAATTAGACATTAACATATACTTAGCAGCATACGAAATGTTTAAATGTGTTTACAAATTAGAGGTTGGACATTGCCGTTGAATTACTGCTCTAAAGGTAAGAGGAAAAGAGGTGTTGTTTTCACAGCTGTCAAATATTGAGGTTAGAATGCACAAGCGCACTGAATGTATCCGCTTATTGCAGCATTTAACGCAGCCGATAAGAAATTAAATTGAAACAACAAATATAAACATTAAAATGTTTTGCACTTCCCAACAATTTTCATGGAGTGTTTTTATCGGTAAATCATGTACAGATAACGTGTGCAGCAGAGTGTAACTCAGTGCTGCGTAATAAAACCTTTGGGGAAGTGATCAGAAAATGCACGTTTATTTACAGATTGTTACGTATAACTACCAAACACTCAAGAAAAATAGAAAAGAATTAATGATGCCCATTTAATCAGTTAATTTCATCTCTGTCGTCAGTTGAATGAAATGTCATAGGAGAATATACATGTAGGGATCCTGTCCTAATTTCAAGAAAAGAGTCCTTTTTGGGTCTCAAATGCACAGAAATCGTGTCTTTAAACATGGACATATCCTATCAGGGATTAAAGGAGAACACAAAAGAAAGAAAATCAGTTTTAGATTCTGATTTGAATGTAGTTTTAATGTATCTATCAAAATCCATAACATTCTTGGAGTGGGGTAACATATTTGCCTTCCAATATGAAAAGCCGAGTTCGAATCTCATTTGGTATGAATTGTCTATATAAGATGTTTTTCTTAATCCAAGAGGCTGTAACTCTCAGCGGCTGTAACTCTCAGCTCAACCATCCTATTTTTTTTTAATTCTGCAGAACCCAGTGAGCTTGAGTTAGCTCAGGATAGGTACTGTTCTATAGTACTTAATGGATGGCATACTACACAGTTAACATACCAAATTATGGTATGTTAGCGTAGTATATTTGACTAGGTATTTGTTACAAAATTAGTAGAAGAACTGATGGCTAGTGATACTTAAGTATTGGCTATGAGTGATTAAACTGTATTTAAACCATGCTTATCCTTTATAAATTTTCATTTTAAACTATTAATATTTACAACTGATAAAACTATAAATAATTATATACAATAAACAATATTGAGATCCTGCTATGATTGATTGCTCAACATACAGGTTGAAGACCTGTCCTGTATACATTTTTGTTTTTAATCTAAGCATTGATTTCACTCACTTTCACTGTCTGTGAAGATCTGAGTTTAAATCCCCCTAAAAAATCCACTGAACATAAAAATATCAAAGTTAAAGCACACTATTAAATTTGTTTTTATATATTCAATATATATCAAAACATTAATAAGAGATATATGAGTTCACAAAATAATTATGTTGATTAGGTACTATGAGTATGGCATAGGTATATTTTAAGTATAATAATTAATGATCTATGATGATAATTAGAAATCTAGGAGGAGTAGATACGAACTAATTCACTCATTTCACTTGGATTTTAAGTATCTGAACTTGTTAGAAAAACTACTTTTTTCCCCATCTTCAGCTGTTGACCATTTCAGGGATGTTTGAATGCTGGATATTCCAATCTATCTATGCACACACTTCACTTAGTTTATAAAAATGAAATTAAACACCAAAATTACTCTTCAGAACAGATAAAATATCAAGTATTTTCTTGGCTCATCATTGAAAAATGGGATATCCCAAGAAAAGAAAACAGGATGCTAAAAAGGTTAGATTGTAACATGAATTACAAAGGAAAATACAAAGCAGAAATATAGATACATGCAAAAAAGAAGATTTTAGAAACATCTGTTAAAAAAATTCAGCATGGCATACTGCTTTTGGGGAAATAATCATAAATTAGTCTGGAAACCAAACTATTAAAACAAATCTAGCTGAATGGAAAAAAATCTTTTGTTTTGGGAACAGAAGAATGCCCTTTGGACGTTCCAGCATTGGCTAACCATGGCAAGCTCATAATATTTCAACCAAATGCCACAACAGGTGTTTGGAATATCAAGCATTCAAACTTGTTTTCTTTTCTGGGGATATCTTGTTTTTTCAGTGATGAGCCAAGAAGATACTTGATATTATCTGTTCTGAAGAGTAATTTTGGTGTTTAATTTCATTTTTAAAAACTAAGTGAAGTGTGTGAATTAGTTCAAACTTACCATTGATAATTAATTATGTAGTACCCTCACTGTCAGTAGCTTCAATAATAATCCATGATCAAGGAATGGTTAATTTTGCAAAGCTGAATGGTGGACATCATAGATATGCCAATAATTAGAGCTATAAATGCAGGAGATACACATTCTCTTTCCACAAAGTTGCAACTCCCTGCACAGCTACTGTGTCAGCCTCTCTGGTTTTTTAGATTTGCAGATCTCCAAAATCACATATCTGCTGTATTTCTTGAGGTATGCAGAATACCAACTTTTGTCTACGTTAGTATGCAGATATCAAGAATTACTGAATGATTTGTTTGCAGTTTTCACAGTTAAGATAATTTTTCCAGGAATGTTTATGTACACAGAGTAAATGAATTGTTATTCTAGGGATAATAGAAAATTCTATGAATAATGTGGTACTAATAAAAGAGTATCATGTTTTGTTTGTTTGCTTTCCTTATTTAAGGATCCCACAGTGGTAATGCTTGGGTGAACATGTTGTACAGTACATAACCATCGCCAATTCTAACACTTAACTAAAATATACCTCCATCACATAAGGCAATTTGGTTACAATGTTGTGCAAAAAGCTGGAAATGTTAACACTTCCTTATCAATACAGCCTTTTGAATTAAATTTCTATGAATTCTACAGGTGTATGATGAGCAAGCAGAGTTTTTTCTTTTAAACACTAACCTGAAATTGTCTTTTCTCCCTCCTCCTTTTTGTCCTGCATGGTATTTCTGATTTGAATGATTGCTGATGGTTCTTTGTGTGAAGAAAGAAAGGAAAAAAAAATTAGTATATGATCAGTGAAACGTTTTTGCTATATGAAGTGTTCAATATCCCAGACTTCTGCTTGCTATGGGATCTCTTGAATGAAAGAAGCAATCAAAATTTCTTCAGCATGTGCCTTGATGCATGATATTTGCTGCATACTTATGTATATTACAAATTATTTGTGCATATATTTATATTTCCATTAAAATATAAAATATTTCCATTGATATAAACAGTATCAGTTTCCATGACTTTACAATGTTTTTGGAGTGCTATTGAATAAAGGTGTCAACTACTAAGGTTATAATGGTTATTTTGTTAATTGTAAGTTATTCTTACATGGAATAGTGTAACAGTTATTATACAAAATAACTAATATTTCACATCTTTATTTTCAATCATCATGGCCGCTTATCAAACCTGAATAATTGAATTTCCTCTTGTACTGTAATACTGAGGTAAATACCTTTTTCAAGTACTTGTAAATAACCACTTGATCTTTGTAATTCATGCTGTGGAATAACTGAGCTTTTTTATAATATATACTAGTAAAGCTAGAATATATTCATATATATTAGTCATAATTCCAAGCATTTTGAACAGCCTAACCTCAGAATGAATTACAAGTTACTAGAGGTTGCAAAAGATGAATTGGAGTGATAAACTAACCAAAGCAGATGGGCATATATACTGAACGTTAGCAGAAACATTGTAATAGTATTATATTGTGTTTGCAGTTAATGCAGTATGGCAAGATCAGATAACAAAACTGGAGCAGTTCCTGCTTCAGATTACGACAGACAGTTCCAGGAGGACCTGGAAAGGGCACGTGCATTGAGTCTTGAGAGCTTAGCACTGGAGAGGTATCGTCTTCAGAAAGAGCAGTTAGAAAAGTTCAGTTTGATATCAAATTCACATAGTGGTAAGTTTTTGTGTTTGTAAATGTAGCTTACACATGTCCTATGCAAAACTTGTGATTAACACCTATCATTTGCTTGTTTTGTTCCTTAATTAAAAAGTAAAAATTATAGAGGGTAGGAGGAGTTGTGTATATTCCTTTTAAAATTGTATGGGAGGGAGTTAGGAGAAACTTTTGTTGTATCTGTCACAGTTTTGAAGTTATTAATAACCTGCTACAATAATCCAGTTACAATGCTGAGCAGTATCATATGCCCAAGAAGTTCAGAATTCAGCTGCTGCAAGGAGATGGTACTATCCAATCCTACAAAGTTGCCAACAATATGTTCCCATTGCAATTGCTCCACTGCTTGACATAATTTCTGGGAAAACAAGAAGAGTACCTAACAAAAAACTTTATTAGAAGGAATTTGCTACACCCTTCCTGGACTAAAAGATAGTGGCAATTATCGCCTAATACAGTGCTATTTCTTCACACTGTGGCCGCTGCAATTCAAACTACTGCCGAAACAGTTATAAAATCCCTGCAACTGTCTCATGTTCTTATTATTACAATGACAATAAACACATATGTACCTTATCATTAGAGATGTTAGAAATGTTGTTCTTATCTATCTTCACATTTCTGGCTTGTTTTCAGGAAATTTTCATTCACACAGGAGAGTTCAGTAGTCGAAACTGAGTGAATTTCTCACTTGATGTTTTCTTTTAATTTTTACAGTGCAGGGGGTTTGTTGCATACACCTTATTTTTATGTGATAATCAGGGTGAGGTAAATTTCTCTAACTGTATTTTGCAAAAGGACAGAGTAATTGGCTTACCCTTAATATTCATCTGTGACAAAGCATAGTTCCATTTATATGGCTAAGTTTCGTTGCAAAATGACATATTGAAGTACAGAGAAACCCGATTTTACACACAAGATTCCCTTTCAGATGCGAAAATTGTGTAACTGCATACAGAAAACTTGCATGTTTTGAACTAACAATACATATATGGAGGTATAAGAATTACTTACACCGTTTTTTGAACAGCTGACCAGTGTTTAATGTCAGTCTGGATTTTTCCAACAAGACTTTGCTATTGCACATACAGCTGATGAGTCATTAAATTTAATTCAAGTATATGCGGATAGAGAAGGACAGCATTTCCGCCTCTTACAATAAGATAAGGTTTGCCCATAAAATGTATGGGAGTGGAATCCTTTCTATAACTATGACAGTGGAGCTAGTTTTACAGCTTTATGGGCAGATTTAAAGTGTTTTGGGTTTTCACCATGTACATCACAAAGCATTAAATTCTGTTGCATTATATAGTAACATGTTGATGATAAAGTATAACCTGTTATATGGAGATGGTTAAAATAATGTATAAATGAGAAAACATAAAAGTGAATTTTTTGAACTCTTGTGCGTTATGCAACATCTCCCTGATAGCTTTCACAATAAAACACTAATTATAGCACTATTTATTAATCTGAATTTACATTACATTTAACCGCTATACTATACAACCACTTGGTGACAAAAGCCAAGCCTGGCCAGATCATTTTCCTCTTTCTCTGTCCAACATCTGCACCCTTTCATGCTCACCTCCTCCCTAGCCTCGAGTCTGTGTTGAGGGCCCTGCAGAATGCTGGTCTCTGTGGCAAGTGCACAACACAGCTAGTCCCAAACATTCTGTTCACCTAATTTGTCTGAAATGATATGAATTTGCATTGAGTCTCAAGCAAGAATTCATAAACACAGCCTTGGAAAAAGGGCAAACCTTTGCGGGTTGCTTGCAGTGTGCACTGTCAGTATCCAAACTAAGCCATCACTCCCGGTTTGCATTTCCTCAACAATTCCAGTTGGCCATGTGAGAGGAGGAAGACTTCCTTCAGCACCACCAATTTCACAGCCTGAAGGTTTGGCAGTTTGTACAGCCATTTGGTGACTGCTGAAGTTTGTTCAGGTAGTCCTTCAACCAACATTTCCAGATGACCTCTCAGTGGTGCTGGATCACTTACCATCTTGACAGGTATGATGATGGTCTGGAAATACAACCTAATTTAAGAAAGTAAATCAAGGGTTTGGCAATCAGAAAGATAGCAGGGTTTAAAAACGAGTACTGTCAGAACTTGGGTACAGAAATAATGGGACAGGAATTTAAGCATGCCTCAATTTGTTAATAATGTATCTCTTCAAAGCCGAGTATTATTACCAACTTTTTTATTAAATGGCTCTTCACGACTTAATCCCAGCTTCCCATAATCCACCAACGTGAAGAGAAATAAAATGCCATTGTATCCCTTGTTGCACTGCAAAGGTTGCTATGTATGTATATATATATATATATATATATATATATATATATATATATATTTATATATATTTATTTCCATAATGTTATACAAACTTCTTACAATTTTTAATACATTACTTTGAGTTGCTATTTTTTCTTTCTTTAGTCCATCATGCATTTTAACACCGTGGTTATTTATGCATGGTGGGTCATAACAAATCCATATTGCTTTATTTTTCTAAACAATTATTCTCTTATTCTCCCCATATATTACTAGTGGTACCGTGCTAGCCTCTAGTTCCCGAGGTCGCGGGTTCAAACCTGGTGGAGGGTGATGGATTTTTTTCAGGCATAAAAATCCTTAGCATGGCTTCCTTCGGAAGGGAAGTAAAGCCAATGGTCCCGTGTCGTAGATTTACAGCACGTAAAAGAACCTCAAGCCTGATAAGAGGCCTCTGAGCAAAATTTCCGGTCTTTCACGCCCAGTATAGAATGAGATGCTAAGAACGATAGTAGTTAAGGAGCGTCCATAAATAAAACTCAATTTCATTTCATTTCCCCATATATTCTCCGATTCTTTGTATATCCCTCTCCTTTTGTATTTTCATTATCCTAACTTTTAATACTTCTTTGTTAGCATTCTCCCATTCTTTAGGTAAAAACTGATCTCTCCACAACTTAGTTTCTTCACATTCAATTATATAATGTAAATCATTATCTGCCTCTCCACAAAGAGGACACCTATTCAAATTCGCTCCCTTCCTATCTCCCCTTAGCCCATATGCATTTAATCTAGACCAGGCCCACCCTTCTCTCACTAACCTATTAGCTATATCCACATACTTCTCCCTTCCCCAGTCCACCTTTAATTGTCTATATAGTTCCAAACTTTTATTTCCTTCCAGACTTTGAAATAATTCTTGTTTCTCTATATCTTCTACTCGGTTCCTCACTTCTTTACAGAAACCTTTAACTAGCCCCTCTCTCTCCTCCCATAAGTTACCCATTGCTATTTCCTGTAGGATTCTCCTTATTCCTTGAGCTCAGTTCATCCCATTACTGGATTTTTCTTGTATTATTAAACATTGCCTCAAGATATTATGCTCGTCCAATGATTTCAATCTATGCCAATATTTAAGTATCCTTTCTCCCATCATGCCCTTGCTACCTACTCTTCCCAACTCCAACTTTGCTGCTCCATTAGGTGATGAAATAGATAAACCTAACATACATTTACAGAACGATCTATGTACTTTATCAATCATCTCCCATCCTTTGTCACTTCCCCAAATCTCTGATCCATAGGCCATTTTTGCTTCAACTACAGCTTTATAAACCCGTTCCAACCATTTAATTTGCATATCTGGTATTCTTATAGCAGTCATTGCTAATCTGCCCTTAGCTAAGGCACTTATCTCGTGATCATTCCATCTCCCATTACTACTTATTCTCACTCCCAAATAATCAAACTTTTTTACTATTTGCATCTCTTCCCCTTTCACATACCACTTTTCCTCCTCCTTCAATTTATAGCTCTTTTTAAATAACATTATCTTTGATTTTTTAAAATTTATTCTTAAACCTATTTCTTACAAAATGAATATATGGTATGTAACACTTTTGTTAGACCTCCTACTGAAATAGAACCTATCACTAAATCATCTGCAAAAAGTAATCCTGGAATTTCTCTATTATTTACTGCGGGTAAATATAAGTTATCCTTATTCAACTCTTCTAAGATATTGTCAATAAATAAGTTAAACAGTATAGGGCTAAGTTTGCATCCTTGTCTTAACACCATATTACTATCAATTTTTCCCATAATTTCATCACCATTCAGCCCAATATAAAACTTATTATTCATATATATATATTCTGCATTACTCTAATGAATTTTGAGCTTAGTCCCTTACTTTTCAGTTTAATCCATAGTGCCTCTCTATCTACAGTATCAAATGCCTTCTCTAAGTCAATAAATGCCATACATACCCTACCTCTTTATAATAGATTTTATAATGAAAATATTGTCCACTGTTCTACCTTTTCTGAATCCCCTCTGAAATATCGATAATTTATTTTCTTCCTCTGCCCATTTCTGCAATCTAGTTGCTAAAATTCCTGAGTAGATCTTTCCTAAGACTGACAGCAAATTAATACCCCTATAATTAATTGGTTCTTTGACACTTCCTTTCCCTTTATAAATGGGTACAATTATACTTGCCCTGCCCTCCAGTTATGTGGTACCTTTCCTCCTTCAAATATAAAATTCATCAGTTTAACAGTATCTCAGTCCTATCTCTATTCTCTATCCATTTTTTCCAAAATTCCCCTGGTAGACCATCAATCCCTGATGCCTTGTTGTTTTAAACCTTTTAGTTTCCTCCCAAACTTCCATTACCGATATTTTCTTATCTAGGCTATCTATGTATTCTATATCTAAAGATAATGGGATTAAGTTTGTTAATTTGATTTGCATACCTAATAGGTTTTTAAAGTAATTACACCATATTTATGACGCAATAATATTTCCCCTTTTATTCCTATTATACATTCCTCGGATTATTTGCCATATTCTACAGTTATCATTTTTACTTACTGCTTCAAGCAAATTCTTACTTAATCTCTCATCCCATTCTTTCTTTTTTACTTCAATTAAACATCTATAACTCCATTTCATTGTTAAATAATTTTTCCTTGAATCCTCATCCTCCTGTACCTTCCATCTCTTTAATTCCTGTTCCACTCTCCTCTTAGCTTTAATACATTCCTCATCAAACCGTCCCCTTCTTTCCATTTGCCCCTCCTTCCTTTGTTTCATTTTACATCCTACTCTTTTAACTATCCACTCCAATCTCTCAGTAACTTCCTCTGACTTTTTCCTTTGTAATAATACATTTATATTACTCTTTTTGTCTTCCCCCATTATTAAATTCAGTCTACCCAAATATAATCCTTCCTCCTTTCTTCTCCATTTAAATACTTCTGTCTTCTTTCCCACCCTAACAAATTCATCATCCACCACCTCACCCTTTATCCTGAATGTAGTCTTCAGTGGAAAATGACAGCTAGTATATACTCCCTGAACTACTTCAAAATCTATTATTGCATCCTCAATACCCAATGAATAAAGTAAGTAATCAACTACACTCTCTCCATTATTATTTACAAACGTAATTCCACCCATCCTATTTTTTCCTTTAATTCCATTACAAAAATTCAAATTATTTTCTTCACAAAATTGGAGTAATTTTCTGCCTTCTTTGTTTACTATCCTATATCTATTTTGTCTTTTCTCAATTTCCTGCCTTATCTTTATATCTTCTTCTGTCCGTATTTGAGGTTGATCACATCCTAGCCTAGCATTGAAATCACCTACTAAAACAATTTTAATATCAGGATCTACGTTACATAATACCTCCATATCCTGGCTTAATTTACTTAATAATTTAGGATCATAAAATTCAGATACACTTGGTGTGTTATATACAATGCCTAAAGCCACCTTACTGACTTTTCCTAATAAGCCTGTTGTTAATAGCCACTGAACTTTAGCATCACATAACTCCTCTACTATCTTAACATGAAAATTTCTCTCCTTCTTTATAAAAATTCCTAATCCCCCTGATGCTCTTCCCTTCTGACTTTTGTGCCTCTGGGAACTTAGCAAACAGGCCAGCTCGTTTAATTTGTTCCTTGCACCTAGGAAGTATGTGCTGTTGTCACTACATATATGCGAGTAGATCCCATGTCTGGAGATAAAGCGCCTAAAGCAGCAATGAAGGCTTCAGTTGTCAAGTCTTTGACCAGCTCAATTTTCACAGCCTTGGTTGCCAGGCAAATGAAAAGCAATTTGTAGCACTTTTGCTGCATCTTGCTTCAGGTATTACCTAGTTTGATTTGCAAAGGCCTGCCATAATCATTGCCACAATGAAAAAATGGGTTGCCTTCATTGGCTTGCTTTCATTGACCATGGACAAGGGCAACTGTCCCACAAATTGATAGGTAGCACTAGCTTTCATCCTGAAGCAGGCCATGCATTTATTTATCACTCCCCAAGCAACAGATCGGCCATTTGTCAGCCAAAATCTCTGTCATAAACTAATAGAAGTTGAAGTTGACTCTCAGAATGCATCAGGCGTATGTGCTTGTGCCATATGAGCAATTTGGTCACATGGTGTTTAGGAGGCAATATCATAGGGTGTTTGTGAACAAATGGTGCAACAGTATTTTCCAACCCATTGCACCCACTCAACAGATTGTTGATGTTGTTGTTGTTGTTGTTGTTATTATTATTATTATTATTATTATTATTATTATTATTATTATTATTATTATTATTATTATTATTATTATTATTATTATTATTATTACAAAGAAAGGGGTTTAATGACAGCAACTTGCTCTCAAGAGGGAAGTGACCTCCTGTGCAGGAGCCTGAATCTCCTCAGGGCATGCTGACTTTGCATGGAGCAAAATATGACACTTAGAGATTTACTGAGCTCTACTATGTTTAGTGATCCATGATATCTAGCTATTGACTGATATCTTGAATTGTACCTAAATCTGAGTACATAGCCAATGATTTGCTGAAGTGTAGACCAATTGGAAAATTTACTCCAAGTTTGCTCTAGCTCTGAATAGGTATCAAGCAAAAGATTCCTGCTTGCTTCTGTTCAGGAATGTCACCGGTTTTGATGATTGTTCCCTTTATTAATGGCCACATATAGCTGCCCTGAGTGAGCCAATCAGGGCATGCCCACCAAAGCCAACCATGTTGTAGTCCTTGTAAGTGTTCCTCTGGAAATCAGATCAGCAGGGTTTTCCTCTGATGGATGTATCTCCATATCCCTTGAATTGTAAGGCGTTGAATTTCTGCAGCAAGCATAAGTCTTCCAGAACAATGAAGAGCTAGCAATCCAGGGTAGCACTATTGTTGTATCAGTCCAGTAATATTGTCGAGTGATGTTTAAATTGAAGCATTACATACCTTCTCCATCAGCTGACAGAGCAGTATGTCACCATTCAACTCCAATCTTGGCAGAGACACTTGCTTTAATGGTGCGACCCTATACTTAGAGGAGAGCAGAGCAGAGCAGTAGTAATGTTTCCGTCTATCCTTGTACATTGCAGCACAGGCACCATATGCCCTTTCAGATGCATATGAAAATCAATGTTCCATGTAGATGCTCTCTTCGGTGGCAGCTACTCTTCTATGAATATTAATGATGTTTTAATTCAGGAAGATAACCAAGAAGATTCTTCCACTGCAAACTCAACCTAATGTTAGTGAATCGTCCCAGTCATGTGCTCTTGCCAAAGACCTTGAATGAAGAGCTTGCATACTACAATCACAGACCCAACAAACCCAAGGAATCATCTATAGAAACGACTTTAGCAAGCACTGTCCTTTTCGTACACCTAGAGCTTTTGTGCTTGGTATCAGATGCAGAGATTAGATTAGATTAGATTAGATTTATTGTCAACCATACAGAATTCATGGTATCGTCAGAAACAATAAATATAAAAACTAAGTGGAATAAATGTATATGCTTAATTACATGTTAAATTATACCCTACCGGTGATCATAATTATTGGACAGTGTTTACAAATTCTTCAATTGAATAAAAACAGTGTTGCAATAATAAGTTCTTCACTTTGCATTTAAATGTATACCATCTAAGGTGGTAAGTTTCACATTATCAGGTAGCTTGTTATATAATATAATTCCAGAATGTATTATGCTTTTGCTGAATAAGGAAGCATTAAGTGTAATTATGCTCAGTTTATGTCTATTTCTTGTTTGATTTCTATGTTTTTCACAGTTAACCTGAAAGTATATCAGGTGTTTTCTAAAAAATGTGACAACTTCTAATATATATAGGCAAGGAAGTGGTAGTATATGAAGTGTTTGAAATAAATTAATGCAGGAATTTCTTTGTTTCTTCTCCATTATTATTCTAATTGCTAATTTTTTAATTTTGAAGACTATAATTCCTTTATCACAGTTACCCCAAAATACCACACTAAACTGTTGAAATGCGCAAAATATAGATTCCTTAACGTTTTCAAGTTTGCAAAGTTTTTTATAGTTCTAAACATAAAACAAAGCTGACTTAACTTAGATGCCAGTTTTTCAACATGTATGCTCCATTTCAGATGCTCATCAGTCCATACACCCAGGAATATAGTTGTGGATTTATAGTGCACCAATTCATTTTCTAGTTTTATTTGTGCCTTATGAATGCTGGTATTTCAAACATGACTGATTGAGATGGCTACATATTTATTCTTATTTATTGTTAACTTATTTTTTACAAGCCATTCCTGCATTATTTGTTCTAAAATTCATATATTGTTTCAACATCTTTATCACTAGCCATTATGTTTATGGATGTGTCATCAACAAAAAATATAATCTTTTTGGGATGTACATGGTTAACTAAATCATTTGTGTACAATAGAAATAAAAAAGGCCCTAGAACTGAACCTTTGGGAACTCTACAAGTTACATATTTTTTATTGGATCTATACACTTCAGATGTATGATTATGGCAATTTGTTTGTACTACTTTGACTAGTTGTTCACGTTGATTTAGATATGATCTAAACCAGCAGTTTGCTAAACCTCTTATACCAAAGCATTCTAATTTTTTCAGCATTATCTCATGATTGACTAGATCGAAGGCTTTGGAAAGATCTAGAAATATTCTGATATGTTCTTTTTTATCTAATGAACTGTAAACAGCATCTAAAAATTGAATATAGCTGTCTCAATTGATTTATCTTATATGAACCCATTTGGCACTGCAGATAATATATGTTTTTGAATGGGAATTGTAATAAGTTGCTCACAGGATGCCACTGCAAGCCAAGAACCTTTACCATGCCATCTTCAAAGGGAACTCTCCAAAGTGTGTCACCCTCACAAATGGTACAGTGCTCAAAATGTCCAAGTTGTTGGAACACCATTTTCTTAAGGGAAACCCTGCTGTTTTAAGAATTCCTGTTGATGATCTGAGCTGCACTGGGATGCAAATGACTAGTGTCAATTGCCACCTGAATTAGGCACCAAGTAGACAAAAATGGAACTGCCAAAGTTCTGTATGTCATCATTGTTAAGCAGCACAATTTAAATGACTCGTTGCGAGTGTCATGCCAGAGAATTCTATGCGGATCTCTGTCAGTTTTGTGCATTAGGATCTGTCTGTACATTTTCTCTATGTCCACTGTCAGCATGTATTTGTACATGCAGAACCAGAGAACAATAGAAAAAGGTTCTGCTGCAAGGTTGGCCCAATCATCATCAGGTCATTCAGCAAAAGTAGGAGTGTCGTTTTTGCTGATGCATTGAAGACTGCTCTCACTTTGGTGGTGCTACTGGACTCCTTCACCACTGCATGATTAAGCATGTATACCCATGCCATTCAAACGTTGCACTTGACAGTTGGTACACTCGAAAAAAAAAACAGATAAAAAATGTTAACTGTTGGACTTCTTAACCAATCACAAGGCAGCATTCCGGGTTGTCGATGACAAAGTGGAAGCAGAACTGGAAGTGGCTCTGTTGCCGGATGTAGCTATTTCTAACCACGTGCTTCAGTTTGTGAATCTCTAGCACGTGCACCGAGTTGTTCTTTGCAAGCTATATATTGTTCATTGTTATTTATATTTGTGGTTATTGTTTGATAGTTTTGTTATTGTTGGTATTTGATTACATATATATATATATATATATATATATATATATATATATTTCATTCATATTATTTATACAAGATTTGAAGTATGACAATGTCTCAAAAACGACGCCAATCATGCAGTGATGATTCATGAAGTGAAGATCCTTTGCGTCAAGGCGTGCCACTTAACAGTCAGGCATTGGAACGGCTAAGAAGGACCCAGGAACTCTTTGAACAGTAGAAGGAGTACATGAAGGTTCATGTGCATCCCTGTGTTGCTGCTTATAAAGTCGTACAGCGAACTGCAGCAGCTCTTGGACTAAGCACGAGAACTGTTATTTACAAGGGAATGAAACTCCAAGAGAAGGAGGAGGATGATGACGACGACGACGACGATGAGGATTTAGATGGAATTGAGCCATTGCAGTTTTAAATTGGCGAGTGAAAATAACTTTGTTGTTACATGCTTATAATTTGTTTTATTTCTCCTCATTGTAGCAGGCAAGTTTGTATTATTTTGTTTCTATATTGTCAAAAGTGCGTAATTTATTCTACATATGTTGCAATGTTTATGCTGAGTTATTTTCAATTAACAATAGTAATACGAATTAGTTATTATTGATTGACATTTGCTACTTATGTACACTTTTTGTATCCGGCTTAGACACGATAGAAAGGAGAACAATTGGCTGTTGATGTTTACTAGCAAGGTTGCAACCACAATTTAGCCAATGTTATGCGAAGCCACATGAACTGTCAAGTGCAAAGATTCAACGGCGGGGGTATAGTAACATTCATGGTTCTTGTCTTCTGTGTTGACAATCTCTGTGTGTCTGAGAGTTAGTTAGGTAAATAGTTAATGTACTCTTTCATT
The DNA here is from genome assembly GCA_030765065.1 of Deroplatys truncata. Lineage (NCBI taxonomy): Eukaryota > Metazoa > Arthropoda > Insecta > Mantodea > Mantidae > Deroplatys > Deroplatys truncata. Next base: position 241,331,993 of record CM060975.1, on the reverse strand, counting down.
AAGCTAGGTTGCCTTTGCAGTTTCCTTTTCAAGTATCCAAGTTCCTTCTAGCACTCTCAAAGGAACAACCAAGTTCCGTGGAACTCTAGGAAAGAGGCAATCTCACCAAGAACCCCTGTATCGTCATGTGTAGAAGTTTTTGAGAAATACTCCTCACAGTGCCTTTCTTCTTCTGAAAGGTGACTTCTTCTTGTAGCCAACAACATTTCACTTGAGCCAGCAGTTTATCGGTGGTTTACTAGACAAGTGCGAAAGATAAGGGGAGAGGATCAGGAGGCTTAGCTTTATTAGTGAGAAAAAGCCTTAAAATTAAAGTGAGAGTATATGAAGATTTAGGTGAAGAATCGGTACTGTAGTGTGTTTTAAGTGGTTTTTGGGAAAAAGAAAATGTATGTGTTGCAGTAATGTATAAGCTGCCAAGTTCCTCAGAATTTTATGAACCACATTTATTTAACAAGTTAAGACAAAATTTGGAGGAAATATCAATTAGGGAGGTATACAAAGGTTTTATAATAATGGGGGATTTCAATGCAAGAGGGGGGAAACTCAAATACAGTTAATAGATCTTGAAGGAGAGTGTACTGGGATAGCAAGAGAGAGGGATAGGAGAAGGAGCAAAGACAAATGTATTAATAATGAGGGAAAGAAATTAATTGAGATTTGTGAAGAATGTAATTTAGTATTGTGTAATGGAGTTAAAGGAAAAGATAATGCAGGCGAGTTTACATTTATGAACAGAAATGGGCAGAGTGTTATAGATTATATTTTATATTCATTAGAATTAGATGAATATTGCATGGATTTTGAGGTGTTGAATATAGTTACCTCTAGTAACCATTTTCCAATAAGAGCTGTATTTACAGGTCCAATGGTGGAAAAAGTAAATGTTAATTATTTAGAACAAGAAGAAATTAAAATTCAAAATTATAAATGGAGAGATATGGAAGCAGAAAGCTTTTTGGGAGAGCTGAAAAAGCAATCAAATATGTTAAAGCTAATAGATATAGAGGAAATGCTTAAAGAAAACAAAACTAAGGATGCAGTTGTAAATCTAGAGGATTTAGTTAAACATGCAGGATCAAAAATGAGAGGGAAAAAGGAAATATATATAAGGAGAGGGTGGTATTATAAGGAATGTAGGATGGCGAAACAGAAGTATTAAGGGAATTAAGGAAATGGAGGCAAACAGAGGATGATCAGGAAAAAGAGAACTTAATGATTGAAAGATGGGGATACAAATTTCTTATGGGAGTTAAGAAGAAGGAATGGGGGGAAAAAATGATTTATGAGGCGACAAGAACAAATAATACAAAAACAATTTGGACATTAATAAAAAGAACTTATAAGGCCAGAGTTAGAGAAAATAATATTAGTTCTGAAATCTGGTGCAGATATTTTGGAAATCTTTTGGGAGCAGAACAAGGGGAGTGCCCAAAAATTAGAGAAATAGAAAGTATAGGATATATAGAGCAATTAGATAGACAGATAGAAATGATTGAAGTAAGAGAACAAATAAATAGATTAAAAAGAAATAAAGCGAGTGGCATAGATGGAATTCCTGGGGAATTTTGGAAGGCTTGGAGTATGAACAAAACTAGATTAGGATTGTTGTTTGAAGGAGGAAAGGTACCGAATATTTGGAGATTATCTGTAGTAATACCAATATTTAAAAATAAGGGTAAGATAAATAACCCAGCAAATTATAGGGGAATTAGTCTACTATCTGCTTTAGGCAAGATGTATGGGGGGGGGGCAGAAAGGGTTCAAAAGTGGGCAGAAGATGAGAAAAAATTATCGGTCCTTCAAACAGGTTTTAGATGTAATAAGAGTACACTAGATAACATTTTTGTTATAAACACAATGTTAAAGAAATATTTAACCAACAACAGAGGGAGATTATACATGTTATTTGTAGATTTTGAAAAGGCCTTTGACACGATAAATAGAGAAGCACTGTGGTTTAAACTGAGCAAAAAATTGATGTTCTGAGTTAGAATCAGTATTTCCAATACAAGAATAATCAATTGCCAGAGAGGACAATAAGGATGACAAAGAGCAAGTTTCTGGTCCATTCTCATAATCCTGATGTTATTAGTAATTGGAGGAACTGAAACAAATCCCAGACCAACAATTATTATTGATCATTTGGACAGGATGCTAGAAACCATCACCAACTGAATTAAAGAAATAAGAAACATGGAAAATAGAATTGAGAAGAAAATGTATAGCGAATTGGGAGGAATGAAATCAATAATAGGTCATTTTGAAAGAGAAGTAAAGCAAAAGAGAACAGAGTGCAAGAGAAGATTAACATACCGGGAAGATGGAGGAAAGAAAGAGGAAGTTAAATTAAAATTTTTATACTTGAGAGAAGAGAAAGACGAATGTGGCAGGATGTTGATCTTTTCCAAGATAAACAAAATTTAAATATTGTGGATGGGAAATAATCAATTGTTTAAGAATTGGAAGAAAAAGATCAAGACCAAGACGTATAAGAATAGCCATCCTGAATAAAGTTGTAATCCTCACTTCTTCCAAAGTTGACTTTTACAAGGAAGAAGATTGTTAATGGTGCTTGGGACAAGCAAGAGGTATTGAATATGTTCTACCAATGTTCTCTGAAATTTCCAAAATCTCTCTCTCGTTTGTCCATCCCAAGCACCATTAACAACCTTCTTCTGTGTAAAATTCAACTTCGGAAAATATTAAGGTTACAACCTTGTTCTGGGTGGCTCTTCAGTTGTTAAAATGGCCACAGTGAAAATTAAATGGGAAATACTAAGAAACTGAAATGCACAAAAATATTCACTGAACAGAATTTGGGAGAGAAGCAGCTACAAATAAAAACTATAGCATTAAAGGGAAATGAAGAAAGACCAGGAAAGAAGGAAAAAGAGCATTCGTAAAAGGAACTGACTTGTGGATCAGTGGAGTAAAATAGGAACTTGATCAGCACATTATTATAGAAGATGAATGAAACTCCACGTGTGGCAGTCAGAAGGGTAACTGGTTAGCATTTTGACAATTAGATGGGGAGAAGGAACTCACTTATCAACAGTGACATCACCAAGGAAGCTATTCAGCCCAGCTCATTGAAGATACTTGGGAACATTAAGTGGACTTGACATATGGAACCACAAAGGGTTAGGTGTATTTTGCCAGGGGTAGTATTTTTGGAAGTAATATCTCTTGTTAGTGTGAGAGAAAACAGGCAAGTGCATACAAGAAGCCAAATGAAATTAGACAAATTCAGGTTTGGGAGGAAGGGCTCTGAATAGGGATTTGAATTGACAATAGTGAGCTGGACTGTAGAAGATTTATTAGAAAAAATGTGGGGAAATCCTACAAGATTAAAAGTGGGTGAAGTGATAGAAGTAGTACATACATGGCTAGCAAAGAAAATGAATATAGAAATTCCAGAATTTGATTTCTGTAGTAAAAGTGGGGTAAAGAATCAGAGCAAAATCCATGTATCTGTTGGTTTGGGGTGTTTAGTGAGGAAAGAAAAAGGATTTAAAGTAAGGGGAAAAAAGTGCTAGAACAACTCAGTGTTCTCTCTCTTTACGTGTTACATAACTAGTGAGGAAAGAAAAAGGATTTAAAGTAAGGGGAAAAAAGTGCTAGAACAACTCAGTGTTCTCTCTCTTTACGTGTTACATAACCAAAAAGTGGTTATGTGTGTATCAGCATTGTTTATAACCCTCCTAGTGCATCAGGGTGTTATGGTGTTTAACTTGGAGACAAATATGATCAAGTCAAAATAATAATTACAGGTGACTTTAATGTAAGGTTAGGGGAAGAACAGGTTAAATTAAATAATCCCATTGGAGAGTATGATAATGATTTTGAAATACGGAAAAGACTTAGTAAGGATAAATTTATGTGTAATAAAGGAAAAAAAGCTTCTAGATTTCTGTAAAGAAAATGATCTTATCCTTTGTATTGGAATGAGAGGAATGGATTTGGGCAGGATTTCACATTTGCAAATAAGAATGGTCAAAGTGTGGTGGACTTCATGTTATGCTCACTACTATGGATGCTTTGATTATAGATTGAGATTATGAGCATGGTATTAACAAGTTGCCTATTGAGACTAAAATTGCAAGAAACGAGTGTTTATAAGAAAGGAAGTATACTGAGAAATTTGCAAACCTATCAAAGTATATGAGTTGCACAAAGAGAAATATGATTTATTTTCTAAAGAATTAAATTCCAAAAAATGCAGAATATTACAAGTGGGTATAGGGAGATTAATAAATACTGGAAAAAATAGATCAGGCAGTGGAGAGATTAAAGCATAATATAAAATGGACTAGTGGTAGCATGAAAACAAAGGGTTGATGGTGTCGCCAACAGGAAATGGTTTGATAATGATTGCCAGAGGAAAAAGAAGAGGGTAACTCAAGAGTTGAGAAATTGGAGAGAAATGGAAGATAAAGAAGAAAGGGAAAATTTCTTAGCCCTTAGATGGAGGCATGGGTGCTGCATTGCAAATAAAAAGAGGGAATGGGGCACAAAAATAAGTCTAATTATGAATGAGGCAGCAAAAATCCAAGACAAAATATTGTAGCAAATGAGAACACCAGTTTTGACTTTCATCACAGGTGGCACATTCTTTGACAAAGGCATACAAAAACTGGTTTCCTGTTATGACAAGTGTGTGAATAATGGCGATGGCTATATGAAGAAGCAGTGTAACGTAATGAATGATAATAAAGTATTTGGAAAATAATGTTCTGTTATTTTTTTAAAAAATTATTGGTACTTGCTTTAAACACATGCCTCATATAACAGTGTTAAGCCTAATGTTGATATGGTCTATATTATTTTGTGTATTTAAATTTCTTCTTGGAAGAAATTATTTTTCCTTTCCAATATAAATATCAGTTTTTAAGTAATACAGAAATATGCTATGGAAAGTGAGATATAGTTATATTCCATATGTCGCTGGAGAATTCTGTAGCCATATTTAGGGTAAACTGAAGCTCAGATGTATTTTCTGTAACCTACAGCTAGTTAAAAAAGAGTTAAATCCAGATAAAACACACATTTATGCTGGTAATGTATATGAAAATTGAGAGCTAAAAGATGAACAAGGTAGAAAATTCTGCATATTTTTATATTGTGTGGAACTGTTTATTTCTTTTGACATGCCAAGTTGCAGATGAATGGTCTCACAGTTACTGAACTGATGCTCACTGAGTGTGTAAAAAATTTATATTTTCTTACCAGCTTATGAGATGATAAATCTGTGTAACTGTAAAAGTATGAAATTTTGTTATACAGGGCTTTTGAAGAATGTAAAATATTCCACTAGGCGCAGAGTAATTAGTGGGCCTCTGGCAGGGATGCAACAAATTTTAATTGAATAGGCTGTTGGTTTATAAACATACACTAATGAATTCAGAGAGGAAAAGGAAGATAAATACAAAGAAGTGCACAAAAGTTTTATTATGTAAAACTTGAGTGAAGTGAGTTAAATGAAGATATACAGCAGGCCTTTGGAACCAGTACTCCAAAGATGTGAACAGAGTTAGTCCCTCCCCTCCTTGCCTGCAGTACACACACACACATACACACACCACACACACACACACACACACACACACAAGCTTTAGATGGAACCAGTTTGCCTACCAGTAATGGGCTGTATATATAGCGTGGACCATTTAATTTGAGACTATATAATATCTCCAAAACTAAGCACTATAGAAAGAAATGTCTTAATTAAAAGTTGCTTGATATTATGGAGGAAAGTATATGCCATTGTCGTGTTTTGTTTGGAGGACGCAATGATAGTCATTTTAGGGTCAATTAGGGTCAAATTAAATTGGCCCTAAAGTGACCATCATAACGTCCTCCAAAGTAAACACGACTAATGGCATTTACTTTTCCCCATAATATCAAGCAACTTTTATTCAAGACATTTCTCTCTACAAGGAGATATTGTACAGTCACAATTTAAATGGTCCACCATCCTGTATATTCATCTTGTTTGGATACATTTTCTTTATGTGAAATTAAATAACAATGATTTTATTAATATACTATCATTTGTTTGACAACAAAACAGGAGAGTTTTAGATTCTGTTTAAATGGTTTTATTAAACATTGTAACTATGGTATGATGACATGTAACGAAAGCGTAACACAAGTTATTCAGTTTCTTGACAATTTTTCCTTCACATTCATACACCTTCTTTTCCTGGTTCACAGTTTTGCTGATGTCAGGCTCCATGTTTGAGGTACACAAACGTAACACAGACACCAAGTTCTTATCAGTAATGTTTGGTTGTTTTGATTTTTTTAACTTTAACATACTTTAACGTGGTAGGTCATATCAGACAATAAATGAATGAAATGATGCTTAATGTCCGATGTCCATAGAGCTTAAAGTTACCCGACATTCATCTTTTCAGGATAAGGGAAAACCCCGGAAAAAGCCTATCAGGGTAACTTGCCCTAACCAAGATTCAAACTTTGGACCTCTTGAATGTGAAGCAGACACGTTACCCTACATCACAAAGGTGGACTGGTTTTGATAATGTTCAGTTTGGAAAAGATGTGCTCACACGCTTACTTGATCTGAATGTGGCTGTAAGACTTAACGCAGACAAAGATTTGAAAACAAAGCTTCTGGCATTGACTTGTATAATACAGACCTGACATGCCTGATGTTCTTAGCTTAGTATTTTTCCAAATTTATTAATTCTAATTGCAGGGCACTATTTGCTTTTAATGGCTGAACAGAAAAGGTGTTGCTGTAAAGTCACCATTCATAATCAATGGATGTTAGATCTCCAAACTTCATATGAAATCTTTGCAAATGTCTTCTGTTATAATTTGTATTTTGTGTTTAGAGCACTATGTCTGTCCAATAGTGCTGACTGCAGACTTTCAAAGTTACACAAATCTCCATGTGAATTCTATAACTCCACGGTGTAAGTTTGACAATTATTGCTTTTGCATTATCTTATAGATGAATAAACATGAATTGAATTGAATTGAAAAAAAAGAGTTTTTTTATTCCTGGTAAACTGAGGTTCAGATCAGTCAAATGTGAAGTTAAGTCTACCAAGAATGGTAAATGACATATCTGTCCATAATTAGACATTTCTGGAATTTAATTGTCACATATTCATAAATTTCTCAAGTCGAAAAAGCGCTTCAGCATACTGCCTAGAATCAGTTATCTTAATGGCTACAGTAAGTCAAGTAAGGATGATCGGAGCCAATAGTTTGAAGAAATTCCTGGGGTTGCCTGTGGCAAAGTCCTTGTGAGAGCGGATTATATTGACTGTGTGAACAACTACTGATATTACTTTTTCCATGGTGAATAATGCCTTGGATCACTAAAATCTCATCTGGAGGCAGTGCTTTCATTATTAGGTGCTTTCTTACTTTTTGAATGTACAGACAAATCTTTTTTCCCGCCGTATCATAGAGAGTGCTCCATCTGTCGCAACAGGGACCAAATTATCAAATTATGTATAGACATCCTTCAAAAACATTTTCTAAATTTGAATGACAATCTCTCCTCTGGCTTATCTGGCATTTCTGTTGCTCTCTCCACCATAGTTGTACGATATACACTGATAGCTCTGAAGGTATTTACCACAGCTTCTCTGCAGCTATTAGTAGACATTTTTTTCACAAATTTTCTGAAAAAAGTTTCCTTACCCCTGCAATGTACCTGCAGTTTTATAGCTACCTTGCACAACCCTGATGTTTACAGTGTAAGAACATGCATTATCTTGGCTATGTTTTACTTTTGCCGTCGGTTCGTCAGGAGGTTTTTTTGTCTATCTACTCCCGAAAATATATCATCTCCATAAAAACATTATGTAACAATTGCAATTGTTGTGAACATATCAGGCATGCAGCCTTGTTTTTAGAACAAAAAGGTACTTGTTTTCGCCTTCACTGTTGAAGAATCATTTTGGAGTCTTGGTTGAAGTTGAGGAATGCATTGGCACATGCTACTGCAATTCTGCAGCTGAACTGGTTACTAAGGGAGGGGAAGTAAGGGAATGGCATCACACCTTGGGAGTACTTTTCTCCAGTCCTGTATATAGAAAAAAAGTAAGAAAGAAAAGAAAAAAAAATGATCACATAATGCTATGTAAATTCTGATACCACTGAATCACAAAGATTATAACTCCCAGTTTTGTACAGATAATAATGTAAAATGTAAGCTTTCATGCTTTCTCTTCCTCTCTCCCTCTCATCATATTGCTAACAGGTATTACATTTCCCCTTACATTATAATATTCCAGCATTCGTCTGTATTATGTGATGACATATGCTTTATGTTTTTAAACCAGTGTCTTCAGAATCCCCTGGGTCAGTTCTGGATCGTAAAGCATGTGGCACAGGAGGAGTTGCTGTGAAGTCCAGGCCAAGACCAGGCTCCTTCAACACTGGAGGGCCAAGGGTACCTAGAATACTAGCTCCACCACCCTCAACGCAGCGTCGAAACAGTGCTGTGGCTGATCTCATATCCTTTGGAAGTCCTGAAAGTGTCTCTTCAACAAACAGTACTGCTTTTGACGAGCTCTGTGAAGACAATGGCTCGCCTTCTCCTGTTCAATCCTCAGTACACTTCAGTCTGAAGCCAAATCCCCTAGCACACCTTTCTAATGATAAGAATTCTCAAAATATTTTAGTTAGACCATCCAATTTACCCCAACTCCCACTGCTTCCTTTGACCATTCCAAGGGACACTGCAAATCGCATGTATAGCACAACACTGCCAAATAGACTTGCACTGCAGTCAAAGGAACAAATAGCAGAATCAAGCTCAAAGCTTGATATTTTGAAACTGATGGGTAAACGTGACAATAATAATTTAATAGATCTTACTCCCTTTGACAGTCTTGGATCTGAAACAATGCATACACCAGCGGCGAGAGGAAGTGTGCTGGAGGTTTTTGATCCACTTCTTTCAAAGGATCTTCAGGAGGATGTATCTGCAAAGGATAACAAAGGTAATATTAAAATTGTAAAACTGTTTAGTGATACTCTGTTGATGGTTAGAAATAAGTTGGATGAATAAAAATTTGAATTCTGAATATAGTACTTTACCATTTTTAGAATTGCTTCCCAAATTATGCACTAAATGTAGTGTTACAAATGCACCTGAATTTTAATTCTGTATGAATGAATGCATGCCTTTGAAATTTATCCTGTAGTTCACTTCATAAAGCAGTTTTCTGAGTTATTGCATGTCGTTTTCCAGACCTACATTTTGAATCTAGTCATTAGTTAAGACTAATTAGTTTAATGTATATTGGGTGAAAGGGGTATAGATGTCATCCTTTAAACAGAAATAGAGGTGGATAGAAGCAGTGAAAAGGTATATGAACACTGTTATTCTATACTTCATAGATGCATAGAAAATGCTTATATATTTATAATACAGATATATTTAGCAGCATGAAGGTCAGTTTTGTCGTAGATTGGAATGCATCATCTGTTTCTAATATCGCTGCATTACAGGAACTTTATTAAGTTTGCTACTGGTGTTTGTTTAGTTAGACGTGTCTTTTGTGTATTTTCATAAAAATGCTTACTGCCCAATGAAGTTAGAATTGAATCACTTGTTTCAGTTTAAATGAAATAATAAAAGAAATGTTTTAAGTTAGACATTTTACTTGTTATAAAATCCAAGTAGGTACAGTATTGAGTACCTACTCATTGGAAACAAGTAGCAGAAAAGTTGGTATTTTTATTTTACAATTTAAAAAAAGCAATAAAAGAAATCAATGATTTTATTAAAACATTTAATAAATGAAACTGGTAACTAAAGTATCTTATTTTTATTTAAACATCAAATAAAAGGAAGTAGAAGCAATACTCACAGTTGGTAACAGTTGTACTGAAGACATGAGTGTGTGTAGTAGGCATGTGGGGGAGAACTATGATCATGTGAGGCATGTGTCAGGTCGGTTATTGATCACTGTTATAATGTTGTAACTTCAAAGTTACAATTTGTGGAAAACAAATTGCTACTATATGGCAAAACAAAATACATAGGAAGAAAGTGAAAGTAAGAAAAAATTGTAGATTAGTTGCTATTCTATCATATATTTTGATATGAGTTGCTTTACCATTCTGTGCATGAGTTATAATATGCAAAAATAACTGAAAGCTGATTTTTCTTTCTTTTTTGTGCTGAAATTGGTGTTTGCAAACTAAAATGGTAGTATCATTTTTCATTTGTCTTTGTACATAGAATCATCCCTTTCACCCAATATAGTTTTATTGGAAATGTTCCACATTGGTTATATTTTTGTGCATTTTTAGCACTAAATTATAATTGAAGGACTACATTTACTGTAGCTTTTAATATTGCTGAGCAATATTAAAGCAAACTTTTAGTTTGCCTAGAATAATGAATACATAAATAAAATATAACAGATAAATTAAATTTGCCTTTCTAGGTCATTTCATGCAATGAGAATAAAAAATTAGCAATATAGGGGGAGAAAGACCAATTCCAATAATATAAAATGTTTGAGAACACTCTTTACTATCTCTACTACTTACTGTAGTTAAGTAGAGGAATTTTGCATTCTACCTCAAAAATTCAATATCAAGATTTCTCTGGAAATACATATTTTGAAGCCCCTGAATAAAAAAAATAATATAAAAAATCTGTGTGTGTGCATGTGTGAACAGCATAACTCAAAAGTGAAATTTCAAATACTAAATGTGGTATTTAAATTATGAAAAATTAATTGTATGCAACGCAAAGAGTTACAGAAAACTCCACATCCCAAACTGCCCATTACATGGATATTGTTTTGTTATTTGTATTTGCTCAAAAATGGCTGTTATGTATGTTTGATTTATTCACCGATTGGAAATTTGTTGCAGTCTCGTGGCTTCGTCAAGTACACTAAAATAATGCATATGTTGAGGAGTGCTGCACAGAGAGTCATATGAATGTAACTCATCAGCTGTTTAAAGTTAGATCATTGTGTTTATCTTCTGTTCTTATTGGTTTGTTTTTATGAATACTGTAAAATCATACAGCGTGCATTCTGAAACATTTTGAGATAGTAACACCTGTAATAATGATAATAATAATAATAATAATAATAATAATAATAATAATAATAATAATAATAATAATAATAATAACTATTATAAAATATGACTTGTTACTTGTCATATTTTACTTTAGGGAAAAAAGGGGAACATGTATAAAGAAAATAGTATAAAATTGGGACATAAAATCTTTATTAGGTCAATCCATGCAAATAAGTATGTCCTAGAACCGCAACATTTTTTAATGCAAAAATATTTTAGAATATTACTTTTCACACTGCCTACATACACCAGATAGAGAATGAGAATATTGTTGATGATGGTATGAAAATTATAGGCATCTGACGTTTGAGGTTGTCTGAAAACATGCATCTGTGTATTATTTTCTCAAAGTCATTATGTACTAAATATTAAATTTACATTATTTTCTGTTGAAAACATTGCACATACATTATTTTAAGTGTTATAACTGGAAATGCAACCTTTTAATTGGGATGAAATGTTAAAATTAAATAGAGATAAACATACTCTTTAAACTGTAAAAGTTTCATCATGGAACCACAAAAGGAACTCAGGTTATAAAATATAAATACTCACCAGAACCAAGATGGTAGTCTGCAACCACCACACTTGCTGCTATTAAATTTGCTCATCTGTCTGGCACGCATTACTCTGTCTCCCTGCATTGAGATTTTGGTGCATTTAGGAGAACAACTTCTTGACGGATTTCACACAAACCAGAAAATGTTTTTACGGCGATCTTTTTTTAAGAAACTGGAATCACACTATGGATGCTGTGCATTCCTGACACATTTTTGAGTCCCACAAATCTCTGTGTATTTAATAGTCAGGCTTTATCATTATGTTCCTCTTTGGTTGTGAATGCAACAGAAACCCCTGTTATGTTACTTTGCACCCATTCATAGAACTCCCTAGGGGCTGTTATCGGAGTTCCCTGCAGACTAGCATAAGCAGCAACTCTTTTTAATTGTATCTCCTGTGCCGTCACAAAGACTCTTTCCATGTCTTGTGGTGAAGAAATGCCATTCAGCTGACACTTGGAAATTTGTCCTATGACACAGCAGATTAACAGAATTTTTTTTATTCTTGTATTGACCTGCTGCCCCATCACTGAAATAGTAAATCTTATTTATGTGTGAAAATTGCCATTGTAGATGGGTAACCAACTGTTTTTGAAAACAATGAACCACTGCACTGTCATGAATTAAGTATTCTGATATCAATGAAAAACTTGTATGTTCCGATCATTGTTAGCTTTCTTATAGTAAATAACAAACGGATGGATGGTTGCTTGAGACCTGTTGCAGTGGCATATTGTATAACAAAACTGTAATTTTCAAAGTAGTCGCTAATAACAATGAATTCACCATATTAGATTGCAGTTTTCAGATGTTTTAGGCATGATGATTAAGCTTTTGCTATGAAGTTGTGTACTTTAAATTTTATTTATATGAAGTTGTGTACTTTAAATTTTATTTAGACAGATTAGGAAATTGTTGTTAACATTTTTAGTATTAGCTTTTACCTGGATAATCTCTGCTATTGTTTTCCACTTTTTATACATGACTTCTTCCACTAGATTTCCTCCAATAATGAATTTAGAAATTCTGAAATAATTATACTTTCTGTGCATCTTTCATATCTGTCTAGATAACAATTTGGGGAGCGATGAACCATTTTTCGCATTAAAAACTCAACACTGTTCATTTCACTTTCGTCATCATGGCTTATTTGTTGCAAACTCAATAGCATCAACTTTGCGTTTTCACAAATAGTGCATATGCAAACATTATGAGTTCCAGCTGCCCCCAATAGTATGCAGTATTTTGATCTCAGGAATGCAAAACATGAAAACCCAATTTTAATGCCTGGATGTCTGTTCTCAAATTCCTTGTAAATTTCTTTAAGATTGGCTAAAATCAGTCATTTTTGCTTTCACTCTCTTGCCATTCTCTTTGATTGATTTAGTCTTTCATGCCAGCCATAATTCTGATAATGTCATCGTCTTTATAAAAATTAACAACAAGTTTTGTAATATCATCAGATATGTGGCAATGATATTTTCTATCAGGCACTGACATTATACCCTTGCTGCTTTGAGTAATTTTCGCTCTGTGAGCTACATGAAGAGATACACCAAACTCGCACATTATTTTGTGCTCAGTCCAGCTTTTAAGAAGGCATGTAAGAATAGTGTATTTCTCTTTAGTAGTTTTTACATTTAAAAATTTTTCCTTGAATTGTGCAATCATTTCTTACCCATCATTACTGTCACTGCATACATTAAAGACTTCAGATAGCTTCCTTAGCCGCAATGGTCTTCTTACAAGCACATGATTTGGCAAGAGAGAGTTTTCATTTGGAGATTCACCGAGAAGAGTTGGAATGTGATTTATATTACTGACTGTTGCCTACACTTCTGTTTCCAGCATTACATATTCATCTTCACTTTATTACTTTCTCTACTACGTATAGTAAGTAGGGGAAGTATTGTATTCCACCCAAAAATTCGATACCGAGATTTCACCGGAAATACATGTTTTGAGATCTCCTGAATCCAAAAAAAAGCATTTTTGGAAACATGTCCGTCTGTGTGTCTGTCTGTCTGTGAACAGCATAACTCAGAAACGAACAGTCGGATAAACACCAAACTTGGTATTTAGGTTCAGTATCTTCCAGAGATGCGACACGAAGGTTTTCAAGAAAATCCCCCCACCACAGAGTACCCTTTACATGGAACATTTTTCGAAAATTTTAATTTTCTCAAAAATGACTAACGATTTTGATTAAAATATCATATGTTTAAGATATTTTCATGACAAATAAAATGTATATCTTGAATTTTCTGGGAATGTCTCCAAAAGTATTCTTCATTGTGAACGACTTTTGGTAAACTGGTAAACCATAAGAGATAGACAAAATTTTACTACACAAAAGATGTAGATCGCGTTAAAATACACAATTTATGTCATATACATTTTTGTTGTTGAGTGAACTATTTTCGAGATATTGCTTGTTATTCCCTTAAATTTTTCAATACTTATTTTCTCAAATGGGAATTCGTTATTCATTTTTTTGTCTTGGATATGCAAAGAGTATTAATATGTGGCAAAGGGAATAGTGCTGCACCTAGCAACCAGCTATTAAGAGATATGTATGTGCTTAAAGGCTACTGTATTTCTATATTGCCCTTGTAAATATATATTCCCCTTACACCTACAAGAAAATTAGCAATAAGATAGAGTCTGCAAATGTTTATCTCGATTAACATGAAGTAGATGGAGAATAAGCGTTTGTAAAAATAGTTTGTACAAGAGTAGAGAAAGTCATGTGAGTGTAACACATCAGATTTTTTTTTTTGCTTCCTCTTCACTTGATTTATAGAATAGAGCTACGAACTAATCATAAAAAGTTTCTTTTTCTACCTACTTCATATTAATTGAGATAAACATTGGAGAAATATTTCCATTACTTATTTCATTATAGGTGCAAGGGGGATAGATGAAACCAAATTGGTAGTCAAATGTTTAAAAGTGAGTAATTGTATGCCAGCTTTGAAGTTCCATACTCTTTTACATTGGAGACTGCTGGGACTCCCTCCCATGGGTATTTATTTACAAGCAGAGCCCAGGGCTACTGACTACTTAGTGCAAACAGAAAACTGGAGACATAGCACTGTTCAACAATTGGTCAAAACTCTATCCTAAATTTCCTGGATATCCCAGTATTGAGTATGCAGTCTGACCTAATGAATACTCAATACTGCTCTTTCCCTCCATTGAAGGTAACTCTCGGGTCTTGAGAAGACTAAATGGAAGGAATTACACCTGATAAAGAATGTGACCGACTTATGTGGTTCACAGATGGATCCCATTTAGGGGCAGAATCAGGTGTGGCATATATGGCTTATCTCCAAGGAAAAATATTAGTATAAGCCTTGAGAAATATTGCACAGCTTTTCAGGCAGAGGAATTTGCTATCTGAGCTGTGCTGTAAGAGGACTTGAGAAGGATTATCATAATAAACAAATTCTCATCCTCGTAGATAGTCAGAGTGCTTTAAAAGCTCTCTCTTCAGACCAGGTAAAATCAAAACTGGTTTGGGAATGCCTAAATGCCCTGACTGCCTTATCGTCTCACAACAGGCTTGAAATTCGGTAGGTGCCAGGCCATTAGGGCATCTATGGAAATGAAAAGGCTGATCAGCTGGCATAAAAGGGTACCAAGATACCCTATGCTGGCCCTGAACCCGTGGTTGAAATCAGTACTCGTACTGCCAAAACCTCTGTAAAAGCATGGATTAGGGAGAAACATAGTTCAGATGGCAAGCTTATCCTGGACAAAAACAAGCAAGGTTTTCATTCAACACTCTTTCCTCATCTCTCCTAAGATTGGGTAGGACAGGAATAAGGAAAGTAGTTGCATTAATTTGTGAATATGGTCACTTCAGGAAACATCTATGTAAAGTAGTATTCTACAAAGATAAACCCATTTGTAGAATGTGCAAAGAGGATGAGAAACTGCTTCACACATCCTCTTTGGCTACCCATTCCTGACAAGAAAGAGACTTACTCTTTCTAAAACCAGGGAAGATCTAGGAAAGGATGCTAATATTGGGACCAAGATACTGCAACTTGTTCAGGGAACAGATTTTGGGAAACAATGAAAGCATCCTTTCTAGTGGGATAGCACAATAAGCCTTTTAGGCTGACATGCAGGAGGTCAATAAAACTCCAACACCACCTCCCGTCGTCTAATTAATTTAATCTAATCCATGCTCTTTCCATGATATCTCAAGAAACAACTGAATAACAACAGCACTTTTAAAAAATGACAAAATTATTGGAAAATTCAAGCCAATAATGACAGATATCTCAAAAATGGCTGATGCCACAATAAAAGTTACTAGAAATGAGTTATATGTTTTAAAGAGATATGTTTACCAGTTATACAAAATTAATACAAAATTCCTTCCAAATGAAGAGAACTTCACAGGCTATTTCTAGAAAATTCAAGATGTTAATTTTATTTGCCATGTAAATATCTTAAATATTTGATGTTTCAATTAAAACCATTAAAGCCATTTTTCAAAAAATAAAAAATTTAGAAAAATGTTCCATGTAAAGGGTAGTATGGATTGGGGGATTTTCTTGATAAACATCATATCAAAAGTTTATAAGATACTGAATTTAAATACCAAGTTTATTATTTATGTAAGTTTTGGTTTTTGAGTTAAGCCTTTCAATGCTCATAAACGCACACTTGGATCTTTTTCTAAAAATTATGTTTTTTAAATTCGATGGGCTTCAAAACACTTGACATTCCTCTCTTTGATGGTCTTCTCTACCTATTAGGTATGTGGTAGAGAAGGTAAAAAGTTGACTGCGTTGAATGCACTCCTGACAAAAGCACGTAGTCAAACAATATCAGAATTGCTATTATTGTATTCTATTGCAACAATAGAATTCCTTCTTTTAACATGTAAAGCCATTCTTAAGAGAGATATTTTGATTACTAACTGCAGTTTTTGTGTGTAACACCATGGTTGAAGTTAACTCCAGAAATAATTAATGCTGCAATGTTAAGTTTTTTTTAGTAAAACTGCATTACTGTTTCTTTTCCTGTGCTCTTTATTTTTACTGCATTCAAAAATTTCTACTGACAATCAATCAATCAGTCAGTTTATTTGTCCACTATCATAATTATATAAGAAAAGAGCATTGTCAAAGACTATAATCATACATAACTTAATATTCAAATACAGAATAATGATTAAAATCACTAATCGAATAAAATAGCCTCTCCACTAGCCAATTAAAAAGCATTCTTTTAAAAATGTTCATGCTCAATGATCTAAATTTAATATCTAACTTATTATAGAATTCTACACCCTTAACATAATAAGTCTCCTTCATCATTGCGAGTCTACAATTAAGTATATTTAATTTATATTTGTTTCTAGTATCAATATTATGAGTGTTTAGTCTTAAATTATACAGATGCAAATGGGAATGTACATATACCAAAACAAAATATTAATAAATTAAAAACAGTAAATATCTTCAATTGAAAAAATAATGGTTTACAATGTTCATTTGGCTTCTTACTTAACATAATCCTAATAACTCTTTTTTGACACAACAATATTTCTTTAACATGGGGACTATTCCCCCATAAATGTATCCCATATATATAATATGACTTTGAAACAGTGTAAAATACACATTTCTTAATCCTTCCAATGATATACAAGATTTTAATTTTCTAATTAAATAAGTGGCTCTTGACAACTTACCATATACATCATGTACATGCGCTTTCCATGAAAGCTTCGAGTCAAGTACAAATCCTAACAGATTTACAGTTTTAATCTGATCACCTGTAGTCTTTAATCCCAACTTCATTATTTGGTTTTCTCTTGATTCAACATGAAACCAGTTCTTAGCAGCTGTAAAATTAGCATGAGTTAAAATTTAAAATAGAGAGTTGAGGGTTGTTACACTACATCACTATGATAATGCATATTTTAAATTATGACACATCACTGTTACAAGCTTCTAAATCTTCAAAGATTGAGGTTAGCATGAGTTAAATTATTTGATTCATCAACATTTTCATTTCTAGTCCTCAAAGTAGTGTCATCCGCATACAAAATTGGCACATCTGGTAGAGTATAAACAAGATCATTAACAACTCTTTCTGGACATAAATTAACGTAATTTAATCTATTGAAAATATTTTAAGAATGAGTTCCATTTACATATATATCTTACTGGTGCAAATTACACGTGCTTTATCTGTAAAGGGAATGCCCATTGTTGTAATTAAAGGCTTGTTTATTGGAAATCTTTTCAGCAGTTCCTTAATCATTAGGAATTACAGTTTGATCTGAAATTTCTGTATGTAACATGGTAGCCTGTTCTCAATACTTCCCAAGGTTTTCTTTAGCATACTAAGAGTGAAATTTGGAATCTCAAGGTGCATTCTGCCTTTGAATTGTCAAGGACAACCATTGTGTTTCTGTGCATTTGATACTTACAAATCCTATTAGAAAAATCTGTGTTCTACATTCACATTACTTTCTCTACCCTCTATCTTTATTAGTGGGTATACAAACTATTCTTACTAAAACTTATTTTTCTATCTACTACATTTTAATCCAAATAAACCTTTGCAGAAATAGCTACATAAACACATTTTGTTATAGATACAAAGGGAATAGTGATAGTCAAATATTTAAGAAGTGGATGCTATATGCTGCTTTAAAATTCTTTACTGTTTCCATGCTATCTGAAAAACAACTAAATCTTTACAGGACTTTAAGAGAATGACCAAGTAATGAACAATACGAACCATTAATAACGCATATCTCAGAAATAGCCATGCCATTTATTTTAACACAAACATGCAACTTATTTGAAATAAATTTTTTGTTTTAAAGAGATCTACATTTTTTGTGTAGTATGTTTTCATCTATCACTTAACGTTTACCTGTTAAACAAATTTATACAAAATTCCTTCCGAATGAAGAGGACTTCACAGGCTATTCCTAAAAAAGTCAAGAAATTTGTCATGTAAATATCTGTAATTTATGGCATTTTAATCAACATCTTAGAGCATGCAGCGGAATTTTAATGTTTAGTTAATTTAGTGATGAGAAATCTATATTCACCTCAGGGCATTGTAACGGCTAAGATTCCTTATTACGAATAATTTTAATGTAAGTATTTATTTTCCCACCATTAACTTTCTTTTATTTTTAAATAATTTCTGCTTACATTTATGTTTTGTTTATAATTCTTTCCGACTTATCAAATCAAATATACATCAAAAGTGTATCTTGTCATCCACTGTGGTCTAGTGGTACCTCTAGTTCATGGGTTCAAATGTGGTGGAGGTCGATGGATTTTTTTCGGGCGCAAAAATCCTTAGCATGGCTTCCTTCAGAAGGGAAATAAAGCTGATGGCCCCATGATGTAGACTTACGGTATATAAAAGAACCTCTGATAAAGAGATCTCTGAACAAAATTTCTGGTCTTTCACACCCAATATATAGAATGGGACACTAAGAACCATAGCAGTTAAAGAGCGTCCATAAATAAAACTCAACTTAATTTGTATAAGTATGCCTTGGTAAAAATGGTTATTACATTCTGACTACTATTGGAATAATACTGTCTGGATATTGGTCTACATAGTCTGAATGCAAGTGAGATGCTAAGTCTTGCTATGAGAAGAATGTTATTTACTGTTCCTTGGCAATACCAATACAGATTCATAATCCCATAATAATAAATATAACAATCATGATAATAACACCAAAGATATGTAAATAATACAATACACAAATGCATTCCACATCATTAAGTTTATACGTACACAGGTAAGTTAGATATAGTGTTAAACAAATATTGCCTCTTGTGTTATTTTAATTTTAAGAATTCTAAAATTTAAATAAAACCACAAACCCTTCATAATTTATGAGTTAATTACTTGTTTCTTGATTAAAGTGTAAATTATCAAAGAAACTGAATGTTGTAGATAATGAGGAAACCAAATGTTGCATGTGACCATCTTGTATACATTTCCCTCTATTATCTTTTCGGTTATACATAATCATTATAAAGGCTTCTATTCTCACTTGAAATACCATTATATTAGGTATAGCTAATCATATTTATTATAACATATTCATTTTATCCAAAATATTCGTCTAAATTAATAATCAATCTCAAATATAATATCTCTTATATCATTTTTATATTAATCATATTATTTATAATTATTTTTGCTATCACAATTTTAATGTTATAGTTTCAAGGTTAAAACAACATCTCGCCAAATGCAAAGGCCTTAAAAGTGATAACTTACAGACTTTGTATTGGGAAGCCAGAGGGAAAATTATGCAGATCAATTAATCCATTGGTGAACAACAACAACAGTTTCAAGGTTATAATTATTTTGTAAGAAAACTAAATTAATCATTTTTCTTTATTTATTTTTATATCTTTGTAGCATTATTTTTATAATCTCGTTGTTGCAAAATCTGTCCACAATGAAAAATTCACACATTTATATCCATATAATTTATTCTGGCTAACTCATTCATTAATACTCTTTACTTATAACTTTATCATTAATAATTCCTTATTCAGTCGAAGAAAAACAAATTTATATCACTTTTATTCTTGCTTGATGTTAAATTACTATATTTTTATTTTTATGTGATAATTATAATATTATGATATACATACAATATGATCGCTAAATGCATTTCTGATCGCTTCTTCCATTGTGCTTGATTCTTCGTTAACTATTATGCTTATAAGATTATTTGAAATATTATTCATTATATTTTTACTTTCTCTACTGCGTATAGTAAGTAGGGGAAGTATTGTATTCCACCCAAAAAGTTGATACCGAGATTTCACCGGAACTACATGTTTTGAGACCCCCGGAATCCAAAAAAAAGCATTTTTGGAAACATGTCCGTGTGTCTGTCCGTGAACAGCATAACTCAGAAACGAATAGTCGGATAAACACTAAACTTGTTATTTAAATTCAGTATCTTCCAGAGATGCGACACGAAGGTTTTCAAGAAAATCCCCCCACCCCAGATTACCCTTTACATGGAACATTTTTCGAAAATTTTAATTTTCTCAAAAATGGCTCTAACGATTTTGATTAAAATATCATATGTTTAAGATATTTTCATGACAAATAAAATGTATATCTTGAATTTTCTGGGAATGTCTCCAAAAGTATTCTTCATTGTGAACGACTTTTGCATAACTGTTAAACCGTAAGAGATAGGCAAAATTTTACTACACAAAAAATGTAGATCGCATTAAAATACACAATTTATCCCATATACATTTTTTTTGTTGAGTGAACCATTTTCGAGATATTGCTTGTTATTCCCTTAAATTTTTCAATACTTATTTTCTCAAATGGGAATTCGTTATTCATTTTTTTGTCTTGGATATGCAAAGAGTATTAATCTGTGACAAAGGGAATGGTGCTGCACCTAGCAACCAGCTATTAAGAGAGATGTATGTGCTTAAAGGCTACTGTATTTCTATATTACTCTTGTAAATATATATTCCCCTTACATCTATAAGAAAATTAGCAATAAGATAGACTCTGCAAATGTTTATCTCGATTAACATGAAGTAGATGGAGAATAAGCGTTTGTAAAAATAGTTTGTACAAGAGTAGAGAAAGTCATGTGAGTGTAACACATCAGATTTTTTTTTTATATCCTGGACATGCAAAGAGAATCGAATGCGCCACATAGCAACCAGCGCTTAAAATATTTGACTATCGCTTAAAACTTACCATATTCCCCTTGCATTTACAAGAAAATTAGCAATAAGATTAACATCTCGATTAACATGAAGCATATGGAGAATAAGCGTTTGTAAAAATAGTTTGTACAAGAGTAGAGAAAGTCATGTGAGTGTAATGCATCAGATTTTTTTTTTTTTAAAAAAATTGATAAATATACGTATTTTCTATTGTACCTATATTATATTTCAAGTTATTAAGTGTACCGTATGTGTATTCCTTCAGTAAATGTTTGTAGAAAATTCCTTCCGTTTATTTCACATGCATGGTCATCTTGGATACGTATTCCAAAATTTTCAAACATTTATGTATATACATTTTCTTTTATTAATTTAATTTATACTTTTTTGAAGGGTTTTAATTTACTTTTGTGAAATTCTTCCTGTGGTCTTTCCATTTAAATTCTGCAGTTCAAACATGTGATCTATATGACATCTCAATGTGCCAGTGAAAATGTCTTGTTTACTGAGCCTTTGAATTGAATGACTTGCAATGCCGATAAATAAGAGATTAATTTCTAGGTATTTTGAGATGAGCCATTCAGTTTCCATGTTATATGAATCTTCTGTCACACAAATTGCAATTGACCTTGATTTTGTTTTCCTGTGTGCATTATATGTGTATGTTGGTACCATTTCCTTGTATCTGTTTTTGCTCTGTATATCTAGATTTCCCTTTTCCATCATGTTTTGCTTTCCATGTGCGCCAACATGTTACTTTTATGGCTCTTGTTCCTTGTGTTTAGTTTTCTGTGATTTGTTGAATATCTTCTTGGTATTGTGTGTCTGTATTTTTCTCGGAAAAGTTTTTTATCAACATTCATGATTCCTTAAGTATCTTCACTTGTATGCCTCTTTCCCTTCGCAATTTTTCTTTTTTGAATTTCTTATTTTGTGGTTATCAAGTAAGCTGTGAGTTGTGTTCCAGTGTATTACATTGTCTTTGTAATATGTGTAATGCATGTGTGTATGTGGGTTTTCATCTTTTTGCAATTTCCAGTTTTGCCAAATGTTTTGTGTGCTATGTATATCTTCATTTGATTCACAATTATCGTTACTAGTTTGCAGTGTGTTTGCAATCTTATTATTGTTTCTTGTTCTTTTTAAAATGTTTCTTCTAATGTTTTTAATTGCTCATTCATTTATTTCTCTAGTTTATTACCATGTTTCATATTATTATTTCTTTTTGTTGCAATTGCATTGCATATGATGTCCTCCATGGCCAACTGGTACTATAGTAGCCTCTAGTTCCTGGGGTCACAGCTTCAAACCCAGTGGAAGACGATGGATTTTTTTTTTTTTTTTTTGGGCATAAAAATCCTTAGCATGGCTTCTTTTGGAAGGGAAGTAAAGCTGGTGATCCTGTGTCATAGATATGCAGCATGTAAGAAACCTCAAGTCTGATAAAGAGGCCTCTGAGCAAAATTTCCAGTCTTTCAAGGCCAATATAGAATCGGAACACTAAGAACCATAGTAGTTAAGAGCATCCATAAATAAATAAAAAAAAGTAAATAAAAAAATAAATCAATTGCATTTGATACGTCTTTTATTTCAGATATGACTATCTGTTTCACATTTTTACTACTTAAAATTCCTTTCCTTACTACTTTTATCATTTTACATAATTTCTTTACCTCCTCTATTTGTCTCATTTCAAAATTGTTTTGACATGTTTTCATGACTTCAGTCTCTTCAGCTATCTCCATTCTTATGTTATTGACTTTACTTTCTATACTACTTATACATTCTAGCATTTCATTTCTATATTTAACCATATCTTCCTCCAACATTCTTTATTTGCATTTACCTCAATTTCTAATTCATTTTATTACTAACCGTTTCATTTTTATTTTCCAAACTGTTCTTTACTTCATTCAAACTATTATTTATGATTTTCATATTATTTGTACATTCTCTTCTCCCCTTCTCTATCTCATGTTTTAATTCCATTATTTCAACTTTCTTACTCTCTGAATCTTCCTTTCTACCTCTTTCTATTTCTTGTTTTAACTCAGTTATTTCAACTTTCCTATTCTCTGAATGCTCTTTCTGTTCTGTTCTATCCTCTGCTGTAATTCTTTTCTATTTCTTGCTTTAATTCTGTTATTTCAATTTTCCTACTTTCTGAATCTTCCTTTCTAATTTGTTCTATTTCTCTCTTCCTATTATCCTCAGATTCCTTCATTTCTCTTTTCCTATTATCCTCAGTCTCCTTCATGAACCTATATAAATTCTTTAATGTTAATCCCATTCCCTTTTCCTGGCCTATTTCCTTGGACATTCCCTCTACTACTTCTACATTTCCTACTTGCTCCCTAACTGTTCCTACTACTGGATTTTGAATGTTCATCTTAGATGGTACTATTTTTTATTTCTCAATAACATAAATTTTGGAAAACAAAATTTGCTCCTACTATTCAATGTTTTCTACCCTTGCGATCTTCTTCACCTCACTGCAATCCTTGACGTCTGAGTTTGGTTGTCATCGTACTGTCTCACTCTTGGTCAATGTGCTCCATCATTCCATTGCTATGTAGTTGCCAATGATCCTTCAATCTTCTTATGGTGTCATGATGCCTTCTTGTGTTATTATCTTCTTCTTTATTAAATTTTTGTTTTTAATTAATTGAAAACTTCCTTTAAATACTCATATTGAGAAAGCCATATGCTGTGGAATTTTATATGATGATCAGTTAATCGAGCGATGAGAACCCTGTATTCACCTCAGGGTGTTGTAATGGTCAAGATTCCTTATCATGAATAACTTTAATGCAGGTATTTATTGTCCATCTTAAATTCTCTTTTGTTTTTAAATAATTTCTCTTTACATTTATATTTTTGTTTATAATTCACACCGACTTATTAAATCAAATATACATTCATAAGTTTGTCTTGGTAAAAGATGTTTATTACATTCTGACTACTATTGGAATAATACTGTCTGGATACTGGTCTACATAGTCTGAATACAAGTGAGATACCAATTGTTCTTATTACGAGAAGAAAGTTATTTACTGTTCCTTGGCAGTACCTTTAGTTTTCTTAATATTTCTTTGTATAAAATAATAAGTTTGTTTGTTCCATGGTCATGTATAGTAATTGATACAAATTTTCCATATTTACAAATTTGATTAAAGTCGGTCATGATATATTTTGCGAGAGAATTAATGTTGTTTTTACTTCATGCGTTGCCATCTTGTGACGTCATTCATTTGTTTGGTTTGTAGCTCCATCTGGCGTTAGCAATTTGTGGCAGTATTAGCTTCTGTTAGATTTTATTTCAAATGTCCTCCGGCTAGCTATCATCTTATCTTGGTAGAATATGTATCTCTATACAGGTTGTGAAGCGGAAAGGAATCTTTTATCCAAAAATTACACTTAATGAAGAAATTTGTTTTTATAATTTTTATTGTCGAACACGTTCACTCTCACTTTTACATATTGATTTAGATACTCGCCAAACTGAAACTGTTTGTAATAACTTCTTACTTATCACTTTTAACTCTGTATTTCAACTTTGTGTATAATTAACTTTATAATACTTTAGATTCTCGTAATTCTGCTGCGCGTAACTTGACGAACTGAAGGACTGACTGACGACGTGTAATGTGCTAGGAATTTTGATGAACTGGGCGACCGACGTGTAATGTATTGAGAATTTTGTTGAACTGGGGGACCGACGTGTAATGTATTGAGAATTTTGTTGAACTGGGGGCGATCTACCTTGAACCTACCCTATTTATACGCCTGCATCAAGATACGCCTAAAGATTATAAATGAACTACTATTGGCTAATAAAACGCGCCAACGTTAGCGTCTATTTTAATATCCAATGCAAACCACGAATACATATTGCTTTTAGGGAAACATTCTAGAAGGTTCTACCGAAAACGCGCGAAACATTACGTAACTTCCTTGTTCCCAGTAATGATAAACAGCTCACCCCCTCGCTGCATTATTGCGCTATTATTGACAGTTTCAGTAAAGCCTTATAAATTTACTTTCCAATAATAATTACAATTAATAAACATCTGAAATCAATGTTACATAAAAATGCATATTCATATTACAATCGTTATTTACATTTAAGTAATTTGTGATACAAATTACCGCATCATATGCCCCACTAGAAACATAATTATAAATATTTACAACTTGTTTGGAAATTTTATAATTGGGTTTTTAGTCTCCTAAATCTTGGAACACACGCTATCACTTTCACTTAACACTTCACACGTATTTAACACACGATATATTTTTTTTTTTTTTTTATCTCACCACTACTTACTGGCTCTGGTTTAATTAATTTAGATATTAATCTGACATCATAATTTTTTTTTTTTTTTAATAGCAAATACTGTACCCTAAATTATTTAATTACTGTTACAAAGTTGTTTACTTTCTTAAGTTGTTGACAAAAATTTATACATTTAAGATTTTTGTAATTGTTTAACATTTTTACCAAAATATTCACCCTCTACACAAATATTTACATCTCTTAAATCTAGACAATGTTTCACCTTTTCTGTTTGCTACATAAGTAATTTTTTTTTTTTTTTTTTTTAATTATTATTATTATTTTTACCCATTTTTGTTATTTTGTACTTTATCTTAACAATACTCTTGGAATTGTATTTACGTACTTTTAATTTAATATCATATTAAGTTTCAATCTTTGCATTCTTAATTTTTAAATGTTGTTACAGTTACTAAAAATTTAATTTTTAAATTTTTTTTTTTTAAAACATTTCTCTTTTTTTTTTTTTTTTTTTTTTTTGTAATTTATTTCTCTTTTCAAATGACATATAAATAATTAACCCTCTTACGTTCCAATACATTTCTCTGCAAGTCCTCTTTACCTATCCAGCATTTACTTTACATCTTATTGCTATTTACCCTCCTGGATCAAATTGTGTGTGGCTAAGCATTACTCGTAGCCATAACCTAACCTTCAAATTGTTGTTCATGAATAACCTCTTGTATTCATTTGAAATTTCGTCCCATGATAACATTTGAAAACAATCTAAAGTTTCTTGAACTACACATCTTTTAACAACTTTCATTTTCAATTCATCTGCTATCTTTTTAACTTGAGAGTACTCTGACAAATCTGTACCAAACTGTACTGGACTGGAGTTTTCATTCTGAACATCTTGGTACAATTTATTTCTTTGCATTACTGTCTCATTCTGTATTTCTGATATCTCCCCTCTGAAATTAACTTGCGACTGATTTACATCTACATTCATAACCTCTTTCATCTCTCTTATCTCACTTGAAATACTACTCACTTGATTTCCTAACTCTGTACATTCTACATTAACCTCACTTTTAGTATTAACTTCACCTTCTTTGTTACCTATTTCCCTGCTCATGTCTAGCATTTTCTTTGAAACTTCACATATTTCACTTGCTATTATTTCCTCATTTTCATCTCTCATTTCTGGCATACTACTATCTAGCTTCATAACTTTCTTTTCACTTTCTTCACCGCTTTGATCTACTGTTTGCTCTAATTTCTCATAACTATGAATTAGTTTATCTAAATTCTCATTATACTTACTAATATCTTCCCTGTTTTGATCTATTTTCTTTTCTAATTTCTCATTATTCTTTTGCATATCTTCCCTTACTTGATCTACAATACTCTTACCAATATCTTTCCACATTTCCCTATACATATTTAGCACTTCCATCATTATACTAGCATCAAGATTAACATTTCCTGCTATTCTATTCTGACTTTCTGCACTAACATTCTCACCATTAAATACTAAATTGTTTAAGCTATTTTCTGTATCCTGTATTGAATTACAGCTAACTGTTACATTATCTCCCTCCATCATTGTTTCTTCAATATTACTAGTAGCCATTTTTTTCGTTTTCTAAAAAAAATTACGATACTCTGACCTTTGTGATGCTGTCTGTTGCTGTTACATTGCTGTCCAGCTTTTCTGCCCCTCTCTCCTAGATTTGTATGTCGCTTCTGCGTTGTGTTATGATGAATCTACGTCATCTTGTTGTTTTGTAGTTGAATTCCTTGTTGCCTTGTAATCTCGGAATTACGATGTCCAATCATCCATGTAGTCTGTCGTTCCTTTTGTTGTTTCTGGAATCTGCGTCTTGTAGATCATTTCACTGCTGCATTCGCCCCTTCCTGGTCATCTCAATTCTTCCTGATCATTGTTTTCCTTTCCTGGTTACTCGAGTTCCTTTCCTGGTCATCGTGTTCCTTTCCTGGTCACTATGCCCCACGTTCTGGGTGCCAATTTGCGAGAGAATTAATGTTGTTTTTACTTCATGCGTTGCCATCTTGTGACGTCATTCATTTGTTTGGTTTGTAGCTCCATCTGGCGTTAGCAATTTGTGGCAGTATTAGCTTCTGTTAGATTTTATTTCAAATGTCCTCCGGCTAGCTATCATCTTATCTTGGTAGAATATGTATCTCTATACAGGTTGTGAAGCGGAAAGGAATCTTTTATCCAAAAATTACACTTAATGAAGAAATTTGTTTTTATAATTTTTATTGTCGAACACGTTCACTCTCACTTTTACATATTGATTTAGATACTCGCCAAACTGAAACTGTTTGTAATAACTTCTTACTTATCACTTTTAACTCTGTATTTCAACTTTGTGTATAATTAACTTTATAATACTTTAGATTCTCGTAATTCTGCTGCGCGTAACTTGACGAACTGAAGGACTGACTGACGACGTGTAATGTGCTAGGAATTTTGATGAACTGGGCGACCGACGTGTAATGTATTGAGAATTTTGTTGAACTGGGGGACCGACGTGTAATGTATTGAGAATTTTGTTGAACTGGGGGCGATCTACCTTGAACCTACCCTATTTATACGCCTGCATCAAGATACGCCTAAAGATTATAAATGAACTACTATTGGCTAATAAAACGCGCCAACGTTAGCGTCTATTTTAATATCCAATGAAAACCACGAATACATATTGCTTTTAGGGAAACATTCTAGAAGGTTCTACCGAAAACGCGCGAAACATTACGTAACTTCCTTGTTCCCAGTAATGATAAACAGCTCACCCCCTCGCTGCATTATTGCACTATTATTGACAGTTTCAGTAAAGCCTTATAAATTTACTTTCCAATAATAATTACAATTAATAAACATCTGAAATCAATGTCACATAAAAATGCATATTCATATTACAATCGTTATTTACATTTAAGTAATTTGTGATACAAATTACCGCATCAATTTTAAATTACTGTTATATTAACAAATGAATTTAACTTCTGAATCATAATAATAACTCCAAAGATATGTAAATAATACAATACACAAATGCATATAACGTCATAACAAATTAATTCCACATCATTAAGCTCATATGTACACAGGTAAGTCAGATATAAGTTTTAAACATATTTCCTTTTCAAGCCATTTTTTAGAAAATCAAAATTTTCAAAAAATGTTCCATATAAAGACTAGTTGGAACGGCGGATTTTCTTGAAAATCTTCATTTTGCATCCTTGGAAAATATTGAACCAAGTTTGGTACTTATCCAACTTTTTGTTTTGAGTTATGTTGTTCACATACAGTCCTTTTTCTGAAAATGCATTTTTTAATTCAGGGAACCTCAAAACGTGTGTTTCTGGTGAAATATCAGTATCAAATTTTTGGGTGGAATGCAGTACCTTCTCTAAAACATTTGGTGACCTTGGCATCCAAGCTGTGGTCTCGGATCTTCTCCCAGCCGATGGTTTCATAAAATTGTCATTTAAAAAATTGTACTCTTCGATATAGAATGTGTAGCGCTGTCTTGTTGAGGTTTAAGGGCGCAAAACCAGGGGGGTCATTAGCGTGTCTTGTTGATAAATAGTTCTAGCAGAAGTTTCAGAAATTAATTTTGGATGAAGTATGTTTGTGTTTAAGCTAAATATGCATACTCACTTCCAAGGATTCTGCAGTAATAAACAATTGGATTTTCCTGATGGTGGAAAACATGCTTGATTTTAGTTCAAAGTATCTTACTATCCAAGTTACTTGCAATGTTGTGCTTGGTCCACTGTGTTATTTGAATTTTGTATCGTAGCAAATGGAAACATTTCTAGCACAGATTTATTAACCTTATTGGAATTCCAAATTGAGCTAGATAAATTTATTTTCTATCTTCTTGTGAAAGATAGAAGGTAATAAACGATATCTTCAGAAACATTTTTCTTAGAATGCTTACCAATTTTTTATATTAAGCTTGCATTTTGCCTAAACTTTGTATTCCAGGCTATTGTTCTCTTATTGTAAGGAAAGGGATTGTGGTTTTAAAGGTTATATTTCTAACAATTTTAATTTTTTGTAATTCACAGAAATTATTTCTTCTAAGCAGAGAGTGCACAGGATTTTTGCTCAAGCATCCAAATTAATCTGGTTTTCAGA
Source organism: Deroplatys truncata (assembly GCA_030765065.1). Taxonomy (NCBI): domain Eukaryota; kingdom Metazoa; phylum Arthropoda; class Insecta; order Mantodea; family Mantidae; genus Deroplatys; species Deroplatys truncata. Next base: position 241,302,161 of record CM060975.1, on the reverse strand, counting down.
ATTAACAGTTTGTTATTTTATTAATTTCTCAGTCTCAATTACACCTTAGCAATCTTGTTTCATAAGTAAAACAATAAGGAAACGATATTAGTATCAGTCATCTTAACATGCTAGTAGTGGCTATTTACACTAATTTTATATTTTACATTGAATTTTTGCAGAGATGGTTTTGGAAGAAGATGTGTGTTCAGAATGCTCTGGGAGTTTTTACGATACTTACGATCCTTTTGACTACATGGATGGGCCAGGATCTGCAGGTGACCCATTATATGCAGCTGTTGTGAAGGAGCGTACCCCAACAGGCACCTCTTCTCCCCCACCTTTGCCACCCCGTAATTCCTCAGTGTGGAGTACCATCGAGAGAAGAAAGTCAGGTGAACGCCGGGTAAGACACACAATCATGTATCTCACTTAAAAGAATAAAGCCATTTTTGAACATTGAAATGTCATAATATCTTACTATAAATACCATCACAAAGCCCAAAAGGTACTGTGTTAGGCCTTTAACAATTTTGATCCCAGTCACGTTCATAAAATTATTATTCGTAAATATAGGTGAAGAAGAAATAATACATTATTGAATTTTGAGATAATCATGGAATGGGCAGAATATGAAAATTATATTGTTGTAATAGCTCTTTTAGCTAGGTAAAGCAAAAACTGGGATTTTTTAGACACATGAAAACCAGTATGATATTTTTATATACCTCAACTGATGTTTCACTGAGACCGTACTATAAATTATTTTATAACATTGCACATTTTATTGTCCATTTATATCACAGTGCATGACATGGCTTCATCAAAAGGCTACAGCTTTGAACTGCAGGCTAAATATGAAAGAACAATGTGTTAAAATTCATAATAATAAGATAAAAGTGATAAGCCAGAACAATGACATATTGTGACTTTGTCCAGTATTGTTTTTCAACTGTTACTTTTCTCAGTTCTCGCTGTCACTGTTTTGTTTTTATGTAGTTCACCTTCTTTGGGAGTTCACTTCACTAAGGTGAACAAGCTCAATTCCCCATCACTTCACTTCCTTTATGATGTAGCTTCTTCACACGGGACAGTTCACTTCTCTCGGGAGTCGAACATAAGACCTCAACAATGTGTCGCTCTGCAGTAGCACTTGCTGCACGTCACAACAGCCATCACCAACTCACTCAGAGAATTGCACTAGAGACGCACTTGCCAACTCGCTCGCTCACCGACTGACTCATCAACAACTCTTGCAAGGACAATCGCTTATATAGTCAGTGGAATCTGTTCACAAGGTTCTAGAGCTATTTGACACACTTCCTTGAGGAGGGAGGGGGGAAAGCGGCTTCCAGAAGGTATTACTGTGTTTGACTCAGGAGTTTAGCTATGACCTTGTGATTGATGTAAGCAAACCTGAGCCAGTGCTCTATTGTTTTACACCCTGTTCCAAAGGTAACTTAACCTTTCTTTCCCAGGACAAGAAATATTATGCGAAGTAGCATCAGTAATACGCTATATTGCTGCATCAAACAAATCAATTATGATAATACTTTCAATAAGTAAACCTTAATACCTCTAAAACAATGTAATTATCACCATACACACGTGAAAGTTTATAGTTCGACTGCACGTGTTGACAATACTTTTGACTGCTGGGGTTTCACTGTTTGCATTGTAACCAAGAAGGTCCCCCTCAATTGCACGCTTGCATTTCAAAGACAAAGCCATTCACCTGAGTTAACCACGGTAGTTGTCTGCCAATAGCGCACCCTGTATTTATGCTGGCGAGCGGCAGTTATTGTTTACTAGACTGCCAGGTGCCGATCTCCTGATAACTTTGGGCCATAGCCACTGCGTCACAGTATGTACGAGAAAGTAAGTTTCCCGAATTTGTTTCCTTTAAAGTAAATGAATTTAGTCGGGAAAAATGCACATGCATAACAGATCTATGACATATCAATCATATGCCAGCCGGAGGAATACCTTCTGGTGCCAGTAGCACACCAGCAGTGGCCCGAAATGGCAATTCTTATTCATTCTCCTGCCGCCTGTGAGGTTCAGTCAGTGATAAAGTTCCTTACTGCACAAAACATAGTGCTGATTGAAATTCATCATCAGCTCTGTCAGGTCTATGGGCCAGACATCATGAGCAAACAGATGGTGTGTCGCTGGTGTAGGCAGTTTTCCGAAGGTCGTCAAAGTGTCCATGATGAGCACAGTGGGTGACGTCCCTCATCAATGATGACCTTATTGAACTGGTGCAGCAGCACATCATGGAGAACCGTCGCTTCACAATTACGGAGCTCAGCAGCCATTTTCCACAGATATCACGATCTTCGTTGCATGAAATTATCACTAAGCATGCTGTTCAGGAAATTGTGTGCCAGGTGGATGCTGAAAAACCTGACACCTGAGCACAAAATGAAACGCTTAGGAGCAGCACTGACATTTCTGCAGCGGTATCATGATGAGTGACATGTTCCTTAACAACATCATCACAGGCAATAAGACATGAATTTCATGCTTTACCCCGGAAACGAAGCAACAGTCAATGCATTGGCATCACAGTCGATCTCCAGTCAAAACGAAATTCAAACAGACTGTGTTGGTGCAGAAAGTGATGTGCATGGTGTTCTGGGACAGGAAGGGCATTCTGTTCATTAACTTCCTACCCAGAGGTGAAACAGTGAATGCTGACTGTTACTGTGAAACACTGTGATTGCCATTCAAAACAAAAGGCATGGAATGCTTACTGCAGATGTTGTGCTGCTCCATGACAATGCTCATTCACATTCGGCTTGGCACACAGCAACTGTTCTGCAGGAGTTCGGCCGGGAGCTGTTTGATCATCCACCATACAGTCCTGATCTTGCTCCCAGTGATTTCCATCTTTTCTTGCACCTCAAGAAATTCCTGTGCTCCAATCAGCGTTTTGACAACAACGAAGAGCTGAAGACGACTGGCATACGCTGGTTCCATTCAAAGGCGGCAGACTTCTACGACACAGAAATACAAAAGTTGATCTCATGATATTGCAAGTATCTCAATTCTTGTGGTGACTATGTTGAAAAATAGCTCAATTATTGCTGTATCTGTTGCCAATAAGGTTTTTCATGTAACTATGTTTTCTTTGTTTTAAAAGAAATAGGGAAACTTACTTTCTGGATGCGCCTCATATTATCAATATAATATTTTACTGAGTTACTGTGTACACCACATTGGAATATAAAACAGAAAACTGCATTTTCACCACATGAAAGATTAATTGCTGTTTTTTTTATGAGTTTCAGGTTAGGTATTCACCTAGTGTATAACAACATCCACCACTAATATTTGTTTAAGAGTAGATTTGAAACTTTTTTGTGAACTGAGTTTGTAATATTTTCAGATGGATTGTTATGTAACCGTATTTCATTATATTCTAAGTTTTGAGTAAATAAGGATGTGTTATGACTTAAACCACAGAGTTATGTTTTGTTTTCGTGTGGTTTCATAAACTAGTTTTGAATTTGGAAACACCATTTTTATATGATTGAGGACCTTACAAACACATACATGTGGCAGAATTTTAAAAATGTTGTAATATTGTTTATAGCTGTTGAAAATGATGCATTCATAATAAATCTTATTACTCGTTTTTTAAATAGAAATTTTTCCAGTCTTAAGCATTACCCCAGTTCAAAATGTCACAAGGCAAATTATAAAATTCCCAAAACATCTATATTTGTACTAAGTTTTTCTTGATTTATTGAAGTAGCAGATAGTGTTAGATTTTATCCCATTTTGGATGTTCCTCTAACCATATGTATAGAAATTTAGTGTCTGATGCATAAGGTATTATGTCACGTTTCGGTATATTTTGGGAACTGCACTGTGGTATTTACTTCATTATAGAAGCCTAAAACAGTGTTTTCCTGTATTTTTAAATTGTTATTTTGAAACCATGTTAAAACATCAGATTCTTGATGCCAGTGTTCTGAGTTTGCAAACGCATCAAAACACCAGCAGCAACTTAGTTTAGAATAGACAGTATGGTATTTGAGATGAATATTTGCAAAGGTACATGTCCAAAATACTTAACATAAAACCCGAGAGTGCAGGCTTTTCTTTGCTGTATTGGGTAATTTTTTAACTGCAGAATGTAATATTTGGGTGTAAGAGAACAGAAATTTGAGGAAAGAGTGTATTAGTAGTTTATATGCATGTAATACTTTCAAATAGATCGAAATATAGCTACAGTGCAATCTCAGTATAATGAGCTTTACAAAATAAGATTTGTACTTTATTCTGAAAAGTATGTTATACTGAAAAAGGGATATAACAAATACAAAAATTCATTAGAATCTGAAGACTTATAATTGACAGATTTACCAAATGCAAGAAAAATTTGAATATTATAATATATAGTTACGTACCTTTAATTCTATCATTGCAGCCCTATTGAAATTCTTGTATGTACAAATAAACACACACACACGCACACAGTCATTGATTTTGGTTTGTTTTAACAAACATTTTGGTTTGGACATCAAAGTAACAGCAACAGACAGCATCACAAAGGTCAGAGTATCGTAATTTTTTTGTTAGAAAACAAAATTGTAACCTTCAAATGTACTTAAGGAGTGGTAGGATAAAGAAAACAATGGCTACTAATAATACAGAAGAAATAATTATGGAGGGAGATAATGTAACAGTTAGCTGTAATTCAATACAGGATACAGAAAATAGCTCAAACGATGTAGTATTGGAGGGAGGAAATGTTAGTGCAGGAAGTGAGAATAAAACAGCAGGAAATATTAATTCTGATACTAGTATGATTATGGAAATGCTGAAAAATTTGAATGAGAATATGAAAAAGACTAATGAGAATATGATAAAGATTAATGAGAATATGGAAAAGAATCATAGGGAATTAAGGGAATATATGAAAAGGAGTCATAGGAAATTCATGGAAGATATTGGTAGGAGTAATGAGATAATAGAGCAAAAAGTAGATCAAAGCAGGGAAGAAACTGAAAAGAAAGTTATGAAGCTAGATAGTAGTATGCCAAGAATGAGAAATGAGAACCAGGAAATAATAGCAAGTGAGATAGGAGAAATTTCAAAGAAAATGTCAGATATGAACAGGGAAATAGGTAACAAAAAAGTGAGGTTAATACTAAAGGTGAACATGTTGATGTAGAATGTACAGAGTTAGGAAGTAGAATGAGTAGCATTTCAAGTGAGATAAGAGAGATGAAAGAGGTTATGAATGTAGATGTGAATCAGGCGCAAGTTAATTTCAGAGGGGAGATATCAGAAATACAGAGAGAGTCAGAAATGCCAAGAAATAAATTGTACAAAGAAGTTAAAGTTTTGCCTGTAAATAATCAAAAGCTAACTTCTGAAATTAATAAGTACCAAGCTGTTCAGAATGAAAACTCCAGTCCAGTACAGTTTAGTACAGATTTGTCAGAGTACTCTCAGATTAAAATGATAGTAGAAGAATTGAAAATGACAGTTGTTAAAAGATGTGTTGTTCAAGAAACTGTAGATTGTTTTCAAATGTTATCATGGGATGAAATTTCATATGAATACAAGAGGTTATTCATGAACAAAAATTTGAAGGTTAGGATACAGCTACGAGTAATGTTTAGCCACATACAATTTGATCCAGGAGGGTAAATAGCAATAAGATGTAAAGTAAATGCTGGATAGTTAAAGACGAAATGCAGAGCAATGTATTGGAACATAAGAGGGTTAATTATTTATATGTCATTTGAAAAGATAAATAAATTAAAAAAAAAAAAAATGTTTAAAAAAAAAAATTAAATTTTTAGTAACTGTAACAACATTTGAAAATTAAGAATGCAAAGATTGAAACTTAATATGATATTAAAGTAAAAGTACGTAAATACAATTCCAAGAGTATTGTTAAAATAAAGTACAAAATAACAAAAATGGGTAAAAAAAACAAAAAAAAACAAATACTTATGTAGCAAATAGAACATGTGAAACAGTGTCTAGATTTAAGAGATGCAAATATATTTGTGTAGAGGGTGAATATTTTTGGTAAATATGTTTAATAATAATAAAAAAAAAATTCTTAAATGTATAAATTTTTGTCAACAACTTAAGAAAGTAAGCAATTTTGAAACAGTCATTAAATAATTCAGGGTACAGTATTTGCTATAAAAATTGTAATGTCAGATTAATGTCAAAACACATTAAACCAGAGCCAGTAAGTAGTGGCGAGATAAAAAAAAAACAAAAAAAAACAACAAAAAAAAAAACATATGTCGTGTGTTAAATGCGTGTGAAGTGTTAAGTGAAAGTGATAGCGTGTGTTCCAAGATTTAGGAGAATAAAAACCCAATTATAAAATTTCCAAACAAGTTGTAAATATTTATAATTATGTTTCTAGTGGGGCATATGATGCGGTAATTTGTATCACAAATTACTTAAATGTAAATAACGATTGTAATATGAATATGCATTTTTATGTGACATTGATTTCAGATGTTTATTAATTGTAATTATTATTGGAAAGTAAATTTATAAGGCTTTACTGAAACTGTCAATAATAGCGCAATAATGCAGCGAGGGGGTGAGCTGTTTATCATTACTGGGAACAAGGAAGTTACGTAATGTTTCGCGCGTTTTCGGTAGAACCTTCTAGAATGTTTCCCTAAAAGCAATATGTATTCGTGGTTTTCATTGGATATTAAAATAGACACTAATGTTGGCGCGTTTTATTAGCCAATAGTAGTTCAGTTATAATCTTTAGGCGTATCTGGATACAGGAGTATAAATAGGGTAGGTTAGAGGTAGCTTCATGCTGAGACGGTAATTTGTATCACAAATTACTTTAATGTAAATAATTATTTACATATGAATATGTATTTTTATGTAACATTGATTTCAGGGGTTTAATAATTGTAATTATTATTGGTAAATAATAATATATGGCTCTACTGAAACTGTTAACAATAACATAATACTTTAGCAAGGGGGTGAGTTGTTTATCGTTACCGGGAACCAGGAAGTTACGTAATGTTTCGCGCCTTTTCAGTAAAAAAAGCTTCCAGAATATTCTATAAAAGTAATATGTATTAGTGGTTTTCATTGGATAGTAAAATAGACGCTAATGTTGGCGCGTTTTATTAGCCAATAGCATTTCATTTATAATCTTTAGGCGTATCTTAAGGCAAGTCTATAAATAAGCCATGTCTGAGGTAAGCGTCCTCCAGTGTTCAACAAGATTCTCAACAAGTAACACGTCAGCTCCCAGTTCAACAAGATTCTCATGTCGGTCTCTAAATTCATAAAGTTACGCGCAGCAGAAGTACGAGAAATCTTATAAAGGATTATACAGTTAAATATATAAAGTTGAAGTACGTGAGTTAAAAGTGAGAAGTTATTACAAACAGTTTCAGTATGGCGAGTATCCAAATTAATTTGTGAAAGTGTTCGTGAACGTGTTCTGCAATAAAGATTATAAAACCAGTTTCTTCATCAGTATCATTTATAGACAAAAGATTCCTTTCCGCTTCACACCCTGCAAGAGTTAAATGTCTACCTAAATAGCTGGCCGGAAGACAATATACATAACCTTAAAACTAATTCATATAGATTGCTACGCCAGATGGAGTTAGCAGGCGACCGACGAATGACGTCACACAATATGGCTGCACGCGTGAGGTAAACAACATTACGTGAGAAACATTATCCACCACGTGGGGACACAAATACACACAAATACTACTTCAAATTGGCTCCCATACGTGGTGCTCTGAAGCAAATATACAATTCACACTAATACTACTTCAAATTGGCGCATCAACGTGGAGCGACAACTAGGAAAGGAAGGCTAGACGACTAGGAAAGGAACAAGAATAACCAGAAACAGGCGAAAGCAGCAGTGAAACGACCTACAAGACGCAGATTCCGAGAAAGAAGGGTAATTCAGCTACAAGAAAACATCGAAACGACGTAGATTCATCACGATACAACGCAGAAGCGACATACAAACCTAGGAGAATGGGGCAGAACGCTGGACATCAAAACTGCAGCATCAGACAGCATCAAAAAGGTAATTAAATGAGACTTAGGAGCGGTAGGATAATAAAAACAATGGCTACCAATAATACAGAAGAAATAATTATGGAGGGAGATAGTGTAACAGTTAGCTGTGATCCAATACAAAGTACAGGGAATAGCCCAGATTTTTTGGGGTTTGAAGATGAAAATGTTAGTGTAGAAAGTGAGAATAGGATAGCAGGAAATGTTAATCTTGATACTAGTATGATAATGATGGAAATGCTGAGAAATATGAGTAGGGAATTGAGGGAAGATATGCAAAAGAATAATGAGAATATAGAGAAATTAAGGGAAGATATTGATAAGAAGTTAGATCAGAATAAGAAAGAATTGAGGGAAGATATTGGCAAGAGTATTACAGATCAATTAAGGGAAGAAATTTGTAAGAATAATGAGAAATTAGAAAAGAAAATAGATCAAAACAGGGAAGATATGCAAAAGAGTCATAGGGAATTAAGAGAAGATATTGGTAAAAGCTTAGAACAAAACAGGAAATCAATTGAAAATATTGGTAGGAGTAATGAGATATTAGAGCAAAAAGTAGATCAAAGCAGTGAAGATATTGAAAAGCTAGTTACGAAGCTAGATAGTAGTAGGCCAGAAATGAAAGATGAAAATGAGGAAGTAATAGTAAGTGAGACAGGAGAAATTTCAAAGAAAATGCTAGACATGAGCATGGAAATAGATAACAAAGAAAGTGAGGTTAATACTAAAAGTGAGGTTAATGTAGAATGTACAGAGTTAGGAAGTCAAATGAGTAGTATTTCAAGTGAGTTAAGAGAGATGAAAGAGGTTAGGAATGTAGATGTAAATCAGGCGCAAGTCAATTTCAGAGCGGAGATATCAGAAATGCAAAAAGAATCAGAAATGCAAAGAAATAAATTGTACCAATATATTCAAATTGAAAACTCCAGTCCAGTACATTTTAGTACATATTTGTCAAAGTACTTTCAAATTAAAGAGATTGTTGAAGAATTGAAAATGAATGTTGTTAAAAGATGTGTTGTTCAGGAAACTGTAGATTGTTTTCAAATGTTATCAGGGAACGAAATTTCAAATGAATACAAGAGGTTATTCATGAACAACAATTTGAAGGTTAGGTTACGGCTACGAGTAATGTTTAGCCACACACAATTTGATCCAGGAGGGTAAATAGCAATGTGATGTAAAGTAAATGCTGGATAGTTAAAGACGACTCGCAGAGAAATGTATTGGAACGTAAGAGGGTTAACTATTTATATATGTCATTTGAAAAGTGAAATAAATTAAATGATAAAATAAAAAAAAAAAAAAAAAAGAGAAATGTTTAAAAAAAAAAAAAAAATAATTAAAATTTTAGTAACTGTAACAAAATATTTGGAGATTAAGAATGCAAAGATTGAAACTTAAGATGAGATTAAAGTAAAAGTACGTAAATACAATACCAAGAATTAAAAAATTAAGAATACAAAGATTGAAAATTAATATGATATTAAAGTAAAGATACGTAAGTGCAATTCCGAGAGTATTGTTTAAAATAAAATTCAAAATAACAAAAATGGTAAAAATAATTTAAAACAAATACTTGTGTAGTAAACAGAAAATGTAAAGCATTATCTAGATTTAAGAGATGTAAATATATGTAAAGGGTGAATATTTTGGTAAATATGTATAGTAATTACAAAAAAAATTCTTGAATTGATAAATTTTTGGTAACAATATAAGAAAGTAAACCATTTTTTGTAACACTAGTTAAATAATTTAGGGTAAAGTATTTGCTATAAAAAAAAAAAAAAAAAATTTATTGTAACGACAGATTAATATCAAAACAAATTAAACCAAAGCCAGTAAGTAGTGGCGAGATAAAACATATATCGTGTGTTAAACGCGTGTGAAGTGTTAAGTGAAAGTGAATAGCGTGTGTTACAAGATTTAGGAGACTAAAAACAAAATTATAAAATTTCCAAACAGGTTATAAATATTTATAATTATGTTTCTAGTGGGGCATATGAGACGGTAATTTGTATCACAAATTACTTTAATGTAAATAATTATTTACATATGAATATGTATTTTTATGTAACATTGATTTCAGGGGTTTAATAATTGTAATTATTATTGGTAAATAATAATATATGGCTCTACTGAAACTGTTAACAATAACATAATACTTTAGCAAGGGGGTGAGTTGTTTATCGTTACCGGGAACCAGGAAGTTACGTAATGTTTCGCGCCTTTTCAGTAAAAAAAGCTTCCAGAATATTCTATAAAAGTAATATGTATTAGTGGTTTTCATTGGATAGTAAAATAGACGCTAATGTTGGCGCGTTTTATTAGCCAATAGCATTTCATTTATAATCTTTAGGCGTATCTTAAGGCAAGTCTATAAATAAGCCATGTCTGAGGTAAGCGTCCTCCAGTGTTCAACAAGATTCTCAACAAGTAACACGTCAGCTCCCAGTTCAACAAGATTCTCATGTCGGTCTCTAAATTCATAAAGTTACGCGCAGCAGAAGTACGAGAAATCTTATAAAGGATTATACAGTTAAATATATAAAGTTGAAGTACGTGAGTTAAAAGTGAGAAGTTATTACAAACAGTTTCAGTATGGCGAGTATCCAAATTAATTTGTGAAAGTGTTCGTGAACGTGTTCTGCAATAAAGATTATAAAACCAGTTTCTTCATCAGTATCATTTATAGACAAAAGATTCCTTTCCGCTTCACACCCTGCAAGAGTTAAATGTCTACCTAAATAGCTAGCCGGAAGATAATATACATAACCTTAAAATCTTTCATAAACTAATTAATACAAATTGCTACACCAGATGGAGTTAAACGGACAAGACCAACGAATGACGTCACACAAGATGGCTACATACGCGTGATGTAAACAACATTACGGGAGAAACATTATCCACCACGTGGTGCTACAAATACACAAATACACACTAATACTACTTCAATGCTCAGTTCATCAAAAATCTGTGTACACTACACGTCGTCTTCAGTCAGTCAGTTCGTCATACATCGGATATAGATTCACAAGTTACGCGCAGCAGAATTATGAAAGATCTAAAGTATTGTAAGGTTAATTATACAAAAGATTGAAGTACGTGGATTAAAAGAATTATCAGTAAGAAGTTATTATAACAGTTTCAGTTTGGCGAGTGTCAAGATCAATGTATAAATGTGATAGTTAACGTGTTCGACAATAAATGTGTAAAACAAATTTCTTCATCAGTGTAATTTTTGGATAAAAGATTCCTTTCCGTTTACACAACCCTGATCAAGAAACATGTTCGACCGAGACATAATAGTTAGCCGGAAGACAGTAAACAAAATTTAAATCAAATAACAGTCACATTCTTTCGAACACTAACACTGCTGCAAATTGCTAACACCAGATGGAGCTACAAACCGAACAAATGAATGACGTCACAAGATGGCTTCAACACTGATGTAAACAAACATTTGTAAGTAATACCGTTACAAATTGGCTACCACAACGTGGGGCTACAAGAATGTTAAATAAATGTAACATAAAAACTATCGCAATATGCACAAATGGAAAGGAAATATAGCAGCATTCCTCTGTTTTGATTGCATTGCGAAACATCATTGAAAATGAAAAGCCTGTAGAAATGAAACTTTTGCATGCATTTTTCACATGTTTTGGACCAAAAAATGGCTTGGAAATAGGTGTGAGTAAAGTACTTTACAAATTAGAGTGAGGAGGAGGTATTTCATAGCCCTTCTATGTATGCCAGCAGTTCTTTTGCAGATTCAGAAACTTCACATTTTGCATTTCTCAAAATCCATGGCTAAAACAGTGAGTCTTAGTCTTTGTTTAATACTACTAATACTACTCATAAGATCAAGTAAGAATATTATAGTGATGTAGTGTAACAACCCTCAACTCTCTATTTTAAACTACTCATAAGCTTTGGAAACATTTAACTCCCTTTCAGAAGCACAGTTCTTTCTTTCTTCAGCATATAAAATCAGGCATATTTTAAAGCTTGTCATGTAACTGTTATACTTTACCCATCAATCACTCATCTTTTTGCACATTAACAGTTGGTAGTTGACAAGGCACACACTGTACACTGGCAAAAGTATAACTAAACTTGAAGTTTGATCAGGTGAATGAAGTAGAAGCTGGAGAAAGCACTGATCTTGACAATATAAGCATTCCTTTGCCCCAGCACTATTTGCCTGCTTGCCTGCTGTACCAACCCACCCCACTTTTCCTCTCACTGCTATTACACTATGAAAGCATGTTATACTTAGCCAGTACATGATTTTAGAGAAACACAATGTATTTCACAAAAATAAAAACAATAAGAAAGAAAACATATTTCAAAATTGAGGTGCATAAATTACAAAAGTGCAAAAAATATACACAGAAATACAGTAGCTAAAACTTATAGTACAGCAGCTCAGAATTGTGGAGAAAGTGAGAATATTGGGACGCAGTGGCTATGGCCCAAATTTATCAGGAGATCAGCACCGAGCACTCCAAGTAAACAACGATAATGTGCTTGCCAGCATAAACACTGTGTGCATATTGAGAGACAACTAGAACTTTCTAAAAGTTTTATCTCCCCCTCCTCCAGAAAGTGTGTTGAAATAGTTTCTAGAAGGTTTGAGAACCTTCTGTGGAAGATTCGTCTGCCCATATAGTGAGCACTCTCACAGGCAGCCAGTCAGTGAGTTGTGAATCGAGTGTGACAGAGTGGAGTTGAGTCAGTGTGCGAGCGAGTTAGTGATGGCATTTCCATTGCGACATCAAGAGCAATTCTCCAAGCGAGTTAGTGAAGGCTTCTGTGATGCGCAATGAGTGCTACTGTGGAGCAACAGTTGTGGAGGACTTGTGTTCAACTTCTGAGTGAAGTGAACTGTCTGGCATAAAGAGGCTGCATCACGAAGGAAGTGAAGTGATGGAGAATTGAACTAATCCACTGAAGTGAAGCAACATTAGTGAAGTGAAGTCTGAGTGAAGGTGAACTAGATAAAACAAAACAGTGACAGTAAGAACTGAGAAAAGAGAGAAAGTGAAAAACTGGACAGTCACAATACGGGTGAAGCTTGTGTTATCTACTTAAGGAGTACATTTTATATTTCTTTCTCAATTTCGGTAACCTAGAAATTGACACTCCCAGTGGAAAAATATTTTTAAAAATGTAGCTATTCAGCTGTGCCTTGCAATATTGTTGGTAACAATTTTATTTGAAGAATGAAAAGATGGCTAAAGATGTTACAGTTCAATATCTTAATTTTTGTATTCTTTACAGCAACGAGTAAGGAACCGTCTCTATGAAAATGTCAGGGTGATCAAAAGGAGGGCAGCATTACATGACTCTGATCTTCAAGCATTTCATTCAATGGTCAAGAAGCTTCGAGGTTGGTTTATTTTCATTTCAAGTTGCCATTTTCCATAAAATAATGGTTCATGAGCGAAAGGTACTGATGAAAAATGAATTTTTAAAGGAAAGCTGCTCTGCAATGTGAATATCGATTCAATATCTTTAAATGCAGAAGTTAAGTGCTGTATATCTTTTATATACCTGGTCACGTGTTTTTTATTCCTCATAGAATATTAGCACTATTTCTTGCATAGTAACTCATATAGCACCTTTTGCAGGTGATATCCTCAAATGTGTATTGTATACAAATTATGTTAATGTCCTACATTTTATGTTGCAGAGGAATTTCCATATAATGACCCCTACACAAATGTGGGCTTGGTGGTGAGTCCTACTATTGACAGTGCCTATGGGGACGGTACTGGCATTAAGTTGATAGTGCACTCAAAGAATGAGGTTAGCCCTGTCACCTTCACATGTGATGGTAAGCCATTAATTTAATTTCCATAATGATGTGAACCTGTTAAGCTTATTTTCTGTCACAGTGTTAAGTGCAATAAATGCTAAAAATATTATCTTTCACTTGCTCACTTGTTGTGATGGAGTCCTGTTTGCTTGTATAATACCCAAGCTTGAATATAGTGATGCCACAATTTAGATTCAGTGAAAACTGGTATATGGCAGATGCATATGAGGAAAACCGTTTGCAGTTCAAGTAAATGCTTGAAGGTAAATGTCCATTGTCTTCATCGGATGGTTGAGATTCATTAGAGACAGTTTTAGCATTTTGCTTTGCCAAAGATTTCCTAATTGTGTTCATGCTCTCTGTCATCCAATTGCTGTGAAGACAGAATGATTGCATCAGCTATACAGTGCACAAATTGCATATGATGTTATGCATTGGAAAAGATACCTTTCAGAGGATCCATCTCAGATTTGCAAGTGCTCCATGTATCTAATGCAATTAATCAGATTCAGCTGCATTATGGAAGCAATGGAGAGAAGAGAATTAAGAGAAGGACAATGATTGGACAGAGGAGAAGTTTTCTGCAGTGAGAGATATATAAATGACTGTGAATTGATATTTGGCAGTCAGAAGGAGTAACATTATAAACAGAGTAAAAAATCTGATATGATACATTCACAAGACTTTCTCTACCCTCTATTTTTATTAGTGGGTATACAAACTATTCTTACTAAAGCTTATTTTTCTATCTACTATATTTTAATCCAAATAAACCTTTGCAGAAATAACTGCATTACACATTTTGTTATAGATACAAACAGAACAGTGATAGTCAAATGTTTAAAAACTGGACTCTGTTTCCATGCAATCACAAGAAACAACTGAATGTTGATAGGACTTATGAAAATGACCAAGTATGAACAATTCAAACCATTAATAATGGATATCTCAGAAATAGCTTATGCCACAAAAAAAGTTATTTGACATAAATGTGTGTTTTAAAGAGGTCTACATTTTTTTGTGTAGTACGTTTTCATCTATCACTTAACGTTTACCATTATACATGATTATACAAAATTCCTTTCGAATGAAGAGGACTTCACAGGCTATTCCGAGAAAATTCAACACATACATTTTATTTGTTATGTAAATATCGTAATATATATATTTCAATCAAAATTCTTAGAGCAATTTTTTAGAAAATCAAAATTTTGTAAAAGTGTTCCATGTAAAGCGTAGTTGGGGTAGAAGCATTTTCTTGAGAATCTTTGTATCGTATCCTCAGAAGATATGAACTTAACTATTAAGTTTGGTACTTATCTGACTTTTAGTTTTTAAGTTATACTATTCACAGACACACACACAGACATGTTTCCAAAAATGCTTTATTTGGATTTAGGGGACCTTAAAATGTGTATTTATGGTGAAATCTTGGTATCAAATTTTTGGGTGGAATGCAATACCTTCTCTACATACTATGAACTTGGTAGAGTAAAAATGTTGATGCTTCCAGGACTTACAAAGTGAGTAATGAGAACACAGCCTAAAATGGTGATTGTAGTTCCATGCATTACAAATAAATTTTATGCATCACATCTTACATTATAGGTGTATTCCTTTGCTGCATGCAGAAATAGAAATTCTGGCATTTCTTGCTAAAGAGATTTAGCACAAAGATTCATGTATGTCACATTTAAAATTGTAAACTCAGTTTGTGGAAACACATTTCAAAGACAGCTTTTCAATCTCGTGCTTCAGGAAGTAATATTCAATGTCGTTTCACATGCAGATGCAAATTAGTTCAGCAGATACAAATTTTTACAAGGATTTTGAATTTTTCTGGGTGAAATAAGTTTCTTTATAAAGGATCTACAGTTAAAAAGGTGAGATGCTCAAAAAATAAGTAACTGCTAATGATTAACCAGAAAAATAATATTTTCAATCATTGTCCAAACATGTAAGACCAGATTGCAACCTGTAAAGCGAGATGCCTTGGTGATCTACTTGGAGTAATTTGGGAATTAAGTGTATACCGGCATGATTTCATTGTGGCTCAATGGTTAGAATAACCACACGGAAAGCGGGAGAACTGTGTTCAAATCCCGGTTATGACATTGAATTTTTCAGCTGGCTCTACATCAAAAACAATCCCTAACTGGGCAGGTCATCAAAAAAGTATATAATTAATTTCATTAATTAACATAATAATAAAACATAATAGAAAGAACTTGAGTCACTTGGGGAATTCAATGTACTACCAGCATGTTTTCATAGTAGCTCAGTGGTTAGAGCAACCGCATGGAAAGTGGGAGAACTGTGTTCAAATCCCCGCTATGACATTGAATTTTTCAACTGGTTGTACATCAAAAGCAATCCCTAGTTGGGCAGGTCGTCAAAACAGTATAATTAATTTAATTAATTATACCTAATAATAAAACATAGTAATGTAAGACCATGTTGAAAAGTGTCTTCATTTTATTTTTGAAGCAGAAAAGTACATGGTCGAAATGGATTCTGTTACCAAAGAGCTCCAAAAAAAATTCTGGGATTTCTAGAAAATTGGAAGAGTTATAAACTACATGTCATATCACTTCCTGTCAGCATTATATGTAAAAGAAATATATTATGCTACTAGTAAAATTTTATGTGTAGCAGTGACATGACTTTCTCTGAAAATTATTTATACGAGGGTCATTTTAAAAAAGTCCTGCACACAGCGCATGCTCGACCATTACAGTGGCACGATCTAATGAAGTTTATGTCATTTGCGAGTCAGACTTTAGGCTTGACAGTTGTATATGTGTTTGCTGTTCACGTGGCTGTGTTGTGAGTAATTCAGTTTTAAAATGGAAGCTGAAACCAAGACAGGTCAGATACATAGTGACCAGCGTTCCTACAACAAATCAAATCCCTACATGGAAAGAACCCAACTGAAATTTACAACGCTTTGAGAGAGGTGTGTGGGAATAGTGTAGTGGATCATAGCACAGTATCACGGTGGTCTGCTCGTTTCTGTGAAGGTCGAGTAAGCATTGAGGACAACCCAAACAACTGCAACAGACTACACCTCTCAGATTATTGTTAATGACATTTTGAGAGAGGATCGGTGAAAAACATGTGAGGAAATTACATATGAGGCCAGAATGTCTGTCACTTCAGTTTACAGATCATTACTGAAAAGTTGCTGTCAGATGGGTTTCGCATGATCCCAGTGAAGAGCAGAAAGCAAGTCGCAACAGAAAGAAAAAAGATCGCAAAAGAATTGCTTCAACATTATCGAACAGAGGGAGAACATTTTCTGAAAAGGATTGTTGCATTTGATGAAACCTGGATACAAGATTTTGAGCCAGAACTGAAGTCTCAGTCGTCACAATGGAAAATGTCCAACTCTCCATGCCCGAAAAAATCCTACTGCCAACAATCAAAGGTGAAACTGATGATGATCTTTGCGTATGATATGAATGGAATCATAGCTACAAATAGAGTGCCCCAGGGGACGTCTGTATTAGGTGCGTACTACAAGCTGTTTCTGCAAAAGGTTTTGCACCCTAAAATTTGTCAAAGAAGGTCTAACATACCTGGTGTCCTCATTTTGCACAGTAATGCAAGACTGCACATTGTCCTACCAATGAGAGAAACGCTCGACAAATATGGATGGGAAATACTTCCTCACCCACCATATAGTCCTGATATGAGCCCACCAGACTTTGATTTGTTTCCCAAATTGAGAAGCTTCCAGTGAGGTGACCCGAGAAATCAGACAGCTCAACAATGAAGGTGCCCTATCCAGAATACGGAATTTGCCAAAACATTGCGAAGCTGTCATAAGCAAGAATGGGGATTATATTGAAGGCCTGTAAAGGTATTTTGTAAAAGAAATTATTTTCTTTACTTCTGTCTTTCAGTGTGCAGAACTTTTGAAATGAACACTCATGCAAAAGCTTATTTTTGTATTTAATTCCCCTTAATCATGATAAATATTTGCTAGAAATGATTTGTGCTATAGCAGCACATAGAGGAGGCTGGAAGACAAGTCTATTGTTGAAAACCAAGTTAAATATTTAAGCCTTGATATTGAATACGCTTAGCATAGGCTGATAAGCAAAGAACTCGCATAGCATTTCAAGAGTTTTGCTTAAAATACTGGATAATTAAAACAAAAAACAGCAAAATTATTAAAGATTGAGAATTTATTGGACAAACTGTATATTTTTCCAAGATCTGCATGTTTTCTGTAGTTTTCTCCATTTATTCACAGTAGTATATAGATTATTGGGAATGAATTCAGTTCAATTTCTTTATTTGTCCAAAGTTATAAAATACAGGTGGCATCATTATACAGATATAAAATTGCATACAACTTGGCTTTTGAACTTTGCTATTACTGTGCTTATTATTAAAGAGCAGGTATCTAATATATTATATACGTCTTTATACATTGGTATTTTTATAGTTATTACTAAGTTCATACTTTATTTACATTGTGTACAATATTGAATGTATTACTGTTGTTTTACATTTGTTTAATATACAGGGTGGAAGTGAAATGATCCTGTGGACTGAGGGAGGTGGGAGAGTGAATGTAGATGAGCAGGGGCTTCCGATGCTTTTCTGTAATTAAGTGCACCGTTTTCTTAGAAAAAAATAGTCCAAAATCCAAAAAATTTATCATCACCTTGCTGGATTACTGTTGATTAAAGGTTCTTAATTTATGACTACATTCATAGAAAATTGAATAAATGTCAATTTTTTTTCTTTAGCATATTTCAACAGAATGAATGGTTTTTGTGTAAATTAAATTTAAAAAGTCCATAATTTGTTGCCTCCTTAGTTCTGTTAGAACTGGCGACATTGCATCAGTTGCGCTTACTTTCTTCCAATATTGGTGTAGATCGCATGGAATGTTTACTTAATCGCATGCAGTTGTTTTTTTGTCAAAGCCACAAGTTAAGATCACAGCAGTTAAAGGAGGCATGGATAAAAAGAAAACAAACAACAGAAAATCTTGTTACAGAACAACATACACAATGCCATGATTTTCAACATCGGAATATCTGGACATGATCTTAATTTACAGAGAAATGTAGTGCAATTCTGATCTGCTCAATGGCTCTTTGCTGAAAGATTTCCTAACAGGATCGTGTCAAGTGCAAACACATTTGTTGCGGTTTGCCAGGGGGTGCATGATACAGGTAGTGTGATTCCAAGTTGTCATAATTGAGGGCATATGGAACACTTCCTTTAAATTCTTATTTCAAATTTGCATCCTGGAAGGAAGTTCAGATATTTTAAATTAATTCCATTGTTTTCCGTACTTATAAATCCTAGTGATTAAAGTTATGGTCATTTTTTGCTTCTAAAGCTACCAAGTAAATAATGGTAGTCTGTGATTGTGGAATTCATTAGGCACGAAGAGCAATGTTAATTTTATTCACTTATGTTTTTTTAAATATTTTGATATCTGTTACACATACTTCTGCGCTCAAATCTTATTAGTAACGTTAGTGTTGCAAATTTCACTAACATAAGTTTTTTTTGCACTCATAAGCTTATTGTTAAAGCATATTGGAGTAACCGTTGGTGAAATTGCTTCTAAAAACTTCTGCATCATCTTATGCAGATTCCTTTTTTTTAGACTGGTAATTAGATGTACGTTCTGGCATGAAGCACATTAGTTCCATTTTAAAATGGGTATATTAAAAATTAAATAGAAGCGTACACTTCTCGGTTGGCCAAAACTATAAACAATTGCACATAAATTTCCTTTTAGCATATTGCAGTGGAGTGTAAATTCACATTATAAAGTATGCTTTCCTAAACCTTTAGTAATTATTAGTACCACATTGTTAAATTCAACACAGAATAATGGTGTTAATAATGTAAGAGGTTGATATTGTAATGAAAAGCAGCTAGAAACAGTGATGTGTATTGAATTTATTTAAAGGTGAGTCGGAATTGTTACACTAACATCACTTAAGTTTACTCACTTAACATGTTTCGGGAAACCGTTGTTCCCATCCTCAGAAGGTTAATTCGACTGGCCCGTGTTGTTGGTGTTTCCGTTTTTTGGACTGGATCCTGTGGTGGCATCTTGTGGTGGAGAAATGTACTTCCAGAGAGGATTTGGTGGCGGCAAATAAAAATTCATTAGATGTGTGTTGTGTTTTAGAATGGTGATCTTCTCCCATGCTTCTAATTCGGCTGCAAATTTGGCTGGTTTGACTAATGTAATATTGGGTTTGATGTTGTGATTAGTGATCCAAAAATGGTGTGAAACTGCAGATTTGTCCATTTGTTTGTATTTAATACATCTCATGTGCTCCTTTAGCCTAGTTTCTAGGTTTCTTTTTGAAACTAGGCTAAAGGAGCACATGAGATGTATTAAATACAAACAAATGGACAAATCTGCAGTTTCACACCATTTTTGGATCACTAATCACAACATCAAACCCAATATTACATTAGTCAAACCAGCCAAATTTGCAGCCGAATTAGATGCATGGGAGAAGATCACCATTCTAAAACACAACACACATCTAATGAATTTTGATTTGCCGCCACCAAATCCTCTCTGGAAGTACATTTCTCCACCACAAGATGCCACCACAGGATCCAGTCCAAAAAACGGAAACACCAACAACACGGGCCAGTCGAATTAACCTTCTGAGGATGGGAACACGGTTTCCCGAAACATGTTAAGTGAGTAAACTTAAGTGATGTTAGTGTAACAATTCCGACTCACCTTTAAATAAATGTAAGAGGTGTTTGACATAAGAGTGCCATAAGCTTTGGAATGCTTATTTTCATTTCAAGTAAAGCATTGCAGTGTCACATAAATATCACTGCAGTATGGCATTGCATAATAATTAAAATGTACCTTTTAAACTACATACATCGGTATTATGTGTACACAAACTTTAAAACTGTTTAATATCAGTAACAATTGTACGTGAGTTCGTTACCTTACCATGTCATAAGTCTCTCAAACAGAATAGGTCAGATATTCAGACCTTCAGACATATCAAATACAATATTTGTAATTGCATGGAAATTTAGAATTTGAGATAATGTTTACTTACAGTGCAGTGAACAATAACCTAACTTTTTTCCAGAATTTTCTGATGTCTCACGTGCCAGCGACAAAGCATCTGAATTTGATACATGGTCAGCATCACATAAATGGTTTTTATAGAGCGTTAAAATAATTCAAGGCACTGCCAGTAGAAGCAGACTACTCAATCAAAAAGTCCACGTAGCCAAATACTCCTACTGTTAACATGATTATCTAGTTAACTGTGCATTTAATTACAAAGAAGTGTTGGAGGTTTTTGTTCATATATATCCACTCTCCCACCTCCCACAGTCTACATGACCATTGCACTTCTACCCTGTATGTTTTGTACTCTTCAATTGAATAAGGAATGATATCAAATAGGCAATCTTTGACCTTTCTTAGTTTAATACTGTTGTTTTTAACCTTTTTCTATGCCTTCTGATAGATGGTTATATAATATCGCCCCATTATTTATTATATTTTTGTTGCTGAGCGAATCCTAATGTAGTTTGAAATTAACCAGTTTTACCCCTTGTATTATGTATTTTTGATTTGTTGCTTGCTGAGAGTAAATACTCTATGCTATTATATATATATATATAACCCTAAATGTAGTTTGAAAATAACCCGTTTTACCCCTTGCATTATGTATCTTTGTATTTTTGATTTGTTGACTTGCTGGGAGTAAATACTCTATGTTAATATATATCTCTGGAAATGTTGGAATTTTCAAATCTATAAAAGTACATTTACATGAATCTTTGATATTTAGTTTAGCTAGTATTCTTATCTCTCTTTTTTGTAGCTTAAACATTTTTTATATTCCCTTCTTGCAGCTATTTCCCCACAGAATTATCCCATAATTTAAGTGTGAACTAATAAGTGCAATATATGTTTGTTTTATATCTTTTTGATCCAGTATCTGTTGCACCTGCTTTATTACATAAGTTATACTGTTTAATTTATGGCTGACTTTGTTGATATGTGCTTGCCAATTTAAATTCCTATCAAAAGTAATTCATAGAAAATTGGTACATTCAACCTCTGGAATTCCAGTCCTTAGTACATTTACTTTTATGTTGCTCTTGATTTATCTTTTAGTTGAAACAGTACCCATTCTGCATTGTGTAAGTTTAGAACCCTATCGAGACTGTTAAAATATTTGCAAACTTCCTCCATTGTTTTATTTATCTTACTATTAATTTCATCAACTGTTGTGCCTTTTATAATCACTGTTGTGTCATCTGCATGCTCTATAACTTTGCTACCATGTTTTTGGACTAATTGTGATATATCATTTATATACGAGGGTAATCCCAAAAGTAAGGTCTCCAAAGTGCTGGGATCGCAGGGAAACTGTTTGTGTGGATGAAGGCCATACTGCTTTTTTCCTTCCTCCCTCCACTCTCTTCAGAAACCACCGCACATCCCTTAGCGCCCTCAGTCTTGGCTTGGCAGCCAGTTATAATGGAGCTCCCGTTAGCCACTACCGTCAGGTGCAAAGTTCGCGCAGTTATTCGCTTTTTGAGTGCAAAAGGGGTTAAACCTGTCAAAATTCATCGACAGTTGATGGAAGTGTATGGAGAGTCTTGTATGGATGTCAAAAATGTCTGCAAGTGGTATAGAGAATTTGCAAATGGTCGCACGAAAATTTATGATGAGAAAAGAAGCGGAAGACCGTCCATTTCTGATGAAACAATCGCAAAAGTTGAACAAATCGTGCTTCAAGATCGGCGGATCACTCTCGATGAGCTCTGCATTGTTGTTCCTGAGATTTCTCGAAGCACTATTCATCGGACTTTGATTGAAGAGTTGAAATTTCGGAAGGTGTGCGCAAGATGGGTCCCAAGAATTCTGATAGAAGATCACAAAAGGCAACGCGCTGAAACTTACCGCCAATTTCTTCAACGCTATGCAGATGAAAAGGACAACCTTTTGGATTCAATAGTCACAGGTGATGAAACCTGGGCTTTCCACTTCACAACAACAATCACGTGAGTGGCGGCATTCCGGTTCACCCAAGCCGCGAAAATTCAAGAGAACACAGTCTGCTGGTAAAGTCATGGCAACTGTATTTTGGGTTCGAAAGGGGATATTGTTGGTCGACTTTATGGATCCTGGGACAACAATAAATGCCGACAGGTATTGTCAGACATTAAAAAAACTCAGACGGGCAATTCAGAACCGTAGAAGAAGAATGTTGAGCAAGGGCATAAGCCTTCTCCATGACAGTGCTTGACCCCACACCGCCCGTCAAACCATGAATCTTCTGCAACAGTTTGGATGGGAAACCATCACCCATCCACCCTATAGTCGGGACTGAGCACCCAGTGACTACCACTTGTTTCCCAAGTTGAAAGAACACTTGGCTGGAAGGCGCTTTGGTGACGACGAAGTGAAAAATGAGGTCCATCACTTTTTCAAGAACATGGCGGCAAGCTGGTATGACATGGGCATACAAAAACTGCCACAGCGTCTACAAAAATGCATCGACCGAAATGGTGATTATGTGGAAAAATAGACAAATGTTAAAGCTTCAAAACTATGTACCATTTGTTTTCAATAAAAGTTTCTTTGTATTTTAAAAAAAAATTGGAGAGCTTTTGGGATTACCCTTGTAGTAAGAAGAGAAAAGACCCTAACTTAGATCCTTGTAGCACATCATGTTTAATTTTTTGAAATGTTGATCTTATGTTTGGGACTGATTTGTTCTCATGCTAATATTTAATTTCAATGCATTGTTCCCTATTTGTTAAGTATGACCTTAACCTTTCTGATACTTCCCTTGCATGTCTAGTTTTTCTAACAAAATATCTGGATTTATGCAATCAATTGCTTTAAGAGAGATCCAAAAAAAACTGCTATTACAATTTCCTTTTATCCATTCCATTTATTACAAGTGTATTTAAATTTTCCATGGCATCTATGGTAGATGTACTTTTTTGGAAACCATATTTTAAATCAGATAGTATATTTAAATTTATATCAGAAATTCTGTAGTTGTTTTAAAAATATGCCTTCTATTACTTTAAAAACTACAGAGCATAGCAACATTGGTCTGTAATTCTCTACATTTAGCCTGGATCCTTTTTGTTTATATATGGGTTTAACAGTGACTTTCTTTAACAGATTTGGAAATGTTCCAGTCACAAAACTTTGATTTATAATATTGTTAATGGTTCTGCAATTTCATTTTTGCAAAATTTTATCATTTGATTACAAAATTGCCTAGACCTGCTGACGTTTTACATTTTAGTGCATTTATTTCCCTAGTTCCCTCGTCTAAAGTCATTTCTACTAATGCCAGAGAGACTCAGCAATATCTATACTGCATGTAAGAAATGTCAGCTACTATTTTGGCTTTTCTAATTTTATATTATTGTTTTATAAAATAATATTTTCCATCACATTTTCTGTTGTTTGTTTATGTACTGAACTTATGATTCCACAAGTGGTTTTCATTTTATTTTTAGAACCAATTATCTTGTGCCTATTGTTCAACTTCTTTTCTGCCTCAATTACGTTTTTAAAATGTTTTTCATAATTTTTTTATATACCATAATGAATCTTGCCTTAATTCACACCTCCTCAGCTATTTAAAAGTGCTATTCTTTGTTTGGATATTGTCGTGACCTCTTAACAAACTAGCTCAATGGGGGGTAGAGCGACTGGTTACCCAGAATCTTAAAGTTAATAATTCACATTTACGAGGTCAGACGGGGGACGCAGCTGAGAGAAATTATAAAAATATATTAGAAAGTTCCTAACAGAAATATTATCCCATGGTGTGGATGAGGGAAGGGATCTATCAACTATAATAATTTACATTAAATAAAAGTGGATGGCAACTACATTTATTAATAAAAGGGGATTACATTACCTCCTTGCTTCCTTGTCTGTCGGTGAGGACACCATACTACTGGTATGGGTAGCGCGCACACACTACATCTTGCCTCGAACAGTAACTAGCCTCGACTGACTGAACCCCACACTAACTCGGCGTGGTAACGCTATGCTAACGCTATGCTAACGGGCTTATCCCCTCCACTCTTGCGCAATACCCGATTTGGGCAGCCAGGTCACATACGCAATAATACTCATACGTCACATCTCCCCCTGGCTACCCAGATCGACGTCCCTGTCGACACAAGGAGGATTTTTTGTGGTTCATGTGTAGACAATTACAAAGACAGACAGAAAAAATGACATAGTTTAAAAAAAAAAAAATTAACAGTAACTGGATATTTACAAAGGTAATATGGAGCAGAAATGTCTCTCAGAGAAGTTAAAGGTTTGATAAAACCTATGTTAGAGATACGTGAGGTGGATTCAAACATTTTGGAGTCTCGAGTGCCACCGACGATTTAGTTTAAGACATATTGCCTAATTATGAGTACCCCGCACACGCACACTACACCGTACTGCCACTGTTACATACACACTACACTGCACCTGGTTGTTCCGACGTAACTGTTTGTGGGTGGAATTTCCACATCACCCACAACGATGAATTTTCAGCTGCAGAGTCTTTCTTGTGCTGCAAGTCGCTCAAGATGTGGGGGGAGCAATCGCTAGCTTGGACTGCCCCCCAAAATAGTGGCTCCTCATGCCACTGCAGTGTAGTGGATGAAAGACAGCTCTCCTCTGGTGTATCTGGAACCTCTGGCGTGTCTGTAGAGTGGGGTTACTCCTCTGGACACCCGAGCTCCGGAATCAGCAAAATCACTATAACATAAATCACAGAAGGATAGAAATTGTGCTCCAGAAGATCATCATACATAAAAACAAGTAGTATGTCATTTACAGTAATAAGTTTTGAAAATGCCAGAAAGTTTACAATCAATGAATTCTTTTAGTAAGGGGCAAGAAAAAAAATGACTACACATTGAATTTTACTGAATTTTACAAGGGGTTACCATCCAAAATTTAACAAAAACTGCTTTAGAATCCAAATACGGAGACATAAAAGGGCCAGAATACATAAACATTACATCACTTACATTCATTGTTTACATACAATAACACAACACAAATATAGAAACTTATTTTGGATCCCAATATTATTTATGACCAGCTGGTACTACTAATGAAGAAAAGAAATAAGTGCACTTACAATACATTCATACATGACAATGAAATGGAATCATTCATACTGACCATGGCCCAAATAACAAACAACACTCACTTAAATAACTACCCAAAACTACTATGTGCATTGCTACATACTTCAAAAATAAATCCACATTACATGCATCAAACTACACTGCATTACATATTTTCAACTACAAAACTCATGCTCTACTGTCAAATATAAATTCTCCTCTACATTACTATCTCATCCACCTCATGATCATCATCATTATTTCAATCATCATCATCTTAGTTTTCAACTTTCTCGTAGACAGTAATTACTGAGAAAATAAAACATCTTCACTGACGTGTCTCATTCAACTGGCTGCAAAGTCAAAAATACCTGACATAGGCATAAACTTAAAGAAATCACATTAACATTTCAGGAATGACACAAATAACATGGCATCATACTGTTGCATCCACATCCTCCGAATCAAAATTAAGCTGGAAAATAGATGGTATTAAAACTCGATATATAAGATGGTACTAAACTTGTTGCATAAACACAAAAAAAAAATTATTCTCATTGTATTTACTTCATTACATTTACTCTCTCGTGTGAATACATCACACACGCTATACTGGGCACGTTTCAGCAACACCAATAAGCAAAATCTCTCAACTCATCACATCGAATCTCCAGGTACATGTAGCCCTCCTGAAAACTCAAACATTCACACTTCAACCATCGGGGTTACTCTTCGGCACTTCCACCGAGGCTGACATTAACTCATCTCATCTCTCTCATTACCACCATCGGGGTTACTCTTTGGCACTTCCACCAAGGCAAATATTAACTCATCTCTCACACTACACCGTCGGGGTTACTCTTAGGCACTTCCACCGAGGCAAATATTCCATATACTACTCGCATAACCTCACAAACATACACACACACACAATTCATGCAACAATTTTCTGCAAAGAAAAAGATCACAGCATCATAATGAAACCCAAAATCAATACAAATCAAACCGAATGCAACAGAACAAAGCACATCATTACCAAAACAATACTGTCACATAACATTCCTGAAAATCAAAGCTTAATTAAGCACACAGTACACATCAAACACATTCACTGCAGCATAACATGACAAACCAAATAATTTGCAATGCCCAAAACAGAATTCAAAATTTTAGTTACACAAAATGGTGATAAACTTTCAATTTAGCAGAGACATACATAGCACACGTTATTCCTGAAAAGCCAAGCTTAATTAAGCATTACTCAGTGAAATAAAAATTTAGCATACCTGTCTGATTTGTGAAACTTTTTCATTTGTTCAAACTTTGGCACTCACAATGTTCACATACTTACAGGTTTGTTTTTTTTTTTACCAGAAAATGGTGCAACTTTCCAAAATCTGGTAACACACATATAGCTGATCCATCAACATCCAAGTCCTACTGGTTCATATTGGAGCACATTAAACTTATTTAGGTGAAGATACTGGCACAGCTGGTGGTAGCTGAAACTTTTACTTAAATGAGTCACTATGAAATACTTTCCCCCAAAAATATTCATTGCGTAACTAAATAAACCAAACATGGCAACGGTGAAGCAAAATTACTATTAGTACTACCACTATGCGTACGACGAGCGTATGATGCACAAAAATGAATTTTTAATATATATGCTCTTGACTTCTTTCGTTTTATTATTTCAAACAGATGCACCTCACTTTTTATACACACGCAAGTTTAAACATGCAACACGCGAACTTTAAAATATTTGCTTCACATTCTAGTCGTTAACAAATTACAAAATCATGTAATCAATGACGCAATGTTACGTACACCAGCTACACATACAACTATATTATCAAAGTTACAAAATATAAGTATATTTTACAAAATTCACAAAAATAAGTAATTTAGAATGCACAGTACAAACAATTTATCACCGAAACAGAATTTAGCAGAAGTGAAGGCAAGGTAAGGGGAAAAATGGAGCCAAAGGTTTACTGCCATGCCACCGACAGACAATGCAAAAATTTTACAAGTGAGCTTGAAATTAAGATACAAACATGGGACTTTCAAGAAACAATGCAAGAGGAATTTAGAAGAAAAAACCACAAATTACAGAACCAAAACCCTTACCCTTAAGCCACCAAAAAAAAATTACATTTTCTAACGAACACGTGGAGGACCAAAAACGCTACATTTTAGAGAAGAAAAAAAAAATTTTACAGTTCAAAATCTCAAAATACCCGGCCCTCCACCAAATGTCGTGACCTCTTAACAAACTAGCTCAATGGGGGGTAGAGCGGCTGGTTACCGAGGATCTTAAAGTTAATAATTCACATTTACGAGGTCAGACGGGGGACGTAGCTGAGAGAAATTATAAAAATATATTAGAAAGTTCCTAACAGAAATATTATCCCATGGTGTGGATGAGGAAAGGGATCTATCTACTATAATAATTTACATTAAATAAAAGTGGATGACAACTACATTTATTAATAAAAGGGGATTGCATTACCTCCTTGCTTCCTTGTCTGTCGGTGAGGACACCATACTGCTGGTATGGGTAGCGCGCACACACTACGTCTTGCCTCGAACAGTAACTAGCCTCGACTGACTGAACCCCACGCTAACTCAGCGTGGTAACGCTATGCTAACTTACTTATCCCCTCCACTCTTGCACAATACCCGATCTGGGCAGCCAGGTCACATACGCAATAATACTCATATGTCACATCATTTGTATTCCTTCCGTGACCCACAATTTTTTCTTACTTTTTTAACCATTCCTAAATAAACAGCTATTTTAGGAATAGCACCTTCAAGTAGTGTTTGTAATTTAGTATCAAATAATTTATATTCATCATTTAGGTTGTCAGTTTCATATAAATTTACCCAATGTATTTGCTCAAGTTGTATTTGCAAATAAGTTCTCATTACTTACTTTTTGTTTATACTCTACTACCCTCTCTCGCGTTTTAGTACTTTTGATGCAGCTTCAAAAGCTGACCACAGTGATCACTTATATTAGTTTTTATTACTGATACCTTAAATTCTTTTTCATAATTACTAACACAAATATTATCTATACAAGTTTTGGAATTCTTCGTTACTCTGGTTGGCATTTGTTCTTGCCTTTTATGTTATGCCTATCTAACAATTGTACTAACATACATTTATCATTTCCATTTTCCAGAGGTTTATATTAAAATCTCCTGCAATTACCGCTTTCTTATTCTTTGGCATCTTGTTCAATATTTTGTAAAAAGAAATTGTTATCCCCTGATGGTGAATGGTATCACCAAGAATTACAATATACTTTCCTTTTTTAGATTTAATTTCCACAGCAGCCAATTCACAATGCATTTCTTTATAGAATTCAGTACATTTTATTTCCATATATTTTCCTTGGGACCTTGCAGGTTATTAGGAGAAAATTCATTGTGTTAATATCTCAGATGTATGACATTTTAATCAAAACCATTAAAGCCTTTTATGAGAAAATAAAATAACATTTTACAATATAAAAGTTGGTTTGAGGTGGGGGTAACTTTTTTAAAATCTTCACCTTATATCCTTGAAAGATGCTAAAGTTAAATATGAAGTTTGGTACTCTCTTTCTCTCATATCCTTTCGGGAGAGAGAGGGGAGTATTGGTGTTCAAAGGACCTTAAATGTGTATTTCTTGTGAAATCTTAATAGCAAATTTCTTGGAGTATAATACTTCCTTTATCTATCACAGGCAAACAGCAAAAAAGTTCAAAGTTATTCATTTAGCAAGTTTCTTCAAAACAAGATACACATTTTAAAGCCCACACACAGCAAGGTGAAAATTTTTGAAATTACAAAACTTATTGCCAAGAAAATGTATACTGAACCTTTAAACCAAATTGTTGACAAAAGCTGTAAGAACATAGAGCATTATGTATTCAAGGCTAAAAATAAGTAAACATTGAGTGGTTATAGGGAAATATTATTTAGATAATTAGTGTGTACTTTATGATTAGGTGAGATTGTAATGGCTCTTGATCTGAATGAGTGGCTATGGCAAATTTCATTGGGCTGCCTAATGTACTGTATTTCCTTAGCCATTTATTGCTAATGGCTTTTTGCAGTCTATGGGGATAAGATATGTAATTCCTATTGATTGCATAACAGACCAGTGCAACAAATAAATACAGAGATCATTTTTATAAATGAAAGTTTTGTTGTTTATTTCTGTAGTGACCATAAAATCAAGGGAACAAAATACTTTGCAAACTTTTTAAGGTTTTTAAAAATGGATGTGCAAGCCATGATGAGCCACTGTAGGCAACAATAAATAATGTGAATAATAGAGTTGGAGTTGAATAAACACTTGTAAGATTTCATTTATCATATGTATACTACAGAAGCATGCTTCCATAGGTTTTTACCTATATTGTCACAGCTGAAGATGTAGGTAAGAACCTGTGAAGGCAAAACTATTTTTTACATTTTTGGTGGTTTCACTGTATTAAAGCTCCGAAGTTATTTAATAATAAGTAAGTTTTCAGCTTTACATATTTAAATGACTATTATTTGTGTGTAGCTACTTATGAACAAGTTCCAAATGCACCAATTGTTGTTACAGTGAGTTCTACGGTAGAACATGTTATTCTGCATGTGGTGTGTGAACTTGAAGGAGATTTAAGGGGAGAAGTAACGGACTATGTACTGAAAGTGTGGGGTCTTGCTGAATATTTGACATCACATACTGCCCTCTCTGACTATGAATACATACATCAGTGCATCAAGTTGGAAAAGGATGTACATCTAGCAATCCTACATGTAGATCAGCTGACCAGGCCCTTGGCAAGGACTGTGAGTTTTCATTTCATGTTTTCCAGTTGAAAATTACACCTTATAAGTAGAATTGTGACTATGCCAGTTTTATTTCTTCATATAAAATAATAAACTATTTAATTAAGTAAGCATTATAGAACTTAGGATTAAATTAAATATCCCAAACAAATGTGCAAATATTATGCACTCGGGTAACATGGGAAATGCTTATTTTCTAACTCTAGCTCTAATGATCATGACAAGTGACCACAACTACATCAGCATTCAGTGTAAGATATCTCAAACAGAATACAATGTTGGAACATTTTGGACATATTCATAGATTTCATGTTGGTATTGTTTTTCCCTTCAATAAGTTAGACTGCTCTAATGACAGTGAACTTTCATATATATGTAGATGCTGAATATGCCAAATCCAACTCTTTGTTGATCAACTCTGAACAATTGTTACATGATGTGCAACCATTGCAAATGTGCATACCTAAAGTGTCGCTCTCTCTTGTTCTTGTTTAGCAGTAGGATAAGCTTGGGTGAATTGGGACAAAAAATGAAAAATTCTAAATATTGATTCCATTTTTAGCACAACTTACATTTGTTCCATTTTATGGTATTACACAATCCCTTAGTAACACATTATAGTGCAATATGTTTTTTGAGGATGACAAGGAGAGTGTAGTGAGAATATTGTGGCAGCACTGAATGCCCCTATTTACCCTTATGAGTAAGGATGAATCGGGACAGGTTTCAAATAATATTATTTGTGATAATCAGGCCATTGTTTATTATTATTATTATTATTATTATTATTATTATTATTATTATTAACAAAATCATTAAATGTAATGGAGAGATGCAGCAAGAAGTTCATGCACAATTTATGACAAATGTGACCAATTTATGGCTATAATGTTGTTGCAAATTTTTGTGAAAATTGATCGTTTCTGCAAAAATCTTTATTTTTATGATA
Source organism: Deroplatys truncata (assembly GCA_030765065.1). Lineage (NCBI taxonomy): Eukaryota > Metazoa > Arthropoda > Insecta > Mantodea > Mantidae > Deroplatys > Deroplatys truncata. Next base: position 241,270,344 of record CM060975.1, on the reverse strand, counting down.
AAAACGAAAAAATGGCATTTTTAAAAAAATGTATTAATTTTGAAGATGTTGGGCTGTAAAGGAATGAGAATTGATTTGAAAATTAACCTGAAAATTTAATGTATTTATTATTCTATTTTATGACCTGCAGGAACATCCATGACAGCTGAATTATACATACTTATTTTAGAACATATTACATACATTTTCCTTAACGTGGTAATCTTCAAACTATGCATCTACCACATAGAAATCTTTTCTTTCCCTCGCCCACAACACACTTTTCGTGGTACCATTCCATTCCTTTCCCTTGGCACTGAATTCAGTTTTCCAGTTTTTATGATATGGGATCACTGTATTTCACAGAACAAAACCCACTCATTGTATCACTTTCTTACTCTACTTCCTCTGATTTGGATGACATTAATTCTGAAAGTGACTTTCTTGCTCGTTTGTTCTGCATCTTCCTTTCTGTTCCTTTTTTCTCTTCTTTTCAAGGCAAATATTTTCTGGGGAGGTTAAAACTTGTACTTATTGTTTCCTCTGGATAATTTCTGACCAATTTGCCTTTTTTGAAGATGGAAGTAGATCATGGAAAGACAGAGAACGTGATGGCAAGAATTCTGTCTCATTTTCAATGCCAGTCTTATAAGTTGACAGGACAGGGGATTGAGTACAGTAACGTCTTCTGAAACACACTCTGTAGCCAAGTAATGGGAGACCATGCATCCAGGTAGAAAATCATGTTCAGAGAAAACAGTTTCATCGAATGGATACACACCAGTTAACCTAAATCCACTCTCAGCATTGGCAGGTGTTGCTGCTTTCAACCAAGTAGTTTAATATCCTTCAAATAAAAGTTTGTTAATTTTCCTCTTACCTTGTGTGTCGCATACAAAATTATTACACTCATTACTGTAACAGGATTTAAGAGGCTTGAAGAAACATCTATCCAAAGGCTGGAGCCTATAGGTGATATGACCAGAAAAACAAATCATGTGGATATCGTTCTTCTTACAAAACTGTAATGCCTGCAGTCCCTTGTGGTAACTGTGCCCATCCAGAATCAACAGACATGCTCCACAGACACATTGAGTTTGAAAATGATGCAACCAGCTCAAAAAAAGCTTCATTTATTTAACCTGAGTCCATCATCGTCACTAGAGAGCCATTTGGAAAGTCATTGGTATATTCATTGCAATACGTTTTACGCTAAAATATCGTCATTGGGTAGGAAATTTACAGTGGCATTTGTGCAAGCAAGAATGGTAACAAGTTCATCTCATTGAACATAAGTCTGTGAGTAGACAGCTCAGCAGCCTTTCTCTGCAAATATTTTCTTAGTTAGTGTATTATTCATTTGACAGCCAGATTATGCACAATTGAGGAGCATTTTTGCAAAGTCGATAGATGCAGAAATCAAAATTTTATAGGAATCACATTTTTATTTTAAACACACAAGCATATACTTGAATAATGAATGAATGAATAAACTACATTTGTACATCTTTTTATACTCAATCCTTTTTTACAATATTTCACTTGTAAACCAACTTAACCTATGTACAAATTTTCTTGCCAGCTATGTTCTACCTATACTGCTCATTTTGCCTGGCACCCTGGCCTTATGGCTCAGCTGAGCAGCCCATGCTACCTTTAATCACCTATGATCTATCCTCTCCCTCCTCCATTTGCCCTTCTACCTTTTTTATCTCCCTTACGTTTCTAATCCATTTCTCCTTTATTACTTTAAAAACTTCCCCCTTAGTCTTATTTTTCCTTTCTTCTTTTCTTGTCAACATTTTAATTGCTACTATTTTTCCAATTGTTTTTTTTCCATTTTTCCTCCCATACGGTTTGTCTCCATTCTGCTAATTCTTTGCATTCTATTCATATATTGCTGTACACTTTCACTGTCTCTGCATAGTTCACAAATTCCATTTTTTCTACCTCTTAGCCCCCTCAGGTACATTGATCCTGTTCTCACCCATGCAAATGCTTCTTTTTCCGCTCTATTACAATAATCTACGTACCCTTCTCTTCCCCATTTCCTTTTTACTAACTTATAGAACCCTAGTAATTGCATATACTTTATAACAAAAGTTTTTGGCATGAAGCATTCTTTGTTCAGAGGCAATGAAAGTGAAACAGAAATTACTAATAAAAAACTTAACAACCAATTAGGTTAAATAAATATCATAATAATAAATATGATGTATAGTTCTTACAATTTATAAGTGCTTATCAATTGACCATTTCCTTTTATTTTTAAGTTTGTATAAACACTTTCCTAATGATCTACCTTCAGAATTTTCCTACATGCATTTATATTCTTTTTATGCCATTTTGGTTTGAGTAAGTTCCAGAGCAATCAAATAAAATATGCTTTGCATCCTCCTCCTTCAAATCAGACAAAGTGTCTGATTCACCTTCTTTCTGGAGCCCTTAAATTTCTGTACCGCTAGTCTCTAGCACAGTAAGATCAAGGCTGAAGTGTGTCCGAAGCAATGACGGAAATCTGTATCATAAAAGACAAGACTCTAGTCGCAGCTATATAATCTCTTCTTCTAAACTTACAATTATGTATATACCATTCTCTCGTAGAATAAATTGTAATGCTTACATAAAATTTAAGAAAGCATTTGTTTTTCAGTATTACAGTTTGTCTATCCATATGCTATAACTGATGATGTACCCTCTGTCAAAATCCAACTGTTTCTCCCAGCTCAAATATCCCCCATACCATTTATTTATAGTTGATGTCTAATGCATTATCATTATCACTGTCCTGATATATTAAACACTCTTTTGGAACCAACCCTTCAGGGAATTGTTTAATGTTGCAATACTTCAAAACGTTTTCCATAATCATCCCCTGCTTCCCAAATTCCATCTCCAGCTCTATCATAGTACATAAGTTTTCAGAATATAGGGGTAATTTTAACATAGTTTGCACCATGAAGCCAAGATTTTGTTCATTTCTTCCCATTGTTTCTCTTTTACCCATATCTATACTCCAAATATCCATCTTACATCTGTTACTGGTGCTATATGTAAGCATTTTCTTACCAAATTTGTAGTAGACCTTCCTTCTTTTGTTTTCCCCACTTACCTTGAATTGAATTAATTCCATTAATTACCTAATAGCGGTTGAAACTACGAAGCCCGGTATTTAAAGTATTTACAACATTGTAAGTCGCCATTGGGGTGTGTCATATCAATACAATTTGAGATCTCCTTGTGGTTTACTGGGAAAAATGTGAATCAGTTGGAGAATTTAAGGTCATGCTGGCATGTTGCCATGGTAGCTCAGTGGTTAGGACGGAGACCGGGAGATCCGTGGTTCAAATCCCGGCTATGGCATTGAATTTTTCAGTCTGATTCTACCTTTCCTATTCTTACAAAAGTTTATTTTCCTATCTACTTAATTTTAATCGAGATAAAACTTTTTGGAAATAACTGCACCACACATTTAGTTGCAGATACAGAGGGAACAGCGATAGTCAAAGTGTTTAAAAACTGGATGCTATACATTGGCCTTAAAATTCTACTCTTAGATGATCTACATTTTTGGTGAAGTACACGCTTTCATCTATTGCTTAACCTTACCAGTTATATAAGATTATACAAAATTCTTTCCGAATAAAGAGGACTTCACAGGCTATACCCAGAAAATTCAAGATATACATTTTATTTGTCGTGTGAGTATATTTAATATAGGGTAATTTAATTTTTTTTTTTGGAAAATCAAAATTTTCAAAAAGTGCCACATAAGGTTAGCTTGGTGTGAAGGGATTTTCTTGAAAATCTTTGTGTCGTATCCATGGAAGATGCTGAACTTTAAATGTAAAGTTTGGTATTTATCCACTTTTTGAGTTATGCGGTTCACACACACATACATGTATCTTTTTTATAAAAATGCTTTTTTTGGATTCAGGGGCCTCAAAACATGCATTTCTGGTGATATCTTTGTATCAAATTTTTTGATGGAATACAATACCTTTTCTACCTACTATGTATGTGGTAGAGAAAGTAAAAATGGACTACAGCTCAGATACAAATGGAGCTGGAGGATGTTGGTGGGGACTATGCACCAACACTCAAGACCATTTATTATTGGATTAATGAATTTAAACGTGACTGATAAGTACTACAGATGTATATGTTCTGGATCCCCAATTGAGGTTACATTCTGAAGAAATGGTGGCTAAAATTCAGGGCATCATGATAGAAGACTGCTGCATTCAGATTTATCAGATTGTTGAGATGGTAGGCATCTCATTTGATCAGGTACATCATATTCTGCATAAAGTTGTGCATAAAAAGAAAAAAAGCTGAGTATGCAATGGGTGCCACACTTGTTGACTCCAGACCAAAAACACTCAAGAAAGGACATATCAATGTCATGTTTGGAAAAAGTGCAGCATAATCCCAAGGACTTCTGGCATATTATGTGACTAGACAAAATCTGGATTCATCACACTCTGAGACTAAACTGCAGTCAAAACACTGGGTTGGTCAAGGTGAAAGTGCACTGAAGACAGTTTTGTCAGCAGGAAAAGTGATGGCTACAACATTTTGGGATTCCCAGGGAATCATGATTGACTATTTGGTGAAGGGTAAAACATGACTGACTGCTATTATACAACCTTACTGGACCGTCTGCATAGTGAACTGAAGCAGAAGCAGCCAAGATTATCATGCAGAAAGGTGCTGCTTCACCAGCATAATGCGTCAGCTCACACATCAGTCATTGCAATGGCAAAAGTGCACAAAGTGGGCTTCGAATTAGTTCCCCACCCACCCTACTCTCCAGATTTTGTATCATCTGACATTTTTCTGTTTCCCCAACCTCAAAACTTGGTTTGAAGGAAAGAAATTTTTATCTAATGAGGTTATTTGTGCTACAAATGAGTACTATGCACAGTTAGATGGAATTTTTTTTCTGAGGGAATCTCAAGATTTATGTTCAGAAATAAAATTTTGGTTTTGCAAAAAAATGATATTTTTTGGCATTCCCTTATTGAATTTAAGCCCATTTAACAGCTTTGTTAAACAACTCATACTCTAAACTTTCATACCAGCTTTGAAGGAATTCTGACAATAACCAATATCTATACTCACTGTTTTGTTTCTTTTGATGTCGTTGAGTACTCCAGCATTTGTAAATGTCCTGTGTAATCCTTGAATATAATTACATCCCCCTCTTAAAGATGGTATTTTCCCAAGCCCTTCTTGGCTTTGAAACAAACCTCTAAATAAATTTGTCCTCTCTACTGCTTTAATATTTCTGCCACTCATTTGAAATTTTTAAAATCGTCTTATATTTCACACACTAAGTGGGTCCTACTTGATTCTTTTCTTATTTTAATTTAAATTGCCCTGTCCAAATACGAATTTTTCCCTGTCAACTTATAACATATTTTTAATTGCTTCCTTCAGATTTAACATCTTAATCTTATCTCCATATTGGCTAATTTCCCTCCCAACATATAACTGCTTCTTTAACCAACATTCTCATCTCCTTGCTGGCCTTATCAAACTAGTACTGTGACCTTTATCTGGTATTCGTTATTATTTTCCCTACAGTCCATTTTAATGTAAATAAATAGTTTTTAACAGATTATTTCATTTCTTAAACCCATTGTCCGTATTCCACATAAACCTGTTTTATATTTTCCTGAATTTAATAGCATTTTAAGATTATCTTTTAATTCATCTTTCCATTTATATCTCATGATATAATGTGTTGCAATATGCTCGCAATCCTGATCACTTATAATGATTAACAGCAATCCATGTGGTGTTGACACTATGTTGGAGTGCATAGAAATGCTCTTCCAAACACCTTTTCACACCATCAGCACTCTTGCAGCTGCCAACTGCTGACCTGCGCACGATAAGCTTCTTTTCTTTTGTGGTGATGCCAATGTTACCTCCCCTCCTTTACCTTGATGACTACACTGCTGGTCATATTCTGACTTGTGCTGGTGGATGTTTCTCCCTTTGGATCTTTGGTTTTCTTCCTGGGTGCTGTCTCCTCCCGAGATTGCTGACACATATCCTCCTCTCTTCTTATCATGTCCCTTAATTTGTTGATACTTCCATTATATTTTGTTTATGGCCTTCAATCTATAACTGCTAATTGCAAATAAAGTTTTCTTACAGCATGCCTAGCTTGTTTCATTCTCTGAACTAGTTGACTTTTCAGGGCATATTGTTTCTGTGATAAATCTTTATTTGTATAAATATTGGTTTCCTTCAGTTGTTTTGCTTTCGTTAGCACCTCGTACACCATGTCCATTGAAACAAACCTAATAACTGTTGACCTCTTGTTGACTGTTCTTCCAACCAGCAGGCTTCTACTGTATCCCATCTCCTCACTTTCATTCCCAACTTTCCCATTGAAATTTGCACTATCTCTTCGCTGGACCAAATCCTGCTTCTTTCTTCAACTCCAGAAAATTCCAGCATTTGATCTCTGTTTGCATTCTTCTATTTCCTTGCCAATTAGGATCATGTCTTACTTGAGTTCTTCTTTATCCTTACCAAGCATCACTACTGTCTTGTTATTTAAGCCTTTCTTCTAGCCTTCCAGTTTATTGAACATCTTGTCCCAAGCTTCTTGAGATTCCATTCATTTCATCACCTATCATCAATAGTACGGCTATAATAATAGAACTGTCAGATGATTATCAAGTATGCTATGTCATCTAGTTTACTTTGTCATCCTAATTCCTTTCTATACTTAAAAATGAACAGATTCTTGCACAGTAATATTTCTTTATGTACTCCAATCTCCACTTATATCCCATTTTCTCTCACTATAGAAGCATCCTCCAAACATACCTTTCTGACTACTAGCTTTTCTCTTTTCTCTACTGTAACCTTTTTATGTATCCAACAACATGTAAAAGGTATTATGGATGAAAATAAGTTGAAGTTGAAAATCTTTTCCAATCCTTTCAGTTACACAAAAAGTATGTGTGTGCGAGAGAGAGAGAGAGAGAGAGAGAGAGAGAGAGAGAGAGAGAGAGATGGAGAGAGAGAGGGGGGGCAAGTTTCTGCTTCTCCTTATAAAACAGTTCTATGATACTCAGCCATCCATGTTTATAACCCAGATATTTTACATTCTTTAATTGTAATGCATGTTGCAATTGAATATATGGTAATAATTATTTATCCATTTATCATAATAAACGTTGCAACACCAAGGAAACAGGGAGCAGCAGCCAGTGCATTTTGGTCAGTACCTAATCACATTCTCTTAGGGTCATATGTATTTATTTAAATTCAGTAGAATATTTATGACGAGCATCAGAATAAGCTGGGTTTATTAGGCTTTAGCAAATGTTTTGTATTTATAATACTTTATAATTTCTGCAGGCACAGGATGATAAAAGGGATGGATCATTAATACTGGAGGACCTCTTGCCAAATGAGCCAGTTCATCCTATCTCCTATGATGCATTGATCATCCTATTAGGTAAGTTAATGTGCTGCAAAATTGCAGAATATACTTTTTTAAAATAGTCTGTTGAGTAATCCTGTGTCAAAATAAATATGAATTCAAACTACATCAGTTTATTTGATTTATTTATTTCTACTACTTGGAGCACCTGTTAGTGGTGGTTTGTCCATGTGTATTTATGAAATAGCGAATGAACTGCCAAGCTTGCAGAGTTGAAGCTATAGGAACTAGAAGAAAGTTAATATTTCATTCATTTAGCTGCAGATTAAAATTATATGAATTTATGGCCTTGTCAAGCAAAGATAAAGTACAAAAGAAGTATTTATACAATACATTAAATCCTACCTAAAGTAGTTTCACTTAAGTTTAAAGGATTTGAAAAAAAAAACATGTGACAAGAGAGCACCTAATTGGCTAGTGGGCAAACAACAACTTTTCCTGCTTAGCATGTCCTCTCTTCTCTACATAAAACAGTTCACTTTAGATCGTAACATTTTGTGGGTATTCTTACACAGAGAAATTTAAAGAAAACATTATTGAAGAGTTCAATTTATGAATCAAAATGTGTTTGTTCAGATTCACCTATAGCTAATTGAATCGTTATAGCAGAGAGTTTAAGAGGCTATTGGCAGGCGCTGTAGTTCGTTTCTGGTTTCTGGATAAGCCGCCACTGTACTCCTTGCCATGTGTTGTGAAAATATCACTTTCGAGAGTGTCATGGTTGAGAATCCTCTGCCACTGCAGAAAATGGAAAGAAGACAATACCCTCCTTTAATTGACAATGAATAGGGTTGGCTGTTGTTCAGCAATAATTGAACTTCTTTGTTAGTGATGCAGAATTGTTGTTTGGGTCGCGTTTGTTTTGTGTTGTGCTTTTTAACCTATAGTACTAATAATTTTCTTAACTCTTTGACTCGTAAAAGGTTAAAGCAAAATTGATATACTGATATTAGTCATTAAATTAATGATTTCTAAAAGTTGAAGTTAAGAACAGTTTAATCCAATATCTTTAATCACAGATGTCGAACTGTTCAGGTACCACTTTTATTTGTTTACTCTTAGTAGACAACAATGTAAGTAGAAGTTTAGGATGTAAGGCAAAATATAGGAATAAGACATAATATGTTTAAAAGCTAATGATCCTCAAGCTGCACAGCTGTACTTGCACTCTGTCAAGCAATTTCCTCTCCTGGGTACTTAGATCCCGTCATTCTCCATGCGGTGCTGCCATGCGCTCAGCGGAGTGCTACATTAAAGTTTGTTTACTTCTACTTTAAACTTACAGTGAAAAAGGTATATATACAATCCTACTTTAACAAGCTATTGCAAAGAAAATGTATGTACAAAGTTTGTCCTTAAGCTAATGTGTACAAGTTCTAATATAATAATTTCTGTTTGGTTGAAACTGGTATACATTAATGTAGTTTATGGAGAGTGGCCCTTAAAAGTCTGGCTGGCTGAATTGTGTACAAGTGTGCAGTAGAATTTTACAAAATGTTTAGTTAATTGGGCATGATTTTTTTTTTTTTTAAATTTATGGATGCTCTTTAACTGCTATGTTCCTTAGCATCTCATTCTATGTTGGGCATGAAAGGACTGGAACGTTTGCTCAGAGGCCTCTTTATCAGGCTTGAGGTTCTTTTACATGCCCTAAATCTATGACACGTGACCACCGGCTTTACTTCCCTTCCGAAGGAAGTCATGCTAAGGATTTTTACGCCCCAAAAAACCCATCGCCCTCTGCCAGGTTTGAACCCGCAACCTCGGGAACTAGAGGCTGGCATGGTACCCCTACTCCACGGAGAAGGACAATTGAGCAATGAGAACTCTATCTTCACTGCTGGGCATTGTAACGGGTAAGATTCCTTATCATGAATAATTTTAATGCAAGTATTTCTTTTCCAACTTAAAACTCATTTTTAAATAATTTCCCTTTACATTTATATTTTTATTTATAATTCACGCCGATTTATCGAATCAAATATACATTCATAACTATGGTTATTACATTCTGACTACTATGGAATAATACTGTTTGGATACTGGTCTACACAGTCTGAATGCAAGTGAGATTCTAATTGTTCTTACTATGAGAAGACTGTTACTTTCTGCCCCTTGGCAATAACTTCTTTTTCTTAATATTTCTTTGTAAAAAATAGCAAGTTTGTTTATTCCATGGTCATATAAAATAATTGATAAAAATTTTACTTATTTACAAATTTGGTTAAAGTTAGCCATGATATATTTTAAATTACTGTTATATTAATAAATGAATTTAACTTCTGAAAATAAATATATATAGCATAAACATTATAACAAATAAATTCCACATCATTAAGCTCATATGTACAAGCTCTTACAAGTACCTCAAGCTCGTATGTACAAGTCAGATATAGTGTTCAATAAATATTTCCATTTCAGATGTAAGGAAAATTTGTTGGCACATATTTTGAAATCTGGTTGCAACTATTGCAAAAGTAGAGGCAGTTTAAGAGAAGAGCCTCCTAAAAGTGTAAATCATTGAATGTAGGGTGTTAAGAAAATTTGTCAACATATTTCAGATTTTTTTTTTTTTTTTTAATTTGGAGATCCTCTAAAAATGTATACTTTATCGTTATTTCCTCAAAATCCACAATAATAAATTTTAGCAATTCTATCACATTTCTGCCACAGAATGAATGCATTGGACATTGAAATCTCTCTCTCTCCCTTTGTCCCTCCTCCCTTTCTCCTTCCTTCTCCCTCTCTCTCATTATTTAGCAGATCATGTTCAATTGTTTTCAGAAACCCTTGAGAGGGAAATGGAACGAGTACAGTCATCAGGAAATTATCAGACGAAAGGTGTTGTTCAAGCAGTAAAAGCCATATGTGCCCTCATGGGTAATGTGGAAACACAGGACATTACAGAAGCTGTGGAAAGCTTTCAGAGTGCATGTTTCCAGCTAAATCCATCTTCATCCAAACTGGTAAGCTTTAGACAAAGAGTATCAATGCTATTGCAAAGCCTTTACAGAATCATCCATTATGTTTTGAATTGAGAGTTCATTACCATCATAGTATCTTTAAAAAGTACAAAAGTGGTTATTTTGGTTTTCTACCAACGGAAAATATATGAGCTTTTAATTGGATCTATAGACTTAGTTTTAATCTGAAAATGCAAGATATAATTAAAATGTTGGTTTAATTGTAATACGTAATTGTTTTATTTAACACGTGTTATGATTACTTTACAGGCATTCTTAAAATCTAAAACAGTAGAATTAGTGGACTATGATTCTGAGGTCAGGTATATGTTTCATAAAGCTTACAAATTACAATTAACAAACTGTGAATTCATAGTTATATGACCTATTTTTCATAAAGCAAATGTTGGTACCTGAGATTTAGATACATTTGTGTAAAACTTCATAGCAAGTCAATTGATAGCTCATGCAACACAGAAGCCATCTTTTGCAAATGAACAGAATTGGTAGAAGAATGTTCTGATATATGTAGGACATGAGCATTAACCTAAAAGAGGCTACAGATATTATGAGCAGAACACAGCAGACAGGATTGTAACATGTAAAAAAACTCAAGATTCTCATGAAAAGTTTTCTTTAAATTTTGATTGATTGTAATGTACATATGTTTAATAGTTTTAAACTCTTTGGCTGAGCAAATCAGCAGTATAAATTATGGCAGAAATGTTCTTGACTTCAGAATGTCTGAAAAATATAGAAGGCCTTAAAGTAGTGTTTTCTGTATGTTTAGCTTCCAATTTAAAGAGACTGTTTGATAAGAAATGAATTCCCAACAAAAAACTCATTGATAGCCAAATAATCATAGGATGCTCCATAGATAAAGCCAGGAATCTCTTTGAGGTGAGAGTTAATTATGATAATTGCTTTGTTCAAATCAGCCTGTGATTTAGTTCTTATGAACTCATTTTAAATAAATTATTTGAGACATAAACTCAGATGATAACAGAATTAATTTACCACAGACTTTACACCTTGAATTGTAAAAACTCACAATGAGATAAAATCACAATCACTGCTAGGTGCTAACTGTGATCTTGTCAGTGTGTTCACAATATTATAAAGATCAGTCTTTGAAAATTCTTCTGATAATTATAATTGTTCTATCACACTGGCTGTGTATGGCCACTAAGTTGGAAAGTTGAATCAGAGTTCAGCTCTCCATGCCAATGCTCTTACCACTTGGACTACCATAATGAACTACTTGTAGGAGCATTAAATTGTCTCATCTGATTGAAGATGATTCTGTGTCTTCACTCATTAACCTCTTTATCTGTCTATGTTGAATATCCAGAAACTAAGAGGTCTGAAGTACCATGTTTTGAGTGTACAAATGTGAATACAAAATGAATTGGACTGATTTTAATACTCATTTTCAGCCATTTTGATGATGATGATGATGACGACGACTTGTGGATTCTGCTCTACCATTATGCAAAGCTTCATTTAAGTGAGGCAGCTAGTCTGGTTGTGACCATTGATAGAAGCGGATCTTAGGTCTGAGTCTAGTCAGAATTATACTGAGTACTAAAATGAAATGAACATATTATCATCAAACTCCTCACAAAACTTGGAAAATCTGTCACAGAAACTTACAATTGCCTATTGCCTTACAATTTCTACTGTCCATTCCAAACCAGAGTGCCTTTCACTGAAAACAAACTCTTTGTATTATCCGCACGAAAGTAGTTTGCAATCCCCGCCCATAATGGCTGCTTGTTCCCCTCTCTCATGCTCGTTGAACACTATTTAATCTATAAAAAGGTGCCCTGCGTGAGAATCATAGTTCAAAATGCAACCTGAGGTAACAATCAATTTTATAATTCATTGCAGCAATGAACATTTTACTTATGTTAATCACAATCCTCGGGCAAAGTGCAACACTCAAATCCGAATCCTCCAAAGATGACTCAGCTGTCATATCAGAATCAGAACTACTCTCCAAAATAATGACAAGCTTATCCACAATTCCACAGCACTGTCACACTTAATACAAGTTCCCACATTTTATCCTCTTCTATGTTGTATTATGTCTGTTTATATTCCCTACTTGCTTTCGTTACACTTCTCACTGAAACACCTGTAAAATCCAATATTAGTTTCACAATATGCAATAATGCAAGTGTCAGGTATTTTTCTAATAGCGAGTTGAATATATGAAGTATTGTTTGTTTTTCACCACTTTTTAACTGTTTCCCGCTTCTATGTTTGAACAGTTTATTCGCACTACATGCACCTTCCTCTGCTGTGTGAGCTCTAATACCAACTGACTAAATCACAAGATTTGACCTGAGCTGAGCATATGTGTGTTAGTGTATTATGAATGACTGTTGGTTTATCATATATCCTGTCTTATGCAAAGTGTTTATTCGGTACTCGGATAGCAACTCTGGGAATTCATTGCTGCATTTCTTGTATATATAAGAGTGGCAGTCATACATATGGTTGGTATTAACAAGCAAGATGCTCTCGGCATTAGAGCAATAGCAGGCGAAAATCATATTTTGTAATCTCTTAACAGCTAGTATATATCAATTACCTTTAACGATGAGTTCTTATGATAACCACAATAAAATGTGCAGTTCTATACCTTTCCTGCTCTAATATTTCATAATACAATACATGTATTAAGGAACTATTTACGTTGGCGTAAGAGTATATTCTTGGGTTCGTGACAAGCCGAAGCATGTGCTTCTGTTTACATCAGAGGGAACTCTGGTTTGGAATGGATAGTGCGACGGAATGTGCTTACGTAATATGTTTTTACGTAAATTATTAGAACTTGAAGATCTTATGTTGTGTTGCTTTTGTTTTGTTTGGTTACATAATTTTAACTGCCCCACGTATGGGAGCCAATTTGGTGCGGTATTTACTTATAATGTTTGTTTACATCAGTGTTGAAGCCATCTTGTGACGTCATTCATTTGTTCGGTTCGTAGCTCCATCTAGTGTTAGCAATTTGTGGTAGTATTAGTGTTTGAAAGAATTTTAAGTTTTGTTTACTGTCCTCCGGCTAGCTATTATTTCAGTCGAACATATCTCTTGATCAGGGTTGTGTAAACGGAAAGGAATCTTTTATCCAAATATAACACTGATGAAGAAATTTGTTTTACACATTTATTGTCGAACACGTTAACTATCACATTTATACATTGATCTTAACACTCGCCAAACTGAAACTGTTATAACAACTTCTTACTGATAACTTTTAATCCACGTACTTCAACTTTTTGTATAATTAACTTTATAATACTTTAGATTTTCGTAACTTGTGAATCTATAGCCGACGTATCTCATACAAATATTTTGACGAACTGACGAACTGAAGACGACGTGTAGTGCACAAAGAATTTTGATGAACTGAGCGACTGACTGACTTTACCTCTAACCTAGCTTCTATTTATACTCCTGCATCCAGATACGCCTAAAGATTATAAATGAATTACTATTGGCTAATAAAACACGCCAACATTAGCGTCTATTTTAATATCCAATGAAAATTATGAATACATATGCTTTAGGGAGAAAATATTCCAGAAGGTTCTAAACGGAAAAACGCGCCAACATTACGTAACTTCCTTGTTTCAATAATGATAAACAGCTCACCCCCCCTCGCTGCATTATTGCGCTATTATTGACAGTTTCAGTAAGGCCATATAAACTTATTTCCCAATAATAATTACAATTAATAAACATCTGAAATCAATGTCACATAAAAATGCATATTCATATTACAATCATTATTTACATTTAAGTAATTTGTGATACAAATTACTGCATCAACATTAGTTGCCTTAAAAAATGTCTATCTTGTATGCAAGTTTTTGAGTGATTTAAGGTGGTTAGGGAAGACATTGGTGATGATACAAAATTGGGCTGTCATTTCACTGTAAAAATGCAGAGAATGTGGAGAAGATTGCTAGAATTGTGGAGGAGACTGCCAACTGAGTATTCAAGCAGTTTCTGAAATTGCAAATGAGTTGCTGAGCTGACACTTGAAAATATACTGATTTCTTCCAAAAAGTGATTATGTGATGAAACTTAGATTTTTCAAGACTAAATGGCAATCCATGAATTGGAAGAGTCCCCAAGGAAGAAGAAAGCTCACATGAGCAAGTTTAAATTCAAAGCAGTGTTGATTTTTTTTTTTTTTTTTTTTTTTTAATATCCGGGGGGGATAACTATTAAAAACAGAAGCACTATAAACATTGGAGTTTTCTTCATGTTGAATTAAGAATGAGTCACGCTATTTTTGCACAGCACCTTCACTTACTAAGTTAAAACTGGAGAGCATTCATCCTCATCATCAGCAGTTTGGTGACTGAAGCAGGTTTCTGTTTCCTTCCTCTTCCTCCTCTCCTGGCTGGGTTGAATCCTGCTGTCATCTACTGGTGGAGTGACAAAGCTCTAACAACCTATTCATTGGCAGGATTTCAAAATTAACAATATTTTCTTCATTCTTGTCAATGAATATTTTCTCCAAATAGTCAGTTCTAGCAATGAGGAAACTGGTTTTAACAATTTTATGATTTGACCAATGTTGTGGAACTCAAACCAAAAGTGGTGTGATAGCAGATTTGCGTGTTTATTTCTGTTTTATATTTCTCTGGTGTTCTTTCAATCTAATGTTCAAATTTCTCTTGGTTTTGCCTATGTAGAATTTTTCACAGTTGATCTGGTCGATTCCTGATTTGAGTGTATCTGATTGTGTTTTCCAGTAGTTTGTTCAGTAAATTGTTCAGGCCATATCTGTTTTGAGGAGCTAATCGGATGCCAAACTTATTGAATATTTTCTCAAATTTTCTGAGCATTCATGGATGATAAGTGAACTTTTTATATTTCCAGTTGCTGTCACTGATTGTCTCAAATGTAGTAGTTTTTTGGGTTTATTTCTTTGAGTTTACTTCTCTGTTTGAACATCTTAACTATTGAACCTGGTTTGAAGCCATTTGTCACTGCAATTTCAAGTATGCATTGGCATTCTTTTGAATATTCTTCTCTGCTTAGAGTGACATTGTTTAACCTATGGATTAAACTTTGAACTTGCAGCTCATGTGAGATTGGATTGCGTTAATTCTTTTTAATGTAATTATCTACATGCGTTGATTTTTTCTGGATTCCAAATGTAAATTTCTCTTGATTTTTGATTATTTTGAGGTCCAAAAAGGGTAAGTTGAAATTTATACATACATCCTGCAAATTTAGTAGTTTCAGAGCATCTTTGTGTTTATCTGCTATGATTGCAAGGATATCATCTACATATCTGAACCAAAATTTGAAAATGTAGGGAAAGGCTTTAACTATATATGCTTCTATGTGGCTTATGTATAAATCATTAGGATGGGCAACAGAGGGTTCCCATAGCTAGACCTTGTGCTTGTAGAACGTGTTGTTGAATGTAAAATAGTTTTGTTGGATGCATAATTCTATCAAGCTTATAATTTTATCTAATTCTGCAGTACTTATTGTTAACTACTCTTGCCATCTTCTAAGAAGTGTGGAAAGCTTTTCTATTGGAACTTGCATCAATTATTCAAATAATTTATAAAGCTATATCGCTGACATAGAAATGGCTATCATAATGGAAAATCAGTCATACTTGCTAGACTAGCACTGGTGACCTTTTTCCCCCTCCTCAAAATCAAATGGGTGCTCAAAGGAATCATACTAGTCCATGGAAACAATGAAAACAAAAATGACAACTTTTGAACTGAATAACACAAGATTGCTGCAGCAAGATTGCTTCCAACAGTGGAAAATTTACATGTAGTGGTGTGGGGGATGGGGGAAGGGACTACATTGAAGGGGATAACATTTCAACTGTCTAATTTTTTTTAAAGAAAGGATTAGAGCATGTGTCTGGTTTCCATATTGCAACACCTTGTATAATCTAAACCATAATGCATTTTTGAGTTGTTAAAACATATTTGCAAAAATTCTAAATTCTATAAATACTTGTGGACTTCTGCTTATATAGTAAGCTTTATGAAATGAAAATAGAAATTTGTTTGTAGAAATGCACTATGATTTGTAATTACCATCACACCACAGAGACAGGCTTTTTTCCAACTTTTGGTGTCTTTATAAATACAGTAGAATTTCGTTAGTACATTTTTGCAGGGACATCATAAATGGGAAAACCTATTAACAAAAAATACTACACACACACATTGCTTCACTATGCCCATTGCCTTCATTGCTTCTGACACTGTAGAGCTCAGCATTTGGCTCATCATCACTTCCATCCCATACTAATGCTTCTTCTGTCCCAGTATTTTATCTGTCATCAGTTTCACATACTGAATTTCATTGTCAGTGTTTGCATATGTTACAAAAGAAACGCTGTCTGTATTTGGCACCATTCTTCATACTTGCAAAACTTATCTTCTAGCATAACTTGATTGCTAAGAACTCAACAAAAGCCAGCTTTATTAAAGCAGTTCCGATTTGTATATTTTATCACAGAATCCCGGACAGTCTTAATGAAATGCATGGCACCTAAGATGATGATTTTTCTCGTCAATTCCAGTGCAGCAACTTTCTCTGTACCAACCTCTTATGATACATGTGCTCATTGCACCATATTATACCTTGATATAAACCTTACTCGTGCAGTTTGCTGGTAGGAAAATGATCTTTAGTTTCTTAAATTTGAAACTGCTGGTGGATGAGCGGCTTACTAATCAATGATGAGTGCAGTTTTCCTGTTTCTTATGCCCAGTATTGCATCCCATGCGCCTAAGAAATTTTCAAATACCTCAGAAGTTATCCAGGCTTTTATGTTAGAAGTGTACTTAGATGGAAAAGATTGCCATTCTTGAAGCATCGTAGATTGTGTGCTTTTCCAATAACCAGCGGTATTAATTTCTCCATTCCACTTTCGTTACAGCACAACAGAACTGTAAGCCTCTCCTTGTTAAGTTTCTACCATAACACAGTGTCCTTAAAATTCAGGATTTTATGTGGAAAAATAGTCTCATTTTATCTGCATTATAAACATCGTCAGGGCTACATTTTTTTCAAAATTTAAGGAGTATTATATTTTTCCTTGTGCGTATATTTTCGCTCAGTGTAGCGTCATTTTCTAGGACAGCAGCCTCATCTCACACACATCTGTAAACTAAATTGTGTCGATTCTTGAATTTTTAATCCAGCTATTGGACACTTTAAAATCATCTAGTCCCATCTTCTGTGCTAAATGAGTCCCATCTTCTGTGTCAAATACGTCACGTGAGCTCAAACCAATGTACCATCTATTGGCACGTATGAAGCTCATGTTTGTGTAAACCACTTTAGTACAACACGCTCTGTGAAGATGATGTCATCCTGAACAAACAGCATCTTATCAAATGCAAAGGCCTTAAAAGTGATAGCTTACAGACTTTATATTGGGAAACCAGAGGGAAAATGATGCAGATCAATTAATCCCCAGTGCCATTAGTGAACAACAACTTTAGTACAACATCTTGTAATTATGGAAACTGACCCTTGTGATTATGTTTTCTTTTAGCATTTTTTCCTTGTTCAGAATCACTTTCAATCGGTTTACATTGTCTGACAATCATATTTAAGGTTGACGGAGGAGTGTTTAAGTTCCACACTAAATCCACGCTTTTCTTATTTAGATTATAATCTACTTCTTGAAAGATTTTCACTTTTTCACTATTTGTTATTTGTTGCACTTTGTCTCCATTGTAAATGTAAATAGTACAAAGTTAAAGTATGGTGTACGTATGTTTAGTCAACACTAGCAACTATCGTCGGCATTTACCATATCAAGCTAAGTATTTATTCAACCCACACAAATTGTGTTACACAGATGCATGCACGCCATTGGCTGCAGTCATCATGCCAATTAAAGCATTCTTTATCCCACCCACACAAACCACATCATACAGTTGCTTGCATGCATGCCATTGGCTTCCGGTCCCCACATCAACTGGTCTGACTAAGGATTAACCACAATAGTGAATGAGGATGTCAAATTTTGGACGTAGTAAGTGGGAGCAGGAAAACATGCTAAACATACTTTTTATACCATTTGGGACCTGGACTTTTATAATTCAATGTCATATATGGGAAAACGTGTTACAGAAGAACATACTAATGAGATTCCAGGTGGGAAACTTAAACAGAAACCTATCACAATTAGGCCACAGTCACACCAGCTTACAGTATTCTAATACAGAGTAGAATCAGTATACCATTAAGAGTGCCTTTTGTATGGAGTTGATATTAAATGGTAATAAGATTTTATTATATAATTATATGACAGTGTAATTCATGCCTGAATAAATTTTGTAAAGATGTAAGCTCGATGTTGGAACAAGTTATTGCTCTGAAGTGAGATATCTTTTATTTTCTGTTTTTTAGGATAACACATTTCCAGAAATAGTGAGTGAAGATGGTGACTATTCTGTAGTACGCCTGCGGAATCCAGCAACAGAAATAATAGTCAATCACTGTGATAGAATACGTGATGCTGTACAAACATTGATTGAGACTTATTGTCATGCATTTAGAGTTGACTTTCAGTTGAATTCTCGAGCTGAACTTCCCACAAGTAAGAAACTGTGTATACGTTTATGTAATAGATTATCATATAAGGGTTAAAAATAGGGTTTTTCTTTGTGCTTAGGAATATAATAGAGCAAAATAAAACCACTTTTAACACGTGTGGCATATATTATTTTTTAGACAGCGCTCGAATTTGTAAAATATCAATATTATATTCATTTCTTAAACTAAGAGAAATCACATTTAAAATGAGATTCTTCAAACAAGAGAAATTATGTTAAAAAAGCGAGATGTCAGATGTTTTGATGTTTTGTTGATTTGCTAGCAGTCATTTTCAGTTAAATTATTTTCAACATGTTTGCATGCCAGGTAATGAAGCGATTGAATGTTATATCATATTGCTTCCTGGATTTTTTGGGTAAGTACATCTAGTTGACTAATTTTGAAGATTTAGAAGCTAGCAACAGTCTTGTGTCATAATTTAAAATAAAGAGAGTTGAAGGTTGTTACACTACATCACTAAAATGTTCTTACTTTTAGTGTTATTCTTTCTGCTGCTTTGTAATCTCACTTCCATTTCAGTTTCTTCTCAGTTCATAATTTCTGCCATTTAATCTTTCTGTAGGCTATACTACATAAAAGGCTGCCAATATAACATAAACTATACAACGAATTGCGATAAATTGAAGTATGACTATTTATATTGTGAACAGATAATGCGAGTGCCATGAGAAATCATGTTAAAAGACATAATGAAAAGTAAAACCTAATCAAATCAAGTCAAATTATTGAACATGTTCAAATACAAAAAGTAATTGCCATGTGTTTGGACTTGAAACCAAAGTTAGTCACAATAAGTTAAAGCTTTTAGCTTTCCTGTTAGAAGTTTTACTTTTAGGCAATGCTGCCATAAAAACATGTTTTTAAATAATATTGAGTACCCAGGAATAAAGTGCAACTTAAGTTTTTAAGATAAATAGTTTATAGTGTGCTGTATTACAGTGCTGCCAAGACATAATTTATCCATCTGGGTAGAAAAGAAAAGGAATAATCACTTTTTTGTGCGTATAGCTGTTTTATACAGTTAAACTTGGGGATGCCAGTTTTAATTTTACAACACAATCAACTTAATGAAGCCTTAATGCAGATTTGGTTTAAATGGCAACTTTATAATCCCATTTTAAGCAATTTAAAGTAGAAGCTAAATCATCTTAATTTGTTTTTAACTTGAGAATCTTGAATTATTCAGGTAATGGTTCTAATTTGTTTTTCAGTGGAAGTTTGTCAATTCTTTTCACCATTTTAGTTAAGAAAACTGGGTAGAAAACAAAATGTTAAAAGATATTTATTCTTATAGAATAGACTGAATTAATAGAATTTTTTTCAAAAGAATTAATTTAATAAACTGAATTTTACCTCCACTGATAGTGCAAAAATCTTGGAACTGAGCAAATTGGAGTTATAAGGTTTGCCAAAGAAGTCAATTTTATATCGCTTGACTGAAGAATCTTAATGTGACCTGAACTGGAAAATACTGCCCATAACCATTAATTTAAATGTAATAAAAAGTTTAAACAGCATATGAGGAACCTGTGAAATGGTTTAACTATATGCAAAAATGTGACAGTTTTTCATTACATCCCCATTAATATTTATACAGCAGCACATGATAAGCTTGTATTATTCGTGTATTTATTTCACACATTCTTTGAGAAATGTTTGTAAACAAACTTTACTTCTCTGCCTTATATCTAGTAGGTAGAGGAAGTATTGTCCACAAAAAAAATTTGGTACCAAGATTTCACCAGAAACACATGTTTTGAGATCCCCTGAATCCAAACAAACAAAAAACAAAACAGAAAAAAAAGCTTTGTTAGAAGGTCTGTGTTTATGTGAACAGCATAACTCAAAAAAATACATTGGATAAACACCAAACTTGGAATTTCACAGATGTGACATGATTTTCAAGAGAATCCCTCCACCCCAAACTATGGCTTGAGCAATTTTAGAAATTTTCTCAAAAATGGTTCTAACAATTTTAATCAAAACACTATATTATTTAATATATTTACATGACAAATAAAATGTATATCTTGAATTTTCTGGGAATACTCTATAAAGTCTTCTTCATTCTGAAGGAATTTTGTATTACTGGTAAGCATAAGAGATAGGCAAAAATGTACTAAACAAGAAATTATTATTATTATTATTATTATTATTATTATTATTATTATTATTATTATTATTATTATTATTATTATTATTATCATCATCATCATCATCATCATTATTATTATCATTAAAGATTAAAAACAGAAGCGTTATTAACAGTGAAGTATTCATCATAATTTAGATTGAGTCACACTTTTTTACACTCACCTTCACTAATTAAAGTTACATAAAACAGAAACGTTTTCGAGGGCATTCCTCCTCATCGTCAGCGACTGGGTAACTAAGGGTCGCTTTCTCCTTTAATTAGTGAAGGTGAGTGTAAAAAAGTGTGACTCAATCTAAATTATTATTATCATTATTATTATCATCATTATTATTATTATTATTATTATTATTATTATTATTATTATTATTATTATTATTATATATTCTTTATTGTCACTTCAATTATACTTCGACTACTTTAATTACAGAACATGATTGTGGTTCATTAAGAAGTAGCTGAAAATACATAATTTGGTCATTTGAGTCAATTTTTTGTAATACTTGTATCAGACGGTGATGTGATCTTTTTGAATTTGTAAAAAGTTGACGGGTTATATGGGAATTTCCTGAATGTTTGGTATTCTTCTTTGAAACTAGTGTGCTGATGTCTTTTATTCTATTCTTAGATTTTGCTTTGTTTAATTAGCTATTTTTTCTAAATCTATTTTTCCGTTTCGTGTGGCTATGTTTATTAGTGTTCAGTTCAAGTTCATATTTTTCTCTGTTCATGGGAATATTTACCAACCTGTGTACTAAGCTGTTTAGTACTGCATGTTTATATAGAAATGTAAAGCAACTGTTGCTATTGATCGATTTTCTATTGTTGCCAAGGGTTACATTGCTTTTATACCTAATGACTTTCAGATGAAAAAACAGAATTTGACTTTTACTCTTCTTCTCCATCGTGAATTTTATTGATGTCTCTTGCAAGTTCAGTTGTTTTACTGCAACTTCCATGTGTTACCCTGGGATTATTGTACATCAACGTAATGGTAGGTACCATACTTTGAAAAGTCAATGGGAAAGCTTTTGTTATTCTGATTTCAAATACACTCATGAAGAGATCTGCTAGGTAAAGTTATAGTAGGTTGCCCATAACTAGACCAAGTTCTGTTTGTAAAACTTTCTATTGAAGGTGAAGTAGTTTTGATCCATGTACAGGTTTGCTTTCATCCAATTAGGAAAAAAAAATGAAATTGAGTTTTATTTATGGACACTCTTTAACTACTGTGGTCCTTAGCATCCCATTCTCTATTGTGCGTTAAAGACTGGAAATTCTGTTCAGAGGCCTCTATCAGGCTTTAGGTTCTTTTATGTGCCGTAAATCTATGACATGCCATCACCAGCATTATTTCCCTTCTGAAAGAAGCCATGCTAAGGATTTTTACACCTGAAAAAATCCATCATCCTCCACCAGGTTTGAACCCGCGACCTCAGGAACCAGAGGTATGCCTAGACCATGGAGATATGTATCTGTAGTTTGTGTTGGAAAATTCTGGAAAAGATCCCCAAAAACAACTATTACATTAAAATATACTAAATTAAAATACAAATCCCGTGGGAAAACAAGTCTGGAATCTATCAGATAAAATGCAGTGATCAATAAAAACCAAAAGAAACATAAAAACAAGAGCAAGAGAACACATCAGGAACATAAATTTAAAACAAGAAGAGCCAGTTGTAGCTTGGCATTTTTAGAAAGAAAAACATCACATCTATAGAAACCCAAAACTTATAAACATTGCAGGCAGATGAGAAAATATCAAATTCTGGAAAAACAAAGACTTAATATTTAAATTTTGAAATCCGGCCAGGCAACACCTTGCTGTAAAAGTTCATCTAGGTACCAGAGAGAAATAGGACAATGAGCTACAAGGGCAGGGCATCTATTCTTGGAACTGATAATGGGAGCAATTAGTTCCAAAAACATGCTTTCCTTGATTAAAAGTAAGCAACATAAGTGTTGCAAAAAATGACTCAAATTACTAAATAATTATTCCACATACTTCTTACAAAATAACGTAAATGATAAATAGTGAAAAGTTGGTTCAGCAAAATAAATAAAGGAAAAAAAAAAGTAATTTACAGAGGAGAGTAAATAGTAACAATTTAAATATCAAAATATGTCTTTCACTGGTACATAAATTTTACAAACCATACACATTTTACAGTATTGAGTGTTACATAGCTTTTGTTATGGTGTACACCGATTCAACTGGTAATGACTTTCCCTACAGTAAAGCTCAGAGCAGTATCAGGTAGTAAAATTGATGATATGCTTATTATAGGTTTGAATACGAATAATGAAATTTCACTACATTTATTCTAAGGTGTTTAAAAATTAAGTAGCAGTATTACTAGATTTGTTTTAGTTGGTCCTATATAATTTTATTTTGTTGCCCTTAATTCTAAGGAAATTGAAATAAGCATTAAATGATTTTTCTGTTTTGCTTCATGTTTTAAAGTAAAAGTGATTATTTGATTAATTTCTCTAAGTGGGCATTTTATTTTTTATTTTAGACACAAAGCTAAGCAGCACAATTTTGGATAGTGTTTTGCTTCATGTTGGTGGACTGCATCGGCTACTTTCTGGTTGGACTCAAGATGAATTTCTTTTAGCTGCTCAGATCTACCATGGCACAAGACCCGTGGGGCATCCAGTTTTATCTCGACCAGTGTCACGTACCAAGAGCTTCTATGACCGTGTGCTGTTTGATTCTTGGTAAACTATTGATCTTTATAAAATGTAAACTCATTAGGCAGTTGTGTTGGGATATAGTTAAGCTATTGGTTGTGACGTGTAAAGTTGCTTTGTTGTAAAAGTAATTTTTATGCAGATGTAGATTTTATATACTAGCAGCATGAATTTATTACAAAATTGGATACCTATTCATCTTTTTTTTTAAAACCACCTTTTACTGTTAAAGTAATGCAATTTTATCCTAACTTACATGTTTTAAATGCTCAGTATATCATGTGAAGATAATCAAATTGCCTTTCATTTTGATGTACTAGTGGTAACACGCAAAAGAACCAAAAACTCTTTTTATAATAAACAAGTAGTGTGTAGTTTACTAAAAATGAGCAGTGATTTAAGATAATGTTAAGACATTGGTAGCTTCTGCAGGACTGCAAAGCCAATAATCAAGGAGTAAATGCAAAAGCAGAAGCTATTGAAATCTAGAAAGTTGAATCAGACTTGAAAAATTCAGTGCCATGGGACTCGAACAATAGATCGTTGCCTCATTGCCATACTACTTGGCCCACCATGGCACATTAAACCTTGCCAAGCAAGAGCGCTCCAACTTGTGAAGCTGGCACTCGGGAGGCCTGCAGTTCAAATCCTGCCAGAACTGTCCTCCCTGACAGGTTTTTCCAGATTTTCCTCCGTCCGCATAACTGGCAAATGAGGTACTTACACTACGTTATCAAAAGTATCCGGACACCTGCCTGAAAATGACGTACAAGATCGTGGCACCCTTCATCGGTAATGCTGGAAGTCAATGTGGTGTTGGCCCACCCTTAGCCTTGACGACAGCATTCACTCTCGCAGGCATATTTTCAATCGGGTGCTGGAAGGTTTCTTGGGGAATGGTTGCCCATTCTTCACGGTGTGCGGAACTGAGGAGAAGTATCGATGTAGGTCGGTGAGGCCTGGCACGAAGTTGGCATTCCAAAACATCCCAAAGGTGTTCTATAGGATTCAAGTCAGGACTCTGTGCAGGCCAGTCCATTACAGGGATGTTATTGTCGTGTAACCACTCCGCCACAGCCCGTGCAGTATCAACAGGCTGTGGCGGAGTGGTTACAATCGCCATCCCCGAATTGCTCTTCAACAATGGGAAGCAAGAAGGTGCTTAAAATATCAATGTAGGTCTGCGCTGTGATCGTGCCACGCAAAACAACAAGGGGTGCAAGCCCCCTGCAGGAAAAATACGACCACACCATAACACCATCTCCTCCGAATTTCACTGTTGGCACTACACACGCTGGCAGATGATGTTCACCGGATATTTGCCATACCCACACCCTGCCATCGGATCGCCACATTGTGTACTGTGATTCGTCACTCCACACAACGTTTTGCCACTGTTCAATCGTGTAATGTTGATGCTCCTTACACCAAGCGAGGCATCGTTTGGCATTTTCCAGCGTAATGTGTGGCTTATGAGCAACCGCTCGACCATGGAATCCAAGGAGTACTTGGAGTGAATCCTGATGCAATTTGGAATGCCTGTGTGAGGTCTGGATAGATGTCTGCCTATTACTCTTTACGACCCTCTTCAAATGTCGGCGGTCTCTGTCAGTCAACAGACGAGGTCGGCCTGTACACTTTTGTGCTGTACATGACCCTTAACATTTCCACTTCACTATCACATCAGAAACAGTGGACCTAGGGATGTTTAGGAGTGTGAAAATCTTGCATACAGACTTCTGACACAAGTGACGTCCAATCACCTGACCACGTTCAAAGTCCGTGAATTCCATGGAGCGTCTCATTCTGCTGTTTCACGATGTTTAATGACTACTGAGGTCGCGGATAATGAGTACTAGGCAGTAGGTGGCAGCACAATGCACCTAAGATGAAAAACGTATGTTTGTGGGGGGTGTCCGGATACTTTTGATCACATAGTGTAGGTCTGTAACATTCCTTTCCCAGAATTCCTTTTCCAAATATAATTTCATTGCATGTATCATCAGTGTCCATTAACTGTGATACCGTATAAACAACAACATAAGATGGTTTAGTCTTATCTGGTCCAGCTGTGCCTGTAAACCTTTAAGGAAATCTTAAATTAATAAGAGTTAACTATAAAAGCATGCAAATTAAAATAGTGTTTGCAGCAACTTGCAATGCCATGGAATTAAATTTCTCAAGTGTCATTCAGCAATACAACTGCCTAGACATGGCTGGCGTGAAAAAAACAATATCCTATATTACGTATGTATTGTAATGAAAAGAAGCTAGAAACAGTGATGTGTATTGATATTATTTAAAGGTGAGTCGAAATTGTAACACTAACATCACTTAAGTTTACTCACTTAACATGTTTCGGGAAACCGTTGTTCCCATCCTCAGAAGGTTAACTCAACTGGCCCGTGTTGTTGGTGTTTCCGTTTTTTGGACTGGATCCTGTGGTGGCATCTTGTGGTGGAGAAATGTACTTCCAGAGAGGATTTGGTGGCGGCAAATCAAAATTCATTAGATGTGTGTTGTGTTTTAGAATGGTGATCTTCTCCCATGCATCTAATTCGGCTGCAAATTTGGCTGGTTTGACTAATGTAATATTGGGTTTGATGTTGTGATTAGTGATCCAAAAATGGTGTGAAACTGCAGATTTGTCCATTTGTTTGTATTTAATACATCTCATGTGCTCCTTTAGCCTAGTTTCTAAGTTTCTTTTTGTCTTACCAATGTATACTTTATTGCAATCTGAACAATTGATTTTATAGATTCCAGCTTTTTTGTCTTGTGGAATGGGGTCTTTTAACTTGTTACAAAGTAATTTCTCTATGTTAAATTTGTTCTGTGGAGCTAGGCTGATGTTATGTTTCATGAAAATCTTCTTAAATTTGTGAAATGTTCCTGGGTGGTATGTGAATTTCTTGAACTTTAGTTCTTTCTCTTGCTGGCTGAGATTAGTTGTGTTTCCGATGTGCATCTGTCGTTTGAATTTTGCAATTTTTTTGTCAATAGTTGCTTTGTTGTACCCATTATGTATTGCTGTGTCTACTATATGCTGGTATTCTAACTGGTATTCTTTTTTATTTATATATACCCCCTTAAATAAAAAAGAATACCAGTTAGAATACCAGCATATAGTAGACACAACAATACATAATGGGTACAACAAAGCAACTATTGACAAAAAAATTGCAAAATTCAAACGACAGATGCACATCAGAAACACAACTAATCTCAGCCAGCAAGATAAAGAACTAAAGTTCAAGAAATTCACATACCACCCAGGAACATTTCACAAATTTAAGAAGATTTTCATGAAACATAACATCAGCCTAGCTCCACAGAACAAATTTAACATAGAGAAATTACTTTGTAACAAGTTAAAAGACCCCATTCCACAAGACAAAAAAGCTGGAATCTATAAAATCAATTGTTCAGATTGCAATAAAGTATACATTGGTAAGACAAAAAGAAACTTAGAAACTAGGCTAAAGGAGCACATGAGATGTATTAAATACAAACAAATGGACAAATCTGCAGTTTCACACCATTTTTGGATCACTAATCACAACATCAAACCCAATATTACATTAGTCAAACCAGCCAAATTTGCAGCCGAATTAGATGCATGGGAGAAGATCACCATTCTAAAACACAACACACATCTAATGAATTTTGATTTGCCGCCACCAAATCCTCTCTGGAAGTACATTTCTCCACCACAAGATGCCACCACAGGATCCAGTCCAAAAAACGGAAACACCAACAACACGGGCCAGTTGAGTTAACCTTCTGAGGATGGGAACAACGGTTTCCCGAAACATGTTAAGTGAGTAAACTTAAGTGATGTTAGTGTTACAATTTCGACTCACCTTTAAATAATATCCTATATATTATTTCACTAAGGATTGCAGATGGTTTGGAATAATGAAATGACATAAAAAAGCATTCATTAGAAGCATTAAGAAAAGCATGGGAGAAATTTATCAATTCAACATTTTATGACTCCATGTAATAATAAAATGGAATTAAAATAAATTTTCAATCTGTAATCAGCCAGGGGAGCTAGTGTGCTATCATCTACAAGTTTTATGTTTTTGTAGTGTAACTTGCCTTGCTGTTTCCATAGTATAGTGATTATGCTTTGCACGTATATATTTCTTGTATATATAAGAGAGTGGCAATTATGCATACAGTTGGTATTAACAAGCAAGATGCTTTCGGCGTTAGCGCAATAGCAGACGATAATCATTTTGTAATCTCTTAACAGGTATTATATATCCATTGCCTTTAACGATGAGTTCTTATGATAACCGCAATAAAATGTGCAGTTCTATACTTTCCTGCTCTAATATTTCATAATACAATACATGTATTAAGGAACTATTTACGTTGGCATAAGACTGTGTTTTTGGGTTTGTGACAAGCAGAAGCACGTGCTTCTGTTTACATCAGAGGGAACTCTGGTTTGGAATGGACAGCAGTTGGATGGTTTTAGTTCTTTGTTCACTGCTATAATCAGCTGATCTTAAACATTCACTTATCTACCGGCTGACTAAGAGTCATCCACTTGAATTCCTGGTAAGAATATATTTCTTCTGAGGCAGGACGAATGCTTACAGAAAAAGGAGCAAAATTAGCATAACATTTTTTATCTCTTATACAGGGATATCAAGAATAAATAGTGTTGAACTAAGTAAAAGTAATTTCAATGCATTGCACATAATACCTTTGTCATAGTAACCTCATAAAACCCCATTGTCTCAATATCCAAACCTCACATAACATTATAAATCAATCTAAAGTGATGAGTATAGCTTCCCCCACCCCTAAGCGTGATAAACCATTGTATGTGTAACCATTGAAAATGTGAAAAGTTTGCCCAGTCATGTAAAGCAAGTGTCACGAGTACAGAAATTGAGAATTTTTTTTATAAATAAGGTATCACAGGACCCAAAAAGCCAAGTCTCTTAGTTTTCCTTTAGCCACTGACATGACCACTTTGTTGGTCAGTAACAGAATTAACAAACAAGTGTTCAGTACAAATTAATTTAGAAGTTTTGCTTTAAACCACTGATAGCATTACTGTGTTGTATGTATGTATGGTTTATTTGCTCCTTTAGATCGTACAATGTACAAATGCACAGAGATATAGAACATGTCAGTTTACAAATTACACAGATTGTTTACAAAAATACTCACTCACACTATAAAAACAGTATTCATGTAGAAATTATTTAGTCTTTGCTTTAAAAGCTTCAAATTTGTCTTCAGTTTTTATTTCATTTGGTAAAGCATTGTATGTTTTTATGGCTGCATAAATTACTGCACTTTCCATTAATTTAGTACTTGCTGAAAGAATATGCATATTGTTTATTGATCTAGTGCTATAAGTATAAATGTCATTGTTAAATTATAATTGAGAGCTATTTCACTTTGCAAACAATAATATTTCTAAAATATATATACATGCCAGATGCAAAATGTCCAGTCATTTTAAAAATGTATCTACAAGAATCTCGTATTTTACTCCCTGTCATTACTCTTAAGAATTCGTTTTTGAATAATAAACATTCTGGCGGTGAATTACTCCAGAAAATAATACAATATCTCATCAAGAAATTAACATATGCAAAATACATGGTTTTTAAAGCTTTTTGATCAGCGCAAGATGCCAAGTTCTATTATATATGTATTTTTATTTAATGTTTTGATCAAATTATTTACATGAGTTTCCCATTTTAAGTTATTTTGAATCCATAGGCCTAAAAATTTACTTTGATCTTTTAATTGCAGTTCTTCATTATTTAACTTCATTGTGGAATTATAGTCATTATTTATTTGTTTATTTATAAGTTTGAGGCATGCTGTTTCATCTATATTTATTATTAAATTATTAGCATTAGCCCATAGCACTAATTGGTTATTATTAGTATTTACCCACCAAGGGTTTGTAAGTAGGCAATCAGTGTTTTGTGCTTGAAATTGTTATACAGCAAGTAAAGTAAACGAATTGTGAGCTTGTGAAATAATGATAAATTCTAAATTATTGCAGGCAAAGTGTAAAGCATAAATAAATTCTGATGGTAAATCAGTTTAGTTTTGTCAAAGAGATATTACAATAAGAAAGACAGTCAAGTCAGTTACTGCAATTCACTATGTAATGAGAGAACCAAATCCTATGAAAAGAAATTAAAGTTAGCTATTCTGAAAGTATCATAAGACTTCGGCTTTCCCTGAAGTTCATCAGCTCTATCCCTACTAGGATACTATACTAAGCCGTTGCTCTACCAAATTAATATAACCTTCAGACATGAAACCACTCACAAGCCCAGTTAAGAGCAACATAACTATAATATAAACTAGCTAGCTGAGACAAAACCAAAAAACGAGCAGTGACAGTTGCAAATACACCCAACGTGTGCCACGGGTACACTACCTTGGTTAGAGTAGGATGCAACAATTGCAAACTGCAACTTTATAGTGTGACCATAGGAACTTCCAGCTTCAAGATTGTCACATTGTGGGTAACGGCTACAAAAATGGCAATTGCCATAGAGGTAAATGATCACCTGAATGTGCAATATTTTTTTTACTACACTGGCAGCATTTTCATTTAAGTATAAACTGCCTGTGTAGAAGTCATACGTGTTTTATATGTAACATCAAAATAACCACAATTTTTTTATGCAAAATTTCACCTTCCTATGGAAATTAACCTTATCTTTACAGGTTCCTAATTATTGGGAATCATTATTAATATACATAGATTTTGTTTTTCTCCTGGAGAATTATGTCTTCAGAACAACATTTTTAGTTAACTTTGCTAGCTAAATGATATTTAATTATTAGTTTCTTTCATCAGGTATCACAGAACACTTCTTTCTCCAGGTTGAGTTTGGAAAGCACAAGTGTTTGTATGTTACCACGAGAAGCCCGCCTAGTCTTGGTGCTCTATGCACGCACATTACAACCACCTGAAAATACAGGAGAGGATCCTAGAATAAATGAAGTGGAGCTTGGATGGTTTGCTATGCAGTTTTTTAATTACGATGGGTAAGTTGTTTTTGTTTTAATTTTTTTTTTGCTTCCACTGAAAGACTTGTAGTTGAACTTATAATACCAGGTGACCGGCTTACAAGATACTATTTTATTTTTATAAAATCTCTTGTTTATCCTTATTGGAAAACAGGAACCTTTGAATAATTGACTGAGAACTATGATAGAATCATGTAAAAGTGATTGTAATACTTAAGAACTTAAATACTGGCAATTCTTTAGCATGGAGTAGAATTCAGGAATGTACTTGAACCCAAGCATGTAAGATTTACTGATCCTAATCTTGTTTTGTTTTCCAATGGAAACTGATACCATATTACAGGGATATGCTAATATACTAATAATCCCTGTAATATACAGTAACATTTTGCAGGATTATCTTTGTGGAACATAGTGATATAATTTGGTCCATTACAAAATTTTAATATGACGTGAAGCATGACAATCTAACATACATTCAAGCATACTGATATTCAAAAAAACAAACAAAAATTCATAATTTTTTTAATTTTTGGAACATCCTCAGTGATGTCTATTAATATCAGTGACCCTGGGAACCAAAGGCAATTTATCTACCTTGTTCCTCGTCGAGGACAGTCTGAATATCATTTAAGCCAGTGCTTCTTTGCAGAGGCTTTTTACTTCCTCTACTGCTTATCTATAGTAAAGAGGAAATATTGCATTCCACCTAAAAATTTGATACCGAGATTTCACAGGAAATAAATCTTTCGAAGTCTCGTGAATCCATAAAAAGCATTTAGAAAAAGATCTCTGTCTGTCTGTGCATGTCAGAGAGAGAGGGAGAGGCAGAGAGAACAGCATAATTCAAAAACAAAAAGTCAGTTAAATGCCAAATGTGGTATTTAAGTTTAACATCCTCCAAGGATGACACATGAAGATTTTCAAGAAAATCCCCCCATTCCAAACTACCCTGTACATGGAACAATCTCTGTTTCTTTATACTTTCTCAAAAATTGCTCTAATGATTTTGATTAAATTAGCGTATGTTTAAAATATTTGCATGTCAAATAAAATGTACATCTTGGACTTTCTGGGAACAGCCTGTGAAGTCCTCTTCATTCTGAATGACTGTTGTATAATTGACTAACCATAAAGAGGTAGGGCAAAAACTTACTACACAAAAAATATAGACTTCGTTAAAGCACACAGTTTTTCAAATAATTTTTTTTGTGACAATAACCATTTTCAAGATATTTTTGTTATTGGTTTGACTTTTCTCAACTGGAAATCACTATTCCTGGTTTTTCTTCTTTTCTTTTTTCGTGTTCATTAGAGATTGGGTTTGAAAAGATTTGATTGTCACTTTAGCTTAATGTATTCTACTTATACCTACAACAAAATGTATAATTAAGGTTTATCTGTAGGGGGAGGAAGAATAAGATCATCAACAGCAGTAAATACGTGGTTAAACTGGGGATGCTATAAGATAAAACATATATTTTAAGTGCATGTAACTTGGATAAAATGACGAAAAGCATATATCAAGATGTTAACTGTGTTTCCAAAGAGAAGCAGAGCTAATTGAATTGTTGTATGTTATATTGTGATGAAACCATTCTTGACAACTGACACTAGCTTGGAACTAATGTTGTGGAGAGAAGCAATAAATATTGCTAACAAAATTTGAATTAACTTAACCACTCATGCTTTAATTTAGAATGAACATTGTTTAATGGGGAATTGTTATTCACCTTGTCAACTATCAGAAGTTCCAATGCAGTTGTGAGTATTTATTTGAGTGATTGCTGATGAAATTTTTAGAAATTCTCGCAGGAAGTTTTCTTTGGTTGGCTTATTGAAGTCTGTTGTTGCTTCACAAAGATGTTCTCTCAAGTGCTTAGTTCTGTCATTCTGTTTTCTCTGAATCTCTCACTACAAACAGTGTGGCATCATTTGCTATTAAGTCTCCTTATAGAGTGCCAAAAGAGAAACTATTGTAGAAATCCTAGGATCAGTTGATATAAATAACTATCAAAAGACTATTTAACACTACAAGCAGTGGCTGGAGTTAACATTGGGGAAATATCTGTAACCATTTCTACCATACTTATTTGTGAGTCACTTCAAAATCCATATCACGACTCCACTCCAGCACAGTCTCAAAACCAGCTCCAGACACCTAATTATCTTTGTAGTAAACAACATAAAATGCATTAAAGATGATGTAAAACTCTTAAACTTCTAGGAACCAAGCATAAAATTCACATTGAAAACATGCTACCATTTCTGGATTTAAATATTGTGAAAGCAATGCAAAATTTGACTTTCGATGCTTAGAAAAAAAGTACATACATAGATAATTACATAAAATCCAATACCTTGAATCCCCCTTGCAGGGAAAGAATCTGCTCAATCATTTAGTGGACCAGAACCAGCTTTTGGCATTCCTTCAAATACTGTTCGAAGAACCATTGCTGAAGTGATTAGTTGTCTCCAGCAAAGGCAGTGGGTCCAAACAGAAGGATGCAAGCACAATAAGTGAATTACGAGTAAAATAGCCTCGCTTACTGAAGATTTACTAAAACTCAATAGATCCCTAATAATGGTCTATTAAAGGGACTTGTAGATTAAGGAAACACCTATATGCAATGAGAATCTTTAAACAAAAACCACTATGGATAAATGTAAAGCCTTAGATAGGAAACGGTATAACCTGCTGGGTATTGTAAACCCAAAAGAAGACATTCCTACAAAGAAATTGGTTAAGAATCTTCTGCTCCTTATTAAAGAAACAGGTCTGTTTAACTAAAACTATAAAGATAGGAGAATAACACAATAAACCTTAAAAGGTTTCAGTGTTAAGGGAAGATTTAACCTGCCCCATCTTTATACAAATCAAATAGCTTGAATCCAAGGTCTCAACATGCCATAATCAAAGTCTTATTATACCAAATAATAGGTTTGCCAGTGAACAAAACAAATTTCTCAAAGAGTGTGCATAAATAAATAAAAGAATTCAGAAGAACAATTAAGCAAGCAATTAGTAGACAAAAAAATTTAGAAAAATTAAAAAGCATTGGATATAAAACAAGTTATTTACCCTTTTCTCAAGAAAAGAGAGAGATATTTAAAAAGTTCATATATTACCCTTTAGCAACCAAGAAATATCAGAAAATGTGCAAAATTCATACTAACAGTAAGAAAACAGTATAGCATCAAATATCTAATTAAACACAAACACATAGCTTATCTGCAGGCAAGAAATCAGATTAATGTTATAAGAAACATAGGCACAAGGCAGAAAGGAAACTTAAAAACATTAACTATCACCTCTGGAACATACGAGGTGTGGTAATAAACCGGAGTGATTGTTGTGCACATTTCCGGCTTCGTTAATGACAGAGAGAATAGTGGGGGATTGGCCTTTGGAATCTCCCTGACATGTGCACAAAATTCCACGCCACTGTGGTGGTTAGTCTGGCTATGAGCCTTCTTAGAAACAGGTCGTATATCTGAGCTCCGTCGGAATTATGCTACACTTTAAAGTAGAACGTGTTAACATCAAATTTCTCACAAAACTTGGAAAACCCGCCACAGAAACTTATGATTTGTTGAAACAAGTTTATGGTGATCAGTGTATCTCGTACGCAAGTTTTAGAGTGGGTTTAGAGATTCAAGGACGGTAGGGAAGATGTCGGAGACAATCCGAAATCGGGCTGTCCTTCCACTTCGAAAACTGAAGAGAATGTGCAGAAGATCAGTAGAATTGTTTGAGAAGACCGCCTGAAGGTCAGACTGTCAATCAAGTTTATTATACTACTGTTCTGAAGACCCTCCATGAACGTGTGCGACAAAGGAGACCAGATCTGTGGAAGAATCGCTCTTGGATTCTTCATCAGGATAGTGTGCCGGCCCATAACGTGATGTCTGTGAAGAGGTTTTTGGCAAAAACAACATTCCAGTGATGGAACATCCACCATATTTGCCTGACCTAGCACCATGCAACTTTTTTCTCCTCCCAGAAGTGAAGTCTGCGCTCAAAGGAACCAGGTTCGAGTCCTTGGATGCAGTGAAGGAATAAGCGACGAGATTCCTCAATAGCATAACAGAAAAAGGCTTGCAGCACTGCTACCAACAGTGGAAAATTCGCATGGAGTGGTGCAGGGATCGGGGAGGGGACTATATTGAAAGGGACATTTCAGTTAGGTAAGTTTTTTCACTAACAAGTTAAGATCATCACTCCGTTTTCTTTATTGCCACACCTCATATATCTTAATGGAGCAAGAAACCTCTCTCCTGAAAACAATAAATAGAACAGCAAAGCCAAGCTTTTGGGAAAAGATCATTATGAGGCACTGTGAACAATGACTAATGAACTTTGACATTCCAAATGAAAAAATCATCTTATTAAAATCCATAAAAATTTCACCAGAAGCCATTCAAATAAACTAAAGACCACACCAAAACTTATGACACTAGCAAGGAGCAACAGCCTAGCTCAAATTAAGGTATGTGAAGCATAAGAGTGTTTAAGTTCACCCATTATTGGTTAATGGTATTTAGAACTTGAAAGGCTTATGCAAGAAATATATTCTCATCAAAATTGTTAACATTCCTACCTCACTAAAAAGTAATGCCAGAGGTGTAACTCCCCATCAGTAATATTTTCTCCTTTCAGTTATACATGTATTGTAGGAAAGAATTTTTCAGTTGATTTTGCATTTGAGTTTTCTGTAGTTGTTCAGGATAAAAGGTAAAAGATTTTAAACTGAGGATATTGAAAAGAGACCCATTTGATTTTTTTCTTTCACTTTGATTCAGTATGATATGATAGTATTTCAATCTACTCAATTTAACTTGCTATAATAACACTTATTCACTGTTTCTGAATCTTGGATTTCAAGTTATATAAATGGTAAATCCTATATAGCTAAAACTGGAAAACCAACTAAGCCTTAAAAGGTTCTATTAGCAATTTCTTATGTATTTCCTCATCAGATTTGTTACCATCTAGTGTTGTCTCTTTCTTATTATAATACTGGATTTTTTCAATGCTAAACCTCTTATGTATATATTCCCATAAGAAAGCTTTTAAGTCTTTCTCTGTTGTCTTTCTTATAGGATGCTAGCACAGGGCAATTTCTTGCTGTCGTTATGGCCAGCAGTTTCTGACAAAAGGCTTGGACCTGCTCCCTCTGCAGGCATTCGACCTCATGGAGATGTGGATCCAGTTCTCTGTAGGTCATATTATTTTTAAGACTTTATCATATAGGTAGAGTGGTAATCATTGCGTGAATTCTCACTAGTCTTGCAATATTTAATGCAGTTTAAAAATTCACAGTAAACAGCTAAAAACCATAGTGCTCTATAGCTGAAACTTGTTGCCAACAAAGAAAAATATTTTGTAAAACAAGATGTTGAATGAAACATATGCACTGAAGATAACACAATGTTGAACATCTTATCAGTTTACTCATTCAAAGAAATAAAATAAGTATTTAACAATAAATTTAAAGTCCCTCTTGAGGAAACCTTTTAGACCTTGGCTTTAAAATGCTATTGTAGGCAGGATGAATAATTGATTAGCTTGGCAATAAAGAATTGGTTTCATGTTTCCAAAATGGATTTTTGCAACAAGTCACCTAACACTGCAATATGTTTTTGTATACTGTGATTCCATCACATAAGGTGCTTGCTTAGGTATGCAAAATAAAAGACCATTTTAATTTGACTTCCTCCTTGGCTGAAAATCTTTGTCCTGAAAATAAATGGAAGGCATAGAAAGCCAAATCGTGAGAATAAGACAGATGGAAAAGCAAATTACTTAAAAGTACAAATATTTAATGTATTCAATATGTTTTAAGACAAATGTAGTTTCCACCAAAAATGTATTCAAACTGTCTTGATAGAGCTGCATATTGGCATACATTTATTTATTTATTTTGGGTTTACCGTTTGTCATGGGATTAAAAAAATTAAAAACACAAAAAGAAAACACACCATCAAGTGTGTTGAGGTGAGATGAGCAATAGTAGAGTTATAATATTTGTTATTTCTTGTACTTTTAAATGACCATTATAGTAAATATGTTTGTTTTCTTAGGGATTGAGTTACCAGATCTTGGTGGACGTGTTATCTTTCCACCTCAGGATACAGAAGTCCAGTCTCCCATAAAACATAGTCCTAGTGCATGTGATTGGTCTAGCCTGGATCCTAATACAAGGCAACAACTGCTCAATATTATTCAACAAGACACCTTCACAAGGTAAGTTCAGATGGAAGCAATAAAGGAAATCTGATTATTTAGTAATTGTGAGATTAACCACAGTGATATCCGATATGAACAAAGACATTAGCCAAAGGCAAAATGGCACTGGTGGTGATAATACAATTAAGAGAGAAGCTACAGGTGTGGCTTCACCAACTTCATTCAGATTTCAGGAGATAACCTAGTCCCCAAAAATAAGCAGATGTGCCTCCAAGGTGGTTTTGCCATTGGCTGTTATTAAATGAAAAAATGATGCTTTAAAGCTAAAGGCCAAGTAAAATAATATTAGCTAGGTGCCAGGAGTATGTTATATGTTTTGTGTAGCAGAAGTCGTTATTTACCCCTCAGCTTGGCAGCCAGGGCTTGAGATGTACCTGTGCTATTGAAATTTTTTCTTTTATTCCCCAAAATTATTTATAACATGTTATTGCAACATCATATAATGATGATGATGATGATGATGATGGAACAACACTTATGGTCATTAACAATAACAATTTTGAACTAAATTAATGTAAATATTTAAGCATAATCTTAAAAGTTATGCTTCAACTTAAAAAGCAGTCTTCAAGTCGAAAGTTTGAATTTTGTGCATACCACCGAATGTTTTGCAGACCAGCAGTTGAGGATAGAGAAGTATTATGGGAGAAGCGTCACTACCTGTTACATATTCCACAAGCACTGCCCAAAGTTCTCCTTGCTGCCCACAGCTGGGACTGGGCCTGTCTTGGAGATCTACACCAAATGTTGCACAACTGGAG
This sequence comes from Deroplatys truncata, assembly GCA_030765065.1. Lineage (NCBI taxonomy): Eukaryota > Metazoa > Arthropoda > Insecta > Mantodea > Mantidae > Deroplatys > Deroplatys truncata. The sequence goes on along the minus strand of CM060975.1, from coordinate 241,232,405 downwards.
CCCAATGGAGCCGGTCAGTGCAATGCAGCTTCTTCTACCATGGTGGGTACACATTCACTGTCAGAATCTGTTCAAAAGTGGAGCATCATATGGGTTGATAGTATCCTTGCTTTCAGTGATCTATAGAGTAATGAAAGTGATTTGATTTTAAAAGGCCTTTTGTTAGCATTATTACATAGAATTATTTAAATCAAAGCTTCTAATGCAGGCTCAGGTATATATTAAATATCATACCCATATTAGCACAACCAGCAAATAAATGTGGTCTCAAATGATTGTATTCAACCTATACTGAATTCTTTATGGGAGAGCACACAGTTTGAAACCAAATGCTTCTGCCTCATTTATGTTTCTGATTAGACTTCTAGCTTTGCCAAAAGTTGACATGGTTTCACAGCACTGCATGTCCTATTTGTCCCATCTTGTGTTCAAATAAAAGCAATAGGAGCTAATAAATATCAGAATTCACTAGAGCCAGCAGGTTTATCAGCAAAGTATATGATATATGTATAAAGTATTTATACACTCAGGCAGCTTACATAAATACAGAAATCCAAAATTGTATCCATATCAAAATAAAAGCCCAAGAAAGCACCAAAGGAATAAGTACAGATCTTTTAAAGGACAGACAGTACATTCAAGAGCACACATAGAAGTTGCCATGGAGAAAACAGAACTAAATTACTGAGAATGACTGTCAAGGAAGACATTGCCCCAATGGATATAGCTGTTGCTAAACAGTAAGCAGTAGGTAACAGAAAGTGAAAGGTTAAAATGCAATACCAGGATTGTTCTACACCACTTCTATAGTTTTTAATACAGTAATATACATAGAATTTAAGTCTTAACTATGTTTCAAAAAATTGAATAATGTTGGGGTTGAGAACCATTAGTTATTTAATTGTCACTATTTGTAAAATTAACTTTCCTACATAATTCTTATTACAAATATGAAAGACCATGACAACAACTTAAACTGTTCATTATACAAGTACCTAATTTTGTTGTAATCACAATTAGACTGAACATTATTATTTTCACAAAAGGGAAATGTGATATTGGAAAGGTAGACAACTGAAAAATACATATTTTAAATGCAGTATTGTTTACTTGAATGTTAGGTTATTTGCATTTTTGTGGTAGTGTGTTTGCTGGAAACATATTTTGATTAAATTCAAGCTTTTCATAATCCCATAATTATTGCAAGAAGTCACCTCTCTCAGTAAAAATTTATAAAAGGAACTTGTTTATTGAAGATGAAATATTGCAGAATATGTTAGAAATCCAAGAATAGAGCATAGAATCAGTGGCATAGACTGTGCTGGCTGTATTTAGACTACCTGCCATGATAAAGGTTGGAGAGGCTTTTCTAATTGAGGATTTTTTAAGTTTCCTGGAAACATGATTTGCATGCATGAAAGATTGACATGCAGAGGAATCTCCAAGGTTGTGGTACTGCCTTAAGAATAATGGTGCCAATTGCCTGTTTATTTTGAAAATGGTCAAATAAGATATTGGACATACTATTTCTTTTAAATAGCTGTAATAAATGACAATGTTATAAAAAATATATAAGATTTATGAGCATATTACTCAAGAATATAATATTAATATTTTATAAAAATAACAAAAGTATTTTGCTAGAATTCTTTCAGATTTTTTTTAGGTTCCCTTGTTTACCTACAGTACTGTGTTTTACTGTTTACTTTACTGCTTCTTACTGCAATCACACATACAACATAAACACGCATGCCCATGGCAGAACTTGAACCAGCGACCTGCAGCTTGGCGGAGCGCCAAAGCTATACGCTCCAGCGACCACAGCTACAAGGGTTGGCTCAGAATTCAGATTATATGTAAACTTTCTCTAATATTATATGAATCCAACATCTTCAACATATCAAAAGTGTGTTTCCTGTCGTTATGGAAATAAGTAAGAAGAAATAGTATAAAAATAGGAAAACTTGTATCTTACAACCTTCATAGATCTTTAATGACAATATTTAGTAGAAAGAGAATGGGCATAAAGATATCATATCAGTAGGTAAGAAGTTTAGTGACTGCCGTTTATATGGCTATGGAAGATGATCATTCTGAAATTGAATCACAATGATGGCATTAATGATATTTGGTGAATGAATAACATATAAAGTAATAAACTAAAAGATTGCATAAAGGGTGAAAAAAGAAAGGTTTTACTTCACTTTTAGCTTTTAAAAGAAAGCCTTTTTATCATATGTTGTAGTTTTCCTGATATGGAAGTCCGTCGTGTAGCAGTAAGTTGGATGCGATCAGTTGGCAGTGATGAGCTGGTTGACTACTTGCCACAGTTAGTGCAAGCCTTGAAGCATGAGACATGGGAAGCCTCACCATTAGCACACTTCCTGCTTGAACGTGCTCTCATATCTCCACGGGTTTCACACCATCTCTATTGGTTGTTGGTACAGGCTTTACCTGGGGAATTTCCACAGGTAAGCACAGATAAACATACTGAATTAAATTTGTAGCAAATATTGTTTTATTCTTACTCTGGACATCCTAATTATCCCAAGTTATATTTCTTATTATATGCAGTGAACCTAATCATCAGAGATTTAATGAATTTAGCATAGTGGCTAACTGAAATGCTGAATAAAGAAGCAGTTTAAATGAGAGGATTTTTATTTGAGTAATGGCAAATGCTGTTTTAGAAAATGGAATTAGTGAAGTTAATCAAATCTTCAGGCTCATGCTGCTCATTTACACTATATCACAGAGATATTTCACAGGAGAACTGAAAAAGAAATTTATATTAATGCTTGTTGACTTGGATCTTTTTAATAAAATCTTCCCAAAACATGTATGTATAGGATTCAGAAAAAATATAAAAGCTTAATATCACACTCAATTTCTTAAAAAATGGAATGGTTCCATTTACGTTGAGTCCATCAATTTATTTTAAAAAAATGAAAATCTCTCCAGCTTCTTGCTTTTGACAGCACAGTGGGTTAGAGTGAAGGTTATTTCAGGAATCTGTAAGAAATTTATTCTTATAGCTTTATTTATAAACAAGTTTTTGTAAAGTGCTAGAAAAAATGTAATAATTTCATCCAAAACCTTTCAGAAGCTTAGCTGTCTTTGTACATTTAAACATTGTACAGTTTTTAAATGATTATTAATGTGTTACATTTGATTGTGAATGCAAAGGATTTTCATATTGTTTCACGTTGACCTTTATTAATTAATGTAATTGCTATTAATTGCAAGTATTGTGAATCACATTTTTTGTTGTCACCATGTTAGGAAAGCTACATTGAATTTAAGTTATTCCTAATTAAGTTAACATGGCCATCATTAGCATATAAACAATCGCACATATGTTTTGTCACTACTCATCCCTGGAGAATCAACATATAACAAAGTGATTAATCTGCACTATGATGACATAACTTATCAATAGCTATGGAAAATGTTCATGTCTTCTCTCAAAGATTTTATCGGAAGCATGTCCTAGTGCATGTTAAATAAAATTGCTTCAGAGCGGGAGTCGATTACAGCATAAAGTACAGGGTACAGAACTAAAACATTAATGAACTATTCAACATAATTAGTTCATTGTGTAGCATACAAATTATTAATATGTATTGAATTTATTTACAAAGTGAGTAATGAATTATTTAGAATCCATACTTCGTGAAAAATATTACAGCTCTCCTATTACCACATCCTGTATATACAATAAGAGATTCTTCACTAAAGCAACACCGTATAATAATAATAATAATAATAATAATAATAATAATAATAATAATAATTGACTAATTTTGAAGATTTAGAAGCTAGTAACAGTGATGTGTCATAATTTAAAATAGAGAGTTGAGGGTTGTTACACTACATCACTATAATATTCTTACTTGAACGCGTTTCGGGAGACGGCTTGTTCCCATCATCAGCATTTTCTCTCAACTAGTAGTTTCAGGGCATTCTCTCTCCCTAAACCAACTTTAAATTCATAGAAAATCATGGCATGGAAATGCTCTCACTTGAGATCTATCATAGCATATGGCTAGCAATACCTGTTATAAAAATACACGCAATGCTGATGATGCACATTGTTGAAGCACGCCCAGACTTGCACATTTGCAATCTGAAGTTAGGAAAAGCTGCTTTGTCTTACTACTACTCATTGTTGCCCATTCTCAAAACTTTCAGAATGACCCCCATACTCTTGCAAAAGCTTATTTTTCTGTCCACTTCTTGTTAATTGAGATAAACATATGCATTTATACATTCGTTATAGGTAGAAGGAGGGTGCAGTAGAGTAAAGAGATAACCAGTTTTTTAAAAAGCCAATCATTATGTAATGGTTTTGAAAATCATGCTCCTTGCATGACCATGAGAAAAAATGAATAGTTACCTACCAGTTGAAAACAGCATACATATTTGAAAATTCAAACCAATAATAAAGATATCTGAAAATGGCTAAGACCACAAAAAAGTTTGGCATAAATTGTGTGCTTTAACAGATCTACATTTTTTGTATAGTAAGATTTTGTGCATCTTACGGTTTGCCAATTATACACAAGTCATTCAGAATGAAGAGGACTTAGCTGATTATTCCCAGAAGATTCAAGATATACATCTTATTTCTCATGAAAATAGCTTAAACATAGACTATTTTTAATCAAAATCATTTGAGCCATTTTTGAGAAAATCAGAAATAATGAAAAATGTTCAATATGAAGGGTGGTTTATGATGGGGCAATTTTCTTGAAAATTGTGTCGCATTCTTGGAAGAGCAAAACTTAAACACCAAATTTTGTGTTTAACTGACTTCTCATTTTTTTAGTTACGCTGTTCACACACACACAAGACCTTTTTCCAAAATTTCTTTTTTTTTGGATTCAGGGAGTTGTGCGTTTATAAACATGTATTTACAGTGAAATCTCGCTATCAAATTTTTGGGTGGAACGCTTACTATAGGTAGGTAGTAGAAAGTAAAAAGGCTTGAGTGTACAGAATAGATTGCACCGGCTGCAGCTAACTGTATATGGGAAAGACGTAACGACATCCAGAAACCGGACTGAAAGAGCACATTGGATGCATTAAATACAAACACAGAAATCTGCTACATCACGTCACTTGTGGTCTACCAACCATGTTATCTCACTGAGCATAATGCTGTTAAAACCAGCCATGTACATATACAGCAGAACCAGTCACATGGAAGAAAATACTCATAACTAACAGAACCACATAATGAATTATAATTTACTGCCACTGAACATTCTCTGGAATCATTTCACTGCCACAAGTTGTCACCACTTAGACCACTACATCTTCTTCAACTGAAACCAGTTGGACACATACTGAGGATAGAGACAAATGTTCTGCAAAGCATGTTCATAAAATGTTATTGTAGGCTCTCACTCTTCATACCACTGAGCTACCATATGGTGAGATGCCCAATGCACTTAAACCTTCTCATCTGATTCAGGAACATAAGATCAACTTGCCATCGTAGCTCAGCAGCAAGAGCATTGACACCAAAAACCCATGATTTAAGCTCCGGTTGAGGCAATGAACTTTTCAAGTCTGATTCAACTTTCCTACTTATAGCCTATACACAATTATCAAACAAAAATTTGAATTTTGTTGAATGCTTTATTAATAATATTTCATTATTTCTTCATCTTTTGGCTTGGTAGATCTTGCTGCGCTTTTACTGCTAATAATAGATACATTGGTCCCATATAGAAGTGTTTGTTTCCATTACTCAGATGTATTTATGTAACCATCCTCTTCCTCCACCTTGCTGCTTAATGTCAGTTGTGACAGCATCCCATGAGGTTCACAAAACTTTATTATAGGCTGATTCTCATTCATAGCCGAGAAATGTATTTCATGGATGCATATACTTTGTTGCCCTGTCATGTAGGCTTGTGTAATACATTTTTACTTTCTCTGCCACACAACTAGTAGCTAGAGGATGAGATTTTCCAGAAATACAAGTTTCAGAAAAATGGTTTTGTGTGTGTGTGTGTGTGTGTGGGGGGGGGTGGGGGTGGGGGTGGGTGGGTGGGTGGGTGGGTGCGTGTTTTTTTTGTTTTTTTTTTTGGGAAGAATCAAGACCAAAACGGTCAGATAAATACCAAATATGGTATGCAAGTAGTTCAATATCTTAGAGATGTGAAATGAAGATTTTTCAAGAAAATCTCCCATTCCAAGCTACCCTTTACATGTAAAATTTTTTGTCATTTATTCTCTCAAAAATGGCTCTTAATGATTTTGATTAAAATTCATGTATTTATATGACGAATAAGATGTATTTCTGGAATTTTCTGGGAATAGTCCATAAATCCTCTTCGTTTGAAATGAATTTTGTATAACCTATAACCATAAGAGATAGGCATAAACTTTTTGCACAAAAAATGTAGAGCTCTTTAAAACATTTAATTTGTTTTAAATAACTTTTTTTTTTTTTGTGGTATCAGTCATTTCTGAGTAATCTGTTGTTATTGGTTTGAATTTTCTAATGTTTGTCATTTTATGAAGTGAAGTCACCATTCAGTTGTTTCTTGCAATGTCATGAAAAGAGTAAGCAATTTTAAGGTCACATACAGCAAACCATTTTTAAACATTTGACTGTCACTTCAGCCTCCTGTATTACCTTGTACCTAAAATGAAATGTATACTGGAACTATTTCTGCATAGCATAGGTGAGCAATCATCCAACTGAGGCATGGAGATGTGTGGTTAACATTACATATCCCTGAGCCAGAATGGACATAAATGGCTTACTGGGCATAAAGAGCACAACCTATCATACTCCTCAGTTTTTTTAATTTATTTATTTGCTTATAGACCTGCACAAGTTTTAAATACCTATTTGCAAAATATTTACAACTCATCTAATCTATATAAATAATTTTCCATTAAGAACGTTCTTAATATAAAATATATTATCTCTTAAAGTTTTTAATTCAATTTTTATTATGGAGTATTTTGCCCATTGTAAAGGGATCCTTTTCTGTGGCATTTTTGTTTGCATTACTTCTATAGTAGTTATTTTGCATTCTGGTGTTATACTTATAGCTATCTTTTATCTGTGCCATGTATTCCTTACCTGCTACAAACATTATCACTGTACATACATAGATACAACAGTCAATACATTAGCTTTTACGAAAATATTTCTACAAGATTCCCTATTATTTGCAATTGTATACATCTTATACACTTTTTCTGCAAGCTTAATACTCTGTTCATATTGGTCATACATGTGCTGCCCCGATCTCTGTTCCATACTGCAGATGAGAGTGTATTAGTCCATAATAAACTAGCTTTAGGTAATTTATGTGTTGGTATTTCTTTTATATTTCTCAAAAAATAAAGATTTGTACTTTTTTTTTTGCATATTTGTTCAACACAATATTTTAATGTTATATTTTTGTCAATACTATTCTCAGAAATTTTATGTTCTGTAACTGCTCAATAGTTTCAACATATATTATTACATATAGGGTGGCGTGCACCAACCTAGAGTAAGCTCTACTTTCGTAGTAAACTACTATTCAAATCAACATGTAACTTCCATACGAGAGTAAACTACTTCCGAAGCATTTTACTCCTTTCAGATACTCCCAGATTAAATTGTCGGAGAGCACTGTCATGTAGTATGTTATTACGGAATTAAATAGAGCACAAATATAGGTTAGAATTCACTCATGCGACCTGGATGGAGTAACTAACCTGTCAATTGAACTAGAATATCGTATCATATTTTGAGGAAGATATTTTACGTGGTCATTACTTAGGTTGCATTGATGATCTCGAAGAAAACACCAGGAATGCGATAGTGGTATGCGAGAACCATATTATACTTATACACAGAGTTCAACGAACGGTTCGGTATTAGGAAAGAATCCTTTACATGCCTCTTGAACCTGCTTGGAGAGCATTTACAATAAAACTCAGACAGGAATTCAGCTCTATAACCCAAACTGCAATTATTGTTGTGTGTCCTGCGAGTGTTTCATACCAGAACATTTCATATGCTTAAGCCAGCATTATGATGAATTTAACGTAACATGACAGTATAACACTGTATTAAATGGAGATACTTAGGATTGATTTAATGCAAAGAGTTTGCCAATGTCACGCTTTTCCTTCCCATTACATCAAGTCTGATGTCACATGGTAATTAGAACCAATGGGCATGAAGCACTAGCTCGAAGTAATAAAAGAACTATCTTAATGATTGACTTAACGTAAAGAGTTTGCCAGTGTCAAACCTTTCCTTCCCATTAATTCAAGTTTGATGTCACAAGGTAATTAGAACCAATGGGTGTGAAGCACTAGCTCAAAGTAATAAAAGAACTATCAATCAAGAGTCATTTCCATTACATTAAGTGCATGCCAATTAGACCTTTAGTTTACCACCATTTCTTAACTTCATGTCACGTTAAGTAAAGTTAATTGTAATCCCGGCATTACAGGCGATCTAACAAATAAACGTTCACCACGCATTTGCTGGTCGTGTTAGTTTATCGCATTGTTAGAGTGCTGTTGAGGTAATGAACAAGATACCTAGACATATAAATATACATGCATGCTTAGGAAATAAAAGGCAATTCTTCTTCATTTTTGCAGATTTCCTACACATTGTGGGTGGAATTGGCTGCATGCATGTTACTATTTTGTGCCCATCCGTGAATATGGTGACCTATTCCGAAATCAGAAAGGATATTTCTCCATCAACACTCAAATGATCTGCGATGCAAAATAAGATTAGAAACATTGTGTGCAGAATTTTAAGCTGCTCTTCAGTATGCATCTTTCGAAGATTAAACTCGCATGTCACAACTTTCCAGCATTTCTCTTCCAGCATCTTTATAACACGTTTTTTACGCTCATATTGTTTAAATGGATTTTCTTTATATGGGTCATGTATCAGGCAAACAAAACCAATACCTCCGGGAGTAATGAGCTGTTAGTTACATAGTCGTAACTGAAAGAGTAAATTGATTGAGCTCTCCGTTACTTCTGGAGTAAATTGCTCCCATGGTAACCTACTTCCGTAAATGGGCTTCTTTATTAAACGTTACTTCTAAAGCAATTTACTCCAACATGGTGCATGCTGCCCATAGAGTTTCTTTATTAGATCTGTTATTTCGGTGTTGGAACAAGATTGATTTTGTTTTATTAAGATTTACCTTTAAATTATTTTGTTTTAAATAATGACATATCTTATGTTTTTGTTGTTTTTAAGTTCTGTAGACTACATACATATATCCTTATTTGCAAACACATATGAGGAATCATCTGCATATGAAATTATTTTATATTCTGAAAATTTTGGAAGGTCATTAATATATGAGAGAAATGGTAGTGGTCTGAATACAAAACCTTGTGGTACACCCATGCTAGCCTCTAGTTCCCAAGGTTGCGGGTTCACTCCTGGCGGAGGGCGATGAATTTTTTTGGGCATAAAATTCCTTAGCATGACTCCTTCTTCGGAAGGAAGGTAAAGCCAGTGATCCCGTGTTAAAGATTTACGACATGTAAAAGAACCTCAAGCCTGATAAAGAGGCCTCCGAGCAAAATTTCCAATCTTTCACTCCCAATATAGAATGGGACACTAAGTGCCATAGTAGTTAAAGAGCGTCCATAAATAAAACTCAGTTTAATTTATTTTGTGGTACACAAACTTTTATGATTTGATAATTTGATTTGCTGGATTTAATGGTACCATCTTGCTGTAATGTATTTCAGTGCATTGCTTCCGATTTTGTACATAAGATTTAGTTTCAAAGAATTTCCCCCTGATACCATATTTCTGTATCTTATTCAGTAATTGTGAATGTGACACACTATCAAATGCTTTGAATAAATCCAGGAAAATTCCTGCAGTTTCATCATCCCTATCAAGCCTTTCTAGTATCTCATGATAAAGTTCTGATACTCTTCACAGTCTTGAGAGTCCTGTACATGAATCAATAGACAATAACTGCACCCTATAGTGGAACATAATTAATATAAATATAATACACCGATAATTGTGGTGCTTCAAGAAAAGGGATGAAGGGTAATTAAAGTTTCAGGCACAGTTAAGAAATGATAACGAGAATGATGATTTAAAATGTAACTTTTTATTTTATTTGAAAGTCTATGCCCTTTGAGACTCTTTTCTTAAAATTCCAAATTTCCATGAAGTGTTAGCAACAAAACTAAGGTAGCGCCTTGGCTATTTTCTAATTATGTTATCTGAATAATTATTTGAACCATTTCTTATCTACTCCCTCTTATGATATGATATTTACTTGATTGGTGGGGTGCATAAATCAAATATTATTTCCTCATGATAATCAAGCCCAGGTACTCTCAGCACATGTAGATTAATTTTTCCCTACACCTTACATGTGGAGTTTATTTCCTATTATTTCCCATAGAATCTTTCATACTATAACTCTCTTTGATTAGACAAAATCTACTCTGCCTCATGTGATATCCAACTATACCTACTATACCCATAGAATATTTTCTTCTATAAAAATCTTCCCTTCTGCATTGTTATGCATCACCTCCATATAAAATGACATTGGCATTCTTTCTTAGTTTGTTAATTTTCGTGTCTTTAGCAACAGAACATAATTGTTTAACTCTTGTTTTGCTATGTCATTCATTTATTTATATAAATATTTATCTTAATCTTTATTTTTAAATCAATACTAGTTTCTTATTGATTTACTATGGGATCCTCATAAGTTTTTTGTTGATTATTTACATTTTTCCAAATAAATTATTACCTTACAGTCTTTTTACAGTTGTTTATAATTACATGCATGATTATTCTTCTTCTTATCTTGATGTGAATTTATATAAATGTTGCAATTTTCGTAGTACACTATTCTGATTACATTAAATTCCATTATATTACATTGTTTCTTGACTGTTTTGAATTTTATATTGGGCTTACCCTAATCAATTCCCACTTCAACCTCTCATAGATGGGCTTGAAACTAGACATTTTCTGTAGCTTGGAATAGGAGCTATAATCTGTAATCCATATGCCATAGTGTAAGACATGCACAAAGTAGTAGTTGAAAGATGAAAGGATGAACAGTTTTTTTTTTTTTTTCTATAAGATTAACCCTAAAGCCATAAGATAGTTTATCAAGAGCACAGACATTTGTAGGCACAGACAGCATTACTTCAGAAGTGCTGAAATTCAAAATTTTAACCAGATTTTACAGAAAAAGTACAGGGAAAGAAATTCATTAATAATTTATCTAAGTTTAAGAAATTCTATGGAAAAGAATGTGATTTACAGAAGTATGCTTCACACTTCTAAGTTCTTATCATATTTTAACAAAGGGAAACTAAATAGATGTTTTAACCCCACTCTGTTACAGAATTCTCCTGAATCACCAGCAGAGGATGATGCAAGCGTTGGTGAAGCACGCTATCACAGGAGACTGCAGCTAATGCTGAGGGCTTTGTTAGCAATATCAGGAGAGGCATTGCGTGCAAGATTTCTATCCCAGCAGCTGTTGGTCAAGGTTGGTATATTGTCGTGCTCTGTATTCTAGGGGTATTATGCTAGCCTCTAGTTCCCAAGGTCACGAGTTCAAACCTGGCAGAGGGCAATGGATTTTTTTTTTTTTTGCATAAAACTCCGTAGCATGACTTCCTTCTGAAGGAAAGTAAAAGCCGTGGTCCCATGTCATAGATTTATGGCACATAAAAAATCTCAAGCGTGAGCAAAATTTCCGGTCTTTCATGCCCAGTATAGAGTGGTACGCTAAGAATCATAGTAGTTAAAGAGTGTCCATAAATAAAACTACATTTTTTTAAGGTTGGTATTACTTTACGGAAGTCAGAAATATATACTGTGTTTATTAAATAAGTACAGATGTTTTATTGGATAATAAATTGGGCTTAAACATTAATACAATACAATAGAACTTGGGGCATCCAGTGCATAACTACATAGTTTTATGTGATACTAAAGTGGACAGAATTTGATATGGAAAATTAGGAAGTAACAATATATATGCCACCTTCCGCAGACTTCATATATCATTAACTTCTTCTTTGCTTATTTAGGGCAGCTTGCACCATATTGGAGTAAATTATTTCAGAAGTAACATTTACTAAAGAAGTTCATACTACAGAAGTAGGTTACTACAGGAGCAATTTACTCTGGAAGTAATGTTGGAGAGCTCAACCACAATTTACTTTTTTAGCTACTACTACAGAAGTAAGAGCTCATCACTCCCGGAGTATTGTATTGTTTGTGCGATTTACTTGAAGCAATCATGGATAAGCTTATGTGCAATAGGAAAAGGGAGAAAAACTTCAGTCAAAGAGAGAAATGTGTGATGGTAGAGATAATGAAAATCCACTTAAACAATATAGAGTGCATAAAGCACAATGTAAAGATGCTGGATAGAAAGAGAAATGTTTGAAAAATTGTGTTGGACAAGTTTAATGCTTCAAGCGACAGGAAACGCACTGATGAGCAGTTTAAAATTCTTTGGAAACAATGTCCCTAATCTTTAAATTTATATCGCAGTTAATTTATGTGTTGATGGAGAAATACCCTTTCCAATTTCAGAAAAGTTCACCATTTTCACTGGAGTGGTGCAAAATAGGAACATGCATGTAGTTAATTGAACCCTCTATGTGTGGGAAACTTACAAAGGTGAAGAATTATATATTATTTTCTGAACACACTCGTAATCATTTGTGGGCATATTTATGTACCTTGCTGTTAACCTCAAAAGTGTTGCGGTGGAATTTTATAAAAGCTTAGTTAATTGAGCAATGAGAGCTGTATATTCACCTCAGGGCATTATAATGGGTAAGATTCTTTATCATGAATAACTTTAATGTAAGTATTTATTTTCCAATTTAAATTCTCTTTTATTTTTTAAATAATTTATCTTTGCATTTATGTTTTTGGAAAGATAAAATTAGACGACTGAAAAATTCAATGCCATAGCTTGCGATAGCAAATGTTTATTATTTACATAATGTTGTATTTGTTAGCCCCATCTCGCAAATTTGCTTACGTAATATGTTTTTACGTAAATTATTAGGACTTGGAGATCTTATATTGTTTTTACTTCATGTGAGTGGAAGCCATCTTATGACGTCATTCATTTGTTTGGTTTGTAGCTCCATCTGGCGTTAGCAATTTGCATCAATTAGTGTTCGAAAGAATTTAAAGTTTTGTATATTGTCCTCCGGCTAGCTATCATCTTATCTTGGTAGAACATGTATCTCTATGCAGGTTGTGAAACGGAAAGGAATCTTTTATCCAGAAATTACACTTAATGAAGAAATTTGTTTTATAATTTTTATTGTCAAACACGTTCACTAACACTTTTACATATTGATTTAGATACTCGCCAAACTGAAACTGTTTGTAATAACTTCTTACTTATCACTTTTAACTCACGTACATCAACTTTGTGTATAATTAACTTTATAATACTTTAGATCTTTAATAATTTTTGCTGCGCGTAACTTGTGACGAACTGACTGACTGAAGACGACGTGTAATGTGCTAGAAATTTTGATGAACTGGGGGACCGACGTGTAATGTATTGAGAATTTTGTTGAACTGGGGGCGATCTACCTCGGACCTGGCTTTATATACTCCCACTCCTCGACATGCCTAAAGATTATAAATGAACTGCTATTGGCTAATAAAACGCGCCAACATTAGCGTCTATTTTAATATCCAATGAAAACCACGAACACATATTGCTTTTAGGGAAACATTCTAGAAGGTTCTACCGAAAACGCGCGAAACATTATGTAACTTCCTTGTTCCCAGTAATGATAAACAGCTCACCCCCTCGCTGCATTATTGCGCTATTATTGACAGTTTCAGTAAAGCCGTATAAACTTATTTCCCAATAATAATTACAATAAATAAACATCTGAAATCAATGTCACATAAAAATGCATATTCATATTACAATCATTATTTACATTTAAGTAATTTGTGATACAAATTACCGTATCAAGCTGGGATTTGAACCACGGATCTCCCAATCTCCGTCCAGTTGCTCTAACCACTGAGCTACCATGGCAGCATGTCGGCACGACATTAAATTCTCCAACTGATTCACATTTTTCCCCGTAAACCACAAGGAGATCTCAAATTGTATTGAGATCACATACCCCAATGGTGGCTTACAATGTTGTAAGTACTTTAAGTACCAGGCTCCATAGTTTCAACCATATTAGGTCAATTAATTCCATTTATGTTTTTGTTTATAATTCTCATCAACTTATCAAATCAAATATATGTTCATAAGTATGTCTGTGTAAAAAATGTTTGTTACATTCTGACTACCATTGGAATAATACTGGATACTGGTCTACAGTCTGAATGCAAGTGAGAGATAACTCTTCTTACTATGAGAAGAATGTTACTTACTGTTCCTTGGCAATACATTTTGTTTTCTTAATATTTCTTTGTAGAAAATAACAAGTTTGTTTATTCGATGGTCAAGTAAAATAAATAAAAAATGTTCTTATTTACAATTTGGTTAAAGTTGGCCGTGATATTTTTTTAAATTACTACTATATTAATAAATGAATGTAACTTCTGAACATATATATGTTAACAGGAACAAATTCATAATTGCATAATAATAATAATAATAATAATAATAATAATAATAATAATAATAATATATAACAATAATGATAATAACACCAAAGATATGTAAACAATACAATACACAAATGCATACAACATTATAACAAATTCCACATCATTAAGGTCATATGTATACAGGTAAGTTACATATAGTGTTAAATAAATATTCCTATTTCAGTGCTTTTAACAACATGAAAGATATGACCAGCAGTCATAAACTGAGCATTTATAAGTTCTACCTGCAATTACTGTCTGAAACATTCCAGTACGAAACACTTGCAGGGACAATTGCAGTTTGGGTGATACAGCTAAATTCCTGTCTGAGTTTTGTTTTAATGTTTTCCAAGTAGGTTCAAATGGAATGTAAATGATTATTTTTTAATATCTAAACCTTCCTTGAGCTCTCTCTGATGGATCTCACCTTTCCCATATTATATGCACTATTGCATTCCTGTTGTTTTCTTTCTTTGTCAGGATCATCTATGTAATCTTAAGTAGTCCATGAACATGTCAAAATACCAAATACAATATGATTTTGTTGTTCAAACGACGGATGAGTTACTCCAACCAAGTTATGAGAGTCAATTCTAACTTATGTTTGTACTCTATTTATTTCTGTAGTAACATACTACATGATGGTGCTCTCCTTCATTTGCTTTTTTTAGTAATTTACTCCAGAATTATCTGAAAAGAGTAAAATACTTCAGATCATATGGAAGTCGCTGAGTGTTGACTTTAATAGTAGTTTACAATAGAAACAGAGCTTACTCTAGTTGGTGCATGGAGTAGCTGGTTTGGTACATGATGCAACATTTTTTATCCAAGGCATGTACGTACTATCAACATTTTATTTGATATAAAACTAATTTAATATTTACTGCATCCAGTATCTTGCAGTCAGTTTCATTTAATATACCTTACAATGCATTGTTTGATAGTAATGGCACTACAGTACCACTGGCTCCTTTACTTGATTTAAATTTGAAGTGTGGGCAGTAAAAGGTGAAAAGGGAAATATTGAAGAATGTTTCTATCCCGTATATGGGGAGACAGAAGATGCAGCACATATTTTGCTAGAATGCATAGGTACAGATATCTAGATGAAAGAGCTAATTCAGGAAATGTCTGATGATGGCAAAAGTAGTAACAATCTGTAAAACATTTAATCAACAACTCAGATTAATGACTTAGTAGAGTATCTATTTAGAGTCAGAAGAAAATAGATTTAGTCCATAAACCGAGTTTGTATTTGTGCGTGTATTATAAATTCATTTATAAAATTATATAGATTCTAACTATAGTAAAAGAATTAAAATTAGGAACTGTAACAGTGAGCATATTGGATGAGAAAGTATTTAATTTACTATTTTATATGACTTGGAATAGAACCTGGGTTAACGTCAAGCCATATACTGTACAATGGGGAACACCGATCAATTTTTATGTGCTTTTTAAGCACAACTTTCTTGTTAATATAATTGCATATACCTTAAAACTAGTGTTGATTCAACTGTTCTGCTTTCTCTGTATGACATTCTAAATTTCTTTTAAAACAATACTTTGTCATATAAAAAATAGAAATTCTCTGATCAGTGACTTTTTTGAATATTTTAGTGATGTAGTGTAAGAACCCTCAACTCTCTTTATTTTAAATCTCTGATCAGTGTTACCTCATTAAATGGTGTAATACTGATCATGTGTTTAATATCTGTTTTATGCAGTGTTAGAATATTATGAGGAAACACTGACCTCTATTTCAAATTTAAAAAAAAAAAATGATCATTTTATTGGTTAAACACACTAAATTTCACAAAAATTGTATAGAAAATTGGCATATGTTTCAAGTGCTGAACAATTTACAATATTTACTTCTAATACAGTATGAATAATTACAAAAGTAGGGACACAAATCAGAACATATCACTCTAAATTAAAACTTTCAATATCTGAGAAATATTTCCCCTGGTTGACACAAGCACTTCCAGACAAAACTGTCACTTTTTTATTTATTTTTATTTCTGCTATGTCATCACTTTGTGGACAAAACTCACTGTCCTGTTGAGTTGCACTCATTTTATTAGAAAGCACACTTTGTATTCCTTTGGAGATACTCGGCTCTCTATTCTTCCAGTGAAATTTCGGACTGTCTTATTCATGGCATATTTAACAACAAAATCACATACTGCAGGTGATTGTTCCTTTTCTCTTTGAGCAAGAGGATTTTCTCTCTCTCTCCATCAGAAGACGATGTGTCAAAGTGTTGTTTCAGTGCTCTAACTGAATGATGATTTTTCTGTTGGTGGACTAGCATGGATATTAGAGTCTTTATTGCGAGGTCGAAAATCATCAATAACAATTCTTTTCCCAGGTGAAGTGATTTCTCTTCTTTAACCTCTCCTCTGGTGTTTGGTGTCCCAATTCGCTCTTCTTTCATATGAACAAATGATCTAGTCCATGATGCTTCATCACTCCTGGATCTGTGTTGTCCATGTCTGGAATTAGTGATAGCATTTTATCTAGAGAGAAGGGATGAATTCCAGTTTTAGGAAAGCCAGACATGACATTCCTTGCACTGCTGAGGCTTATTTTTTTCAATTTTTTTTTGTTAAGCTGATGAGGAAATTCAGATTTATGAAAAACCCCTGTGTTAGTCTTCTTCCACTCGTTCAAGATGCTTTGTCATGCTAATTTCAAAAGATGAAAGAATGACACATCCAGTGGTTGGCACATGTGTGTGGAATTATATGGAAGTAGTACAAAGAGTACCTATGTCATATTTCTCAACATTTGCACTATGTGAAGAGACAAGTGGCATGACAAGTTGTCGCTGATCATTACTTTGGTGCCACTTAATTTTCTGACAAAGGGTATGAGTATTTCCAAAAACCAGCTTTCAAACATGGTAATGTCAAACCAGCCCACCATTTCTTTTGTAACCAGCTCCATTAATGTCTCCCTCCATCCAGGTGGTATAAGAGTGTTTGCTCTTATACACTATATATGCGAGCAGCACCACCCCTCAGCTGTAGTAGCAATCATCACTCTTGTGCTGGATTTCGGTGTGTATCTAATATCCACTCAGGATGCTTTACTCCTCACTTGATTACCACTTTAGCTGTACGGATCATCTTTAAAGTTGGTCTCATCGTAATTTATTGTATTCGAGGGTGGTATTCCCTCCAGAGTCTTTTTTTAAGTTATCAAAATACTTCTGGATCACCTCTCTTGTTATTGCTGCACGAGCTCTCTTTATGTGCTCTCCACACATCACATTAATTTCTGATTGCTTCCAAAAATCCATGTATCGATTCTGTGACTGGTCTGTTGTTCTTAAATCTTTTCTCCACTCTGCCATTCGGCTTAGATGCCCTGTATATCAGATATTTTTCTTGGCCTTAAAGGAAACCCTCATTTTGCGCATTGTAACAGATCTTTAAAATCACTTTCTTTCTTCCATTTAAAATTGCGGATCTGCCAGGTTTTAGTTTATATCTTGTCTTAGCTTATCATTTAATGTCATGTATGGAATGCCACATTCCTCTGAAGCTTTTCTTATAGACATCTTACCAGTCCTCACTGCAGCTAAAGCATTTTTCATATATTCAGTTTTGTATTTACACCTTCCATGTGGTCCTGGCAATTTCTTGTATGTTCTTCCCATGATCAGTGTTATCCTATAAAGATACATTATCAAAAGCATGTTTATTAGAAAAATATTTACTTAATACCATTACAATTAATGTAACTATTAACTTACCATCTTTTCTCAGTCAACTTGGCTGTAGAATAAAGGTTTCTGCCAATCTGAAATAACGCTATTTGAGCTCATTGTTGTTTTTATTTTCTCTGTGGATAATGGCATTAGCAGCACGTTAAGTGGTAGACTTGATGTTCCTTTACAGATATAACTTATGATCCCTAAAAATATCTGTGTTTACTTCGGAGACAGCGTTTATTTCCTTTTTTTTTTTTTCAAATGCTTTAATTTTATGTATTTAGAAATTTCATACCATAAATGAAACGGTAACTTCTGCTACCATTTGGCCATTGACACTTTGATTTATCTTTTAGCATATGTATGTTGCATAGTAATTACTCATACTGCAATGGTTGTGTTTTCTTGCAGAACATGTTTGAAATAGCTGAAAATGTAAAGAGCAGTAGAGAATCTCTTCGTTTGAAAGTTTTGTGTCGAGACTTGGAAGGACTTCATCGGTCACTTGAGGAATCACCCACATGCCTTCCTTTAAGCCCAAGTCTTGAAGTGCGGGGTGTTCAAGTACGCACATGTTCCTATTTTCCTTCCAACACCTTGCCACTCAAAATCAATTTCCTAAGCTCAGAAATTGGAATAATTCCAGCTATCTTCAAGGTAAGTGTTTAGTTTGCTATGTGAATACAGTAAAGAAAAGCATGAATGAAATGATAAAGACGAGTAAAATAAAAACAGAACTCAAATTTGGAGAATAAGTGGTCATTGTGGACTACCAAAAAATAATTACTGTGAAACAAAACAAATTAAAAGTATAATAGCAAATTTGTGCGAAAGTAACAATAAAAGCAAGATCATTTGTTTTGAAAGGCACTGTATGTGTATAATTTTAAATTAAGTGAAGAATTGCATTTATGAAATTAAGTTCATCTTACATGAAGAAATGGAAAATAAAGCACTCACAGCTTATTTACAGTAGTGCATAAGTAACATTCTTGTCTTTTCTAATGCCCAAGATTCAAATCCCAAGGGTCAAATGTAATTCCTGGTAGTGTGATGATTACAATGTTTTGTCTTTTTATAAATCAAAATTACTCAAAATCCTAAGGAAAACTTTCAGCTGCTTTTATAGGCAACTACCTTCAAGCCTCTTACTTCTGTTTCTAGAAGTTTGTGTTTGTTCATGAAAATATCTGTGGTTAGTTTACAGGTATTTCTCTTTATCATATTTATCTCATTGAATTACTTTTTATGCTTCTTCCCAAGCTTGATGCATAGGCCAAAGATGTATCCTTTCTTACTGTTAGGAAGTGTCACTACCATATTGGTCCTCGCAAAGCTACCAGTGGATTTGATGTCTTGAAAACTTCTGGTTTACTTACCGATTTGGTTATCTCACTTCTTGTGGAATTGATCATATGTGGTCACATTTGTGTTGTGAATTTAAGTGTTTCAACAAACTTCTCTCCTCAATCAAGAGTCAGTCAGTACTGTATGGACATACATTTAGTCATAGACTGGGCCAAACTACATGATTGGCTAACAAGTTTACATCAGGGCAGCCATGAGCTAAGTGTGTGTAAGGTTAAAAATTCTTATGGATTTTAAGTATTTTGTGAAGAAATTTGCTAAAAGTATTTTAAATTGAATAATCATAAATGAAATGCCATACTAAAGGTACAAGCTTCATGTCATTTTTGTGTGTGTGGGGGGGGGGGGGGGGGGTGCGAGTTTATTTACAGTTCTCATAGTTGGTGGATTCCATGAAGTAAATTTGCTAGCCAATTACATTGTCTGGCTAAGTCTACTGCTAAATAGTTGTTTTGGTGATGGCACAAACCGTGTTGGAACAAACCTAGTAGATTCATTCCGACATACCAGTCTGATGGTCCGTGGTCAGTTCATGTACAGTTCTTGATTGCCTAAAGTGTAAGCATTGGTTTGGCATTGGTCGCTGGTTAGAATTAGTACGTGATATTTGCTACATGCTGATTGGGTCTCTGATAGGATCTGAAGTTTTGTTGGAACACCTGAATGCATTATACGACGGCAGTCAGTTTGTTGTAATGCACCATAGTCAGACAGCTAATGTGCATGCTCAAACTATTGGGGGCTGTTACCCGCATTTGCCATTCTTATTCTTTCCCACTTCAGTTCTGCATTTTATGCAATATGAAAATGTAACGTTGATATTGTAATGAAAAGATGCTAGAAACAGTGATGTGTATTGAATTTATTTAAAGGTGAGTCGGAATTGTAACACTAACATCACTTAAGTTTACTCACTTAACATGTTTCGGGAAACCGTTGTTCCCATCCTCAGAAGGTTATCACGACATGATAACCTTCAGGTCGTGATAACCTTCTGAGGATGGGAACAACGGTTTCCCGAAACATGTTAAGTGAGTAAACTTAAGTGATGTTAGTGTTACAATTCCGACTCACCTTTAAATAAATGAAAATGTAATTTTTTTTTTCACTTATGTTATGTGTATGATAGTGAATGTAATATTTTTATAGCTGTCAATGTACTTGTACAAGTTTCTGACATTGTCAGAAACAGTATATAAATCAATTAATATAAAAAGAGATTTACAAATCATCAACTTTACACAAACATTTTTTTATTAAGAAGTATTTTAATTTGCTTTGAAATTGTTTTGTACCATTTAGTGCCTTTATTGCTGTTGGCAGCCTATTAAATAAAATCTGTCCCATTACAAAAACATGTTTATCACTAGATGTTTTGGTAGTCCATTCCCTAAAGTAGACCTTGTTGTGTCTGGTATCAGGGCCACCCAGATAAATTATGGCCCCCCTACGAACCCAACTTCATCAGGTCCCACATAATTATTGCATAGAATAGTTAAGAACAATAATGGGTATTGATGTACTGATTGTAGCCTGTATGTAGCATTTAAAAAAAAAAAAAATCAACAGAAATGGTCCAGAGATTAAGTATCATTCCAAACTAACCACTCTCTTTTCATTTGACATTTTCCAGGAGAATATTTAGAATAAGATGATGCACTGTAAATTTCCACTTTTTTAGTCATATTCTTGGAAACTTTCAGTTTTTATTTCAGGCAAACCTTTCTTAACAATTATTTCCCTCAACATTTGTAATTTTTGTTGGCCACTCTAGGATCTGAGGAGTCCCAGCTGTCTGTGAAAGGAGACTCCAAGTCTGACTTTATTGAAGTAAATTTCTGTCTTACCTTGAGCTAATAGTAATGGTAAATAGATACACATAGGTACCTGATATTCAAGAGATCCTGCATTATCTTCTGCTTCTGTATTTGATTGTCTTAGACTTTGACTAGGCTGCTGATGTTAAAAGAAGATGTTGTTTTATATTGTTGAATTTTTTCCTGGTATTTTTCTTCTCTTTTTCATTTTTCAGCTCTTTTTATAGCAGCTGTTAATAGTCATGAGCTCCTCAAATATCTTCTACAGTGAAGAATACAGTCTGCTTTAATCAAGAACAGAAACAGCGAGTTGAAAATTAACAAGCTTTCCCATTCCTGAAAGTTTCCCATTTATTGTGCATCTTTACTTTTGAAAGCAAGTGTTTTAACTTCATCCTTCTCGTTCTTGTTAATGTTGCTGTTCATGGTTAATTATGCGCTAGGCTTTAGTGGGATCCTGAAAACATTCCCTGTTGTATATTGTCGTCCTCCGTGGACTAGTGGTACCGTGCTAGCCTCTAGTTCCCAAGGTCGCGGGTTCAAACCCGGCGGAGGGCGATGGATTTTTTCGGGCGTAAAAATCGTTGGCACGGCTTCCTTCGGAAGGGAAGTAAAGCCGGTGGTCCCGTGTCGTAGATTTACGGCACATAAAAGAACCTCAAGCCTGATAAAGAGGCCTCTGAGCAAAATTACAGGTGTTTCAAGCCCAATATAGAATGGGACGCTAAGAACCATAGTAGTTAAAGAGCGTCCATAAATAAAAAAAAAAAAAAACTCAAACTGTTGTATATTGGCACTAAGCAGAACTTACAGATGTATGTACTTAATTTCACTCTTCTTTTATTTTTTTTTATTTTTCTTTCTTTCTTTCTTTCTTTCTTTCTTTCTTTCTTTCTTTCTTTCTTTCTTTCTTTCTTTCTTTCTTTCTTTCTTTCTATTACAAATGTGGCATGCAGTAGTAAGCTATTTGTTTTACCTTGTTTAGTTATCCAATTTTATTCAAGCATTCATTTTTGCATATTGTACGATTGTCTACTATGAGGCTTACAAGAGATGTGAGTTGATGGAGCAGGGTGCACTGAACCTATAACAGATTATTCCATGCATTTGTAATAAGCTGTTTTCAAAAATACATATATTACTTGCAATACATATTTTGAGTCAGAATTTGTGTACTCCAGGGATCCTAAATTAAGGTTTCATTTTTTTGACTGGTGGATTGCCTTCCGATATGTAGTCATTATTATCATTTTGATTGGGACTCTCACTGTAAAGTTGTGCACTTTTAGTACTGCTACTACCATTGAAAATGCCAAGAACTTTTGTTAAACTATTGCAGAAAAATTAAGTCTGATTTTTTTCTGCAGTGAGAAATGTCTTTACGCCATAGTACAAAGGCTTGTATAATGGTGAAAGAACTAAATGATAGTGTGATTGTGAAAAATACGAAATCATCTTATTTGTTACACAGAAGTGGAGATGACCTGACCTGACCCTTATTGACAGCACATAATCAGACATTTGAGATCTGTTTGATGCATTGAAATTACAAGTGTAAATGTTTGGAAGTAATAAATGCTCTTTGTATCATCCAAGCTCAATGCTTTAAGGTGTCTGTTGAAAACACTTATGATGAATATTTGTCTTCTCTTTCAAGAAATCAAAATAGTAGATGTATAGATTTCTGCTTTTCAAGCATAGAAGTATGGACCTATCTGAGAATAATTGTTTCAGGTTGGTGAGGATCTACAGCAGGATATGCTGACAATACAGATGGTTCGTATAATGGATAAACTGTGGCTCAGAGAGGGGCTTGACCTCAAGATGGTTACTTTCTCTTGTGTACCTACAGGACATAAACGAGGTGAATTTTAGTGTAAAAAACCTGTCTAAAGACTGGATGAAATCTGTTTGGTGTTGGAAATTCGGTGTATTAACTATACTTTTAAATTTAGATTACAGTCTTATACTCCATAAAATTCCTTGTGACTTTGGAAGGTTATATACAACTGGGTCTGTGACTGTGTTGCAGATTTTCGGGGTTTTCTATAAAGCATCTCTATGAACAATATTTATTTAGGAACCCATGTCTAGAAATGCTCTGTTTGATAATTATAAACCTTCATATTTTTGCTTCCTGTAAAGCACTTGTATTTCACATCTCTCTTGCTTTAGTGCCATCAGAAACCAGCAGCAGTAATTTTCAGTTAATGAGTGAGTTGGAATACTCTATGATCACTTATTATCACCTTATCTACTGTCTTGTTTAAATGGAGAACTCTGCCACAACTTTGTAGAATCTAATTGCAATACCTTAGCAATAAAAGTTATTCCTTATAATCATCACATCTTCTAAAATGGCTCTGATGTCATCATTGGTCATTTTCCAGGAAGAAATCGGATCAGGAGGTCCAGTTAATTTTACTACTAATTCCTCTGATGTAACTCCAAAAGAGATTATTGTTATGAAGTGAATGATATATAAGACACACATAGCCTGATCATCAACTATGTATGTAATGTTAATTATGTATTATCTTCCTTTTACTATGTATATGTTCAATTTGCTTTATTATGCCCATTTGTATTTTCCATTGAATGTCATAGCATGTTATTTATTCTTTTATGAAATTATCAAATCAACGTTATTATGTATAATTATTCCATGCTAAGAATTTATAATGCACTTAGTAGTGCAAAAATAAACAGTTTTGTTTAGTAACTATGCAAAAGAGGAAACGTATCTTTACGTTGATATTGTAATGAAAAGAAGCTAGAAACAGTGATGTGTATTGAATTTATTTAAAGGCGAGTCGGAATTGTTACACTAACATCACTTAAGTTTACTCACTAACATCACTCACAAGTGAGTAAACTTAAGTGATGTTAGTGTAACAATTCCGACTCACCTTTAAATAAAAACGTATCTTTTTTAACCTCGAAGAGTGAACATGCATTATCCAAGAAATCTATACAGGAAATACTCATAAATGTTTCTGCTGAAACATCATGCAAAGAAGGAATGTTAAAGTCTCAACTCATACTTCATACCAATAAGACATTTTGGACATTATTACATTTACTCAGATCACATTGAAATTAAAGTCATAATAGCAATCCTTAGAAGAACAGCTTTTGGGGAAAGACAGTTCTTGTAAACCATCATTAAATAATTCAAAGAATATAATCAAATTTAAAGATGGAAAAAGGACTTGTTTTAAATTGGAAAGATATATTGAATCACCTGAGACCATATTGTTTCTCATCACTCCACTAGACAGCTGTCTGGGACTTACAAAATAATTATTTTCACATTCCTTATCATTATTGAAACTTAAACTTCAAAGGTTGAATAAAGTGTGAGGTTTCCCTTATTCAGAATTCATTTAATTTGGAGCACCAACGTCGGGACTTGAAGAAGGTATAGCTTACGTATTCTGTTTTACGTAAATTATTATATCTTGAAGATCTTATAGTTAGCTCCACGTTGTGGTGCCAATTTGCGAGATAACAAATGTTGCAAATAAATTGTTTGTTTACATAACTTTAACTGCCCCACGTATGGGAGCCAATTTGCAATAGCAATTTTACGTGTTTATAGCATCACGTTGTGGAAGCCAATATGATGGGAGAATGTTATGTTGACTTCTGCGTTGCCATCTTGTGTGACGTCATACGTTGGTTGGTTCATTTGTTCTGTTTGTAGTTCTCTCTGGCGTAGCAATTTGTATTAGTTTTAAGGTTATGTATATTGTCTTCCGGCTAGCTATTTAGGTAGACATTTAACTCTTGCAGGTTGTGAAGCGGAAAGGAATCTTTTGTCTATAAATGATACTGATGAAGAAATTGGTTTTATAATCTTTATTGCAGAACACGTTCACGAACACTTTCACAAATTAATTTGGATACTCGCCATACTGAAACTGTTTGTAATAACTTCTCACTTTTAACTCACGTACTTCAACTTTATATATTTAACTGTATAATCCTTTATAAGATTTCTCGTACTTCTGCTGCGCGTAACTTTATGAATTTAGAGACCGACATGAGAATCTTGTTGAACTGGGAGCTGACGTGCTATGTGTTGAGAATCTTGTTGAACACTGGGGACGATGTATAATGTTTTGAGAATCTTGCCGAACTGGGGGACGCTTACCTCAGACATGGCTTATTTATAGGCTTACCTCAAGATACACCTAAAGATTATAAATGAAATGCTATTGGCTAATAAACCGCGCCAACATTAGCGTCTATTTTAATATCCAATGAAAACCACTAATACATATTACTTTTATAGAACATTCTGGAAGCTTTTACCGAAAAGGCGCGAAACATTACGTAACTTCCTGGTTCCCGGTAACGATAAACAACTCAAACCCTTCATTGCATTCTTGCGTTATTGTTGACAGTTTCAGTAGAGCCGTATATTATTATTTACCAATACTATTTACAATTAATAAACCTCTGAAATCAATGTTACATAAAAATACATATTCATATTAAAATAATTATTTACTTTTGAGTAATTTGTGATACAAATTACCGTATCAGACTTATGGCATCATGCATTTTATTCTGCTTCAGAAGTCATCTTGCATCACACTTAAAACAGAACAATCAAACTGAAATAAAGATCATTAGCAAGAATAATTGTTCATGACACAGTCGGGAACATTCCATGCATCTTCAAATATGTGTAGCATGCTGTTGATGATTATATTGAAGTTATGGAAGACATTTTGAACATTTGCTGTAACCTACATTAATGTTAACTCAAAGCATTATACATTAATAGTTTAAAAAATTCATAATGCATAAAAAGACTCCTAACTACCAAACAATATATTTCTGGGCATGTTCTGACTTTTTCTAGCATCTACTTATTGTAGGTAGAGGACATATTGCATTCTACTCAAATAACAAAATAGCAAAATGTCAGTGTGTATGTCTGTAAACAACATAACTCAAAATCAAAAGGTATAAGAAGCATCAAATTTGGTATTTAAGTTCATCTTCTGAAATGCAACACAAAGATTTTCAAGAAAATCCCTCCCCATCCTTTACGTAGAAAATGTTTCATTATTTTTTTATATTTCTCAAAAATTGCTCTAATAATGATAATTATAATATCATATATTTATAATCCTTACATAACTAATAAAGTGTATGTCTTGAATTTTCTGTGAATAGCCTGTGTAGTCCTCTTCATTGAGAATGAAGTTTCTATAACTGGTAAACCACAAAAGATAGATAGAAAATTTGATGCGGTATTAATGTTACAAATTGTATGTTGCAAATAAATGTTTGTTTACATAACTTTAACTGCCCCACGTATGGGAGCCAATTTGCGACGGTATTAATGTTACATGTGTTTAACATTAATTGTATCTCCACGTTTGGAAGCCAATTTGCAACGGTATTAATGATAATGTTGTGTGATTACTTCACGCGTTGCCATCTTGTGACGTCACTCCTTTGTCTGGGTTGTAGCTCCATCTGGCGTAGCAATTTGTATCAGTTTTGACATAATTTATTTTAAATGTCCTCCGGCTAGCTATTTAGGTAGACATTTAACTCTTGCAGGGTGTGAATCGGAAAGGAATCTTTTATCCAGAAATTATACTGACGAAGAAATTGGTTTTATAATTTTTATTGCCAAACACGTTCACAAACACTTTTTACATATTAATCTGGATACTCGCCAACTGAAACTGTTTGTAATAACTTCTTATTTATCACTTTTAACTCGCATACTTCAACTTTATGTAATTTTTTTAAATGTATAATACTTTATAATAATTCTCGTAATTCTGCTGCGTGTAACTTGGCGAAATAAATGAACTGAGAGACCGACGTGTAGAGTACTGAGAATTCCGTTGAACTGGGGGACAAGCTACCTCGAACCTACACTATTTATAGGCCTGCATCAAGATACGCCTAAAGATTATAAATGAACTGCTATTGGCTAATAAAACGCGCCAACATTAGCGTCTATTTTAATATCCAATGAAAACCACGAATACATATTGCTTTAGGAAATGTTCTAGAAGCTTCTACCGAAAACCCGCGAAACATTACGTAACTTCCTTGTTCCCGGTAATGATAAACAACTCACCCCATCGCTGCATTATTGCGTTATTATTGACAGTTTCAGTAAAGCCGTATATTATCATTTACCAATAATAATTACAATTAATAAACCTCTGAAATCAATGTCACATATAAATACATATTTATATTACAATCATTATTTACCTTTAAGTAATTTGTGATACAAATTACCGTATCAACTTACTTCACAAAAAATCTAGATCTCTTTAAAATACACAGCTTATTTCAACAAGTTTTGTGGCATCAGTCATTATCTGAGGTATTCATTGTTATTGCTTTGAATTTTTTGTCATTTTTGAAGTGCTGTCACTGTTCAGTGTTTCTCATAATGTCATGGAAATAGTATAGAATTTCAAAGACAGCATATAATGACAGCATCTTTTTTAAAGATTGAATATTACTCAGCCTCCTGTATTCCATTGTACCTAAAATGAAATTTGTAATAAAACAACTTATGGTTATTAACAAGAAGTAGGTAGAAAAATAACCTTTTGCAAGAAGAGTGTGCAGAAGCTATAAAAAATAAACGGTAATGTCTGGAGAAAGCTTTTGATTGTAACACAGATTTTTCTACATCAAAATTGTTCAGGGTGATATCCTCTACAAACTCTGAAAGCCTGCAAGGTAGTCAAAGATATATCTTATATGGGTGCCATGAAAGAGAGCATCAAAAGTTGCTTGATGAATGTGAAAGGAATTTTAGTGAAATTTGTTGTTGCTGAACTCTACAATTAGCAATCACTGCATTCTTTATGACAACGTTGAGGTCCTCATCACTACAAAGCATAATAGTAAGTTTTAAAGAAAGTACATATACAAGGGTCACTGTTTAATTTTCAGAAAGTTAGAAATTGTAAGAGATATGTTATTGGCAGCACTGGAAGAAATGTGTTTTCATTAGTAGTATTAGTAGTATTGTATGGTTGCATTGCTGCAGGTACAGCAAAACATTTTAATGGAGTTGCCACAGGAGCTCCTTTGTGCCAGGAAGCTTTATGATATAAGTGTGGTCTCAACTATTGAGAATGCTTGGAAAGGTAACAGATATTTTCAGACTCTATTCTTTCACATATCACAGTTATTGACTGGTGTGCAGATTTCATATGAGGAAAAGCAGCCATAAAATATGAAGAGCACACAGGGCATCCAACAACAGTCCTGACCAAGAAAAACATAGCTCATATGGAAGCAAGATAGAAGGGTCCTCAAGCTTTCATTTACTGCAGGTGTCCATAATCTTGCACAAATACTTTCATGTGAGAGTTTTGTTGCTGCTGAGTACCTCATAACCTGGAATAGTATCAAGAAATAGTTTTGTCTTTTTGACAGTGGAAGCCCCTAACTTGTGCAAGTCATCATCACAGTGAAAGTTGAATATACCAGTATTAAAGAGGCAGTGATCAATGTGGGTGTTCTGAAATGATAAAGCTTTAAAGATACTAGAGTTAGACCAAAAATGGTTGCTAGTTTTTACTCTGCATTAGCCATATTGCAACTATTTCACTTGTAGAACAAAGGACTATTACTGCTAACTACTGTACCAGTCTACCTGTCCCAAATCTTCAGAACACTTGAGTGAGAGAAGACTAAGTATGGGTATGAGAAACTTTTTATCATGATAATGCCTCTGTGCACTATTTTGAAAACAGTAGAGTTCCTGCAAGAATCCAAAGTGAAATTGTAAACCATCCACTGCACAGTCCAGATTTGACCCCTTGCATGTTTTCCTGTTTCCAGTCATTAAGAAAAAGTTGAAAGGCTAATGTTTTGCAAGTATCAAAAAGGCAGTTGTACCTTACAAAAAGTAAGCTGCTAACATCCCAAAAGAAGCATGGCAAGGTTGCTGCCTTGAAGGGTTCCAGAGGATGCAGCTTTTATTTGGGGAGAGTAAAGGCTTGGTGGTAAGACCCAGCTTTTCATTTAACAGAATCTGGAAAATTAAATTGTGACTCGTATAAACATCCCAATAATGGGGAGGGATAAAATTCTGCTCATATGTAGCTGAAGGCAGAAAGTTTAATCAGGTTTGGAAAATTTCCTGCCACAGCCAGGACTCGTCCCATAGATCCTTAGGCTTTCCATGCCAATACTCTTCTTGTCACAGTAGCTCAGGAGACAAGCATCACCGCAAAAGCCAGAGATCTGTGGTTAGGACCCATGTACAGCAATAAAGTTTTAAAATCTGATTCCTTATCCTACAGAGTGGGTAAAATTAGTAAGAATTAAAATTTAATTTTGTTCAACGTTGAAACATTTGAAAACTTTGAATGCACAAATCTTCTTTTGTTCAGGAGCTGCAAGAATTCTGTATAAAACATTCATCAAACATCATACAATAAGATTTGTCCAGCTATATATAAAAATTACATTAAACATGTTTGCCATAAATTCATTAAAGTATATTTGAGATGCTTGTTTGTAAAGCATAGTAGCTGACATTTTGGTAGAATTGTGAAAATTACCTCAAAACATATTTGTTCTTTAAAGGCAGTCTAGTTACCTCAGCGACTACAAAAAAGTGATATTGCAAGAAAAGAAAAACAAAGACAAATGTTAAAAAAATAACAGTGGACTTTTACATTTGGTTTTAGCTTTTCTTAATACACTCAGTGAACTCCTATACAGGGTGGAAGTGAAATAGTCCTGCGGACTGGGGGAGATGGGAGAGTGGATGTAGATGAACAAAAACCTCCAACACTTTTTGTAATTAAATGCACCATTAACTAGATAATCGTGTTTAAAAGTAGGAGTATTTGGTAACGTGGCGCAACTTGTTGATTGAGTAATCTGCTTTACTGCCGATGCCTTGGACTATTCCAACACACTATAAAACCATTTAAGTAACGTTGGCCATGTATCGAATTCAGATGTTTTGTTGCTGGCGCGCGAGACACCACAAAAATTCTGGGAAAAAGTCGGGTTATCGTTCACATTACCCCGAATTCTACATTCCCACGTAATTACAAATATTTTACTTGATAGGTTTAAAGGCCTGAATATCTGGCCTATTCTGTTTGAGAGGTTTATGCCATGGTAAGGTAACAAACTCATGTGGAATTGTTACTGATATTAAACAGTTTTAAGGTTTGTGTACACATAGTACCTATGTATGTAGTTTAAAAGGTACATTTTAATTATTACACTGCGCCATACTGCAGTGATATTTATGTGACAATGCAATGCTTTACTTGAAATGAAAATAAGCATTCCAAAGGTTATGGCACTCTTATGTGAAACACCTCTTACATTATTAACACCATTATTCTGTGTTTAATTTAATAATATGGTACTAATAATTGCTAAATGTTTAGGAAAGCATAATTTATGTTGTGAATTTACACCCTACTACAATATGCTTAAAGGAAATTTATGTAGAATATTTATAGTTTTGGCCAACTGGGAAGTGTACATTTCTATTTAATTTTTAATATACCCCCTTTAAAATGGGATAATGTGCTTCATGTCAGCATATACATCTCGTAATTACCGCTCTATAAAAAAAAAAAAAAGGAATCTGTATAATATGATGCAGAAGTTTTTAGAAGCAATTTTGTCAATGGTTACTCCAATATGATTTAACAATAAGCTTATAAGCATAAATAAACTCGAGTTGGTGAAATTTGCGATACTAACGTTACTGATAAGATTTCTGTGTGTGAGTATGTGTGACATATCAAAATATTTCAAAAAACATAGGTAAACAAAACTGACATTGCTCTTCATGCCTAATGAATCCCACAGTCACGGAGTACCATTATTTACTTGGTAGCTTTAGAAACAAAAAATGATCATAACCTTAATCACTAGCATTTATTAGCATTCACAAGTATGTGAAAACATTGGGATTAATTTAAAATATCTGAACTTGCCTCTAGGATGTAAATTTGAAATAAGAGTTTACAGAAAGTGTTCCATATGTCCACCATTTGCTTGTAGACAGGCTTCACACCTTCTTAACCTGTTCTGACGCACCTTGACGAAGACTGCTGGGTTGTTCCTAATTTCCTCAGTTACTAAGAAAATGCACTGGTGCAGCTCATCCACAGTTTCTATTTTACCCCTGTACACTTTGTTTTTCATGTTTCCCCAGAAATAAAACTCTAGGGGATTTAAGTCTGGCGATCTGGCAGGCCAAGCCACAAGTCAAAATCTACCGATCCAACGGTTTGGGAAAGTCTTCATCAAGTGACAACAGATTGCAAGAGTGATGTAGGGTGGTGCACTTCATGAAGGAACCATCTTCCCCCTTATCTCCAATGGGATGACCTCCAACAGATTAGGCAATTGGTACTTAAGAAACCGCTGATACCCTATACCAGTCAAGCATGGCAGAAGGACAAATGGTCCAATAAGATCTCCAGTTATGCCGTCCCAAATGTTAATCAAGAATCTATGTTGAAAATTTCGCTGTTGTATAGTTCTTGGGTTCTCCAATGCCCACGTGTGTGTGTGCGTGCATGCGTGATGAAAGTTTGTAATGCCATTTTGCATGAAACAGGCCTCGCCCATCACCAGCACATTTGTTACAAAATCTGGAGAAGCAGCCACTCGGAAAATGCAACACATGGATAAAAATCATTTGGTGATAAACATTATACTCGCTGGATGTGATGTGGGCGCATTAACTGTTCTTTAAAAGTTCTAAGTACAGTCCAGTGTGACACCCCCACTGTGCAAGCGATATCGCGACTGCTCCAATCAGGAGTTTCATCAACCAAATTTAACACTTCCTCTTCCATGTTGATAATTTCATCAGGTCATTGTGGATTATAACTTGGAATTACATTACCTGTATCATAGACCCATTGGCAAATGGCAACAAATGTGTCTACACTTGGCATGTTCCTGTTAGGAAATCTTTCAGCATAGAGCCATTGAGCAGATCGAGAATTGCACTGCGTTTTTCCGTAAATTAAGATCATGTCCAGATATTCGGATGTTGAAAACTGCGGCATAGTGTATGTTGTACTGAAACAAGATTTTCTGTCCTTTGTTTTTTTTATCCATGCCTCGTTTAACTGCTCTGATCTTAACTTGTGGCTTTAACAAAAAGACAATTGTATGCGATTAAGTAAACATTCCCCACTATCTACACCAATATTGGAAGAAAGTAAACGCAGCTGATGCAATGTTGCCAGTTCTAACAGAATTAAGGAGGCAACAAATTATGGACTTTTAAATTTAATTTATGCAAAAACTATTTATTCTATTGAAATACGCCAAAGGAAAAAGTTGTCGTTTATTCAATTTTCTATGAATATAGTCATAGATTAAGAACCTTTAATCAACAGTAATCCAGCAAGGTGCTGATAAATCTTTTGGATAAAAGCATTTTTTTTTCTCAAACGGTGCATTTAATTACAAAGGAGTGTTGGAGGTTTTTGTTCATCTACATCCACTCTTCCACTTCCTCCAGTCCACAGGACTATTTCACTTCCACCTGTATACCTGTGATAGCAAATTACCTAATTGCTTGTCCACTCACAGAGCAGCTCTTCAGTTGATCTCAATGTAAGATAACCATTGTAGATTCTCAACACTTTGACCTATCACTCAAAAGTTTGCTGCATACTACTAGGGGTTCTGGATGAGTCTCTCCACATGACTGGCTATATCCAATCACAAGCAATGCAGTAATACAATAGCTTCTCCAGTCTTCTGCATAATTTCTTCTAACAGACTTCCCTTATATTCCTAGAGAACTATTGTAGTTAAATAGCATAAAATAAATACATGTACCACTCCTGCCCTAGATTATGGGAGGTATCTGTTTCCAAAACCAGACACATACATCTGTCCAATTTTTGAGAAAACACTGAAAGAAGTTCTGCCACATACAACATGGTATATTAATGTCACACTTCTGCTGTGAAAATATATTAAGGGGGTTCTATCTCATTTTGTTCATCAGCAGCAGTCTGAATGAAATCTGCTTTACAGACAATATTAAATGTCATCATCCCAGTTTCTATAAAAAGTGGACTTGTTTGGCTTTGAAAATAGATGTCTCATTTATTTTAGATTTTTAATGTTGTGAGGTTGTTTAGAAATATGAGCTGGGGGAATCCATTAGGTAAAATTATCCAGAAACTTGGAAATTGGCTACACAAGTCATGTGGACAGGTTCGTCCAATACCTTTTCTAAGCTTCTGGGTAATTATTCTTCCTAATGAACTTCCCCAATCAAAATTACTAAAGAACCTCCCAACATTCAATATCCCAAAATAAATGCATATGCCATAGTTAATGACATAAATTTAATGTAGGGCATGTCTTTTAGTATCTCAAGAAAATGAAGGAACTAAATTAATTTTACTGAATGCCTCATTTATTAAAAGAAAAAATACTTGTCACATGTGCAATGTAACTCTTCTCAAAATTAGTTATGAATTTAAATATTTTCTTAACAGGTATGATAGAAATGGTGACAGATGCAGAAACATTAAGAAAAATCCAAGTTGAACTTGGTCTGACTGGATCTTTCAAGGATAGATCAATAGCAGAATGGTTGGCAAAGCACAATCCTTCAGCATTTGAGTATGAGAGAGCTGTAGAAAACTTTACAGGTACTTTCTGTTCTTTGCTATTACTGAAAAAAAAAATACATCACATTTGCAAACATATTTAATAAAATTTTCTGTTGCAGCGTCTTGTGCTGGTTACAGTGTTGCAACATATATCCTGGGCATTTGTGATAGACACAATGATAATATTATGTTGAAAACTTCTGGTCACTTATTTCATATCGATTTTGGAAAGTTCCTTGGTGATGCACAGATGTTTGGTAACTTCAAAAGGTATGTATAATATGCTGTTTTTATAAGTTTTGGTTGCAGGCATGAAACTTATTTTGTTCTTTAGCTCTGCTGTTACAGAGAAAAAATGCACGAGTTTAAGTCTAGTCAAATTAGCAGTTCCTCAATAAGGTTGTATAAAAAAAGATGATTCCACAAAGTACATATCATCATTGAAGAATCAATGCCAATGAAATGTGATATAGGAGAAGGAAAAACCAGAACAGTGGATGGGTATTCTATTCTGGTTCTCGAAACCTAAAAGTTAGTTTTAAAATATAATAAGATGATACTTTTCTCTTTTTGACATGAAATACCTCAAAAGAACACACATTTCAGTTATGTGACACTTACATGGCATCTCACTACCAGGGAAACTGTAAATTAGTCTCCACTGTTATTAACACTGCTAAAGAAGGAATTGTTTATATGGTATAGCTTTAAATGGTGTTTCATTTGTTTAAATGAAAAATTGGTTACATTTATGATAGTTGCGCTTGTAATTGCAAAATTACCAGTACAGCAAAAATGTAAAAACCATTAAAATGCCAGGAAAACTAGAATCAGACAACTAAAAAATTCAATGCCATAGCTGGAATTTGAACCACGGATCTTCCGGTTTCCCCCGATTGCTCTAACCAACTGAGCTACCATGGCAACATGCCAGTACGACATTAAATTCCCCAGCTGCTTGCATTTTTCCTGGTAAATCACAAATTGGTTTGCTCAGTTGGTTAGAGCAACTGGACAGAAATCGGAAGATCATGGTTCAAATCCCGACTATGGCACTGAATTTTTCAGTCGTCTGATTCTAGCTTTCCAACCTTGTCCTACACATAGCTCGTGTGGAAGAACAATTAATTCCATTAAAATGTCAGTTATGCAGCATTGTTACTTCAATGATATAGTGGTGAATTTTGAAAGTTTTCATTTTGTGCTAGAAACAGTACAATTTGCTAAGTTTACACTTGTATAGATAATGGGAAATAATCCTAAAAGTTTTTTGGGAAGAATTTGAATTGATTAGTGACCATTATACATCACTTAAACTAATAACTAGAAACATGTTTCGGTAATGAATTGTCTCCATTTTCAACCTATGTTCGACCGCAGCTTCACTGTTGAAGTTGATATAGGTGAGTTCTAACCATCTTGTAATGGTTCCAGGAACTTTCTGGAAAAACCTTTTGGTGAAATTTCAAAATTGAACAATTTTATCTTTACTTTTCCAAATAAAGACAGTTCCTGTTGCTGTGTAATTGTTTTAAGAGTATAGGTGTAGGATTTATTAACATATTTTAATCCAAAAATGAGCGACCACTGCTGATTTTTCTAATTGTTTATATTTTAATTGTCTGAAGTGTTCTTTAGATCTAATTTCTACATTCCTCTTTGTTTTCCTTAGATAGAACGTTCACAGTTGTTGCATTCCATTTTTTATATATATATATATATATATGCCAGTTGTTTTTGTTCAGGAGAACTTCACCATCGTATTTAATCTCTCCTAAAAAGAAGAAAGTTCTAAAAACTGTTAACTTTAGAGAGACCCTCCATATTAACCTTCCTTAAACTTTATCAATTTTAAACAAATTTGAAATATATCAGCATATTTCTTCAAGCTCTGTGTGGCAGCTGCTCCACCTAAAAATAATTTAAATGTGTCTTCATATAAACTTATCATTAATTTTGTACCAATTTCAAGCAGATGCAAAATGTGTCAGCAAACTTTCTTCAGACTCTTGCAGTTTTCTTAAAAGTCGTAACTTTTGAGAAAGCTCTCCACATAAACTACACTGAAATTTGTACAGATTTCAAATAAATGTTAAATATTTCAACAGACTTTCTTCAAACTCTTACACAAAAACTTTTGAACTTAATATGCGCAGCTGAATTTTTCATATTTATAGAGAGATGGCAACCACTTTTGCTCTATAGTAGATAGATAAATAGATACTTTATTTGTACATTTTTTTCTACACAATTCTTTTTACAATATTCCACTTATATACTAACTTAACCTATGTACAAATTTCCT
The DNA here is from genome assembly GCA_030765065.1 of Deroplatys truncata. Lineage (NCBI taxonomy): Eukaryota > Metazoa > Arthropoda > Insecta > Mantodea > Mantidae > Deroplatys > Deroplatys truncata. Next base: position 241,195,903 of record CM060975.1, on the reverse strand, counting down.
TGCCAGCTATACTGCTCTTTTTGCCTGGCACCCTGTCCTGGCTCGTCTAAGCATTCCTTGCTACCTTTAATCCCTATTGCCCATCTTCTCCTTCCTCCGTTTGCCTTTCTACCTTTCTTATCTCTCTTACTTTTCTGATCCATTTCTCTTTTACTTTCTTTAAGAACTCCCCCATATTCCTATTTTGTATTTCTTCTTTTCTCGTAGCATTTTAATTGCTACTATTTTCCTATCCATTTTTTTCCATTTTTCTTCCCATACTTCTTGTCTCCATTCTGCTAATTCTTTGCATTCTGTCATATAATGCTCTGTGCTTTCATTGCCTCCGCATAATTCACAAATTCTGTTTTTTTGTTTTACCTCTTAGCCCTCACAGATACATTGAACCTGTTCTCATCCATGCAAACACTTCTTTTTCTGCTCTATTACAATAATCCACATACCCTTCTCTTCCCCATTTCCTTTTTACTAATCTATAGAACCCTAGTGACTTTTTATTCTCTAAGCTTTCCCAAATCTCTTGTCTTTCTATGTCCTCCACTCTGTTTCTTACTGTTATCCAGAAACCATTGCTATTTCTTTCTCCTGTTCTCCAAATATCTCCCATTCCTATCTTCTCCATAATTTTTTCTACCCCTGTCCACCAGCTGTTTATATTTTTCATACTCTTTTGTTGTTCCACGCATATCTTTAAAATTTCCTCTTTATCTTTTCTCAGGCATCTAAACCAGAATTTTAATATCCTTTCCAGTATCACTCCCCTTCTTCTTCTTCTTCTTCTTCTTCTTCTTCTTCTTCTTCTTCTTCTTCTTCTTCTTCTTCTTCTTCTTCTTCTTCTTTCTAATTCCGCTAATGCTACTTCCCCTGGTGCTGAACTTGTTAACCCTAGTAGCTCTTTACAGAATGTTCTGTAGCTCTGGTCTATTTTTCTGCTTAATTCAGATCCCCCCCCCAAATTTCTACTGTTGCTTCTACCAATGCTTCATACATTTTTTCTATCCATTTAGTTGGCATTTCTAATTTATATTTGCACATCCTTACTCCTGTCATTGCTGCCTTTCCTTTAGCCATAACTTTCCTGCTATGCGCCCCCCATTCACCATTACTGCTCATCCTCACCCCCAAGTAATCCATCTCCTTGACAGCTTCTAACTTAAAACCCCCCATCTGCCATTTCTCTTCTCTTTTTAGTTTATTTCCTCTTTTAAATACCATAACTTTTGATTTATTTATATTTACTTTGATTCCCCATTCTTCACAGAATTCATGCATTCCATTGATTGCTTTCTGTAGCCCAATTACTGTTATAGCCCCGACCATAAGATCATCCGCGTATAGTAAACCTGGTATCTCTGCATTTGCTATTATGGGGTAGTGCGGATTTTTTTCTTTCATTCTTTCTAATATGTCATCTATGAATATACTAAATAGTATAGGACTCAATTTGCACCCTTGTCTTAATCCTATTTTTTGTTCCGTCATTTCTGTAACTCCATTATTTTTACATCTTATACAAAATCTTATATCCTTATAAATCTTTTTGATTACTTTTATAAAATTTTTGCTTACCCCTTTCTTGCTTAATTTATAAGCTAAAGCTTCTCTATTTATTGTATCAAATGCTTTTTCAAAATCTGCAAAAAAACATGTATATCCTTCCTCTTTTCCTGCTCAAATACTTATCTATTATAGTCTTTATTATAAATATATTGTCTATCGTTTGTTTACCTTTCCTAAACCCTGCTTGATATTCTGACAGTTAATCTGTCGGCCAGTATACCTGTGTATATTTTTCCTAATATTGATAATAAAATTATTCCCCTATAGTTTTCTGGTCTATTTGCTCCTCCCTTTCCTTTGTAGATTGGTACCACCACACTTATTTTCCAACATTCTGGTACATCATTCTTTTCTTTAATTTTATTTAATAATTTTGTCATCACTTTTAGACCACTTTGCATTTCCCCATATATTTTCCAGAATTCTCCTAGTATTCCATCTATTCCTACTGCCTTGCCTTTTTTATATTGCTTATTTGCTGGTAAACTTCCAGCTCCGTGATTTTACCATCTAATTTTTACTTTCTCTACTACATATAGTAAGTAGGGGAAGTATTGTATTCCACCCAAAAATTTGATACAGAGATTTCACTGGAAATACATGTTTTGAGACCCCCTGAATCTAAAAAAAGCATTTTTGGAAACATGTCCGTCTGTCTGTCTGTGTGTGTGTCTGTGAACAGCATAACTCAGAAACGAACAGTTGGATAAACACCAAACTTGGTATTTAGGCTCAGTATCTTCCAGAGATGCGACACAAAGGTTTTCAAGAAAATCGCCCCACCCCAGATTACCCTTTACATGGAACATTTTTCGAAAATTTTAATTTTCTCAAAAATGGCTCTAACGATTTTGATTAAAATATCATATGTTTAATATATTTTCATGACAAATAAAATATACATCTTGAATTTTCTGGGAATGTATCCAAAAGTATTCTTCATTGTGAACGACTTTTGCATAACTGGTAAACCATAAGAGATAGACAAAATTTTACTACACAAAAAATGTAGATCGCGTTAAAATACACAATTTATGTTATATACATTTTTTTTATTGAGTGAACCATTTTCGAGATATTGCTTGTTATTCCCTTAAATTTTTCAATACTTATTTTCTCAAATGGGAATTCGTTATTCATTTTTTTGAATGGATATTCAAAAAGTATTAATCTGTGGCAAAGGGAATGGTGCTACAGCTAGCAACCAGCTATTAAGAGATAGGTATGTGCTTAAAGGCTACTGTATTTCTATATTGCCCTTGTAAATATATATGCCCCTTACATCTACAAGAAAATTAGCAATAAGATAGAGTCTGCAAATGTTTATATCGATTAACATGAAGTAGATGGAGAATAAGCGTTTGTAAAAATAGTTTGTACAAGAGTAGAGAAAGTCATGTGAGTGTAACACATCAGATTTTTCATTAAATATTCTTCCTTGTCCTACCTCTTTTATGTCTAGCTTTACCTTCTTCCCTTCTCCAATTAGCCTTCTAAAGTACCCTATCCATTCGTTCGGTGTAATTTCGTTTTTATCCTCTTTCTTCTTGTCCATCATCCTCACTATTTTCCATATTGTTTTGCTATCCTTACTCTCTATTGCTGCCTTTAGTTTCTTTTCTATATTCCCCTGCCATTCTTTCCTCTTAGCCTCAAGCAAACCTTTATATTCTCCCTTAAGTTTCATTAGATTTTGTCTATTCCTTTCCTTCTCTGACCTCCTCCATCTAATAAGCTCTTTAAATACCTCCTTTTTTTTTTTTTTTACTCTGCACTCTTCATCAAACCACCCCTTAATTTCTTGGCCTTTTCCATGCCTTCCTTCCTTCCATCCCTGCTCCTGCTCTTGTTAGTAATAATTTTATTAACTGTAATACTTTTTCTAAATTTCCCTCATCCATAGCCATTTTTATATCACACTCCACAATCTGACTTACCTTTGACTTTAATTCTTTCACAAAGTCCTCTTTTAGTACTTCCCTCCATTTATACACTTTTATTGTTTTAATTTTAGCTATTTCCTTTATTCTTTACCTTCTGTTCCAAAACATTTATTTCCATCATTAGTGGGAAGTGGCTACTACCTACTACTTCGTTTATTATTTTAAATGTGATGATTCTATCCTCCAGTTCCTCCCTACATATCATGTAATCTACTACACTTTGTCTGTTTGCGTTTATAAATGTAAACTCCCCTTCTTCGTCTCCTTCCATTGATCCATTACATATTAGCATGTTGTTTACCTCGCAAAATTCTAGTAATTTTTTTCCCTCCCTATTAATCACTACGTCCCTGCTTTTCCTTGGCCTTATCACATCCCTATCTTCTTGTATTTGCTCTTTACCTAATAACCTACCATTCTCTTCTCCTATTCTCCAATTCAAATCTCCCATCACAATAAATTCTGTCTCTGGCATCTTTTCTCGTATTTCTTCTATGTCTTCTTCTAATTTACTATAAAAGGTACTGTCGTAAAAATATGATGCTTCTGGTGGGTTATATGCCACCCCTATTCCTAATCTTACTCCGTTATTCTGTTTAATTATTGACCATAGCACACTGGTGCCTCTGTTCTCCATTTTTTCTATATCAATAATTTTTTCCATATCATTCTTTATAAACAAACCTACTCCTTCTGATGCTCTTCCCCTGCCACATCTTTTCCGTGCCTTTTTCTCTAGAAACTTAAAACCTGTTTCTCTACTACCTCTTCCTTTCCCAACCATGTCTCTGCTACTCCCACAAAATCCATAGAACACATAATGTTTTTAATTTCCCCGCTGCCTATCTTATTTCTTAGCCCTTCCACATTCCAAAACATTATTTTTTAGCCCCTTTCCCTATTTATTCTTTGTTTGTTCTTGAAATTTTAAAACTCTCCATCAATTTCCCATATCTTGTAGTTCTAGGCTCCATTTTCCTTTCTTCTCTTACATCCTTAAGCTGAATGTAAAATTCTTGATCCTTTCTTTTTTATTACTTCTTCTGCTTCACTTATGGACCCTACCAGTAACACTTCCCCACTTTGCATTTTACCCCTCTTTGCACTTTCCCTTTTCCTTGCCTCCCTCCCCTCACTCGTCACAACTCCTGCTGCCGCCCCTCTTTCTTCTGGCTCCTCCCTCTCAGGCATTTCATTCACCAATGTTGCTTCTTCATTTTCTCCCTCCACTACCAACTCTTCTTCCTGCCTTCCCCTTGTCTCTTGTTGATGTATCTCCCTTGTCTCCTCCTCAAGCCTTTCTTCACAGCTGCTTCTCCCACTTCTTCTGCCCTCTTGCTCAGCTGTCGCTCTCTCATGTTGCTGACCTCTTCTTACCCATATTTGACTTTGGTGAAATCCTGCTGATGGTTCCATTCTCTGTTCAGATCTTTGTCCTGCGTTTTCCAGCTGGTCTATATTTTGCTGTAGTGCATATGTTCCTCTAATTTCGTTTCTTTTAATGCTCATATTCCAATTTTCACCTTCCACTATTAATTGTAGACCTCTTAGATATGCTTTTTTTCCTACTGCCCTTGCTTCATTCATTCTTTTAATTAATTCCTTCCTTTGGTCTTGTTCCTCTTTTGTATAGTCCTGTTCTATAAATATTTTTGTCCCCCTTAGTCTTCTTGTTTGTCTTAAAATCTCCCACTTTTTTCTCATTGTTGTCAATTTCAAAATAATAGGTCTTGGCTTTCTTCCTTATCCTAAACGTATCTTCAGTTTCCCAGCCATACATCTGTATTCCCAGCACATCTTCTATAATTTCATTTACCATGTCTTCCAGATTTCTTCTGTCCTCTGCCACTCCAAATATTACAGTTTTTTCTTCTCTTTATCCATTTCGTATCTTTTTTCCATCCCAACTATTCTTTCTTTGCATTCTGATATGTGTTTCTCCATTTCTTCCCTTTGTATTTTCATTGCTTCTTTCAATTCTCTTGTATTGTTATCCATCCTTTTTCCTAGTTGCATTCCCATCTCCCTTATTTCCTCCATTATTTTGTTCGTTTCTGTTGGTCCTGGGTTCTGTTCTGCTCCTCCTATTATCAGAAAAATCGTGATTATCATCATGATGACTCTCCATATCTGAATTTCCATTTTTATTTTTCCATCTTTTCTTATTTTTTCCTGCCAAAACTTCCAATTCTGCATCGATACATTTGTACGTCCACTCCTATTCTTTTCTTGTTCTTTCGTGCTTGCTCCGTTACACAACCTTCCCCTCTCGCTGCTGGCTTATGACTCTGCTCTATAGTAACAAATGCTCCTTAAAAGATTCAGAAAAGAAATGCCTTTAACTAAAGGAATTAATTCAGTGTTACATAGTAAAGGTAAAAACAAAAACTGCATTAGAAAAATGCTCATATTCTGTTAGTTAAATGATTGAATTTGTATTTCAGGGATCGAACACCATTTGTGCTGACATCTGATATGGCATATGTCATCAATGGTGGTGATAAGCCATCAGCTAAGTTTCATCATTTTGTAGATTTATGCTGTACAGCATTTAATATTGTTCGACGTCATGGCAATCTGTTGCTCAATTTGTTTGGATTGGTAAGTAGTTATGCATCCATAATGCAGTTACATGGGCTGAAGCTTGTTCACAACAACCTGTAATTGGAATGAAGAATGAGAAGGTGATGGTTTTCGATTCAGAATAAACCAAAATGCGTATCGATATGCCTAGCTACAAAATACAGAAAGTTAGTGTTGTGCATTTAGTATCATATTTATGACTGACTAATCACATTTTTCATCTATGACCAGCATTGAAAATCATTATATCCTTTTAAAAAAAAACTGTTCCAGCATTGCTTTTGATTCCCGTATAATTACAGTAGAGTCTCACTAATCCAAGGTAATGGAGGGAGGATTTGGGATAATTTGGACTATATGGAGCACTATAGTAAATCTCATTAAAGACGAAGTGAAACCAATAACAAATCAAGGTGAAGTTATTTACTATAATATGTACATACATACATAGGGTTATTTTTTGAAAAAGTCTTTAAGCATCTTCTGCTTCAGGACACTAAGTCGTTTTTGCGCAGTAATGTCACACCATCGTTTGAGTAATATAGTATCGCACATGGTGTTGCCTCTGGTTGTTGTTCTACATAGCGCAATGCCACCTCTAACACAGCAAAACCCTCATTATGACTCATCTTTGGTGTTCTCCCTTGTATGTCTTCCTCCTCGCTTTCTTCTGTTGGCTCATTCAACACCTCAACAATTGATGTTTCCATAAATTCAAACTGTTCACCACTCTTCATCCATTCTGTAACTTCACTTTCACTATCACCTGGAAGCTGTACAATTAGGTGTGACAGGGGTACATCATCTTCTCAGCATCATCATCGAATTCACTCTCACCAGTCAATTTGCTCTCTTAAAATTTTCTTCCACAATTTCACAAATGTCTCAGCTTCACTTCATCCCATGACTCTGCTAACCAATACACCACGTCCCTCAAGGTTACTTGTTTAGAAAATTAGTGATGTTTCCATCCTCTTCCGTTGCTTGTAGAAGTGACTGCAACAGGTGGTGTCAATACTTTTTTTAAGCATTCCAAAGCCCCCAGATCCATTGGTTGTATCAAACTTGTGACAAATTCTGAATTCCATTACACTGTATTTCCTCTTCATCTGGAGACGATCCAGCTGTTCATATAAGATTGTTTTACTAGGCAAAACATTTTTCTTCAAAACCATTTTAGTTTCCGGCACATATTCTTCATAAAACATCTTAAATATTCCTCTGTCCATCCAGGCATTCTTTAGGTTCTTGTAAGAGATAGGCAGTGCAGACAAGGAAATGTCTTCGAGAGCTCTGGGTTTCACAGACTTGCCTATGATGACAAGCTTTAATTTGTGTGTACCTAATGCATTTGATGCAGCGAGTACTGTCACTCTTTCTTTACTTTTTTTGTGGCCAGGAGCATGATGCTCTTCGTATGGAGCAAGTGTTTAAGAAGGTAACATTTTAAAGTTGAGCCCTGTTTTGTCACAATTGTATAACTGACCATTTGTGAGGTTTTCACTTTTTATGAGTTCAAATTTTTTACAGAAGTTCTTTGCAGCTTCAGAATCACCGGAAAGCTTTTCTCCACAAATCTCAAGCTGTCGTACACCAAACCTATTCTTCCATCTCTGTAACCAACCTACACTCGCGCTGAAATTGTCTTCACCTTCTTTAAACTCATTTCTAAAAAATAATGCTTTGCTTACAACATTGGGCCAGAAATTGGACTTCCTTTCTGCCTTTGTGACCGAAGCAGATAAACAATGCATCACTAGTGTTTTCATATTCTGACCTCCTCATACACTTTCTTTTAAAAGAGTTATCTGAACACTTTGTTGAAGAATACTTCTCCAGTTTATCACTATTTTATTACCAGTCTCCAACTGTTACTACCCCAACAGAGTATTCCGCTGCAAGCTTTTTGTCTCCCCTTTATCCAGTCTTTTTAATGCTTGTAATTTCACCTTTAATGGTACAAATTTCCTCTTACATTTAGCACTGATTGTTGAAATAAATTAGGAATAAGATGTGCAACCACTTCTAACGTGCTCTATAGACAGAGGTAGGGAGGTGCAAAAATATGTAGATACATATCAGGACCATGTAAACTGATGACTAGCCTCTAGTTTAAAAAAAAAATTGTGTCTTTAAGTAACTCAGATTTAACGGAACATCAAATTTGTGTGAATCTACTGTATAGCATACCGAATTAAAAGCAATTCTAATCTTGTACTTACTGTTCTGCATATCTGGGTTGTTTGCAATTGATGAAAAGAGGAAATAGTGGCATTTATAACACATTGTGCTAATTGTTTTGTATGTTTAAGATTAAAATTTCATTAAACTAGTGTGCTGTATGATGTAAAGATATGTCATGGCCTCTCTGAGTAATGGTTGTGATTGAAAACCTCTATGAACTAATGCAGAATGATATTACCAAAGATCAGGAATTGTACATACTGTTTTGTTGACATTCTTGAGTGTCATTACACCTCCAGTTAATTGTGAGCATTCACATTTTAAAACATTTAGTAAACCAATAATTATATGAGGGTAATCCAGAAAGTAACAACCGTTAGTGCATTACCACTGAACAGCTTGTTATCGGCTTCTATCCAAAGTCAAATGGTTCCTTAACATCTTTCCTCAGTGTTGTACGAGTGCCAGTTGAAACAAGTTATTGTGCATTCTGTGATTGATCAAAATGAACCCTGAGATACAAAGTCCCTCTGACTGTGAGGTGAGAGATGTTGTTCGATTTTTGAATCCTCAGTATTTGAAACCTTCAGAAATTTATCATCAACCAAAGAGAGTGATACAGTAAAGAATGAAAGAAATATGACCAAGTGCTGTGAAATTTTCAACAATGGAGGAACAAATGTACATGATGAAACTCAACCCGGATGTCCATCACTCATCACAGATAAGTTAAAGAATCAGGTGAACAACAAAATTGAACAAGACAGATGTGTAACCCAAGACGAGTTATAGATTTCTTTCCCAAATATTTCTCCTCAGCATTGTTAAATTGTGTCCTAAGGTTTTCGCTTAATGGACTGGTGGCAGCCAACTACAACAGAGGAATTTTAAAGCTCATGGACAGATATGACAAATGCTTAAATAAGTGAGGTATTATGTGGAGAAATAAAATAAGCTTCAGCTTTGTAAGCCACGTGACTTTTTTAACTTTCTTTTGTCAAATTTGTACTTGCATCAGAAAGGAGGAAATGCTGTGCATGCTGCAACTTTAGATATTAGAGCTAATTGCATGAATGGGGGCTGTGAAATATTTACCTTTTATTCATTTTAGATTAAGCACAAATATTTGTACAGGAATGTTTCAGGTACATAAAACTAAAGAAAATCATTTAAACAGTATTTGCTAGTGCAGGACAACATTCCAGTGGATTTTGTTGGAAACATATTCCAGCATTTAGAATCCTTAATAACAACAAGCTATGGCCTTTTTTTGAATTAATGAATAATATTCATTTCTCAATACTTAAAATTACATAATTAAATTACATACATTTTAGACTATAATAACATTTCAAAACATTAGGCTATTTATGCTTTAAATTCACTTTTTGGTTGCTTGCCTATTATAATCTATCTCAATACAACACCTGGTTTTCCATGTATTAATGACCCATTGTCTATTTATTTACATTATTCATCTATTTCATCTGCCTTTAGCCTCATCTTCTTTGCAGTCATTGTTAACCATTTCTCTTTAACCTTACCCAATTAGTTACCCATAGCTTTTATATTTTTGTCTCCTTTTACGTCAGAATCTTCCTTAGTAATACTTCCCCATCCAAGTTTTTCCATTTCTGTTGCAAAAATTGTTCTGTCCATGTTTTGCTTGATTACAGTATAATATACATCGGAAATCTGTGTCCACTTCCCCACACATTGGACATTTTACTATATCCTTGTCATGCCTTATGCCTTTCAAGTTTCTAACCGCCCATCTAAATCCTTCTCATCCTAATTTATTAATATCTCTATGTACTTTTCCCTCTCCCATACTGTTTTTATTTCCCTATATGTCCTCAAGGAGCTTTTCTCTCTTGTACTGCCAAAGATATCTTGTCTGTCAATATCTTCTAGCCTTAATTCTAGTTCTTTCCAAAAAGCCTGTAATGTGATATTCTGCATTTATCCATCTATTTCACATACCTATCTGTTCCATAACTTCCTGAATTTTTAATAATCATGATCCTTTCCACTTTTCTTTTGTATATAAAAACATTCTTTGATAGTATCACTATCTTCCAGATTGGAAATTCTATATAAATGTAGCTCTTGTGAAAATTTTGATCTTGGTGGAGTACCTACTAAGTTCTAACTGTGCTGCCTCATTTGGTGATGCTATCAGCAGACCCAAAACATATTTGCAAAAAGATCTATTGGCTTTATCAACCTCTCTCCAAGCATCATCAAGTCCCTGTACCTCTGCCCTGTGCAACATCTTGCTTTCTACTATGACAGTGTAAATTCTTTCAAGACATTTGACATTTCTGTGTCTGGCAGTTTTGCAGTTTTTTTTAGACATGATCTTGTAACACTCATGGACATTTGACCTTTCACATTAGACATCTTTGTTTGTTCATTCCAACTTCGTTCGAACGTAGTCTTACCCCCAGGTAATCAAATCTCCTTAACACTTCTATTTTTCTTCCATTTATCTGTCATTTCACATCCTTACGTAGTCAATAGCCTTTTTTAAAAAACATTATTTTCATTTTCTTTTCAGTTACTCTCAGTTCCTCATTTTCTACAAAACTTCCTTACTGCCTCGATTGCCCTCCTCAGTCTCCGCAAGATATGGACCCAACTACTAAGTCATCTGCAAACAACAGCCCTGGAATTTCTTTATTATTAATAACTGGCGAGAAGACCTTTTACCTCAAGATCTCCTCTAGGATGTCATCATTATAAAGGTTAAATAGCACTGAACTAAGTTTACATCCCTGTCTTACCCCTGCCTTACTCTGAACACATTCAATTGCTTTATTGTCTGGTAGTTTTATCCAAAACTTATTCTCCCAATATATCTTGCATAGTATTTCTATAAATGTATGACTCGCCCCTTTACTTTTTAATTTTATCCGTGATGCTTCTCTGTTTATGGTATATATTTATTGACAATTGTCTTGAATATATTATCAGATTCTCTTCTACCTGCTTTAAATCCTGCTTGGAACTCTGATAACTTCTTCTCGTTCTCTACCCAATTCTGTAACCTATTAGCTAGAGTACCTGTAAAGTTCTTACCTAGGATAGAAAGTAGACTTATCCACCTGTAATTAGTTGGGTTGTTTATATCCCGCTTTCCCTTATACTTTGGCACTATCGTACTTGTTCTTCATCTCTTAGGAATCTCCCTTGTCTCCAGTATTTTATTGAACAATTTTATTACTACTTTTCTTCTAGTTTCATCTATTGGCCAAGCCTTCCAAAATTCCTCTGGGATACCATCAGTACCACTTGCTTTGTTAGCTTTTAACCTTCTAATCTGTTCGCACAGTTCACGTTCTACTTACTGGCTGCTCTACTCTCACCATGTCCTGACCTAAAATACTTTAAAATGCACACACCATTTATCTGGGTTTATATCATCTTCTCTTGCATCCTTTCTGTATAGGTTTTTCACTTTTGACCATATTTTCTTTGTGTCATGGGTTTTTGTCAGTTCATTTAACATTTGGCTGATTCTTATTCCCCATTCCCGCTTTTTTTTTCTCTCAATAAGGTACCTGTATGCCCATTTAAGGGCCAAAAAATTTTTCCTCCTCTTTTTCCCTTGACTGCTGCCAGTGTCTCAACTCCTGTATTACTCTTCTTTTTGCCATTTGACAATTTTCATCAAACCATTTTGTTTTGCTATCCTTATAGGTCACAGCTTTCATCTCACCTCCCGTCCTTTTCACACTATATTCTAGTGTTTAAGGGCTTGATTATTTTATCAGTATTTAATAAGCTTTCTACTCTTACTTGTAATATTGTTCCTACTTAATGTAATTCTTACAAAATATTTCATGCTTTTCTTCCCCCCATGTGTATACTTCCACAACTCTATAAAAACCTCTGTACCCTTCCTTCATATCACTACTTCCTTCTCCTAATTTTAATCTTAATGGAAAATGACAGCTTGATGTTATCATATTCATAACCTCAAAGTCCAGAATCCAGTTGTCCATATCCAATGAGCACATTATATAATCCACCACACTTTGACCATTTTTTATTTACAAATGTGAATTCCCCTGCTAAGTCCAAACCTTTCAACCCATTACAGGTCATAAGATTATATTCTTCGCAAAAATCTGTAAGTTTTTTACCTTCATTATTGATAACATTATCTTTGCTGTGCCTATTCTCTATTTCAGTCTGCTTGTCAAACTCTTCAGTTGGATTGATCAACTTAACTTGTTCCACTATTCTTGCATTAAAGTCGCTAACAATTATTATTTCCTCTTTACCATACTTGTTTCTCAGAGCTTCAATGCCCCAACTCACTTTCCTAAACGTGTTTGTATCAAAGTATTCTGATGTAGTAGGGGGGTTTATACACAATAGCAATACCACAATATCCACAATGTAAGCCATGACATTGATTTGTGTCAGAGTTCCTTTTTTTCTTTCACCTTAAACCCCATATCTTTCCTCACAAAACAAGCTAAACCACCTGAAGCTCTCTCCTATACTGATTCTTCATGCCTTTACACTATAAAGTCAAATCCAGGTAATTCTGTATTTGTTTTACTTTCCAACCATGTTTTCACTACCAATATCATATTACCTCTTTTTGGCATGTGCTGAATTTTACCACTACACACTTTCTCTGGTAGGCCCTTTACATTCCCACTCACTATCAATAACTCGAATCCCTATACCGAACCTTCCTTCTCAAATGTAAACTTCTCTAGATTCACCTGCCTTCTTGTACACACACGATCTTTCACTTCCAAAATACTCCTCGACGGCATTGATACAACATTTAAACCTTGATTCCATACATCCAAGCCAAGTTGTTGCTCCTATGCCTCCCTCCATGTGTCTTCAATCAGCTATGATTCGGGTTGCACTGACCTTCTCGGTGATGCCACTGATGACATATTTTCCCCATCCCTCTTCGACTGGGCTGGTGGTGACACTGGCTTCATCGCTGATTCTCTCTAGTAATCTTCCAGTTGACCATTTCTTCTACCATCCGTTGCACGTGAAATACAATTCCTCTCCAAAGTGGTGTAATGCTGACGAAGTTCCTGTTTCACTCCCTCAACCCACAGATCAACTCCTATTACGAAAGTTTTTTTCCTGTGTCTCACTTTCTCCATTTCCATTATTGCTACCAATTTTAATTCCCATTGCTTCTTTCCCAAATCCTGCTCTATAAATATTTTTTTTGCCTTTCAGCTTTGAGCTGCATTGTACGTCACTCTTATGATTATTGGTTCTAGACCTTGGCCTTTTCTTTCAATTCTGATACCATCAACAATCTCCCATCCAACCATATTTAGTTTAAGTTTCTCTTGAGAGAGGTCCTCTGTATTCTGCCAGACTTGTCTATCCCTTCTCTTATCTATTCCAAAAATTATAGATTTAGCTGCCTATTTCCTTCCTTCAAGTTTTCCAGTCGAATTAATCTCCTTTACCTCTTCCTTTACCTCACTTACAAATTCTCCTAGCATTGTTTTGATCATTTCAAACTTGTCGGTTCTCTTGTGAATTCTATTTTCCATGTTCTTTATTTCCTTCATTTCTTTAGTGATAGTTTCTAGCATCTTGCCTATCTGATCCATTGTTGGTCCAGGATTCATTTGCATTCCACCAGTTACTAATAAAGTCCATATCACAAAAATATACCAGAAGCTTATCCCTATGCATCCTTGTTCTTTCCTCTGGTTGTTGATTCTCTTTGCATTAAAAGCACTGATTCTGATTCGGTACGTTTGTACATCAATACCCATCTTTTTCCACCACAAGCACAAATGCTGACATGTCCATCTTTCTTTGCAACTGATTAGCAACTTCCGACTTTTTTTGTTTAAATGGCTGGAAACACTTGCAGCATAATATGAATGCAGTGATCACCAGCAATAACATATTCAAGGGTTTTTTGGTCATCCCTAATTTCCACTGATCTGTTTGAGCTTCTTTTCAATTTTCTTGATTGTTTATAGCAAAATTCAATCAGAAATTATCATTTCACCACTTACCCTTATTATGCTCTGAAATCAGTGCCTAGCTTGGACTTCCCATTATATCTCTCAAAAAAGTCAATACTACTTCATGGGTACATAGGGATGAGCCTGGAACCTCAAAACGCTCTCTTGAATAATATTCTGTGTGATTCAAGTTAACTTGCCGATCACTATACAAGGACCATGTAGTAACAAGTTGAGCTTTAGCTTATACATACCCAAAAAGTATTTTCACACAACATGTACAACATAAAGATACTCTGAAAGAGAAATTGGGAATTTGTCATTGTTTTATTAATGTACGTTTGTAATTGATGCATTAAACTTCACTGTTGTGAGCTTCATATAATCTTTCCCTGTTCCAGATGACTTCCTCAGGAATTCCTGGAGTAACATTAGATGCAGTACGATATGTACAGAGGGCGTTGCTTCCAGAACTGTCCAATCCTGAGGCTGCTGCTACTTTTGCACGCATGATAGAAAGTTCCCTTCGCTCATGGTTCACTCAGTTTAATTTCTTTCTGCATAACCTGGCACAGTTACGTTTTACTGGTGACCACAATGATGGAGACTTACTCAGCTTTGTTCCTCGTACATACACGTAAGAATGTTTATTCTCTGGCATATTTCAAACATGTATATTGTATTCAGGTATGAGTAATAATTTATAAACAGAAAACAATCAGATATTCAGGGCCTTCAAATGTGTTGCGACATATTTTAACCTTCAGGAATTTGGTTTATTTTATTATCTCACCATATGTGTAAATCAATCAATTGGTAAACATAAGTGATTATTTTTAGAAGCTAAGTGCAGAATATAATCAAATCACTGGCTAAAAAACAGTAGCACATTGTGGTTAATGAATATCCTTCTGAGCTTTTAAACTTCCACTTGTATTGAGGTAGGTACTTTTTTTTTTTAAATTTTCACTGGTGTTTTAGTGCACTGCCAAAGGAAACATGCCAAATTTGAAATTAATTAAACCATTGCTTTTGAAGTTATTAAGATTACCCCCTTACTCTCTCCCTCCCACCTTTCTCTCTCCTAAAAAAGCAAATTTGTCTCTGTAAATTATTTCTAATTCATAGAGATATACGTGTCAGGGTTCACTGATTTGAGTAGCTTAATGCCCATTTTGTATATGTAAAAATGTATTTTTAAGAAGTCAAATATCAAGTACTGAAATAGTAAGTGGATTCCTGCAGATTCCCAGTCATCTAATATAGGTTTATTTAAAAATACACCCATGTAGAAAGGGCATACAAAAAGGAGAGAGATACTGCCTGTCTAAAGGTTCAGAGAGCAGTTATATGCTCTGAAATAATGTATAAGATCGTGACACAGCTAGGCCAAGCTACTGGTACCTGTAAAAGCTCTATCAACTTGCATTACAATTTCTGCTTAACAGCTGAGGTTTGCTAACCAGTGAATATTGCTAACTGCTGGTTAAATGCAGTGCACATTGGGTAGGTGTGGGTTAGTTAACCTGAAATTCGTTAACAGTTTGGAATGGTTGGCAACATATTAAGTAAAGTGCATTTCTAAATATTAAGCTACATGTATAAGCATTAGTTTAGTTTGTGTAATTGAGTTTGGAATAGGCTAGGTGCTTTTTGGTATATTTAAAAAATGATTTGCAATTAATATAGTTCTTGGAAGGTGTAAAATATTTAGCTGTATGTGTAGCATAATTTTGTATGAAAATTGCAGGTTACAGCATTTTGGAGAATTAGGTTATACAGGTTTCTTTCTCTATACAATTTATTTTAGGTTAATGTAACAGTTCCCAAACTGTGCTCCACTAAACATCTCGTAGTGTTCCTTGACGATTAAGAAATGAAAAATTAAAATTCTGTATTTTGTGTGACCATGAGGCTATGTCATTAAAAATCAAGTAGAAAAAATTTGTGCATACTTTGCCTTCCACGGGTAATAATGAAATCGGACGTTGCCACAAAAGAATAAGCCATTCATCTTCTTTCATTGTGAACTTTTGCCCACCGACAATTTCTTGGAACCACGTGCCAATGGCCTGAAGCACAAGCATACAAACAGCATGCAGCAAAACTAGATACAAAGACACAAATGGCATGTGGCTTGCATAAGGCTTCTATTATATTTTAAAACTTCTCATTGCTTCTCTTGTCCAGTCAGTTACAGTTCAGTCAGAATTGAAGTCTAGAATTGAAACAGATTATGTTGTTTATAAGTGCTTACAGTGCGTCATTTTCAATTTAATATTGGAAAATTTCATGCAGTGGACCAGTTGCTGAAGATTGGTCTTAAAATAGTTCATCAGAACTACCATCACAGTACCTCCAAAAGTTGTGGAAGTAGTTAGAAGATATGTTCAAATACTTTATTTTTATTATTTTAGAATGTTAAATGCATTTTTATTAGTTCCATGGCATGATTGCAACCTTGTGAAGCACTTATTAGCATCGTGTTGTCCTTCTGCTCCTACACATGAAACAACTTATGAATTGTCATACATAGATCATAAGAGTTTTGAAGAAAATTTGTTAATACTGTCAAATATAGTTGAAATTCAAAAAAACAATTTAAATTGAAAAAAATAATTACTGTTTTTGCCTATTATTTCTTAAGAATCTACCAATTTGTACAGTATTAAAAAATAAATAGCTGTTTTCCTTGCTATTTTTCAATATTTATCGCAAAAACGTTGTAATTGGCTGACTAAGATAAATATAAGCGAATGCGATTGAATTTCAGCGTAGCATACATTTCTCATGTTGTTCATTATTTGCACAACCATTATTATTAGGTACATATTATTATTACATATATTTCCAAATGTAAGGCCCCCTTTTAGACCAATTATTGGCTGCTCAAAATACACCCTTTAAATCCAGATACAAATGATGAAATGTTAGGTAATTTAAATATATATATTTATTTATGATGCTGTCAATTGCCAGTATCATATCATCATCACTGTCATTGTGCTGAAATTTCATCCTGCAGGAGTTCTTTTACATGCAAGTAAATCTACGACATTATGGCTGTCTTTTTAAGCACACTTAAAAACTATCTGTCTGGGCCGGATTTGAACCCACAACCGGAGGAATCAGAAGGCCAGTGCCTAACCAACTGAGCCACCCAGTCCGACTAGATTATACAAAGGAAACATATCATCAATATCACAATCTAATATTTATTAAACTCTGCAAACTACCAGTATATTTATACAACAAGTGTTGCCTCAAAGTTAATAAGTTCAAAGGGTAACCAGTGCAAAAATATGTACTGCACCAGGTATCACTGTTATTCATCATCCTTGATTCACTTGATTTACCACTGGAATCTCTCTGAATCACTGTCAGTAATAAAACATTACGCTTAAGTCTCCATTGTCAAACATTTCTTTCTACAACACTGAACATACAGCTAGCATGCCGGTTTCCATATTCTTTGGATGTGTAAGATAACTGCCCTTTTAAAACATGCATGGAATGACATTTGCATGGCTAGTGCCATATTTCTCTCAATTACAAGCAACTTTAATCTACAAGCCTAACACTTGTGGCTTCTTACTAATTTGGTTAACTTAAATATTTGTTGCAATCTGCTTATAACTTTTTGCTTCATACATATTCGAGTCAGGGTTGCACCTTTTATATGGAACTTTTTTTTTTTTTTACTGTATGTTGAATTTGGGGTGCGTCTTACATTCAGAAACATTCACCATATGCTATTGTTATATTTTAGCCAGGTGGTATGAATATTATTATTTGATTGTTGTGTGAAAGAAGATGGAGCAGTTGCTGGTGTCAGAACTTCTGGAGAAGATGAAAGTTATTTGAATGATTCAGCAATAGTGCAACAGCACCTCCTGAAGCTAATGCCAAATGCCAAATTCTTGAAAGATCAGTGGCACAGGAGAAGGAACAGTAAAAAGGAAATACCACTATTCCTAATTAAACAATGAGTTCATTGAGATCGATAAAATGCAATGCATAATTTGCATTAAAGTGTTGCCAAACAGTGTGATGTTCCCAGCAAAAATGTGCCATCATTTTTCATTTTGAGGGGTTCATCCAGAATGCAGGGGCAAACCAATTGTTTTTTTTCAGAAGCAAGGGCTGTGAACTTGCAGAAGCCCAGAAAATAATGTTGTATCACTCAAAACCAATTAATGAAAAGGCTTTGATGCTATCGTACTTAATATGTTACCTACTTGCTCAAGCTGGCAAAGCCCATACCATAACTGAAAATCTTATTAAGCCTTGTGCAAAGCATGTAGTTGAATTTATGCTGGATGGAAAAGCCATGAAATGCATAGATAAAACTCCTTTGTCATGTAGCACTATTTCACAACATACCAGGGACATAGCAGATGACATAAAAGCTACTTCACTTTCACAAATAAAACTCACTAAATATTTGCTTCAAATGGATGAATCAACAGATGAAGCTGGGCAGGCAGTTTTAACAGTTTTTGTGTGCTTTTGTGGAGTATTTTCAAGATCTGTTTTTCTGCAAATCTTTACTGATTACACATAAGTATGAAATTTTTAAATTAATAGACGAGTTTTTCACATTGAATGGTGTCCCATGGGATAATTGTCAATGTGTGCACAGACAGCTTAAGGCCATGACTGGAATGATGAGTGGTGTTATCTTAAAAACTAAACGAAAAGCAAAGGATTGCAGCAGGCAATTGTATCCTCCATGACCAAGCCCTTGCTGTGAAGAAGATTGTATCTTGTTTAAAAGGAATCCTGGATTAAGGTATGAAAGTAATTAATTTTATTAACACACATATAAATACCAGATTATTCAAAGTGTTGTGTGGTGACTTGGGAAGTTTACATATACCTTTACTTCTTCACACAGAAATAAGGTGGCTCTCTTGAGGCAAAAGTTTGACTTGGCTGTTTGAAATGAGGGCTGAAATTAGAACTTTCCTAACTAACAATGACTTTACTTTGGGAGACAGAATATGATGAATGCTGGCTAATAAAATTGACATATTTAGGTGATATATTTCATATTTTAAGCTCTCACTTCAAATTAAAACAATAACCATGCTTGACACCAGTGTTTGTAATAGCTTTCCAATGGTAAAAGAATTTATAGAGCACATTCAGACATACCTGAGGATATCTTAAATGAATTTCAAGTTCACCTACTAAGTTTTCAATGGTTATGTTCTGGAAAAAAACTTTTGGGTTGTAAACCCATTCTCTGTTGTGTCAGAAAAGCCAGCCTCTCTGACAATGCAACAATATGAATGCTTGATGGATTTGACATCAGATTCTATGATAAAAAATAATTTTTCAAATAAGAAGTCATGAATTCTAGGTGAATTAAAAGATGAGTTTAAAGTTTTGTCTGATACAGTTAAAATCATTCTTTTGCATTTTGTAACCACTTATATGAATCGGGATTCTCTGCTTATGCAGATATTAAGACATCTTGATGCAGAGCCAAATATATGGCTCCAGCTGTTCCAAATTCAAACAGCTAAAGCTAAGTTATGTAAGTCAATTCAATCTCATCCCTTTCATTAGAATAGTTCTTTTATGGTCCCAAGAAGCATTTTGGTTTTGCAACGTTGAAAATGTTTTTATGTATCGATCTATTAGAATATATTGTGGATTTTTAGTGCTAGTTTTTAGTCTGTGTTAAAACATGTTGCCTTAATGTGTATATTTTTTGTTCGTTTTGTAATGTATATAGTGAAATTAGAGTGAAAATATAATGAATTAAACTAATTAAGCCTGCTTCACATGTCTAAAGTTCCAAAATCTGAATGCTTATCTTCTTTCCTCAAACAGTATGGTCATATAAGTGCTAGATGAAAATTTGTGTTCCATGTTTAACATTTCTCTAAAACGTGCTCCATGACATAAAAAGTTTGGGAATCACTGGGTAAATAGAAAAATAGATTTGACATATATAGAAATTTCTGCAGTGGCAGATAAGGCTGGAGTTGAAGTAATGGAAGTTATTGTTGAAGTAATAATAATAATAACAACCATTCCCCATAATTACAGTCTGCCACATTGGAGAGAGTGAATCAACTATACAACTAAAAACGAAGTTTTTATGAAGTGATACAAGTAAGATGATAATTGAGGATGGTTATTAAAGATATAATTTTAGATATAGTGCAACATCATTGAGTCAGTTCATTATTGCATGCGGTAGAAGTGATGGCAAAGTAAAGCAATTGAACCACAAATACTGTTAAAAACATAAAAAATTGAATAGGGGAGGAAAAAGAATGGTAATAAATATTGTACTTATTTTATTACTGCTAGGTGTTTTATGGTACACAGGAGGTATTAGCCATAAGACTTACTTCTCTATGTTGTAATTTATGCAGATTACATTTAAGAAACGGTATCAGCAAGTGTGTTGAGTTAAAAACAAATCATACAGCCAAGAAGCTTCTATAAATGATTATAGAACATAGGTGTGTTAGAAAATAAAGCCATAAGTGCAGTTCTCATTAACCTGAATCAATTTCCAATTTCCTCATCCCTTTTCTCAAATTTATTTTTCCAATATCTCATTCCTCTTGTTAAATAATGTTTCAGCTCTTCTATTTCAGCATCACTATAAAAATAATAAAGTAGGGCTTATGCTAGATTAGAACATTTTAGAAAGATTAATGCAAAAATACTAATCTTAATAGAGTTATTAATAAATGCTTATTTTTAGAAGAAAATCCCCACAAACAAACAAAAAATGGAAAGTGTATGTTACATAGGATTTCACCGTTTAATATACTTCTATTAATGTAGAAATATGTTGGGGGATTTTGCTTTCAAATTCCTATAGATGAGTAGGAAAATAGACTTTTGAAATATAAAGTTAAATATAATTTCGCAGTTGATATACATTTTAAAGGTTTCCTGCAAAATAAGTTAGTTGCTTTTATGTATATGGGGTTAATATTGGTGGCATTAGCTGATATTTAAGCAAATATTATTGCCATGTATGCACTTTAAAAAAAGTAAAAAGAAAACAGTCAGCAACTATGCCTAAGAATAATGCTGGAGGTATTATGCAGCAAAAATATAATAGAAAATAAAGCAACCAGTGCAAATTTTGACAGTAATATCATTTTCTAAATTCCTCATAATTCCTCAACCCTGGAAATTATTCTTTTGAGGTTTAATTATTTTGGCTTTCCTCCTGTTCTGTAAATATTGGTTTATTATTTCATCCTTGAAATCGCTATCCATTATCAGTCAAGACTGAAGGTATGCCATTTTTTATACAATCACCACCAAATTAATAACATAACCGCTGCCCAAGATGGCAGTTAGTTCATTGCTAAGAACAACTCCTGGTTAGCTGTTAACCAAAGGTCTTAATACAAAAACTTGAACCTAACTTCCAGTTAGCACCCAACTAAAAGCTTAAGCAGATATTGTAATAGAGGCACTATGTCGGATAGTGGTTTAATGTAAACATTTTTATAACTTCTTAAATTTTTCTGCCTATTATATAAAATAATTTTTACTTTATTTACAGGTTGCAACAAGAAGGGCGAATATTGAATGCTGCTGTGTATGGATATCAGAAACGCTACGACCCAGAGAAATATTATGTGTACATTTTGAAAGTTGAACGTGTTAACCAGCCAGATCCCATGTATTTATTCAGATCTTATAAGGAGTTCTGCGAGTTTCACCAGAAACTGTGCCTTCTGTTTCCTCTTGCCAAATGTTACAGGTAAACCACTTTAACACAACTATTTATGATAAGGTGGAATGGAAAACCTTAGGATAATGTAAATGACATATTAACAAATGAGCAGCGAATTTTCTAATGAATGCTTAAATATATGCTGATTATCAGCTTAACATTTACAGAATTGCTCATTGCAAAGTTTTTCATAGCTAATTTCCTCATTCTGACATGATCACTGTCTACCATTAGGTAAATGAAACACAGCCCATTGACTAAAACTGTTTTACTATAAGCAGTGTTGAGGCATGTAATGTAGTTTGCTAAGAACATCAATGTTCTTGTTTTGAGACAAAAAAATCATGACCTACATAATGTGTGCATCCCAAGGGAAGAATCATGAGAATAGCATCATTTCATGAATTTCAGCTCAATAAAGGAAAGATTGTCATAATTTATTTCAACAAATGAATGCGGTGATTATTAATTACTCTGTTACCAAATTAACTTTTTGTCACCATTTACACCATTTTTATTTTCTATAGCACCTATCATTGTGGATAGAGGAAATATTGTATTCCACACAAATCTTGGACATTAAGACTTCACTAAAAATACATGTTTTGAGGCCAGCTGATTAAACAAAGCATTTTTAGAAAAAAGGGTGTGTGGGATGGAGATTAATTTTATTTAATCTTATATTTTGGTAAAGAGGAAACGGGAATTTACCACACAGAAAAATAAATATCATTAAAATATGCTTTTTCTGTTCCTTTCTTTTCTTCTCTTTTCTATCCTTTCTTCTTTACCATTTCAAAGAATTTCATTGCTATTGATTTGAATTTTCCTAAATCTGTTAGATGTGCTAAGACTCCATTCATTTGTTTCTCTCAATGTCGTGCAAAAAGTGGGGAATTTTAGAGCCAGCATATAGCACCTACTTTTCAAGATTTGCGTATCACTTCAGCTTCCTATATACGCTCTTGTACCTACAACAAAATGTATAATGAAACATTTCTGCAGATGTGAATTGGATAGAAAAGGAAGCTTTTATAAGAATTGTATCTAGAAGAGAAAGAAAAATAAATGATATTGGTTGTAGAAAGTTATGTAAATGAAACACATCAGATTTTTACTTTCTCAACCACATACTTAGTAGAAGGTAGAAGAATTATTGCATCCCACCTAAAAATTGGATGTCAAGATTTCACCGAAATACATGTTTTAACATTCTCTGATTCCAAAAAGATATTTTTAGAAAAAGGTGTGGGATTGGTGTGTGTGCACATGCATAGCATAAGTCAAGAAAACAAAAGTCTGATAAATACCAAACTTCTATTAAAGTTAAGCGTCTTCCAAAGATGCATCACAAAGATTTTCAAAAAAGTCTCCCCACCTGAACTACCCTTTATGGAACTATCTTTTTTAATTGCTTTTTTTAAGTTATTGCTTTTTTTGTGGCATCAGCCATTTCTGAGATATCCATTAGTATTGGTTTGAATTTTTTAACACTTTGTTATTTGTTTAAAATACTGTCACTATTGAATTGTTTCTCACGATGTCATGGAAAGTGTATGGAATTTCAAGATCAGCATATAGTCCTCTGCTTCTCACAATCTGACTATCAAGTTGATTTCCTCTTCCCCTTGTACCTACAGTGAAATATGTAATGAAACTTCTGCAGGTGTTCATCTCAATTAATATGAAGTAGATAGAAACATATTGGGTAGAGAAAGTCATGTGAATATAACACATCAGGTGGTCTCTCTCCATCTCCCTTCCTCTTCCTCTCTCTTAGGAATGTTTTCAAATTAAGCAAGATACGCTTAAATCCAACTTGCAGAAACGGTATTCAAATGTTTATTCATGGTAATAAGCTCTTGTGATGGAAAGAAAAGAAAGGGAGGAAAAAAGCAAGAATCGTAAACTTTCAAGTATGTCCATTAGATGATGCTCAGCATGGAATATTTCAAGGTGAAATATTTAGAAAACTGGCTAACACTACAAAAATTGTGACACAAATTGAGTATTTTAATCATCTCTACATTTTTCCTGTAGTAAGTTTTTGTTTATGTTTAATGGTTTCCTTGTAATCCAAAGTTGTACAAAATTCAAGTATAGGGACTTTACAGAAAATTCAAGATATACATTTTATTAGTAATCCATATATCTTAAAACCTATAGTATTTTAATCAAAAACATTGTGAGCCATTTTTGATAAAATCAAATACAACAAAAATTTTCCATGTAAGGGTAGTTTCAGGTGCAGGGATTTTTTTGAAAATTCTGTTGCATCCTTGGAAGATACTGAACTTAAATCAGCTTTGGTATGTAATTAACTTTTCATTTTTGAGTTTGCTATTCATAGATGGATAAACAGATATATACATGTACCTTTATTTAAAAATACTTCTTTTTTGTATTCAGGTGAGTTCAAAGTGTGAATTTCTAGTGAAATCCGCATATTGAATTTTTGGATGGACTGCAATACTTCCTCTCTTACTGTCAGTAAATTGTAGAGAAAGTAAAAGACTATGCCATAAAATGTTTATTGTTGTCTCACATCCTAAATATAGTAAATTCTCTATTATCTAAGAATAAATGATTATTTGTAGGTAGACACATATCGTAAAATAAACTGATTAGAAAAATGAGCTTTAAATAGTGCATATGAGATGTATTTGTACTGGCAACAGATGAATTCGTATGATATTATAGACAACCATATGAAATGGCATGACAGTAAATTTCTTTGGGACAGGGAGATTTGAATGCTCTGACTGTCATCATTCTAAATACGTGCAAATTTTTAATGTTGTATTTGTTAGATGCTGATATTGATAATGTAAGGTTATTTACAGTGAACCCTTGCTTATTAATTGCACATTAATTTATTGAACTTCAGTAGGAATTTGAGATAATGTTTTATCATTAGATTCATTTGCAATCAAACTGTTGTATTTTGAAAATATCACTGTATTTCAAAAAGCAACATTACTCATAGGACAAGCTACATCCAAATAGAATGATTAGAGCCTTTAACTAATAAAAATACTAAACATTTAATATAGCTGTTCTGAAAATAGAGAAAAAAGCTCACAAAAACCGACACAGTTTTATGTAAAAACAGTATTTAATTGGGGTGTAAGTGTTCCAATGATTTGTGGATCCTTGGTTCAAATCCCAACTATGGCATTAAATTTTTCAATTTGATTCTACCTTACCAACTTTAGCTTATAGATGGCAGGTGTGAAAGAATAATTAATTAACATTGATTGACCCACAACCTATTTGCTAAGTAGTATACAGCTGTATTTAAATACAATCATGCTATTAATATAACCACAACATTTTCCCTTTTTCTCCCTAAATTTGATTATTTTTATTATTCAGATTCGCTTGCTAATTGCTCATACATATTTATAAATAGTGACAATAATCATGAAATTAAAATGAAGTCATTGTTAACAGTGGAAGTTATATGATGAATATTAAACAAATTAAAAACACATGAATTCCACATACTTCAGGTACTTAAAACGCATTTCGAGAAGCATGCACCTCATTAGTTTGTTGACTGGAGTTTGCAGCCAGAAAATTCTCGGCCAAGAATTTTCTGGCTGCATGCTCCAGTCTACAAACTAATGATGAGGAGCATGCTTCTCGAAACGTGTACTAACTACTTGAAGTATGTGGAGTTCATGTGTTTTTAATTTATGTTAATATTTAGTCACAATAATGTTGATGGAAGGTTAATAAATATTAAATTTAATCCAAATTTACCACCAAAAGCTTAAATTAAGAAGCATGTTTTAAAAAATGTCCAAAATTATTAATATTATTAAAATAATCTAAATTTATATACAGTCATATTTAATAAGCTTGAAAGTTTTAAATCTCTGGTTCTGATACTCTTACAAAAATGCTGCTTAAATGTATGAACTTAGCATGACACTTCTTGCTTCAAAATGCTTGATGACGTTAGATTAAAACAGGAGTTGGGATATCAAGCAAGAGCTCCAAGCAGTGTCTATTACTAAAATATATTATTTTATGAAATAGTATACAAAGTAATATAAATTATATACATAAAAAATGTTATTTTCCGAACACTAAAACTAAATAAATCAATATCAAATATGTACTAAATTTCCAAGATATCTTTACTTTCCCTACCATGTACCTGTACTAGGTGAGAGGAAGTATTGTATTCCAGCCAAAAATGTGTTACTGAGGGGGAAAAAAAAGGAATTTTTATAAACAGGTCTGTCAATTGATCTGTCCATGTAACTGTGAACAGCATAACTCAAAAACTAAAAATCTCTTAAGTACCAAACTTGTATTTAAGTTCAGCATCTTTCAAGGATGCAGCACAAAGATCTTCAGGAAAATCCCCCGACCCCAGACTCCCTTTTACATGAAAAGATGTTCATTATTTATTTTCTCAAAAGTGACTATTAACAATTTTGATTAAAACGCATATGTTTAAGATATTCGGTGAAGAATAAAACATATATTTGAATTTTCTGGGAATAGCCTGTAAAGTCCTCTTTATTTGATTGAAGTTTGTATAGTTTTGAATCACAAGGAAACCGTAAAAGATAGACAAAAATTTATTGCAGGAAAATAATAGAGATCATTAAAATATACAATTTATGTCACTTTTTTTTGGGTACTGTTAGAGATTTTTAAATATTCCAAATTGAAGTATTCCATCCTAAGCATTCAGTCTATCTTTATCCATCGTACTCCTTAGAAATGTTTTTATCTTTTTAATGAAGAAAAACATCTTTCCACTTCAGCTGATGACATTGGGACCATAATTTTCAGTTTAAGGAGTTTGGTAACTTCTCCAAGGCACTCACTCAAATTATTTTCCAGTATAAACCCAAGTAAATCAGTTGCACTCCTTCCACTTCAGAAGTCATAAGCATAAATTTTCAGAGCTCTGTTCTTAATTTGGTTTTATTACAAAATGGGTACAAATTAGTGATACTGTCCAAGGTTTTGTCTGGAAACACTATGTTGAAGTTGCAGAAATTTTTACATCCCAACAATGTTGCAACGTTCAAATGTCCAGTGAACTGAAATCTATCTGATGCTTGATTAATTACTACATCATAGACTTCCTTTGCTGGGATATTTCTAGACTGACAAGAATCAGGGCCAGGACACCATCTCTCTGCAGAGTCCTGGAGCATTTTCACTTCTTCAGATATTGTGTCAATGCTATCTCTTATTTTTTTATTTCATTGACAAATGAAGCTACAGCAGTCTCAATTGAAGAAGGATTTGCAGTTCGCTTCTGTAGTACATTGTACAGCATTTCAACATGTGGCGTAACTTTATAAAAAAAAGTGTAACCAGAAGCTGAAAGAAGGAAACTGCATTTTCAATCAAAGTCCCTGGGCTTGGTTAATTGTAGAAGTCTGGGGGCTCATATCCTCAATTTTCTCCAGACATTCAATAATTGTATCCTTGTTTTCATGCAGTGTGCAAACTGTAGGAGAATTGAAGTTCCATCTGATTGTTGAACCACAGGAAGTCGTCTGAACAATCTCATCAAGAGTTTTAATTCTTTGTAGAGAATGAGCGAAAAAACTTGTTATCTCAGCAATATTTGCAAAGAAAATCCTGACTTCTATGTTTTGGCTCTCTACTTGGGACATAATTGAATTTAATTGGTGAGCATAACAATGTTGAAATAAGCATAAGGATAAGTATCCCTTACAATAGCTTGTAAACCAGAATAATGTCCACTAAAAGTGCTGGCCCCATCATAGCTTTGAGAAATTAATTTGTTGCTATTATCTCCTACAGCTTGTTTCAGAACATCCAAAATATGTGATGCTCAATGTTACATCTTTATTGGAAGCATTTAAGAAAGTCCAAAATCACTCCACTGGTTTTCCATTCAGTAGAACATACCTTATAACAATCACGAGCTGACACTTAGAAGAAACATCTGTTATCTCATCAGCTATAATTGAAACAAAATGTGCATTAGAAATCTCAGACAGAATGATTTTGCAACTCATAGATAACATGCTGTCTAACAATTCATTTTGAATTGTCTTCAATGTCCCTACAAAATGGGGTATTGAAGACATGTTTTAAAATGTTCTTTAACAAAATTATCCAGAACTGACATGAAATGAATTAGTCCTCTAAACACTCCAGGGTTGTTAGAATCCGTTGTTTCAACATGGGCTCTCAGAACCAGCTCGAACTCTCCACAAAATTTAATGCAGTCAATAGTTTTTGACGGCACATATCTATTATGTTTTTTTTTACTTGTTCATTGTGCAATTCTATCTTCCTATGAAAAGCGGTGCCGAATTGTTCTCATGTGTCGTTTTTGTCCAACTCAGAGGGTTCAATACAAGAATTGACATGTAACTGAGATCCAACATGTCTCTTAATTATCTGAGACGAGTGTCCTAAATCCGTTATTCCAGTTTTCGTCCAGCTACAGTCTTTTCCTTTAGCCAAAATTAAGCAGGGAAAACAATACAATCTATTTGTAATATTACACCCAGCAATCCATGTGTATTCCTTACTGTTAACGGTTTTTTTGGCAGAGAAAGATGCGGTTTTGGCCCGCCTGACTGTTTTATCTTCCAGTGAAAGTTTAGAAAAGCCAGTTTCCAATAGAAATTTTACACTGTTCATTTTCCTAACCACTTTCGTAATAGTCAATGCAGTACTTACCATGACACAAACACACACACTTTCAATTTAGCACATTTTTTAAATTTTCTTTACCAGAAAATTATGCATAAAGCCAATAAAGATTCTGTGCGCCTTGCAATTTTGAATTCACTTGCTGTCAACAGCTAAACGCCAAAGTCGGGTGAGGAGTGAGGGGAGAAAAGACACTCATCAAGCTCCATGAGCCCTCTCTTGGACTTTGAGTTGTCGCTAAGACAAACTTTAGCAATTGCAGGACACTTCTCTTGCTTCTTTCTCCTTCCATCTGCTTTCCCCTCCCCCACAAACTCGCTGCTTCCCTGGGTTCTATGAGGTGTTTGAGCACATCATGAAACTAGGATTCCTATGTCACGTCGCATAATTATCTACAAGATTTATTCTCAATTTAAAGGGAATAAGAAAATTATATCGTATTAATTTATTTTAATGTTATACTGACCCTAAAAGGGAAGAAGTTTACTTCAAATTTTAATTTTATAAAGGGTTTCATTGAACCCATGAGCACACATGTTGAGCTGCACCTGGTCTGATTCTACATTTACAAACTTGTCCTACACACATACCTAGTGTAGAAGAACATTAATCCATTAACAGTGTTGTGTTTGCACAGTGGCGCAAGTTAAACTCATGATGCATAAGCAAACATGCAAAATTATGGACATGATTACATGCAGTCTTTAATAGAATTTGGCAATCTTCTTTTTCATTTGCATGACAACATTGATTTTTCGGCACACATTATAAATAGGGTGTTCATATTGGTTAGTAAAGCATTATCAACACAATATGAACATGAAGGTTTGGAAGGTTAAAGGATAAAAGATCTGGTTTAAGCTTCCATTAACCCATTCTATGAATAAAGATGATAAAACTTTCGGATTTTTGAAGTAAATATACAGTGTCATCTCTGAATAAGAATATTTTCTTGATGTATACATTATGCTATTAGCACTTCTGCCCTTCAATAGTTGTTCCTAATGTTGTCTTTCTGTTCTTTGTAATATGCTGTAATATTTATATCTCTAAGTGGTTCTTGTTTTTAAGCACCATTAAATGTAATCTGAATTGTTTTATCATTCATCACTAATAATTGCAATAAGACAGAAGTAGTTCTTACATTACAACAAATATAGGATCTTTTATTCTGTCCATTTCCCCTAATTTATGTTTTCCATCCTTTACATTTTTTTCCTAAAACCAAAATAATGTAAAAGAGGGTTTAACTCTATATTTTTGGCTCAGCTCTTTAGACACCATATAAAAGTACTGTACATAAGTTGGAAGAGAATCAGCTTTAAGAAAAAAACAATAATGCAAAGCAGTAATAAACAAATATTGAAAAATGGAGCAGAATCAATACAGCTCTTGGAAAGCCAGTGTATTGTTTCTACCACTTAAATGAAATTTATGATCTTACTAAAAGTACTAGAATTACTTTAACAATTCTATTTTAAGTCATTCTTACCTGCAATTGTTTGTTTTTATAAAATATAATTCTTACTCGTAATTTACTTTATGAAAAAAAATCTGATGTGTTACACTCACATGACTTTCTCTACTCTTGTACAAACTATTTTTACAAACGCTTATTCTCCATCTATTTCATGTTAATCGAGATAAACATTTGCAGACTCTATATTATTGCTAATTTTCTTGTAGATGTAAGGGGAATATGTATTTACAAGGGCAATATAGAAATACAGTAGCCTTTAAACACATACATATCTCTTAATAGCTGGTTGCTAGGTGCAGCACCATTCCATTTGCCACAAATTAATACTCTTTGCATATCCAAGACAAAAAAATGAATAACGAATTCCCATTTGAGAAAATAAGTATTGAAAAATTTAAGGGAATAACAAGCAATATCTCGAAAATGGTTCACTCAACAAAAAAAATGTATATGACATAAATTGTTTATTTTAATGCGATCTACATTTTTTGTGTAGTAAAGGTTTGTCTATCTCTTATGGTTTACCAGTTATACAAAAGTCGTTCACAATGAAGAATACTTTTGGAGACATTCCCAGAAAATTCAAGATATACATTTTATTTGTCATGAAAATATCTTAAACATATGATATTTTAATCAAAATCGTTAGAGCCATTTTTTAGAAAATTAAAATTTTCTTAAAATCTTCCATGTAAAGGGTAATCTGGGGTGGGGGGATTTTCTTGAAAACCTTAGTGTCGCATCTCTGGAAGATAATGAACCTGAATACCAAGTTTGGTGTTTATCCGACTGTTCGTTTCTGATTTATGCTGTTCACACACACACACACACACACACGGACATGTTTCCAAAAATGCTTTTTTTGGATTCAGGGGGTCTCAAAACATGTATTTCCGGTGAAATCTCGGTATCGAATTTTTGGGTGGAATACAATACTTCCCCTACTTACTATACGTGGTAGAGAAAGTAAAAAATGTAGTCATACATTCCAGTAATTGTTACATTTTATTAATCAATGTACATTGCATCAAGAGTATGATGTTTGAATCCCAGCACTATCAAAGCATATGCCAAGGATACAACCATTGTGAGCATACCATAATATAAGCTGTTTTACTATGTAGTATAACACTTTACCTATAGTGCTTAAAATACCACAGTTTGTATATTGGGACAAACTGTATTTCTATATTAATTTGAATTTCAGCAACAAACCTTTGGTGCTGTCTTGGCTATATGTCAGTGATTCTCTTCCTTATAAGCATTTAATCACAATTATCATGGGCTGAAGTATAGTTGCCAATGTGCCAGCAGAGAGCTTAAGGAATCACATTTTAAAATTTGATGCAGTAATTTGTATCACAAATTACTTAAATGTAAATAATGATTGTAATATGAATATGCATTTTTATGTGACATTGATTTAAGATGTTTATTGATTGTAATTATTGTTGAGAAGTAAGTTTATACGGCCTTACTGAAACTGACAATAATAGCGTGCAATAATGCAGCGAGGGGGGGTGAGCTGTTTATCATTATTGGAAACAAGGAAGTTGCGTAATGTTGGCGCATTTTTTCCGTTGAGAATCTTCTGGAACGTTTCCCTAGAGCATATGTATTCATAATTTTCATTGGATATTAAAATAGACGCTAATGTTGGCGCGTTTTATTAGCCAATTGCAGTTCAGTTATAATCTTTAGGCATATCAGTGTGTATGGGTATAAAAGCAGTAGGTTGGAGGTAAATTCAGTTTCAGTTCATCAAAAATCTGTGTACACTACACGTCGTCTTCAGTCAGTCAGTCAGTTCGTCGAAAGTATTAGTACGGCACACATCGGATATAGATTCACAAGTTACGCGTAGCAGAATTATGAAAATTCTAAAGTATTGTAAAGTTAATTATACAAAAGATTGAAGTATGTGGATTAAAAGAATTATCAGTAAGAAGTTGTTATAACAGTTTCAGTTTGGCGAGTATCTAGATCAATGTGTAAAAGTGAGAGTGAACGTGTTCAACAATAAAATTATAAAACAAATTTCTTCATCAGTGTTATCTTTGGATAAAAGATTCCTTTCCGTTTACACACCCTGATCAAGAGATATGTTCGACCGAGAAATAATAGCTAGCCGGAGGACAGTAAACCAAAATTAATTAAGATAACAATAGCGTTCTTTCAAACGAACACTAACACTGCTGCAAATTGATAACACCAGATGGAGCTACAAACCGAACAAATGAATGACGTCACAAGATGGAGGCTTCACATGAAGTAAACACATATACACAAACATCACAAGTAATAACATTATAAAGAATACCGATACAAATTGGCTACCACAACGTGGGGCTACAATAACATTACAAGTAATACCACCTCAAATTGGCGCCCAACGTGGGGCTCAATAAATAAATAAATATAACAAATAATGTTACTTCAAATTGGCGCCCAGAACGTGGGGCAGAGTGACCAGGAAAGGAACATGATGACCAGGAAAGGATCAGAATAACCAAGAAGGGGCAGAATTAACCAGGAAGAAGTGAGATGACCAGGAAGGGGCGAATGGAGAAGTGAACTGAACTACAAGACGCAGATTCCAGAAACAACAAAAGGGACGACAGACTACGCGGATGATTGGACATCGTAATTCCGAGATTAAAAGGCAACAGGGGAAGTCAAATACGGAACACCAAAACGACATAGATTCATCGTAATACAACGCAGAAGCGACATATAATCTAGGAGAGAGGGGCAGAAAGCTGGACATCAAAGCAACATCAGCAGATACCATCAGAAAGGTTAGAAACGTGTGATTTTTATTCTAAAAAAAAAAAAAAAGTGTAAAAATTTTAAATGTACCTTAGGAGCGGTAGGATAAAGAAAACAATGGCTACTAATAATATTGAAGAAACAATGATGGAGGGGGATAGTGTAACAGTTAGCTGTAATTCAATACAGGTTACAGAAAATAATTCAAACAATGTAATATTTGAGGGAGGAAATATTAGCGCAGAAAGTGAGAATAGAATAGCAGGAAATGTTAATTTTGATGCTAGTATGATGATGGAAATGATAAGAAATTTTTTTGAAACGTTAAGGGAAGATATTATTGAGAGTGTAGAACAAACAATAGATCAGAGTTTTGAGGAATTGAGAGAAGCTATAAAAAAAGATCATAGGAAATCAATTGAAGATATTGGTAGGAGTAATGAGATATTAGAGCAAAAAGTAGATAAAAGTAGGGAAGAAATTGAAAAGAAAGTTATGAAGCTAGATAGTAGTATGCCAAAAATGAGTGATGAAAAGGAAATAATAGCAAGTGAGATAGGAGAAGTTTCAAAGAAAATGTCAGATATGAGCAGGGAAATAGGTAACAAAGAAAGTGAGGTTAATACTAAAAGTGAACATGTTGATGTAGAATGTACAGAGTTAGGTAGTAGAATGAGTATCATTTCAAGTGAGATAAGAGAGATGAAAGAGGTTATGAATGTAGATGTGAATCAGGCGCAAGTTAATTTCAGAGGGGAAATATCAGAAATACAGAAGGAGTCAGTAATGCAAAGAAATAAATTGTACGAAGAAGTTAAAGTTTTGCCTGTAAATAATCAAAAGCTAACTTCTGAAATTAATAAGTACCAAGCTGTTCAGAATGAAAACTCCAATCCAGTACAATTTATGACAGACTTGTCAGAGTATTCTCAGATTAAAGAGATAGAAGAATTAAAAATGACAGTTGTTAAAAGATGTGTTGTTCAGGAAACTTTAGATTGTTTTCAAATGTTATCAGGGGACGAAATTTCATATGAATACAAGAGGTTATTCATGAACAAAAATTTGAAGGTTAGGATACGGCTACGAGTAATGTTTAGCCACACACAATTTGATCCAGGAGGGTAAATAGCAATGAGATGTAAAGTAAATGCTGGATAGTTAAAGATGACTTGCAGAGAAATGTATTGGAATGTAAGAGGGTTAAATAAATATATATATGTCATATGAAAAGAGAAATAAAGAACAAAACAATAAAAAAAAAATTCAGAACAAAAAAAATTGGGTAAAAATAATTAAAACAAATACTTATGTAGCAAACAGAACATGTGAAACAGTGCCTAGATTTAAGAGATGTAAATATATTTATGTAAAGAGTGAATATTTTGGTAAATATGTATAGTAATTACAAAAATTCTTAAATGCACAAATTTTTGTTAACAATATAAGAAAGTAAACCAATTTTGTAACAGTAACTGAATACTTCAGGGTACAGTATTTGCTATAAAAATTATGATGTCAGATTAATGTCTAAACACATTAAACCAGAGCCAGTAAGCAGTGGCAAGATAGAGGAAAAACATGTCGTGTGTTAAATACGTGTGAAGTGTTAAGTGAAAGTGATAGCGTGTGTTCCAAGATTTAGGAGACTAAAAACCCAATTATAAAATTTCCAAACAAATTGTAAATATTTATAATTATGTTTCTAGTGGGGCATATGATGCAGTAATTTGTATCACAAATTACTTAAATGTAAATAATGATTGTAATATGAATATGCATTTTTATGTGACATTGATTTAAGATGTTTATTGATTGTAATTATTGTTGAGAAGTAAGTTTATACGGCCTTACTGAAACTGACAATAATAGCGTGCAATAATGCAGCGAGGGGGGGTGAGCTGTTTATCATTATTGGAAACAAGGAAGTTGCGTAATGTTGGCGCATTTTTTCCGTTGAGAATCTTCTGGAACGTTTCCCTAGAGCATATGTATTCATAATTTTCATTGGATATTAAAATAGACGCTAATGTTGGCGCGTTTTATTAGCCAATTGCAGTTCAGTTATAATCTTTAGGCACATCAGTGTGTATGGGTATAAAAGCAGTAGGTTGGAGGTAAATTCAGTTTCAGTTCATCAAAAATCTGTGTACACTACACGTCGTCTTCAGTCAGTCAGTCAGTTCGTCGAAAGTATTAGTACGGCACACATCGGATATAGATTCACAAGTTACGCGTAGCAGAATTATGAAAATTCTAAAGTATTGTAAAGTTAATTATACAAAAGATTGAAGTATGTGGATTAAAAGAATTATCAGTAAGAAGTTGTTATAACAGTTTCAGTTTGGCGAGTATCTAGATCAATGTGTAAAAGTGAGAGTGAACGTGTTCAACAATAAAATTATAAAACAAATTTCTTCATCAGTGTTATCTTTGGATAAAAGATTCCTTTCCGTTTACACACCCTGATCAAGAGATATGTTCGACCGAGAAATAATAGCTAGCCGGAGGACAGTAAACCAAAATTAATTAAGATAACAATAGCGTTCTTTCAAACGAACACTAACACTGCTGCAAATTGATAACACCAGATGGAGCTACAAACCGAACAAATGAATGACGTCACAAGATGGAGGCTTCACATGAAGTAAAAAAATATACACAAACATCACAAGTAATAACATTATAAAGAATACCGTTACAAATTGGCTACCACAACGTGGGGCTACAATAACATTACAAGTAATACCACCTCAAATTTCACAGATTTCCATAAGGTTGGTGTTTCATGACAATTGTAAATTAATTGAATACTTTTCGAAAAAGTAATTTGTAATCCAATAAAATATATCTTAGGTAACTGTAATTCATTCCGATTACTTTTTTGTATGCTTTTTCCATACTGAATACAATCAAACTGCTTATTTAATTTTACCAGCATAATATTGTACATCTTAAAATCATAAAATATACATAATTTAAAAGCCTTAGTTAATACTGGATGGTATAATTAAACAGAATTGTAATTTGCTAATGCTCGCTCATTTCATTAATGAAGATATACAACATTCATATTCTTGTTTTAATCTCCATTGAAATTTCCTTTTGTGCTTAAGACACTGGCTTTTTGGTTATTATTCCTTAAGAGATTACAAATGCAGAAAAAGCAGTATTTGTAAATATACTCCTAAAATATTTAAAAATTGAAAGCAAATGGACTGACATTTCTATTAACAGAAAGAATAAATTGAGGAGAAATTATTTAATGAATGTAGTTAGTTCAGAACAGTTGACAATTTAATGTGAGTTTAATGCAGTAGGTCATGGTAATGAGATTACACCTGAAGCTTAAGATGGCACCTAGTTAGCAGCTTCAGAAACATTACTCATGTCCTTGATATTTAAGTGAGAACTTCTTGTAGCAGAGAGCAGACCTTAATAGAAATGTCAATTTTGCTTTTCAGGGTAATAATTAAATGCCTTATGTTCAACTACACGCATCCCAAGTGAATGAGTGCAAGCAAGGAAACATAATTGTTTTATTAGAAGTTTGATTAATTTGTAGCAGATTATCGTTACTTAAAATTTTAAAACCATATTTAACCTTTACTGATACCACTGGTCTACAAATCCATTTTTAATCAGGACTTGTTTTGAGAACACTTGTTCTCATCCTCAGCTGATTGCAGACAAATGTTCGCACCTAAGTTATGGAGTTGTATTATGGTGTAAAGCACAGAAAAAGACTATGCTTAGAACTTTTAGGCTGCAGAAACGTGCCTTAAAAATAATATGTAATTTTAAAAAGTTTGATACTTGTAGAAATGCCTATAAAACATTAAGTGTACTAATATTTCCTGCACTATGTGTGTGTATGTGTATGTATATATATGCATTAAATATACAATAAAAATTATATTAGTCAAAACTAAAAACATGAGCATACATAGTCATAATATAGGAACAAAGCCGAACTATTTTATTAATAGATTAAGAGGAATGTTGGGTCATAAAGGTATAAAAAATAACTCTAAAGATCTGTACAATCATCTACGTAATCAAATAAAACAACAGAAAACAGAAAAAAACTTAAAGTAACTAAAGTGTATCTGTTAGACAATGTGTTTTATTCAGCAGAAGAGTATAAATTGCTAAATGCATATAAACATTAGTTAATTGCAACAATTAAACATGGTAAACATTTCATTGTACCTACTGTTGTACAAGATGTTTCTTTGTTCAAGTGTGTATATACTTATTCTTTTTATGTAACAACCATCATTTAACAAATTGACAATCCTTATAAAATGTGTTTATAATTGGAGCTAATAAATGAATGGTTAAAGATGGTGCAGAGGAATCTGGTGGTGGAGAGATGAACTAGTGCAGGTTTCCAGTGGTATAATTAAAAGTTCATGACGTGTTCTTGGTTGTTTATGATAAATATTTTTTCCCCAAGTTAAAAATTCAAAAGGACTTTTGGCATATTTAAGCAATTTGGTACTCCTATTGATGCTATTGTCCTCTGTCCAAAAATGGTTTGAAACTGTAGATTTATCTATCTGTTTAAACTTATGTTTATGAACTGGTCTTTTGTTCTTGAATCTATGCTCCTTTTGGTCTTTCCACATTCACAATCTAGACAGTTTATTTGTTATTAGTTGACTCATATTATTTAAAAATTTAAGTAAAGGCAACATGTGTTTTACAAAGTGGATTGATTGCCTTTTAGAAGAGGTTTAAAATTCTAATTGTCCGTGAAACCCACCCATTGTGCAGAAAAAGCCTAAGAAGGGAGTGCTACCATAAATTAGAAAGCCTGTCAGTGATGAAAGTGTGACAGTAGTAGTCTGTTACCCTGTTTTCCATTTCTTCAGAAATTTTGAGTACCATGTACTTGCTCATATTTTGTATAGTAAATATCATCTTGTTTCAACATTTAGTTTTCTGATCATTTTTGTATTGAAATGTTCCATGATTTTTATTATTACTAAAAAGGAGCTAAGACTTGAGTGAACTAAACTTCTGCAACTGTGCTAATGAGAACCTCCTCACTGATGTAATAAGAATGATAGATTGAAGGGCATAATGAAGCTTGATTAACACAGTCATTTTGTTACCTTAATAGTTCATAGCTTCTTTAGAACTTGAAACTGAAGATTTTGTTGTAGAAGATTGGGGTTCACAGTATCTCAGTTACTGTCGTTCAAGGGTTTTAGGAATTGGAATGGAAACCTGAGAAACCTAGATTTGATGCTGCTTTTGAGTCGATTAAAGACCATTATTCATCACACTTTTATAACTTGAAACATGTTTCAAAGATCAAACATCTCCATTTTCAACCACTTTTCAATTGCTCATTGATGTAGGCGAGTTGTATATTCACCTACATCAACAAGTCAGCAATTGGACAGAGGTTGAAAATGGGGATGTTTGATGTTTGAAACATATTCCTAGTTACTAGTAAGTTGTGTATAATGGTCTCTAGTTGACTCAAAAGCAGTATTGCATTATACCAATGTCTTTAACCTCCTAAAAAGAAGTACCTAGATTTTATATTTAAGGAGGAGAAGGTGCTGTATACTTCTGCTGGCCAGCTTTCTTTTGTTGTTTTACTGCAACATCAGTCCTATTTTCAGGGATATCAGCATTACTGGGAGAGAGAGCATTTTTCACCATTGTTTTTCCAAAGCTGGGTTCCTTGGTACTCTCTTCTGCAGCATTGTAATGTGATAATGATTTGGTTTGTAGAGCAGTAGATGGCTGGTAGGACCCAGTGGTTTCAAAATTGTTATTTCTGTATCGTCCTGTCAAAGGCAGATCATCCTGTCTTCCAAGAGATGAACCAAAATTTATACTAGCATGGAACCGCTGTAGTTTCAGCCCCATTTGTTCAACATAAATTCTTGCAGTCAAACTCTATTCTTCATCCTGAAGGAAGGAAAGTTCCAATTAATGATAAAAGAAAATATATTAATACAGAAATAAACAGAGCATCACAATGCTGTCAGTAAAAGTAGAATTTGTTTGGATTTCAGTATACTCTAGACTCTCATGCATAGAGAGTCAGCCACATTAGCAAAAGCATTGATTTACTGAAAATGTTTCAGATTTAGTTTACCTACTCTGGTATATGAAATCTAACATTGCAATATACCACACAGACTGAGGCACTTAAAACTACCTCCTTAAATACCTCCTATACTTTTATTGATATTGATGAGCAAGATTAAAGGTTATAAAAGACTAAAAATCTAGCTTTTAGAGAATTAAAATTATTTTAAAAAAAAGTTTTTAAGCACAGTTTTTTTTTTTTTTTCGGGACAGTAGAATAGCAGATATTAACTTCAGCTGTTTTTTCAGTCTCCCTCCCTAAATAAATAATTTGAAGCTACTTTAATCTGTTTATGGTATATTATGGTATAGACATTTAATTGTGATTTACTCATCAACACTTCATTACCTATTTCCATAAATAGGTGTGAGAAATGCCATTAGTGTTGCAATTTAATTTCTGTTATACTTTTTGTTAATATTCCATTTAAAACATACAAATATATGTTGATATTGTAATGAAAAGAAGCTAGAAACAGTGATGTGTATTGAATTTATTTAAAGGTGAGTCGGAATTGTAACACTAACATCACTTAAGTTTACTCACTTAACATGTTTTGGGAAACCGTTGTTCCCATCTTCAGAAGGTTAATTCGACTGGCCCGTGTTGTTGGTGTTTCCGTTTTTTGGACTGGATCCTGTGGTGGCATCTTGTGGTGGAGAAATGTACTTCCAGAGAGGATTCGGCGGTGGCAAACCAAAATTCACCAGATGTGTGCCGCGTCACCATTCTGGGACGCGGCACCATTCTGGGACGCGGCACACATCTGGTGAATTTTGGTTTGCCGCCGCCGAATCCTCTCTGGAAGTACATTTCTCCACCACAGGATCCAGTCCAAAAAACGGAAACACCAACAACACGGGCCAGTCGAATTAACCTTCTGAGGATGGGAACAACGGTTTCCCGAAACATGTTAAGTGAGTAAACTTAAGTGATGTTAGTGTTACAATTCCGACTCACCTTTAAATAAATACAAATATATGTTTCCTAAGGACAAAGATCATATAACTAGGAACCAGAGAACATTTTGATAGAGAAACTGGTGAAGTTAAAACTTAGCTTTCAAGTAGTAGTACAATAAAAAAATTGAGTACCTCAAGGATTGGTACCCGGACCTCTTTTATTTATCTTATATAAATGATTTAGCAGATAATAAATAATATGACATTGTAAATGTAACACATTTTGCTGCTGATACTAGTATTTTTATAAAGCGGGAGAGCAAGAGTGATCCAAATCCACATATAGCTAAAAGTTTGAAATACATTTTTGACTGGTTTAATGCAAACAGGCAGAATATTAAGTAAAGTGAAAACAGCAGCTCTATGCTTCCATAATAAGATAAATAAAAATCAAATATATCCAAGAAACTTTGGAACAATGCCAAATGAACTATGCAAAAACAAACAAGTTCTTGGGTTTAATAGTAGAATAAAATTTGAGTTGGGAACCACACATAGAGATTGGCAAAAAAACTGAGTAAAATGTGCTTCCTAATAAGGGTAGTCAAATGCATGTCTAGTTTAAATATACTTAGAGCAGTATACTTTGCATATGTCCATAGCCTACTAGTGTATGGTGTTATTTTCTGGGGAAATTCCAAAGAGAGTGTGAAAGTATTCAAAATACAAAAGAAAATAATTAGAATTATGGTGGATCTCTCAACTACAACTAGTTTAAACCATACTTTAAACAATTAAGCATTTTATCTTTGGCAAATATCTACATATATGAAACACTTGTTTATATGAAAACTCGCTTAAGTGTATTCAAAACAAATTCAGAAGTTCATATATATATAGCACTAGACAAAGCATAATCTATTTGTAAATTCACACAGGACTAAACACTATGAAAACAGCTTCAGATATGCTGGCTTATATCTATATAACAAGCTACCTGAATACATAAAAAATATTGATTCACAACAAAAATTTAAAAGAATGTTATTAAATTTCTTAAAAGATCACAGCTTTTATATCGTAGATGAATTTCTAAATTTGTTATTATTGTAACTTTTCACCTGATGTAAATAATGAATATTATATTTGACGTATCCTACAACATGTACATGTTTCAATGGATGAATAATAAATGAATGAATGAAGTAACATAACAATATCGTTACACTCAAAATTATAGCAATAAAATTATCGTTCTTCTTCTTCTTAAGATTAGTGTTTAAATTGTTACAGTAAAACTGAAGGAACTCTCAATTAAGGGTTATAAATCAAGGTTAGAATAAGTATATGAATAAATTGGTGAATTAATGCACAGAATGGAAAGGTATGAAGTAGATGTTGGGTTATGTACAGCCCCTTCATAAAGGCTGCAACTTGCAGCTGAACCTATGTGCAACTAAGCAGGTTATATGATTCTGCCGCTGGAGCTCTTTTTATTTTTTGTTATGTGTGGAATTGGATAAAACCATTTCTCATTTTTGGCTACTTATTTAGAAGACATTTGATGCAGTTGCCATGGTCCTTTTCACAATGCAATATTTTCCCTTTTACAAGCAAGCTACATAGCTTTACTTATGCAACTTTTGTAGTATCATGGCATGCTCCTTTCTTGAATTATTATATATATTCCTGTTTTTACATGTTTAGATAACAAATTACATAAATTTATGAAACAAACAGTTGACTTTACTGTTGAATTTGGAAGAGTTGTAACCATAGCTACTTAGTACAGGAGCATAGACAGAATTTTGTTCTTCTGGGTGGGGGAGGGGGATGTTGCAATAAGAAGTTTACGCTGTAACAACTGAAATGTATATATATATATATATATATATATATATATATATATATATATATATATATATATATATATTAGAGAACTGTAATAAAAATCAAGTTTCAAGGCACTGCATTCAATCAGCAGAAGTTGGAACTAGATTTTGAGAATGGGGTCTAACATTAGCATTGTATTGGAAAAACAAGCTCATTGCTACAGTAACTATAACTATTTTGTCAGCATTACTGATGCTACATTATTGTGTGATCATGCAATTGATTGTTTCCATTCTCTGTGTTAAAGTCTTGGCTTTAGCTTGCAGTTACTACTTTATTTCTGCTGTCTTCTGTATGTCATATATTACTAGTTTTTATTAATATTTTTATATTTTGCATTATTTGTGAGCTTATGAAAATTACTACTTGTGTACACATGTCAGGTGAGCACATGTGCACTCGTTAGTAACTTCATGTTGTAGTTCAGAGTTCGTTAGGTCCTAACTCTCAAAATTAACACTGTAAGATATCTTAGCATGCTAATGTTGCATGCAGAAAAAGCTATATCAGATGCTCAAGTTTTCTCAATCTGGATTTGCAGCACTTCATTTCAATACTTTTTTTCATTTATATGCCATGTTAACGTCTTAGGACATATCGACAGTTTTGCCTTTGGAATAATTGCGCATAAGAATGGTGTTCACTCATTTACTTTTATTGCTAATCATTGGGTTGTATTTAAATTCACACACACACATTCAGACTTTCTTTCGTACTTCCAGAAGGGAGGATAGGAAATAATACCGGCTAAAGAAACATTCCCATCCTCCAGCCAGGAATCAAACTGTGACCTCTGGATTTGGAGATGCTAACCTCCAGACCACAGAAGCAGTCCATTGCATCTTGTCAGCCATATTCACCAAGGGGGTTCTTGTTTACTACCTCATGCTATCTTTTATTTATATATTTATATTATTCCCTCCCCATGTCACACTTGCAGTATTCTTTTTATTCATTTTTCATTAAATGCATAATGTGTAACATTTTAAAACTTTAATAAAATGGTTTTTTTATTGATACACCTGTCTGAGGTAATGAAATTCAAATTTATTTTATCAAAAAATTCAAATTTGAGTGAGAATTACAATCTATGTTTTAAGATGAGAACTCCTCTGTATCATATTTTCCATTATAGGATATAATAATTAAAGTTATAATAAAACACGACAGGTTAAATAACCCTGGTAGGTACTTAGCAGCAATGCCATTATTACTTAAGATGAGTTGGAATTAGTAACACAAATATCTTTGATTTTACTTTATAACAACATTTTTGTTACTTTTATTGTGATTAATTTCTGTACTCGTTTAGTAAAGAGAGAAACTTCATATACAAACTAACAAAATATTTTTGACCTTCAAGTTCAACATATGGTCTGATTAGTGCAGTGAACAAGTGTATAATAAAAAAATTTCTGATGTGATACATTCACATGACTTTCTCTACTGTCTGTCGTTTATTGTGTATGTACTAACTATTCTTACTAAACCTTATTTTTCTATTTCATTTTAATCCAAATAAACCATTGAGGAAATAGTGGCATTACACATTTTGTTAGAATACAAAGAGAACAGTGATAGTCAAGTGTTTAAGTACTTGATGCTATACGCTGACCTCAAAATTCCATACTGTTTCCATGCCATTGCCAAAAACAACTGAAAATCGATGGGCCTTAAAAAGAATGACAAAGTATTGAACAAATCAAACCATTAATAATAGATAACTTGGAAATGGCTAAT
Organism: Deroplatys truncata; assembly: GCA_030765065.1. Taxonomy (NCBI): domain Eukaryota; kingdom Metazoa; phylum Arthropoda; class Insecta; order Mantodea; family Mantidae; genus Deroplatys; species Deroplatys truncata. The sequence goes on along the minus strand of CM060975.1, from coordinate 241,152,367 downwards.
GCCACAAAAAAGGTTATTTGAAATAAATTGTGTGTTTTAAAGAGATCTACATTTTTTATGTAGTACATTTTCATCTCGCATAACATTTACCAGTTATACAAAATTATGCAAAATTCCTTCCAAATAAAGAGGACTTCACAGGCTGTTCCCAGAAAATTAAAAATATACATTTTATTTGTCATGTAAATGTTTTTAATATATGGTATTTTAATCAAAATCATTAGCCATTTTTTAGAAAATAAAAAAATTTCGAAAAATGTTCCATGGAAAGGGTAGTTTGGGGCAGAGGAATTTCCTTGAAAATCTTTGTGTCACATCTTTGGAAGGTAATGAACCTAAATACCAAGTTTGATATTTATCTGACATTTCCTTTTTGAGTTATGCTGTTCACACACAAACACATACACACATAGACCTTTTCCTAAAAAAAAACTTTTTTTAACTCAGGTGTCCTCAAAATATGTATTTCTGGTGAAAGATCAGTATCAAATTTTTGGGTGGAATGCAATACCTTCTCTGCCTACTACATACGTGGTAGAGAAAGTAGTGAATATTATTTTTGAGTGCAGAGAGTTCTTGTGTAAGAATACACTGACAATGCAATAACCATTGAAGTACACCAATGCTGCTGGTCAATAAAACAAAATAAATCCTATAAAAAGAATCCAAATAACCTTTGAAAAATGCATACATCTACAGATAAAACCATAGAATGGAAACCTCGATTCGATCATCAGAAATAGCATCAACTTGTCACTGGCAACCAAAAATTAATTTTAGTCGGCTTGAAAATTAAACTATAATGGTACTCAGAATTAATTTACTCTTCTTTAGTATGAATGGTCTGATGAAATTCCCCATTTAACCTTTTCTACTATGTATAGTAAGTAGGGAAGTATTGCATTCCACCTAAAAATTTGATACTGAGATTTCACTGGCAATACATGTTTTGAGGTGACGTGAATCCAAATAGAGCATTTTTGAAAACATGTCCTTGTGTGTGTCTGACTGTGAACAGCATAACTCATAACATGAAAAGTCGGATAAATACCAAACTTGATATTTGAGTTTAGTATCTTCCAAGGATGCGACATGAAGATTTTCAAGAAAATACCCCCTCCTCCATCTTTCCTTTACATGGAACATTTTTCGAAAATTTTGATTTTCTGAAAAATGGCTCTAACGATTTTGATTAAAATACCGCATTGAAAGATATTTATAAGACAAATAAAATGTATATCTTGAATTTTCTGAGAATAGCCCAGGAAATCCTCTTTATTCAGAAGGAATTTTGTATAATCTTGTATAACTTGTAAACATTAAGTGATAGACAAAACCGTACCACACAAAAAAATATAGATCTTTTTAAAACACACAATTTATTTCAAATAAGTGTTTTTGTGGCATAAGCCATTTCTGAGATAACCATTATTAAAGGTTTAAATTGTTCAATACTTGCCATTCTTTTAAAGTCCCATCAATTTTCAGTTGTTTCTCGCAATAAATGGAAACGGTATGGAATTTTAAGGCCAGCATATAGCGTCCAGTTCTTAAACATTTGACTCTAGCTGTTCTCTTTATGTTTATAATGAAATGTGTAATGTAGCTATTTTTGCAAAGGTTTATTTGGATTAAATATAGTAGAAAGATATTATGAATACTGTGATAAAATAATTGATACGTTTTCCTAATATTTAACAATTAAATACAATAAAATTAATGTCTTAGGCAATGTTTACAGTATCAAGAGAAGAGCTTAAGAATCAATGGATGGACAAAACAGTCTTCAAAATGACCTGGAAAGCAATGGGCTAGAAGAGATTCAGAGGAGGGCAAAAAATAACACAAAGGGGTTTTGAAAGGCTGCAAGAAAAGGATTTGAGAACATAGAAATACAAAAAATCTTAAGTGCAACAGCGGATAAGAGCTGACTTTCTATGCTCAAATAAAAACTTCATGGGAAAGGGAAACATAAATAGATAAGATAAATAAAGAGGAACAAGAGGACACTGCATATTAAGAATTGGTGTTTGGAGATTAAAAAGAATTAGAAATGGTATACCCCACGACCAATGCCCCGTATGTGGCAGTATGGAGGATACTGAACATGTTATATTTGATTGTAAAGAGATTGATATATGGAAAAAAGCACTTCCATCTGGCAAATGGTTTAAAGTTAGCAGAAAATGTGCCATAAGCATAAATAGCAAACTGCTGTTTAAGTTCAGTACCTTCAAAGATACAATACAAAGATTTTACTTAAAATCTCCCCATCCCAAACTATCCTTACATGGAACATTTTTCATTATCTGTTCATTATCTCTGTCTGTGTATGTGTGTGGTGCACACGCCACACAATACAGTGCTTGAAACCGTTCCATGATGTGAGATTATGTGCTCAGATATATATTTATTTACTTATTTATAACATAATTTGGCAAGTTGTATCAAATGATGAATAGAAGTGTGAATGAATATCCAAATAAGCTAAGAGGCTAAAGATAATGTTCATTCCAAAAAGGAAAAAACCTGAAATAAAATTACAACCAGAATAGAAAACCAGATTCATAGCATAAGAAGCAAAAATGTTTACTGAAAACAACCTTGGTAATCATTTTGATGTTTTGTACTGCATAAATAACATATGAAATAGCTTTTATAATACTTACACATAATTTGCTTATCATATTGATTCACTCAGTCTGAGCTCAAAGCTATTGCATTCCTGAGTTTAGCTCTCAGTTGACATTAATGGCTCCAGACGTAGCATTTATCTTATCCTTTGATACTTTATCATATCTCATTTGCACTTAACAGGGTATCAGCAGTTTGAACTTGCATCTGATGTTATCACTGTAGATGAAGGTTGCAGCTACCTATCATTTGTGTACACAATACTGTTAATTAATACACTTACTTAGCTCTGTTTACCTTTTTTTATATTAATACACATACAATAAAATTCCACATCCACCTCCATGATGTAGGGGTAGCATTCTACTTGCATTCAGTAGGCCCCAAGTTTGAATCTCGGTTAAGGTGAGTTATCTGAATATGGCTTTTATTCAGGATTTCTCCTTATCCTCAGAAAGCAAATGTTGGGTAACTGTAATGGACCCCAGGTTCATTTGAGCATCATTTCTTTAATTTCATTCATTCGCTATCCAATATGACCTAACCAGTTAAAGGATGTTAAAGAAATGTATTATACACTTCACTATTGCTACCATCTTATATACAGAATGTTTCAAAACTGGTGTTAAAAATGTATGGGTGAGAAGCACAATTTAAAAGAAGCAAATAATATGCTGGCAAACATAAGTCCATAATTAACACTTACAAGATAATTACATTGATTTTACTGATTGGAGCCACCACTGAACCAATTACAGGGATATTGACTGTGAGAGGGCCAATTCCAACAAGTTTATTTAATTAATCAATACAAAAAGAATAAAACATATAAATTTGACTTCAACAGTGCAGAAATGTGATTGAACAGACATCAAAGAAACCTTTTATTGAAAAGTTTGTGCTAATGCAGTGTATTAATTAACAAGTGAAGACTTATGCATGAATGCTGACCATGCAGTTGAATGCAACTCTGTAGTCCTCCCTGCAAAGGCCTGGGAATGCACTTAGACAATCCTCTTCCTTTGTTGGAAGGCATCTACAATCCAATACTGCAATTCTTTATATGTGATGACCATTGTGTAAATTAGCATTCTGCATAACTTCATACACAAAAACTCAAAAGGGCTAAGCTTCTTAAATCTAGTGATCTGATAGGACAAGTTAGATTTCCTCCTCTACCTAACCACTGTTCATTATATGTCTGTTTAGATGTAATTTCAGGCATACAAGGAAATGTGCTAGTGCACCATCATGCATAAACCACATGTTGGCATTATTGCAATAGAATATCTTCTAGTAAATTTGGAAGATCATTCTGCAAGAAGCTCAGGTACTGCTCTATGGTTAGTTTGTTTGGAAGAAAATGTGGTCAGTTTGACCACAATTTAAATGCAAAATGTTGTTGATGGCATATTTCTTGCATTTCACAAGGCTTAACATCAACTGTCACAATTGTGGAAATTAAGAATACTGTTACAGGTAAACCAAGTTTTGTCCATTACCAAAATGTTGTTTAACAATAGGAGTTTATGGTGCTCTGTTGTTTTACATCCTGACAAAAAGTTACTCTGGGAAGGAAGTTTTGTTTTTTTGAGATCTTGTACATGCTGGATGTGGCACAGGTACAGTAATTCCCAATGTAAGTTTTGCCACACACTATTTGATTTGCTCAGCAACCTGTTAAACTTCCTGCATTTGTCTAACAATCTAACAGCTTTTCTCCTACATCAGGTTCAATAGGTCTCAGTATAGCTGATGTCCTTGGTTTGCAATTGTCCCATTTTTCTGAAGGTATTGATATATCTCAGCGAACATTCGACTGTCAGGCTGCCTTAAATTGGGAAAAGCTTCTGCATGCAAATGCACAGCCATGAGTGCATTGCCATCAGCTTCACGATATATGAAATGCATCTCCAAATACTCTATGTTGTGTGGCAGTTTTTTGTCGATTTTGTTAGTAGTACACTGAGTCTTTATCTGCAGAGTTTGCATGGTATGGATAGACAAAACATACATTATTGCACAACTTTTAATTGTTGTATTTTATTGTATTTCAATAAAATGTATGTTTTTTTCTTTTAACAAATAAAACATGCCATCTTCTTATGTAGTATTCCTTTTTAAACTACTCTTAATATATGTCTAAGAAAATATACTCTCCTCTTCTATGGCTATGTTCAAAATGTGTGTTTTTTTTATCCTTAGTCAGAAAAAAAAAAGTTGTGTATTGTTAAAAAAAATTTTCCTTGCATGTAAGAACTGTTCCTATAGAAATGTTAATAGATATTTTCATTTGTCTTTTATTTTCTCCGTATGTTAACAAATGAATTGACTTCTTCACACTGACAGTAACACTAAAGTAGGTTATGCAATTTGGAATTCTTAAGATTATAATATTTCTTTTGGTTATGTTATTTTTCTCAGACACATGCGTTTTAACATACAAATATTTTCACTAGTAAATAATGATCACAGTTTTCATATAAATGAAGTAACTTCCTTAATTGCATATGCATTTAAATCAACATGTTAAAACAATATTTCAATTTTGTAACTAAAAAATATATAGTGAACATCTCTTTGAGGTCTTGTATAAACTGTTACATTTGCCTCGTATTGTTTGTTTTAAATTTGTTTTAATATTGCTTCTGTTATCTCATTTTGTTATTCTAAAAGAAATGCAAATATAAACAATAATTCCTCTCATTTTTTTATTAATTCCTAACTCATTTGTTTTGTCAAGTTTTCATACATGATTCCATATTTTTGGAATACACATATTTGTTTGTGTATTTTGTTTTAACCATTGTTGTAGTGTACATATGCTATGTGTTTATATTGCATTTATCATCTCCTGCTCTACCTCCATAAGTACAGATTTTTATTTATGATTTATGCCATATGAAGTCTGAAATATTCCTTTTATTAAATATAGGTTATCCATTTTTCATTGTTATTTAACACACACACATTCATTTCAGGAGCATTTCTGTTAATCCCAACTAATATGTTTTATTATTTCTATTCCCTGCATTCTATTCACTAATTCTATTCCTTTACACGTTATTGGCTACTTTTTATTTTACTTTTAGCAATACTTTTTTACTGTGTTATTTTTCTCTCTTATTTTTTATTCATCATTGTCCTTAGTTATTTTTATATTTGTATAATATCCTCATGAGAATATTAATATTTTTGTAATTATTCCTCCCTTTACATTTCTATTACTTCATCAAAGCATTTTATATATAGATATACACTACTCTTTGCATATCTCATTAAAACAAAGAATTCTCACTTTTATTTATTTCATTAAAGACAAATTCTATATCCCATTCTTACTTTTGACGTTTTTATATGTCAAAAACTTATTCCTGTTTCATCGCAGACATTTTTCTCACATATATCACATTTAACATTTTTGTTACCTTGGCACAATAACAATTGAAACTTTTTTAATGTCTCTTAATAATGCCTTTTAAATGAGTTTAGTTAGTCAAATATTTAACGTTCTCTTTCTCAGCTATTCTGTTAGGAATACATAAACTTGTTCTTGTTTATTTGTTTGGGATTATTTCTCAACTTTGTTCTATTGTTCAGACTGTAGCTTGCTTATTTATTTATTTTATTTTATTTTCTCATACCTACACGTTCGGAGCATCTACTGTGTATTTTTGGAAAACTGAAGTACAGTGTTTTAATTCTCCAAAAAGAATTCCTTTGTTTTTTCTTTCTTATTGAGCTACATAGAATGTTAAATAATTATTTTCTTTATATTTGTTTGTAATAAAGTGATTTACATTAGTAACATTCAATAAAATTTTATGTGTGAGTTAGAAAGGAGTTTTGTTTTCATTGCTACAATATTACCATAGTTACCTATTAAATTTTTCAAGCATTTCCCCCCTCCATTTGGTAAATTTATTTATCTGCTTCCTTATATGGTTTTAATTTGATTTTATTATATCTTCCAATTAGTTTTTTATTTAAATTTTGTAATTCATATGTATGGTCTCCCAATTGCTTTATTACAACTAAAGGTCCAGTGTACATAGTTCCATTTTGCTATTTCTCTTCATAGATGCTTAAGAATGTTATATTTCTTTGGATGTACTTTCTCTCACACTGCTGGAAGCCAATTTTTATGAGACCATTTTGCTTTGTTTCTTCCCTTCTCTCCTTTCTTTTGTAACCTTCTGAATGCTGACACTTTTCCTTTTCAGTTAGTTCTCTTTGGGCTGCCATCGTAGTGGGGATATCAATGGTTAGCTGCTTTGGCTTTGTATTCAGCATTAGTTCTATGGGGGCAAATCTTGTGGTAGGATTTATGGAATTATTTATTATCTCCTCAATGTAATTGCATTTATCAACCCAAGAAGTGTGAAATTGATCTAGATTTAGTTTTTCTGCATGTTGATAGTGTTGGTTAGCGTGTTTCTTTGTGTTGAATCTTGGTCTGTTTGTTTATTTATGTCTGTTTCTTGATATCTGCATTCACTTTCATTCCAGTAACTCCTGTCTCTTAAAGACATGCTGCTTGTGTTAGTTGTCCTCTGATTATTTAAATATTCTCTGCAGAAATTTATGTGATTTATATGGTTGTCCCTGTTTAGTTGTCTATTGTTATGAAATCTTGAATTACGAACCCTATGGTTTCATTCATTCCTTGGTATTGTACTGTAATATCTTTCTCTTATGTTTTGTTGTCTTTTATTGTTGTGACCTGAGAACATTGAGTGGCATGTCTCTCTCCCCTCATTTGAGCAATAGATTCCTCTGAGTTTCACTGTGATGTGTATTTGCCTTTGTGTGTCTGCGTTGATTTTGCATTTGTTTATATGTGTCATTCTTGTTTCTGTTTGTTTCCCATTTTGCGTTTTTAAAGCTACTAGAGTTCTATCACATCTGAGAAATCTACTGGTTTTGCTACAATTAACCCTGTTCTGACTCAGTTTGGAAAATGGCTTATTAAGCTCGTTATTAATTCTGATTCTGACGTGTTCAGTTCCAGTAGTTTCCCCTTTGTTAGCTATCTTCATAAAGATAATCCTTTGTATGGTTCATATTTTCCTGTTGTCAACTCAACCTTTGTGTAATTCTGTTTCGCTGGCTCCAATATCTAGATAGAAATAGGTTTCTGAATGAGGTGTATGTCTCATGGCCAGCCAGTGTTAACCTTAACCAATCCAGTGCTTTGTTCTTAAGGCTTTTCTTCACTATTAGCATTCTTAGTTCGTTTGGAATCCTCTTCACCCTGAAGTATTCTTCCATTTTGCTGATAAATAACTTCAGATCATTGCCTTTATCTTCATCAAACATGGGAGGAGTGATTTCCTGTAATACATTGTTCGTGTAAGAAGAGTTGTGTGTACATGTGCATGGACATTCATCTTTATGTGAAATGTTACTTAGCCATATATTATTTACATAATTTGTATTTGAAGTATTATCTAAATCTACATTTTCATTTTGCATCTATTGTACTTAGTTGTGATTGCGCTGCATCAGCCACCATTTTGATTTCAGAGGATATACTATGTTCTACATTATCACTACTTACTACTTCCTTTCTCATTATTTTACTTTCTTTATGTAATGTATTCTTAATTTCTTCCACCTTTCTTGATTCAAAATTACTTTGGCTTGCCTTTAATTTTTCTACTTCCTCAGTAACTTCTGTTCTTATATTGTCAATTTTGCTTTCTTGGTTAGCCCTATATTCTATTTCACTTTTGCATTTTCCTATTTTTTTTCTTCTAATACCATGTTGTTTTCTCTCATTTCATTCTCTAAACTACCATTCTATTTCCTAAGATTTCTATCTTATTTTCAAGTGTGCTGTTAGTTTCACTTATTTCCCTTTGTACATTTTTTATATTACTTTCCATGACCTCCATATTCCTCTTACATTCCTCTCTACTTAGTTCTATTTTCTTTCCTAGATCTGATTCTTATTCTTAATTCTTTCCTAAGTGTTTCTATTCCTTGTTTCAAATCATTTCTACCTTTTTCTATTTTCTGCCCTAATGCTACCATTTCTCTTTTAGTTTCCTTTCTACCTTCTTCCATTTTCTGCTCTAAGCTTTGCTCTAATTTTTGCCCTAATTCTACCATTTCTCTTTTAGTTTCCTTTCTGCCTTCTTCCATTTTCTGCTCTAAGCTTTATTCTATTTTCTGCCCTAATTCTACGATTTCTATCTGAGGCAGTATTTTTAACACTTAAATGATTTCAGCCAAATTATATAATATAAAATATAATAACTCCTTAAAGCAATACATGTATAATATAATATATAAAATGCATGTAACAGTCATAGTATTAATGTTTATATTATTATGTTCATGTTCAATAATGCTATGTGAATGTATTATGTAATTTAATAATGTAGGAGCTGTGAGAATAATAGTTTAAAAGTTGCTAACAATGAGGTAACAACAAGGTAACCTTTAGACAATAATGAATTAGAATGTTTAATAAAGCTACTGGTAATTCTTGGAGCAGCAATAATGTAATTTTTAAAAAGTTTATAAATAGCCAATCAACAACCAGAAAAAAGCTTAAGTTAAATAAAAGTATTCTATTGGAGTAAGATTAGCCAATCAGAAACTGAAATGGAGCAAAATTTACAAATTCAGAAGTCAGTTGCTTGTAAACAGCATTACTAAACCAGGCCACATTTATTAATAAACCAACCAATCAATCAATCAATCAAACCGGACGGGAGACACGTCCTCGAGAAGTTTAATACATATTCAGTGCGAGACGAAAATAATTTACGCATTTAAAAAAAGTGCAAGTAATTAATAAATAATCTCAACTCTCTATATCAGTGAAGTATTATTTTAATCATTTAAAGAATTAATAAATTGAGTGAAGTTACAAATTATAATCTGTGTAAACCTACATTCTTAGCCGCACTACTCCCTACAAAGAAATCCATGTCTCTAACAATAACACTGACGCAGCCGAGGCAAACATAAATATATAATATTTAAAGAAACAATCAAATTACAAAGTTAATATTTTTAGACTTGGGGCAAAGGCTACCAGAAACTTTTTACCATACGTGCGGTTGCAACAACTTCAAATTGGCTTTCCATACAGAGAAGCAACAACGTGTTTCTCATATCTTAGATTCCTTTCTACTTTCTTCCATTTTCTACCCTAATTTTACCATTTCTCTTTTAGTCCTTTCTACCTTCCATTTTCTATCCTAAACTTTGTACTAATTTCTTATCATTTCTTCAAACATTTTTCTCATTGGATTTTTCCCCATTTGTACTCTTTTCTTTATGCTCCTAATTCTTTTTCTATATCTGGCTTTACCTCCACCTCTTTCTGTGCTATTTCTTCATCTAAACTTTCTTTATTCATTGTTAATGATCCTATTTTCTTTCCACTTCTTAATTTCATAAATATATAATTTAAAGTTTTTGTCCCTAATTTTCGTCGTCTTTACTTGTGTTCCTCTTGGTGTCGCATTACCTGAAGGTCTTGTAGTCCCTGAAGTTGTAAAGTCCTTGGCATACTTAGAATTTCCCGTCATAATGCCGTGATATTGAAAAGTCCCTGGAGTCATGATATTATTATGGAGTCCCTGGAGTTGTGATGATGTCCTCCTTTTAGAGATTTTACAACTTTTTTTTTTTAATTGCCTATGCTTTTCAAGCCCCGTGCACAGGAGAATATGCAGCAGTTTTTTCTGGATTAGTATGGATATACAAAAATTAGATTATTGCACCACTTTTAATTTCTTGTTGTATTTTATTGTATTTCAATAAAATGCATATTTTTTTTCTTTTAACAAATAAAACATGCCATCTTCTTATGTAGTGTTCCTTTTTAAACTACTCTTAACATATGTCTGAGAAAATATTCTCTTCTATGAGTATGTCCAAAATATGTATTTTTTTATCCTTAGTCAGAAAAAAGATAAGTTATATATAGTTAAAAATGTTTTCCTTGTACGTAAGAGCTGTTCCAATAGAGGTGTTAATAGATATTTTTATTTGTATTTTATTTTCTCCTTCATATATTAACAAATTGATTTGAGTTCTTCATACTGACAGTAACTATTAAAGTAGGTTATGCAATTTTGAATTCTTAAGGTTATAATATTTCTCCTGGTTAGGTTTCCTAAATATTTCCCCTGGTTATTTTATTTTTCTCAGACACATGTGTTTTAACATACAAATATTTTCACTAGTAAATAATGATCACAGTTTTCATATAAATTAAGTAACTTCCTTAATTACATATGCATTTAAATAAAACAATTTCCAATCAACATATTAAAACAATATTTCAATTTTATAATTAAAAAATATATAGTAAACATCTCTTTGAGGTCTTATATAAACTGTTACAGTTGTAATTTCTTTCCATATTTACAAATCTTTTCATAAAATTGTGGTAGGCATATAACCTACATTAGCAACTATATAGCACCCACAGAAAAATTGATACTTTTTCTTCATTGCCAAGGCCCAAGCTGAGGCAGTATTTTTAACACTTAAATCATTTCAGTCTAATTATATAAAATATAAGTTCAATAGCAGCCCGCCTTAAAGCAATATGTGTATGTAACAATATATTAAAAAATGTATACAACAGTCATTGTATATGTTTGTATTATTGTATCCATGTGTAATAATGTTATGTGAATATATTAAGTAATTTAATAATGTAGGAGCTGTGAGAAATAAATACTTTAAAAGTTGCTAACAATGAGGTAACTTTGAGGCAATAATGAGTTTGAGAGTTTAACAATACTACTTCTGATTCTTGGAAGCAATAATGTAATTTTAGTGACAGTTTATAAAATAGCCAATCAACAACCAGAAAAAGCTTTAATTAAATGAAGGTATCCTATTGGACTAGGATTAGCCAATCAGAAACTAAAAAGGAGAAAATGTTACAAATTTAGAGTTCAGTTGGTTGCAGACAGCGTTACTAACCAGATGCAAAAAGTGTTCTCGAGAGATTTAATACGTATTCGTGTGAGACGAAAAATAAGTTTACGTGTTAAAAAGTGTAATTAATTAATAAAAAGAATCTCACAGCTCTCTATATCAATGAAGTGTTATTTAAATCATATTAAGCATTAATAAAAGGAGTGAAGTAAAATTATAATCTGTGTAGGCCTACATTCTTGTCGCACCATAACCCTACAAAGAGAAACATGACTCTAATAATAATACTGACGCAGCCGAGGCAAACATAAATATTTAATACTTAAAGAAACAGTCAAATTACAAAGTTTATATTTTTAAATTTGGGACGAAGGCTACTGGGAACCATATGTGTGTTTGCAACTAATTTCAAGGGTTCGGCTCCCCAACAGTTGAAATATAATACAACTCCTTCAATAATAACAACCACTTTCTCAAATTGGCGTCCATATGTGAAGCTAATAAAATACTTCTCAAATTGGCTCCCAAAACATGGCGCAAATAAAATACATCTTCAAAGCAATGGAAAAGGATAGAGGGAGAGTGCAATATGTGTAAAAGCATGAATGTTGCTTGTTTATAGTATCCAGGTGCCTTGTTCAGTAATGCCCCAATGAGCAAAATAAATATCATTATGTCGTAATCCTCTAGCTTGTACTTCTCACCTGTAAACTTTATTATCTTTTTTTTTATCATTCTGCATAACAACTAAACCACTTAATTTTGTTTTTCTATATATAAAAATGTATTTCTCGCTGCAACTAATTTTCTCAATACAGGGTGCATTTGAAGTCCACCAATAAACTTCAGGGGGTGATTCCTGACTGGAAATGGAGCACAAAAGTTCATATCACCTTGTGTCCAGAAACTGCAGTGTTTCCACAGTAGATGGCATGAATCCCATCCCATCCAACATGGATTGTTTCAGGCTACATGGACACTGTTGAAGGTCTGAACATCAGGAACAGGCTCACCATACAGAATGCTTTTCAGAAGCCCTCACAAGTAAAAATCCAGGGGGTTTAAGTTGGGTAATCGAGCAGGCCATGCAACCGGGCCTCCGCGTACTATCCAACATCTGAGGAAGATGATGTTGAGGTGTCTGCGAACATCGTGCTGCAGCCACATTGCCTGTTGTATTGCCAAAGGCAATTCTCCACAATGACGGCAGAGTGTTTTGCAGGAAGGCAGAACCTTTCTCCATTCAGGCATTGTGGAAGAAGTGGTCTAAGTAGGCAGTCGCCAATAATCCCTGCCCAAACATTGATGCTGTATCACTGCTGATGAGACGCTTCAACATTCTGTGAGGATACTCTGTAGCCCACAGATGACGATTATGTTATCTCTACCAAAGGTCACTTCATTGGTAAAGAGGACTGAAGACAGAAATCCCATAATGGTGATGGCCTGTTGCATAAACCAGCAACAGAATCTTTCCTGTGGAGAAAAATCTGCCGGTGATAATCCCTGCACACATTGGGGGTGATGGGAATAATAGTGGTTGTTATGTAGGATATTATATTAAGCATTCCTTTGGTTTACACCATGTTGGTGGGCCAATTGCCTGGAGCGTGTACCATGGAGTTCTCAACAACATGGAGAGCATGTCCCCTCCAGGTGTATGCATAGTCCGCGGCTGCCCTGAACATTTGTCTGTCTCAAAGGACCCATGCTTACACAAACACCAAAAAATGACTCCAGATGTTGTGTGATGTGGGTGGTGCAGTCTGTCAGAGTACATGGCTCGTTACATCTGTGCTGCCTCTCGATTGTTTCCAACCGGGCCATTGTGCTTCTACGTTGCTTAAGTCACACTATACATCACACACAAAATGCACACTTCAAGTTATGAGAGAATGTAGTCAGTGTCATCTACTGTGGAAACTATGCATTTCTGAACACAAGATGATAAGAACTTTTGTGCTCCATTTCTAATCAGGAATCACCCCCTGAAGTTTGTCCCTGGACTTAAAAACTCATCCTGTATTATACTGAGTTTGTACATTGCATCTACCTTCCATTCGTACATTTCATCTATCGTCCATATATGACCTGTAGCAAACTCATTTCAGAGTAATGTATTAACTAGCTTATGCTTAGTGTTCTAGAAAGGCCTTTTTAATGCATCATTAAACTTTTTTTTGTGCCAAGACATTGGTTCATTAGATTTGGAAATGCTTCTTAACTAAGCATTTTCATTGAGATCTAGTTTCCACCTAAATGTTTCATAATATTAATAGAAAAATTAAATCTTAGTGGCCTTAGTAATTAATGGCAGAAATGGACTCGTATAAAAACACCATTCTGAAATAATTTTGCTGCAGCAGTAAAAGCATTTTACTCTGTTGATAAACGAAAATCAATCTTGCATTAAAAATCTTGACCTTGACTGCAGTATTGAAACTTACATATTATGGTCATATAAGAATCTCTGAACTTTACTTACCTATCTGGAAAGTGTTCTTTAGATTCACCAGCTGCATCACCTATGGGAAGTTGACAACTTCCCCTTTAAAGTTACCTTTATAATGCATATTGGTACCATACGGTCATGCTAATTGTAACATGTGTCATATAGAATGACTATAAAGTATGTGGCATTTACCCAGCAGCCAGTAACTAAATCAACTTATTAACTTAAACTTACACATGCTCTCATGATCAGTAATTGTTAAAACCTTACACTGGGCTCAAAATTCTGTATTCAGAAAGAGTATTACTCTTGACAAACTAGAAGTGCAGTGTAATGTCATTGGGGATTAACAGAAGTATGGTAATACTGAACTGCTGTAACTAAGACTGAAAAAGTTGTTTTGATGAAATAGACCTGAACTCCTGCAAGGCAGCTGATTGTGTTACATAATTATGTTTATATTGATCTGAACCTCTTGTTAATGTTCTGAAATAAACTTAATTCCTGCCATCATTAGTCATAGCCATCTTTATTCACCATAATATTTTTTTTTTACAGAATTAGGTTTCATCAAGTATTGGTAACAATAATAGAATACATATTTACATAGCTTGGATACATAAGAAAAACGCAGTATTATTTACATTGCACAGAGCATTATTTACAAATACATGATTTGCACCTTTAACAATTATTGCTGGAGTTGTTGAGGTGTTCAAGGAACTCCTTTGTGCTGTAGAAGCAGTGTTATATTAAGCATTTCTTTACTGCATGTTTGAATTGTTTGCATTTGGGTTTGTATTTTTTTATTATTGTGCTGTATAGTAGGATTCCAGTATGGAAAATTACTGATGCTTCTTATAAGTTCTATTATTTTCTATATGAATCTGATTACAATTACAAGTAAAATGAGTATGAATTTCATGGTTAAAATTAAACAGGTGAATATTTTCATGTATAAAACAGATGGTTTCTAAGATATAAATACATGGTACTGTGAGCACTTGTGAGAACTTTATTGCTTACGTAATATTTTGTTGTTGTAGCCCCACGTTGTGGTGCCAATTTGTGACATGACATAATGATTACGTATTATGTTTTTACGTAAATTATTAAAACTTGAAGATCTTATATTGTGCTGCTTTTGTTTTGTTTGGTTACATAATTTTAACTGCCCCACGTATGGGAGCCAATTTGATGCGGTATTGCTTATAATGTTTGTTTACATCGGTGTTGAAGCCATCTTGTGACGTCATTCTTTGTTAGGTTCGTAGCTCCATCTTGTGTTAGCAATTTGCATCAGTGTTAGTGTTCGTTTGATTTCATTTCAAATGTCCTCCGGCTAGCTATTATCTTATCTTGGGTCGAACATGTGTCTCTATACAGGTTGTGAAGCGGAAAGGAATCTTTCATCCAAAAATTACACTGATGAAGAAATTTGTTTTATAATTTTTATTGTCGAACACGTTCACTATCACTTTTACATATTGATCTGGATACTCGCCAAACTGAAACTGTTATAATACTTCTTACTGATCACTTTTAATTCACGTATTTCAACTTTGTGTATAATTAACTTTATAATACTTTAGATTTTCGTAACTTGTGAATCTATAGCCGACGTATCTCATACAAATATTTTTGACGAACTGACGAACTTAAGACGACGTGTATTGCACTAAGAATTTTGATGAACTGCACAACTGACTACGATGTGTAATGTGTAAATGCTTTCGGCGAACTGAAGGACTGACTGACTTTACCTCAAACTTGGCTTCTATTTATACGCCTGCATCAAGATACGCCTAAAGATTATAACTGAGCTGCTATTGGCTAAGAAAACGCGCCAACATTAGCATCTATTTTAATATCCAATGAAAACCACGAATACATATTGCTTTTAGGGAGAAAATATTCCAGAAATTTCTACCGAAAACGCGCCAACATTACGTAACTTCCTTGTTTCCAATAATGATAAACAGCTCACCCCCCTCGCTGCATTATTGCGCTATTATTGACAGTTTCAGTAAAGCTGTATAAACTTATTTCCCAATAATAATTACAGTTAAGAAACATCTGAAATCAATGTCACATAAAAATGCATATTCATATTACAACCATTATTTACATTTAAGTAATTTGTGATACAAATTACTGCATCACACTTCAAAGTCAATGAAGTAAGATTTACAATGTGTGACCTTACTTACATTTGCTGTGGTTCTTATTATTCGTTTCTGTATGAGAAATATTTCTATTAATTCTGTACTACAACCCCATAAAATAATACCATACATTATTATAGATTTCACATATGCATTATATACAACTAGTAAAGTTTTTTACGTTACATATTTTTGTTAATACTCTAATTGCATAAAGAGCCATGTACATTCTGTTTTTTGTGTTGATGATGTGTGGTTTCCAACTTAGACAGCTATCTATCATTATCTCTAAAAACTTAGTTTGTTCGTTATACTAAATATTATTGTTGTTTACATTTATAATTGGTAATGGTCTATTATCATTATTGCTAGTATTGAAATACATTCCCAATGATTTTTTAGTGTTCAGTACTAGTTTATTATTTGTTAACCACACCATAAGTGTTTCAAGTGAATTATTAATCTGAATTTGTAATTCATGAAAATCTTTCCCTCTAAATATCAAATTTGTATCATCAGCAAACAGAATGGTTTTGTTATTTAGAAGGTTTAATGCCAAATCATTAATATATGCAAAAAATAATGAGGGACCAAGGTTCGATCCTTGATGACTTCCACAATTTACAGTTTTGATAGTTGATTTAGTAGTATTTATTACAACCATTTGTTTTCTGTCAGAGAGGTAGGACTTAAACCATTCATGAGACATTCTTCTTATTCTGCAGCGATCCAGCTTTGTTAAAAGTATATTATGGTCGACTAAGCCAAATGCCTTACTGAGATCAACAAATATTGCAATTGTCTTTTCATTCTTTACTATTCCTTCAATGGTATTTTTTATGAATTTATAGAAAACATGTATAGTTGACTTACTTTTCCTAAACCCATTTTGAGTGATAGTACATATTTCTCAAGAAATGGGGCAATTCGATTATACATAACTTGTTTCCAATATTTTAGGGAAACCAGATAAAATAGAGATTGGTCTATAATTATTTACATCTTGTCTATCATTATCTGAATAATGGAATTATTTTTGCAATTTTAAATAGGCCAAGAAAGATGCCTGTTATCATTGATAGGTTACAAATCTCTGTTAAAGGTTTTGCTATATATGTACTACATAATTTAATTAAATATTTTGGTATTTCATCTATACCTGCAGATAAGCTTTTCTTTTTTTTTGCTTTAATTATGTTTATTATCTCATTCTCAGTAGTTGGATTTAGGTAGATACTATTACAGAGTTTATTTATCTTGATTTCTTTATTACTGGTATTATTTTTTAATGGTGCCATTCTACTGACTATTGAATTAAAATGACAAGTATATCTGTTATGATTAATGGATTGTTTATTATAGTGTTATTTGTAATGTAATGTAATGTAATATTTATTTCATCATTATTACAATAATACAAATAAAGCTTACATCTAAAACTTATGTCTAGTGCACCAGTTTTCTAGCTCCCCCATATTTAGCCCCTTGGCTGTATATATTGGGATAAAGCTACTATACCATCTCTCTACTTTACAAACTATGCTCGTTCAGCTGTACCTTTCTTAAGCTCCTTATCCATTTATCCCTTGTGTTGCCTAAAAATGTCCCCATCATTTTAATTATTTCTACTTTTGTGCTTCCCAACATTCTTAATGCTACTGCTTCTTTGTTTAACTTGTTCCATTTTTTATTCCATATAACCTCTCTCCACCTTTTAACCTTATCACATTCTATTAGACAATGAAAAGTACTACCCGATTCATCACACATAATACATCTCCCCGAACAATTATATCCATTCCTTTTTAAAAATATTACTCCTGTGCGCATCCACGCAAGACCTATTCTACCAAATTGATTACATATATCTACATACTTCTCCCTTCCCCAATCTCTTTTAACTGATTTATACAAGATCAATGACCTTTTATCCTCAAAACTAGCCCATATCTCTTGTTTCTCGATATCTTCCACCCTCAATCTCACTTCTTTCCAAAACCCACTATTATTATATTTATCTAATAGGAAAATATTCCTCATGCCAATTTCTTTTAGGACATTTCCCATCTCCCCTAACCAACACTCTTCTCCTAGGACAGCTTTTTGAAACTGTATACATTGTTTTAACATATTATTATCTTCTAAATTTAAACATCTATACCAATACTTCAAAATTCTTTCCACTATTATACCTTTTCTCCCTACCCTTCCTAGCTCTGCCAGTGCCACACCCCTTGGTGAACTCTTGGGTAAACCCAAAACTTCTTTACAAAACATTCTATGGACTATATCAATCTTAATCCATCCCTTTGCCACCCCCCATATTTCTATTCCATATAACATTTTTGACTCTACTACAGCTTCATATAGCCTTTTCAACCAGTTCATTGTTAGCGTGGGTGTTTTGCACAAGCAAACTCTAACAGCTTTCATCGCTAGCTTTCCTTTCAATTGTGCATATTTAGCTTGTGCTTCCCACTTGCCGTTGCTTGAGAATCTAATGCCCAAGTAATCAAATTCTTTTACCACCTCTATTTGCTCTCCATTTATATACCATCTTTCCTCTCTTTTTAATTTTGATCCTTTCTTGAACACTATTATCTTGGACTTTTTTGTATTCACCTTTAGCCCCCATTCCATACAAAATTTTGCAATTTCATTAATAGCATGTTGCAACCCTATCACTGTTACTGCCCCAGCTACTAGATCATCTGCAAATAATAACCCTGGTATTTCCTTTTTCCCTATGACTGGACAGTGTTTATTACTTTTCATTATTCTATCTAAAATATCATCTATAAATAAGTTAAATAATATTGGACTGAGTTTACAACCTTGCCTCAGACCTAAATTTTGCTGTATATAATCAGTAGTACTATTTCTTCCACATTTTACACAAAATTTAATTCCTTCATACAATTTTTGTACCCCCTCGATGAATGCAGTGCTGACTCCTTTGTTCCTCAATTTATATACCAAAGCCTCTCTGTTTATAGTATCAAAAGCCTTCTCGAAGTCTGCAAAAAATATGTATACCCTACCCCTTTTATTTCTTAAATATTTGTTTACTATAGTTTGAATTATCATTATGTTATCTATTGTTCTTTTTCCTCTCCTAAAACCTGTTTGGTATTCTGATAGCTTATCTTCCCTCTCTACCCACTCGTATAATCTTCTAGCTAATATACCAGTGTATATTTTGCCTAATATAGATAATAAACTAATTCCTCTGTAGTTGCTTGGATTATTTGTATCTCCCTTTCCTTTATACAATGGTGCAATAATGCTCACTTTCCAGCTTTCCGGTATCACTTTCTTCTCTTTGATTCTGTTAAATAGCTGTGTCAACAACTTTGTACCCTCACCTAACTCCCCAAAATTTTTCCAAAATTCCCCCGGAATTCCATCGGCCCCTGTAGCCTTCTTCTGTTTTAATTTTTTTATTTCATACTCTACCTCTATGGTTGTAATCTCTTTGTCTAAGTGCTCCACTCTGTTCTCAAAATTTCCCCAATATACTTCACTTTTTTGAACTCTTCCTCCCCCCAATAAACCTTCGAAATGATATTTCCATTCCCTTGGTGTTATCTTATTAACTACCTGTTTCTTTCTGTACATTTCCTTAACAACTGACCATATATATTTATTTTCTTTCCCTCTGACCGCCTCCTTAATCTTTTCTCCCATTCTTTGCTGCCAATCCTGCTTTTTCTCGTCTAGTAGACATTTATAACCCCTTTTATTTGCTAAAAAAATTTGCCTATCTTCCTCCTCTTCTGACCTTCTCCATCTATCCATTTCTTTCATCACTTCTTTCTTCGCCCTATTGATCTTTATCCACATTATTTGGCCTTTCTCTATACTCAACACTTCACACACATTTATTCCACTACTCTTGTTAATGAACGCTCCAATACCACCGGAGGCCCTCCCTCTTTTGCTTTTGCTTTTACCATGATCCCCTATATAGTCATATCCTACCACATCTATCTTCTCACTTTCATTCAACCAAGTTTCCACCATTACTATTATTTCACCTAATTTTAGCACTTCAAATACTTCGCCATTTATCACTTTCGCTTTTAGCCCTTCCACATTAAATGACACCACCTTCAGATCTAGACCCTATCTTGAATCCCTTCTTCCCTCTCTGTATTTTTCTAACTTTGCCCTATATCTAGTTATCCTCTCCTGCGCCGCCGGATCTTCTTTCTCCTCCTCTAATTCCAGGATACTTCCTTCTGTGGTTGACACCACTTTGAGGCCGCTTCCACTCGCGATCATCTGTTTTTCTCGATCAGCTGCCACCAGGGTCATCGCCTCTTGCTTGTCTCGTTCACTGGGTATGACGCATCTCCTTGGTGACGTCACGCCAGCTGTTTCCTCCCTTCCACTTGCACCTCTACGCACGTGTCCCTCTCGTTCTTGGATTACGTCGGCCGGCTTCACTGCATTCGCTTCCTCTGCTGAATTTGCTCTGCTTGTTGTTCGATCTGAAATCAAACGCTGACTCATCTCCTGCTTCCTGCCGTCTATCCACAATTCTAGTCCTCTTACAAATGATTTTTTTCCTTCTTGCCTGGCTTGATTCATTTTCGCTAATAATAATCTTCTTATCTCTCTCTCTTCTTTTCCATAGTCTCGTTCAACAAAAATTCTCGTTCCTTTCAATTTTCTTCCGTTATTCAAAACTGTCCATTTGATTTTACTAGTTGCAAATTTTACTACTATAGGTCTGGCTCTGTTGCCCCTTCTTCCGATTCTAAAACACGTTATAATTTCCCAGCCTGCCAGCTTTATATCCATTCGTCTTTCTAGTATTTCCTCCACTGCTTGCTCTAGGCTTTTCTCTCTGTTTTCCTCCACCCCGAATATCACTATATTGTGTCTTCTTGTCTCCATTTCCATATTCCGTTCCATCTTGTTCAATCTTTCTTTACAGATGCGAAGTTCTTCATGCACTTCCTTCGTTGTAGTGAACAGCATTCCTTTCAATTCTTCTATCTTTCTGTCGATATTTAATTCTATTCTCTTTTCTATTTTCTTCAGATCCACTATATCCTCTGAAATGATTTTTAACATTGTCATTATCTGTGTCATTCCTTCAGGTCCTGGGTTTAATTCTACTCCTCCAATAACCAATAATACTGCCAGGATCACAAACAGCCATAGGTATTCCTTTGATAGTTGATTCCTTTTCTCTTTCTTATTCTTTTTACCGTTTGTAAAGCACCCAATTCTGGCCCTATACACTTCCAAATCTACCCCCATTTTTCTTTTTTCCGATCTTTCCAGGAGCGCTACGTATACGCGACCGCTCGCTTCCGCTGCTCGCGCTAGACTCCGTGTTATTTGTATTTAGAACAACGTTGTCCATTATTTAAGACTTAGAATTGCCCTTTCTTTCTTTATTATCCACATGGTTTTTTGCTTTATTTTCAGAACTAAGTATATGGTTCTGTATAGATTGTGTTTTAGCAGTTTTAATAACTTTATTATAAGTTTTTCTATATATTTTAAAATAATTTTTGATTAAAATATTTTTAGTGGTTTTATTTATTCTTGAAAGATATGTCTTGTCATTGATAACATTGTTTTCATAGTTGCTCTTTCATACTTACCATGTAAAGACTGGAATTGGTGAGTTGAATCAGAAATCAGACTCAAAACATTCAATGAGAAGGCCAGCATTCATACAATGGATCTTGGCTTTCCATGCCAATGCTCTACTGCTTAATTGCAATGGGATGCCTCTCATTTGATTTATATATCCCAGTAACCCCCCTGTCTTGTCTTTTGTAATACAGATTTCTGTCACTGCTCCGGACGCATTTCAGCCTTAAGCGTACTATGCTACCAGTATTGTTTTAAAGCCAATTCATTATGCCTGCATCCTTTAACAAGAAATGGAGTCTCATAACAGACGTTGTTTCAAATTCTTTTGATTCTAAAAACATTTTCCCAAAAGCAATATAAATCCTCTGAGGCAAGGTCTCACAGGAACATATACCCAGTAAACCCAACATTGGTTAACTGTAATGTTTGAAAATTGCAATATTGCAAGTCGCCTATATCTTGGAGAATTTGAGATAGCCTTGAAGGTGCATTACATTAGCAAACTTCTGCATCATGTAATGTTTCAAAGATATCTACAAGGGCAGAGTGATAAGTCAGTGACTTTTTAAAGAAAATAACAATTTTTTCCAAAAAATCAATTTTATTTCTCAACATAGTCTCCTTTCAATTCAATACATGTTGTCCAACATTTCTCCAGTCTTTTTAACCCTTCCATAAAACACAATTTTTCAAAGTCTGCAAAATATGAGGTGTTTCTGCCATGATGTGTTCACTGGACATGAATTTCTTCCCAGTGAGCCAATTTTTCAAGTTTGTGAGGAGGAAGAGGTTGGTCGGAGCCAAATCTAGAGAATATGGTGGCTGATGTAGCCCAGTTCCACAAATTTTGCAATGGCAATGGCTGACTTGTGTGCGAGTGCATTATCCTGGTGAAACAGAACCTTTTTCTTCACCAAATAGGGTCGCTTCTTTAACAATTCCTTGTGTAACTGATCCAGCATTGCAGCATAATATGGACCTGTGATCGTTTTACCCTTTTCCAGGTAGTGGATGTCTATCACCCCTTGTGAATCCCAAAAGACAGCTGCCATGATTGTTCCTGCCAATGGAATGATTTTCGCTTTTTTTGGAGCAGGTTTGTGGAAGAAATCCACTGCTTTGATTGTTGTTTGGTTTCAGGTTGATAGTGATGGATCCAAGTTTCATCCATGTGATATAACACCACAAAAACTCATTTGGGTTGTGCTGGAACATGTTCAAACATCCCTGTGAAATGGTCACACAATTCCACTTGTTCTCAACTGTGAGCAGTCGTGGCACCCATCTTGCTGACAGCTTTCTCATACCCAAAAATTCGTGCAGAATGTTATACACCCATTCATTTGAAATGTTTACGATCTTGGCTATCTCACGGATTTCCACTCGGCGTCTTCCAACACAATATTGTGAACTTTGTTCACCATTTCTTCTGCTGTGACCTCAACCAGCTGTCCTGTGCACATGGCATCTCGTGCTCAAATGGCCACATCGAAATTCTGTGAACCACTTGTGAACCATGCCTGTGATGGAGCAGAGTCCCCATAATACTAGTTCAGCTTTTCTTCAGTTTCCTTCACCACCTTAACACACACAAAGTAGTGTTTTATCAAAACACGAAATTCACTTTTCTCCATTTTCTATGAAACAACACACATCTGCTTTTTTAGTTGCTCTCAACAATGTTCTAAGAAACAAATGATGACAAATTTCTGTGATCATACCTAGAATGGATGTAAGACTTGGAAGCAACAAGAAACCTGTGATTAGAACACTATCTCTCGCCAAAGTCATGAACTTATCAATCCATCCTTGTATGGTCTAACTTGACTATAACATGTTTGGTACTAATAAGTAGAGTAACTTAACTACCTTTAGAACAGACTGACTTAGTGTGGAAATAGACAATACAAATGTGAAATTTATGAATATAACCTTTAATTTTCCTTAAGCACAATATAGACCATATTAAGTGCATTCTTCCAACAATAATCGTAGGCCTTCAGATTGAGTTTAGTAAATACAGATAGTGAGTGATCATATATAAATATAAGCAAAGTTTTGTTCAAATTGTTTAAATGAAGTCAGCCAAATAAACAGACAAGCAACATTTAAATCCAGAATTGCTAACGGATGACACATAAAACATGTTTGTTGGATACAAACATGCAAGGTGGATATGTTCTTCATAAAGAATAATTGTTATTAAAGATAATTGCTGTGCTCATTTATAAATATAAAATGAAATGTGAACTACTAAACCATTTTAATATAATTATTTTAAGTATTAGTTTTTATAAATTTGTCTTTTTTCAGTCTACCAGGTGGAATATCAGTAGGACGATCAAACATTAAACAAGTTGCTGAAAAGCGTCGTGTGGAAATTGAACGCTTCCTGGACTCCCTTTTTCGCATGGCAGATGAAATTTCACATTCAGATCTTGTGTACACCTTCTTTCACCCATTGTTACGGGATCAACAAGAGGCAAACATTCATGCAACCAAAGTAAAAGGTAAAGTTTCATAACTCAACAGTGGCTCAATTTTATGGCATTGAATTTTTGTATAGATGTAATGAGGTGGAAATGTCAGAGGGAGAGAAAAAAGAGTTCATATACATTAATTGGTGAACATAACAGAAGTACAGTAACGCATGTTTTTTTCAGGGGAAAGTATTTTTACTTCTGTTTATTTGTGCTAAATTACAACATAAAATTATGCTTAAATAAAACTTTACTTGTAAATTACTTAATATGCATTTTCAATAAACAGGAAATTATTTCCCTATATTTTAACACAAATATAAATATGCTTCGCCTAGAAATATTAACTTTAATAACTAAAAATTTTGACCACACATCTACTTTCTCTGGTATAAAGGAGAGTAAAAGGAGGAACTTGGAATAACAACTAAACATTTTAAATGCTTAAAAACACTGCATTCATCATTAATTATTATTTACTTATTTGTTTTCTGTTTCCGTTATAAAGTCCTTGCGTGCTTTATTTTGTACCAATGTCAAAATGTTTTGCAAAGTATGAAAATTGCACTTTTTGAAATTATTATAATTTTGAAATTAAATAACCTAAATTATTATTTAAAGATTTTTACAATATGTTTTGCTTTAACTGTTAACTCCATGCCTTAAATTTAACTTTCCTAGTATATAAATAGCATCTTAAGTAATGATTATGAAGAAGAAAATTTCATATGATAAATTTATTACGTATGCATTTAGAGAAAAGTTAGCTAAATCAGAATATTCTGATTCACTGATGTGTGTAGCCACATTACATAGTATTATTTAGTAACATTTTAAATGTTACAAAGTGTTAACTTTTGATTTTGTTAATTTTTTGTATTATTTTGTCCTTTTATTAAATTTCTTTTAATATCCATACATCAAACATTTCTATCATTTTCTCTGTCACACTTCTGCATGTAAGGTATGAGACATCAATTGAATATTTATGCACTTTTCTCTCAGAACCTCGTCCACAAAGAAGTGCAAATTATGAAGGGCGGCGAGTGAGGGGTCAATTGCGCCTGTCTTTGCATTATCAACGAGGAACTTTAATGGTGATGATCCACCATGCACGCAGTCTGTCAACGGTTGCTGGGGGACAAGAACCATCTCCGTATGTTAAGGTGTACCTGCTACCTGACCCTTCAAAGGTTACCAAAAGAAAAACCAAAGTTGTGCGAAAGAACTGCCACCCAACATTTATGGAAATGGTGAGTTTGTAATAATTTTGTAACTTGAAGAAAAACTAGGTTAACACAATTAAGTATTGCACACATTTGTATAATATATGGCTACAAAAACAAAATATTAAATTGTTGGAATTTACAATGTAATACAGCTGTACCTCGATTATCCATCACTCTGTTAACCATTCAGCTCATTAACCATCAGCAGCTTTGTTTTTTAATTTAGTGTTCTGGAATGAATATTCCTTGTACACAGCAAAACTTAACTTGTTTTAGAATAAAAGTGTATGTTACATCGCTTACCATCTGAGCACGGCAACAAGTACTATGTTTCAATGGGGAATTTAAATCAATTTGAGTACACATTCCGTCCTCAATACTATCTGCATTTCCATGTTAAATTCACTATGTATTGAGATCAATCTGAATATGCAAACTGGACTTACTTTGGCAAAAGACAAACTGCTGTCCATTCCAAACCAGAGTGCCTTTCATTGAAAACAAACTCTTTGTATTATCCGTGCGAAAGTATTTCACAATCCCTGTCCCTAATGGCTGCTTCTTCCCCTCTCACATGCTTGTTGAACACTGTTTAAATCTATAAACACGCGCCCTGCGTGAGAATCATAGTTCAGAATGCAACCTGAAGTAACAATCGATTTTATAAGTATGCGGAAATGAACATTTTACTTACGTTAATCACAATCCTCGGGCAAAAGTGCAACAACCAAATCCGAATCCTCCGAAGATGACTCAACTGCCATATCAGAATCAGAACTACTCTCCAAAATAATGACAAGCTTATCCACAATTCCACAGCACTGTCGCACATAAAACAAGTTCCCACATTTTATCCTGTTCTATGTTCTGTTATGTCTGTTTATATTCCGTGCTCGCTTTGGTTACACTTCTCACTGAAACGCCTGTAAAATCTGATATTAGTTTCGTAATATGCACTAATGCAAGTGTCTGGTATTTTTCTAATAGTGAGTTAAATATATGAAAAGCTGTTTGTTTTTCGCCACTTTTTAACTGTTTCCCGCTTTTGTGTTTGAACAGTTTATTCGCACCACACGCACTTTCCTCTGCCATGTGAACTCAAATACCAACTGACTAAATCACAAGATTTGACCTGGGCTGAGCACACGTGTGACTGCGTATTATGAATGCCTGTTTGCTTATCCTATTTCCTGTGTTACGCAAAGTGTTTATTAGGTACTCAGATAGCACCTCTGGGAATTCATTGCTGCATTTTTTGTATATGCAAGAGAATGGCAGTCATGCATACAGTTGGTATTAACAAGCAAGATACTCTCAGCGTTAGCGCAACAGCAGACGAAAATCATATTTTGTAATCTCTTAACAGTTGGTATATATCCATTACCTTTAGCAATGAGTTCTTATGATAACTGCAATAAAATGTGCAGTTCTATACCTTTCCTGCACTAATATTTCATAATACAATACATGTATTAAGGAACTATTTACTTTGGCACAAGAGTATGTTCTTAGATTCGTGACAAGCAGGAGCACCTGCTTTTGTTTATATCAGAGGGAATTCTGGTTTGGAATGGACAGTAGTTTGTTGTTCAAAGTGTTAGACGAAGGTTTTGAGGTTAGTGTTCTATGGTTTTGTAAATAATATGCAATGTCAATATGAAAATGGTAAAAGTGGCCCTGTTGTGTCTATTATTACATCAGTTTCTGAAAGGTTTTTTGTTCCTTCACAAAAAGTCATAAGATGATTGATGAGCACAACAAAAAAAAGTGGTAATTTTCTTGAGAAAATTGCAGATCCAAAGCCTGTATTTCACAACACTTCTTCAGAAAAAGTGGGCAAAATGTTAGTCTGTAGGTTGAGTTCGAGAAAGAGACAAAGATTTATGGAAACTTATAGTTCGCTTTCATTTTAAGGAGGAAGATTGGCTAGAAAATTTTTGAATGAGCCATGCCACCTTTAAATTCATGTTAGCGGCTTGAACCATATTTATTCATTCATTCATTATCTGTTTACCCTCCTCTTATGTAGGACTTATACCCCCCAGGACTTACAAGCGGGTGCCTGGGGTCAGAGGCCCGTCGAGGAGCAGACACTCATGGATCAGACAGAGCAGCCCGATGCCTGGTATGGGATGAAGGAAGTAGATGAAACGAAATGTTGGTGAAATGGATGAAAGGAAAGGTGATGATGGAGCAGTTGGTGGAATGAATGGTGGGGGAAACCGGAGAACCCGGAGAAAACCCGCCCAGACGCCGCTTCGTCCACCACAAATCCCACATGCAATCCCTGGGATTGAACCCGGGTCGCCTGGGTGGGAGGCGAGCGGTCTAACCACTCGGCCACAGTGCCGCCGAACCATATTTATAACATGGCAAAATGTTTTTAGGAGTTTCTAGATCTGTAGAAAAAAGAAAAGACAAGCATATTGCAATGAATACAGTACTTTCTAAGAATATTGAATCTATAATAATTCAGTTCGACCTAGTCCTGTTTCCATGCAGTATTTAATATGGAATGTGTACTCAAATTGATTTCAATTCCCTATGGAAACATGGTAAATGTTACAAATTGAATACGGAATGAACATGTATGTACTGTAGTCAAGAGGTTGTTTTAATGCCTTCAGCTGTGTATTACTTAGTTTCAAATCACAAAGTGGTCATGGAATCAGACAATAGTAGTGTTCATAATGTAGTGTTGTTGCCTAGCAATGTATTTACAAAATTGACGAAACACTTATGCAAGTGAGTAAGCATGCGCACTTGTATTGGTTTTATGGAACAAAAGTCTGTTACCTCTTACTATGTAGCCCTGCCCCACAGACACCAATAATTTTTGTTGCCATATTTTTTAAATATACGAGAAATATAACATAGGACTCGTGTGTTTAGTGAGCTTTTTCTGTAATTGCCTATTAAACTTGCTGTTTATTAAGTAACATGGCTTATCCATCATTTTCGGTTGACCATCAACCCCAGTCCCTCCATTATAACAGATAATCGAGGTTCTACAGAAATAAATTAGATTGAGTTTTATTTATGGAGGCTCTTTAACTACTTTAGTTCTTGGTGTCCCATTCTATATTGGGTTTGAAAGACCAGAAATTTTGCTCAGAGGCTTCTATCAGGCTTGAGGTTCTTTTACATGCCATAAATCTACGACACAGGACCATCGACTATACTTCCCTTCTGAAGGAAGCCATGCTAAGGATTTTTATGCCCAAAAAAAAAAAATCCATCGCCCTCCACTAGGTTTGAACCTACAACCTCAGAAACTAGAGGCTAGCTGGTACCCTTAGATCATGGAGGATCAAAAGGTTCTACAGAGTTCCCATTGTATATTGGTAGCAAAAGTCTTTGAAGTTCTGATGTTTAAAAAGATACAGGTATGGTATTGGTTTGGAATTTGCTTAAAACATGAAGCCATGGTGGAGAGTTCAATCGGACTTGAAAAACTGATTGCCAGGGCTGGAATTTGAACCATGGATCTTTGGTTTTAGGCGCCAATTCTCTGCTGTTGAGTGAACATGGCAAGATGCCCAAGTACACATTAAGCTTCCTCATATGATTCATGTATCTGAGTAAATCTTCAAAGCAATCACAAATACAAGATATCATACCTTAAAGGCAATTTGCAGTATGCAAGTACATTTACCATCTGGCTTTAAAGTTTATAATTGTTACTGCTTTTTCACACTTGCTGAGTGGGCTAAAGTTGGAGAGTTGAATCAGACTTGAAAATTCAATGCCATTGCCAAGAGTCAGACCATGAATCTTCAGCTCTCTCTGTCAATGCTTTACCGTTGAGTTTCCATAGTAATATTCCCAAATATGGATATGCTTTCTTCTCTGGTTCATTTTCCCAGTAAACGTCAAGGCAGTCTCAAATGTGCTAAGATACTGTAGTACCTGAAAGGTGATTTGTTAATCGGACAAGCACATTTAATGCACCTCACATTTTGAGCATCTCACCATGGTACTTCAGCAGTACAGCATCCGCCCAATTAGCATGAATGTTAATTAGGGTTATGGCTATCTCTGTCAAAAAGTTTCTCAAAGCAATTTCATTTTTTATTGAAATGTCAAAATAAACTAACCCAGCAGCGGTGTGGTGTTATTTTGGAACTTCAGCAGTGTGGTAGAATGTGAGAAACCCTACAATAAAAAATTACATACCTTATAAATCTGATGTTATCTGTATAGTTAAGGAATAGGATAGACTTCTTGTATATTTGGAGTACCTTAAAGGTAAAAAAAATTAAATTAGTTCTTATTTTTACACATAAGGCTTTCTTTAATGGCAAAAATTGCTTCTCTCTCTCTCTCTCTCCCTCTCCCTCTCCTATATAATACTGGTACATATATTCTGTAAGAAATACTCATTTAATTACAAATAATGATATTATGAGTCTGCTGAGATGTTTTAATGCAGTTATTCATGATATTACAAAAAATGAGCTGTTTATAAGCCTTTCACTTTGTGTGGCAAAACAGATAAATTAACTGTATACTTCTGGTACTAATGAGAAAGAATCAAACTATAAAAAATAATATATCTATATAATATATGTAGAAGGTCTTTATGGGCACCACTGAAGCTAGTAGGCACACAAAAGTCTTATTCAGATAGTTCAGCTTCTTGCAATTCCTGTTGAGAACATCCAACAAACTTAGTAACACTGTGTTCCATACATAAGTGCACATTGCATCTAAAGCAGGTTATGTAGTTTTTGCTGTCTTCCTTTTTTGAACATTTCACTCAACAATTTGATCTTTTTTCACGTTCCAAAGATTGGTCATCTGTTCTGGAAATGGCAAGACATTTTACTGCAGTAATAAGTTGTCTAGGCAATCTCTCACATTTTCGTTCTTCTAAATGTGGCACGAGCAATCCTAGTGCCTGATCCTATAGAAACTTTCTGTGGCTACGTTTCATGTTTTTGTTGATATCTTAGATGATTTGTGCCAGCCATATTCATAATAGCAAAAAATTCTGTAAGTGGCCAAAGTGCTATTTCTTAATATGTCATATGTTGCACAGAGCTCATCAACCACATTGACATCACATTTGGACATATTGTAAAATGTATTTATTTTGGGTTCTTGGCTTCACCAGTTCAGCTATCGATACCATCATGGTGTACTGAAGAAATGAAAAGAACAATTCTCCCTCTTTTAGGGACATGTGGTACAAGTGTTTTACTTTGTTGGAAGCCAAAATATGGTAGAGTGTGCAGGTCTACCTTTGTTCATTAGAAATTCAGGAGGGATCCCCCTTTTATTTTTCTTCAATGCTCCGACTAGAGTCAATCTGTATGTCCTTAACAGTTTGTCAGCTAAACTATAGCTTGTAAACCAGTTATCAATAGTGACATTTCTGTCAGATCCTGATATTGGCTTGATGATACATTCCCCAACATCCTCAGGTTTATTGCTAATTTGATATGGTCCTTCTGATTGTTTTCCTGCTTATGGTTCCAATTTAGCCATATAAAATGTCCTCCCATCAAATAATGCATATATGTTTATGCCATACTTGGCTGGTTGTTTGGCATGTAAACTGTAAAACCGCATCTGCCCTGAAGATTCTAATTTCTTATCCACTGTAACATATTTTCCAACAGAATAATGCTTACGTATGTATTGTAATGAAAAGAAGCTAGAAACAGTGATGTGTATTGAATTTATTTAAAGGTGAGTCGAAATTGTTACACTAACATCACTTAAGTTTACTCACTTAACATGTTTCGGGAAACCGTTGTTCCCATCCTCAGAAGGTTAACTCGACTGGCCGGTGTTGTTGGTGTTTCCGTTTTTTGGACTGGATCCTGTGGTGGCATCTTGTGGTGGAGAAATGTACTTCCAGAGAGGATTTGGTGGCGGCAAATCAAAATTCATTAGATGTGTGTTGTGTTTTAGAATGGTGATCTTCTCCCATGCATCTAATTCGGCTGCAAATTTGGCTGGTTTGACTAATGTAATATTGGGTTTGATGTTGTGATTAGTGATCCAAAAATGGTGTGAAACTGCAGATTTGTCCATTTGTTTGTATTTAATACATCTCATGTGCTCCTTTAGCCTAGTTTCTAAGTTTCTTTTTGTCTTACCAATGTATACTTTATTGCAATCTGAACAATTGATTTTATAGATTCCAGCTTTTTTGTCTTGTGGAATGGGGTCTTTTAACTTGTTACAAAGTAATTTCTCTATGTTAAATTTGTTCTGTGGAGCTAGGCTGATGTTATGTTTCATGAAAATCTTCTTAAATTTGTGAAATGTTCCTGGGTGGTATGTGAATTTCTTGAACTTTAGTTCTTTCTCTTGCTGGCTGAGATTAGTTGTGTTTCTGATGTGCATCTGTCGTTTGAATTTTGCAATTTTTTTGTCAATAGTTGCTTTGTTGTACCCATTATGTATTGCTGTGTCTACTATATGCTGGTATTCTAACTGGTATTCTTTTTTATTTAAGGGGGTATATACCAGTCTATGTGTTAGGCTGTTTAGTACTGCATGTTTGTGTGTGGTTGGATTGAAACTCTTATTTTTTATGTAATTAGTAGAGTGTGTTGGCTTCCTGTATATGCCAAAGGTTAGGTTCTTTTGTTCTCTGATGATTTTTAGGTCTAAAAATGGTAGCATGCCTTCTTTTTCTATTTCTATGGTGAATTTTATTGATTGGTTCTGTAGGTTTAGTAAGGCTAAGGAGTCTTGTATGAACCTATTAGGGACAACAGCGAAGATGTCGTCAACATATCTGTGCCAAACTTTAAACATGTATGGAAAGGAAGTTGTTATGTGTATTTCTAAGTAGCTCATAAATAAATCTGCCAAGAAGGGTGAAAGTGGGTTGCCCATGGTTAGACCAGTTGGTTGTTGATAGAACTTCTTATTGAAACTAAAACAATTTTGTCCAATGCATAAATTGGTAAGTTGTATGAGGTCTTCTATTTCTTCTTCAAGTAGGTTAGTCTGCTGTAGCCATTTCTTTAATTGACGCAGGAGTTGATCTGTAGGGACACTTGGAAATAGTGCAGTGACATCAAAGGAAACTAATCTGTCTTCTGGTTCGAGTTCCAGGGATTTTATCTTCTGTATTAAATCTTCTGAATTCATTATGTTTTTGCTGTTGAATTTTGGTAGTGAAGAGAATCTCTGTACTAACCATTTTGCCAGTTTGTAGGTAGGAGAATCAATATTGCTGACGATTGGTCTCATCTTATTACCCGGTTTGTGTATTTTAGGTAGAGCATACATTCTTGGTAAAATGGGGTGGTCTGGTTTTAATCTAGATTTATCAGTGTCTGTTATAGTTTTGCTTTCCTGGATGGTTTGATTGAAGGCTTTTAAATGTGATTTTAATGGGTCTTCTTGAATTTGTATGTAATTTTCTTGTTGCAGCATATTTTCTACTCTGGTAATATAATCATCTTTTTGAAGTACAACTAGTTTATTTCCTTTGTCAGCTTTTGTGTATACTACTGGTTTTGATTTTAATGTTTTGATCACATGTTTGGTTGGGAAATTGTTATGTTTATCTGCTTGTATTTCTCGGAGAACTATTTCACATTCTTTTTTTATAGTGGTTTTACTATTTTCATTTAGGTTGTAAGTAGCAATCTCAATGTCTGCGACTATTTCATCGGTTGTTTTTGTGTAGCCAACACATGTTTTTAGGCCAAGGTTTAATACCGATAATTCTGCTTTGGTGAAAGTTACATTTGAAAGATTAATTACGTCAGAGTATGGCGTCGTTTTTTCATTTTTTAGGTTAGGTTTATATGAATGTTGCTTCCGGCGTAGTATGTCTAGTTTTTTCTTTAATTTCAGCGTTTTTGTTTTCATCCTGTAGCTAAGAATAGTGAGGAATTTTGATTGCATGTTTTGCCAAAGTGGATAGCCGAGTGTGTCCGTTAATTTAAGGTGAAGAGCATATAATTCCAGTTCCAATTTTTGTAATTTTGCGTAGTGGTTGTTTCTCTCAATTATTATTACTTTTTTATCGGCTGATGTTTGGTGTTTGCTGTTTTTGTCGTATTTTACAATTCTCCTTACAAACTTTGGTGTGACTTTGCTTTGTATGCATAGGTTTAAAAAACGGATGTCCGCAAATGTGTTTTTTCTTTTTTCTTCAATTTTTTGGTATCTTTTGATGTCACTTTTTATTCCACTGAAATCTGTATTGAAATTTAGGGTTTCTAATCTTACCTTGTTTTTTGCCATGACTTGCATCTTTTCCACGTGGTGGCCTATTATAAATTTTGCTTCTTGTGACTTGTTGGTCATAAATTACGTATGTATTGTAATGAAAAAGAAGCTAGAAACAGTGATGTGTATTGAATTTATCACTGTTTCTAGCTTCTTTTCATTACAATACATACGTAATTTATGACCAACAAGTCACAAGAAGCAAAATTTATAATAGGCCACCACGTGGAAAAGATGCAAGTCATGGCAAAAAACAAGGTAAGATTAGAAACCCTAAATTTCAATACAGATTTCAGTGGAATAAAAAGTGACATCAAAAGATACCAAAAAATTGAAGAAAAAAGAAAAAACACATTTGCGGACATCCGTTTTTTAAACCTATGCATACAAAGCAAAGTCACACCAAAGTTTGTAAGGAGAATTGTAAAATACGACAAAAACAGCAAACACCAAACATCAGCCGATAAAAAAGTAATAATAATTGAGAGAAACAACCACTACGCAAAATTACAAAAATTGGAACTGGAATTATATGCTCTTCACCTTAAATTAACGGACACACTCGGCTATCCACTTTGGCAAAACATGCAATCAAAATTCCTCACTATTCTTAGCTACAGGATGAAAACAAAAACGCTGAAATTAAAGAAAAAACTAGACATACTACGCCGGAAGCAACATTCATATAAACCTAACCTAAAAAATGAAAAAACGACGCCATACTCTGACGTAATTAATCTTTCAAATGTAACTTTCACCAAAGCAGAATTATCGGTATTAAACCTTGGCCTAAAAACATGTGTTGGCTACACAAAAACAACCGATGAAATAGTCGCAGACATTGAGATTGCTACTTACAACCTAAATGAAAATAGTAAAACCACTATAAAAAAAGAATGTGAAATAGTTCTCCGAGAAATACAAGCAGATAAACATAACAATTTCCCAACCAAACATGTGATCAAAACATTAAAATCAAAACCAGTAGTATACACAAAAGCTGACAAAGGAAATAAACTAGTTGTACTTCAAAAAGATGATTATATTACCAGAGTAGAAAATATGCTGCAACAAGAAAATTACATACAAATTCAAGAAGACGCATTAAAATCACATTTAAAAGCCTTCAATCAAACCATCCAGGAAAGCAAAACTATAACAGACACTGATAAATCTAGATTAAAACCAGACCACCCCATTTTACCAAGAATGTATGCTCTACCTAAAATACACAAACCGGGTAATAAGATGAGACCAATCGTCAGCAATATTGATTCTCCTACCTACAAACTGGCAAAATGGTTAGTACAGAGATTCTCTTCACTACCAAAATTCAACAGCAAAAACATAATGAATTCAGAAGATTTAATACAGAAGATAAAATCCCTGGAACTCGAACCAGAAGACAGATTAGTTTCCTTTGATGTCACTGCACTATTTCCAAGTGTCCCTACAGATCAACTCCTGCGTCAATTAAAGAAATGGCTACAGCAGACTAACCTACTTGAAGAAGAAATAGAAGACCTCATACAACTTACCAATTTATGCATTGGACAAAATTGTTTTAGTTTCAATAAGAAGTTCTATCAACAACCAACTGGTCTAACCATGGGCAACCCACTTTCACCCTTCTTGGCAGATTTATTTATGAGCTACTTAGAAATACACATAACAACTTCCTTTCCATACATGTTTAAAGTTTGGCACAGATATGTTGACGACATCTTCGCTGTTGTCCCTAATAGGTTCATACAAGACTCCTTAGCCTTACTAAACCTACAGAACCAATCAATAAAATTCACCATAGAAATAGAAAAAGAAGGCATGCTACCATTTTTAGACCTAAAAATCATCAGAGAACAAAAGAACCTAACCTTTGGCATATACAGGAAGCCAACACACTCTACTAATTACATAAAAAATAAGAGTTTCAATCCAACCACACACAAACATGCAGTACTAAACAGCCTAACACATAGACTGGTATATACCCCCTTAAATAAAAAAGAATACCAGTTAGAATACCAGCATATAGTAGACACAGCAATACATAATGGGTACAACAAAGCAACTATTGACAAAAAAATTGCAAAATTCAAACGACAGATGCACATCAGAAACACAACTAATCTCAGCCAGCAAGAGAAAGAACTAAAGTTCAAGAAATTCACATACCACCCAGGAACATTTCACAAATTTAAGAAGATTTTCATGAAACATAACATCAGCCTAGCTCCACAGAACAAATTTAACATAGAGAAATTACTTTGTAACAAGTTAAAAGACCCCATTCCACAAGACAAAAAAGCTGGAATCTATAAAATCAATTGTTCAGATTGCAATAAAGTATACATTGGTAAGACAAAAAGAAACTTAGAAACTAGGCTAAAGGAGCACATGAGATGTATTAAATACAAACAAATGGACAAATCTGCAGTTTCACACCATTTTTGGATCACTAATCACAACATCAAACCCAATATTACATTAGTCAAACCAGCCAAATTTGCAGCCGAATTAGATGCATGGGAGAAGATCACCATTCTAAAACACAACACACATCTAATGAATTTTGATTTGCCGCCACCAAATCCTCTCTGGAAGTACATTTCTCCACCACAAGATGCCACCACAGGATCCAGTCCAAAAAACGGAAACACCAACAACACCGGCCAGTCGAGTTAACCTTCTGAGGATGGGAACAACGGTTTCCCGAAACATGTTAAGTGAGTAAACTTAAGTGATGTTAGTGTAACAATTTCGACTCACCTTTAAATAGAATAATGCTTCTCACATTGGGAAACAAACTCGGTGAAAGTCTCCCTCAAAGCAGCAAAGTTATTTAATTCCTTCCTTGCTTCTCGTGTGCTGTGATCGCTGCACAAGCAGAGAAGCAAAAGTCAGAATCTCTGGAGAGGCATTGTTCCCCGTGGCATCTGCTGCTCAGAGTTTCTTTAATCTACTACTGTCTGCAAAATAGAGCAGGCCTAATAATGCATATATTTCAAATTCACTCCTCGGCTTTGCAAAATTTTGAACATAGGAAGCTTAAATCCACTCTATTTTTTGATTACTATGAATTACAATATTCTGAATAACATTTGGGGTAATAAATAGATCAAAGCAATCCCTTGTAGGAGCTGCATTTTTAGCAGTACCAAGGCAGATGTGTAACAATATTTTCTGCACGAGTTCTAACATTCCTCAGAGGAAGATGTCGGGCCCATTTTGTAATTCTATCTTTTCTTATAAATGAGTTGTGATCAAAAAGTAATGGGAATTTTTGTTTTTCTTAAAGAATTTTTATTTAATCATCAACATCAACTTTTTCCCCCTTCAAAGTAATCCCCCTCAGATATAATACACTTGTGCCAGTGCTTTTTTCTATCTTGGAAGCACTTCCACAACTCACTTTTCATTATGGTGTTCAGCTCCTTCAGCGATTCTGTTTTTATCTCATCAATGGTGGCAAAATGTCCCTTCATGGTTCTATTCAGCCTCGAGAATAGAAAGAAGTCACAGGGGGCCATGTCCAGCAAATACGGGGCTGAGGCAGCATAACTGTTTTGTTTTTTGCCAAAAGGTCATGAACAAGCATTGAAGTATGAGCGGGTGCATTATCGTGATGCAATTTCCATGAGTGGTTTTACCACAATTCTGGTCATTTTCTTCAGATTGCTTCATGCAAACTGCACATAACTTCCAGGTAGTATTCTTTATTGACCATACAGCCATAAGGCAGGAACTTCTGATGCACTAACCTATTGTAATTGAAGAAAACAGTGAGAAGAACCTTCACACGTGATCAAACTTGTCAAATTTTTTTCGGTCTTGGCTCTTCAGGCAGTTTCCATTGGGCCTTAGTTTTGACGTCATACCCATATACCCATGTTTCGTCACCTGTTATAGCCTTCTTTAGAAGTTATGGATCATTTTTGACTTCATTCAGCAATTCCTGAGCGATGTCTACTCGACGTTGCTTTTGGTCGAAATTCAACAATTTCTGGAACAAACTTTGCTACTACACGTTTCATGCCCAAAACATCTGAAAAAGTTGCTTGGTATGAGCCAGAGGATATGCCATCATCAACAACCCCTCTGATGGTGATTCGGAGATTTTCCACAACCATTTTCTATACTTCTTCCACATTGTCATCAGTAATTGATGTGCTAGGGCAGCTGCCATCTTCAACATCTTCTCGACC
Organism: Deroplatys truncata; assembly: GCA_030765065.1. Classification (NCBI taxonomy): domain Eukaryota; kingdom Metazoa; phylum Arthropoda; class Insecta; order Mantodea; family Mantidae; genus Deroplatys; species Deroplatys truncata. The sequence continues at coordinate 241,114,468 of CM060975.1, read as the reverse complement.
CTCTTTTAAACATTTATACTGCTTTTAAACTATTGTCTTACTCATAGTAGATTTGCCAAAAGCCACAGTTAACATTCCGAATGCGGTACTGCACTTTATTCCATTTTTCAAGCAAAATTTAATGCAAATTCTTTGATCCATCTTTTTCAAAAGTAAAAATTCCCAGAGCATTCAAACACATATAACTTTTTCAACTGTCAACAAAACTAAATATTTAAAACAGCTGAAAATGTGAATGTATATCAGGAACATGTGTACCAAAAAGTTTTTGTTGTTGTTCACCAATGGCACTGGGGATTAATTGATCTGCATTATTTTCCCTCTGGCTTCCCAATATAAAGCCTGTAAGTTAATCAACTCTATTTTTAATATTCTTATAATATTTATCCTTTAATTTATCTTCTTCATCAAGTCTCTGCTGTCTTTTGAAATGTTGTTTAATGTTATTTAATTGTTTATTTATTTCTAGTTGTCCTACAGGTTTTATTTATTGTATTGCACCTTTCCTTGCTAATTGATCCGCATGTTCATTGCCCAAAAGTCCAACATGAGCTGGGATCCATTGTCGAGTGACATGATTTCTAGTTTCAACTGCTTTAATTAGGCTTCTTATTTCTTGTTGTTTTATTATTGTAATTTACTGTTCCATCTATGGCTGATTTTGAGTCTGATAAGATGACTATTTTTTGTTTTATGTATGGTCTATATAAAATCTTCTGTAATGCTGCTTTTATAGGTGTTAATTCTCCATCATAGTGGTTTGACGTTTCATCTAATGTTAGATACTGTGCAAAATGTTTACAGTATACTCCTGCACTGGCATTTTTTTTATTGATGAGGGATCCATCTGTATATATTCGGAGCCATTCTTTTTCTGTGTACCAACAAGTTAAAACAAAAGTTTTGAACATCGGATGTATAAAACTCACGAAATTAAAAAATTCCCGTTATTTTTTGGTCACACCTCATACAGGGTGGAAAGTGACCTATAATCATCCTTAAACAGGATGACTTTTGTAGCGAATTGGTGCTTACGTAATATGTTTTTACGTAAATTATTAGAACTTGAAGATCTTATGTTGTGCTGCTTTTGTTTTGTTTGGTTACATAATTTTAACTGCCCCACGTATGGGAGCCAATTTGAAGTAACATTATTGTAGCCCCACGTTGTGGTAGACAATTTGCGACGGTATTACTTATAATGTTTGTTTACATCACGTGTGTTGAAGCCATCTTGTGACGTCATTCATTTGTTCGGTTTGTAGCTCCATCTAGTGTTAGCAATTTGTGGTACCTAGTATCAGTGTTTGAAAGAATTTTAAGTTTTGTTTATTGTCCTCCGGCTAGCTATTATCTTATCTTGGGTCGAACATGTGTCTTGATCAGGGTTGTGTAAACGGAAAGGAATCTTTTATCCAAAAAGAACACTGATGAAGAAATTTGTTTTATAATTTTTATTGTCGAACACGTTCACTATCACTTTTACATATTGATCTAGATACTCGCCAAACTGAAACTGTTATAATAACTTCTTACTGATCACTTTTAATCAACGTACTTCAACCTTTTGTATAATTAACTTTACCATATTTTAGATCTTTCATAATTCTGCTGCGTGTAACTTGTGAATCTATATCCGATGTATGACGAACTAATACTTTCGACGAACTGACTGACTGAAGACGACGTGTAGTGTATGAATGCTTTCGGCGAACTGAAGGACTGACTGTCTTTACCTCCAACCTACCTTATTTATACTCCCTCGTCCAGATACGCCTAAAGATTATAAATGAACTGCTATTGGCTAATAAAACGCGCCAACATTAGCGTCTATCTTAATATCCAATTAAAATTATGAATACATATGCTTTAGGGAGAACACATTCCAGAAGTTTCTACCGAAAACGCGCCAACATTACGTAACTTCCTCGTTTCCAATAATGATAAACAGCTCACCCCCCCTCTCTGCATTATTGCGCTATTATTGACAGTTTCAGTAAAGCCTTATAAATTTACTTTCCAACAATATTTATAATCAATAAACATCTGAAATCAATGTCACATAAAAATGCATATTCATATTACAATCATTATTTACATTTAAGTAATTTGTGATACAAATTACTGCATCATATGCCCCACTAGAAACATAATTATAAATATTTACAACTTGTTTGGAAATTTTATAATTGTGTTTTTAGTCTCCTAAATCTTGGAACACACGCTATCACTTTCACTTAACACTTCACACATATTTAACACACGACATGTTTTTTTTTTGGTTTTTTTTATCTCGCCACTACTTACTGGCTCTGGTTTAATTAATTTAGATATTAATCTGACATCACAAAAATTTTTATAGCAAATACTGTACCCTAAATTATTTAATTACTGTTACCAAATTGTTTACTTTCTTAAGTTGTTGACAAAAATTTATACATTTAAGATTTTTGTAATTATTAAACATATTTACCAAAAATATTCACCCTTTACATAAATATATTTACATCTCTTAAATCTAGGCAATGTTTCACATGTTCTGTTTACTACATAAATATTTGTTTTTAATTAGTTTTACCAATTTTTGTTATTTTGTGCTTTATCTTAACAATACTCTTGGAATAGTATTTATGTACTTTACTTTAATATAACATCATGCTTTATTTCACATGTTCAGTTACTAATAAAATGTTATTTTCCTCTTAAACATTTAGTCATGTCCAAAATTTATTTCTCCTTTCACATGACGTACATATTTATTTAACCCTCTTACGTTCCAATACATTGCTCTGCATTTCGTCTTTAACTATCCAGCATTTACTATTTATCATCTTTGTCTTTTGTTTCACCTTGATCTTCATGGTTGTATGGTTTCAGCATCTCAATATGGAACTTTCCTATGCTTTTTCGAGTTGTTGGATTACATAACTCATATGTATTAGTTCCATATACTTCAACAACTTCATATGGTCCATGGTATTTGAGAAACATTCGCCAATAAAGTTTATTTGCTTTATCCGACAATTTCTTGGTTTTAACCAAAACTAAATCTCCTATTTTGATCCTCCATTCCTTCCTCTTCTTTTCTTCATGTTTAATTTTTCTTTTTATGGCCTTTTTCTTCATCCTCTCGAATGCTTTTCGGAACATCTCTTCTTCTGTTTGTGGTATCGAATGCGCATCTGGAATGGCTTCTGGAATTTTTTTACACATTGTATTGATCTTCTTTCCTAACTTAAGTTCACATGGTTTGTATCCTGTCACATTGTTTACGGTTTCATTTAGTAGATTCTGAACGAAGTTCACGTATCCATACCATTGGGTGTGTTTTCGATGACATAACACCCTTAAATAATTTGAAATTTCCTTAATTTCCCTCTCCACTGGGTTGTAGTTCGGTCTGTATCTTGACGAAAAATATTGTTTAATGCCATTTTCTTTCAGTCCATCCATAAATTTTTTTCCTGTGAAGTACGAAGCATTAAAGCTCAATACAGATTGGATAGGTCCTTCTTCTATCACATATGACTTGAGTAGTCTATTCAAACATGCTAAACCTGTAGGTTTTCTCAAAGGGTAAATTCTTACATATTTGCTGAATATATCATAACAGACAAATATATATTTATTTCCAAATTGACTTGGAGGCATCGGACCATGAATATCAATACTAATTACACATCTCGGCTTATCCCTTATAACCGAATTAGTTTCAAATGCATATGCTGCATTTATTTGCTTTGCCTTCTGACACAGGTTGCAGCACGATATAAATTTCCGAACTTTCTGACGCAATTTGGATATGTATAAATTCTCTAAAATCATAGAAGTTGTCCGGTCCGTCCCTGAGTGTGCTAACCCTTCGTGAAAATACTTAATTAGTTCCTTTTCCATGCTTTTTGTATAATGTCCCATCTCGAATTGCTACAATTTCTTTCTTTGCCTCTTCAATTAGTGGTGCCTTTTCTTTAAGTTCTAACAATTTTGCGTCCTCTTTTTGAGTTTCCCCCATATTTTTCAATTTTCTAATCATTTCTTTGCTTAAAGGAATTTCAATTGTCAATATTTTGACTTCATTTCTAGGCCTTTCAATATTTTCGGGAATTTGTGGGTTGTAGTTCAATCTTGATAGCAAATCACTGAAGGTATTATTTTTGCCAGAAATGTGGATAATCTCAATATCGAATGCAGATAATGCATGAATGTATCTAGCAAGTTTTCCACTACATAATCTACACCGTTGTATGAAAGTTAAGCTGATGTGGTCTGAATATACTTTCACCTTTTGCTGATAAATATAGGTTTTAAAACGAATTAATGAGAAATATAGTGCTCCAATTTCTAACTGAGTCACTGAAGAATTCCGCTCAATATTTGTAAGTCCTCTAGAAGCTGTACTAATGACGTGAAAGTCATTGTTGAAGTCTCGCTGTCCTAAAATTCCGGCGTATCCTTGCATTGATGCGTCGACATAAATCTCATATTCCAAATCTTCTCTGGGCCTCTCGAGTAATATGGACTTAGCAAAGAGTTCCTTTACTCTCTCAAAACATTTTTGATGATCCTCTGTCCATTTCCACTTATTGTTCTTTCGGAGAAGCTGCCGCAGTGGTTCTATTTCAGCCGAATATCTTGGTACGAACTTACTCTGAAAGTTCAATACCCCTAAGAGACGTCTAATTTGTTTTACGTTCCTTGGTAATGGAATTTTCATTATTGCTTCTATTATTTTCTGATCAGGTCTTATACCTCGTTCATCCACTACATAACCCAGAAAATTTATTTCCTTGACACAAAATTTTGATTTTAGTATGTTCACAGTCATACCATGTTGTTGTAGTTTATTTAACACATAATGGACATTATTCATGTGTTCTTCAAATGTTTGACTAATGATTAGGAAGTCGTCAATATACTTTATTAAAAAGTCATCTGCAGAATTTCCAAAGATACTGTGAATTGCTCTCAAAAATCCACTTCCTGAGTTTTTTAAACCAAAAGGATTTACACAAAAACGATACTGGATCCCTGAGTACTGAAATGAAGTGTAATCACGCACTTGTGGATCTAATTCCACTTGCCAATATGATGCAGTGAGGTCAATGGATGTCAAAAATCTCCCTCTTGAAAGTTTCGTAATTAGTTGTTCAATTCCCTCACTTTGAAAATGATCTGGTTTCATATACTTGTTGACATATCTACCGTCTAATGTTAATCTCAAACTACCATCTCGTTTAATACTCCAGCAGATTGAATTTATATACTGAGAATTACTTTGCTCAATAATCCCATTTTCTAACATGCTATTTATTAGTTGTCTAGCTTTGTCCCGAAGACTTAAAGGTAAATTGTCATACTTGTGCCTATATGGTGGTACGTCTTCTACTTGAAATGTATGCTGATATACATTACATCTGCCTGGGATATTACTAAATACTGAACTATTGTTCATCAAAACATCATGAAGGATTTGTTTTTGAATTATCGTAAGATTATAAGCTTCTTCACACTTGTGTATTATTTCCTCATTTCTCTTCTCCTTCCAGCTGTTGTCTGTCTCGCTCACATGGTCGTCTTTTGTTTGGATTACACATTTCTCTACTTCTTCTGGCATTTCTGCTAGCTGTTGAAAATATGGCGTGGTATTCCCTTCATATTCTGTGACTACCTGCTTTATCTGACTATTTCTATCAGTTTCTGTTATTTGCACAAAAAACTCTTGGTCACAAAGATTCTTCTCATCCTTTGTCATCTCGATTACAGAAACTTTCTCTTTTATAAATGGTACCCTTATTTCTCTATCGTCTTTTGTCATTCTTAACTCTTCATGTTTAAAATCTATACTTGCTTCATATTCATGTAGGAAGTCACATCCTATAATTATGTCACAAATCAGATGGTTTACAATTAGAAACATGACCTCAAAATTCTCTCCGCCGATAAGTATGCTAAGTAGAGCTTGTGTTTTTATGACCTGTGTCGTTCTTCCGATTGCAACACGACAAACTAAATTACTAGTGGGAAGAGCCATAATTTTGTTACCTTCATTAATCAAATTTATGTAAAATTTCTGTGAGCAAATTGAAGCTGATGAACCAGAATCTATAGTTGCAATGATCTCTTTCTTCGCAATTTCCATCCTAACATGAGGTGACTCAAAATTTTCTCCCTTATCTTTTGTTGCTGTAATCTTATTACAGGGTGTATGTGTAGGCATATTATTTGTATTGGTAATGGATACTGAATTATTAAAGACGTCCTGAGAACCTACTACACAGGAGTCTGTTAACAGTTTTCCTGGTTATTTCCATGTTCACGTACGGGACTGCCATTCCTAACAGGCGCTAAATCTATCTCATTGTCGCTACCATTGTTTTGAGTTCCCCTTCCTCGAGTTCGAAATCCTCGATTTCTGACATTATGTCCCCTTGGCACGTAATTTTCTTGCCGTTCCTCAGATCTTTCCCGGTTATTGTTTTCCCTCCAGTGAGTGAAATTTCCCCTTTGTCTAATGTACTGCCTTCCATAATTTTGCCCTCTTTCAGGCAATCTTTCTGTCCTGACATAATTTATTTGTTCCTGTCGACCTGGTCTCCTATCTATCCTCGATCTTTCAAATTGTGGAACGTATGATTGATACCGTTGTCTGGTATTATTTTCATGACGCCTGTCTTGTCCTCTACTTTGCTGATAACTACCTTGGTAATTTCTTCTATCTTGCACATCTAAAAATCTATGCTCCCACTCCCGAGATATATCTTCTTCCTGTTGTTCCAAAGCTGTTATTAATTCTGTCATCTCATAGATGCTACGTGGTTTTGCAATTAATAAGTAATTTCGTATCCTTAAAGGATAATGCCTTGCGAGCAAACTCACAAAATCTTCCTCATTGATTGGAGGTGACAAGTTTCTAACCTGACTTGCATGTTTCAGTAAGTAATCAGTCATTGATATTCCCTCTCGTGGATTAAATTGACCATGACTAAGCATTGCTCGAATTCTAATATTCCAAAATCTGTTCATGAATAATCTCTTAAAGGATTCATATGAAATTTCACCCCCGGATACCATTTGTAACCAATCTAAAGTTTTCTGGTCCAAACATCTTTTGACAACTATCATTTTCAATGCTTCAGGTATCTTTTTAATTTGAAAATACTCTGATAATTCTGCAATGAACTGTACTGGACTGGAGTTTTCATTAAATTTTGGAAGTGGAAAATCACTTAAGATATTATTGTAATTTTGCAAATTCCCCACTCCCATATTTAAATTCTTTAGTGTTACTTGTGCACTCTGAGTTTCAGCATTAGCTATAGATGAAGCTGCCACATCACTCACATTATTTGTCATACCTGAGGAACTACCTCTATCATTATGTTGTACATCTGATACATTCACATCACATATATTTGCCCTTGAATTCAATTCTAATCTATTTACAGTACCTTGCAGATTTTCTATTGTCTGTTCCAATTTTTTATTATTCTCATTTTGAACAGTTTGGTGTTTGTTAATTTCAGAAGTTAGCTTTTGATTCAAATCTTTAGACAAATCTTTAACTTCATCAGACAATTTATTTCTCTGTGTTTCTGACTCCTTCTGAATTTCAGATATTTCCCCTCTGAAATTAACTTGCACCTGTATTAAATCTGCACTTGTAGCCTCCATCATCTCTTTTAACTCACTTGAAATGCTACTCATTCGGCTACCTAGCTCTGTACATTTTACATTAACATGCTCTATTTTATTATTAACCTCACTTTTTTGGTTAGATATTTCCCTGCTCATGTCTAACATTTTCTTTGAAACTTCACCTATTTCATTTGCTATCATTTCTTGATTTTCATTTTTCATTCTAATCATACTACTATCTAGCTCCATGAATTTCTTTTCAATTTCTTCCCTGTTTTGTTCTAAGCTTTTACCAATATCTTCCCTCAATTCTCTCTTATTCTGATCTAGTTTTTGTTCTAAACTCCTATCAATATCTTCTCTTAATTCCCTATTATTCTTTTGCATATCTTCCCTTAATTTCTCATTACTCTGAGTTAATTTTTCTAATTTCTCATTATTCTTTTGCATATCTTCCCTGTTTTGATCTATTTTCTTACTAAGATCTTCCCTCATTTCCCTATTATTCTTTTCCATATTCTTCAGCATTTCCATAATCATACTAGTATCAAGATTAACATTTCCTGCTATTCTATTCTGACTTTCTGCACTAACATTTCCACCCTCAAATCCTAAAAAGTTTGGGCTATTTTCTGTAGCCTGTATTGAATTACAGCTAACTGTTACATTATCTCCCTCCATAATTATTTCTTCTGTATTATTAGTAGCCATTGTTTTCTTTATCCTACCACTCCTTAAGTACATTTGAAGGTTACAATTTTGTTTTCTAAAAAAAAAATTACGATACTCTGACCTTTGTGATGCTGTCTGTTGCTGTTACTTTGATGTCCAGCTTCCTGCCCCTCTCTCCTAGGTTATATGTCGCTTCTGCATTATGTTATGATGAATCTACGTTGTCTCGATGTTTTTGTAGTTGAATTTACCCTGTTGCCTTGTAATCTCGGAATTACGATGTCCAATCATCCGTGTAGTCTGTCGTTCCTTTTGTTGTTTCTGGAATCTGCGTCTTGTAGTTCAGTTCACTTCTCCATTCGCCCCTTTGGTCATCTCACTTCTTCCTGGTTAATTCTGATCCTTTCCTGGTCATCGTGTTCCTTTCCTGGTTACTCTGCCCCACGTTCTGGGTGCAAATTTGTAGCGAATTGGTGCTTACGTAATATGTTTTTACGTAAATTATTAGAACTTGAAGATCTTATGTTGTGCTGCTTTTGTTTTGTTTGGTTACATAATTTTAACTGCCCCACGTATGGGAGCCAATTTGAAGTAACATTATTGTAGCCCCACGTTGTGGTAGACAATTTGCGACGGTATTACTTATAATGTTTGTTTACATCACATGTGTTGAACCCATCTTGTGACGTCATTCATTTGTTCGGTTTGTAGCTCCATCTAGTGTTAGCAATTTGTGGTACCTAGTATCAGTGTTTGAAAGAATTTTAAGTTTTGTTTATTGTCCTCCGGCTAGCTATTATCTTATCTTGGGTCGAACATGTGTCTTGATCAGGGTTGTGTAAACGGAAAGGAATCTTTTATCCAAAAAGAACACTGATGAAGAAATTTGTTTTATAATTTTTATTGTCGAACACGTTCACTATCACTTTTACATATTGATCTAGATACTCGCCAAACTGAAACTGTTATAATAACTTCTTACTGATCACTTTTAATCAACGTACTTCAACCTTTTGTATAATTAACTTTACCATATTTTAGATCTTTCATAATTCTGCTGCGCGTAACTTGTGAATCTATATCCGATTTATGACGAACTAATACTTTCGACGAACTGACTGACTGAAGACGACGTGTAGTGTATGAATGCTTTCGGCGAACTGAAGGACTGACTGACTTTACCTCCAACCTACCTTATTTATACTCCCTCGTCCAGATACGCCTAAAGATTATAAATGAACTGCTATTGGCTAATAAAACGCGCCAACATTAGCGTCTATCTTAATATCCAATTAAAATTATGAATACATATGCTTTAGGGAGAACACATTCCAGAAGTTTCTACCGAAAACGCGCCAACATTACGTAACTTCCTCGTTTCCAATAATGATAAACAGCTCACCCCCCCTCTCTGCATTATTGCGCTATTATTGACAGTTTCAGTAAAGCCTTATAAATTTACTTTCCAACAATATTTACAATCAATAAACATCTGAAATCAATGTCACATAAAAATGCATATTCATATTACAATCATTATTTACATTTAAGTAATTTGTGATACAAATTACTGCATCACTTTTTAATGAATAGAACTAAACATCTTAGTACAGTTTTGCTGTTTTTGAAGTAGGTTTTGAGAAAAAATGCAAATTGCTTAATTTTAACTTTATTTTAAATGAAGATTTTATAAAACTTAAATACTTTTTCAACTAATTCTTAGAGCAAATTGAAAGATGAATGTTTTCTGCATGTTTAAATACATTTTGAATTAAAACATTCGCATAGATACTATTATTATAAGTTTTTGAAATTTCTCAATTGAATCTACATCGTTAACCACAAGACTATACAACATGACAACAGTAAGATCAAAAGAAATACACCTCAGCTGTTTTTTTATAAAGAAACACATTCAACTGTTATTTATTGTGCTACAGCAGTAATTTAGTTGTGTCATTGGGTTCTTTAATTATTTTCGAGCTATGAGACCTTATTTATCTTCAGGGTACTGTTACAGGTGAGATTTTAATGTGTAAATTCTTTTAAATTTCCCAACTCAATTTCCTTTTATTTTATTAAATTTCATTAACATTTATGATCATCTTATATCTATAACACAATCTCACTGACTTACTAATATATATATATATATATATTATCTCCAGAATTGACAAGATATATGTGCAGGTCTTTCTGTATCGTATGAATGCTGGTAGAATACTGACTTCTTTTACCAGAAGAAGAAGGAGGTTATTTATTTCTCCTTGGCAATGCTGTTTGTTATATCTACTGTGTGCTTTGTATGAAGAATAACAAGTGTATATTCCTATTTACTTTTCCATGGCTATCTGAAATAATGATATTAATTTTCCGTATGTATAAACTTGGTAGGGTTAGCCATGACATGTTATAAATTACTGTTATATTAAAAAATAAGTTTTAATTCTGGATATATATGCATTAACAGGACATACATTCATAATTAAATAAATGCATATAAGATTCTAATGAACAATTCCAGTAGTAACCATCATATACATATATAGGTAAGTCAAAATGCATTTTCCTACCACAGCACTTAAGGCTTGTTTTTGAAACAGCAGATTATCAGTTACAAAATGGCTCACTTTGCTAATGTTGAGTACCTTGAAATACTATTCATAAATGGTGAAACACATCATAATGCAGTAGCTCCAGCAAGAATTTATCGAGAAAGATTTCCAAATACATGAGCATCATATCATAGGACATGAGTTTTCATCTGTCAGGAAGCATATCTCCTCATGTTGAAGGAGTTGGTCAAAGAAATGTTGCACAAGAAGAGGAAATCCATCACTTGGTGGAAGAAGATCCTGGAAGCAGCAGCCATGGTATAACTCGCACTATTGGCATATCCCATTGGACTGTTTTAAGAGCATTAAAAGAAGAATTGTTAAGCCCTTACCATACTCAGTGCATCCAGTATCTCTCTGAACCAGATTATGCACCAAGGGTAGCATTTTCCATATGATTTCTCTTCAACAAGGAGGGGACTTTCCTCTTAAAATTCTTGCAATGGATGAAGCAACATTTACCAAAAATGGAGTAAGTAATTACCATAATGCACACACTTGGGCTTACGACAATCCACACACAATTAGACAAGGCAGCTTTCGGCATAGATTTTCTGTAAATGTTTGGGCAGGAATCATAGTAAATGCATTAATCAGTCTGTGGATTCTTCCTTGGATTTGACAGGAGCCATCTATCTCCATTTTCTTAAGAAACGTTATCATTCTCTTAAGGATGTTCCCCTGGCCGTAAGAAATGATATGCAGCTGTTACATGATGGCACACCTCCACACATAAGTAGAGCCATGTATGGCCATCTACGCAACATCTACTTAGAACTCTGAATTGCTCGGAGTGGACCAATAAGATGGCCACCAAGATTGCCAGATCTAAATCCAGTCAATTTTTTTCTTTGGGGTGATATTTAAACTCGTGTGCATATTACAGAATTGCCTAATTTAATTTTATTTCATTTTATTTCATTTTTACTATCATCCTTTTAAATACATTTAAAGGACACATCCAATTACAAATATAAAAGAATTTAATAAGTGTAACTTATAATTTTACATTCAATTTTTGAAGATTTAGAAGCTTGTAACAGTGATGTGTCATAATTTAAAATAGAGAGTTGAGGGTTGTTACACTACATCACTATGATAATCTTACTTGAACGCGTTTCGGGAGACGGCTTGTCCCCATCGTCAGCATTCTCTCTCAACTGATATTTGCCGGTCATCGTCTGGGGGATGTGTGTGGTTTGTGGTGTTCTCTGGTGCTGGGCTGATGAACCTCCAAAGGCTGTTGGGTGGCGGCAGTTCAAAATTCATTAGGTGATTCCTGTGTTTGACAATATGTATTTTTTCCCAGATGTCCAATTCATTGCTGCTGTTGATCGGTTTTAAGAGTTTTATGTTTGGAGTGATATCATGGTTTGAAGACCAGAAATGATGTGCTACTGCTGATTTATCTTGCTGCTTTTGGTAAATGCATCTCATATGCTCTTTAAAATGAATGTAAATTTGTAATGAATGTAACCTGGTATATATAGGAAGAACAAAAAGAAATCTTGAAATAAGACTTAAAGAGCATATGAGATGCATTTACCAAAAGCAGCAAGATAAATCAGCAGTAGCACATCATTTCTGGTCTTCAAACCATGATATCACTCCAAACATAAAACTCTTAAAACCGATCAACAGCAGCAATGAATTGGACATCTGGGAAAAAATACATATTGTCAAACACAGGAATCACCTAATGAATTTTGAACTGCCGCCACCCAACAGCCTTTGGAGGTTCATCAGCCCAGCACCAGAGAACACCACAAACCACACACATCCCCCAGACGATGACCGGCAAATATCAGTTGAGAGAGAATGCTGACGATGGGGACAAGCCGTCTCCCGAAACGCGTTCAAGTAAGATTATCATAGTGATGTAGTGTAACAACCCTCAACTCTCTATTTTAAATTTTACATTACTTTTCATTAACATTTTTACCTTAAGTATCAATTATTCTTTTACATTGCATTTACATTAAGCTTACGTTAAGTATCAATATTCATTTTACATTGCTTTTCCATGTCTAAATTCATCTATACTATAAAAATCATTTTCTATTAAGTATTTCTTTATTGTTTTCATCATTACATTTGGCTGATTTATGTTCTTTATTTCCCTAGGTAATTTATTGAATAATTCTCTTCCTCTAACTTCTATGGCATGATTATTCAGAATTCCCCTTAATGTCGTTCTATAATAATCGTCATTATTTCTTAAATTATGGAATTTTTTTGCATGTTTATATTTATCATGGTTTTTATGCATTTATATATATGGCACATGGCAGTGTTAACAAGTTTTGATTCTTAAACACCCCCCTGCAAGTTTGTTAGTTTTCCATTTTGCTTATTATTCTAATTCCCCCCCCCCCCCAATTTAAAGATTTTATCCATTTCTCTTGCTGTGGTATTTCCCCACAACTTAATTCTGTATCTTACATACGAATTTATAAAAGTTGCATTGTTTTACTATCCATTATTTTAATTAACTGTCTCATTATATAAATGCCCTTATTTATCCTTTTACTAATTGATGCTACATGAGATTGCCAATTTAAATGTTTATCAATTATTAGTCCAAGAAAATTAGTACAATTTATTTCTGATATGTTTTCCCCATGTATATTTAATTTAGTACTACTCAGATTAAGTTTTGTTAATTCAAAGTTAATACATGCTGTCTTCTGTGTGTTTATTATCATATCTAAGTTAGCATAATATTGTTTTAGAATTTTTTAAATTGAATTCGCTCAAATTTCAACCTCTTTTGCTGTTTGACCTTTAATTATGACAGTCATGTCGTCTGCATATCTTGCGATGCCTCCATTTTTTTGTATCACCTCAAAAATTTCATTTATATATATAAGAAATAAAAATGGCCCCAATTTTGAGCCTTGCAGGACCCCTTGTTTTACTATTTTGAAATCTGACTTTATTTTTTTTATAACACCATTTGTATTTAGATGATTTATTTCGACACATTGTGTTCGATTTTCCAGATATGTTGATATCCAATCCAATGCCAAACCTCGAATACCACATGTTTTTAATTTATTTAGTAGTAGTTTTATATTCATACAATCAAAGGCCTTTGATAAATCTATGAAGATAGCCACCATTGATTCATGGTCATTTATTGCTTTCACAGTTATATTATTTACCTTTTGAATCACATCTATGGTTGACTTGTGTTTTTGAAATCCATATTGCCATTTTGATACAACATCTAGTTTTTTAAAATAACTTTGCAACTGTAGTATATTCCATTACTTTTGATATAGCAGAACATAGAGTAATTGCCTATAATTTTCTATGTCTGTTTTACTCCCCATATGTTTAAACACTGGCCTAACTGTTACCTTCTTTAGCATATCTGGAAAAAAGCCTTGCATTAATGATCTATTTATAATGTGTGTTAGGGTTTTGTTAATTTCCTGCTTTATGTTTTTAGTAACAAATTTGAGATTTCATCTAGGTCACTTGATTTCTTTGATTTTAACTTCATTTCATTTTTTACACTTTCTTCTGACACTTCGAAAACTGCCATACTATTTAATTGGCTTGTTAGTTTTTTTAGATTAATGTTTTTATCTATTTTTTTGTTTATTTAAATTTAATTCTGCTGCTATATATACATAATATTCATTGAAAATTTCACAAATTTTCTTTGTGCCTTTTATTTCTTTACGTTGATTTTTTATAACTGTTTTCCATATGTTTATTTTTACTTTGCTTATGGACTATATTTACCATATGCCATATTGTTTTTGTTTTATTTTCAGATTTCTGTATCATTTCCCTACTGTATTGCCTTTTTTGCATTTTCTACTACACTTTTGAAAATATTGTTATACTTTGTTATATAATTCCTAGATTTCTCATTTATGTTTGGGTGTATTATTGAATTTAAGAACTTCATTCTTTCCCATGAGATTTTTATACCTTTTGTCATCCATTCCATATTTACACTACCTTTACCATTTTTTTTTACTTTAACTTTTTTTACTGACATAATACTATCCATTCCTTTTTGCACCATTTTATTAAAAATTTGATACTTTTCATTTACTGTCTCGGCTTTGTATACTTCTTTCTAACTTTTTTGTTTAAGGAACATTTTAAACTTTTCTATATTTTTATCATTTATTTGTCTCTTATATTCAAATATATTTGGGGATTTATCTTTAGTTACCTACTGCTGTGAGTTCACATGCCATCTCCACTGTAAATTCTCTACAATCTATTTCTCTAAAATGTATTGTATTTTCTATATATATAGCTACACCACCACTAACATGTTCTTGCCTACAATAATAAGTTCCAAGTATATAATCCTAAAAATTTGTAACAACCATTTCCTCATGGAAACATTGCAAGAAAGAATATTTTGAGCAGCAGCAGAAATAAAAAAAACAACCCAGATGTACTTTGTGGAGTGTAACAGAACTGGAGAAAACGTTTTGAAGCATGTGTTGGGGGGTGCACATCTTGAACAATTTCTGTAAACATTAAAAAGAAGTTTTCATTGATTTTCTGTTTTTGTCTTGCTTTAATTATTCACACAGTTTTATAATTCCCAAAGAAAGGAAGCATAATCTTGTAACTTTAGTTTCTCAAGCTTTTATTTACCTTCGAAAGTAAATGTTCCTATTAATAATTTGCGTAATATTGTAAATGCTTGCTGAGTTCCATATTTGTATGATATTTAGGTTATGTTGCAATCATTTGTAGTTTTCTATTTATTTCTATACCAGAAGTGTCTTTTGTTCATTGCCATAGCAGCAGAAGCTGAAGAATTAAAAGCTAACCTGTTGAATGTAAAGTGAACCTGTTGAATTTTCTGTGTTGCAGTATTGTTGAAAATAAAATAGTAATTATCTCAAGAACAAAAAGCTTTATGGAAAAAATTTATTAAGGAAAAACACTCAAAACAACATGCTCTTTCATAGTTTAAAAGGATGATCATAAGTCACCTTCCACCCTTTATAGTGGCACATCATGGCATATGTGTATATTTTACAAGTCAGATAGGTCCTCTGGATCCTGTTCAGATGAACTGCCATGATCACTCCCTTCAGTTATGTCCTGTTCATCTTCGCATCGAAATCCACAAGTTCATCATCTGGTATCGACTCAAAAAGTGATACCAGCCATTGCCGTTCTCATTCATAATCAACCATCTAGAACGTGTATATATTAGCACAAGTACAAGTGTAAATATATCCAACTGTAATAACAAAATATTAAAATCTCAAAACTTACCTTTTCCTCTCTGATAATGCCATAGTGTGGAGGGTCTAAAACACTCTGCACAGTTTCATCTGCTCTGTAGAAGCTCCAGAAACAGACTGAAATCTAGATGACTGGCAGGCTACAGTCTTCGGTTAAAAGTAGAAGGGTAGGTGGAGCCAACTCAAATGACTACTGCCATCTATGAGAACAAATGAAAAACATTTGTGGTTGGGTGTTTTAAACCCCACCATACCACTGCTGGATTAATATTTCAAAACGTTGTGACTTATCATACAAGTAGCTCTTCCTTTCTGTGCTTTCCTGCCTGCTTTCAGCAACTGCATTTTGGTTAATAAATTGTTCTGCTATACACACTTTTTCTCTTACTTGTAGTTAATATATCTAAAATTTTCTTTGGCTCCAGTTCTAATTTCTTTTAATTTTTTCAGCACATACCTAGTTGCAAACTAGGGAATTTAATTTACAATGTTCTGATTTTTCTATGTTTGGAGAGTAGTATTTTGGTTCTTGAGTTTTATACATTTTAATATAAAATTGACTATATGAAGCTAAAGTAATAACAAAAAGGTTTAAATGTAATATCAACATCTGGATCTAACTGTTGTTAGTCAGAACCTTAACTGGAGAATACAGTCCATATGCAGAAGATAAAGCAAGAACAGAGTACCACTAACTTGAAACTTTCAGAAGAGCTTTAGCTCCAACTTAGTTCTACAAACTCTTCTGGAACTTATTAAGTACATGCGCTTAATGATAACATGGCTGTTGAAACACATCTCACAAAATTCAAAAAAAGTGATGTTTTAAAAGGTCCTACTGATTAAAATAATTACTATGTCACTATTATAACATCTCTGTGAGTAACAAAATATTATACCATCTAATTTGACAACTTCTCTAGACAGATGATTATCATAATTACCTTAAAGTGAATCAAGGAAAGAGGTTTCTATTTGAATAGTTTATATGGGTTAGCTGTGTATTGATAATGAAAGAAGAAAATCTTGTGAGCTGTTGCACATCAAGTGTTTTACTAGCTGAGCAATTGAAAGATACTCTATAAAACAGTATCTCCCTCTCTTTTTTAAACTCATTTAAATATACTCATGTTAATACAGAAAAGTAAAACGATGTTGCTAAAGGAGAACTTCAGAACTCTGAAGTTCTGTTTGTGAAAATGTTAAATGTTGCATAGCAGCTGATTTTAAGTTCTCATTATATTGGTTGCAGTTGGAATACAGAATGCCATTAGAGGTGATAAGAAGGCGAAGATTGCAGGCAACAGTTTGGAACCATGATCCATTGCAGGAGAATGAATTTCTTGGTTGTGTGTTGCTACCTCTGGAAAGTGTTGATTTAGGCTCAGAAACAGTTGAGTGGTATCCTTTGGGAAATCTTCAAAGATGAGGTAATCTCTCTAGCAACGAGAACAGCATAACATTTTAGTGTAGAAAGGAAGTTTTTAACATTATTTAATATACAAATGAGTCAGTTGAAACACTTAACTCTTCATCATCTTACTTGTATTTCAAACAAGTTTGTGTTCATCTTTAGCTTTGGACTGCTGGTGGATGTTGCTGGAGAATCTCTTCATGTTATCCATGTGCAGACATCTGATGGCCATGGTATGATGAATCTACCAAGTTGATCTGCAGACAGGATTTCAAAGTTCATTGTGTGATCTCTCTTTTTTTGAATGTGGAATTTTACCCAAATTGCCAGTTCAGTCTTAGATTTTAGTTGGTTGACAACCAGTTTAATTTTGTGGTTAGAGGAAAGTAGTAGTTAATAGCAGCACATTTCTTTTCTTCCAACCACAAAATTAAACTAAAATTGCAAGAAACAACTGAAAATTGACAGGACTTTAAAAGAATGGCAAAGCATTGAACAATTCAAACTTTTTTTTTTTAATATAAATGATGTGCTACTGCTGATTTATCCATCTGTTTTTGGTAAATGCATCTCATATGATCTTTAAGTCTTATTTCAAGATTTATTTTGGTTCTTCTGGTCTTCAAACCATGAAATCACTCCAAACGTAAAACTCTTAAAACTGATCAACAGCAGCAATGAATTGGACATCTGGGAAAAAACACACATCGTCAAACACAGGAATCACCTAATGAATTTCGAACTACCACCACCCAGCAGCCTTTGGAGGTTCATCAGCCCCGCACCAGAGAACACACTAGCCACACATTCCCCAGACATTAACCAGCAAAATCAGTTGAAAACATGCTGACGATGGGAGCAAACCATTCTCCCAAAACGAGTTCAAGTAAGAACATTTTAATGATGTAGTGTAACAACCTTCAACTCTCTCTATTTTAAATTATGACACATCACTGTTACTAGCTTCTTAATCTTTAAAATTAATTAATTCAAACCATTAATAGCAAATGTCTCGGAAATGGCTGATGCCACAAAAAAAGTTGTTTGAAATAAGTTGTGTGTTTTAAAACGATCTACATTTTTTATGTAGAACGTTTTCATCTATCGTTTAACATATACCAGTTAACAAGATTATACAAAATTCCTACCAAATGAAGAGAATTTCACAGGCTGTTCCCAGAAAATTCAAGATAAACATTTTATTTTCATATAAATATCTTAAACATATGCTATTTTAATCAAAATCATTTGAGCTATTTTTGAGAAAATCAAAAATTTCAAAAGATCTTCCTTTTAAAGAGTAGTGGTATGAGGGAATTTTCTTGAAAATCTTTGTGTCACATCTTTGGAAGATACTTTTGGTTTTTGAGTTAGTTATGCTGTTCACACACACATACATACATGGACCTTTTTCTAAAAATGCCCTTTTAAGATTCAGGAGGCCTACTTCTAGTGAAATCTCAGTATCAGATTTTTGGTTGGAATGCAGTATGTTCCATACTACTATGTACATGGTAGAGAAAGTAAAAATATTCATGAACTTTGAAATCCCAACTGCAGAGGAACTCATTAGATTCATCACACCGTGTCCTTCAGTCTCCACATCAACTATACAAAGAGATTTTCAGGCACCATCCACTGGTCGTGCAGAGCTGAAGATGAACACAAAGATATTCAAAGCATGTCCAGTTAAAACCAAGTAAGTGAAGTGTTAAGTGTCACAACCACCTACTCATTTGCATGTTAAACTAACATAGCATTTGTTTATATGTTACTTTATTCATTTTGTGTAATTTCTGTGTATATCTTTATCATCGAAGACTGAACAGTATTTGTATGATAATGACTTTATATTAGCTTTACACAAGATGTAAACCTTCTGAATGAAACAGTGAAAAATGAAATAAAAAATATAAAAAGGCCCACAATAAGAAGTAAAACTGCCATGGGGAAAGGGAGACTAGAAAAGGTTAAAGATTAATAAGCAATTAAAAGTTAATATTTGGAGCCAGTCTTAAATATATATGGTCTCTTACTGAATTTGTGTTTATGGGAACTTTTCCAAGTTATGGAAAGTGGTTAGTGAAAACCCTGGTTAACTGGCTATGATACAAAGCTAATGTTAAAAACAAATCAAAAAAAAAAAAATGCTTGTTCGCTTTGTAACTTGCAATGATTTGATGTGTTTATGTTGATATTCCCTTTGTAACGCTTCAGATGTTACAGTTGCATTAAAATTGGAATATATTACTGTCAAGAGGCTAAATCTAGTCGATGAAATTATAGTAGATTTTACCTAGATATGGAAAATACATTGAAAACAACTCATTAACTCTCTATAAAGGTTGAGATTAATAGAAAAGCTGTGGAAATTGGCAGCTTTAATTCAATGGAAAGGAAAGAAACAGACTAAAGTGAAGAAGATAATAAACAGAAAAAAATAGTGAATTTTAAATCATTCTAGCTTCTCTTCTTTACCAACAACTCACTGAAACTTGTGTCAGAGATTTTTGGCTCCATCATCAGACACTCACTGCCATGCTTTCTCCTGTGGCTGATAGATGGCATTTCCTGTCTACAGTACACAGCCCAGGGAAGCTAAAATAGTTAAAAGAATTCATTTTGAATAAAATGTTAAGAAACCTTCGTTGTGTTTCTCCAAAAGAAAAAGAAATGAGTTGGTGAGGAAAATAAGAATGGAAAATAGAATAAATAGATAAAAAGAAAATAATTGGTCAGTAACTCCATGGGAGTATAGTATTGAAGAATACAACTTCAAAAAACTAGACATGAAAAGCAAATAGGATATAAATAGAATAGACAATTTAATTTTTTAGCTTGTTAAAAGAAATTATATCCAAAGGAACCTAATCTAAATAAATATAATATATAATTTTAGAAAGTGTGAAGATGGAAAGTTGCTGAGTAAAAAGCAGCAAAGATCTATTACTTAAACATCACTTATGTGAGAATTATGTTTGAACATGTACTGGAAGTGAGTTGCTTCTATCATCAGGTATGATACAATAACAAGATTTCTAACATGGATATGGATGTGGCCTTAGGCTGAATATATTTGTAGATGACATCATTCAGAATATTGTAACTTATTAACTTATTCTTGCTTTTCTATTAATAAAATTTACCAATTAGCTATAAATGTTAGTATATTCTGAATGATAAGGATTCCATCTCCAAATATATCCAACTTAAACCCACATCCACTTCAGAAATCTTGTCAGTGGATCACAGCTGATGTTACAGGCAACATGCCTCTAATATGTGTTTGAAGGTAATTTATCATATCAGTGAACTTTGGGCATAAAATGATCCATTATCTGATTTAACTATGTCTTCCCAAGAAGCTTTATTCAAAGATATATACACACAATAACGTTTTGTCAGGCTGCATAAAACATTTAGAAGAATAAACATTACATATCCTAAGTATGCCTTTTTTCCAATAGAGATTATTCCCTTTGGTGGCTAATTATTGACTCACAGGTTGCAGCTACTGTTACATTAAGTAACAATGGAAAATCACTAGGTGAGCAAACCACAGCCCACGAATTCTTAATAGTGTCACACCTTTGCAAGTTGAAGGAAAACCATGCCATTGCTCCCTTTGATGCATGCTTGCTTAGAAAAAGACTATGTAAAAGTAAGATGAAAATTGCATTGCAGTATGTCTCTCATGTATAATCGGCGCAACAGTTCTAGACACGTGAAAATCTTAATGAGAGCTATGATGCGAGTTGCTTACCAGATCAGGTGGTGACCGGTCGGCTGCAGGAGTGCGTGGGACAGTCATCGTCAAATATCCACAACGGTTATGCACTGCATTGCGCTGATAAACTTAGTTATATACAGTATATTAAAATTCACACTGTAAAAAGCGCTTAATATAAAAAACGCTGTCAATCATTGCCTCCAATTCTTCCACATCTAACAACCCTTCCTCTTCTGCGGAATCACTCACATTATTGCCGTCATCACTGCTGTCACTACTTTCTGCACCATTATCCTGGATGAGAATTATTTCTATTTGATTTTCTGCAATTCCGTATTTTTCGGAATAGCGATTCTTAATTTATTCAGCATGTCGCCATACATTTTCCCATTCTGGCCTTCCAATTTCAGCAAATTGCTGGCGTTATAACTGCTCCACATATTTTAATTTAAAAGTGATATTTCTGCATGCCACCCATTTTCTGATATCAGCCCAGATTAATTCGATTGGGTTTAGATCTGGGCGATACGATGACAGTCTAAGTACATTATGGCGATGTTGTATTACTATCTGGTCACGTATGTATGACTTCTGAAGCTGTTTGTTGGCTGTAATTAAGTTATATAGCTTTGTTTTACTCATGCTTTCATCTAAAGCTTTATTATGTCTAAGTAATCAAGCGCTCATTTCTTCTTTCAAGGAAGTTGAGGTAGGTGGTTTGTGAATTTGAGTGTTGACGCATTGTGAAGCATTGTCGATGACCAGAACAGACCCAGCAGGCATATTAGGTATCAACATGGCGTTGATTCACTTCAGTAATTTTCTGTATTCATTTCTTGATGAAAATCTCCTGTTGTTTGTTGCGACTTGTAAAAGAAGGGCATTTGGAACGAAGCCGATCTTTCCAACAGCACGAACGATAATAAGTATTTGCCCTTTGGCAACAGGTGCCTGCAAACCTAATTCGCTATCGTCACTCCAACTTTTAGATGCTGTATGGCTGCTGTGTATGTATGACTCATCTTCATACATTATAGTATTTTTCTGAAATTTGTAGCACCACCTTGAAAATTGATGCTGATATAAGTACATATAAAATTATAGTCATTTGGAAAGGTAGAATCAGACTGAAAAATTCAATGCCATAGCCGGGATTTGAACCACAGATCTTAGGCTTTCCGTGCCGTTGCTCTAACCGACTAAGCTATCATGGCAACATTTACTTTTTATTTTTTTTATTTTATTATTATTTTTTTATTTTATTTATTTATTTTGCTTTTCTGTTAGAACTCTTCTATTTGATTTCGGTTTCTTCCATTTGAACCCTAAATCTTTAATAATTTTTCTGAGATTTGTAGCACCACCTTGAAAGTTTCTGCTGTCTTTCAGCTGGATGAGCAATCTGCTTATTGTTAGCACAGTTTTTTCTTCCACATAGGAATTGTGAACCGTGCGCCGAATGACGCATTCGAAATCGTCTATTTCTGTAATACGTTTAGGGACCTTATGTTTCTTCCCAGGTGTGTCAAATGCTACTCTTTCATCCATATTTTTTTTTCTTCTCTTATCTTTGAGAACTCTGGAAACGGAACTCAGTGAAACACCAGTTGCTTTGACTACTCTTTCTTTCACTCTCACTTTTGTGGAACTCGGATATAATTTCTTCCTTCATCTCTGCTTCTTGCTTCATGAAGTCGAGGACATTTGCAATTATTTCCCTACTTTGACTATGTAACACTTTACCACTTAACTTTGAAAACATAGGAGCCATGGTTATAAATATAACAAATATAAAATAAGTACTATTTAGATACTGCAGCTCTCTTTAAAATTACAACCAGATGCAGACACTTTCTATGCAGACTGTATGTGTTACGCACTGTGAGTAAGCAAAGGTATTATATCGCTTTCATTGATTAAGCTAAACATAAACCATTCCTAGGCTCGGCAGCTGGGATGGCAATCAAGGTCATGATTCCAGAAGTTTTGCGCGAGTAATAACTGAAATGTATATTATGTACAACAAAATTCATGAATGATTACACCCATGAACAGTACTCGTACAAAGTAAATATTGGTTTCACATTTAGTCCCTTCCAGTAGTTGTTTCTAACAATATTTTATCTATGACTTTATTGAAGGAAGAGGGTGATATATTTCAGAGCAGATACATAATAACTCTCATACAACAGCAGTTAAGAGAAGATCACTTGCAAAGATACCTACCTATAGTCTGAAGTATTGTAATGCAAGAAGTTGATATTCTTTAGTACTTATCACAACTCTTCAGGGTAATGAATAGAATAAATTAGTGGGGCAAAATGCCAGAGACTGAATTGCTTATACTGCAAGCTTTATCTTTACGGTTCCAAGTTGAGATAGTAGTGCATTCAAATGTAACAGTTAAACACTTAGTGCCTGGACTTGAATAGCAACATCTTAGGCTTATTTAGGAAACATACCATTATAATGTAGAATGTTAGCTTGTATATTATATTTTGTAAAATATGAATTTACAAGTGGAACACATTTAGAAATAACCTCAAGAGAATTTTGACAAAGATATCAAAGGCATCACACTCATATCTGCATTACTAAGTATGGAGTTAGGTGCTTATTGGCAGCCCGAGTTTTCTTTCTCTTTTCCTTCCTTATTTAGTTTTAATTTTTGGTGCATTTCTTGTATGAATTCTTATAACTTAGTTATGTGATGGGATATCACTCACAATTTGAAAGTGATGAGAACTATTACAATTTTGAAGAGTTGTAAACATATATATTATATGAGGTGTGGCAAAAAACAAACTGGACTGATGCTGTAACTCTTTATTGAAAAAACTTACACAACTGAAATATTATCCCCATCAATGTAGTCTCCTCCCCAATCCCTGCACTGCTCCATGTAAATTTTCCACTGTTGGTAGCAGTGCTTCAAGTATTTTTCTGTTATGCTGTTGAGGAGCCTAAAGTTTTTTCCTTCACTGCATCCACAGACTCGAACCTGGTTCCTTTGAGTGCAGACTTCACTTTTAGGAAGAGAAAAAAGTTGCATGGTGCTAGGTCAGGTGAATACGGTGAATGTTCCATCACTGGAATGTTGTTTTTCGCCAAAAACCTCTTCACAGATCGCATTATAGGCCAGCGCATTATCCTGTTGAAGAATCTAAGAGTAATTCTTCCACAGATCTGGTCTCCTTCGTTGCACACGTTCATGGATAAACTTGATTGACAGTCTGACCTTCAGGCATCCAATTCTTAAACAATTCTACTGACCTTCTCCACATTCTCTTCAGTTGTTGAAATGGAAAGATGGCCTGATTTCAGATGTCTTCCCTACCGCCCTTGAACCTCTTAACCTATTCGAAAACTTGCGTACGAGATAGATACTGATCACCATAAACTTGTTTCAACAATTCGTAAGTTTCTGTGGCAGGTTTTCCAAGTTTTGTGAGGAATTTGATGTTAACACGTTCTACTTCAGAACGTAGCATAATTCCAACGGAGCTCAGAAACACGACCCATTTCTAAGAAGGCTCACAGCCAGACTAACCACCACAGCGGCTTGAAATTTTATACAGATGTCGGGGAGAGTCCCAAGGCCAATCCCCCACTCTTTTCTTTGTCACTGATAAGCCGGAAATGCGCACAACAATAACTCCGGTTTCTTTATTGCCCACACCTCGTACACATATGTTCGTTTTTAAGAACAACTATTAACTTTTAAATTATGAATTACAGAAAACAGTAGCAAATAGATAAAAGCTTAAGTCCAAGGAACTTTTGATGAAGATGAAAAGTACCCAAGAAAATGCAAGTTTAAAAAAACCTAAGAAACTTCCTAATGAACAATTTTAACATAATGATTGAATGGTGGTGAGTCTGTAGTTAATTACCATAGTGCTTAACTAGGGTTTTGGCAGTTGCTGTAGTTATGAAGAGAATCATGAACTCAAATCCAACATTTTAAAATCTGAATGCATGAGTTGGCCTATTTTTATTCCACTTTTTACTGTTTTTTATGTGCTGATTCATTAAAGTATGCTAATTTGCTCATTTAGTTTACAGCTGTTGTATTGGATTCAGACCATTTAAGTATTTCATTGCACTATCATATTGGTTATGATTGTTTTGTAGTACATAGTTTTCATTTTTCACTGTTTTTGAAGTTCAGAACAGCACACGCATATAAAAATACAAAGGGTTACTGAACTGGTTTTATTATCATGGTTGTGTGACACTGGAAATTAGGTTGAATGCTCATTTTAACAAGAGACTTTTATATAAATATTTGTAAATAAGATAATGTCTAAAAAAATTGTAAGAAAGTTAATAATATTCAATGAAATGAGGGCATACTTTTAATATGATTTATCTGTGCTTATATAAATGTAATTTATTTAATATTTTTACTATGTATAACTTTATCTTTGTGCCTCATTGTTTATCTCTCAATGTTGTCAAAGCAGAAGCACTTAAGGTTCATTAGCTTAGCTAATGAACTAAGTAACGCGTGATTGTCGTAAAATATGCTTTGCTAATAAAACCATGTTCATTGGTTTTAGCTGCATTTAAATGTGCTCTGCAAAACTGACTACATGTTAAAAAGGTGTGATGCTTCTTGAAATATTGTAGAATGTATTCCTACACAGTTTGCCTTCCATGCCATGCCCTCTTGTTAAATTTACACTAGTAATTTTCTGTCTCTGATTTTGTACAAGAAACACATTTATTTTGTGCAAAAAATATATTTACAGTTTATAAAGTTGTTATATTTTTATGTATGTTATATAAAAGTTTTGACCCCTATGTGCATGTTCGTGGAGGTTTTCCCTCTGTTAAAATTTTGTTTTGTAACTTTTTATATATTGATCATAATCCCCACTCACAATCTTCAGCATGTTTTGGAGATCGTTTGATCCAATAAGACCAATTTTTTACAGATATCCATAATCTTTTATCCATTTACCATTCTACAAGCCTTTCACAATTATAATTCATCATTCCAATGTTCTAATTTCATCTGCATTATTGTTTTTACAGGTTAGAAATGTAATTTCACCCTCCCCCTTCTTTAAGCCATGTTAGAAATAAATTTTGTCTCTGGAAGTCAAATTACAAGGATTACTAATTCAATTTGAAACTTTGGCTTCAATGGTAATAGATTGGTAAATAAGAGCAGAAAACAGCTCACAACTTAAATCATTCCAGCTGAAACATATAAATGTTTCTTTTATGCTTTGCTTAATATTTTAAATATGTTGATTCATGGACAGCATTTCGGACTTAAACATTTTTTCAATCAAGATATCACAAATAATTACTGGAGTATCATCCTATTACTTAAGCTACAAAATAAAGTGATAACTTGCCTAATAAATGCCATCATGAAAGTGCTATTTAGAGAAGAAAGATTTTCAGAAGAAACAGAAGCACATTGACCTAATTTTTTTAATTTTGTTTTGGCACTTTTATAAGACAATTGATATGCTTATGCTGGACAAATTAACAAAACTAGAAACAAAATTATACTTGAATTAACATAAGTTCCCAATTCTGACAGCTAGCTCAGCGTGCTTTCCACACGTGTGTGGATCTGTTGTTATGACAACCAGGGTTGACCTTGAAGTAGCCAGTCACCATTTAAGCCCCCTCCATACCCTTCACCAGAGTTCAGAGGTAGTGTTGCCACATGGCAAACGTTGTTTTGTTTGATCTATCAATTACTTGCATGATTTGTGTATCATCATATTTTAAAGTTTAAGCATTCAACTATCTTAAATCAGTGAACTGTGCAATTGCATACTAACGTTATTTGTCAAGTCCTAAACGTGTAGCTGTAGTATACTGAAAGACCAGTATTGTGGTGATTATAAGATTTTAAAATATATAACCTGTGCTGAAATTCCTGTGTGATTGACAATGTCTGGTCATGGGCAAAAGCATAGGGGAAGACCACGAACTCGTTCTCCAAAGAAAAAATACACTAAGCTTGGACAAGGTACAGCAACTCATGGCCAAGCTCATGAGATAGTATGTACTTTAAGGGCATATTTCGAACTGGAAAGAGAAAACAGTGGACCAGTGATTGATCTAAATAAAGTCATAGATAGGTCAGCTGCTACACTTAAAATAAGTAAACGGACTGTTGTCAATATAGGGAAAGAACAAGAAAGAAAAGAGGAAGAAGCTGAAAAATCACAGTCTGGAGCTTCAAAAGTAATATTAGAAACCCCAGAAAGAACCTGACTTCGTCAAAAATTGTTGCAGATCTAGCTGCCTTCCAAGTAGATGCTATTCATTGCCATATATACAGTTGTTATGAAAGAAAAGAGTTCCCTATGTTGTACAAACTACATACTAATCTTAAAGAGGCAGATCTTTTCCATGGAAGTAAATCCTTTGTCTGTATGAATTTCTTTAATTTTGAAAAATATTCCAACAAAGTGTGCTGATGGAAAGAACGGATATCGCAGCTTGGAGATGTCGGTACTTGCGAGAAGTAAGGAAGTTAGGCTTCAGCTCCATCATTTGGCTGGACGAGACCTGGGTAAATGCAGGCCATACTTTAACCAAAGAGTGGACCATGGCTCCAAACAAAGCACAATGAATTACCGTTAGGTAAGGGAGGTAGGGTTATTGTTGTTCATGCTGGTTCTTCGCAAGGTTTTGTCCTAAACTGTTTCCTCATGTTTAAGTCAAGGGCAACTGGAGATTATCATGAGGAAATGAATGCAAAATCTTTTATAAATTGGTTTGTTAACGACCAAATGCCGAATATTTCTCCAAATTTTACCATCGTAACGGATAATGCCAAATACCATTTTGTAGCACTAAGCAAGGCCCCAACATGCGATGGAAGAAGGCAGACATATTATTGTAGGTACACAACAATGTTGCAGCAAAGCATGGAATCGAGATTGGTCCAGAATTAAAAAAGTGGAACTAATGGATATCATGAATACTTACAAACCAAGGATTCCACTTTGTGAGATAGATGAACTGACAAAAAAGCATGGGCATAAAATTATTCACTTTCCCCCCTACCATGCTCATTTGAACCCTATTGCAAAAACATGGGCACAAATGAAAGGCTATGTGGCAAGAAATAACAAGAAATTTACAGTATCAAAGTAGAGCGACTCACCAGGGAAGGAGTGGAGGAGAATGTCACTGCTGAGAATTGGGCAAAAGTGGTGCAAAATATTCAAGGAGTCACCGAAGAAGCTTGGAGAAAAGAAGGAATTCTAGAAGACTGCACCCAGCAAATAATAATCTCTCCCGGCAGCAATTCCACCTCGGAGGAAGGAGAGATCAGTGATTCGTCACTAGGAGTAAGTCCCTTGGCACCATAATGTGAGTACCATAAATCACATTATATGTATATGTCTGTATGATTATGCCTTTATTTGTAATATATTCAAGCCAGAAATTTAGGTCAACTTGCATTTACTTTGTAGGGCAGGAATCCACTAACATAGTCATATTCTGTATGTATTATAGCTGAATTTGTTTACTACAGTACGCACATACATGTAAACATAATGGAATAACAGTAGTTCTCAATCATTATCATTTTCAGAGAATACTAAAAATAATAAGTGTCCATTTAAATTTGAGTAAATTAAACACAATTACTTGACACTTTTAAATACAAAGTTTGTCTTATCTAATTGAGAGTTAAAATAAACATAGCGGTAAAAATAAGAACTTCAGAGTAAATATGGAACTAACTTGAATAACCTGCTATCTGAAATTTTCTTAATAGTATTAAAAACGTTTGTCATGTGGCACATTTTGAAATTGTAGAAATGTAATGAAAGTGAAAGCAGAAAAATCAACTTTAAAGACTTTGGTCTATATAGGTATTATAATGTTACGTATGGGCATTTAAAGCATCATGCAATGGCATTTAAAAGATACCAAATGGAAGACAAGCACTAGAACATAATAATATAGGGTGAAAAAGTATTAAAACTATTAAAATAGAATATGCGCTTATTCTCACATAGCTCGAAAACGAACATAGTGCAATAGTTGACAGACCTGTTGTACACTGTATCCTTAGAAGTGTATAGAGATTTTTGCTGTGTAGTATATTATTTCAAAATTACGCCATTTGTCAAAGCACAGTTTCAATCTCTCTATGCGTTGTTAGGCACAACAGAGAACTTTTTATCTTTGTTTAGCTCTCCTCTTCTCTTCCACTTGACATGAACGACTGGCAGATGAAGGGGTCGACAACACTGTATGATTTACGTGTGGCGTAGCTGAAACGCACATGGTAGGAGAGTAACTGCCAGAATTGAGAAGTTACGTTAATTCACGTATAACTAACCTCTGAATTTATGTCATATCAAGCTTGGTGGTGTATTTGGTTGGATACTGACTTTCTTCACCCAAGATTGCAGCTAGAAGCGGGAACAGCACTAAGTAAAACTAATGATGTACCAATAAACAGTGGTGCTGCATAACTAACCATGCTTTTCTTTTAGCACTGTTGTAAACCATCTCTATGGTATCTTCTGTATTCAAGTGAGTATGAAACTAATGTTTATTTATGCTAATATTCATATTCATGATTTACAATGCCATCCTTATACTATCTTATTTCCTAGTTCCAATGTGCTTGGAGTTTGTCTATTCACTGTGCAGCTCCTTTTATTCTTTACTTTTCTCAAATATTGCTCTATATTTATACTATCTTTATGGAACATTTCAATTATAGCTATATTTCTATCTTAAACCATATTGTATTGATAAATTCCTTTCTCCAAATTTCTGTTCTTTTGCACATAAATATGTGTTCAACATCATCTTTTCTACCACATGAGGGACATTGATTTTGTAGAATACTCTTTCTTAAACCTGTTAACCTCTATATTCTGCTTTTATTCATGAATACTATCTCACTCTTCTTTATTTGCTATGTCTATATATTTTTCCCTTCACGTACTTTTCATTGGTGTATAAAAAAACCAAAGATCTCCTTTTGTTTAATTCACTAAATATTTTTTGTATTTCTATAGCCTCAAGTCTCTTTCTTGCCATTTTCAAGAAATTATTTACATCCTTCTCCATAATCCTACTAATCCATTACTTTTTAAATTATTTCAATGCTTATCCATCCATATTATTTTTATAGATGTTTAACATTGTTGTGTGGCAGCTGTGGCAACTAATGTTGTTATGGTTAGTGCAGCATTTCTTAGTAGGTCACAACAAGAGACAAGTTCTTCAGGAGCTACCAGGTTCCCCATATGGCTTGCTCTCTTCTCCAGTAATGAAGGCATTCAACCAACCAGCAGCATATAAGCTGAACGCAAGTATTACCCCTTCCTTTGGGAGTGGTCAATCAAAATTTAAACAACTCCAACTTTTGGATACAGACAGACACCAGCAGAGCAGGGTAAGGATGCCGCTCCTGAAAAAGCAGCGCTTGAGGAGCCTATAAAATCAGTGTTACCTCCTTTCCACCTCACACCCAAAAACCTAAAAATAGGTCCCTGCTTTTCTGTGGTTAAGCTCTACCAAGATCAGATGCACAACAATCACACCTAGGCTCACAACAAGCATACCAGACAGCAAGCAAGATGAGGAGCAAAAATAAAATTAGTTTTTATATGAAGGTGATCCCAGAGTTCAGCATTTCCAATGCTCAAGAGGGAAAAGAGTTAACAACCTCTGTAATTTCTTGTTGGACATTACTAAGCATTTCTGCTTCACTGCCTCAGTAGAAACAGGGTTTCTCTTCCTTGTTTCTGGCAATTGAGATTTTGAGAACAAAACCAAATGGTCTTTAACATGCACTAAAATTAACACTGTCTTTCTCCATGATTAATGCAAAGCTGATTAGGATTTAACGGGACTAAAACAAAGAAGAAGAAAAGATGGTAACAACTGTGATAGGCGACAACAGTTGGCAGCAATGAAGACCTCAGCGGCAAGACAATCTCAACGTTTGTTAACGAGTTCTGTTTAGGCAACAAAGTTTATATTGATGCAAAATGTGTACCTTTTCCTTGTTTATCACCTTTCACTCAGTTTGCCAAATACCTCTCAGGCTCTCACTAGTATAGTTTTATTGGTGTAACTGCATATGTGTAACCCAAAGTAAGTGGAGTAGGAAAGGTAGTCCATTCCGGCACATTTTGCTCCCATTGGCTGCCATCAAATATGTAATGTGGAAGGTTGGCCACACGTGCTCTTCGGCTGGCCGTTGAAAGCAAATACATTAAGTCATGCATTTCAAAGCAGGAATTTGTAGATACATAGTGTAAATGGGTGCTTAACTATAACATGAACAATAGCATGTGTTGAAAAAGCCATTTGCCGTGAAAATGCTTGGTTTACTTTTGTTAACTTCTATGCAGATTACAAACACTTAATATTTTAGGTACTATTATCATAAAATTAAATAGCCTGTTTTGTAACACAAATTTGTCTTGCATTTAGAAGTGATCATTCATGCAGTCATATAAGAACTGAATATTACTACCCACTTGCAATTTTTCCTGAAACATTGTTTCTCCATAGTTGGAATTTTTATTTCTTTGTTGAGGTGGCATATTCTAATGAAGGTGCACGTCCTGACATACAAGGAAATAACTGTTTCATCTAGTTTACAAAATGTTGACTGAATTACGTTTGTGAGGGTTTTCATCACTTTTTGTCACTGCAATAAGCCAAATTAATGGAAACCGGCAAATATTACTTCCATTTCCTTCACTTTTTGACACCATTGTTCTGTTGGCCCTATAGAAATAACTGTGATCCAGTCTTGGGGCACATTTTCAGGTATATCACAGTTGCCATCTTTGTTGCCCAAAGTACTGTCAACAGCATGGTAGTTGAATGCAATATGATATACGAGTATAACATGCATCCATATTAAAGTCTTCATTCTGAATATTTTCACTATCATCTGCGACTTCTAGGAGTATAGCTTCCTCGCATTCAGTGGATACTGGTAGGTCTTCACAACATCAAGGCATAAATCAGCGGAAATGAAATTAAGGAATTCACAATTTTGGCTTTGGAAACCACTTCTACTGATGCTTTGCTTGAAATCAGGATTTTGTTGGTGCTTGTAAGTAACGAGACGAATTCTGTTCTATACTTCAAATGGTGATCAGTTACTACAGAAAATGCCCAAACCTTGAATACAGGAGAAAAAGTTTTCTAAACTGTCTTAATCTTGATCTTAGTATATAGATCTTATTTAACTTTTTCATTTCCCCATAGAGTCCTAACAGCGACTTAATAGATATAATGAAGCCCACCTAAAAGTGAGCTAATTCTTTATTTATCTACTCTCATTTCTCCAGTGACATCCATAAATTGTAGCACAGTGGTTTGAATCTCTTCTGGCCTCTTTTGGAATTCTGGAGTTGAGCACATCAAAAGCATTATTAACTAATTGAAAAAAAGGTTGCTCTCTTTTTCCTTATTAAGGAATTGCCTGTGCCTGAGGAACCATTCTCACATTTTGCCTTATCTACCTGTTAAGTTTATGTGCACTGCAGTAAAGTGGTAGCTAATGGACAGATCCCCTGTTTGCAGTTGTAATAGACCTTGTATGTCATTCTTTTTTATTACAGAACCATGTGTCACCTACAGACTATCATAAGAGAAATGGTTTCAAAGTAACTTTAACAAATGAGGAACATCAAAAGAGACCCACTCCTTTCTCTCATTATTTTTGGGGTTTGTGAAAACGGTTGTTTGCATGTTAACACTCTTGCTTCCAGACCTTAGCATTTTTTCACCCATATTGCATGCAACTGCCATACTCATTCAGAAATCACAAGATTCAGAAGATCTGTGGTCATAGTTACATCAAAGTCGCAATAGATAGGCTGTTTTCAGGTGTGAACAGTCCTCGGAGCATGGCTACCTGGACGTTGCTATGAGGTCCTAAGTATGATTATTTGAAGAATCATACCAAATTCGGCCATCTGTATTCATCTTTTCAAACAGCAACACCCCATATTTTTCATAATCTTGAAAATTTAATGCTTTTAGCATAGCTAGCAGCTCATACAAAATTCCAGGTTTACATGTGTAATTGTGGGTCCATTTGTGCAACGTTGCATGGCCTGTAAACGGTATGTTATGACCTCTTAAATAATTGTAACTCTTTTTTGAAATTGACCTCAATGTTAAAGCGTGAACTATATCCTCTGAAGACCACTTAACATGTTTACTGTTGCATAACAAACATTGAATTTGGCTTGGGTGAAGCAACTTGAAAGTACGCAGTTCACTCTGTTAGCAACAAGCTCTTCCTTTGATTTCTCTGTAGAATGGCTGCCTTATCTTCACAACATATCTCCCCTTCACTTTTTGGAGATTCCTGCACTTTTGTTTCAAAGTTTTATTTTCTCTTCTCAGATTTTCAACTTGTTTCTTTAACTGAAGAACTTCATCTTTGCTGGCATTACATAACTCTGTATTGGTTGATTGGTCAAGCTTTCTTTTTTGGGGGGGACAGTGCTTCTAAGGTTGGCATGCCCTTTTCCTTACTTCCCTGCATTCATATCACTGTTTCCCTCCAGTGGGAACCTATAAGAAAATTACATTCTCAGCACATTTAACAAAGTACATGAATCGCAAATATTCATCAGACAAGGAAAGCAAAACTATGAGAAAGATGCTTTTAACACCTCTCAATTAAAACATGTGCTCATTAAAAAGTAACACTTTGAGATTATGCACCTTTTGGCGGCATTGCTGCTGCATGAGTTTGAACCCAGGAGAGAATCAGCATGCCAATTAGGAATTAATAAACAATAGAACTGCATCAGCACGTAACATTTTCGTCAGTGGTAACCCAAGCAACTCATTTTCTAAGTCGAGTTCATAGCCCTCTGTGCGAAAATGTACTGAGCATACTTGAGCATTATAGGGATTGAAATTATCACTCCATTTACACCAAGAAATGCACACCCATCTTTGTTGTCCTCTGTGATGAAGTGGTCACCATGCTAGCCTCTACTTCCCAAGGTCACAGGTTCAAACCTGGCGGAGGGCGATGGATTTTTTCGGGCATAAAAATCCTTAGCATAGCTTCCTTAGGAAGGGAAGTAAAGCCGTGGTCCTGTGTCATAGATTTATGGCATGTAAAAGAACTTCAAGCCTGATAAAGAGGCCTCTGAGCAAAATTACTGGTTTTTCATGCCGAATATAGAATGGGACACTAAGGACCACAGCAGTTAAAGAGCATCCATAAATAAAACTCAATTTAAATACCCATATTAGTTTATTTTCTCTAGGAAACCTGTGCTACATAACTCCAGATGTTTTTTCCCCTATATTAGAGCATTGTGTTACAGCACAGTTAACTTTGTTTCTAGAAAAGTTGCTCATTTTGAGCACACAAATACATACACACACCACACTTTACAAGATACCACTAGATTTTCGCTTCCAGCTTGCAACTAAAACTAATTGGCACACAATCAGTAAGTCTTTTATAAGTATATACCAGAAACAGTTTTCTTTTGTATGTTTATGCACCTGTATCAGATTAAATTCACAGTTGCAGTTTTAACATTAACTTCTAAGAAATAAAAACATATAAGCATTTTATATGCTGAAATAAAAACGAGAGTATTGTTCTGAGGTAGGTAAGTTTATGCACCTTTGAAAAAATGTAATGCATGCATCTGTGTCAGATCCAATTAGCTGTCACAGTTAACTTTAATTTAAAATATTTTTTAGGAAAATAAGGAACTTGCTATCTTTATTGGTTAAGCATGTAACATAAACTACTATTTGAAGGGCTATTTGATACCTTTCACAGTACTTGTAGAATTTTAAATAATATTTGAAGATGATAAACACAAATAGGTGTAATAAAAATGACTTGAATGCAAGAATAACACCCATCTATACATTTGCTCCATACCAATTGTAATAGCACTGTATTGATTGTAATATAATAATGTTATGTTAGTAAAATACATAACCCACAGTATGCATAATTTTAAAGTAGCATACAGAAACATAAAATTTAGGTAAACGCAGCCTATTGAGACCCGAAGATCCATACAGGCCATGATGAAGCCCCCCTGTGTGGAACCTTTAAGACCTCTGAGACCAGACAAAGTTCATGTACATATTCTGACTTCTCTTTTTGAAGAGGATAGTCAAACAAAACTTTCTTGCAACCTGTACATTCAGATTTTATTTCAAGCTTTTGATTTGCTGCATTAATGATAAAATTATGCAAAGTATGAAAAAAGTAACAATATGTCACTCTTTGTCATTGTCACACTGGGTACATAAGCACTCTTGTGTGCGCCTTGCAACTCAACAATGGAGTGCAATTGGGCCATTGCATTGTACCTTCTAGACTGAATGTTCAAGAGATACTCTGTTGGCTGCCACAATATGAAACTTCGGGAGAAAAAGAACATTCCAGAAAGATGTTGAATGGATTTATAATGGTGAGGGTCAATCAGATTGCGTGGCGGTGCTCAGTAAGTGAGGAGTAAATCCAGTGTGCAAGAAAAAAAGAGGAAAACAAGAAGTAAATTGCAGTATGACAAGTGTGACCAGGAGGGGACACCTCGCACTTTGACCCAATGCGGATCTTTTGTGCTTACCACCCCCAGGAGGAATGGATGAGGCAAAGGAACAGCAGGCCAAAGATAGGCAACTGACAAAGATGCACAGAGGTCCCTAACTATTTCAAGCTTGATGACCCGGTCACTCCAGCAGCTGCTCAGAGAAGGCTTATCTCTGGCAGAACTGGGGAGAACTTTCCAACAAGCAAGCACTGTACCATCTGTCTGACACTGCATAGCCCCAAAGGCTACCTGAAACATGAAAGGGGAAGCAAAATGATAGGAAATTCGTGGTAGAAGAGAAACCACTTCAGCATTTCCCTTACCAACCAGGGAAAACCACGATAAGCCCATGGTCAGAGTGGCCAGCCCCAGTTGAATCCAGGATCTCCCAAATGCGAGCCTTGCATGTTACCATGGAGCTATCTCACTCTTTAAATTGTGGCATGCAAACTAGTTGTCATCAATTGTTGCCAGCATAAATATTGCAATTAAAAGAATATTCCTTTCAGGTCAAACCAGAAAACTGAATTATTTTTGTTGGCATCAATATTAAATATTTGAGAATTTATAAAACATCAAATTTTCCAAAAATTGCTCGCACTAATAAATGTTAATGCTCATTAGGACAT
The DNA here is from genome assembly GCA_030765065.1 of Deroplatys truncata. Taxonomy (NCBI): domain Eukaryota; kingdom Metazoa; phylum Arthropoda; class Insecta; order Mantodea; family Mantidae; genus Deroplatys; species Deroplatys truncata. The sequence continues at coordinate 241,077,969 of CM060975.1, read as the reverse complement.
GAAATCAAAATTAGTCTTATTTTAAAGGTTAAAAGATATGAGTTTGGACTGTATATTCACTTCAGATGTGTTCACTTATTCACTCACATTACACCTTGATTCTAATATGAATGTTTGCACTACGGAATGCAAGCCTAAAATACAAATATATTCTGCATTAGATTCCCTTTAAGTATGCCAGGTATCAAAGTAGGACAACAATAGAGGATCTTGTAAGAAATTATTATTATGTAAACTTAGCTGTTCCATAAACACATTGTGGTATTACAAGAGATAATTGACCTTGCATAGCAAGAGTATTGATGAGCTTAGTTAAGAACAGGAATATTACTGATGCTGTTATCAAAAGGAACCTCTAATCAATGTAACATGTTACTGCATCTGTGATGAGGTTTTAGAAATTAATGCACAACTAAAAATGGCAGGTGTAATGTGTACAGTGTTTTAACTGTTAGCCATATCATTAAAACTACTCCAAATTGTATTGTCATAAATGTAGCAAAATTATTTTCTGTCATATTTTCCATACTTTACCACAGAGAAGGTATATAGTTGAATGCGACAAGCATAGATTTTACATTCAGAACATTTTATTGCTGCCTTCAAGAGTATTATTTAATTTGCAGCTGTCAACAATGTACAAAAGGTAAGCAGTAAAACTTTGAAATCAAATCCTTTAAATTATGTCAATCACCTGAATAAAACTTTCAAGTTTTTTCAAGGCATTTATTAATTTAGCACATTGCACTACTATTTGCAATAATGTAATGAAAATAAGTTATCTTTTCAAGCTAAAGAGTGTGGTGGTTTACTTCTGTTATATTTATTTGTTGAGCCCCACATTTTGGAAGCCAATTTGCGATGGTAAATTTATAATGTTATTTGTGTATGTGTGTTTACTCCACGTGGTGAAGCCATTTTGTGACGTGATTCTTTGTTAGGTTTGTTAGCTCCATCTGGTGTTAGCAATTTGCGGCAGTATTAGTGTTTGTTTGAAAGAATGCTACTGTTATTTTATTTAATTTTGGTTCACTGTCCTCCGGCTAGCTATGATCTTTTTGGTCGAGCACTTCTCTTTATACAGGTTGTGTAAACGGAAAGGAGTCTTTTATCCAAATATAACACTGATGAAAGAATTTGTTTTACACTTTTATTGTCGAACACATTCACTATCACATTTACACATTGATCTTGACACTCGCCAAACTGAAACTGTTATAATAACTTCATTACTGATCATTCTTAATTTGAGTACTTCAACTTTCTGTGTAATTAACTTTACAACACTTGAGATTTTTCATAACTCTGCTGGACTGAAGGCGACGTGTAACGTACAAATATTTTCGATGAACTGACAGACTGAAGTGTAGCGTACAAATATTTTCAGTGAACTGACGGACTGAAGGACTTTACCTCTAACCTAGCCCTTTTTATACTCCTACACCCCGATATGCCTAAAGATTATAACTGAGCTGCTATTGGCTAATAAAACGCGCCAACATTACGTAACTTCCTCGTCTCTAATAATGATAAACAGCTCACCCCCTCGCTACATTATTGCACGCTATTATTGTCAGTTTCAGTAAGGCCATATAAACTTACTTCTCAACAATAATTACAATCAACAAACATCTCAAATCAATGTCACATAAAAATGCATATTCATATTATAATCATTCTTTACATTTAAATAATTTATGATACAAATTACTGCATCAAGAGATATTAAATGTGCAACAAATGCTCATTATTCTTGATTATTTGCATGGGATTTGAATTATTTCAAAGATTAAAGAAAGGGGAAGGATCATACAAGAAAGCTAAATAAAAGAAACTAGGTCTAACCGCTGCTCAACATTGCTAAACTCAAGGTATACTTAATACATAATATTGATATTAGACGATTCTTATTGAATATGTTAGTTGTTTCCACCTAATAAAAAGGGCATAATTATGTTGTGATTAATTTATTCATGAGTCATACATTCCCATCACAGAATTTAGAAATGTAAATGCAAGGCGAGCTTATTCCATCAAAAATACATTGGTGTATTGTATATGTTGGTCAAATGTGAGGAAAACCTCTTTAAGACCATGCCTTTTCAGCAATGGTAAAAATAAGCAAACAGTAATTAAGAATACTGCAATAAGACACTGTATACACCAAAGGAGAAATTGAAAAACAATGGTTTCACCATAAAATAATGTAATGTTTTATTTATCACCTACCTTGCCAAACTGAATTCTAGGAAATGATAAAATACATTGATTGCATTTCCTTTAAAATGTTGGAAGCTCAGTGTTGAGAATTTATCCTTGTCAAGTTTGCCACTGAAAAACTGCATTGTTAAATGGCTTTGTAAAGTGAATAATAAGAACTGTGTGTCTCCCTAAATACTCACCGCTCCTTTTTAAAACCTGCTTTTCTGTCTATTAGCATAAGGTAATGGTAAATTTGTGTTCACGTCAGTCATTTAATAAACCTTAAGGCTACATTCTAAACACACATTCATTACATGTGCATCACTACAATGCAAATTCTGTACTGTTGGCTTTTGTTTCACCCTCAGCATGCCTATTTCTTCTATATCCAGCCACAATTTCTTCAGCTACATTATCAAGTATATATTTTGGACATCATGTGAAGTGACAGCACATATCCTGGTTTTCAGAATTTGTTGTAAGTAAACCATTCTCAAAATGTCAGTTATAAACGTGGAAATTATGACGAGGTTTATACATAGTTTTCATTTGACTATATCTCCCTTCAACTCTATAAATATATTTTCTTCTGAGGGTCTACTGATGTAAGAAAGACTTTTGGTTGGCAAAATTGTACTCTACACTAACACACGTGCTTTACGGACTTTTCAGCACTTAACATTTTAGAAAAATAATTGTCCTTTTTAAAATGTTCAGGAAAAAATTCTCAAACATTGTAGAATCAGGCTTAATTGTTTAAAAGCTGTACATTGTGTTTACAAATAATGAACTTTTGAAACTTTATTTTCCAGTAATCTTGTTTTTTTCTCCCCCACTTTAAAATCTTCCCAAGCTGCACTTTATGTTTGTGTTTTGTCAGATTTTCAGTACTTGTAAATTCTTAGAATTCTTAGATCTGAAGAGCCTTTTTTTGATATCAAGTATAGTTTTGGATTTAGAGTTTTAATAATTAGTGTACTAATTTTCGTTAAATTAAAAGTGCTACATACGTCATTAACTTTTTTCAGTAAACATTTTAATGTTACGCAAAATTTAATCTTTGGTCGTAAAGAATTATATTTAAGGAATAATGTACAAACATTTAAAAGCTTAAACTTTCCAACTTTTTATTATGTGGTCCATTTCATGTGAAATTTAGTTTTCATTTTTACTTTCTCTACTACGTATAGTAAGTAGGGGAACTATTGTATTCCACCCAAAAATTTGATACTGAAATTTCACTGGAAATATATGTTTTTGAGGCCCCCTGAATCCAAAAAAAGCATTTTTGGAAACATGTCCGTGTGTGTGTCTGTGAACAGCATAACTCAGAAACGAACAGTCGGATAAACACCAAACTTGGTATTTAGGTTCAGTATCTTCCAGAGATGCGACACAAAAGGTTTTCAAGAAAATCCCCCCCACCTCAGATTACCCTTTATATGGAACATTTTTCGAAAATTTTAATTTTCTCAAAAATGGCTAACGATTTTGATTAAAATATCATATGTTTAAGATATTTTCATGACAAATGAAATGTATATCTCGAATTTTCTGGGAATGTCTCCAAAAGTATTCTTCATTGTGAACGACTTTTACATAACTGGTAAACCATAAGAGATAGACAAACTTTTACTACACAAAAAATGTAGACCGCGTTAAAATACACAATTTATGTCATACATTATTTTCTTTGTTGAGTGAACCATTTTCGAGATATTGCTTGTTATTCCCTTAAATTTTCCAATACTTATACTTTTTCTCAAATGGGAATTCGTTATTCATTTTTTTGTCTTGGATATGCAGAGTATTAATCTGTGGCAAAGAGAATGGTGCTGCACATAGCAACCAGCTATTATGAGATATGTATATGCTTAAACGCTACTGTATTTCTATATTTCCCTTGCAAATACAAAACAAGGGGAACATGTAGCGATAGTAAAATATTTTTTTATACTGAGAAATAAACGAACTGCTATGATTTTGTGAATCTTCTATCGACTTTTGCTTCAAAGGAATGCTGATTTGAACCAATTTCGTAAGATCATTTCATTTTGTTAATTCATATCTTATTGTTCATTATAGTAGCATTTTAAATGTTCCTATTTTAGTTTATATTTTTTGTTTCCACGGTTTAAAGGCTGTTTCATATATTATTTGTTATAGTACCATTTTCAAGTGTTTCTGTTTTGGTTTCTGTTCTTTGTTTACTGGTTTACATTTTAAGACTTTTCATCATGCCTAGTAAGAAACAAACCAGTTTTAATTTTAATGTTAAGAAGTTGTTTTCCATGAAAGCAGCCAAAGTGATTGCTGGCACCTTGAGCCAAAATAACGACATATTTGGCGAGGTTAAAAACACACAGTGCATAAGCAACTTGGTAATGACGTTATGTTTTTCAACTGTAATAAATACTGATGCTTGGAGTTCTGAAGTAATTGATAAAATTCTTCATTTAGGCAATGATTTGCACTTAAAATCAATTTCAAATTACGTTGGTGTTATGCCATATCCGCCTTACTTGTGCGCTGATGAGGTTTGGCTGCAGGATATTGTAATTGATGATGTAAAAGTAATCTGCAATGCAGTGACAAATAATTTTGCATTACAAGGGGCCATACCAAGGGATTTAGGCAGTGTGTTAAAAACATTTTTCCAGTGCTATCACTACGGTGTGTTTACCGCACAATTAAAATTTATAGCTCTCTTTTTTTTTTTTTTTTTTTTTTTTGTTTTTTTTGTTCCTGGTAATGCAAAGAGAATGGAATACTCCACATAGCAACTAGCTCTTAAATATCGCTTAAATCCTACCAATTCCCCTTGCATCTACAAGAAAATTAGCAAAAAGATTAACATCTCGATTAACATGAAGCATATGGAGAATAAGCGTTTGTAAAAATAGTTTGTACAAGAGTAGGGAAAGTCATGTGAATGTAACAAATCAGATTTTTTTACTTCTCTACCATGTACCTACTGTAGAGAGAAGGTATTGTATTTCACCCAAAATTCAATATTTAGATTTCACAAGAAATATGCACTTTGAAGCCCCCCTGAATCCAAAGAAGAGCATTTTAGGGATATATAGAGAAAGAACAGCGTAACTTGAAAACAAAATGTCAGATAAATATCTAAGTTCAGTATCTTCCAAGATGTGTCATGAAGGTTTTCAAGAAAATTCTCCCCACCCCAAACTACCCTTTGCATGCAAAACTTTTATTTTTTTTTTTAAACCTTCTGCAAACATTTATATCAATAGCTTGAATTAGATAGAAAAACATGGTTCTGTAGGAATAATTTGTAGAAGTTATATTAGAAAATCTAATGTGTTACATTCATTGACTTTCTCTACCCTCTATTATTATGGGTATGCAAATTATTTTTACGAAAGCCTATTTTAGAACTGGATGCTATACGCTGGCCTTAAAATTCCATGCTTTGCCTACAATCACGAGAAACAACTGAATGTCGAAAGAAGTATTGAACATTTTGAACCATTAATAACAAATATCTTGGAAATGGCTGATGCAACATAAAACTTATTTGAAATAAATCATGTGTGTTACATTCACATGGCTTTTTCTATTCTTTAACGCTTATTAATGGGTATAAAGTTATTCTTTACGAAAGTTTATTTTCCTATCTTCTTCGTTTTAATTGAGATAAAACTTTACGTAAACTGCTGCTTTACACATTTCGTTATAGATATAAAAGAAATAGCGATAGTCAAATGTTTAAGAACTGTACGCTGTGTGCTGTCCTTAAAATTCCATGCGCTTTGCTGCAATCGCGAGAAACAACTGAATATCGAAAGGACTTGAAAAGAATGACAAAGTATTTAACAAAACCATTAATTATGGATATCTCGGAAATGGTTGATGCCACAAAAAAAGTTATTTGAAATAGATTGTGTGTTTTAAAGAGGTCTACATAGACATTGACATTGTTTTCGTCTATCGTTTACCAGTTGTAAAAGATTATACAAAATATCTTCCGAATGAAGGGACTTCACAGGCTATTCCCAGAAAATTCAAGTTATACATTTTATTTTAATGTAAATATCTTTAATGTATTGCATTTTAACCAAAATCGTTAGATTTTATTAGAAAATCAAAATTTTAAAATTCATGTAGAGGATAGTTTGGGGTGGGGGATTTTCTTAAAAATCTTTGTGCCGCATTTTTATAAGGTACTGAACCCAAATACGAAGCTTTGTATTTATCCTACTTTTCGTTCAGTTATGTTCACAGACACACAGACCTTTTTCTAATTTTTTTTATTCGGGGGCCTCAAAACGTGTATTTCTGGTGAAATCTCGGTGTCGAACTTTTTGATGGAATGCAATACATTTTCTACCTGTTATGTACAAGGTAGAGAAAGTAACAAAAAAAAAGTGTTAAATTCACATGACTTTCTCTACCCTCTAGCGCTTATTTGTGGGTGTACAAATTATTCTTACGGAAGTTTATTTTCCCATCTTCCTCATTTTAATCGAGATGAAACTTTACGGAAATAGCTGCATTACACATTTCGTTATAGATAAAAAGGGAATAGCGACAGTCAATTTTTTTGAACTGAACGCTGTACGCTGGCCTTAAAATTCCATACTTTTCCATGACATCATGAGAAACATCTGAAAATCGCCAGGACTTGAAAAGAATGACAAGTATTGAACAATTCGAGCCATTAATAACGGATATCTCGGAAATGGCTGGTGCCATAAATTGTGTTTTAAAGAGATCTATATTTTTTGTATAGTACTTTTACGTCTATCGCGTAACGTATTCATAGAAAATTCAAGATATACATTTTATTTGTCATCTAAATATCTTTAAAGTATGGTATTTTAGTCCAAATTGTTAGCGATTTTTTAGAAAATCAAAAATGTCAAAAAAAATTCATGTAAAGGGTAATTTGGGGTAGGGATTGTCTTGAAACTTCGTATCGCATCTTTAGAAGGTACTGAATCTGAATACCAAGTTTGGTATTTATCCGACTTTTCATTTTCGAGCTATGCTGTTCACAGGCGCACACACGGATCTTTTTCTAAAAATGCTTTTTTCCTTCCTTCCTTCCTTCCTTCCTTCCTTCCTCCCTTCCTCCCTTCCTTCGTGGTGTGTCAAAACATTTATTTCCGGTGAAATCTCGGTTTGGAATATTTGGGTGGAATGCAATACCTTCTCTACCTGCTAGGCACGTGGTAAAGTAAAAATGTTTTTTTTTATTCCGAGGGCATCAAAATATGTATTTCCGGTAAAATCTCGATATCAAATTTTTTGGGGTCAAATGTAATACCGTCCCTACCTACCTATCTATCTAAAGGGGAAGGAGGGATATTCGCTAGGTGCAAATTTCAGATGAAAAAAGGGACTAAGGTGCTGTTTAATTAAGGGAATGCACAACTGAAATTGCTATTTTCTAAACTATCCATTCACTTGGGCTGAAATTTTAAACTCATGTCAGTCTTTTTTAGATATAATCGCTTTGTGAATTTCAATCCAAAATCTTAATTAGTTTTCAAAATATAAAACTATGGGTATATGCAAAATGCAACACATGATGCATTTTTTCCCCCCCAAAAAAATCTTATGTTGCTTCTATGTCAAGGAACTACAAATCTGTGATATAATTTTTTTCTACCATTCTTAGTTTTGTAGTTGCATTTTTTTATACATTGTTATCTTCAAAAATTAGTAGCGCAAAAATTGTTCATTACACAAAAATTATATGACAGTTTTATTTATTTGGGTTTTTTATATAAGCATAAAAATGTCAATAAGAATGGATGAAAACTACATCGTGTGGAACATTTTGAATATGCAGAAATGCTGAAAATAAGAAACGCCTTAAAATCAAGTTTTAAAAATATAAACAGCTAGCAACTAAATGCGCAAGGGTATTTAAAAAGTCTCGTAACGATCCTGAAGCATTCGCTGGGTCAAAAGTAAAGGTGAATTGTAAAACTATAAGCAATTTATTGAACTACAAACAAGTGCATCAAATTATCACTCAACAAAAGAAGGAAACAACATGAAGCTGTTGTACTTCAAGACATTAAACATCTCCACATTTTTAAAAGTAAGTCTGTTTTCTATTAGGAGATAGAATGTCTTTGTAGATGCTAAAGCTTCTTTCAACATCCACAGAAACCAGTGGGGCAAACCTTGTATTCACTCGGAACGGCAACTCTACAGATGTGGCGAATTTCTCAATGTCTGGATTATTCTGAAGACTAGATTCAAGTTTGTCTTTGGCAAAACCATCTAACTGCTCTCTCACGGAAGTAAAAATATCCCATTGTTTTTCCTTTTCCAGACCTTGTTCTTCCAATTGTTTAATAGCTGCAGGCAGGTACTTGTAACTATGGACACAATATAGTTCTGTCTGCAAATTATGTATTTTCTCCGGTCGGATGGATCCAAAGAAAGCACAAACTCTTTAATATTGTCAAACTTCTCAAACAACATAGCAGCACACTCAATCCAAGATCCCCAGCGAGTAATGACCGGGAAATTTGGAAGGGGCAGGCTTTTTTTTTTTTTTTTTTTTTTGAAAGAGGTGACAGATGTAGAGTTGGAGGGGAAAAAGAGTTGGCTTATTTCGCCTGGATAGTTGTGGAGATAGGTGGGTGAGTAGTGAAGGTGGGAGTAAGGAGTTCCGCTAAGAGCACCTCCGTTATTAAGGGGTGGGGATGTCGATGCTGCCGTCTATGACGGGAGCGGGTAAGGAAGAATTGACTAGGTGCTGGCCATGGCCAGTACACGTAGGGGTAGTAGGAGAGATTGGGGCCAGTGGTTTCCCTGTAGTAAACAACACGGCTCGGAGCTTTCAGTAGAATCTTCTTCAGGGCAGAGATGAATTGATTTGCGATGTCGTATTCGTTCCTTATGGATTCACAAACCCTGTGAAGGGCATGAGCCAAGCATGGCACATTCGTCAAGTTAAGAAATAAAGGTTTCAATTGGTTAACAGCTGAAACCATGTATGGAGCCTGGTACGTAACCACAAAAAGTTTTTCAAACTCGATACCAGTAGGCCAGAGTTTTTGACAGAAGTCCATAATGGATTGCATTACTGTACTGGCATTGGCTTTCTGCAGCTCGTACATTTTTTAAAACATGGGCTTAACTTTCTCCCATGCTAAGGGAAAAACTAAAATGTTCAAAACATATCGTTCCATTGAGTCTATGGTTTCATCCACAATGATTCCTATATCGCAATCAGACACTTCCTCCTTGATTCTTTCTATGCTTTCTTGGTAAACAGGCTCCATGTAGTTTTTTCTTAAAGTACTCTCATCGGGCATTGACATCTTTGTGTATTTTTCAAGAAATCCCTTGAAGGCTGTATGTTTCACCTTCCTGCTTGTGTAAGAGCTGCACACAAATCAATGTTTAATTCCTTCAAATTTTGCCATTTTGAAGAACTCTGTTGAAACGCATTTCGTAATAGAGGTTGCCGTGATTTGTTTGCTTGAAGAGTCTTGTTCATTTTATGCGATCTCGCTGGTGTTTTTCATCTAACAAAATTTCTGAATCACAAATAGTACATCGCATAACAGTTCCATCAGTGTCTATGAAATCTTGTTTGAGTTCCTCAGCCAGAACAATAAATCGAACACTGGACACCTTTGCCATGGTAAAATCTAGTACCAGTACACTCGTTTGGAGAGCTAACACAAAGCCACTGTCACACAACTCACTCTTGCGCCCATTCGCTGTCCACATTCTCTAATAACACCGCGATAATTAGCAGCATATTCTCATTCATGCTGGAACTTGAGTCTCAGCGATTTCTAGTAGTTTCGAGCAGAACCCAGTCTTAATAATTCTCGGAATTGCGCGGATGAGGTTACTGCCGTCTCTGTGCCCAGCCTTCGCCTCCACGCAAACAGATGACGTCTCTCATAGTAATAAACTCGCATTCACGAACAGCAGGCTACTGATTCTGGTGCGATAGAATTACTCATTGTCAATTGCGTTATTGCGGGCTACTTTATAGTGGTAAAGCGAGAGAAAGAGGTTTTCGTCGAACACACAATTATTTTTCATTGTTGCGGGTGTGCTTTCAATTCTCGCGCGGCGTTTACTGAAAAAGGTAGGCATACTATTCGCACTTACACAGCAAGCTGAGGAGATGTTAAATGAAAGTTAGGTAAAGAATAAATTGGAATGAAACTTAAAAGAAAAAAAAGGGATTATGGGCATGGTTGGGGGAAAATGGGATAAAGGGGTAAAGGTACGAGAAAAAATGCCTCTTTTCGCAACTAGAAACAGAATTTCACACTGATATTTTTCCGCACAGCTTTAACTTGCCTTAAGAAAAAAGGTGCGCACCTAAAAATCCTATCCCTGCTAATAACATTACATTGTCGTTCGCTATCTTAGTCTGCAAAGAACGGTTTGTATTTTGTGCTACTTTTCCTATTTTGAGAGCGCATTCAATGAAAGGTAAGGATGGTTTATATGCGTTTTATGTCATGTATTCCTTTCGGATACATATCGGTGACATTATGTATCAGTATGTAGAGGTTTGGGGAAGCTAAGTTACATGGCTTTCTTCTTTGAATAGTTTGTTTCACTATAGTTTGGGGTAACCACAAGCATTTTTGTTGATACGTGCCATTACCTCTCCGCGTGGTATTTATCGCTCTGAATTTGTGGCAGTTCTCTTATTTTCTGTTCTGTTCTGTCTTGTTTTGTTTTTCTGTATGTTGTTGATTATTGCACATTTTATATTCTAGATGCCGCAGAGCTATGCAAGTAGACACAAGAAACGTTAACAAATTCTATAGAAGCCATTAAAGGAGGGAGAAAAAATCGATAAATTTCAAGGGCCTTCGGAATACATGAGGCGACGTTAAAAACCAGAATGGAGACTGGCGTATTTCGTTTTCAAATGCTCAAGAAAACGAACTGGCAGAACATAACTATACTTCTCAAACTTGCAACAAGTTATGGAACAATATAACTTCTCACCAAACAATCTTCAATGTCGACGACACCGGCATAACGACAGTACAAAAGCCTGGTAGCATCTTAGCCCTATAAGGAATCGAACCGCTAGGAGCGGCAATATCATGGGAAAGGGATAAAAATGTCACAATCATTTGTGGTTTCAGTGTTACAGGAATGTATGTTCCTCCAATGTAATTAATCCTCGCTAAAGAATGTCTCCTTAGCTAACTAGGGGTGGACCTTTAGGAGCTATCTATGGTTCTAAAAATGGCTGGAGTAACGAACAACTTTTTTTTTTAATATCTCCACCATTTTGCTAAACACATAAAACCTTCAAAGGATGATCCAGTTTTGCTTATCCTTGATAACCATGGTAATTGCAATTTATAATTTCTGCAAAACTACAGGCATTGTTATGGTAACGATTCCACCACACACTTCTCACAAACCTCAACCATTGCATCTGTACTTTTTTAGCTCCCTGAAAGCAGCATTTAATCGAGAGTGTGATTTACATAAGAACCATGTGGGTGAATAGTTCTCTCCATACGATCTTGCAGAACTCTGTAACAAGGCGTTTACGATGGAAAAGACAATTTCGGGCTTCAGACCAGGAGGAGAGTGCCCTTTTGATCCCGATGCATTTAGCACCGGCGATTTTGAACCATCAGTTCAGTTTAAACAGACTCCACTAGAAGATGATTCGCCTGCTGCAGATAATTCAGGTTGCTCTCTAATGAGGAAGGGCAGAATGATGAAAAAGCCTCATTAGAACTGGGGAAATAGGATCGCCAGATAGAGCAATTCCTGATCCATCAAATAAAGACACTGTTACCAAAAGCAACCCAGCAGAAAGGCAAACACATTAAAGTTACTGATATTTCTCCGATTCCAAAACAAACAAAAAGTACTTTTGGTGGAAGAAAGCAGAAATCCAAAATATTAACAGCTACACCAGAAGAGAATAGGTTAGAAAATGAAGAAGCTAAAAAAAAACAAATTCTTTTAAAGGCTATTGAGGTAAAGAACAAGAAAGGAAATAGAAGAGGAAAAGTGGTTGAAAAACACAGAACTAAAACAACAAGAACCAAGAAACAGGAAACTCCGATTTGATGAGAGCAGCAGTGAATCCTGTGACATGGACATAGACCTAGATACCTTGTGTGATGATGATGAAATGGACGATGTGAACCCCGAATTCAGTGCACATGTGTGTTCAATTTGTGGGAAGTTTGGTCGTGACAGAAAGTTTTGGTACAGGTGTGTAATTTTTAGTAATTGAAGTCACTCTGAATGCAGTGGTTGGAACTCGCCAAAGAGCTATAACTGTGACACATGTTTCCATTAATAATGAAAACTTCTATATATTACTTTCTCTACTACGTATAGTAAGTAGGGGAAGTATTGTATTCCACCCAAAAATTCCATACCGAGATTTCACCGGAAATACATGTTTTGAGACCCCGTGAATCCAAAAAAAGAAGTTTTGAAAATATGTCCGTGTGTGTGTGTGTGTGTGTGTGTGAGTGAACAGCATAACTCAGAAACGAACAGTCGGATAAACACCACACTTGGTATTTAGGTTCACGAAGGTTTTCGAGAAAATCCCCCCACCCAGATTACCCTTTACATGGAACATTTTTCGAAAATTTTAACTTTCTCAAAAATGGCTCTAACGATTTTTATTAAAATATATGTTTAAGACATTTTCATGAGAAATGAAATGTATATCTCGAATTTTCTGGGAATGTCTCCAAAGGTATTCATTGTGAACGACTTTTGCATAACTGGTAAACCATAAGAGATAGACAAAATTTTACTACACAAAAAAATGTAGATCGCGTTAAAATACACAATTTGTCATATACACTTTTTTTTTTTTGAGTGAGCCATTTTCGAGATATTGCTTGTTTCCATAAATTTTTCAATACTTATACTTTTTCTCAAATTCGTTATTCATTTTTTTTTGTCCTGGTAATGCAAAGAGAATGGAATACTCCACATAGTAACCAGCTCTTAAAATATTTGACTATCGCTTAAAACCTACCAATTCCCCTTGCATCTACAAGAAAATTAGCAATAAGATTAACATCTCGATTAACATGAAGCATATGGGGAATAAGCTTTTGTAAAAAATAGTTTGTACAAGAGTAGAGAAAGTCATGTGAGTGTAACACATCAGATTTTTTTTAAACAAATTGTGATCTTTATTCTTGGAAACACATTTTGATGTTTAAAAAGTATACTAACTATATATTATATCGTTTAATTCAAAACCTTATAAATAGATGTATCACTGCTTTCACGTTTTTGCAATGTATGCACATGCTTTATGTAAGTTGTTTTTGTTTTATTGCACCTGCGTACTATTATGGTATAGGGCGGGCAATAACATGCATATATCCTAATTGTAAATTATCTTTCCTTACAGCAAATAAAATAACCTAAGATCGTTTACTAAACTGCAACACAAACTAGAACCGTCGAACAGTTTGAGGAAGGACTGTGAAGTCATAATAATATCATCAAATAACATATTTAGTATGAACATTTTTCCTTAGGTGCCTGCAGTTCCCCCCACCTTCCCGTACTATCCTATATGTGAATGCAACACTTTGGATATTTTAAAAATAATTTTCTTGGATAAGTTGAGACATACCGGACTACAAAAAGTAATTTTATGCTATAAATGTGTTGGACAAGTCTGTGGTAACGTTTCAGCTAAATTGGTTGAATTTGCAGCAATTAGCAATTTCAGTACCAATACCAGGGGTGTGCGCTTAGTGGATTAGTAGGACTAGGTTAGTTCCGTAAGTATCATCAGCTTATATATAAACTTTATTAAATTTCATGTTTTAACTTTTAGAAGACATGACAACATAAATCATAAATAAAACTCAATGTAATTTTTTCGTTTTGTTCGTCCAACGCCTGTACCTTGCCAATACACTAACTCTCCCTTGCCGCCAGCTACAACTATCAGCTCTCCTAGGACTATAACAGCTGCAGTGCATGTAATGTGTTCCTTGTGTCACGTGAAAGATAACACATGCTCAGGCGGTCACTGGTAAACAACTGTGTATCCATTCTTCTTAGAAACAATATGTTAGTACGTTTATTATGTTTGTGTATTATGAGTTAAGTGTTGAAAGTGTACCTGTGAAATGTCACGCGGATTAAAACAATATGTATGTTTTACGCTGTTTAGTATTCGTAGAGAGGGACCCGGTTCGGGATACATGTCCTCTGCGTCTCACATCAGCTGAATCAAGGTAGATTTTCAGATTTCAGATTTGTTTATTAAAGAAATGTGGCCTGGTGCCGGTACAAGGGGCCCGGCTTACAGGCATAAATTTACATTTTTTTTTTTACATTTGTCTAGTTACTATGATATGATTTAAAAAGAAAAATATAAAAACCCATACAACAACCACCTTTAGGTTGCCGAGGACAGTTTTGTTGTGTATGTTGCGGTGAATCAAGGTAAGTGGAGTAGGGAAGGTATTTAGTGCATTCCGGCACATTTTGCTTGCCGTCAAATACGGCATGCGAAAGGTTGGCCGCGCGTACTCTTCGACTGGCAATTGAAAACGAATACGTAAAGCCGTGCATTTCAAAGCAGAAATTTGTAGATACCTACATAGGTGCTTAAAAAATACTTAAGTATAACACGAACAATATGTATTGAAAAGGCCATTTGCCGTGAAAATGCTCGAGTTATCTGTCAACTTTATACTGATTACAAACAACTTAGCTACCACAACTAGTATTTTGGGTACTGCTAAGATAAACTGAAATAGCCTGTTTTGTAACACAAATTTGACTTACTTTTAGAAGTGATCATTCATGCTGTTAGAAGGGCTTGATGTTACCCACTGGCGATTTTTCCTGGAACTTTGTTCCTCCATAGCAGCAATTTCATCTTTTACTTTCTCTACCACGTACATATTAGGTAGAGAAAATTTTGCATTTCACCCAGAGGTTCCATACGAAATTTCAACGGAAATGCATATTCTGAGGCTCCCTGAATAAAAAAGAAGTATTTTTAGAAAAAGTCCGTGTTTGTGTTTGAAAAGCATAACTCTAAAACGAGAAGTCGGATAAATACCAAACTTGGTATTTAGGTTCAATACCTTCCAAAGATGCAACACGAAGATTTTCAAGAAAATCCTCCATCCCAAACTACCCTTTTTAAATGGAAAATTTTTCGAAGTTTTTTATTTTCTGAAAAATGTCTCTAACGATTTTAATTAAAATACGTGTATTAAAGATATTTGCATGAAAAATAAAATGTTTCTCTTGAATTTTCTGGAAATGGTTTGTCAAGTCCTCTTTATTCGGAAGGAATTTTGTATAAGCTTGTGTAACTGGTAAACGTTGTAAGCAACAGAGGGAAACGCACTAGACAAAAAATGTAGATCTCTTTAACACACAATTTATTTCAAATGGTAATTGTTTTGGCACCAGCCATTTCCGAAATATTCGTTATTAATGATGCGAATTGATCAGTACAATAACTACAGTGCCGTTTAAACAACCTGGGACTCCTGACAGCTCACTCGAAACGGAAAAGTTGCCACCCTATATTAGAGCATCTGTCAGCTGTTATACTCGTAGCAGCGCGCCGAATAACAAACACCTCGCAGGGATTTACCAAGTTCGCTGGGATGAAACTGAATTGCAGCTTGTTCAGCGCATAAAGAAGCTCAAGACTCCAATATCTTTATTTTATGCTTAACATTTTGCATTTAAAATACGGAGCTTATGTTTATAATACATTTGACGGCTCTGCCACGCATATACATAGATGTGCAGCGTGCGAAATATGTAGAAAATAACCAACTTTCATAATCTGTAATAGGGATCGATTTAGCTCAAACCACTTTCTAGTTACAGTGCTTTACTATTACTGCAAACCACAACTACTACAATAATTAAATTGTTCACGTTCGTGGTGATGACAGGGCGACTCCAAAAGACGAGTCGGTTTCTTCAAAAGAAGAGGAAGAAGACGAACCGCTGGTGTGGATGATCATTTTATTTACGCACTCGTCTAAAATTCCTTCTTTTTCCCCATTGTTCTCCGACAAGTCTCTTGCTGTGTGATACCACAGCCGCCCAATTGTCTGACGTCACTCGCTCTATTGCTTCCATTTTGGTGATGGCGAGCCTTTTTATTGTTTTAGTTGCGCAGTCTCGTATGTACTGTAAGGTGTACTGCAGATCTTCCTCGTTTGCGTGGTGGTTGAGATATTTTAAGACCTATTAAATTGCTGTAATATCTGGCGTTTAAAGCGCACTACTCTTAACTTATTGTATGTTAAGGGTATTAATTTTTTGTTATACAGTGCTATTCTCTCCAAGCACACGACCACTCAACAACAAACAGTAAACAATAAAAATAAAGGGAATACAAATGAGTATGTAGTAGTAAACCACGTGCTACAGTGTAGTATAACATGGCAATACGTTACCGTTCAAGTTCAGCTTATAGGCGAAAGAAAAGGAGGGAGTTGGCACCTTACTGGCTAGAGCAACAACGGAGTTGCCATGGAAACATACCCCTCCAAGAAATGTCAGAAGTGTCATGCTTATATTCTACCGAAAAGTTTGCTTTTATAAACCTTGCCCCTCTGGCATATTCTTCCGCACACCATTCCTCTCCCCTTTCCCCTCATTAGCTAATGTTTTTGTGTCATAGGTGCGACTTTCACACCATGTGGAAACCTGCAGTAGTTATAAATTGCGGCCAAGGGCGAATCCAGTGGCAGGGGGGGGGGGGCTCCTCATAAAGCAATACATCAATAAAATGCAGGCTGTAACATAGTGTCAACGTGTCATAAATGGATTTGGTGGACAAGAACACAGAAAGATAGACTTAATCATTTAAGTAAAACTGTATGCAGAAAGGAAGTTGGTTTTTTCACTCTTTGCATGGGTGCTCCTTTTTTGTAAGTCAATTTTTTTTTCTAATGAAATTAAAAATACTAAGATTTTTTTCTTGTACATTGATTACTTCACTACTATTTTAGTATATTTTCCCTGCTGTAAGACTTTTCGTTTGGCGTTCCAAAATATAGCTAATAAATATTGTTAGTACCAGATATGGTATTTTTATTTTGCTTCTTTTAGGATATGAACCTCCAAATTTACTTTGTCTCCTACACTTTTAAAGCTACATTTTTAAAACTTTTCTGCAGAGGACCCCCAAACCACCTGGTGCGCCCCCCCCCCAATAAAAATCCTGGATCCGCCCTTGATTGTGGCTTATATTCGCTACCTTGGCCTTTTACATACCTTTGCTGTGAAAAACCTATGCTCATTTGCAACAATGCAACTAATCGAAACTGGCGGCATGTTATTGCGCAACAATACAAACTTTTACCGGCGTTTTGGCGTTAACATTATTATATTGCTTCGTTAGCTACAATCGAATGCGCTGGATAGCAGCGAAGATGACGTTGAGAGGAGAATGAAGAAAACTGTGAAAGTGAGTGGTGATGTGGTGCACTTATGCAAGGAAAAATGTTTACGCACATGTAAGTACAATAAAATAATGATAAGAATAAGAAGAAATTATTTATTGACTCAAAGAACAAGAGAGGGCGAGAAAACGTTTATACTCGTTTTTCTTGCCTCAGTCCAGATGCGGCTTATTTTCGTGCCAAACTTTTTCTCCTCCTCCCCTCGAATTTAAAGGTGCTAATTATATACGAGTCCGACCTATATTTGGTCCCATACGGTAAACTCTGTAATGACTAATAGATGCACGTACTATCATCATCCTGAGAGGCAGGTTTGAAGCAAAGGATCCTATTTGACGTTACAGACCCTTGCTTCATTACGAATGCCGGCGGAAAGAACCGAATTACGTCGGCCGGCTTTGGTGATGCTCATGCATATGTAAGTTTTACGCATTTTTTCAAAACACGCTTACAACACGCTATGATTATGCCACATTACTAGGAATCCCAGATTCTAAAAACAAAAAACCGAGACACCTGAACGAAATACTTACGGGGGGTGGGCAAAACTGTACGTAAGTGGAAAATTGATATAATATACTCGAAAACGAAATTATATTATTGTGTTGGTATGCACAAAAAATGTTAGGATTATCACTTTATTATTTAGACTATACAGGTATTAGCTTGCTAACATTACTTAAACATTATTAAACTCCATATCTCATTTTTGGAACTGGAACAGGTCATTATCATATTTTCCGGTTGAATGGATCTTTTCCAAAAACTTTTTGTCCTTCGGTACCATTTCATAGAAGTTAGAGCAATATAGCCTCCTTGAAATATGATTTTACTAACACGAGAGACTTCATTGTGCTCAATTGGAGCCGGCTCCTTTTATCAGTCCATTGCGAATTCATCAAGGAGAATATCGTTCTATAGAGGCATAAGCTGACAATTTTTTTCTATTTCACAGTAACCTATTTTCTCTTTCTTGAAATATGGGAAAATTTCTCTCCATCAGCAACCTTACAATTTGTGGCACTCCATTACATACAATTAAACATAAATGTTGATCAAAGAGATGTTCTTCATTTAGATCACATTTATCAAAATTATTTTCATATCTTTAGTGGATTCTGTTATTTTCTCCGCAGCTAGGGAAACACATTGCATTGCATTGATGTGAATACTGTAAATGACTTGTGGGCCCAGTCCTTAATGTACTGAAATGCTGTATTATAAAAATCAGATACATAACATCTGAATGTGTACTTTGCAATCAAATCTTCATTGCAAATTTTCTCGAGTTCGTTTCTCATCACTATTCAGGAGCATTTCAGTCTGGCTAATGGAAAGTTTGGTAAGTAGAAAATTGATTTCTTTTTTCACTTCAAAACCTTTTGCCTCTCTACGTTCTATATTTTGAATAGATTGTGAAAATAGTGATATCTGTGATATCAAAAACAGCAAAAAGAAGAAAGATTGTTTGTTCTTAAAAAAAAATCATGTAGTGTTGTTGGACACCTCTCTTGTGATAACAAATATGATTTCCGTTCATCATAGATTTCAATGAAGCAATTTAGCGCAGGTTCAAGAGACAGTTATCGTGTTTTGCTTAACCCTAAAATAGTTTTATAATCAGTTTCTACAAACTGACACAAAGACATGAGGCTTTCCACTCTCACAGTAAACTGGCGGAAATACTGATAAGCATTCCCCAGAATCATTTGAACATCCACTGGCAACACATCTATAGCTGCTCGAATTTCATTGTGAATTATGTGGACTGCCACCCAACACCGCTATGCCTCTACCTAGCTTTTCTTGTAGTTTTCTAAACACGTTATTCTTTTCTTTGTAATTCACCAAAGTTACTACATAATTTGTATTGTCTGCTGACAGTTCTATTACTTTATCAGCAATTTCATGTTTTTCGATAGTAAATGTAAATAGAATATCACATTTTTAGAAAAAGGTCCATATGTATGTGTGAGTGTGTGAACAGCATATCTCAACAATGAAAAGTCGGATGAATACCAAAGTTCTGTCAATTTGCAGTTGTTTCTAGCAATTGCATCGAGACTGTATTGAATTTTAAGATTACCACATACCTATCATCCAGTTTTAAAGCACTTGACTATCGCTGTCTCTGTCTCTTTGTATCTATAACGAAATTTGTATTATGATTAAAATGAAATAGAAAGATAAGCTTTCTAAGAATAGTTTTTATCCCATTAGTAAATGTAACGCATAAGATTTTTACTTTTTCTACTACTTATAGTAAGTAGGGGAGTATTGCATTCCTCCCAAAAATTCGATACCGAGATTTCACCGGAAATACATGTTTTGAGACCTCCTAAATTCAAAAAAATCTGATGTGTTACACTCACATGACTTTCTCTATCTCTCCTGCGCAAACTATTCTTACAAATTATTGCTAATTTTCTTGTAGGTGCAAGGGGAATATGGTAGGCCTTAAGCGATAGTCAAATGTTTTAATAGCTGGTTGCTATGTGGAGCATTCCATTCTCTTTGCATTACCAGGACAAAAAAATGAATAACGAATTCCCATTTGAGAAAAAGTATAAGTATTGGAAAATTTAAGGGAATAACAAGCAATATCTCGAAAATGGTTCACTCAACATAAAGAAATGTATATGACATAAATTGTGTATTTTAACGCGATCTACATTTTTTGTGTAGTAAAATTTTGTCTATCTCTTATGGTTCACCAGTTATGCAAAATAGGTTCTCAATGAAGAATACTTTTGGAGACATTCCCAGAAAATTAGAGATATACATTTGATTTGTCATTGAAGTATCTTAAATATATGATATTTTAATCAAAATCGTTAGCCATTTTTGAGAAAATTAAAATTTTCGGAAAATGCTCCATGTAAAGGGTAATTTGAGGTGGGGGATTTTCTTGAAAACCGTCATGTCGCATCTCTGAAAGATACTGAACCTAAATACCAAGTATGGTGTTTACCCGACTGTTCGTTTCTGAGTTATGCTGTTCACAGACACACACACGGACATGTTTCCAAAAATACATTTTTTGAATTCAGGAGGCCTCAAAACATGTATTTTCCGGTGAAATCTCTGTATCGAATTTTTGAGTGGAATGCAATACTTCCCCTACTTACTATACGTAGTAGAGAAAGTAAAAAAGTATTTAAATATGTACAGGATTTTAGATGTTTGTTAGCCATAAGTATTGTTAGGAAATAAGTTTACACGGCCTCACTGAAACTGACAATAGAAGTAGGTAACAATATACCGAGGGGTTGAATTGTTTATCACTAAGAAGAGACAAACAAATGACGTCAGGGTAGCGTGTCTTTTTTATAAATGGAGGGAATATCTTCCCTAGAGTATATATGTTAGTAGTAGTGATTGGCTGACCAAAACAGGCGCTAAAGTGGGCGCGATTTGGTAACCAATAGCAGCTCTATTATAATGTTTAGGCAATTCGAGGTGAAGGAGTATATATTCTCGAGCCTTAGCAAGTTTCTCGCAGTTTTGAAGAATCATTCACGAGGTGTACGTCGCAGTGTTAGTTACAAAAATGTGAAGTACGCGAAGTAATTGGCGTGCGGCAACTAAAACGACTGTAGTTACATTCGGAATTATCACAGTTTCAGTCAGGCTGTATAAATATTAAATATGTGAATTATTAATTAAGTGTGATGGCAATAAAATTGTAGAAACAAATTATTTTATCAGAATTATCTTTTAGCCTTTACGTTTACACGCCCTGCTTAGAGACATTTGCTCGACTGAGTTGTAATAGCTAGCCGGAGGACAAAGAACCCAAATTTAAAATAATAAAACAAGAGCCAGAGAACTGCGACAATCTCGAATTTTCTGGGAATGTCTCTAAAAGTATTCTTCATTGTTAACGGCTTTTGCATAACTGGTAAACCATAAGAGATAGACAACATTTTACTACACAAAAAATGTAGATCGCGTTAAAATACGCAATTTATGTCATAGACATTTTTTTAATTTTTTTTTAGTGAACCATTTTCGAGATATTGCTTGTTATTCCCTTAAATGCTCCAATAATTATAATTTTTCTCAAATGGGAATTCGTTATTCATTATTTTGTCTTGTATATGCAAAGAGTATTGATCTGTGGCAAAGAGAATGGTGCTGCACATAGCAACCAGCTATTTGAGGCAGTATTTTTAACACTTAAATAATTTCAGTCTAATTATATAATATGTAAATTCAATAACAGCCCGCCTTGAAGCAATATGTATGTAATAATTTGTAAAATGTATGTAACAGTCATTACATATACTTATATTGTAAACATGTTCAATAATGTTATGTGAATGCATTACGTAATTTAATAATGTAGGAGCTGTGAGAATAATAAGTTAAACGTTGCTAACAATGAGGTAACCTTGAGGCAATAATGAGTTTGTGAGTTTAAAAGTTCCTTGTGATTCTGGAAGCCTTAATGTAAATTTAGTGACAGTTTATAAAAATAGTCAATCAACAACCAGAAAAAGCTTTAGTTAAATGAAGGTATTCTATTGGAGTAGGATTAGCCAATCAGAGACTTGAAATACAGAGATTTACAGACGGTTGAAATCTATTCAGTTGCCTGCAGGCCGTGATAGTAACCGGATGCAAGATGCGTCCTCTAGAGAAATATAAGTATACGCGTTAAAAAAGTGCAAGCATTAAATAAAAGAATCTCACAGCTCTCTATATCAGTGAAGTGCTATTTAATTTGTGTCGATTAATAAAAAGGAGTGAATTAAAACTTAAAATCTGTGTAAGCCTACATTTTTGTCGCACCACGCCCTGCCTAAGAGAAACGTGTCTCTAAAATAATACTGCCGCAGCCGAGGCAAACAAATATAAATTTTAAAGAAGCAGTTTAATAACAAAGTTAATATTTTTTTTTAAACTTGGGGCAAAGGCCACCTGAAAGTACATTTGGGGCGAAGGCTACCGGAAACTGTTTAACATATGTGAGTTTGCAACTACTTCAAGTGTTCGGCTCCCCAACAGTTGAAATACGATACAACTCCTTCAATACAAACTACTTCAAATCGGCTTTTCATACGTAGCAGCAAACAAAGACAACTACCATCTTCAAATTGTCGTCCATACGTGGAGATAAATAAATAAACAACTCCAACAAAACACCTACTTCAAATTGGCTCCCATGCGTGGGGCAGAAACTGAAATAAAAACTTGCTTCAAATTGGCGCCCAAAACGTGGGGATAATGATAATAATAATAATAATAATAATAATAATAATAATAATAAATACCTTCTTCATATTAAGAGATATGTCTATGCTTAAAGGCTACTGCACTTCTATATTGCCCTTGCAAATACAAAACAAGGGGAACATAGTATGCCTTAAGCGATAGTCAAATATTTTTAGTGCTGGTCGCTATGTGTAAAATGCAATTCTCTTGGCATGTCAAACGGTCGTTTCTGCAAACGTTTATCTCGATTAATATGAAATAGATGGAGAATAAGAGTTTGTAAAAATAGTTTGTACAAGAGTAGAGAAAGTCATACGAGTGTATCACAGATTTTTTTTCCTCCCTTCTGGTTTTTCTCTTATCATAAGCGAACAATGAGCAGTTCCAAGCTCTCTGAACCCTTGGCTCATTAATTAGTTAATGATACTTATCTCATTCACTGATATGCAAAAAAAAAAGGAACTGGATCTTTATTTAAACTGTTTTTATCTTATACAAAACACCTTAAATAGTGTATTTCCAAAAAAAAATCTCTATGTATGTGCAATACCATTCTTCGTTTACAGTCATTCGGTTCTCTCTGCCGGCATTCGTAATAAAGCAGTGGTCTGTCTGTAACGTCAAGTCACAACTTTTTTGTCCTATAGCTCTTAATGGTCACGTGCATTAATCGCCTGTCATTGGCTGCCGTTGTGGAATATGCTGTACTGTACAAATCCTTATTTAACATTGTCATTTATCTTAATATTCGATGAGAATTGTCAGATTTACATTTCCATAACCGTATGAATAAAATATATTACGTAAAGAGTTAATGCATCTGGAATGCATGTAAATTCTTATCATGAAAGTGTTATATGAAACAGAACTCAGAAGGCTAACTGTTCAACAAACATACACGCATTGGTATTTCCTAACAAATCCGTCGTAATATGACCACGTAGTTAAAGTGACTTAAAATAAGAGAGAAAAAAAACATAAGCAATAATTCTGTTATTTATTTAACTTGCTCGATTATGAGCTTATTCAAACTGACAAAGTTTAACAAAACAAAGAAAGAAATAAGAACATAAAAAGATTTGAAACAAATGTGATAGAGTAAGAACAAGGGAACAAATGTCGCATGTCTTTATTATCAGTGCCGGAATGTTGGCAACAATAATATTGGACAAAAGAAGAGGCATTCTTCGCCTACTTTTACTTCGTCCTAACACAGATTTAAATTGCAGAATATGAAAATTTGTTATGTTTTTAATACAAAATCAAAGTATCACACTCTGTGTAATGATTTTAGAAGCTGTAACCAAAATATCCCGCCTTGCAAATCCAGAAGTTCCGGATTCGACTCCTGGCTAGAGGATGGGAATTTCTTTAGCCAGAACTATTACCCATTCTCCCTAGTTCTGGAGACTGGAAGTATGAGTGAGAGGTGAATGTATGTGTGAATTTAATGTTTATAAGGAAAACCCTACGTAAATAAACATATACATATGAGCAGTTGTTCCAAAGGTAAAACCGCCGATATGACCTTAGATATTAAAGGGTGCGTATAAATGACAATATCTCACCATTGTTACATCTAGAGACCCCCCCCCCCAAGACGATATTTAGTAGATTACTTAAATTGCATAATGAAATGTGTACCTTTAAGAGCTCAGTATCAAAACAAAATTGGGGTAAAATACGTGACAATCTCTTAAAATAGGTACTTACTTTTATCCATCGATAAAACAAGCCCAAATATTTACATATCTAGCACACTCTCGTCACTGAATGCTTTTGGTTATAGTTCTAACAATTTGCAGAATGCGAACTGAATGACGCTTACAAAGGAGTATAAGTAACTGACGTTGTAGAGTGCAGCAAAGTCAACACGTTTAAAAGAAAGAAAACAAAAGTTGCTACGTATTTTAAGACCAGGTAAGGAGCTTCTATGTTTATATCACGCCTTTAATTAAAACGCATAAGGCGCCAGCTGTACCAAAAATTTTCTGTGTTATGCATTCTTATATGCTCAAGAATAAGGGTTTTCAATAAGTAAATACGTATTGTTTGTCCATGTGACATAAAACAGCGTTCCTGTTCGATGTATTGAGCACGCTTTCCGAGTTACGAAGAACTAAAAGATGAACTTTATACAGCCTTGACAATACCGGAAGCAACTGGTTTACTGATGGCCTTCGACGGAATGGGCGCACTGCGTCTTTTTCTTTTCTTTCTTTTAAATATCCATAAATCTAGCGGATTCGTATTCCTCCCCTTTTAAACAAAGCAATGCTTAAAACATTTAGTCTTGTTTGATTACTAAATTGTGGCAAATCAAGTTTATGCACAATGACATTGCCTCATATATGCTGCACATTTGTCACTAGAAATTGCTGGCGAAAAAGAATAAAGAAGGGAAGAGGAAAGAAAGCGGGAAAAAATGGATGTGACGCATTCTGTGCAGCAATGTAGGAATGCCATGTTTATACTGCAATGTTATCTGTTCTCGATATCCTGAAGGCGAGAAAATCTCAAGGTCCACTCATTTGCCAGCCTAACATCTACAAGCATATAAGTTAATGTCCGTTAGTTGACAGATGATGATGAAAGCAAAGATACGTGCAACTGAGTTTGTGCAACAACGCTGATCAATGTTCAAGGGTAAATCAATGAAGGCAGCTTGGCGCATGTCCGACGACCTCTAATCTACAAGTTATAGAACGGTATTCTGTTATATAAATCTGCAGGTAAATATTTTGCTTATTCCATTGTTTAACCCTATTGTTACGCGTAGTTGCGCAGCAGACATTTTAAACGCCTATTCAGTTCTTGGTGAGGCAAGTAATTTCACAGGTCGTGAGTACATCAATTCTGTTTTGGCTGTCACACATAACGATTGTTACAAACGAAGAATTTGGTTATGACGATCCAAACTACATAAAATATCATTTAGGAGCTTGGCTTGTTTTCTGTAGGTGGATTAACTGTTTAATAAAGATATAAGGAAAAAGACCCAAGGTAAGACTTTGATTAATGCTTTTTAAGCGAGGATTACCACATTACCATTAGTTTATTTGACCAAATATCCTCTTTTTCGCAAAATAATTTAAGAGATACCTGTTGACGACAGCATTTACATTAGGTAGCTACACTGAAATGAGCAAGTGCACAATAATTTGAATATCCCCCAAGGTTGTGGACTATATATATATATATATATATATATATATATATATATATATATATATATATATATATATATATATATATATATATATAAACGGCTACAGGAATTCTCACTTTTCTTGAGAAACGTGTTATTTAATCTAGGTAGCCAAATTTTGTGTAATGTTAAGGTAACCAAAGAACTACAAACTGTGAGAAAATTATTTTCAGTACCTATTCCTGAAATATTAAAAAAAAATTAATAAATGCTGAAAGATATTTGCTGAAGTTTTTCCCATGTGAATATTTTTCAATGTTCTATAAAATAAAAATAAGGGAGCTGGGACCATACTGACTTAAGAATCAGTAACATGTCTATGGAAAGACAACCATGAATGAAAATTATTTTGGTACATTTTATGCTTAAATACTACTATAGTAGAAAATACAATACACAATACAATTTTTGTATAAAATACAGCTCAAATGGTTTGGTGGGTATTCACAAATTTGTGAATCTGCTCACTTCAAGCAATTTATTAATGCTTTCCACATACTACTGGGTCAGTCAATAAAAATGTGGACATAGATGTAAATAATTCTTAAGATATACTTATAAATAAGTACCTATGCAAAATATTTTTAAAATGCTTATATTTAGAAACAAGCATGTAATCCTGATAATTATTTTTCATTGATTTTGAGTTCCTGGCCCAAGGGTTATTTATCATATGTTCATAACAGTAACAACAAAATGCTTTGCTAAATCTCAGGATTTTATTGATACTTTTCAGCAACTAAAAGGGCATATCCATTTGCTATCACATCTGTTACAGCATTTAAGTCACCATTCTCGAGTTGTAAATACCAATTTTAACAAGATGAGCTTTGAAACCTAATTTCAAATACCAGACATTCTGTTTTACCTAGGACATTCCCATTTCAGGCACCGAGCGGGATATGGTTACGTCTGTGGCCCGCATTCGGGAGGTCCTGGGATCAATCCCGGCGACCGCCCACTCTGACCCATGGGTTTTTTTTGTGGTTTCCCAGGGTCGACAGGCGAATGCTGGGGTAGTGCATCTTCTGCCACGACTCTCCTTCCTCTCATTTCGTGTACCGTTTTTTTGTGGTTTCCCCGGGTCGACAGGCGAATGCTGGGGTGGTTCATCTTCCGCCACGACTCTCCTTCCTCTCATTTCGTGTACCCATTATCTTCCTTGTCATCTGTTTCAGGGTTGTAGGACCAGGCGACAGTATTCGGCGCGTTGCGACTGGGCGGTGGCTTGCGCTTTGTAACGGTTTCTTCCCTGGCGTCACTGCGGTACCGCTTAGTTAGATCTCTCTTAGCGTGGGGCTGGACTCCGCTCCGGGGAGCCCTGGAGGTTGGTGGCTTGTGGGCAGGGACCGTGAGGCGTCGGTGCGTTCTATCTGGAAAAGTTAGGGACCCCGCCCATGCTTGCGTCCGTCGGCATCCGGATATGGACGCTCTTTGGGTCTCTCCCCTCATCCTTCCCTGCCAGGGGTCACGTTGGAAGCATAAAGGGCCGACTAACCTGCGTGCAATGCTCTATCCCAGTTCCAAGAGCCCCTCCATGATACTCCTTTACTTTTACCCATTTCAGACATTCTTTCCTTGTATTGATAGAGTCCTACTGGAACAAAAAATGTGTCAATTTTCATCAAAAGAATAGAGGGGGGATCTAAGCTTAACATTTGCACATCCACGTCAAGCTTAGGTAGTTGCAATCACAGTTTCAATACATGTGATCATGTGTGTGTTCTTTCTACAGATATCTACAACAATATCAGATCAATAATTGCAACCGTTGTAATTTGCCTCGTGCAGCTGTCACATCACAAATCCTTGTATTAGCTAGTTGGATGGATATATTTTGAAACAACTTGTTTCCTGCTTTTATGCCAAAGTTGTTGTAAGATTTAAATTATGCTAAATTCTTTACCAACATAAATTATTTTTCTTGCAGAAAAAATTTCCCTTAAGCCTAAAAGCTTAAAGCTTAATTACAGAAGTATGGAATTGGAGCTCCCAGGTATATTTTGCTTGAAGATAAAGTGTCCTAGTTTTCTATTTCCCAAATTTGGGATCCCTTAACCAACCCAATATTTTGTGAGTTTTATTTTTGCTTATAGAAATGCAGTTTTTAAATGTAATTTTTGTGTTATAATTGGAGCTCCTTTGTATAAATAAATCAATCTCAGTTTTTTATTTCCTTAATTTGGAATCCCTTAACTACCGTAAATTTTATGTTTTATTTTTACTTTCTCTATATTTACTTATAGTAGGCAGAGAAAGTACTGCATTCCACCCAAAAATTTTATAACAAGATTTCACTAGAAATATACATTTTGAGGTGTCCTGAATAAAAAAATTAAAAAGAGGTCCATGTATGTCTGTGAACAGCATAGCTCAAAAAAAATCTGATGTGTTACACTCACATGACTTTCTCTACTCTTGTACAAACTATTTTTACAAACGCTTATTCTCCATATACTTCATGTTAATCGATATAAACATTTGCAGACTCTATCTTATTGCTAATTTTCTTGTAGATGTAAGGGGAATATATATTTACAAGGGCAATTTCGAAATACAGTAGTCTTTAAGCACATACATATCTCTTAATAGCTCGTTGCTAGGTGCAGCACCATTCCCTTTCCCACAGATTAATACTCTTTGCATATCCAAGACAAAAAAATGAATAATGAATTCCCATTTGAGAAAATAAGTATTGAAAAATTTAAGGGAATAACAAGCAATATCTCGAAAATGGTTCACTCAACAAAAAAAAATGTATATGACATAAATTGTGTATTTTAACACGATCTACATTTTTTGTGTAGTAAAATTTTGTCTATCTCTTATGGGTTACCAGTTATGCAAAAGTCGTTCACAATGAAGAATACTTTTGGAGACATTCCCAGGAAATTCAAGATATACATTTTATTTGTCATAAAAATATCTTAAACATATGATGTTTTAATCAAAATCGTTAGAGCCATTTTAGAGAAAATTAAAATTTTCGAAAAATCTTCCATGTAAAAGGTAATCTGGGGTGGGGGGATTTTCTTGAAAACCTTCGTGTCGCATCCTTGGAAGATACTGAACCTAAATACCAAGTTTGATGTTTATCCGACTGTTCGTTTCTGAGTTATGCTGTTCACAGACAGACACACACACACACACACACACACACACACACACACACACACACACAGACACACACGCACATGTTTCCAAAAATGCTTTTTTTGGATTCAGGGGGTCTCAAAACACGTATTTCCGGTGAAATCTCAGTATCAAATTTTTGGGTGGAATACAATACTTCCCCTACTTACTATACGTAGTAGAGAAAGTAATGAAGGGTCGGTTAAATACCAAAACTAGTTTTTAAGCTCAACATCTACCAAGGATTTGACACAAAGATTTTCAAGAAAATCACCACACCAAACTATCCTTTACATGGAAAAATGTTCACTATTTTTTATTTTCTCAAAAATGGTGAACAATTTTTATTAAAATACTATGTGTTTAAGATATTTCCATGACAAATAAAATGTATCTTGAATTTTATGGCAATAGCCTGTGAAGTCCTCTTCATTCTAAATAACTTTTGTATGATTGGTAAACCATAAGAGGTAGATAGAATATTATTAGGTACATAAAAAATGTAGATCTCATTAAAACACACAATTTATGTCACATAATTTTTATTATAGTGTTAATCATTTGTGAGAATTCTTTGTTATTGGTTGGTTGTTATTGGTAAGACTTTTTTCCAGTGGGAAGTCATTATTCATTTATTTCTCATGTTCATGCAACAAGAATGGGATTTTGAAGTCATCACATAGGCATCCATTTTTCACAAACCTGACTATCGTTCTAGTCTACTGTACCCATCTTATGCCTACAACAAAATGTGTAATGAAAGTTCATCTCGATTAACAAGAAATAGAAAAAGAAGCATTTGTAAGAATAGTTTGTAGAAGAGTGAGTAGAGAAAGTCATGTCAATGCAACAAATGGTTTTTTCTTAGAGAAATGCCATTTTTAAATGCAGCTTGTGAACAACACTGTTACAATAGACTGGCCCTTCTCTTGAAAGTTATATTTATATAACTTCTGTTTTAAAGATCTAGGACTACATGAAACTTGAGTCAATGTATATGAATAAAAATATCTTTCTCACTTTGGTTTGACAAATTTAGGTAATGATGTGTTTTTAATAAAAATTCTGGATAAGAAAAATGAACAGAAGAAAAGGAGGAAACACCCCCTCCCAAAAATACTTTCTATTGTTCTATGCTGCTTTTTCAGCATATACCCTACCTGAATCCAATTTTTCCTGATATTTGCACTGTTTGAGAACTAATCAAGATGGACATTTTGAGCCTGAATCTTGTGGCTTTAATGTTTTTTCACTTTTGTACATGGAAGACCTAAACAATTTGTTCCTAACTGGCTTTTCCCTTTCATTCTCACTGGATGAAAATACTGATGTTTTTGGAAAAAAGCAAAAAAATATACAGGAAGTATTTTAATATTCCTGACATTCATAGATAACTGTATGTGTCCTGATTTCCTGCATTAATTTCTAATAAATTAGTTCTTACCTTAATGTGTAGTTCAATAATTTAAGCATATCATGATAAACAATAATTATAAAGCAAATAAATTAAAAAACATAATATAAAAGGGGTATGTATGAACGCTTAGTAGGAGTTTACTACTCCTTTTAATATGTTTAAAATCTTAAACTGTACGTCTATGTAAGACAAGAGTTCCCTCCCAAATAAAGTACAGAATGCTAAAAGTCTGGAAGCACTATAGAAAGATATTTTAAAATATTCAGTTTATGATGATGGGCCTTTAGAGTTAGCACATCCTTTATATTGTCCCATTGAAGGTCTAACTTGAATAAAAATAAAAATTTTGTACATTGTTCTTCCTTTGTAACACACATACCATCATACACAGAGAGAAATACCTGCAAATACATTGTATTTTATGACCTAAAACAACCAAGCAGTTTGCTTTTCTGACAAGATTTTACTTTGGTGTTTCAACTACTCTTGCGATATTTACTCTCTTAATCAACTGTGTTGAGTAATAAAATTGGTAACAAATGTTTTACTTAGCTACATGTTTAGTTACATGGATAAAATCATTGCATTGTCATATCCCATTATCATTCAGAGGAAAAACAAACAATAATCAAGGCTGCTCATCTTTTAGCTGTTACTAATGCATGTGTCAACAATGTTATCAAATGAGGGCAGTGGTATTAAGCCATCACTTCTCTGCGCACTGTGTGTGAACCTTGTCTTAGATATATACCGTATAACTTTTTGCAGTGTCACTATTAGTGTTGCTTACAGCTAGTTGTATCACTAAAACAAGAAAAACATCTTGCATATGTTGAAAAGCATTTATTTGTTAATGTGTGTTATTTAATGTGGGTTAACGTTTATTACAGGTAATAGAAGCAGGATGGCTTTCAGGAATCTCTTCAAAGTATGTGCACAGCAGAGATTTTTCAATTCTGCTAAATTCAAATGTAAGTATGCTTTATACTGTGAAGCAAGATATTGCTTCAAATGCTAAATGTATATATATAAATCCATAATATCCAAAATGTGCCCTAAGAAAACTATGTTATTACTTTTAATGTGTTGAAAATCACATTAATTTAAATAGATACCTACACTTTTGTGCACTACTCAATTTAATTATTGCAAAATTATATGCTGAAAAAAAAGCAGAAAATCTTCTGTAACACAACTATTACAAATACTGGTTAAAGAAAACTTTCATGCACATACCTTACCCATAGTGAATTAATCATATTACTTTCTATACTACTTACCTATAGTAAATACAGGAAGTATTGCATTCCACCTAAAACATATGATACAGACAGAGCCATAGCCAGGGAGGGGATGATGATGATTTATGTTTTAGGGCATTCATCTACTAGGTCAGTAGCGCCCTTGTAAAACAGAGATATAGATGAACATAAAATCATAGCAAACACCAGAGATAAAGATCA
This sequence comes from Deroplatys truncata, assembly GCA_030765065.1. Taxonomy (NCBI): domain Eukaryota; kingdom Metazoa; phylum Arthropoda; class Insecta; order Mantodea; family Mantidae; genus Deroplatys; species Deroplatys truncata. The sequence goes on along the minus strand of CM060975.1, from coordinate 241,045,890 downwards.
ATATAAAAATCACAGCAAAAGTCAGAAATAAATATAAATATATAAAACAAAACTGAGAAATACTAAACACCTGATATCAATATGACTAAATTTGAAAATTTACCTTTGATACAAACTTAAAAAGCCTTTGAACCGTTTGGTTACTGTCCGCTAAGACCCTGGCGGCAATTGCAGAGATTTGCAAACGGTAAAGGAATACACTCTGGCGACACATAAAGGACTGACAGAATTTTGCCATACAGCGGACAGAGAGGAGCAGGGTCCCTCTTAAAAAGGTAACCGTGCCAAAATTGTAGTGGCCAATACACAACCGGGCCAAAATTACCTCCTCACGATGAGATACACAAGAGGAAGTTACACAGTTTCTCAAAATGTTCTTCTCTACTCTAAGCTTATTTACGCCGATGGCTGACCACTCCTCGTGCCAGCACGATAGCACTGCTCTCTGCACAACCACCCTAAAGTCTTCCAACGAAAGAGATATTGCAATACAGGGTTCTGTGGTCACCGCCTTAGCTGCCAAATCTGCGGTTCATTCCCCGGCAAGCCAAAGTGACCGGGATCCAAGCACACTCCACATTAACACCAGAGGCGCGTAAAACATGGAGGGCATCCTGGATTCATTGTACAATGGGATGTAGTTGCACAGCTCATAAAGGCTCTGAAGTGCACTAAGGGAATCATTCAAAATGAGTCACCCAATTTTCGACAGCGCACATACAAAGGGCTCAGTATATGGCATACACTCTGCACTATACATGGAAATGCTACCATGAAAACCGAATGTATGGGGTTCTGTTCCATCAACATAGGCACATCCAACACTGTTGGTGCTTAGGTCCATCGTGTAGATTAAAATTCGGCTATTGTAACCTGACAATTCTAAAAAGCAAGTGCGGATACTAAACTCAGATATCGTACACTTCCGTATACTGCCATCCCATATCTATGTGAGATGTCTGTACCAAGGGGGAACACCCTCTCCCCCTTAAAAACATGCTAGGCATTTCAATGTCGTATTTTCTAAGAAGCTTCCGAAAACGAATACCTGCAGACCATAGATTAATGGAACTGTTCCTATAACGTTCGTCCAGCGCGGTGTGGAAAAAAGAAGCGAATGTTGAATGTATTGGCATACATTAACGCACAACCATAATTTCCTAACAGGACACCACGTCGATATCGCAGAGGAGGTTCTGCCGATTCGGCTTAAAGACTCATAACTGGGCTAGTTGGAAAAGCACCGATAGCCACTCGAATGCCCGATTATGGGCTGTGTCTAATCTTCTCAGCACAGATTGTCGTGCTGAGGAATAAACGATACACCTACAGTCTATCTTGCATCGGATGCGTGCGCGACACAGTCGCAACAAAACTGTTTAGTCTGCTCCCCAAGATTTGCCATTTAATACCCGCAAAATATTCAGAGAACGGTCACATCGCGCTTTCAACTGTGACTAGTTAAGTTTCTTATCAAAGGTCAAACCCAGGAATCTCGTCTTATTTGCGAATGACACAAGATCTGGACCGAATCGGAGCGAAGGTGGTAATCGTCTCCTACGACGCCAGAAGTTAACGCAGATTGGCTTTTCAGTTGAGAAACGAAAGCCGTTTTTAGAACTCCATTTTTTAAGATTGTCTAAACATTGCTGCATCGGCGTTCCAAAAACGACGTACGCTGAGAAGTACAATAAACGGTAAAGTCGAATAAACATGACGATACTCCTGGAGGAACACATTTCCAGACAGAATTAATTGCTATAGCAAACGGTACAACGCATAGTACCGATCCCTGAGGCACTCTGTTCTCCTGAATAAAAAGGTTCGAAAAAACGAGCCGACCCCTATTCGGAAAACACAGTCCTTCACAAGCTCCTGAATGAATAGTGGTAAGCGTCCACGTATGTGCCAAGTATGTGGGGAACGTAGTATCCTTGCTCGCCAACACGTATCATAAGCCTTCTCAAGGTCAAAAAATAACGTAACGGTTTGACCGTTCTTCATGAATCGTTCATGATCTGCGTCGATGATACAAGGTAGTCCGTTGTTGAACGGCGTCGTCGAAAACGCACTGGTGTTGGTCAGTAGATTGTGAGTTTCCAGCCACCATACCAACTGTCCATTGATCATGCATTTCATCACCTTGCAAACGCAAATGGTGAGGGAAATAGGACGGTAGCTGGAAGGAAGATGACGGTCCTTTCCAGGTTTCAAAATGGGTATGGCGGCAGCCTCTAGCCACTTTTCTGGGAAAGTGACGTGTTAAGAGACTAACAAGATATGGAAAGTGGTCACTAGAGTGTAAATTAGAGATGACATTCCATTGTAAGGAAACTGCCAACTGTAGTGAACAAACTGCTAAATCAAGATGTGAAAAAAACCACTGAAGGAGAGGGCGAGGGATAATGTAATGGAGCAATTCTCAATCGTCATTGCCTACTACACTGAGCACAGCGGTGGTCGAATCAATTTACCCTTTTTCTTTGGTGTCGGACTAACACCTTTAACGGAGGATTTATCCTGCCGCTTTTTCACTGTCGTTCTGACAGTGTGGGCAGAAGCCACCTGCTCCATCTCCTCCACGGGGAGGACCCTTTTCTGATAGAAAACTTCTATTCGAAAACCTCGAATCAATTGGAAGTTGAGATCAGCTAAGATATAGATTGCCGATCTGAGTCCTTCCCGGAAGATTCCTCGGAAGCGAATCTCTGAGGAGATGCTCGCGGACTCTTTACCCTTTGATGTCCTGGGTGCAGACTTTTCACTTACTTTAAGGGAGTTGCTGGTCCTGAACGTTATAGGTGATGCATTATATGTTAACAGCTTGCCAGTTTTATAGGTTGAGGTCGACGGTTTTGCTGATGATTTTACTGATGTGATCTTTTCAGTAATTGACTTGGCAGATGTTAATGCTGACGTCGGCGTTGATTTTAAATGCTTTGGCTGTGTTCTAGCTACGCTAATTCTTTCTGAAATCGCTGTCTAAGTTGCGATTTCCCACTCGGTACCGGTTTAACTGCAACTGAGCTATAGGTACCGATTTCGTAACAGAAGGTTGGCGGATGCACAGGTGTTTCCGGGCTTCCGAGAAGGAAACCTTCTTCCTAACCCGGATCTCCTGGATCGCTGTTTCCTCCATAAAATTGGGTATTCTCGGGAACTTGATGGGTGTTCACCGCTACAGATAACACACGTTGGAGCTGATGTGCATGCTCCGTCGTGGGAGACGTCTCCACAGTTAACGCAGGTTGATCCACCATTACAGAAGTCACTAGTGTGTCCAAAGATATATGGCCTAACTTCAATGACTTCATACCCCGCCTTAATCCTTCGAGGGAGATCTACCCGATCAAAGGTAAGGAACAGGGTACGAGTAGGCACTAATTCAGCTCTTTCTTTCCGCTGAACCCGATATACGGATGTCACACCTTGTTCTTCAAGATTTTCTTAAACCTCCTCATTGGACATACGGTCCAATGTTACCACACCATGCGAGGAGTTCAAGGTCCTGTGTATCTTAACTCTGCAGGATATCTGGCTAACATATTTACTCTGAATATTTTCGCTGCCTGGGAAGCTGAATGTGCTTCAATCAGGAGCATGCCATTTCATTGCGAGTTCTAATGCATGACTTAACTGGACCAACAATGCTATTAAGACCCCTTTGTGCTATAAATGGGTGCCCTGATGAAAACCTCTTATCTTCCCCTGTTCTGATTATGACTAAGTAGCTTGATGGCTTTTTTTTATACATAGCAATAAAATCCTCCACCATTGCAAATTTCCCTGATGGCATGCTCACCCCTGGGTGTCATCCCCGTAGGTGAGAGTCCTGGCCTGGAACTTGCTCACCTTAGGGTCTCACCTCCCTGTTTCAAGACAGAGGGACCCAATCATCTTTATGAGTGTTACAGCTCATGCAATAGCCCCTCCCCAGGACTGACCTTTATCAGCAGATATGAACACAGTCCTACATGATACTCAGGGGCTGGGAATTATGCATTATCCAGTCACCCTTTGTGACTACCCTCCTCCATCCCACACAGCAATATCCATCAGACTGTGTTCAAGGAGGTAACCTGTAGTTGGTCAAACACACTTGCAGACCAAAGTTATTTGGGTGTTTGGCATAAGCCGTCTCACCTCATGAGGAACCCAATCAAGATCCCAGGCATGCCAATCATGTACCTACCATAGTAGGTCCCTGGGGGAAGAGGGTTTAGGGGAGGGGGAGGGGTTTCACCTCTGTGATGTGGTAGCACGTTCGCCTTCAAAACTAGAAAACCCAAGGTCAAATTTCAATTGGGGTAAGTTGCCCAAGTTTTCTTTCATTGTTTTTCTCTTGTTCTCAAAATAAGGCAAATCCAGGAAACACTCTGGAATCATTGGAGCATCCTTTCATCCCATTTCATTCACCATCTCTGTAGACCCCAAGTTGTTAAATGGAACATTAAACACTTTGGAGAAGAAGAGGGGATTTGAGGATTAAACCTATCCCCTATAGGTGCACAGCACAAAAATTAAAAAATATATCTGACAAAAGGGGTACATACTTGACCAAATGTGCCACCCAAACTCTGCTTCACATAGTAAACAAGAAACACCTTCACTACAGTTAAGCTTGGTAGCAACTGATTTAAACTGTTTACTAATAACAGACAACACTCTGCTTAAAGTGATATATGCGGGGGATTGACTACTCTTGCCCACATGCTTCAATTATTGAGGCCCCCCATAATGTTTTTTTTTTGTATTGTCATACCAAGTGACCATCTCCCACCACCCTACTATTCTATTAGATTTATTCTATTAAAATACCCTTAAACTGCATCTACACTGAGTGATCAGAGCTCTGGTTCTCAAACCAGAGGTCCCAGGTTTGATTCCCAGCCAGTGGGAAGTTTTTTCTGTAACCCAAATCATTCCCTATCCCTCACAGAGTCTAGAAATATGAATGGGACCGAATGCAAGTGTGCTTAATAGTAAAATACTGATAGAACCAATGTTAAGAAAACCTACAGTTCAGTGAGCAATAACACTCAGTTGTCACTCAGGTCCACAATATGATAAAAAAATCTGATGTGTTACACTCACATGACTTTCTCTACTCTTGTACAATCTAATTTTACAAACGCCTATTCTCCATATGCTTCATGTTAATCGAGATATCGAGATGTCAATCTTATTGGTAATTTTCTTGTAGATGCAAGGGGAATATGGTAGCTTTTAAGCGATAGTCAAATATTTTAACGCTGGTTGCTATGTGGCGAATTCCATTCTCTTTGCATGTTCAGGACATAAAAAAAATGAATAACGAATTTGAGAAAAAGTATAAGTATTGGAAAATTTAAGGAAATAACAAGCAATATCTCGAAAACGGTTCACTCAACAAAAGAAACGTATATGACATAAGTTGTGTATTTTAACGCGATCTACATTTTTTGTGTAGTAAAATTTTGTCTATCTCTTATGGTTTACCAGTTATGCAAAAGTCGTTCACAATGAAGAATATTTTTGGAGACATTCCCAGAAAATTCGAGATATACATTTTATTTGTCATGACAATATCTTAAACATATGATATTTTAATCAAAATCGTTAGAGCCGTTTTTGAGAAAATTAAAATTTTCGAAAAATGTTCCATGTAAAGGGTAGTCTGGGGTGGGGGGATTTTCTTGAAAACCTTCGTGTCGCATCTCTGGAAGATACTGAACCTAAATACCAAGTTTGGTGTTTATCCGACTGTTCGTTTTTGAGTTATGCTGTTCACAGACACACAGACACACAGACACACAGACAGACAGACACACAGACAGACAGACACACAGACACACAGACACACAGACAGACACACACACGGACATGTTTCCAAAAATGCTTTTTTTGGATTCAGTGATTCTCAAAACATGTATTTCCGGTGAAATCTCGGTATCGAATTTTTGGGTGGAATGCAATACTTCCCCTACTTACTATACGTAGTAGAGAAAGTAAAAATCTGATGTGTTACACTCACATGACTTGCTCTACTCTTGTACAAACTATTTTTAAAAACACTTATTCTCCATCTACTTCATGTTAATTGGGATAAACATTTGCAGACTCTATCTTATTGCTAATTTTCTTATAGATGTATGGGGAATATATATTTACAACATAGAAATACAGTAGCCTTTAAGCATAGACTTTACTCTTAATAGCTGGTTGCTATGTGCAGCACCATTCTCTTTACCACAAATTAATACTCTTTGCGTATTCAAGACAAAAAAATGAATAACGAATTCCCATTTGAGAAAATAAGTATTGAAAAATTTAAGGGAATAACAAGCAATATCTCAAAAATGGTTCACTCAAAAAAAAATTATATGGCATAAATTGTGTATTTTAATGCGATTACATTTTTTGTGTAGTAAAATTTTGTCTATCTCTTATGGTTTACCAGTTATGCAAAAATCGTTGACAATGAAGAATACTTTTGGAGACATTCCCAGAAAATTCAAGATATACATTTTATTTGTCATGAAAATATCTTAAGCATATGATATTTTAATCAACATCGTTAGAGGCATTTTTGAGAAAATTAAAATTTTCGAAAAATGTTCCATGTAAAGGGTAATCTGGGGTGGGGGGATTTTCTTGAAAACCTTCGTGTCGCATCTCTACAAGATACTGAACCTAAATACCAAGTTTGATGTATATCCGACTTTTCGTCTCTGAGTTATGCTGTTCACAGACACACACACGTACATGTTTCCAAAAATGCTTTTTTTGGATTCAGGGGATCTCAAAACATATATTTCCGGTGAAATCTCGGTATCGAATTTTTGGATGGAATACAATACTTCCCCTACTTACTATACGTAGTAGAGATAGTAAAAAGTTCAAGGGAACTGGAGAAAATAAATAAAGAAAAAGAAACCTTATAGTGTTTTGAATTCATAGCTGGAGACTGCTCATTCAAAAGTCTTCCTATATCTATTTTCTTTTGTAAAATATCTGATTGATTTAGGGCAGTTTTAGTTTTTATGTGTAGGAGAGCACATTTGTGTTCATCCTCTTTGGGAGTTGTACCCTCATGCTGTAGAACCATTTTAAAACATTTTTAGCTAGGAAGTCTTTTAGTACTAGGGTTACAACATTATTTTGTAAAAATAAGTCTGCTGACCACCTATTTATTTTTGTTTTAAAGGGAAAAGCACAGCAGTAAATCTGGAACACTCCATAACAAATCCAATTGTAACAACTGTATTTCCAACATCTCACCAGACCATCAAGGTATTGTTCAACAATCACAGAACAGCAGATTTCAAGACAATCTGGGTAAGAACTATTCCGTATCTTTCCACATTAAACACTCAAGTAAATTTAATGCAACTTATGCACAAAGGTGCCCCAGTATCTTTTGCAGAACATAATTTGCCTCCTAAAAAACTAGAAAAAAAAAATTACAGATTTTTATTTTGCAGTAGCATGTACTTTTATAATTTATATTTTGTATCCATACTGGAGGCATAAATCATTGACAGCATTTCTCAGATCATTGTAACATTTGCAACAGTTAAGATTGTTTTTAACATGCGAGTAAATTATGAAGCAAATAAAGATAAAAGTACTTTGAATAAATCTGAGAAGTGCTGGTCCTTTGGAGTATTGAGTAAGTTCTTGTTCCAGCTACGAGACAACTGCAAGTGTGCTCAATGTGTTCACGAGGAAACGCGTCAGAAACTTTTAGATACACCCTCGTTGGATGTGGGCGCAAAACCCAAGTCTCTGAAAGTGACAGACGATGGAAATCTGATCATAAACTGGCAAGAAAATGGGCAAGATCATGTGTCCACATTTGATTCTAGTTGGTATGCATTGCTGATAGATGTATGCTAGGGCTCTCTGCATCCATCTCTTTCTAAATTGCCCTGTTATGGTTTCTGTTAAACTGACACTTGTAACTGTTCAGAGCATCATAATTATGATGGTAAAATGCTAAATATTTTTCAAAACTGTTTGTAATCATCCTCCCGCTGAAAAAGAAAGAAAACAATTGTTAAGAATTTTTAAGTGTTGAAAACTCTCCATGTAGAGCATTTTATTCTTATTTTTCACCAGGCTCTACCGCTATGGACAGTGTTTCATGCATGAGACATTTGAATCTGAATCTTCCGGGACCCATCCTGACCAGCCAGCGCTAGTTCTATGGGATAGAACAGAGATTTGGAACAACTTTCCAGAGATATCCTATCAAGAAATAATGGAAAGTGATGAAGGGCTGAAAACATGGCTTGAAATGTTCATCAAGTATGGAATTGCTTTGATGAGAAATGTGCCACCAGAGCAGGTAAATTTGGCAATTGTTAGAATTAGTAAGAGATTGTTCACCATGAATATAAAACATAACTATATACCATTCAAGAATTTTTAATAACATAGTTTTTAATAAGTTTTAAAAGTACTATAAGTACAAGGTTTGCTATATAAGTAATGAGACATAAAATATTGGTCATCCCTAGAAGAAGTATTGTTGCTGGGTCAAAATTTCTGAGTCATTGGTGTTGCCATCGTAGCAGGCAAAGCTCTGTTGTGTCATTTATTTTCCTTCATTTTATGTTTTAAATATGAAACGTGTGCACATCCTTGCAAGTGCAATGGAGATTGAGAGAGAGAGAGAGAGAGAGCATTTTTGTGCAATGATCTTGTGCAATTCCAAATGTAGCTTAAATGAAATGCAGTCACTTGATTATTTGAGGGTGGATTTCAGGGACTTTTCTCCTTCATGTGCTACAGTGTTCCATTGGTTTGGAGAATTTAAGAGTGGATAGCAATCTCTTAAAGATTAAGAGAAGAAGGCAGACCAACAGCAGTAGTGATTGAGAAAAACATCACCTCAGTGGAAACAACAAGGGAATATCCAAGATTAACCTGCAAGGACATTAAGTTGGTGTTAGCAATTAGTTTGCTGAGTATTTCAACCATCCTTCATGAGCACCTTTGCATAAATAAAATTCCTTCAAGATGGGTGCTTCATAATTTGCCTCAAGCATAGAAGCTCCATGGGTGGAATGGTGCCAAGAAATGCTGCAAAGATTTAACTGTGGAAAGTGTCTTGTTGCATTTCAGATATTGTTACAGATGACAAAACATGGATATATCAGTTCGATCCAGTAACAAAATGCCACTTCTCTATTTGGGTTTTCCCTGATGACCTCAAAGTCAAGAGATCAAGGAGTGCAATAAAAAAAAATCTGATGTGTTACACTCACATGACTTTCTCTACTCTTGTACAAAATATTTTTACAAATGCTTATTCTCCATCTACTTCATGTTAATCGTGATAAACATTTGCAGACTCTATCTTATTGCTAATTTTCTTATAGATGTAAGGGGAATATATATTTACAAGGGCAATATAGTAGCCTTTAAGCATAGACATTACTCTTAATAGCTGGTTGCTATGTGCAGCACCATTCTCTTTGCCACAGATTAATTCTCTTTGCATATCCAAGACAAGAAATTGAATAACGAATTCCCATTTGAGAAAATAAGTATTGAAAAATTTAAGGGAATAACAAGCAATATCTCGAAAATGGTTCACTCAACAAAAAAATGTATATAACATAAATTGTGTATTTTAACGTGATCTACATTTTTTGTGTAGTAAAATTTTGTCTATCTCTTATGATTTACCAGTTATGCAAAAGTCATTCACAATGAAGAATACTTTTGGAGACATTCCCAGAAAATTCAAGATATACATTTTATTTGTCATAAAAATATCTTAAACATATGATATTTTAATCAAAATCGTTAGAGCCATTTTTGAGAAAATTAAAATTTCGAAAAATGTTCCATGTAAAGGGTAATCTGGGGTGGGGGGATTTTCTTGAAAACCTTTGTGTCGCATCTCTGGAAGATACTGAACCTAAATACCAAGTTTGGTGTTTATCCGACTGTTCGTTTCTGAGTTATGCTGTTCACAGACACACACACAGAGACACACACACGGACATGTTTCCAAAAATGCTTTTTTTTGGATTCAGGGGGTCTCAAAACATGTATTTCCGGTGAAATCTCGGTATCAAATTTTTGGGTGGAATACAATACTTCCCCTACTACTATACGTAGTAGAGAAAGTAAAAATGATTGCCTGTTTCTCTCCACAAGTGGTCACATGGCAACCACTGTGCTTGAAAATCAGAAAACTATTACTGCAATATTGTACACCAACACTTGACTTCTGAAAGTGCTTCAGAAAATCCAAGAATAGACACCCGAAGACCAGACCGGACTTTGGATTTTTGTTACATCATGACAATGCATCAGCTCACACTGCTAATGTAACAATGGAGTTTTTACAAGGAACTGAGGTGAATATTGACTCATTCAGTCTATAGTGCTACTGTGAAGAATCTACTACAAGTGCAAAGAAGCAGTTGCAGCATATTAAGAAGAATCATCTGTAGTGCTACAAACTGAGTGGCATGGATACTTCCAGAAGTGGCTCCAGCAGATAGAATGCTCCGCTGTGCCAGGGGGAATACTTTGAGAAGCTGGGATAAACAAAGCATTTCTATGAGTATTCATTATTTGTTGTCTCAATATTTATCTAGTTTCTTAGTATGGCATCAGACAAAGTTTAAGAGCATATACAAACATCACTGAACCTACAGCATTCCAAGTTTTTTTTAGCAGCCCTCTAGCAATTCTTCCACATTCAGTTTGGTAGCATAATGATACTCACACATTAACAGAAACTTCTTAATAAACTGTATTTTAGGGATTCAACAGGCCTCAAAAAAGGTATTTTGGTGAAAAATGGGTATCAAATGTTTGGGTTGAATGCACTGCTTCCCCTGTCTGCTTGGAATAGCAATAGTGAGAGTATAAGTAAGAGTATATAGATAATTTAATCTTTCTTGTTATTAATTTTTTTATTTTAAATGTATTTTGACTTAAATTTGTTCATTCACTCATTCATTCATTCATTCATACACCAGTTTGGAGTGATGCATGAGTGGTACATTAACAACTTGACATTGTTAAAGCACTGAAAAGAGTCAAGTCAAACCATCCTTTCTTAATTAGTTTGGTTAGTTTTGGCTAGCCTCACTTTAACTAAATGTATTTTCCCCTCCCCCCCACTCCATGAGAAAATCTAAAGAGGAATGTATACACACAGTAAAAGAAGAAGATTTTTTCTAGCAGTATTTGTTTTTGATAAAACATGAAGTTGTGCAGAAAACATCTGCCTGGAATAAAAATATAATTACTGAAATGTTGCTTTTTTGTGTGTTTTGTAATCTTATTATCCATGAACTCAGTGTGAACCATGAATATGGACTCATTTAAATTATCTACACATTATAAAATACTCTTTTAATTCTTTCTGAGAGAAGGACTAAAATAGGCACCAAGTAGATGGATGCAAATTGTCTTATTAATGAATGAGTATTTGAGAAAACCCAGGATTGAAGCATAATTTTTTCTAACACATGTTCTTTATTACTCTTTTCAATTGCACTCATAATTTAGGAATTGTATAGATATTGCATTAATGTTCGTATATATATATTTTTATGTGTAGAGCTTAGCTAATGTGTAACAATCATTTGTATTATTGTACACCTAGATCATTGTCAGTTTTGCTTACTATACAGAAGGTTGTTCACAATCTATGGTAACAATATCAGATGAGCACAATAGCTCCATGCTGGAACACATGGAACCGAATGAAAGTTCAGCAGTATGAGTATATCACTGTGTTTGCTCAGTTGTGTGCTCTTCTTCTTGCTGCATCAAATGGCGTCAAAAATAGAACCACTCTGATAAGGGTACAATATTGTCCTTTTCTGATGTAAAATACTTGTATTCTAAGATTATTAAGCAGTGCAAGAGGCGAGGTTTTACCATATCCAAGAAAGTGATCTCATGTGCACTCAACAAAAAAGGTAAGGCCACATCAGGACTTATTTCAAAGGGCAAGAAATAGGGAAATCCATGACCGGCCACCAGTTGCACCCCAGAGATAATTTGGAAGGTGAAGACCCATGACTCTGGACCAAATCCTGCAACTCAGAGGGCCATTGCACTGTAATTAGAGATCTCTGTTACTACTGTGAACACCATCATCAACCAGGATTTATTCTAGAAAAGTGCCATAAGAGCCTGGGATATAAGCTGTTACCTAAATACATCGCAGAACATGCCACTAAGAGCAGAAAGCTATATGAATGATACTTAGCTGGTGAAAAGTGGATGTTTGTTGTCTTTTTAGATGAGCATATGTTTATCTAAGTGATTGCAACAAACCCTCGGCTATATATTACCGACCAAAGGAAGAAAAAAAATTTGAAAGTTGGTATAAGGAAACTAATGAAAATTTCCCCAATGGTTTTTTCGTAATAATACAGTTACAATGACAAATTAACCATTCGTCGTGTACATAAAAATCTGAAAGTCAACTCGGCATATTATCAAACTAATGCCCTGATACAATCTTCCATACAGAAATCCCTGCTCTCTATGGTGCAGATATAAATAAAGTCTGGTTGCATCAGGATAAGGCATCAAACTATACATCTGCTTCAACCTACTAATTTTTGGGGAATATGGAGAAATGGGAATACATTCCATCCTTTCAGCGACATCCGTGTTAAGTTATCTGATGCATCACTGATGGAGTTTTGTGCATTTGAGTTACTGAAAAGAGCCCTTGGAAGCAAACAGCTGTGAACTTTGGATGGTCTCTGGAAAGCTGCCAGGAGGAATAGAATAAACTGGACATTCCTGTATTTTGTAGCAGTTTGCTCCAATGGAAGCTGTGCTGCAGATTGATAGCTCAAGCTAAAGGCTGCCAGATAGAACATCACTGCTGGTGGAGGCGTGGTTTTTCATAAGGTAAGGAGGTCTTAAGTTTGTTACCATAGATTGTGAACAACTCTCTGTAATCAACAGCATAACTTTTATATAAATAGGGATTAGTTTCATGCTTTAATATATTAATCTATTTTCCCTTTGTTTTATCATTTATCAGCTGTCAATTTGTTATTGTCATTATTATTACCATTACTATTAATATTATGTATTATTATTGCATATTACTCATTATATTATTATTATCATTGTTATTGCTATTAATTTTCAATTTATTTTAATACAACATGCAATATCAGATAATGAATGACAAAAGAGCCAGCAAATCTATACCAATAAGCCTAAGCAGAATTCAAACACGGATCCAGAGCATGGGAATTAAAAGGGTTTATTCTATATACAAATAATAATAATAATAATAATAATAATAATAATAATAATAATAATAATAATAATAATAATAATAATAAAATAATTTGTGGTTATTTAATGATGGTGCAATTCTGCACCTTGTCATGAGATCATTATGGTAAATAAACCATCACAAATTTTGAGTTATTTTTATCAAATTCACTTAATATTGGCAAAATATAAATATATAGCATGAAACATATTGAAATGGTTTGAAGCTAAAAAAAAAAAGTTATGTTGGAAAGTTGTGTATTTTAATGAGCTCATGTTTTTTTTTTTCTGAAACACATCTCTTCCTATCTCTTATGGTTTCCATTTTCTAATATTCACTGAGTGTAAAGCAGAGTCCACAATGCACTCCCAGAAAATCCATGATATACATTTTATTTGTAATGTTATTGTCACAACCATTTGTCATTTTAATCAAAATCATTAGAGTAGTTTTAGAAAAAATAAAAATTAACGAAAATTCTTTCACAAAAAGGATAGTTTATGCAGGACTTTATATAAACTTTGGCATTCATCCAAATTTTCATTTTTGAGTTATGCTGTTCACACACAAACACATGCATCTTTTTCTTTTTTTCTTTTTTTTCTTTTTTTTTTTATTCAGGGTACCTCAAAGCATATATTTCTGGTGAAACTTGGTATCCAATTTTTGGGTAGAATACAATATTTCCCCTACTCTAGGTGCAGAGAAAGTAAAATAAATAATTTGAGTGGAGCCTCGATGTTTTAGTGATTTCATAAATATTTTAAAGAAACTCTTAGCTTCTTAAAAGCCATTTCCAGGGAACACCACATTGAGGTAATCTCTAGTCATTCCCCATGTTTTTTTTTTTAAAGTTGTGTTTCAAACAAATTTGTCATAATATTATGTACATACACACAGAGAAATATTTACATGCATTTTTAAGTTGGAATGTCAAATTTTGCTTAAGCTTCTATATACAGGCTATAGTTTTCAGGCATGTTTTCAGATCTCCGGTATTCCTTAATGTTTCCAGAGCTTTCACAGTGCCTTATCATTTCCTATTTTGTGCTTCCTCCTCATACTGCCGTATAAATGAAGGGCTTGTCTATCAAATGTGTGACCATGGTACTCAGCTTCATGCCTAAAAATTGAAATTAAGATGTACACATTAGGATGCGCTGTGGTTACCATTCCATTTAGTCTTAGATTTTAGGCTTCTGCAATGTTATTAGTTATGTCATTCTCCATAGCAACACTGAATATGTCTTGGAATATTAGTTTTCCACCCATTACTCTACAAAGTAGGCGAGAAGTTTCCCAGTTGTTCACTTTCAGGCAAGTCTCCTTGTATGAGCAGCCATCCATCATCAACTTCATCTGGCGGAATATGAACCAAAGCAGCACACATGCGAACACGCAACCTCACTTCTTCGTCTTCATTGTAGTTGTTCACAAGGCCAAGTTGCTGCACTTTCCTCCACAAATACTGGTTGAAGTGGAAATTGCAGCCGGTAATCTTTGTAGCCGGAAACAAGTCCTGAAGGAGTCAACAGCAGCTGTCTCGAAGTCCATGACCACTAAATCGATAGACAATCCAGGAATAAGTTTTTTAATGGTGATGAAGAATCGATCATAAGTTTCTTTCTTCTTTAAAATAGAGAGAGTTGAAAGTTGTTGCATTACATCACTAAAATGTTCTTACTTGAATGCATTTCGGGAGAACAATTTGCTCCCATCGTCAGCATATTTTCAACTAATTTTGCCGGTTATTGTCTGCGGAATGTGTGTGGCTAGTGGTGTTCTCTGGTGCTGGGTTGATGAACCTCCAAAGGCTGCTGGGTGGCGGTGGTTCAAAATTCATTAGGTGATTCCTGTGTTTGACGATGTGTATTTTTTCCCAGATGTCCAATTCATTGCTGCTGTTGATTGGTTTTAAGAGTTTTATGGAGTTATTTCATGGTTTGAAGACCAGAAATGATGTGCTACTGCTGATTTATCCATCTGTTTTTGGTAAATGCATCTCATATACTCTTTAGTCTTATTTCAAGATTTCTTTTGGTTCTTCCTATGTATACCAGGTTACAGTCATTACAAACTATTTGATATATACCAGCTGATTTATCGTTGGGGATAGGGTCTTTTGTTCTGTTACATAGTAGTTTCTGTATGTTGTGGTTATTCTATGGAGACAGGGTGATGTTGTATTTCTTGAAAATCCTTTGAAATTTATGATGTGTCCAAGGGTGGTAAGTGAACTTCCTATATGCTTGTATTTTTTGTTGTCTGAGTAAAGTAGTCGTTTGCCAGATGTACGAGGCTGATCAATAAAGACTGAGACTGATTTTTTTTTCACAGATATTTATTACTCCATTTCAATGTTGTCCCGCTATTTTTCAAAGTAGTCCCCTCCTACTTGAATGCACTTTTTATAGCATCTCTGCCAGTCCTCGAACACATGGTGCAGGCCATTCTTTGTCAGGTCTTTGAGAATCGCCTCACTTTTCTTCAGCACTGCTTCAGTGCTCTCAAATCGAATGCACCGGAGCTTTGTCTTTAGTGATGGGAATAAAAAGAAATCACAGGTGACAAGATCTGGGCTATAAGGCGGATGTGTACACAGGTAATGTTGAATTTAGCCAAAAATGCCTGGATTTGATTGGCGACGTGAGGCCGCGCATTGTTGTGATGAAGTCGCCACCCATTCCGATGAAATTCTGGACGTTTCCTTGCAATGTGCTTCCTCAGTGTAGCCAATACTGACATGTAATCCGCTGCTGTAATAGTAGCAAAAGGAGGGACAACAATCACAGCAGCTGTGTTGATGTTGACTTCAGTCATAACAGAAGCCGAAACACCAGGCCCACCATGTTTAGCCCAGAAGACTCACCCTTCTTTGAAGTCCTTGAACCACCTAAACACTGTTGCATGATGTATGCATCTTCACCGTATGCTTGCTTCAGCTTTTCGAAAGTTTCAGAGGCTGTATGATTTAAACAAAAGCAGGATTTTATTGCACTGTATTGCTCCTTTCGTGTAACCTCCATTTTGTGGTATGCGAAATTCAAGTAGGGTCAACAATATACAGCATTACTACCAACCTACCAATATGAGAGTGCTGCCGCCTATGGACATTATACATGAAACCCCGTTCTTTTCAAATATTTATAGTAGAGACAGGAAACTATCAAGAACGCTTCAGGAAAAAATCAGTCTCAGTCTTTATTGATCAGCCCTCTATTTCTGTCTTTCAAACTTTTTTATCTTCTTATCTATTGTTTTTTTTCTGGTATCCATTCATGGTGGCTATGTGTCTCGAAGTCCATGACCGCTAAATTGAGAGACCATCCAGAAATAAGTTTCTTGATGGTGATGAAGAATTGATCATAAGTTTCTTTTTTCTTGTTTGGAAGGAGGCAATAAACAGCTGGAATCATATTAGTTTCCTCCATAGTGGTTCCTAGATTCGTATGGCTTATATATATATATATATCTGCTCAAACTGCTTACTGAAACTTTTGGAAGTGCTGTCAAAAAAGAAATGTTTACACTGAATCAAAGCAGTTTTTCCTTTTGTACTAGCAAACACAAACATTCTCTCCCTTGGTCCTAGGAGTTCGTCAGGAAGAAGAAAGTATTCTCCATCATTCATCTTCAACAATTTTAAAGGTATTAAAATATCTTCAGAGTGAGCAGGATCTTGTAACAAAACCAAGGTCTTCCTTCTCACCGATGCAGTAACTGCTTGGCAGAATTTTGAGATGGCAAATGAGCAACAAAATCAAGTCCTTTGTTGAAAATCTGGCCCACTTCTTCAGGTACATTTCTGAAGTAGAATCCTAGCTGTCCCTGGCTCGTTTTCTTGCTTTAGTCAACTGCTCAGTAACTTCACATGCTGCTACATCTGGTATGCAACTATGAGGCACTCCTCCTAAAACAGTTTCTTTTTTTGTTGAAATCCATCCCTTGCAGTTTCATTTCTCTCATTTATACATTGGCAGTGAATTATGTTTTTGTTATTTTTGTTTTAATCATTCAACATATATGACCATTCAAAAGCAATAATGGCCTATCCTTGGTAGTTTTTATCATCTCCATACTGGTTTTCACAAAAAAGCTGGCCAACAAGTATATGCACGCAGAGCTACAAGGAGAATGAGCGATGATCATTAGAATTACTCATTAGGTGGCAGTGAATGCCACAACCAGGTACTGTCCAGCCGAAGTGGGGATGTTGGGTGGTATACAGTTCACCATTTCTCAGAAACATTAGTGTTAATAGCACCTGAGCAGAAATGTCACTAAATTTTACCAGTGCAAAAATGTCATGGGACAAATCTGTCATGTGCTCATTATGATGATAAATGTACATATAGAGTGATTGTGGGACATGTATCCAGGCACCTGCACAGCAACATTCCTGATATAGCCTAATTAATTATTAAATATGTGGAACACACATGCCAGACTCTAGTCATATCAAGGAGCTTTCTTTGTAAAAGAAAAATTTCCTGAGACTAGCTAGGAATCATTGAAGCTATATAAATGAAAATTGGGAAAAAGCATACAATCTATTTAATTTAGAAAAATAAAAAGATGTGTCACGTACATATGATTTTCTCTAACCATTTTTTTCTTTAATGTTCATATTGCTTTTACAACTATTCTTACAGAAGCTTATTTTTATCTACTTCATGTTAATCGAGATAAATGTTTGCAAAAAGAGGTCCATTACACGTTTCGTCATAGGTACATAGGTACAAGTGGGGTAGAGGAAACCAAATTGACAGTCAAATGTTTAAAAGCGGGATGCTAAATGCTGTCCTTAAAATTCCAAAGTCTTTATATAACATCACAAGAAACAACTGAATGGCAACAGCACTTTAAAACAAAAAATGTGTTACATTCACATGACGTTCTCTACCCACTCTTCTACACACTATTCTTACAAATGCTTATTCTTCTATCCCCTGCATATTAATTGATATAAACATTTGCAGAAGTGGGTTTATTATATATTTTGTTGTAGGTATAGGGAGAATACAATAGGCTTAATCAAGTCAAGTCAATTAAGTGTGGGTCACTATGCATGACCATGAGAAATAAGGAAAATGACTTAGCATTTAAAAAAAAGTATAAAGTATTAGACAATTTAAACCAATATTTCACACTGTGTGTAAAAAATAAAAGAAAGAAAGAAAAAAAAAATCTGATGTGATACACTCACATGACTTTCTCTATGCTCTATCACTTATTAGTGGACATCAAAATTATTCTTTCAAAACTTCATTTCCATTTGAACTTTCTGAAAATAGCTGCATTACACATTTTGTTACAGATACAAAGGGATTAGTGATAGTCAAATGTTTAAGAACTGAACGCTATACGCTGGCCTTAAAATTCCATATTCTAGTGTAGCACGTTTTTGTCTATCACTTAACATTTATACAAAATTCTTTTTGAATGAAGTGGACACCGTAGGCTATTCTAGAAACTTCAAGATATATATTTTATATATAATTTAAGCATCTTTAATATATGGTATTTTAATCAAAATTGTTAGAGCCATTTTTGAGAAAATGGGTGGGGGGATTTTCTGAAAATCTTTGTGTCGCATCTTTGGAAGATACTGAACCTAAATACCAAGTTGGTATTTATCCTACTTTTCGTTTTTTAGTTATGCTGTTCATAGACACACACAGATGTTTTTCTAAAAGTGCTTTTTTGGGATTTGGGGGCTTCAAAACATGTATTTCTGGTGAAATCTTGGTATCAAATTTTTGGGTGAAATGCAATACCTTCTCTACCTACTAGGTACATGGTAGAGAAAGTAAAAAATGTAGTAAACATGAAAAGGTAGCAACTACCAAGTGAAAGCTTTCAGAAAGGATTATAAAATGTTAGTGCATCAGGGGACTTCAGACATAAGTATTCAAGCTAAATGCATATTGAAGGATTTTTTTCTGTTCATAATCATAATTTTACTGCACTTATTAATTTAATGCATCACTAAGAACTACATTAAAACTTTGATTTTACTAAGAAGGATTTAATATTTTGATAGAGTCCCTAATTTTTAAAATGAAAAATCCATATGTTCATATGGATTTAAGTCTACGAATTTGGTTGAATAATGTCAATAAGTTCTTTTCTAGTTGTATTTTTGGATCTCATCAATTAAAGGGTTGATTAGTTTAGTTCTAATTTAGCATTTTAACATACTGCCAGGTAATACTTGACTTTTTTCTGCTGGACAATATGCATATGAACCTTCCAGTTACAAGGAAAAGTATTAATTTCATGACTAATCATTAATCCATATGGAAATTTTTGTATATGTATATAAGTAATGGTAATTCATATTATAAAGCCAAAGATCCACATTGATGTTGAAAAACAATCTAAAGCATTTACATTAAGAAGAATTCCTATACCCACTATCATTTATTTTTATATCCCTCATATAAACTAATTTTATAAAAGTATGTTTCGCTATGTACTTTATTTTAATTGAGCTAGGCATTTGACACAGATTTTGTTGTAGCTATAAGAGGGATACAGGAGGTTGAGGTATTAATGTAATCTTAAAAAATCTGATGTGTTACACTCACATGACTTTCTCTACTCTTGTACAAACTATTTTTACAAACGCTTATTCTCCATATGCTTCATGTTTATCGAGATGTCAATCTTATTGCTATTTTCTTGTAGATGCAAGGGGAATTGGTAGGTTTTAAGTGATAGTCAAATATTTTAAGCGCTGGTTGCTATGTGGCGCATTCCATTCTCTTTGCATGTCCAGGACATAAAAAAAATGAGTAACGAATTTGAGAAAAAGTATTAAGTATTGGAAAATTTAAGGGAATTACAAGCAATATCTCAAAAACGGTTCACTCAACAAAAAAAATGTATATGACATAAATTGTGTATTTTAACGCGATCTACATCTTTTGTGTAGTAAAATTTTGTCTATCTCTTATGGTTTACCAGTTATGCAAAAGTCGTTCACAATGAAGAATACTTTTGGAGACATTCCCAGAAAATTCAAGATATACATTTCATTTCTCATGACAATATCTTAAACATATGATATTTTAATCAAAATCGTTAGAGCCATTTTTGAGAAAATTAAACTTTTCGAAAAATGTTCCATGTAAAGGATAGTCTGGGGTGGGGGGATTTTCTTGAAAACATTTGTGTCGCATCTCTGGAAGATACTGAACCTAAATAACAAGTTTGGTGTTTATCCGACTGTTCGTTTCTGAGTTATGCTGTTCACAGACACACACACACACACACACACACACACACACACACGGACATGTTTCCAAAAATACTTTTTTTGGATTCAGGGGGTCTCAAAACATGTATTTCCGGTGAAATCTTGGTATCGAATTTTTGGGTGGAATACAATACTTCCCCTACTTACTATACGTAGTAGAGAAAGTAAAAAAGAAAAGGGCCACTATATGCTGATTTTGAAAATCCATACTCTTTGTATGACATCTTGAGAAATGAAAGAATGGTGACTTGGCTCTTCAAACCATGTATGATAATAGTATTGGAAACCAATAGTAACAAATCAAAAAGGTAATGCAATAAAAAAATTTCACATAAATTTTGTGTTTTAACGAGATCTACATTTTTAATGTTGTAGGTTTTGTCTGTCTCTTATGACTTACCAGTTATATTAAATTATACAAAATTCAGTCAGAATTAAGAGGACTTCACAACCTGTTTGAAGGAAATTCATATACACATTTTATTAGTCATGCAGATATCCTATGCATATGGCATTTTAATCAAAATTGTTATAATCATTTTTGAGAAAATAAAATTAAATAAACATTTTCCATGTAAAGGGTAATTTGTGGTGGACATTTTCTTGAAAATATTTCTGTTACTTCCTTGGAAGGTGCTGAACTTAAGTAGTAAAATGGAACTTTTTGTTTTTGAGTTGTGCTCTTTGCATGCACACATGCGCGCACACACAGACGTTCTTCTAAAAATACCCAAAACATGCATTTTCAGTGAAATCTAGATATAACATTTTTGGGTGGAACACAACTTCTATTTCTAAAGCACAGCTTGAATTTTACAGGGCAAAGTGGTTGAGGTAGTCAAGAGGTTTGCCTATGTGAAGGAAACCCAATATGGTGTGACGTTTGATGTTGTCAATGAACCAGATACAAGTGCACATCCTGCATTTAGTGGACTACATCTACATCATCACACAGACATGAACTACAGAGAGAAAAGTCCTGGGATGCAGCTGCTCCATTGTCTTAAAGCAAATGATCCAAAGCAACTTGGATTAGATCCTGGTGGCATGTCTTTCTTTGTTGATGGCTTCCGTATTGCCAGATGGCTTGAGGAGAATGAACCTGCAGCATTTCAGATACTAACTACTACTCCTATACGTTTTCAGATTAAAAACAAAGGGGTAAGTAATATGTTCAACAGGTATACTGTATAGTTATGCTATTTAATTAACTTATAAATTATATATTCTTTTTTCCTTTTTGAAACAACGGCTATATTTGATGACTATCACCTCATTGTTTACAATAACCTTATTATTTATTCTACTTAAAAGAATGAAAAACTTTGTTTCCAAATCAAACCAGAGCCATTTAAAGAAAAATATATGCAACAATCATCACACGATTTCTTTAATTTTATTTTCATTACTACTCTACCAACAGGGTAGCCAAGGTAGTTAAGAGACAGATTCATTATTGGGAGGTCTGCGGTTCAAATTCTTCCAGGACCATCCTTCCTAACAGAGTTTTTTCCATGTTTTCGTCAGTCCTCATAACTGGCAAGTGATAGAAGGTACCCTACACTTAGACCTGGAACATTTCCTTCACAAATTTCCTATCTCAATTATTATTTCATTTCATGTATCACCAGCACCCATGCCTGTGGTGCTGCATGTAGTAAGAAGGACATTAAAAAAAAGAAAGAAAAATGCTACTTTACACATAACTTATACAGAAGCCCATTTTTACTTTCTCTACCATGTACCTAGCAGGTTGTGTTGCATTCCACCTAAAACATTGATACTGGTATTGATATTTCATCAGAAATGCATGTTGCACCACTATCTGAATACAAAAAAAAAGCATTTTTTTGAAACAGATCTAAGTATATATGTCTATTTGTGAACAGCATAACTCAAAAACCAACTTGGTATTAAAATTTAGTACTTTCCAAATATGCAGCATGAAGATTTTTCAAGAAAATCCACCCACCCAAAACTATCCTTTACATGAAAAATGTTTAATTATTTTTGATTTACTCAAAAATAGCTCCAAGGATTTTGATTAAAATACTGTATATTTAAGATATTTACATAAATAAAATTTATATCTTGAATTTTCTGGGATAACTTGTGAAGTCATCTTATTCAGAGGGAATTTTGATTCACTAGTAAAACATAAGATAAAGACATAAGCTTACTACATAGAAAATTTAGATCTCTTTAAAACACACAAATTATCTCAAATACCTAACTTTATTTTTTTTGTTGCATTAATCATTTAAAGATTAATCATTTTTGGTTTAAATTTTACAATCTTTCATCATTTTTAATTCATTCACTTGTTTATTGCAATGTCATGGAAAGAGTATGGAATTTCAAGGCCAGCATATAGTGACAAGCTTTATTTTATATCCATCTTGTACTTACAATGGAGTCATGAAACTATTTCTGCAATGTTTATCTTGATTACTATGAAGGAGATAGAAAAACAAATCTGATATGATACATCACATGACTTTCAGGGCTATATTCAGAGGGGAGTTTTTAGGGTTTAAACACCCCTCCTCGAAACTTCTCATAGTTTTATTTATTTAAATTCATATCAAACCATTCTGGGAAAATTTCCTTAGATAAAGAGTAGTCTACTATAGTAGCACATTTACAAGGAAAAGGAAACTTAATATTGTGACCATACATCCAGTTTTCAAACATTCTCTGCATTTTGTACTGTAAGGTGGAATATCTTCATTCCGGTGAGATTTTCCTGTCTATATAATGTCTCCAAGCAATTCTCTTGCCCTCATGACATCTATATACTATAGAGTAGGTACATGGTAACTGAGTAGGGTATGTTAAGTTTAGATCTATCTATAAAAGAAAAACCCAAATTTTTTTTCTGGGTACGGGCATGATGACCTTCTCTATCTTCTCACTTATTAATGGGCATATAAACTAATCTTACTAAAGCTTATTTTTCTGTTTACATTTTAATCCAAATAAAACTCTGCAGAAATAGCTACATTACACATTTCATTATAGATACAAAGGGAATAGTGATAGTCAAATGTTTAAGAGCTGGATGCTATATGCTGGCCTTAAAGTTCCACACTGTTTCCATGCAATCGCGAGAAATAACTTAATCTTGATGGGAGTTTAAGAGCATGATCAAGAAATGAACAATTTGAACCTTTAATAACAGATATCTCAGAAACGATTTACGTCACAAAAAAAAAAAAAAAAAAAAATTATTTGAAATAAATTGTTTGTTTTAAAGAGATCTACAATTTTTGTGTAGTAAGTTTTCGTCTATCGCTTAACATTTACCAGTTATACAAAATTCCTTCCAAATGAATAGGACTTCACAGGCAATTTCCAGAAAATTCAAGATATATGTTTTATTTGTTGTACAAATATATTTAATATATGGCATTTTAATCAAAATTGTTACAGCCATTTTTTAGAAAATCAAAATTGTTGAAAAATGTTACATGTAAAGGGTTGTTAGGAGTGGAGGGATTTTCTTGGAAATCTTTACGTTGCATCCTTGGAAGATACTGAAATTATATACCAAGTTTGGCACTTATCAAGCTTTTAATTCAAAAATTAAATCCTTCGGAAGGGAAGTAAAGCTGGTGGTCCCGTGTCGTAGGATTTACGGCACGTAAAAGAACCTCAAGTCTGATAAGAGGCCTCTGAGCAAAATTTCCGATCTTTCACGCCCAATATAGAATGGGACGCTAAGAACCATAGTAGTTAAACAGCGTCCATAAATAAAACTCAATTTCAATCACAACATTGATACAGAGTACTGCCGAAGTCAATGTTATGATGGCGGTATCAACAAGTCTGGCCACTTAAGAGTTAAAGCTATCATTAAGGGGATTGTTTGCAATTTATCTATTTTGTGCTCTTCACACTCTTAAAATCATGATTGTCTATGCTGTCAGAGGTTTTACAAAGTTTGTAACATTTTTCAGTCGTGTAAATGAAATGTATAATTTTTTTTAGTGCCAGTCCTGGGAGATGGCATATTTTTATTCAGAACCCAGGAAGGTCACTTCACAAACTTTCAGGAACTTGGAGTTAAGAGCAGATGCTGTGAAACCTTTAGCTGAAAGATTGCCACAGATAATATCAGCTCTTTATTGTGCTAAGACAGACTGTAACCTAACCAAAATAGCTGTAGCAGAAGTAACAGACAGGCTGATTATTTCACTAAATTTAAGAATATTGTTCGCTCAATAATTTGGGCAGATATCCTGGAAAAGATCAATTTAATGTATGTTATTTTACAAAGCTAGGATATAGCTTTACTAGAAGAAGACAAAGAAGAAGAACAACAACAAGGACAAGAAGACTTCAAGAACAAAATTTTAATGGTCTCACTGAAAATATATCCCAATTAAGTGTTCATTTTAAAGAAGTTCAAGGTATGTGCCAAACCTTTGACTTGACTCTTGACATGACAAGAGAAATATCAGAAGATGATTTGGATAAGTTTCACCAGGAATCTCACTTCAAAATACCCTAAAGATCTGAGCAACACTGAAAGATGAACTAAAACACTTCCAGTATGTTTTTAAGCTAATGTATCTAAATCTTGTCACTAAGTCTGGAAATAGAGCATTTCAACTTGCTCCCTTGAATTCCATTTATAAAGTCAAGCTTCAGTTAGTATTTGAGATTATTTTGTACTTTGCCAGTTAGTGTTGCTTCTGGCGAGAGAAGCTTTTAGTAAACTGTCTCTCGTAAGAAACCATTTGTGATCCACTTTGGGAGAAGAGAAACTGAACCCTTTATCTATCTTATCAATAGAACACTTCTCAAATGTTATAGATGATTTTGTGACTACCAAAATTACAAAATTCAAGATATCATATTGCTAACAACATGGAAGATAATACCCCATCCGAATCTTTCTTTAAAATGTGTTATGCAAACAAGTCTTCAGGATACTCACTTAAGACATTAGTATTTGGCATTAATATTAAGAAATATTTATTATTCAATAATTAACTTGTTATTATCAGGTGCATGTATTACTACATTACAGACTACAGTACATCAATACCCATTGTTGTATTTAACTATTCTGAGCAATAATTATGTGGGACCTGATGAATTTGTGTTTGGGAGACCCACTATTATGATTTGTCAGAGGGCCCATAATTTATTGGGTGTCCAAATTAAAATACAAGGTACAAATAAACTTATTACTCAGCTGACAAGTGCAATTTTTTCTTAAGAAGAAAAATTGAAAATATATACAGAAGAAGTGAGTAATAATGAATTTACCAGTTTCCCATGCTTCCATCATCTTTTTCAAGAAATCCCAGAGGAAGAAATAAACTTGGAGCCATTCATAGAATTGCTCACTGTACTAAGCCAGAATTTCAGTGAGGTATTTAATGATGTTTGAAAGTTTTGAAACCCATTTGGATTAGTCAAAAATTCCTGGTCAGTAATGACAGCAGATGTAACTGGATTGTCAATTTTTGGCCCTGAGATTAGAAATCTCAAAAATTAACTTATTGATCTCCAGTAGGATTCAGAAATAGCAAAACAAAAAACAAATTCAGTTTTAGAATTTTGGAATACAGTTCCAGAAAAATAGTTTTAAAACTTGGTGTCGTGTGTGCATATAATTTTATTTCTTTTTGGATCAACATATGTTTGTGAAATGACTTTCAGCAAGATAAAGTTCAGATTTTGTCTCACCAATGTGAATTGTAAAACCTGCCTGAGGATATCTGTCACAAATCAACCAGCTTGTATTAACAAAATTGTGCAGGAGATTAGCAGAATTCAACCTTCAACTTCACAGCAGTAGTCTTCATAACTGTAAGTTATCTTAAAATTATGTGATGATGATGATGATGATGATAATAATAATAATAATAATAATAATAATAATAATAACAACAACAACAACAGTTAACTATTAATATAAAAATCAATTACACTAATCAGTAATAAATGTGTTCATCCATAAATATAATAAGACTGCTTATTATCAAGTTTGAGTACTGTGAAATTGGTGTGGCTCTCGGACAGATACTGCTTCTTATATTCGAATCTCTTGTAATTTCTAGTGAATAGCGCTGTTATAAACAATCCACCTATTATTAAAAACAGAAGCACTATTAACTGTGAAGTTATTTTCATTTTAATTATAAAGTACACCTATTGTTGAAAAGTTTCGGTTTCTCACAGTCATTAGTGTGCAACAGTAAAGGCACTGTGTTGAGGCAGATGTCTCTCAGCATAAAGATTGTGTGTCCCAGTGTTTCCCCAAGCAGCATCATAACCATAATGTATGTCTGTCAGTTCTCTGTTTGTCAAGCCAAACATTTTCAAATAGCTGCGTTATTTCAGAAATTGTTGGAAATCTGTCCAGCAAATGGAGTACTTAAGTCTGTCCTGGTTTATGTACATTTGTCTATCTCCACTTTTGTAGGATTCACAATGTCACTATAAGAATAATGGTATGGAAAGCAAGTTCCATCAAGCATATATGGATTATGAGTTAAAAATAATATAAACAATGTTAAAAAATAGAATACAAATGATATTCCAAAAGTATAAGAAACAAAACTAAGCAATATTCCAAAACAATGGAAGAACTAATCACTTTGGCTGAGTTTCATCTAACAACACAATTATTTAATAACTTCAAACTACTATAGCTCCATAACGGCTTGTTTACAGGCATATATTCCCAGTATGAAATGCTCAAACAGATCCCTAATCATGTCTGAAAATTTGTTGGTGTTACTCTGACTCATTCCATATGAGTATTCTCCAGTAAGCCTTTTTAAAATGTTATTAAAATTCCACAATTAATCCATCCAAAAACCAAAAACTGGAAGTGGTACACCATGAAGCACAAATGTGAAACAGCTCAAGTGTACATTCGACTCACACTGGAATTTAGTATTATTCCACAATTAGCTTTCCCACAACACAGTTTACTATGGGATTTATATATAAACTAATCCTAGCACTTGCAATAAAAGAGTCTTTGAAGTTATATTTGTATACTTAACCCTCTACTGCCAAAATTACTTTGCTACATATGCTGCTCTCCCTGCAATTTCCCAACCGGCTTTTATATCCCTTTCACTGGCACAAAAACCTAAGTGACTCGAATAGCCGTGACCATTAGTGTGATACAAACTGGGCTGGCCATCCATTCAAAGCCAAACGTCATGAGTTTGAGTCCCAGTGACTGCAACCAAATGTGCCTGTGGTGAATGAAGGGGAGGCCCCAAGTAAAATAACCAGTGTAATGGCACGCTTGGATGCTGACAGAGTTACATTTGACTGCAGTTGCATGGATTTTGCTCTTTGTTATTTTGAAGAAAGAAAGAAAAAAAACACTACAGTTTTATTACAAAAATATTAATATTTTTTCAATATAAAACAGCTATATATAGCCCAATTTTATTGTTGAAGGTTGGTATAATATGAAATTAGAAAGAAAAGAAAAAAAACAAATTGAAAATCCTAAAACCTAAAACAAAACCCCTTGTAACGAATATGCTACACCAGGCTATAAAGGGTTAAGCTCATCTTAAAGCTTGCTGTAGAATGTATGTAAATTGGACAAGAGGGATTCAACACGCAATATATGAAGAAAATTATGATAGTTTAATGAAAGAGCAGGTATAAAAACAGAAAGCTGAACGTCTGTGTTTTGAGTCCCAGGACATTAATTTTTTTTTCTCATTTTTTTACAAACTTCCATGAAATTTTGTATCCTTCTGTCCTTTTATTTTTGGGTTCTCCCTCTCTCCCTCTCCCTCGCTCTCTCTCTCTCTCTCTCTCTCACACAAATCAAACGCATACATAAAAAAAATACATACATTACATTACATACATACATAAAAAATTAAAGCTTTTTTTAAAAGTATTTTTTTAATCTAGGGATCTCGAAATGTTCCTTTCTAGTGACTAAATATTAAATTTTTGTGCTGAACACAATACTTTTTCTACCTCAGGTAACTGTAGAGAGTAAAGCAAGTAGAAAGAAAAAAGAACTTATCTGGGTGACTGAAGTTCTTAAGGTATGAACTAATGAACGGGAGGTCCGCATTTCAAATTTTACTGAACTGTCCTCCTTAATTATGGTTTTGCTTCAGGTTTTCCTCAATCCACTGGAGAGGTATCCTTAAGTTGGACCTGAAACATTTCCTACCCAAAGTTCCTTTCCCAAACATTATTTCATTTCATTTAGCATCAGTGGCCATCATCTGTGGTGCTGCAAGCTGTAAGAATGAACATTAAATGCAATAAAAAAGAAGAAAGAAAACAATCTCTGAAAGTTACATTCACATGACTTTCTCTAACCACTATAGTTTTTTTACATAGCTTCTACAAACATTTTCTTACAAAAACTTATTTTTCTGTCTACTTCATGCTGATCAGGGTACTTATTTGTAGAATTAGTTTCATTACATATTTCGTTGTAGGTAAAGGGGATACAGAAAAACAAAGCAATAGTCAAATGCTTAAAAGTGGGTCACTTTATGCCAGCCTAAAATTTCATACTCTTCCCATGGCATCATGAGAAACAACTGAATAGCAACAGCACTTTGTCATATTTTTATAGTATTGAAAAAATCAAGCCAATAATAATGGAAAACCCGGATATGGCTGATGCTACAAAAAAAAGTTATTTGTAATAAATTGTGTGTTTTAAAGATGTATATTTTTTGTGTGGTAAGTTTTTGTTTAACTTTTATAGTTTACCAGTTATATAAAACTATAGAAAATTCCTTCCAAATGAAGAGGACTTCACAGCTATTCCCAGAAAATTCAAATTTATTTGTTAAGTAAATATCTTAAGTATGTGGTACCTATTTTAATCAAAATCATTAGAGCTATTTTTGAGAAAATAAAAAATAATGAAAAATTCATGTAAAGCGTAGTTTTGTGTGAGAGGATTTTCTTGAAAATCTTTGTGTCACAAAGATACCAAGTTTGGGATTCATCCTACTTTTCAGTTTTATGCTATTCCCAGCTTTTTTCCAAAAAAAGCTATTCTTGAACTTAGAGGCCTCAAAACATGAATTTCTGGTGAAATCTTGGTATGAAACTTCTGGATTGAATGCAATACTTCTTCTACCTACTAGGTACATGTCAGAGAAAGTAAAAATGTCTTAGGTGTTATATTCATATGACTCTCTATCCTCCATAATTTATTTTTGTACAGCTTCTACAAACTAGTCTTATGGAGGCTTATTTTACTATCTACTTCACGCTAATTAAGATAAACCTTTGCAGAAATAGTTTCATTACACATTTCATTGCAGGTAAAACGTGGATAAAGGAAACCGAATCAACAGTCAGATGTTTAAATGTGGGACATTATATCCTAGCTTTAAAATTTCATAATCTTTTCATACATCACAAGAAACAACTGATTAGTGATGGCATTTTAAAAAAATAACAAAATTATTGAAAAATTCAGACCAATAATAACATATAGGTATCTCAGAAATGGCTGATGTCACAAAAAAGTTATTTTAAATAAATTATGTGCTTTAAAAGACATCTACATCTTTGTGTAGTATGGTTTTGTCTATCTCTTATGGTTTACCCATTATGCAAAATGCCTTCAGAATGAAGAGGACTTCAAAGGCTATTCCAGAAAATTCAAGATATATATTTTATTTATCATGTAAATATTTGAAGTATATGGAATTTTAATCAAAATTATTAAGAGCCATTTTTGAGAAAATCAAAAATATTGAATGTTTTTGATTTAGGAGGTAGTTTGGGCTAGGGAGATGTTTTTAAAAATATTTACACTGCATCTATGGAAGATATACTGAATTTATTATCGAACATTTTGTTTTAGAGTTATGCTGTTCACAGACACACACACACAGGCCTTTTTAAGTTGGGGGGGTCTTAAAACATGTATTTCTGGTGAAATATGGACATTGAATTTTTGGGTGGAATACAATACTTCCCCTTACCTATTATACATAAGTAAATGACATAGAATGTAAAGAGGAATAGCTTTAAGTCTGATATTGGTCCAACTCCGGAACAATTAAATCAAGAGTCCACTTAATTTACAGAAACGATACTCACAGCTCTGGCCAATCATATGCATCAATCAAGATGGAGATCTCACAGAAATACATTACAATAATCGTACAATGGGTCCACTCCAGGCACCAACACATATTGTTGTACCATTCTACCATGCATACAAGGTAAGCCCACTTGAAAGCCTCTTATTTAATTATTTTATTAATTTGTTTTGTATGCCATTCCTGGCAGTAAACTGTAGTTTAAAACTTTGGCTATTCACCAATAATCTTTTACCTAAGTGGTTGTCATCAACTGATGAACTGTAATTTTTACTGAAAATACGTTTCCTAATCAGCATATTATATGTCTGTACTTCTGAAGTTTTGTATGTCACTATAATGCATTTTCAGATGTATAACTGTTTAGAAATATTTAAACCAAATCTATTACCTGTTAACATTTTAAGAAATTGGCAAAAGTGTATATCTGTGTAAGTAGTGTGTGAAACACAAGTTGCTTTCGACAAACTATTCCACAAAATAATGGAAAAATAAGTCTTGTTTTAGCAGAAACAACCTGCTAATGTTTAAGTTATAATGCACTGGTTCTTTCAAAACTAATTTTGTTGTTATGAAGTATACTTACATGCGGTATTCATTTGAGATTACTATTGAGATGGGGATTAATTTTGACACATTTTAAATCTGGTTTGCATTGTTTCTCTTTAATTTTAAGACAATGGCAACCACGACCACAGTTGTTTCTTCCTGTTTTCTTTGTGACGCTGTTTAGAACAAATGTTATTTCTGCAATTAATCCTCAGGTGCTGCCTATAGAGATGTAGCAAAAGAGAACATTTACTGGTTGTTTATGGCTAGCTAATTGCTTTAAATTTGCTCCAAATTTCTAATGAATGTTAAATGCTTCAGGAATTAATTAACTTATTGTACTCTCAGCTAAAGAGAAATGTAAGAAAATAAGAATTAAAAATCCTTATCAGGGTTCTCATTAAATAAAGATATAGTGATTAACTGATCAGTAGTGTGCAAATAATTTTACAAACTTTAGACGTATACAAGGGCGAATTGATAAGTCAGTGGCTTTTTAAAGAAAATAACAATTTTTTCCAAAAAATCAATTTTATTTCTTAACATAGTCTCCTTTCAATTCAATACCGTTGACCAATGTTTCTCCAGTTTTTTTAACCCTTCCAAAAAATATGGTTTTTTGAAATCTGCAAAATATGAGGTGGTTTCTGCCATGATGTGCTCACTGGACATGAATTTCTTCCCAGTGAGCCAATTTTTCAGGTTTGCGAAGAGGAAAAAGTCACTTGAGCCAAATCTGGAGAATATGGTGAGTAGGGTAGCACTTTCTAGCCCTATTCCGCAAATTTTTCAATGGTAATGGCTGACTTGTGTGCAGGTGCATTATCCTGGTGAAAGAGAACCCTTTTCTTCACCAAATGGGGTCGTTTCTTTAACAACTCCTTGTAAAACTAATCCAGCATTGCGCCGTAATATGAACCTGGATCGTTTTACCCTTTTCCAGGTAATGGATGTCTATCACCCCTTGTGAATCCCAAAAGACAGCTGCCATGATTTTTCCTGCCAACAGAATGGTTTTCGCTTTGTTTAAAGCAGGTTTGCTGCAGGAAATCCACTGCTTTGATTGTTGTTTGGTTTCAGGTTGATAGTAATGGATCCAAGTTTCTTCAACCACGATATAACCCTGCAAAAACTCATTTGGGTTGTGCTGGAACATATTCAAACATCCCTGTGAAACGGTCACACAATTCTGCTTGTTCTCAACTGTGAGCAGTCACGGCACCCATCTTGCTGACAGCTTTCTCATACACAAAAATTCCTGCAGAATTCACTCAAGATGTTTATGGTCTTGGCTATCTCATGGATTTTCACTTGGCGGTCTTCCAACAAAATATTGTGAACTTTGTTCACCATTTCTTCTGTTGTGATCTCAACCGACTGTCCTGTGTGCACGGCATCTCTTGTGCTCGAATGGCCACATCGAAATTCTGTGAACCACTTGTGAACTATGCCATGTGATGGAACAGAGTCCTCAGTTGCTCAGCTTTTCTCCATTTCCTTCACTGTCTTACCACGCAAAAGGTAGTGCTTTATCAGAAAACGAAATTCACGTTTCTCCACTTTCTACAATGCAACGCACATCTACCTATTTTAAACGCTCTCAACAATATTCTAAGAAACAATTCTGCAATTATATCCAGAATAGATGTAAGACTTGGGTGTAAACAAGAAACCTGTGATTAGAATGCTATCTCTCGTCAAAGTCATGGACTTATCAATCTGCCCTCATATTAAGCTGTAAAAGAAGCTTCTTATAAGCCCTATAACTTAAAGTTAAAACTCGCCTAAATAAATTTTTAAATACTTCCTATAGTGCTGATGAATACACAAATTGTGAAGAGTAATATTAAATATATAACCTGCATATGTTTGATCACAACTATTGTAAATAGCTACCTATTTTTACTACCTACAACTTAATGTATTTTTGCTATTATAAATGTTCTACATCTTTATGCACTTCATTGAGACCACTATCACCACTTAACAACCACAACAAACATTTAAAAAAATAAATAAAAAGTAATAATAATTAATTAAAAATGCAATTAATTTGTTAGAAAGCTTAAATATTTAAATTAAACAGAAATACAGTAAAAATTATTCAGCATATAAAATTGTTTTAAAAAATATCATCATTGTTTTAAGATGAACACCTGAGTTTATTAACAAAAAAACTGATGTGGTACACTCACATGACTTTCTCTACTCTTATACAAACTATTTTTACAAATGCTTATTCTCCATCTACTTCATGTTAATCGAGATAAACATTTGCAGACTCTATCTTATTGCTAATTTTCTTGTAGATGTAAGGGGAATATATATATTTACAAGGGCAATATAGAAATACAGTAGCCTTTAAGCACATACATATCTTTTAATAGCTGGTTGCTAGGTGCAGCACCATTCCCTTTGCCACAGATTAATACTCTTTGCATATCCAAGACAAAAAAATGAATAACGAATTCCCATTTGAGAAAATAAGTATTGAAAAATTTAAGGAATAACAAGCAATATCTCGAAAATGGTTCACTCAACAAAAAAAATCTTTATGACAAATTGTGTATTTTAATGCGATCTACATTTTTTGTGTAGTAAAATTTTGTCTATCTCTTATGGTTTACCAGTTATGCAAAAGTCGTTCACAATGAAGAATACTTTTGGAGACATTCCCAGAAAATTCAAGATATACATTTTATTTGTCATGAAAATATCTTAAACATATGATATTTTAATCAAAATCGTTAGAGCTATTTTTGAGAAAATTAAAGTTTTCGAAAAATCTTCCATGTAAAGGGTAATCTGGGGTGGGGGGATTTTCCTGAAAACCTTTGTGTCGCATCTCTGGAAGATACTGAACCTAAATACCAAGTTTGGTGTTTATCCGATTGTTCGTTTCTGAGTTATGCCGTTCACAGACAGATACACACACAGACACACAGACAATACAGACACACACACACACACACAGACATGTTTTAAAAATGCTTTTTTTTTTGATTCAGGGGGTCTCAAAACATGTATTTCCGGTGAAATCTCGGTATCAAATTTTTGGGTGGAATACAATACTTCCCCTACTTACTATATGTAGTAGAGAAAGTAAAAAACTGACACAGAGGAGTAAACAATAGTGTGCAAAAACATTTTAAAAGACATAGCCTATCTTAATACTGGTTATAAATGCAGTTTATAAGTTCATTGTAGGCAATTTCACAAGAAACTGGGGAAAAACAAATTCTAAGAACAGGTCCTAAATATATGCAAAATAATGAGTAAGCCCAAAACCAGAGCCAGGCTCAAAGGGGGTTACTCATGCCACTGCCCAGGGAGGCAGGCTTTAAGGGCAGCAAAATCTTAAAACTTGAACAAGATATTTGAAAATAGGAGGGTCTTACAAATCATACTTAAAATCCAAGGACTTTCTGGAGATTTTTTGTTACGAAACTGGTGACAAATGGAGCTCCAGAAATGGTCACCTTACATGCGACCCCCATTGCCAATTATCACCAAAACATCCCATGCATGGATGAGTTCAACAATAAACATCATGTTTATAAACAGGAGTGTTTCAAACCGCTAGCTTTAGCTTATTTGTTTACATTGGTAACCCATGAACCTCTCAGGTCAGTTATCATCCTAGTAGTATCCTGGAAGTCCCGCTTGTTTTGTGTTCAGTTATTTGTTTTGTTAGCTTACTTTGTTAGTAACCACACTTTTAACTTCAGAGAAATTCAATTGGACAACTTTGAATTAAATGTAATAAGAAAGCATATCTATGACTACTACACCCGAAATGATCATCCTACCAAATGCAAACATTTCTTCACTTAAAGAAGCAAAGCCGGAAGCCTAAGCTCTTTGAACAAGGTCCTCCATGATCTCGGATTTGAGTTTAGGACAATAACTAAAAGAAAAATAATACTAAAAAGATCCGACATTGTAGACCTAAGAGCATAATTTTAAGATAAATACAAAGTAAGTATTAAAGGGAAATGGTTGAAATGTAGTTAAAAGCTGCCATACCATATCAAAGGGCTGAACTGATGACAGAATTGAAAGGTCCATGAAATCACCTGCATGAGTTTATAGTTGCCCATACTGAAACATCTCATTTTTTATGGCCACCTGCTTCCACAGCCGGGGTCTCTGGAGTGACCTAATAGCCTATAAGCCCTGAAGCTGGACCTTGAGTAGATAACAGACACATCTGCAGGTGCTGGATAGCTGGGACCTGACCAGCAGTGTCGGCTGATTACCAACATGCTGATGAGGCCTGTCTTTGAATAACCAATAGGAGAGCATGAACCAACTCCCCAACCCTAAGGTTAAGCAACCTGTGACATTGGGGTGCATGGCACATGGGAAGATGTGTCTCTAACAGAGCCTCTAAGATATCTGACAATGTCTCAGAGAACATAGTCCAGGCATGCGAGGCTCTGTCTGGACGAACCTGAGGTATCCCTGGCTAATCATGGGAACCATAGAAGAAATTAGTTCCGCTAAACAGGAGGGCTTCTTATCAGGAGACCCCAAGTGATCTAAGATTATAGTTGAGGCGGGTAGGCCCTCGAAAGGGGATCCTGTCACCAAGACTAATGTAAAGGAGACAAGAACTGCAGTTCTGGAAATGTGGAGAAGCAGGTCCCACATCCAAAACTGGAACTCCCATATAGGGACACCGGAAGTACCACAATTAAAAGTGCAGTGGCTGGGTGTTCTGCGAAGTGAACTAATGGAGGTGGGAACTGCGACTCCCGAGGATGAGGAGATGCAGGGCTCGCCGCCCTGATGTTTTGGGAGAACTGACCAGAGAGGTCGGTACCCTAAAGTTGAAGCCAAAGCACATTAGTGGGGTAGAGAAGAAGAGAAGAAAAAAGGCTAAACTACTTCTCCGTGGGGGAAGCAAATGTCCCTAGTAATAGGGACATGCAAAAGCCACAGCTGGGCTAGAGCCTGGTCCTTCTAGAACCTCCAAAAGAAATTGGACAGCGGAAACTCCACTTATGGAAAAAAGAGAGGCCAAAAGGCAAGGGCGTCTCAGTCTCTGTCCAATCTGGGATTAAGGTGATCATTGTAGAGAATGGCTTCCCTCAGGTTGCTCTGACACAAGAACAGGGCAACCAGGTACGGGTGGCAGTCGATTGGCTCATGGACAGGCTCTCCTAAAGGGGAGACATTCTAAGGTTCGACGACTGCTACCCGGCAGCAAAAGGAGTCCTAATTGTAGTCTACCATGACAAGGTTTCCTCAAAGTGGCTGAAATCAAGTATTCCAACTTTGCAAACATGAGAGGGGTCCAGGGTCAAGACTTTGGAACTGGACGTACTCCCAATTTATAAAAGATTGCTGGCTTGGTTCCCGCACTGGAAGTAGAGAACGAGGTTCTCTTCCAAAGACTCACGAGGCAGAATCTAGAAATGAACTTCAAACAGTGGAGGTTCTACAATGGCAAGGTGGAACCAAAGAGTATATGACTTGTGGTTATTGTGGACAATGACTCCGCTGATTTTATTCTCAAAAGAGGATCTAAACTCTTTTGCAGCTTGGTCCAGGCCACTTTTTTGTTGATTGGACTGCTGCTTAAGAGGGTAGGAAGCAGGTGGGAACCCAATGATGGATGTCCAGTTGGACATGTATTGGCGATTTCCGTGCTGGAAGGGGGATCTATATCCCTCAGTTAACCCAAAAGAGGACTGGTTGTCTTTAGCAGAACCAGACTCTAATGGGAAATATTTAAGTGGGACAGGTTAAGCTATGGTGATTTCATTCATTCAGGCTAACCTGCAACACAGTATTACCACCTCGCGAGTTCTCTCTAGTAACGTAAAGAGGTATGATTTAGATGCCATGATACAAGAACCCTGGTTCGGCAGGATCTTATTATGGGGCTAAATATAAAAGGTTTTACTGTTTTCAGTGCTGAAAAAAAATATAAAATATACATAAAAATATTTAAATTTTGATACGGTAATTTGTATCACAAATTACTTAAATGTAAATAATGATTGTAATATGAATATGTATTTTTATGTGACATTGATTTCAGAGGTTTATTAATTGTAATTATTATTGGTAAATAATAATATACGGCTTTACTGAAACTGTCAATAATAACGCAATAATGCAGCGATGGGGTGAGTTGTTTATCATTACCGGAAACAAGGAAGTTACGTAATGTTCGCGCGTTTTTTCCGTTGAGAACCTTCTAGAATATTTCCTAAAGCAATATGTATTCGTGGTTTTCATTGTCTATTAAAATAGACGCTAATGCTGGCGCGTTTTATTAGCCAATAGCAGTTCATTTATAATCTTTAGGCATGTCGAGGAGTGGGAGTATATAAGCCAGGTCCGAGGTAGATCGCCCCCCAGTTCAACAGAATTCTCAATACTCTACACGTCGGTCTCTCAGTTCATCGTCAGTCAGTCCTTCATTTCGTCAAGTTACGCGCAGCAGAATTACGAGAATTATTATAAAGTATTATACAGTTAAAAAATACACAAAGTTGAAGTACTCGAGTTAAAAGTGATAAGTAAGAAGTTATTGCAAACAGTTTCAGTTTGGCGAGTATCTATATCAATATGTAAAAAGTGTTAGTGAACGTGTTCGACAATAAAAGTTATAAAACCAATTTCTTCATCAGTATCATTTCTGGATAAAAGATTCCTTTCCGATTCACACCCTGCAAGAGATACATTCTCGACCCAAATAGCTAGCCGGAGAACATTTAAAGTAAATTATTTCAAAACTGATGCAAATTGCTACGCCAGATGGAGCTACGAACCAAACAAAGAATGACGTCACAAGATGGATTCAACACACGTGATGTAAACAACATTACGTAAAGCAATTTCTCTCGCAAATTGGCTCCCAAACGTGGAGCTACAATAATGTTACAATAAATACAACATTAACTACCGCTACAATTTCTTAAAGAAACTGTTTCTAAAATTATATCCTTTGAATAAAAACCTGCTAAAAAAGGTCTGATGAAGCAGTCTTAGAGCATGTGTCCTTACAAGATTCACTAACACCTGGGCTCTGCAGCTTTCTTTCGAAAGAACTGTTGGATTCCTAGTGAGGTATGAAAAGGGTGGAGTGCCACGTCAGATGGTAGTCTGCTCGGTCTGTTTCCCATATGACTCGGAGGAATCACCTCCTCCTCAGGAGTTCAGAGATAGAAACCTCAACCTGTTGATTGGCTGTGACTCCAATGCGCATCATAGGTTTGGGGTAGTACATACATAATAGGAGGGGAGAGAAGCTGCTCAAGTGTTTCTGTTCAACAGATCTTGAGATTGTGAATCAAGGGGACATTCCAACTTTTGTGAATTATCAAAGGGAAGAGGTCCTAGACTTGTCACTAGTATCCTTTGGGATACTATAAGAGATTAAGAATCGAAGGGTTTGTTTGGAACCTTCCATGTCTGACCACAGATATGCATGCTTTGGTCTTGAGGGAAAAATAAAGGACCACTTGTACAGGAACCCTAGGAGAACCAACTGGGACTCCTTTAGAAGGGACCTGCATAGCGGGCTTAAGAATGGGCCCCAAATCCTGCTAAGAAATGAGGAGGAGGGGTATGTTGGGTTTTTTACAAGCACCTATGAAAGAAAGTGCTCCCTCATACATGAGGTTTGGGCTAAAGATAAATTCAGATGGAATTCTTTTTTAAGATCCATCAGGAAAAAGACATGAATGCTATACAATGCATATAAAGCCAATAAGTGTCAGGCAACCTGTAACTCCTATAAGGAGTCCCAAAGGTTCTACAAAAATAAAATTAGGAAGGCCTCCGAGGAATCTTGGAGGTTCTTCTGTGATAAAATACAAAAACAGTCAAGCATGCTTGCTTGCAGAAATTGCTGGTCTCCAGAGGTAGGGTCAGGTTGGCCTCATTGGAGGACCACTCAGGTGCTATTATGCAAATGGAGGGGGAGACTTTGAGGCTATTGCTTGAAACACATTTTCCAGAAGCCACATTTATAGATCAAAAACTTCACTCATTTAAGTCATGCAGGCCTTCACAAGAAGGCTGGTTAGTGGCCACTGAGTTTGTTACCTTTAAAAAGGTTAAATGGGCCATTTTTTCTTTTGAACCCTATAAAAGCGCAGATGGGGTCTTCCCAGCTCTTCTGCATGAGGGCTGGGAAAGTGTTTCACCCCACCTCATGAGGATATTTAGAGCCTGTCTGCCTATGAAGCATGATTTTTGCCACTGGAGGCAGGCCAAAGAGGTGTTTATATCTAAGTGAAAATCAAAATTTTAAAAAAATGTTCCATGTAAAGGGTAGTTGGGGTGGGGGAATTTCCTTGAAAATCTTCATGTTGCATCCTTGGAAGATACTGGACTTGAATACTAAGTTTGGTATTTATCCGACTTTTCATATTTGGGATATGTTGTTCTCACACGCACGCGCACACGCACACACACACACACGCACACGCACACGCACACACACACACACACACGTTTCCAAAAAATGTTTTATTTGGGTTCAGGGGCCTCAAAACGTGTATTTCCACTGAAATCTTGGTATCGAATGTTTGGGTGTTCTCTACCTAGTATGTACGTGATAGAGAAAGTAAAAATAGACAAGGCCTATAATAAACAGTACTTGGGTGTTATTAGAAATAATAATAATAATAATAATAATAATAATAATAATAATAATAATAATAATAATAATAATAATAATAATAATAATAATAATAATAATAATAATAATAATAATAATAAGTAATCTACGCACATATGTGCAAGGATGAAACAAATCTTTAGTTTTCAGCACTGAGTTGTCACTGATTTTGAGCACTTGTTAATGCAATATAGCACGTGGTATTTGTCACACTTTAGTGTTTACAAATACAATTATCCATTATTACATGAAAATTAAATTATTATGGAGCACTTTTTATGCATGACTCATTACAACGTTTCTTATATGTTGATTTGATTCTATTATCAAATGTTTGTTCTGTTATCAGAAATGCTACTCAGAAATAACATGCAGCCTTCTCTCGCAATGCTGTAATTAAATATATAATTATAATAGCAGTGATTAATATAGCTTTTATTATAGCATTAGTAGTTTCGTAGTATTAACGTTAACTTACAATTTCTTCTTTTGTTAACAGTGTGAGAAAGACAATTTATTTAGCCATGTGCATACAATAATAAATCAACTGTTAGCATTGTCAACTGAGCATGCCAGGAGCATTTTGCCCTCCCGTTCCCCTCCAGGCAAAAGGCTGCAACGTAGCTCTCATGACAAGTGGTGCTGGAACTGTCTCAAGGGACAAATTACAACATGACAATTATGTGTGAATGCAAAGGTTTCACTATGCATAGATATGTATCCTAGGGTCCTTCTTCTTGGAACCTGAGGACATACGAAATGTAGATATCAAGGACACAGTATATTTTATACAGACCATCGAACTTGAGTAATGCCAAGAATAAGAGGCATAAAGGGCTCCATGAGCTATGTGCAGGCCTCTTTAAAAGGCCATTAAGTGATCACATCATCATGACCACCTACTGCTCTTCAATTCCAGATCTAGGGATTATCATAAAGACAGATGGTTTAAGGATCAATTATTTCTTAACATCCTGTGTTATTATTATGGACAATGCCTATGTGACCCAAATATGGCACACTAACAGTAACACTAAAGTACAAATGGTAGAGTGGCTCACTTGCATAACATGGCACACAATTACAATGAAATAAGGGGAAGTTTTTAACTTCTGTTACTCATTAATGAAAACAAGCCTAGACCCAAATATGTTGGAATTATTAACCAGCACAGTCAACCGTCAAGTGTGTTTTTAGTCTTTTAATCTCTTGAACGAAGGATAAACCCAAAATATTGAACATTTTTATTGTGTGACTTTGCACGTTTTATCTTTCGTTCAGAATGATCTCATTTCACCAGATATATCTCTTCTTGAGCTTTATTTAATGATTACCCCTATGTATGCATGTGTGTGTGTATAAGTAGTCTTGGAGGATTGACATTGCAGATAAAAATTAGTTGGTCTGAAAGTATGTGAGGGGCAGCACTTGCAATTGTTGCATGGGGCAGCAAAATTCCTAGAGCCAGCCCTGCTCAAAACATACATTTATCGTAAAATGCACTAAAAATAAATAAAAGCGAGTAAAAGTAAAAGATTATGGTAATGGACTATATTAGAATGAAATAGCCACTATTTTAATTCAAATTCATTTGTTATCATTATGGTTTTATATTTGCAGCTGTTCAGCCAGAAGATGCGAGAACCAGCATCAGAACTGAAATTTCATCTGCTACCAGGGGATCTTGTCGCGTTTAACAACCGCCGCATACTGCATGGGAGGACCCGATTTGATCCAACAAGGGTGTTAAGGTATCATGTCTCATCTTTTAGAAAGTTTAACACCTTCACCAGCATTCAGCAGTTTGTGAATTAAAATTTGAGTTTTTCTGAGACTACTTCAGTCCTTTACCTCAAAACATAATTAGAAATATGTGCTCTCTCTGTACTGTAAACTTGTAACAGCGCATATTCAATCATGTATCCTAAAATCTTTACACAATTAATGTACTTTCAAAACACTATGGAATTACAAGCATCGTCTAGTAACTAAGGAAGGTTTGACTTTGGCATGCCTCTCCATTAATTCTATTGT
Source organism: Deroplatys truncata (assembly GCA_030765065.1). Taxonomy (NCBI): domain Eukaryota; kingdom Metazoa; phylum Arthropoda; class Insecta; order Mantodea; family Mantidae; genus Deroplatys; species Deroplatys truncata. Next base: position 241,004,056 of record CM060975.1, on the reverse strand, counting down.
ACTATCCCTGGCTAACTTGGTCTTTAACATTTTACAGAGATATTACTAGTATACACTCAGCTACTACACTTCTGTGGTACTAAATGAGTGCTCAGTGTTTTACCTTGTTCTTTCTGCTGAAAGATGGTCAGTTTCTGATGTAGCATGAAAACAGCCATTTTGCCAGTTCTCTATTACATTACTGTATCAGAAGCATTTCCCATCTGCAAAGTAATGAGGAATTTCTAAGCAACAGTGATGCTGAAGTCTCAGTTTGAAAGTATATGGAAAACATTAAGGGGAGAAAAGCAATGACAATTCCCTTGCATTTTCACCATGCTTCAAATTTTAATATGCAGATAAAGGTTTGTTAGCTAAGTAAAAATGAGTAACAATAATTGCACAGAAAATGTTTGAATTATTAATCTATTATTTTGCACACTGTAAATTACCTGTTTATGCAGTAAACATGCTTCATACATGGCAATAATATTGAAACATTAAAAACAGATCCCACACAAAGACATTATTATCCACTCTGAAAGAGATAAACACCATTTTAGGGGAGCAAAAAATGAAAACAGTGATACCCAGCTACACTCAGAATATGTAGATTACCAAAGATTCACAAAGCCAGCAATAAAATGCACGATATGTAGATTACCAAAGATTCACAAAACCAGCAATAAAATGCACCCAATTTTCAACACCATGGTCTCACCACATACAATCTGGCAAATTGATTAGTTAAAAAAAAAAATTCAGGACGCTTCCCAACTGAAAGGTCTGAGCATAAGTAATGCTTTTAACCTCACTGAGAACTAAAGAAAAATTATCTATTTGTTTCCTTTGACATCACATCATTGCTCCTCAGCATACCAAAAGACAAGCTAAGAAGAATACCTTAATAAAATCGCTACAGTCCTAAAATATTGATAACCAAACAAAGAGAAATACTGGATACTGTCCAAACATACATCAATCAGAATTACTTTTCAGGAAAAACTGTACTCCAGATGAGTGATTTAGAACTAACAACCCACTTTCCCCTTTTCTGACAAGCTTACTATATAAGTTTCTTGGAAGCATATGTAACAGAAGTATTCCTGCATACACATAAACTCTGGTAAAGATATGTAGACAACATTTTTGCCATAGTAGACAAGAAGTTTATTAAGGGTAAAATAACTTTGCTAAACATAAAAGATTCATCAGTAAAATTGACAATAGAAACAGAAAATTATATGGAGTTTTATTTATGGACACTCTTTAACTACTATGGTCCTTAGCGTCCCATTCTATATTGGACGTGAAAATCTCAGAGGCCTCTTTATCAGGCTTGAGGTACTTTTACATGCCATAAATCTACGACACGGGACCACCGGCTTTACTTACTTTCCGAAGGAAGCCATGCCAAGGATTTTTATGCCTGAAAAAATCCATCGCCCTCCGCCGGGTTGGAACCTGCGACCTTGGGAACTAGAGGCTAGCACGGTACCACTAGTTCACGGAGGACGACATAGAAACAGAATCCAATAATATTCTCCCCGTCCTCAAAATCTAAAATAATGAATCAGAATAAAATAATTTATGGCATCTATAGGGAAAAAAAAAAAAAAAAAATGCATGTGCGTACTGTGAGAGTTCTAATTGTAAATACATTTATAGCACCACGTTGTGGAGCCAATGCTGATGTATTAAGGTTGTGTGACTTCATGTGTTGAAGCCATCTTGTGTGACGTCATTCGTTGGTCTGGTCCGTAGTTCCCTCTGGCGTAGCAATTTGTATCAGTTTTTGAAATAATTTATTTTAAATGTCCTCCGGCTAGCTATTTAACTCTTGCAGGGTGTGAAGCGGAAAGGAATCTTTTGTCTAGAAATGATATTGACGAAGAAATTGGTTTTATAATCTTTATTGCAGAACACGTTCACGAACACTTTCACAGATTTATCTGGATAATCGCCATACTGAAACTGTTTATAATAACTTCTTATCACTTTTAACTCACGTACTTCAACTTTATATATTTAAATGTATAATACTTTATAAGATTTTTCGTAATTCTGCTGCGCGAAACTTGACGAAATGAAGGACTGACTGACGATCTGTACTGTACTGAGAATTCCGTTGAACTGGGAGACGATGTGTAATGTGTTGAGAATCTTGTTGCACACTGGGGAACGCTCTCTTGAATCTACACTATTTATAGGCTTGCCTCAAGATACGCCTAAAGATTATAAATGAACTGCTATTGGCTAATAAAACGCGCCAACATTAGCGTCTATTTTACTATCCAATGAAAACCACTAATACATATTACTTTTAGGGAAAATTCTAGAAGCTTTTACCGAAAAGGCGCGAAATATTACGTAACTTCCTGGTTCCCGGTAACGATAAACAACTCATCCCCTCGCTGCATTATTGCGTTATTGTTAACAGTTTCAGTAGAGCCGTATATTATTATTTACCAATAATATTTACAATTAATAAACCTCTGAAATCAATGTCACATAAAAATACATATTTATAATACAATCATTATTTACCTTTGAGTAATTTGTGATACAAATTACCGTCTCAGTACGCACACACGGTAACTATATTAAAAATAAAGCTACAGCCCCCAGGAAACACAAATATGCAATAATAAACAGTCTTAGTTTCAGACTGGTAAACATACCCCTGACCACAAAAGAGTGCACTAAAGAATACCATAACCTAGAAATTGTACATAAAAATGGCTTTTCAAAAGGGTTGTAGACAGAAAAATAAAATTTAAAAAAAATTAAAAATAAGAAACAAATAAAGGAATCCTACTAAGCAACATATAAGAAATAAAAAAATTCACCCTCCACCTATGGACCTTCCAGAAATTCACTAAAATATTCAAAGAATATGTATAACTCTAACTTCAGTCAACAAGCAATGCTTAAAAGCACACTCAGGACCAACACAAAGGACAAAATTCCAATATGAAAAGCTTTAGACATTTATGAAATTAAATGTGGGAAAATACACATAGGGAAGACAGCGAGAAACAAGAACACACAAGAAACATAAAATATAAACAGACTGATAAATTCAAAAGTTGAAAAGCATTTTTGGTCAACATATCATCAGTTGGGAGAAAAACCTGATTTTTAAAAGGCTTTGAAAAACCAATTGAACTCTCTGTTTGGGAAAAATTATTTATAAATAAAAGTAAATTCAATTTATTAAACTTTGATGTCCCATAAGAAAATGATCAACTCACACTGTATGTCCAGTCAGGAAATGCCACAAGCCACAGGAAGAAGCATGGCAGTGAGTCTAGGCTGATGATGGAAACAAGCTTTCCAAAACCATTAAGTTTTGGTATAGAAAGTGAAGCTAAGAGTAATTCAGAATTCAATTTGTGTATGTAAATTTATAGTTTTACTATTAAAGACTGTTCAAAGTTCTTAAAAGATCAGGGTAATAATTCTACCACAGTTAAAATAATTATAGATCTACAGTAAACTATATAATCAACACATTGACATATTACTCTGTGGTTCCTCAGAAAACTACTAGAAAAATACTAGTTGGGATGCCCCACCTTCTAATATCATAGCTAATATCTTTAAAGAAATATTTTTGTAAACTTCTATGGAGATTAAAAAAATGAAACTCATTCTGGTTCACTTCTTTTGTTTCAGGCATTTGGAAGGGTGCTATGTTGACATAGATGAAGTCATGTCACTTTATGATTCACTTCTTGCCAAGCGAGATATAACTGTAAACCATTGAATGCTAAGAGCAATGAGCTGTATACTTGTATATTTGTTATTCAATGTGTGTCATTGGCTGTTCAGTTATCTTTGCCAAAGTGTTCAATGGTTTTAAGAAGTAGGATATGTGGCCAAAAAATGCATCAAGCTGTTGGCTGTTGTTATTCTGTGATCCATTTATCCATTGCATTGCTATCTTTGGTTCTTGTATAGTAATTTTTAAACACTTCTCTGTTTGAAATGTATAATATTTAGAAATAAGAGTGGCATTATGTAAAGTATACTTGTCAGTCCATGACCAATTGCATTATACAGATATTACTTGATGATACATTCTGATAAAATTAAGTCTAATAATGCAATAGAATGATCATCAAATCTCTAGTTTCAAATATGTAATTGCCTTTCAGGTGCAATGGCAATAAGCATATAGAGAATAACATCTTGAATGAAAAATTAGTTCAGAGAAACTTTATCAGGTATACTAGTGAAACGGAGGACTATTATAATTGTAATACTTAAAATTAACACTGCATATCTTGTTCATTACATTTATTTAGGTGCATACATAATGGAAGAACTAATCTAATGTATATACATTTCCCAGTAAACCTAAGGGAGTTCTTGATGTGTGCAGTCAGCTTTGAACATCTAATTCATGTGTGACATCAGCTCTTAAGACCTATACATTTGGCATTTTCTGCTGAATTTTAATTTAAAAAAGAATATATGTGTGTATGTTGGGAACATTGATCATTGAGGCTGCCCAAGAAACACATTTACAAAAAGTACTTTTAATTATTTACTCTTAAATGTGCTTATATTCTCAGCTTCATCATTGTAATTTTCCCTCCATAAATTTTATGATTATTACATTTTATATCAGTCCTTGCTGATAATTTATGTATACTAAATATTCATGTTAATTAGGCAAGATAATTTCTTTTCACAATCAGTCACAGTCACCTAGTGATTGTAACTGATTTTGTTAAATTTTATTGACATGCTTTCCTAGCTTCTGCATAAAAATAATTCTTTAACTGTGACCTTAATAAAAAAAAAACTGATAAACTAGTAAAATAATGGCACACCTTACCAAAATGTTATACAATTTTTTGCTTTGAACTTTGTGCTATCAAACATGCATTAAAAACAACCAAAATGATTCCCATTTTCTAGTCCTGATTCCCAACCTACTATAATGGCTCTACAAAACCAAAATACCAAAACCCCAAAAATAGAGGAAATTTAAAACCAATACATCCAACTACTGAGGGTATCAAAATATGTTACCTTAATCTGAAGCCTTTCACATCATAGTATTTCTGGAAACAAACAACCAGCTGTTGCAGCAAAAGAAGCAACCTGTGTATCCATACAGAAAGCAGACATCAGTTGTCCACATACTACTGTAATCACATACCTCAAGTGGCATTCCACCTGATTAGAGGCATCCACCAACAAATTTCAAGAAATTAAATCTTCCTGAGGGCCATATCCAAAATAATAATCTTACCCGCCAAGAAAAAGGTCTCATCAGCCGTCTTCATATCAGATATCCTGAACTTACCCATAGCTATTTATTAGTAAAACTTCACCCCCTATCTGCAGCACTTGCAACATGACCATAAGTCAAACACATCATAGAAATATCAACACAGTAAATAGAAGCGAATGTTCAGCATAAAATAACAGAAGCGCTTGGAAATTGTTATACAATTTTATATTTCTGTAACATTTCTGAACTCTGTAAACAAATCTAAAGCAAACCGTAACATAGCAATGTAACTTCACTGTAACTGTCCCAATATGAACATATAAGTTAAAGCTATAATAAATAAATAAGAACAGAAAAAGAAAACAGCATATACTGTTACAAATTACATCATATATAAATTGGTTATAATTCTTACAAAGTAAAAGGTTAATATTCATAAAGTCTCAATGTTTCTTCATTACAAACAAATTAAAGATAACACTGTTATAAGCAAAATACTGCTTGCTGTATAAAGAATGTAAGATTTTCCCTTCTATAACAGCAAACATCGAAGAACTGCAGAAAATTAAGAAACCTTTGAAGAATATAAGAATTATAATGCCCCTCTTTATAAAAGGTATACAGTAACAATAATTATTGTTTTTGAACTTCATGCATAAAAAAACCTCTAGTTTCTGATGTGTTTAAGACTTTCTAAGTCATCGTTTTGTTTTCAAACATATGTCATTAACACCACTATTCTGCAACATCTACTTACCTGAAACAGTGTGAGTTGAGATCATAAATAATTTATAAACTGCAAAAATCCAATTTTTACTTTTTAAACATTCTTTTGACTTTTCGGGTATATAGAAAGAAATGAAATGAGTTAATTAATACTCGAATGGCCAAGGAATTATAGAACTGAGATTTATCCTAAACTGGCAACTCACCTCTACCAAGATTGAAGCTAAGGACTTCCAGATTACCATGTATCAACCCTAGAACCATGGAGGTAAAAATACATTTAAAAAAGAATGTTATTAAAAATAATTTATGTAATTATTGATACTCTACAATATTATGAACCCATTCTATATTAATCTGACAAATATTTTACATTCATTATGTAAACTCAATTGTTATACTCCTTTGTCTTGTTCAAGACCTTGAATATGGGATATTTAAAAATAGTTAAATAGGTAAATCAAGTATTGGCATTCTATGCAAGCTTTTAGTTCAGCAGATACTAAATGCTGCAGGTATTGATGCATCAGGAAGTCACCAAGCTCTTTTATTTTTTACAGTAGGTGTCTTACTGGCATTGTCCATTGTTTCTCTTCTCTATTAATAACAAGCAATGCACCTGAAATGTAACACATAGTGTGATGGTAGGGAGCTATCTATATTATATTAGCATCACAATATTTGAGAGGATGTGAAAAAGAAAACATGTAGAAATTGTGCTTGTTTGCAAATTCAAGAGTTCACTCTCAGATTTGCTTTAGCTAGTGATTATAAGTGTAACAACTTTAGGTAATGTTGCCGCAGAGGTTGACGTGTCATGGCAGATGATGTTAATGCGTAATATCAATTACCAACTGTAAAGCAGAAAAAATGCTGTGGCCTTATGAAACATGGAAACAGTTGTTGGAGTTACAAAATGTTATATGCTGCGGTAATAGAAAAGTGTGAAACAGTAATGTAATACAACTAAATCATTACCGCAAAGCAGTAAACAAACAGAATACAACTAAATAATTCCTGTGAAGTAGTGAACAAATATAATACAACTAAATAATTACTTACCACGAAGTAGTGAATAATTGTAATACAACTAAATAATTACCATGAAGCTGTAAAGAACTGTAATACAACTAAATAATTACTTACCACGAAGTAGTGAATAATTGTAATACAACTAAATAATTACCACAAAGCTGTAAAGAACTGTAATACAACTAAATGATTACCATGAAGCTGTGAACAAATGTAATGTAATGAATAAAAATAAATGCTATTGTAATTATGTTTAAGGAGATACTTGCTCTTTAATGATGCAATTGTTAACCTTAATAATGGCTGTTTTGCATCAATGCATAAAAAAGAGAAAGAAAGGTAAGAGTTCTGGAAGATGCATGTAGAAGAAAGATGCAATTCCTAGGGAGAGTACAGACATTGAAGAAGTAAGCCAGATAACATAATCGGAATTCAATGTACTAGAATATGTAATTGGAAGTGGTGTAACAACTTTCGCGTATTTAAAAGGCCAAATGCCATACATTCATGGAATTTTAACAATGTTTATATCTACAAAGTAGCCTGCCTCACATTGTGTGGTACTCGCCATGACACGTTGACCTCTGCAGCAACACTACCCAAATTTAATCTACTAAATGAATAGGCTACTCTACAAGTTCTGTAGATTGTAAGAGTAGAATTCAAAATATTTCTGCAAATGTTCCCTCCTGTGTTTTTTGTTACAAAATGTATTATTCTGACAATAAACTATAAATTATTTTAGAATGACCAGTGCTGGTTTTTGAAACAGCTGTTCTTGTTCCCATTCCTATATTCCTTGTTCTTCAAATAAATATAAACCATTGTTTCAAAATGCATTTTCAATATAGAGTTTAGTCAATGTTTAGTAGGAGAGGCTATTAAGAACTGGTCCAAAGTAGAACAACATAAAATCTCGTTTAAAACTCCAGGAAACAAACATGGTAAACTATTCATTAGAAACATCATCTAAGAAAAGAGCTGAAAGCTTACTTAAATGAACAGACTTTTCTCACAGGACATACTCTTGTGAAAAAGCATCTTAACATGATGGTAGTGTTTCAGAGTAACTTAGATTGCAGATTGTGCAAGAAAGAAGCTGAAATGGCCCAGCACATTATATGCTGCTGTAAGGCTTTAGTTCAGAGATATATTGCTTTTGGGAAAATGTTTTTAGAAAGAAGAATTTTAAATAATATCTGTTATGCGACTGAATTCCTTGGTAAAGGTGCAGACATAATGGATTGGCTTTAAAACGATATAGGTAGAACAATAAGCCCGAGGTTGAAGTGCATCAGGAGCAATGATGGAAATCTGTATGGTATAAGACAAGACATGATCTCTACACAAGGATGTATCAGATGTGTAGTATAAACAATCGAATGACACTATAGTCATAAAAATTTGCTTAAGTGTACAGGATACAACTAGCTTTCAAATGCAGTTATCATTGGAAAAAGGGAGCATGACTGCACATGCCATTATTCAGATGACCACCTCAATTATTTTCAGATACAACACACTTTTCATACCTATTTTTTCAAGATACCATTATTTTCTATCAATTACATTGGATGAACTGTATATTTTTCTGAAAATATACTTCCTTTTTTTAGTCAAGTTGTACAAAAATCAGATTCTTCTAATACATTTTGCTTCAAAATGGAATCTCTTCCTTTCCTTCAAAAAATTTTAATTTTATGGAAAAAATATCTAGCATATTAACAGTCTGTACTATAAATTACAGATAGTTTTTTCCTATTTGGTTTGTGTTCTGCTAGATTCAGGTTTGAGTTATTTAAAACTATTTCTTGAAATGCTTCTCAAGCACTAATATGAATTGTATCAGTCAGAAGGGTCATAACAAGAGGGGATAAATCCTGCCCCTGGTAATTTATTTGCTTTAGCACTTGCCTTGATATTCGTTTTATAGGAAATTTATCAATTTTTATACCCTTTACTTCATCATGCTTTATAGTATCAAATTTTGCTTTATGTGGAATACCTTTTTAGCAGGATTTTATTCAAAAGACTTAATTTTAGAAATAGTCTCTTTAAAAAATTTAAATATTTTTATGTATGTCATATTTTTTCTTTCTACTGGTATAAGGGCACAATAAAATGAATTAGGAATTTAACTCTGGCACTAATGCCAGCATATAAAAGTGTAGTGTTGATGAATATTACAATCAGTGGCTGCATTAAGCACAGTCAGCTAGATTCATTGTGTTGAAATACTATAAATTTGTGGTTAAGAAAGCTTGAACTCATGTGGTAACACATAGCAGGCTAAAATCCATTACCACAGTGCTAATTTTAAGAGGGGTCAGACAGGTTAGTGGCCAAACTCTGAACTACAGCATGATGTGTGTCTCTACTCCACTTACCTCCTTCGATGGGTGCTATGGTGGTGACCTGATATGTGTTTATCAGCACAACATAACAAATAAAAGTTGCTAATAACAAGTAACACATAACACAAAAAATAACAGAAAATAGCAACCTGAAGCCAAGAGCTTAATGTAACGAATATCCAGGGTGCAATGTAATCCAGTAAGCTAGCAACCAGCTGTGGATACCATAATAAGTAAAGATGAGAATTCCATGGACATGCATGTTTTATACAATCATTGAACATAGCTTAAACTTAGTACTTATCCATTTCATTACTTTCTGATTCCAAATATATGTAGTTTTTCTGTGCATAATTGCATATTTTGCACTTTTTGGGGATAAAAACATGCATAATTATACATAAGGCATTTTTAGCTTAATTAAGCATATAATGTACATTATTTTCAGTTTAAATGCATGTTTTAAATGGTTTTGAGTAGACAACTCAGTTTTTCAATTTTATGATCCTTATTTTTGCTTCAGAAGTCAGGATCAAAGAAAGAAAAGGGGAGGGGGGAATAACAGAAATAGAAAGTTAAGATTCTCACAATAGGATTACTTTCCCAGAATTTTACTGACAGCCCTCTGCAGACCGCCTATCATAAACAGATTTATTTATCCACAACAATCACTAGCAAGCCTTTGATTTTGCAACAATGGAAATTTAGCCAGGTACCACAGCTAACGTGACAAAGACACAGCTGCAGAGAGGTCTTGTGGAATGTAAACAAACCTTACTAGCAATTTCAATTCTTCTAAAACTGAAATCATTCGCTAAACAGCTTTCGCAGTGTGTGTGTGTGTGTGTGTGAGTGTGAACCTCATAAGTGATAAACATCTGTGTTATTCTGTTTGTGTGTGTTAATGTGCTTCTAATATACCTCCAATTAAAAGCTCCAGAAGTGTACTCCTTGCACAGTGGATAAAAGGAAAGGATTTTATTAGATCAGATGGGGATGTTGTATTTGGTGATTGTTGTATTAAAGAGGTAAGCTGTTCTGTTTCTGAAAATTTTCTATGGCACTTGTTCATTGCAAAACATTACAAAATTTATTTTAAATAATTAATGAAATAATGATGCCAGTTTTTTTAAAAAATTATATCCATATAACCGGAAGATCTTTTATAATTTCAGATAAAATGTACTAAAAAATTTCAATTTGAACAGCATGTTGGATCTGCGTTGCATATTGCAAGAATATGAGAAACAAATGAATCTGCGACACATCAAATCCAATCATTTATTACCGCTCTGCACCTAAGGCACCACAAAATAAGTTTTACATGGATTTGTGCAATGTTTTTGTAGGAGTAAATAAACCACTTGAGAAACTCAGAAAACCCAACTCATGGGGTTTTTTTTTTTTTTTGGAGAAATATACATTAAAATATGTCCATGATCCCTCAAAAATGTCCGATATGTGGTGGTAATGAAGACATTGAACACGTAGTAATTAAGTGCCAAGGAACAGAAAATTGGAGAAGAGAATTTATTAAAACGAAGTGGTTGAAGGGAGATAGAAATGCACTTATAATCGAAATGATGTACAAGGGCGCTAGGAGCATTGGACATTTTTGTGTGAAGTCAAAAATAAATGGCTTTGGACAGTGGATAGAGAAAAGTAAGAGGTAGTGTATCTTACCTTGAATGGAAAACTATGGCGAATGTGTGAGGTGAAACAAGTGACAAGTGAAAAACAAGTGGAAATGGTACATGAAAAACTGAAGCAAGATAATTTATTGACGGAAGATAAATTGTAATGATTGTCTACAGAATGAGTTTCCAGGGTCAAAGTTCAGTAGACAATCAAATTGTAAATCTCTTAGCACAATAAAACAATCACTTAGGCCTACATTGTATTTACCAAAACAAATTTAATTTTGTGTAAAAATAAATTAAAACTGATTTCACACACGTAAAAATACTTTTGTTTTGCTAACCAGGTATTGGATAAAATTTGTGAGGACTTGGGAGCTTCAAACATATGGACATTTGTAGATGAAACAACTGATCCTATGGGGTGCTATGTTGCTAACCTAATTGTAGGAAAATTAACTGAGGATGGACCTGGTCAACTCCATCTAGTGTGCTGTAAAGTCCTGCAAAAAGCAAATAACTCCACAATTACTAGTTTCTTTGATGGACTGCATATGTTTTAATCAGATATTGTAAATGAATAGCATTTTAAAAAATTATTTTATTCTCCTTTAAGATCCTATTTTTATAAATAATTTTCTGAGAAAATGATTCTTATATTTTAGGTATTCTGTGGCCAAACAAACTAAATAAAAGCAGAAATCTTTTGCTGTTAAGTGATGCTGCTCCCTACATGCTGAAGGCTGGGAAAGTAATTAAGATATTGTACCCAAATGTAAAACACATTACATGTCTTGCTCATGGACTCCATCGTGTTGCAGAAGCGATGCACTCTAATTATGACAAATGTCAATAATTTGATGTCCTCAACTAAAAAGGTATGTGCAAAATTCAGGTTTATATCAGTTTTAATGGTCCCAATTCTGTAACAATAAATTAGTCATTTTCATATTTTGTTTTATACAGGTGTTTTCAAAAGCCCCTGCATGTGTAGCTGCTTACAAAGAGAGTCTACCTGAGTTACTGTTACCCCCTCAGCCCATCCTTACAAGATGGGGTACTTGGTTGGAAGTTGCAATGTTTTACTCTGACAATTTTCATTGTCATTAAACTGGTATGTAATAAAATTGATATGTAGTTAATTGCAATAAAATTAATACTTCAATTTAATTCTAAGTAAATACTTCTTTCATTTTAGGTAGTAAACAGTTTTATGCCAGATGGTGCCGTGTGTATCAGAGATGCACAAGCAGCATTTAAATGCAAAAATGTGCAGCAGGATTTAATTTACATCAAGACAAACTTCTCTAAATTGTCCTCTACAATAACAAAATTAGAAGCCACTTGTCTGCCACTGGTAGATTCAATGTCAATTGTTGAGGAATTCCACAGATTCCTCCTCAGTCATGCCCAAGCAAAAGTGGGAGTAGATGCAAAGAATAAACTGGACAGTGTCACAAACAGAAACCCAGACTGCAGATTATTTTGCTCAGTGAAGAAGGTATTTTGCAGTGAAAGCATGAATGAAGAACTTGACATAACACTGTCACATATGTTTGTTCAAATGTGCGCCTATAACTTCTTGTGATGTAGAGAGGTTATTTTCTGCCTAAAAAAATATTTTGGCTGATAAGTGCAGGAACCTCACAGAAAAAAATTTAGAAATGTTGGTAGCTGTTAACCATGCAAAAAGGGAAGTGAATTAATGAATTGGGAACAGAGATGATAGTGCATATTTTAATGTATTTTTCACTTGATCGTGCATGTATTGAAGTTTGATAGTGCATGGAATTCTCGTCTTTAGTAATAAGTTTTCCATGCTCTTGTTTACCACAACTCTCAAAATGATGATGAGATGGGGGTTAAGGGCGCTAAACATCAAAGGTCATCAGTGCCCTTACAACGTATAAAATTTAAAATCCAAAAACTAAAATACGGGACACAAATCCGCTTAGTCCAGTACACTAAAAAACAATGTAGCAAATTCTGAAAAGATCCACACTAAAAACATGGGAAATAAACAATAAAAGAATAAAACGATGTGTCAGGAACTGGAAAAGGCAAGAGCGCCTTATGTCCACCGGGGAGAAGAGTCCCCATTAAAACAAACAATATAAAATCACAAAACTAAAACATGCTCAGCACATCAAATGCGCAGACTAAAACCACTGTCATTGATAAAACATAAAAGACACTCCACAGCATGCACGTCATCTGCCAAAACATTGGCTATGCCAACAGGCAGAGACACACGAATGCACAATGGAGCTAAAACTTGACACTGCTAAAACGTGACGCACCGTTAAGGGCACATCACACTGCTCACAGAGTGGTGCAGAGTCGCTACTGAGCAGGTGTCTATGACTAAAAAGGCAATGTCCGATATGTAAACGAGCTAAAATTACCTCTTCCTGACGAGAAGAACGAGAAGAGGTACCCCACACTAACGGGAGAGGTTTAACCTCCCGCAACTTGTTCCCCCGGAGGGCCGTCCACTCATCGCACCAAAGCGAGAGGATGCGGTGACGTAAAATAACAAACAAATCTGTGGAGGGAACAACAGAGGTAAAACATCTGGGTGATAAAATTGTCGATTTGGCAGCGGCGTCGGCAGACTCCTTCCCTGAGATGCCCACATGACCTGGAATCCACACGAAGGAGACGCTGAGTGGAGCACCAAGCGAGTGGAGCAGGTCATGAATGCGCTGCACGAGCGGGTGGTAGATGTACAGCATACGAATACCCTGAAGAGCACTCAGAGAGTTTGTACAGACAACACAGTGTCGTAAGTGGTGCCGCTGGATGTATAAAAGAGATTGATAAATACTAAAAAGTTCGGCGGTAAAAATCGAACATTGCCCCGGTAAACGAAAGGTAAAACTATGGACCAGCAATAAAGGCACACCCTACTCCGACATCAGTCTTAGACCATCAGTATATATAAAATGAAATTCCCCGAATTGCGCCTGAAGTACTAAAAAGGCTGATCTAAGGACTGAAGAAGGGGGTCTCATTCTTCGGCATCGACGTTAACCCAAGGTGACAGTGGGTCTCAGCGCGCAACCAAGGAGGAAACCGCGTTTCACCCCAGGGAAGGGTCGGCGCTGGCGTAACGTCCAAATGCCGAAGAAGCCGGCGAAATCGAAGCAATGTAGAGGAGCTAACTAAATATTGCCGATAGAGCGAATCCTCGAAAAACAACTCGAAGGACGGGTGGTCAGGCAAGTTTGAGTCGACAGGCATAGCTGCACAAAAGCATCTCACACCTGCAGAACAGCGGAAGCTCTGCAGCTTCGGAATACAGACTGGGTACAGGGCTAGTTGGAAAGGCCCATGTAGCGATTCTTATGCCACGATGGTGAATGGCATTCAAGCACGTAACACAGATGGACGCACCGATGAATAAACAATGCACCCGTAATCAAGCTTGGGTCGGACCAAAGAGCGATAAAGACGCAGAAGGACGGTCCGATCAGCTCCCCAGGATATGCCACTTAAAACTCGTAAAAGATTAAGAGAACGGTCACACCTTGCTTTTAAAAACGAAATGTGCGAAGTCCAGCACAGCTTTCGATCAAAGATTAACCCCCAAAATTTCGCCTCGTCTGCAAATGGAAGACTATCTGGAAGACTGTAGCTGGAGAGAGGGCGAAGGGAAAGCCTTTCGGCGCCAGAAATTGACACAGACGGATTTCTCGACGGAGAAATTAAAGCCGTTGGCGTTACTCCAGGTGTAGAGACGGTCTATACAGCTCTGGAGACGGCGTTCGAGCAGACAGGTCCGCCGTGAACTGCAATAAATGGCAAAATCGTCAACGAAAAGGGACGATGAAATACCAGGCGGAACACATTCAACAATGGGGTTGATAGCAATCGCAAAAAGTGTGACACTGAGTACAGAGCCCTGCGGTACACCGTTCTCTTGAATAAAACGACTAGATAAAACGAAGCCATAGGTACACGAAAGACGCGACCTGTCATAAACTCTCGAAGAAATATGGGAAGACGACCGCGTATATCCCATGCGTGGAGTGTACGTAAAATGCCGCCCCTCCAACAAGTGTCAGAAGCTTTCTCCAGGTCAAAAAACACAGCCACTGTTTGACACTTCCTCAGAAATTCTTTCATAATATGCATCGTCAGAGATACCAGATGGTCGACGGTAGAGCGATGGACGAAACCCGCACTGAGCTTTCGCTAGAAGGTTCTGTCTCTTAAGCCACTATGTCAACCACCCGTTGATCATCCGCTTCATCACCTTGCAAATGCAACTGATGAGGGAGATAGGGCGGTAGCTGAAAGGTAATTGGCGATCCTTCCCAGGCTTAAGTATTAGGACGATGGTGGCTTCGGGCCAAACTGAAGGAAAAACGCCGTCTCGCCAAATACGGTTATAGACCTGTAAGAGAAAGAGTTTACTGTCGGCTGAAAGGCCCTTTAACATCAGGACATGAATGCCGTCCGGCCCAGGTGCGGAGTACCTCGAGAAACGAAGGGCGTGCTCCAGCTCCCTCATTCTGAAAAGTGCATTACAACACTCCTGATTAGGAGACCGAAAACTGTAGGTCTCGGAATCCAGCCGGTCTTTTGAGAGTGCGAAAGCCGGCGGAATAATCGTCAACTGGAAAAAGCCTGAAAGGCAGCACCCAGAGTGTTAGCAATGGCAGCCGGATCCACTATGGTGGCATTGGAAACCTGAAGGCCAGACACAGTACAATGCGAAACTTTGTCGGAGAAGCGACGAAGTTTATCCCAAACAACAGGGAAGGTGTGAAGCGATTAAAAGACTCGAGAAAACGATTCCAAGATGCCTTCTTGCTATCCTGAATAATGCGACGAGCCCTGGCGCGCGATTGTTTAAAAGTAACCAAATTATCAAGTGTAGGGTGTCGCCGAAACACCCTAAGCGCAGTTCTACGAGCACGAACGGCGTCCCGACGATCCTCGTTCCACCACGGAACAGGAATACGCCGAGGGTGAGAGGATGATCGGGGAATTGTGCGTTCGGCGGCAGATAGAATCGTAGACGTAGGGTGCTGCACCATTTGGTTAACGTCAGTGAATGGCTGGTCCGCAAAACACACGAGGCTGGAGTACAATCTCCAGTCGGCGTTTCGGAATATCCAGGTAGGTACTCTGGAATGCTGGACGTGGTGAGACAGAAGAGAAACGATGCAGGGGTAATGGTCGCTGGAGTAGGTGTCAGCAACGACGTTCCACTGCAGACGACTAGCAAGCTAAAGTGAGCAAACGGCAAGGTCCAAGTGAGAGAATGTATCAGAAGAATCCGAAATAAAAGTAGGCTCACCTGTATTGAGGATGGAGAAGTTGAACTGATCAAAAAGGTCGGAAAGAAGAGTTCCCCTCGCACAAGCCCTTGGCGAACCCCACAGGGGGTGATGGGCATTAAAATCTCCCAACAAAAGAAATGGTGTTGGGAGAGCAGACAGGAGATTTCGAATGTCCGCCCTAGCGAGGGGAGACAATGGAGGTAAATAGACGGAGCAAATAGAAGAGAAAAAGTCGGTTAATTGAAGCTGAACGGCTACAGCTTGCGAGGAAGATGTAAGTGTGAGAGTCTGAAAATGAACGTCGTTACGCATCATGACAGGAGTACCCTCATCCGGTGCAAGATCGTAGCGAACCGGAGTATACCCTCGGAGATCAAAAGGATCATGAGGGCGAAGCTTGGTCTCCTGCAAACACACGAACATAGGTGAATGGGAATGCAATAAAAGTTGCAGTTCCGCCATATGCGATCGTACACCACGTAAATTCTAGGTCAGGGTAGCCATGAATAAAAGGGATAAACTGCCTACTTAGAAGGGCGGCTCAAAATAACTTTCTGCTTAACCATGGGGCTCGGGCTTCAGTTATGAGTTGGTCAGACTCCAAAGGCTCCTCGAAGGGAGGGCCCACGCGCTCAGTGCCAGAAACCGATTCAAGCGCCGAGAATCGGTACTGGGTGGCAATAGGTGAAGGGTGCCGCTGAGCGCGGATTAGGAGAAGGTGAACTTTTTTTACTGCGCACACGCGGAGGGTCTTTAACAAAATCTTCCTTACGAAATTTCTGCTTGGATTGCTTATTAGTGCCTTGAGACTTCAGTACCATAGGACCAGCTTTAGAGTGCTTAATAAATGTGTGCCAGAGATGGACGGCCGAATGGTAGTAGCGGCCGTGGCAGTTATGGTCCAGGTTGAGTTTCGGCATCCTTCCGGGGTACTGGCGAGGCAACAACAGAACTGAATGTACCTAATCGCAGGAGCGCAGGTTGGCGCGTTTGGTAACGCCTACGAGCTTCAGCGAAGGACAGGTTTTCCTTCACCCGGATCGCCTGGATCGCCTTCTCGTCCAAGTACCGGCGCCGGCTAAAGCCGCTGTCAATAATAAAACGTAAAAGACAATCTACAGCATACGCGTCGTCTGCCAAAACATTGGCTATGCCAACAGGCAGACACACACGAGCGCGCAATGGAGCTAAAACCTGACACTCTTCTAAAATGTGACGCACCGTTAAGCGCGCGTCACACTGCTCACAGAGTAGAGCGGGGTCACCACTGAGCAGGTGTCTATGACTAAAAAGACAATGTCCGATACGTAAACGAGTTAAAATCACCTCTTCCCGACGAAAGAGGTACCCCAGACTAACGGGAGAGGTTTAACGTCCCGCAACTTGTTCCCCCGGAGGGCTATCCATTCATCACGCCAAAGCGAGAGGATGCGACCACGTAAAATAATACAAAAATCTGACGAGGGAACAACAGAGGTAAAAATCTGATGTGTTACACTCACATGACTTTCTCTACTCTTGTACAAACTATTTTTACAAACGCTTATTCTCCATCTACTTCATGTTAATCGAGATAAACATATGCAGACTCTATCTTATTGCTAATTTTCTTGTAGATGTAAGGGGAATATATATTTACAAGGGCAATTTGAAAATACAGTAGCCTTTAAGCACATACATATCTCTTAATAACTGGTTGCTAGGTGCAGCACTATTCCCTTTCCCACAGATTAATACTCTTTGCATATCCAAGACAAAAAATGAATAACGAATTCCCATTTGAGAAAACAAGTATTGAAAAATTTAAGGGAATAACAAGCAATATCTCGAAAATGATTCACTCAACAAAAAAAATGTATATGACATAAGTTGTGTATTTTAACGCGATCTACACTTTTTGTGTAGTAAAATTTTGTTTATCTCTTATGGTTTACCAGTTATGAAAAAGTCGTTCACAATGAAGGATACTTTGGGAGACATTCCCAGAAAATTCAAGATATACATTTTATTTGTCATAAAAATATCTTAAACATATGATATTTTAATCAAAATCGTTAGAGCCATTTTTGAGAAAATTAAAATTTTCGAAAAATGTTCCATGTAAAGGGTAATCTGGGGTGGGGGGATTTTCTCGAAAACCTTCGTGTCGCATCCTTGGAAGATACTGAACCTAAATACCAAGTTTGGTGTTTATCCGACTGTTCGTTTCTGAGTTATACTGTTCACAGACAGACACACACGGACATGTTTCCAAAAATGCTTTTTTTGGATTCAGGGATCTCAAAACATGTATTTCCGGTGAAACCTCGGTATCGAATTTTTGGGTGGAATACAATACTTCCCCTACTTACTATACGTAGTAGAGAAAGTAAAAAATCTGGTTAATAAAATCGCCGATTTGGCAGCGGCGTTGGCAGACTCGTTTCCTGAGTTGCCCACATGACCTGGAATCCACACGAAGGAGACGCTGATGCCGGAAGCACCGAGCGAGTGCAGCAGGTCATGAATGCGCTGTACGAGCGGGTGGTAAACGTACAGCGCGCGAATACTTTGAAGGGCACTCAGAGAGTCAGAATATACAACACAGTGCCGTAAGTCGTGCCGCCGGATGTATAAAAGATACTCATAAATGTTAAAAAGTTCTGCGGACCAAAATTGAAAGGTAAAAATATTTTCACCACAAACAAAGGCACACCCTACTCCAGCATCAGTCTTAGATCCAACGGTAAAGATAAAATGAAAGTCCCCGAATTGCGCCTGTAGTTCTAAAAAAGCCAATCTAAGGACTGAAGAAGGGGTCTCAGTCTTCGGCATCGACGTTAGCGTAAGGTGACAGTGGGCCTCAGCGCGCAACCATGGAGGAAAAAGCGGCGCTGGCGTAACGTCCATATGTCGAAGAAGCTCGAAATCGAACCCCTGGAGGGAGCAATGCAGGGGAGCTAACTAAATATTGTCGATCAAGCGAATCTTCGTAAAATAACTCGAAGAACGGGTGGTTAGGCAAGCTGGAGAGTTGACAGGCATAGCTGCACAAAAACATCTCACGCCAGAAGGAAAGCGGAGGCTCTGCAGCTTCAGCGTACAGGCTGGGTACAGGGCTAGTTGGAAAGGCCCCTGTAGCGACTCTTATACCACGATGATGAATGGCATTCAAGCGACGTAACACAGATGGACGTGCCGATGAATAGACAATGCACCCGTAATCAAGCTTGGACCGGACCAAGGAGCGATAAAGACGCAGAACGGTCCGATCAGCTCCCCAGGATGTGCCGCTTAAAACTCGTAAAAGATTAAGAGAACGGCCACACTGTGTTTTTAAAAAGGAAATGTGAGAAGTTCAGCTCAGCTTTCGATCAAAGATCAACCCCAAAAATTTCACCTCGTCTGCAAATGGAAGGACCTCCGACCCAATATGGAGAGAGGGCGGAGGAAAAGCCTTCCGGCGTCAGAAATTGATGCAGACGGATTTCTCAGCGGAAAAATTAAAGTCGTTGGCGTTACTCCAGGCGTAGAGACGGTCGATACAGATCTGGAGACGGCGTTCGAGCAGACAGTTCCGCCGTGAACTGCAATAAATGGCAAAATCGTCAACGAAAGGGGTCAAGGAAATGCCAGGTGGAATACAATCAACAATGGGGTTGATAGCAATGGCAAAAAGTGTGACACTGAGCAATGAGCCCTGCGGTACACCGTTCTCTTGAATAAAACGACTAGATAAAACCGAGCCCATAAGTATACGAAAGACGCGGTCCGTCATAAACTCCCGAAGAAATAAGGGAAGACGACCGCGTAAATTCCACGCGTGAAATGTACGTAAAATGCCGCCCTTCCAACAAGTGTCATAAGCTTTCTCTAGGTCAAAAAACACAGCTACTGTTTGACACTTTCTCAGAAATCCGTTCATAATATGCGTCGACAGAGACACCAGCTGGTCGACGGTAGAGCGATGGCGACAAAATCCGCACTGAGCGTTCGCTAGAAGTTTCTGAGACTCAAGCCACCACGTCAACCACCCGTTGATCATGCGCGCCATCACCTTGCAAATGCAACTTGTGAGGGAGATAGGGCGGTAGCTGGAAAGTAGTTGGCGATCCTTCCCAGGCTTAAGTATAGGGACAATGGTGGCTTCGCGCCAAACGGAAGGAAAAACGCCGCCTTGCCAAATACGGTTATAAACCTGTAAGAGAAAGAGTTTACTGTCGGCTGAAAGGTCCTTTATCATCAGGACATGAATGCCGTCCGGCCCAGGAGCAGAGTGCCGAGAACAATGGAAAGCATGCTCCAGCTCCCGCATTGTGAAAGGTTCATTGTAACACTCCTTATTAGCAGACCGAAAATTATAGGTCTCGGAATCCAGCCGGTCTTTGAGAGTGCGAAGGCCGGCGGAATAATGGACAGAACTGGAAACCACCTCAAAGGCAGCACCCAGAGTGTTAGCAATGGCAGCCGGATCCACTATGGTGGCATTGGAAACCTGAAAGCCAGACACAGTACAATGCGAAACTTTACCGGAGAAGCGACGAAGTTTATTCCAAACAACAGAGGAAGGTGTGAAGCGATTAAAAGACTCGGAAACGAGTCCAAGATGCCTTCTTGCTATCCTGAATGATGCGAAGAGCCCTGGCGCGCGATTGTTTAAAAGTAACCAAGTTATCAAGTGTAGGGTGTCGCCGAAACACCCTAAGCGCAGTTCTACGAGCACGAACGGCGTCCCGACGATCCTCGTTCCACCACGGAACAGGAATACGCCGAGGGTGAGAGGATGATCGGGGAATTGTACGTTCGGCGGCAGATAGAATCGTAGACGTAGGGTGCTGCACCATTTGGTTAACGTCAGTGAAGGGCTGGTCCGCAAAACACACGAGGCTGGAATACAATCTCCAGTCGGCGTTTCGTAATATCCAGGTAGGTACTCTGGAATGCTGGACGTGGTGAGACAGAAGAGAAACGATGCAGGGGTAATGGTCGCTGGAGTAGGTGTCAGCAACGACGTTCCACTGCAGACGACTAGCAAGCTAAAGTGAGCAAACGGCAAGGTCCAAGTGAGAGAATGTACCAGAAGAATCCGAAAGAAAAGTAGGCTCACCTGTATTGAGGATGGAGAGGTTGAATTGATCAAAAAGGTCGGAAAGAAGAGTTCCCCTCGCACAAGCCCTTGGCGAACCCCACAGGGGGTGATGGGCATTAAAATCTCCCAACAAAAGAAATGGTGTTGGGAGAGCGGACAGGAGATAGCGAACGTCCGCGTGAGCGAGGGGAGACGACGGAGGTGTATAGATGGAGCAAACAGATAAGAAAAAGCCGGGTAATTGAAGCCTAGCTGCAACAGCTTGCAAGTCGGACGTAAGAGTGAGAGCTTGAAAATGAACGTCGTTACGCACTAATAACATGAACCTCCATGAACAGGAGTACCCTCCTCCGGCTCAAGATCGTAGCGAACCGGAGTATACCCTCGGAGATAAAAAGGATCATGAGGGCGAAGCTTAGTCTCCTGCAAACACACGACCATAGGTGAATGGGAACGCAATAAAAGTTGCAGTTCCGCCCTATGCGATCGTACACCACGTAAATTCCAGATCAGGATAGCCATGAATAAAACGGATAAACTTCTTACTTAGAAGGGCGGCTCAAAATAACGTTTTGCTTAACTTTCGGGCTCGGGCTTTTTGCATGAAATTGGTCAGACTCCATGGGCTCCTCGAAGGGAGGGCTCACGCGCTCAGTGCCAGAAACCCATTCAAGCGCCGAGAATCGGTTCTGGGTGGCAATGGGTGAAGGTGGTCGCTGAGCGTGGTTTGTCCCAGGAGCATCCTGGGACTGCGACCTTCGAGGAGGAGAAGGTGAACTCTTCTTACCGCGTGCACGGGGAGGGTCTTTCAAAAAATCTTCTCTACGAAATTTATGTTTCGATTTTTTTTCAGTGCCTTGTGACTTCATAACCTTTGGACCAGGTTTAGAGGGCTTGATAACTGTAGCTGAAATGGACGGCCGGATGGTAGTGGCGGTCAATGCAGTCATGGTCCAGGTTTGAGTTTCTGCATCCTTCCGGTGTACTGGGAGGCAACAACAGAACTGAATGTTCCCGATCGCAGGAGCGCATGGCAACGCCTCCGGGCTTCGGCGAAGGAGAGTTTCTCCTTTACCCGGGTCTCCTGGATCGCCTTCTCGTCCAAGTACCGCGGACAGTCGGCAAATGAAGCAGAATGAGACCCTTTGCAATTAACACAGGTACCATCGTGTGACGGCTGGCTACATGAGGCACAGATAGTAACGGCACTCTTACACGAGACTTGCGTATGCCCAAAACGTTGGCATTTGAAACAATGCAGAGGTCTTGGAATATAGGGCCTCATCGCAATGCGTTCGTACCCTGCTGAAATACTCGTGGGCAGATCGACGCCATCGAACGTTAGAGACAGGGTACGAGTGGGTACCAACACTCCGTCGCGTTTAGTCTGCACTCGACGAACCGCTGTTACCTATTAATCGGATAGATAGTGAACCAGTTCATCGTCCGACATACCATCGAGGCTATGGGTGGTGACGAAGCCTCAACAGGAATTCAAGGTGCAGTGTTTCTCAACACGGATGGGATAACCGTGGAGAAGTATGGCGCGCAACAAGGTCTTACTTTGTTGATCCGACTTGCTTTGAACTAACAATGAACCGTTTCGAAGTCGAGTGCAGGAATGATCCGAACCAGCCATAGAGTCAATGCTCTTCTGGATAATAAAAGGGTTCATCTTCTCAAAAGATTGTCCTTCCTGTGTTTGGGTAATGACCAAGTAACAACCAGATGGCGATGGTTTTACTTCTGTTACAATTACTTTGCGGCGCTTGTTGGAAGTTATGGAGAAAGAGGGCTCCATAGCAAAAGAAATCCTCCACCATTGCAACCGTCTTCGACATCGGTCTCTGACTTCCCGGTCGTTACCCCGGCTTGGGTGAGTGGCCTATCTATACCTATCTCACCCCAGGGTCACACCTCCCAGAACGTAGACAGAGGGACCCAATGGCCATTGGAAGTCAGCAGCTCATGCAATGGCCCCACCGCGGGACTGCAGTTGAACAGCGGATACGAACACATACCCTACATGACGACGCCGGGTGGTGGGGATGACGCCATTACCCACTCACCCAGTGCGCGGGTATCCGTCAGGCTGTGTCCACGGAGGATTAAAATAAAAGGCTAAAATAAATAAAACTGTGTGGGCGTTTCGCACGCAAGGTAGGCCGGTGAGGAAGAAAAAGAGATGTGCGAATGGTCGGAAATAGACTAGGGAAGGAAGAAAGAGATGATGGCGAGGGGTGACATGAAACGAAATGTAAAGAACGCACAAGAGCCTAACTTGTGTCCCCCGGTCACGAGAACAAACCCACCTCGACCGGACGGGGATGAAGGGATGAATATGGCGATGAATGGCTTGGGCACCCCAGGTACGCCTAACCTGTACTCACAAAAGGTGAGCCCCTGGGGGTTACTTTTGTTCTAAGCTTATAAACATCCTATACCTACATATACCAAATGAACGTTTTCATTAAATAGTTCATCTGGGAACAGAAATTACTATAATATAGGTCTAACAAATTAAAGAATTGTAAACTACCTTTTAATATTAAAGCACAAGAAAAATTTTTCTGTAGTTTATTCATAACAAAAATTTAAGGCTATTATTGAAAACCTAACTAAAACTAGGTCATACACGAGCATGTCCAATTAGTATTAGACTATTATGATATTTCGAAAATAAATGTCCTTCATGAGTTTGTGAATCTGCAGGTCATCAAACATGCCTTCTTTCACTTTTGATTCAGACAACATTGGAAATTTCCAAATATGTTGAAAACATGGACCACATTTATTAAAGCTTTGACAAATTGCTTCATTATCCCTAATTTGATATGTAAGGGAAGTAGCAAAACTTTTTGCAAGAGTCACTCAGCAGGGGATTTATTACATTTTTTGTCCCTGGCACTAAATCTTTTCTTTTTGGCCAATTAGTTTCACCCAATTAGTCATATGATTTAGCATGTTTACATATTGTAATCAACCATGTTGCAAGTCGAATATGCAGTGATGCTACTACTAACGTATTGAACTTTAAATTTTGTGCTGAAACAGAATTGTTCAAAATCTGTATGTGATACGCAAAAACTATTATTATTTTCGAAAACAGAGCATCCAATTTGACCATTATGATGTAAAATATTCCGTGCTGCAAAATTTTCACAGGCCTGTGTAATCTGTACTTTTCCACATACAAAAACAAAATGACACAATATACCTTTTCCTAAAAAAAAAAATGATGATGAAATTAAAACATGTGCTTTTCTCTAATCTGACAAATCCAGATATACACTAAAAACAAAGTACCAGAAGGAAAGCAAACTATCTGCACAAGTTTATGCTCAGCTGAAATTTTAAACATCAAAATTTAAATCTTTTTCTTTCAATTATAGATATTGAATAATTTTATCTGAAGTGATTCAGATATTTCTGTAGTGAAGAAGTGTTCTCTTATAAATGCCAACACACAAGCAGTGGTGTGCAATGTGCAAACTTAGGTGAAGCATACTGAAGTCCGCAAGTATTATTGGATGATGAAATTAATATTAATAAAATATAAATAGCAGAAAATATTTTGTTGTTTTGATGGATAGCGAGAATGGGGTGCAAGAAGAAGAATTAGAAGATTGAATGGGAAGGGAAATCAGGATTTTGGATAGAAGAAGAGGGCACTGGTGTAGAGAATTTGACTGTAAACCCTGAGGAGGAGATGGATAAAGATGCCTTTTTGGAATTTGGGGAGAGAGAGGAAGAAGGCACCGGTGTAGTAAATGAGGTCATCATTGTTGCCATGGAGGAGGAGGAGATAAAATGGTGGATGTGAAGTGTAGGTGTGGAGATAAGTGCTGTGTGTAGAAATTGTATTGTGTAGTGTGTATAGAAGATAAAAGTGAATGGAAGGAAGTGTTGTGTAGTGAGTGGTGGATAAGAAGAATGAAGATTTGGTTATAGATGTATTTAAATTAAATGATTGTAAATTGAAGTATAAATGCTAATTTAATAATAATAGGGTATAGTGTTAAAATATATAATTTTAGTTTGGATTAAATATTTTAAATGTTAACTTATTGAATGGAAATATAAATAGTATATGTGATGATTAATGAATGAATGAATGAATGAAATAAGATAAAGTTTATAAATTTATTGTGTCAAGGTTATTAAATTAAAATAATTTGATGTAATATATTTGTGTTTAAATATATATTTCAGCATTAAATAGTAAGTGTGAAGATAGGTATGATATGTTTTAAATAACTTTAAAGGGGAATAAATAATAGGATTTTAGGATTATTTATGTAAAGGCATGTAGCTATAGATAGTAGGAAAGAAAATAAAATATATATATATATATATATATATATATATAAGGTAGATGATTCTAATTTTCTTCTGTAATTTAAAGGAAATTAATAAATAAAATGTAAATGAAGGAAATATTGTTAATTGGTATATAACTATTTTAAAGTGAAAGTATTAATTTAAAAATTATTATTATTATAATAATGCATTAAGTAAGTTTTGTTATGTATTAATGTAACTGTACAATACAAAAAAGAACTTATTTAAGCTAGAAGATTTTGGTAAATAGAACTGGATACCAGTGGAGTAGTTTTTAGCTTTGTATAGTAAGTTTTGTTAGTTAAGTAGCTGGATACCAGTTGCTTTTGTAATTATTATTTATTTACACCTTTACTATCTATTTTCATTTTCCTTGCTTATGTTTTCTTTGTAGTTAGATAGTAGTTATAGACAATCTGTAAAATGAATGTGTATAAGAACTGAAAAAATTGATTCAATAAATAGAAAATTTGGATATATGCCTGGTATAGTCATCCAGATGCTGGGGTTGAATATTCAGAATTTTTTGTGTGTGTGTGTGGAGAACTCATCGACAAATTATCGCACACATGCGTAATGGTACTGAGATTTAGACTTCAAGCAGGCCATTCTGAAGCGATGATCCCCCTTTCCTCTACAAATTATAACACACACCGAGTGCTATGTAGTCAAGTGTTAACATTGCATAAGACTGAAGTTCTCGCTAATGTGTGTAGCGTAGGGAAGTAAGATCTCAATATTTTGGTCTGCTGTTAAACGTCAATTTTCAATGAAAATAAGTTCAGTTCTTGCATCAGTGCTTACACCACCCCAAACTATAACTGAGCTTACTCCATAAGGAACCCTTGGGGAAAATGTGCAAGCATTATTCTCCAAGTGTTCTCCATACCCTACCTCTTACATCTTGATCCCAGACAATTTCTCGCCTCAACTGCAGTGTGAAGATCTCTTAAAATCACCTAAGTTAAAAAATGGTTGTCCCTTTGCAGTGTTCATTTCAGACAACCTGATCCAGGAAGCCTGTGTAGGTGTTACGCTTGCAATCATCTTACTGCCCTCAGAATACTTGGGGAGCAGTTCCTAAAACTATTGCTACACAGCAATAGCTGTGCCCATCTTCAACTAATGTAACAGTTTTTGCACAATCAACAGAGCTCAAAGGCTTCTTTCAGAGTACAAAATTGCAATACTATAGAGAATAATGAATAAACATTCCTATGTGTGATATGATTTATCTGCAATCGCTACAAAGTTCAGTGTGGAAGCGCAACAGTGTCAGAGTGGCAGAAAGGTATGGATTTGTGAAACTTAATAGGCATACTGCAACAATGTTACAAATCAGGCAATGACCTCCTAAAAGCACCAGAGAATCTTTCTTAAGAGCCAATTTTATATTCTTGTTTGCAAAGTGCACATGAAAACAAATTCTAGCAATCTACCTAAATGACAATACATTTCAACTATAAGTAATTTTTTTGCAAGTGTTCAGTCTTTTTTGTCCAGCAGTGTATATGAATGGTATCTTAGCACTTCAAAAATCTAAAAGTATTGGAAAATTCAAACCAATAGTAACAAATATCTTGAAATGGTTAATGCCACATAAAACTTGGCATAAACTGCTTGTTTTAATGGGATCTACAGTTTTTTTTTCTATGGAGAAGTTGAAGCTATTCATTGAAAATTCAAGATGCTACTAATCGTCCAAATATCTTAAATATACAGTATCTTAATCAAAACTGTTGAAGCCATTTTTGAGAAAATAAAAATATTTTCATGAGGTATACAGATCATCTTGAAGATCTTTGGAAGATGAACTTCCAACACCAAGTTTGGCATTATCCAAGTTTTTGTTTTCGAGTTATGATGTTCTCTCTCTCTCTTATACCAATCCACACACCTTTTTCTTTAAAGGCTGTTTCTTTTCTTTTTGAATCAGGGGCCCTATATTTATTTCTGATGATACGAGGCATGTTTTTAAAGCAAGTACTGATAAGTTTTTAAAAAATAACAGAACATTATTTTCCAAATACTTTCTGCACTTCTTGTTTCACAACATCACTGTCATTGAAATGTTTTCTACCAAGGAATTTCTTCAGATGAAGAAACAGATGAAAATCGCTTGGTGCCAAATCCGGACTGTAGGGAGGGTATTCAAATTGTTCCCAACCAAATGATGCAATCAGATCTCTAGTTAGTTTGACTGTGTGTGGCAGGCATTATCACTCATTATTGTTTCACCATAAACCTCACACAATTGGCAATGAATGTTTGCTAGCATAACATTTATTGCATTTAAAAAATGAATTACTGAACTGACTTCACAGTCGGCAGGTTGTTCGATTGTTTTGAACATTTCAAAGCACTCTAACAACATGAAAACACAAAGTGACAATCACTTGCAACTGTGTCTGGTTCCCTAATGAATGGAGGAAGTGATCGCACATGCTCAAAATTACGCCTGCAGCAGCAAAAGATTAAAACAGTACTTACTTTAAAAATATGCCTCATATCTTCCTATCAGATTTTTAGGCGAAATACAATATTTTGTCTACATACTACAGTATGTTATATGAGAAACTAGCTTGAATTCAGGAAAACATATATCCCTCAGCCTTTCCTCTTACGAGGGCAGTCCCAGAAGTACCTGACATATAGATAGCGGTTGTTGTTTCAAACAAATGAATTTGGTAGAAAGTACCAAACTTATAAGGCTTAAGTTTTAAGTCTGACAATTCTATGTTGTTTAGTATTTGCTTGGCAGTCATCAATAGTGAACACTTTCAGCAAATTTGTAAACATGGATAAAACTGGTCATCGTTTTGTGATATAATACTTTAATTTGAAAGGTCTTAGTCCAACTAATATTAAAGCTGAGCTAGATTCTACTCTGGGGGAGTCTGCTCCTTTGTTTACAACAGTAAAATATTGGGTGGCAGAGTTTAAGTGAGGCCATGCAAGCTGCCAAGATGAACATCGCAATGGTGTACTAAATGAGGTGACCACGCCAGAAATTATGAAGAAAATCCACAAAATGGTATTGGATGACCTCGACTGAAAGTGCGCAAGCTAACAGACATCATAGGCATTTCAAAAAGTGCTGTACATCGCATACTTACTGAAAATTTGGACATAAGAAAGTTGTGCGCAAGATGGTTGCTGCATTTACTCCAACAGAACAAAAACAGCATTGTGAAGATGTTTTGAGTGTTTGGCGAGTTTCACTGCAATAAAGCTGTGTTTTTACCTCAATTCATAGCCATGAATGAAACATGGGTCCATCACTTCACATCTGAGATGAAGGAACAGTCAAAACAGTGGATTGAAAGGGGAGAATTGGCTTCAAAGGCAAAGACAATTCCATCTGCGGCAAGGTCATGGTGTCAGTTTATTGGGACGTGCGTGGGATAATTTTCATTGATTATTTTTAAAAAGGTAAAGCACTCAATGGCAAGTATTATGCAAACTTATTGCAGTGTTTGAGTGATGAAATCAAGCAAAAACAGCTGCATTTAGCAACAAAGGTTTTTGTTTCATCAAGACAATGCACCAGTTCACACATCCATTATCGCCATGGCCAAAATCAATGAGTTAAGGTTTGAATAGCTTCCTCATGCACCCTATTTGCTAGATTTAGCCGCCCCCTCCCCCCGATTAATTTCTGTTTCCAATGTTGAAGAAATGGTTTGGTGGTAAAAGATTTGACAACAATGAAGAGGTAGAATCTGCAGTTGATGGCTATTTTGCAGAACTCGACAGTTCTCACTATAAACAGGGTATAAAAGCTATTGAACATCAGTGGGAAAAGTGTATTGAGCTGAAAGGGGACTATGTTGAGAAATAAAGATGCTTTTTTCCCAAAATTTTTGTGTTTTCTTTGTTAGGTCAGGTACTTCTGGGACAGCTTTCATAGGTACCAACTACCCAGTTATCTCTCAGTATCACTGTCTTTCGACCCCAAAGAGAACCAAAGCACATTACAACATATTGTCTACAACATATGATATAAAATCGTATCTTTGGTTGATTTTATTTGAATGCTGAGATGAAATTATTATTTGCATACTATCTAGTTTTATACTATTGAAGCAGAGTATCATTTGCTTCATCTGGATGCATGCCACTGTGCATCAGTCGCCAGAATTATATTTGGGCAGAAAAGAAGAGTCTGTTAAAGCAGAAATTCTTTTTCTGAAAAAAATTTGGTGCAGGGAAACCCAAAACAAAAACAATCAAGCTTTGATACTTCTTCTTGCTTTATCTAACTTTTTTCATAGCATCTATTCAGTACGAGCAACACCCATCACAGAAGATAAAGGTATAACTCTGTATTACTAACAATGGAAGAAAATATCAACTTGCCAGAAAAAGGAGAAGTTTATGTGTATAACATGTTTAATGGGTAAAAGGTTTATGAAGCCACAATTTATGGCTAACATATTTTATAAGAAATTAAAAAGAAATTCTAAGTGAAACATGTGTGGTAAGAGAGAATAAAACAAGCAAGAGAGCTCTGTGGTAACATGCAAAGCTCGCATTTGGGAGGTCCCAAGTTCTATTCCTGGTGGCCCCCACTCTGACTATGGGTTTTTCATAGTTTTCCCTGGTTGACAAAAGTGAATGCTAGAGTGGTGTATTCTACCATGTCTCTCCTCTCTCCCCCATTTCTTTCCCCTTTCATGTTTTAGGTTGACTCCGGGGCTGTGGTTCAGTCAGTGTTGGACAGATGGCACAGAGGCGTGCTTTGGAAATGTCTCCAAGCGGCCTTCTCATGGCTGTGTGGTCAAGCCTGGAACTCTGCATGCCTCTGTCCACTTACACTGGTTTTGCTCTGTAACCCATGTATCTCCTCAGTTTACCTCACCTCATCCTTTCCTCCTAGGGGCATACACACAATAGATCCCTTGGGCTTTGCAGTGCTAGATGTGCTCTCCGTTCACTAGTCCAGTCCATGACAGAATAAATTTAAAAGGCTTAGATGGGAAAATAAAACACCGAGAAGAAAGTTCTTAATAATGAAGTACATATTTGAAAATGTACTTACCTTATAACATTCTCATGCACAACTGCTCTGAAAATTAAAAACTTCATTAAGTATGCCTTTCTATATGTCATCAGTACCTGGCTGACCAACTGCAGAAGTTGATGCAGTCAATACTTTTATTACCGAAGTAGTAGGTAATCATTTCAAAGTAATCAGAGTTATGAAGGTTCTCTAATTAAACTGAACCTGGTGCTCCGTAACCCGAATGTATCTAAATGCAATTTAATGGTACTCTCTTATCTACAGGATGAACATTAAATGCAGTATTCAAAGACCCAATCATATCAGATCACATCAAAATGTACATAAATAAGATAGGAATCAATACTCTTATCTTAGGATTACTTCCATGGGTAATGTTTCTGTATGCATGGGTTTAAGCTTAGTCTGTAATGTCGTCCTTTAATATCCCACTTTCAAATTGGTCTTTTGTTGCGCCAAGTATTGCACACACATTTAATAGAATTACAGTTCAATGCCAGATGTGCGTAAGGTAGTATGCTTTAAAAACCAAGTCCAGCTTGATACAGGCTGAGGTATGACACTGCTTATATATACACTAGCTTAAAAAAATTATACTCCTTTCTTAAGTATGTAATAATAAAGGACTTCTTTAAATTAGTTGGTATGTTAATGATGCCACTTCCATAGAATTTTCACGATCACGATTGTTATATTTAAATGGCGACTAGCTTTTGTTTTTTGTGCATGTTTGTTTATTGCATATGATGTTGGCTACAGAGTAACATTCAAGCAAAGTTTTGTTATACAAATTTCCTTTAGACACAATAAGATTTTCTTGAAGAAGCTCATTGTGAAACAGCGATGAAAAAAAAAAAAAATACAGAATTATGCCTGCCATAAATACTTTAGTCAGAGCTGCAATAACACCAAAGATGTCCCACAGAGTGGTCAACCAACAACTGCAACAAATTTACCAAGCATTGAACATATACACACATTGTTGACAGTGGTGACCAAAGGAAGACTATTGAGACTGTAGTAGAGGTTGGATTTTCTATTGGAATAGTTCACACAATTCTTCACAAAACATTTAAACATGCATTACATATCTCAAAAATTGGTTCCAAAAATGTTGTCTCCTAAAAACAAAAAGTCAAAAATAATTATTTCTGGGAGACTAATCAATATGATTGATCAAGATAAGATCCTTTGAACAACAAAATAACTGGAGATGAAACTTGTTGCTACTTAGTGCCTAAATGACAATCATCTGATTGGAAATCCATAACAACTTCTCAGTAACAAAAATTTCCTAAGGAGAGCCAAAGTTATGCTGAAAATTTGACACTCAGGGTCTTGTCCTCTTAAGAATTTATTCCAGAAGGTCATACTGTAATGAAAGAACTGAATGTGGAAATCCTTCATCGCAACAGGGATGCACTAAGAAGGAAATGTCTGAAAAAACCCAGATTTCTTTTGCATAAAAACACACTATCACATCGATCAGTACTGGTAAAACACTATCTTGCTAGGCATGTCACTGCTTTGGAGCATCCTCCATACCTCACCTGATTTCTTTCTCTTTCTGCACCTGAAAACTCATTCTGAAGGACAAAGATTCATGAATGCTGATGAACTTACTACAAATGCAATGAGAGCACAACTTGTTTCACAAAATGGCTTCCAGCAATGCTTCCAGTTACTTTACATGCACTGGCAGATGTATTTCACTGTGGAAGATATTGCTTTAATTATTTTTAACGAAATATTGTGTAATTTTCACTATAACTGATTTTTGAAGCTAGGGTTAGCAAAGTACTTGAGACAAATCTGATATGGCTTACAATACAGTTGAATACTGCAACATACACTTGAGTGAAGTGTTATACAGAAGTTAGAGACAGTGAAGCGAAGTAATAATTTAATTTAATCTTGAGTCGATAGATACACTAAAACTTCACTTACTGAAAATTAATTGAAAAGAACATTTATTTAAAGGTGAGTCGGAATTGTAACACTAACATCACTTAAGTTTACTCACTTAACATGTTTCGGGAAACCGTTGTTCCCATCATCAGAAGGTTAACTCGTCAGTCCTTCTGATGATGGGAACAACGGTTTCCCGAAACATGTTAAGTGAGTAAACTTAAGTGATGTTAGTGTTACAATTCCGACTCACCTTTAAATAAATTCAATACACATCACTGTTTCTAGCTTCTTTTCATTACAATATGAAAAGAACATGTTTCAAAAGCACTGCTTGCTTTCATCTTCAGCTTTTTACCAACTAAGCATGCTGGGAATTTGGGTCAGTAGACGTAGGTGGCATGGAAGTGGTGTCATCTGGTTGTCTATGATGAAGCTGCTTAGATTGTCACGTGGCAGGATTTCAAAGTTCATTACCGTTTTCATGTGTTTGATTATGTGCATTTTTTCCCAAATTTTTACTTCTGTTGGGTTGGTGGTGCATTTCCAGAGTCTGACTTTGAGGTTGATGTCATGGTTTGTGCTCCATCAATGCTTTGGTATGGCAGATTTGTCCATCTGTTTATTGGATATACATCTGAAGTGTTCTTGAAGTGTCCAACAAAGCTTCTTTCAGTTCAACAGCAAATTCTATACACAAACTTCTGGACTGGTTATGGTAAACCCACTCTCACCATTCATTGCTGAACGTTTCATGAGCCATTTAGAAACAAGAAATACCAAAGCCTTCCCATTGCTGTTCAAGACCTGGGTCAGATATTAGATGATGTTTTTGCCATAGTATCTACAAAACTCGCAAGTGATGCTCTAAAACTCCCCAACCCACAAGACAGTTCTATACACTTCACACTTGAAATAGAGAAAGACAGGTTTCTACCATATTTGGATTTAAAGATCCTCAGGAAACAAAACCACCTCTCATTTGGCATTTTTAGAGAACCCACAGTTCCAATCCAAAACTTCATCAACACTCCATTTTCAACAAACTTGTCACCCTTTTCCCTCAGCAAAATTGGTATATGAACATGAATACAACTACATCCTCCACATTGCAGATGTAAATGGCTACAACACCAATATAATCCACAACAAAATAAAAAAGTTCCAGAAACAAAAAAGCAAGAGAAAATACAACCCTCTGTACACAGGAATCAAAATTACAATTCATAAAATTCACACACCATCCTCAGTTTCATCATAAATTTAGTAAAATCTTCAAAAAAATACAACATATCCTTGACACCACAGAATAAACACAAATTCAGAACCTACTAGCTTCCCCTATCAAAGATAAGATTGCACATGAACAAAAATCTGGCATTCACTTAATTAACTGTGAAAATTGTAACTTGGTGTATGTTGGCAAAACAAAAAGAAATATTGAAACCAGAAGGAAAGAACACTTCAAATGTATATCCAATAAACAGATGGAAAAATCTGCCATTGCAAACCATTTTTGGACCACAAACCATGAATCAACCCCAAGGTCAGACTCCTACAATGCACCACCAATCCAACAGAACTAAAAGTTTGGGAAAACATACACATAATTAAATGTATGAAAACGGTAATGAACTTTGAAATCCCACCACTCAATCTAGGCAGCTTCATCATGGACACACCAGATGACTTAACTTCCACACCATCTACATCTACGGACCCGAATTCCTGGCATGCTCAGTTGGAAAAAAGCTGAAGATGAAAAAGAGCGCAAGCAGTGCTTTTGAAACATGTTCAATTAATTTCAAATAAGTGAAGTTTTAGTGTATCCACTGACTCAAGATTCAATTAAATTATGCACTTAAATGTTGGGAAATATTAGAAATTATACTGTTGTTACTGTTAGGTTGTACTGAATATGCATTGTTATCCAGAGCATTTCCACTCTGATCTGCAATTTCTCAAACTAAATCAACAGATATGATATATGAGAATGCTGTACTGCCTCTCAAAGAACTTGAATCAAAAGGACAAATTTACAAGATTATTCAAAATGATTGTCGGTGTTTCAACAAATCATAATATAGAGTGCAATTGACATAGGAATATGAATCTTACTTTATTGGGTGCTGTAACTCATAGTCTTTTTACATACATTAAAAATGCTCAATACGTGTGCCCTTTGTCACTCGACACACATCAATGCGATATTCTCTCTTTTCCCTTACACGCCCCAACATGTCAGTGGTGATGTTTAGGAAGGTGGCTCGGATGTGCTGCTTCAGTTCCAGAATATTCACTGGTAGAGCAGGGACAAAGAGTTGATCTTTAACGTATCCCCATACAAAGAGATCAACAATGTCATGTCTGGTGAAGGTGGTGGCTAGGGTAAGATCATCTGATCACTGTCTCCTTACGACTGCCATTTTGTAAAAACTGCTATAACTGCCATCTGATGATAAATGAGGTAACTATAGCTCAAACAGAACAAAACTTTAAGAGCTTGTCTATCCATTACTGCAATGATGATAATCATGTTTTCCATTGCCTCTAAAAAAAATTATCACAAACCCCTACAATCATTTTGAATAACCTTGTACATCATATATATAAGACAGTTGATGTTTTCTTGACATTTACTTACAATTACTGTCCACTGTGGATCAAAGTAACTATTACCCCATTTAACTTCATAATATAATTGTATTTATCTTCATAATATGATACCTACATCAAATTCCATCACTGCAATATCATCTATCCCCCCTGGTCTACAGAGATGATATTTAAAGATCATGCTGTATGGAAATATTTCAATTGAAATGCAT
This sequence comes from Deroplatys truncata, assembly GCA_030765065.1. NCBI lineage: Eukaryota > Metazoa > Arthropoda > Insecta > Mantodea > Mantidae > Deroplatys > Deroplatys truncata. Next base: position 240,968,621 of record CM060975.1, on the reverse strand, counting down.
GAACAGGGTCATTATTGTGTTGCGCAGAGAACCTATGGCAAGTTCCCAACATTACCAAGTTTAGTATAGTACTAAAATTACAACTAGGTGGAAAGTGCAATGGCAAATTATTCTAATTGCATTGGTTGACAAAAAATGTATGTAGGACAAACTCACTTGGTGCTTTATTTCCTCTTTAATTTAAACTGGCAACCACCTTACTGTTAATGACAAGTTAACTAGGTACCAAGAAACCCCTAAATCCCAATCATAAATATTCCAGCAATTTTTTCTTTAAGATCTTTGATCAATAATAAATTTACCATTAATAGGAAATAAAATGTCCTACACATTCCTAAATGTCACAATATTTTTCTTAAATTGCCCAAGATATTACTCACACTATGCTGCTTAAGGCTGTCTGTGTTCGAATAGTTAGCATTCCTGCAGTTGGGTTCCCTGCTGGGGAATCATTCTCTATCCTCCACAGAGTCTTGATATGAATGGTGAGAAAAAAAGTCAGTATGTAATAGTTAAAATTAATAAAGCCAACATTAAGAAAACCTACAGTTCAGGAAATAATAAACCAACAGTTGTTTCTCAAGTTAAAGTCCCCAATTTCACCACAGAAGTTAAAAAAGGCTATACATATGACACAACTGAAATAAATAAATAAAAATTATAATTGCTGCTTAAAGGAATTATATTATAGTGATGATTAGTAGCCTAATCATTCATTTGTTATGAATTCTATTGAGATTACTGAATCAATGTCTAGGCCTAATTGGAAGGCGTTTGGCTTAACCATCTTATTTAAATACTCTCATAGCTGAAGTGTAATTTGTCAGCAGAAGTTTGATTTAAATCCCTGTACAACTGCACGAGTGCGTTGTAAAGTTTAAAAATGAAATACAAAATCAACCAATACAAGGGTCACCACGAAAGTTTGAAATACACAAACAATACTTCTTTTAAAATTTTGCATTTGCTGAAACCACTTCTGAAAGCAATCTTGCTACATGTTTTCTTTGATGCTGCAAGCTCCCTTTCATAGATGGTAAGAGCATCTTCAGGGGTTGAAAATCTCTTTCCATGCATGCAGTGTTTTACCATCGGGAAAAATCACACGGAGCCAGGTTGGGACTGTATGGTGAAGTCATAAGTTTGGCCTCTGTAGACTTCAGGAAAACTGAATGATGTTGGCCGTTGTGTGCGGATGCATTGTCATGATGGAGAAGGATCCTTCTCAGTCCCATGCATGGCCGCCGTTCTTGAAGTTTGGCAAACCGTGGTGTACCAATTAGCAGTAACTGTCCTTTGCTCCTCCAGAGAAATGGTTGCCACATGATCACCCTTTGAGAATGAGGCCACCATTTTCTTGCCAATGCTTTATGCTTTGGAGACGCTTCACTTTTCTCAATGGATTGTCATCAGGAAAGATCCACATGCTGACTGCCACTTGGTCTACGGATCAAACTGATAAGTCCAAGTTTTGTCACCTGTGACAATGTCAGAAACCCACCTAGAGCCCTTTCCTTCAAATCTTGTCAGCATTTCCTCATACTGTTCAATAGGCATGTTTTTGTTCCTTTGTCAAATTGTGGGACACCCATGGGATGAGACCTTCCTCACATGAAGGAATTCCGGCAGAATTCTGGCGAACCAATCTGCAATGGTGCCTCAATTTCTTTAAATGTCATGTGATTATTTATACAAACATTTTCTCAATGGTTGCGATGTTTTCCTGTCACCACTGTTGCTAGATGCCCGCTTCTCTCCTCATCTTTCAAAGATGTTCAGCCCCTTTTAAATTCCTGAAACCACCAGAAAACTGTGGCACAGGAAGGAACAATGTCCCCAAAAGCCTATTGCAAATGTTCTAGGCTTTGACACTGGTTTAACCCAATTTTAAAATCATAAAACAATCATTGAGTGAAAATGCTCCCTCTCCATTGCAGGGACTGACTACCTGCATAGCACAGATTGTTCATCCTTGCGCTGCTGGAATTCCTGGAGTGGGAGGCTCACCACCTGATACCAGCTTACTTGCAAAGGATGTGCTACCCCATCTTGCATTCCATTCAAGTGGGTCAACCTTCACTTTCTCACATCTCAAAACTTTCGTACTGACCCTTGTATAATTTATTTCCTGAAATTTTGCATGCATACTACTGCCCTAATACGATTGTTGGGTGTAGTAGATCTCAAAATAGTTCCCTAAATGAAGAGTGCAACAACTCTTTTTGTGTTTCCAAACACTTTTGCCATTTTCCCCTCTACTGTAGCATATAGCAAATCTTTTTTTTTTCTTTCTTTCCTGCCTGTGGGTGGAATGTGCATGTTTTAGCTTGCAGTCTCAATGGGGTATCCCAACTGAAGGTCAACCTCTAGCATTGACCTCTGGTAGTGTTGCACTGAAACAGCTGATGAACAATATTGGTTTTAAAAATCTACCTTTTGGTTATTTCCTTAGCAGTCAGCTTTGAAGCACAATTAAACAATTATTGAACATGCACATGCCTAGCAGATAGAAAAATGATTTATTATAGCTGTGTACGATCACTATTGGAAACAAAGCAGACATCTGATCTTACAAATGACAGCTCAGATGCTTCTTTACTCAAGGGTATACTTTGGTTTCTTTATCTCCTCTCTGGGTTTCTGACCTTTCCTTCTTCTCAGGTTGCTGTAATATCAGCAACTTTGTGTTTCATTGATAGGAAGTAAACATTTTATAATCCTTCCACTTCACACACAGCACATTCATTGCACACTAGATTCATACTAGCAACATTTCACTTTATTATGAGATATATCAGGCATGGTATCAACAGCATTAGTTTTGCCATAGATTAGACTTCTAAAGAGATATGTTGAACCTTTGACTGCCACCTCTAAGTTAAAAATGGAAATATATAGTTTTATTGGTCAGCACACACTTGTGAGCTGTGCTCGTCATGTGGTTTAAATACCATTACATACTAACTAATGCGAGTACAGCTCACTATACCCTTAAACCGCAATATCATCATCATCAGGTCACCATATGACATTAATCGGCTAAGAAATGGAAAAGACACAAGACAGTTTGACTGTCGTGAATAATAGGAAAATGTTACTCAGAGAAAGAGAAATGTAAAGAAGTGTGCATTTGATAAGAGTAGGTTGGAAGAAACTTTTACAGATTCTGAAGGAACTGTTGCAGGCTGGAAAAAGAAAAGGCTTCCAAGTAATCTGCACACGAAGCAACTAATTAAAGCTAAGATAGGTAAACAAATGTCAGAGGGAAGCAGAATTAGGAGATATACAATAGGGATGTTGCTTATCTCTCATCATCCTCTTCAACATCTACTTGGAGAATTTGTTTTCAGAACAAGATAGGACTAATCTTGTAGTAGGGGGAAAATAATTTACTGGTGCTATAATATTGCTAACAGAAGAAAAGATCCTCACTAAGAGAGCAATTCAGGATGAAGATAAATGCAAAGAGTACAAAAATTGCTTAACGGAAGAAAAGAAAAAAATATATATCTGTGAATTCAAAGTGAGGTTGTGAGCAAGTGGATGCAACATAAAAATGAGCTGTTAACAAAAATTTACAAAGAGAACAGCAATGACTAATGATTTTACTAAGCATTTTCTGTGTACTCTTGAAGAAAGTACTTAGGAAGAGAGATGTGAAGAGCTTTTATTGATACCTATAGCATTATACAATAAAGTGCAGAATACAACTGAAAGCATTCAAAATATGAATATAAAGATAAAAGGAGCAAGTGAAGTGAACAAACCTATGTAATGAAACTGTTAAAAGTTAGCAAAAGAGCAACACTGAAGGATCAGCAAGAGGAAGAGAAATTGGTTGGGGCAGTGAATGAAAAGAAGCTGCTCTATAAGAAATACAATACAATGGTATACAGGTATGTAAAAAGATATCAGATGATGCACAGCATTAGGATAAATGATTCCTATACAGAGGCAAAGTTAAAAAGAGGGAAGAATGGAGCATACTGGATTAGCAGCAAAGTAACTGCCCCTTGTCAGACAAGTATGACTGACTGAATAATTTATAAAATTAATCATATAAATATCTAATATGATTGTTCATAACAATGCTCATGAAAATAAATCACTTCATTGTCAGCATATGGTAAGAAAATCATGTTACACTATCAATCAGTACCTAATTTTTCCACATGGATTTTTTTTTTTTTTTAATACAATAACAATGGTAAATACCTGATTTGTTATTAACAAATTAATAACCTAAACTTTTTAAAAAAAATTGTGGTATAAACATCCATTGCGTTATGAATAATGCTAATAATGACTGGTTAATAATATATGTACCTACGAAAGAAGTTTAAAAAATTAAAGATTTGAGTGTAAGTAGTACGTATAGTTTAACAGAACCTTTGTTCCATATAACTAGCCATGTTTGCAGTATAAATAATGAACAAGAATTTTTAGATTTTTATGTCTTTAATGTGCTGGTATACTTACCTGCTGTCTTGGCACTCTTCCCACTTTAGATTGATGTGATGTGTGTTGAGCTTCATTTTAATTTTGTTTCTGCTGTTAGCAACAATGACATACACCCTAAGACAAAAAACTGAGCACACTCTTGAAGCATATCTTTGTCTAAGTGCAAGTCCAAATCCTTTCTGCGGCCGGTTCACAATGATGTCTCGGGACACATGCTTTTAGCTTTGTTCTATTGTCATCTTTCATACTGAGTGTGAGCCACTAAATATGCGCTGACAGCCGAGCTGTTATAAGCTGGTATGTAGTAACCTACCTAGGTTACCAAGGTTCGTATTGTCGTATGCCCTGTGCACATGCCACAGTATCACAAGCATAATTTTATTTTTTTTCCAGAAAAATGCATACTATAATTTCCAATTGCTAAGGCTTGATGTTATGCTAACACATAAAAATTGAAACATACTCATTTTTGTTTTCAAACCAAATAAGAAATAAGTGAATATTATAGTCTTAAATGAAAAATCTAATGTTATACATTCATATGACTTTCCCTACCCTCTTATCTTTTTAGGGGGTATGCAAATTATTCTTACTAAAGCTTACTTTTCTATCTACTACATTTTAATCAAAATAAACCTTTGCAGAAATAGCTACATTATAATTTCATTACAGATCAAAGGGAGCAGTGATAGTCAAATGTTTAAGAACTGTACGCTATATGCTGGCCTTAAAATTCCATACTGTTTCCATACAATCTGATACGGTAATTTGTATCACAAATTACTCAGATGTGGTTAACGATAATAATATGAATATGTATTTTTATGTAACATTGATTTCAGAGGTTTAATAATTGTAATTATTAATGGTAAATAATAATTTTCAGCTCTACTGAAACTGTTAACAATAACAATACTGCAATGAAGGGTTTGAGTTGTTTATCGTTACCGGGAACCAGGAAGTTACGTAATGTTTCGCGCCTTTTCAGTAAAAAAAGCTTCCAGAATGTTCTATAAAAGTAATATGTATTAGTGGTTTTCATTGGATAGTAAAATAGACGCTAATGTTGGCGCGTTTTCTTAGCCAATGGTAATTCATTTATAATCTTTAGGTGTATCTTGGGGCAAGCCTATAAATAGCCATGCTCGAAGTCAAGCGTCCCCCAGTTCGGCAAGATTCACGAAGCATTACACATCGTCTCCCGCTCAGTTCATCAAAGATTCGTGTACAATACGTGACTACATGTCGCCTATCGGTCCTTCAGTTCGTTAAATTACACGCAGTGAAAATCATTAAAGATCTAAAATATTACAAAGTCACTTATATACAAAAATTGAAGTACGTGAGTTAAAAGTGAGAAGTTATGATAAACAGTTTCAGTATGGCGATCATCTAGATAAATCTGTGAAAGTGTTAGTGCACGTGTTCGACAATAAAACATTATAAAACACATTTCATCACTAGTAATTTTTTTGATAAAAGATTCCTTTTCCGCTTCACACCCTGCAAGAATTAAATGCCTACCTAAATAGCTGGCCGGAAGACAATATACATAACCTTAAAACTAATTCATATAGATTGCTACGTCAGAGGGAACTACGAGCCAGACCAATGAATGACGTCACACGAGATGGCTGCACTAGTGAGGTAAACAACATGACGTGAGAAACATCCACAACGTGGTGCTTTAAAAACATAAACACAATTTGTGCTATACCCCTATCAAATTGGCGCATCAACGTGGAGCGACAACTAGGAAAGGAAGGCTAGACGACTAGGAAAGGAACAAGAATAACCAGAAACAGGCGAAAGCAGCAGTAAAATGACCTACAAGACACAAATTCCAGGAACAAGAGGAGCGACAAACGGCGCGGACAAGTGGATACAAAAAACATCGAAACGACGTAGATTCATCACGATACAACGCAGAAGCGACATACAAATCTAGGAGAATGGGGCAGAACGCTGGACATCAAAACTACAGCATCAGACAGCATCAAAAAGGTAATTAAATGAGATTAAGGAGCGGTAGGATAATAAAAACAATGGCTACCAATAATACGGAGGAAATAATTATGGAGGGAGATAGTGTAACAGTTAGCTGTGATCCAATACAAAGTACAGGGAATAGCCCAGATTTTTTGGGGTTTGAAGATGAAAATGTTAGTGCAGAAAGTGAGAATAGAATAGCAGGAAATGTTAATTCTGATGTTAGTATGATGATGGAAATGCTGAGAAATATGAATGAGAATATGGAAAAGAAAATTTTAGACATGAGTAGGGAATTGAGAACAGATATGCAAAAGAATAATGAGAAATTAGAAAAATTAACTCAGAGTAATGAGAAATTAAGGGAAGATATGCAAAAGAATAATAGGGAATTAAGAGAAGATATTGATAGGAGTTTAGAACAAAAACTAGATCAGAATAAGAGAGAATTGAGAGAAGATATTGGTAAAAGCTTTGAACAAAACAGGAAATCAATTGAAAATATTGGTAGGAGTAATGATATATTAGAGCAAAAAGTAGATCAAAGCAGTGAAGAAAGTGAAAAGAAAGTTACGAAGCTAGATAGTTGTATGCCAAAAATGAGAGATGAAAATGAGGAAGTAATAGTAAGTGAGATAGGAAAAATTTCAAAGAAAATGCTAGACATGAGCAGGGAAATATGTAACAAAGAAAGTGAGGTTAATACTAAAAGTGAGGTTAATGTAGAAGGTACAGAGTTAGGGAGTCAAATGAGTAGTATTTCAAGTGAGTTAAGAGAAATAAATGAGGTTATGAATGTAGATGTGAATAAGGCGCAAGTTAATTTCAGAGGGGAAATATCAGAAATACAGAATGAGACAGTAATACAAAGAAATAAATTGTACCAAGATGTTCAAAATGAAAACTCCAGTCCAGTACAGTTTAGTACAGATTTGTCAGAGTATTCTCAGATTAAAGAGATAGCAGATGAATTAAAAATGAAAGTTGTTAACAAATGTGTTGTTCAAGAAACTGTAAATTGTTTTCAAATATTATCAGGGAACGAAGTGTCATATGAATACAAGAGGTTATTCATGAGCAATAATTTGAAGGTTAGGTTACGGCTACGAGTAATGTTTAGCCACACACAATTTGATCCAGGAGGGTAAATAGCAATGAGATGTAAAGTAAATGCTGGATAGTTGAAGACGACTTGCAGAGAAATGTATTGGAACGTAAGAGGGTTAACTAAATATATATGTCATTTGAAAAGAGAAATAAGTTATAAAAAAAAAAAAAAAAAAAAATAGAGAAATGTTTAAAAAAAAAAAATATATATAAATAAATAAATTAAATTTTTTTTAGTAACTGTAACAACATTTGAAAAATAAGAATGCAAAGATTGAAACTTAAGATGATATTAAATTAAAAGTATGTAAACACAATTCCAAGAATTAAAATTTAAAAATGCAAAGATTAAAATTTAATATGATATTAAATTAAAAGTACGGAAATACAATTCAAAGAGTATTGTTAAAGTGAAATTCAAAATAACAAAAATGGTAAAAATAATTCAAAACAAATACTTATGTAGCAAACAGAAAAGGTGAAACATTGTCAAGATTTAAGAGATGTAAATATATTTGCAAAGTACAAAATAAAAAAAAAAAAAAAAAAAAAAAAAAAAAAAAAAAAAAAAAAAATTGGTAAATATAATTAAAAATAATTGAAACAAATACTTATGTAGTAAATAGAACATGGGAAACATTGTCTAGATTTAAGAGATGTAAATATTTGTGTTGAGGGTGAATATTTTGGTACATATGTATAATAATTACAAAAAAATCTTAAATGTATAAATTTTTGTCAACAGCTTAAAGTAAACAATTTGGTACTAGTAAATAAATAGTTTAGGGTATAGTATTTGCTATAAAAAAAAATTTGTGATATCAGATTAATATCTAAATTAATTAAATCAGAGCCAGTAAGTAGTGGCGAGATAAAACATATGTCGTGTGTTAAATACGTGTGAAGTGTAAAGTGAAAGTGAATAGCGTGTGTTACAAGATTTAGGAGACTAAAAACAAAATTATAAAATTTTAAACAAGTTATAAATATTTATAATTATGTTTCTAGTGGGGCATATGATACGGTAATTTGTATCACAAATTACTCAGATGTGGTTAACGATAATAATATGAATATGTATTTTTATGTAACATTGATTTCAGAGGTTTAATAATTGTAATTATTAATGGTAAATAATAATTTTCGGCTCTACTGAAACTGTTAACAATAACAATACTGCAATGAAGGGTTTGAGTTGTTTATCGTTACCGGGAACCAGGAAGTTACGTAATGTTTCGCGCCTTTTCAGTAAAAAAAGCTTCCAGAATGTTCTATAAAAGTAATATGTATTAGTGGTTTTCATTGGATAGTAAAATAGACGCTAATGTTGGCGCGTTTTCTTAGCCAATGGTAATTCATTTATAATCTTTAGGTGTATCTTGGGGCAAGCCTATAAATAGCCATGCTCGAAGTCAAGCGTCCCCCAGTTCGGCAAGATTCACGAAGCATTACACATCGTCTCCCGCTCAGTTCATCAAAGATTCGTGTACAATACGTGACTACATGTCGCCTATCGGTCCTTCAGTTCGTTAAATTACACGCAGTGAAAATCATTAAAGATCTAAAATATTACAAAGTCACTTATATACAAAAATTGAAGTACGTGAGTTAAAAGTGAGAAGTTATGATAAACAGTTTCAGTATGGCGATCATCTAGATAAATCTGTGAAAGTGTTAGTGCACGTGTTCGACAATAAAACATTATAAAACACATTTCATCACTAGTAATTTTTTTGATAAAAGATTCCTTTTCCGCTTCACACCCTGCAAGAATTAAATGCCTACCTAAATAGCTGGCCGGAAGACAATATACATAACCTTAAAACTAATTCATATAGATTGCTACGTCAGAGGGAACTACGAGCCAGACCAATGAATGACGTCACACGAGATGGCTGCACTAGTGAGGTAAACAACATGACGTGAGAAACATCCACAACGTGGTGCTTTAAAAACATAAACACAATTTGTGCTATACCCCTATCAAATCACATGGATAAAATTCTTATTAATATGGCACTTATTTTGAAAACAAAAAGAGTAATTTGTTTGCTTTTTTATGCATGAATGTCCTAAAATTAATAGATATTTTATGCATAGAAAACATTTGGCATTGCCATATATTGTCACAAATTACAATTTAAATAATAAAAAAAAAAAACATTTACGCCAAGGGTTCGAACCCAGGTTGTTTCCAATTACGAGACACATGTATTTCACTGCTCGACTACCATGCATATAACCAAACTGAAAGGCAATCTTCCTACTTATTGCATAGTTTTGAAATGAACACAGAGTGGAATTAAATTGTGTATTGTGAACGTAGCGACAGCGAATGTTTTCTGAATCAAACTCCCTCTCTGGCTGTTGCTCACTTATTTTGTCTTAGGCTGTACATTCCAAAGCAAGTATTTTGAGAGACTCAAAAGGTGGTATATTCCTAATACCTTGTAAGCAAAGCAAGAGCTCTTAAAGTACAGACTACAGATACATATGCACAATAATTATGTGGCATTTTGTCATAAAGTTATTGTGAAATAATCCAGAAAATTTGAAGAAAGCTGGACAAAAACATTATTTGGAGTACTTTAATGTAAGGATTTGAACTAACACAGTGGTTTTTAGTTTGACTTTAGGTAGGGAGGTGAATTTTTGTTCAATTTGAATCATTCCTTAACATCCCAGAATCTAGAAGTGTTAATGCAGAATTATATGTTATAAAACATAAAACAAACAAACAAATTAAAAAAAAAGGCATCCAAAGTAAAAACCCACATAAACAAGTTACCCCTGACAATTTTCCTGAAGTTAGTGATACAACCAGAGTAATTAAAGGCAGCTATATGAAGAAGAAGAAGAAGAAGAAGAAGAAGAAGAAGAAGAAGAAGAAGAAGAAGAAGAAGAAGAAGAAGTAGAAAGTAGAAATTAGCCTAAGTATAAACAAAATTCAAATTGGAAAGGTAGAAATAGACGACTGAAAAATTCAATATCACAGCCAGGATTTGAACCACAAATCTCCTGGCCTCTGTCTAATTGCTCTAACCACTGAGCTACCATGGCAACATGCCGGTACGACATTAAATCCTCCAACTGATTTACATTTTTCCCGGTAAACCACAAGGAGATCTCAAATTGTATTGAGATGACATACCCCAATGGCGACGACTTACAATGCTGTAAGTACTTTAAGTCCCGGGCTTCATAGTTTCGACCATTATTAGGTCAATAATATTGTACCAGCATGTGTGAAAGAACAATTAATTTCAAAATTTAAATCTTTTGTTAAAAGCTTCACGTTCATTCCCATTGGGACGCAATGATAAATTACAAAGCTTTTACACTCTCTAGAACAGAGAGGGGGGGAAGTTATAGTATTTTCTGTTTAAGGACATTCGTCAGTTAGCATTAGACTTGCATTGGAAAATTTGAATAACGGCTACTTATTGAGTTTCATTAACTTGAATCATAAGTCAGATTCTGAAACTGACACAGAAAAATGAAATATCTTTCCATTATTTTTTGAAGGAATAATGGAAGCATATTTATTCACATTTATGTCCAAAGAACACTGTTAAACTTTTCAATTCCACAAAGTTATTTTAAAATATATATTAATTCATGTTTCCTCTTTTGTGTTTTCAGGCTTGTCTTTTTGTTTATCATAAAAAATTACATCAGAAATGTGAACTCTGTTTTGGTTCATAGTTGTAATGTTTTTTTCTAAACTATCAACTGTCTTTGTACACAGAGCTAGTTTTCTCTTTTTGGAAGCAACAATATTCACATATAAGTGCACAGAGTAACTTAATACAGTTGAAAACTTCTGGTTCTTATTTAGTAATGTTTAAGATGATGACAGCACTATTATTATGTCATTCATAGGTGAGTCTGGTGCGGACAGCTATAGGAGAATGTTGTACAGAGCAAGAGCTGATGCAACAATGGGTATAGACATGGAAGCACACAGAGCGCAGATAGGCAGCTTCAGGAGAAGAAAAATCATGAAAATGGGAAAGATAATGATAGCTTTCCAAGTATGGATGGTTGCAGTAATCCTGATGCTGCTAGTAATTGGTGGAATGAAGATGAATCCAGAGCCGCTACAAATGGTCCAACTAATGGAATCTCTAAAGGCTCTTGGAAAAAGGTGAAAAAATGGATAAAAACACAAGGCGACTTGAGGTTATGAAGACGCAAAGAGAAGGAAAATCAAAGATACAGAAAAAAGATTTGAAGCAGGACAGAGAAGAAAGAACTGTGTAATTTTTGGAGTGACAGAAGAAAACAGAAGCTTAGAAGAAATGGTATACCAGATTATGGAAGAAGGGCTAGGTATAAAAATGTTCAGTTGGGAGATAGCGGACATGTTCTGAATTGGAAAAAGAGGAAGAAAACCTAGACCCATTGTTATAAAAATAATAACAATGGGAAAAAAGGGGGAAATTTTAAGGAACGCCAGCAGGCTGAGGTACAGGAATTTTCATAGAACAAGATTACACAAGAAAGGAACAAATTCTGAAAAAGGAACTAATATCCAGGATGAAAGAAGCAAGAGCAGATGGGAAAAAGACAGTTTTAAAAGGATTAAAATTATTCGTGGAAGGCAAAGAATGAAGTATGAGCACATGGAGGAATGAATGAGAAAGAATGTGCAAACAACAACAGAAGCAATGGTCCAGAGAACATTTTCATCTTTGTTGGTTATTCTATCTTTCAAGCTGCAGGGTTTTAAATGAAGACCATGCTACTCACTTTGGAAGCTCTCTAAACAGTTGGTTGCTCTCCTGTCCCAAGTATTAGTTCATTTGTTTTGCCAAATTGCATCCCATTGTATGGATTGCAGACTAGAACATCCCGCTTGCATCAGTCGTCCCCACTGACTTTTCATAGATTTCTAAGATTTTAGAACGTTCTGAAATAGGATCATTTGGAGCCAGCTTGCTCTTAGTGATTCACAAAGATTCTGAACCCTCTTTGGGTCCCCACTGCAGTTTGGTTGGACAATGCTATCGTTACAATACCAGATGAGTAGCAGTAACTTATGAATGAAAATTTATGCAAATAAAATGTTATAGTTCTAAACAATCCTTAAACACAGAGTATTCCAAAATGTTTTCTTGTTGGCTGGATTGAGGTTTGAAAGGAAGGGCATTTCCAGGAAATGCAGGACATCCGGTACACTTGTACTAGCTAGAATGGAAGCATGTAAATGATAATTTGCTCTCAAAAGCATGCTCAAATTCAAACACATTGTTGGAACTGAGCAATAGGTTTCTGACTGCATACCACCTTTTTCTTTAAGGTTTTCAATTTTATTATACTGCATTCTGGTACCTTCTACTCCTAGCTTTCATTTGTCTAATTCAGATGTTGGCATTGGTAGCACAAGTTGAACGGAGTAGAATGTAATCACGTGACCCTCCCTCCCTCTCCACCTTCCACATGCTGATAGTTCAGATGGAGTGGGTTACTAATAGTCAGGTGGATCACATAACAAAATACAACTCTCTATGGAAGCTCCTGAAGCAAAACATAAAAAGTTATGTAATTTCCACATGGAATGGGAGGAGGAATATTTTCGCTGGCAAGCAGCAGTTAGGATTAGGTGTTTGCTGTGCCATAAAGAATTAGAAATTAAAGGTATGTGTAGGGTCTAATAATTACTGTTTATGGCATTTACACATTTGTATAATTTTTAAAATATTACAAAATTAGCAACTTCAATTGCATCTAGTAGACTCTCTCTCTCTCCCCCCTCTCCCTCCCTCTCTCTCTCTCTTTCATTACGGAAACAAGTGAAAGCAGTAGGCTCAGACTAAGCTGCAGAGGCATTTCCAAAAAACTTATTCTTCAGGCAAGTTATCAAATTGCTTGTAAGATTACTAAAGCCAAGAAACCTTATGCAGAAGGGGAATTTATAAAATCTTGTCTGACTGAAGTAGCTGGACTCATTTGTCCGGATGAGAAAAATAAATTTCAAAAAATTCAACTTTCATGCTGAACAGTAGCTAGGCACATTCAGAAGATTTCTTCTGATGTTCAAGAACAACTTAAATGTAAAATGGGGAATTTTATGGCATATTCAATTGCCTTAGATGAGAGCACATGCATCACAGACATGGCACAGTTGGTTTTATTCGTCCAAGGGGTGGATGCAAATTTCATTATTAATGAATACCTGTTGGACTTAATTCCATTGATGGATTCTACAATAGGTGAAGATATTTTCAAAGCATTTTGTTCATCCATAGAGAAAAGAAATTTGGACTGATCAAAATTAGTATCTGTCACAACTGCAGCACCATCCATGGCTGGTGAGAGGAAAGGATTTGTTAATAGATTAAAATCTTTACTCGTGGAAAAAGGGAGCTCTGACATATTTTATAATTTCCACTGTATAATACACCAGGAGGTTTTAAGTGCAAAAATGGCAGATTTAAAGCCTGTTGTGAGCATTGCAGCACAAATTATTAATAAAATCAAATCAAATTCACTCAAACAGATGTTTTGGCTCAGTCTTGCGAAAATGTTAAAGACGTTATTTTTAATTTGAGGAAAGTTGTATGTGATTTCTTTAAAAATCAAGTACAGTATAAGAATTTAAAAGCTAAACCTTAGAGAATATTATTATTATTATTATTATTATTATTATTATTATTATTATTATTATTATTATTATTATTATTATTAATTGATAAACAATACACCTAATAACTGAACTGACTGATGATGTTTAGATCACGATTTGGTGTTTCTATGAGATATAACCACCTGTATGAATGACTTCAATGTTGCTCTGCAAGGCAAAGCTATGACTATTGTACATATGTATGATGTATTAAAACAATTTGTCACAGCTGCATCTATTTCTGATACAGTTAGACCAGAGGGAATTTTTTCACTTTCCTTGCTTAAAAATCGCTTAATCTGACACCTAATATCAAGATCAGCCACTTCAGTTAAGTAACAGAAAATCTGATAAAAGAATTTACTGAAAATAGATTCACTGATTTTAAGAAGTTAGAGACTGACTTTTTGTTATTTGCCAACCCATTCACTATTGACGTGCAGTCTGTAAGATAAGATTGACAGATTTACCAAAAACAAATGCATGAATATGGTGGTATATGTATATTTAAACAGCTCTGCGGGTTAAAATATCCATGTCTTGAAGATTTGCATTCAAAACTTCCTCAATGTTTGGCTCAACTTATATCTGTGAGGAATTTTTTTTCTCAATTGACCATTGCAAAACACAACACTAGAGCACGAATTACAGATGAGAATTTATTTCATCAATCAATAATTGCAATGTCTAACATTATTCTGAATTTTGAAAACCACCCAAAGGTATCGATGAAGGAGGATAAATATCATTATCTTACAATTATCATGGATTCACGTTTGAGGTTCTTTTACGTGCTGTAAATATACGACATGGGATCTAGTTTTTTGTACTTTAAAGATCGAACAATAATAGTCAGAACATAGTAGTTATGTTTCAGTTATTTGTAAATCTAGTTTAGTTAAACCTATTTTTGTTGCTGACTAACATTAAATACAGTAACCTATGAATATTTTTGTCATATTTTCATCATTCAGATCTTTAAATTTCAACCCTTCAAGCGAGCTAGCACTGCATCAGACATCATCAAGTGTTGCTGGTTATCGTAATCTGAGAAGCAAGGCATGTCTCTTGAAATGCCCATATCTGATCTATTTCAAAAGCAGCAGTATTTTATTTTGTAACTGGTATATCTGTGAAACTTCCTATAGTACAGAATGCCATCATCATCCAATGGAAAATTTGGCAGGAAGCCAAGAAGCATTACTTAGCTTGCTTTCCCTATTATGAAGGTGCTATGCAGTCTGCAACCTAAATAATAAACAGTTCATTCCTTTAACACATTATGGTGATCATCTCTTCAACTCTTCCAGGAGGCGTTGCTGTAATATTTGTAATGCTGTTCTTTGGGAATGAAAGGATAAGGTAAGAATTTGCTACAATCCTTCAAAAAATGTTACCCTTACTTTTCCTTTCTACTTTGTTTCTCGTCTTTTACGTAGAGTTTGTGATAAAATATTATTATTTGCTTTATTAGAAAAGGATAGTAGATATTGCAATATAAAACAATCACACATATAGAGCATTTCAAAATCCGCTCTCGATTTTTTCAACTGTCACTTCCTAAGTTTAACACTTGTTCTGAACCAGTCACTTAACATGGCTAGATTTACTATAGATAAACAATATCAAAATGTAACTTGCAAAATCTGCCAAGCAGGTTTCTATTCCATGAGAAAGGATTTATGGTTAGGGTCATAAAGAGAATTTCATCACATCAAAATGTAAAATTAGAACTGTACAAAAGTGTCCGTATTTTATTTTCTTCTCATTTTCAAAATTGCTTCTCTTTTTAATATATATATATATATATACTTTTTTATTTTCCAGTTTTGCTGCCACATCTAGGTGGGTACTAAGAAGAGCACAGTTTTGTGCCAGAAAAATAGCATCCAACTATATAGTACAAGCTACAGGAATCAAACCAAAAACCCAAACCAAGTACAGTAAATAGCTGCAGCAGGTAGCTCAAAATATTACAACAAAAACCTTCACATTATCACGAAATAAAACACAACCTATTAAAAATTGGGATCTGTAAAATGCACAATGAAATTCCTGAGCATTGGTCAACATGAATACACCATGGATTTTACATTATATAGCTATTCCACAATAAAGGTTGAAACATTTTTGTGACAGTAAAGGTGTTGACCAAGCTACCCATGAAATCTCTTTGCAAGATAGTTATACTACCAGTTTTACACTAAATAATAAGGATTAATTTGCACCAAGAAACTATCAGTTTGATTTAATAATAATCATCCTTAAGCACATAAGTTTTTTAAACTGCATAGTAAATAATATCAATTTATCACTTCCCAATGACATTCAGAGAAGCTGAACAAACTGGAAAATTAATTTAATTAAAATTGATAGGATATAAACACTTAAATTGCATATTAGTGTGATTTGGAATTCTATGTAGAAATGCACAATAATTTTAAAATATGCAAGTATTTTTAGCTGAATACCAACTAGTAAATCTTATGCATATATAAACTTTGTTTCTTCAGAATTGTATATAAAAATTTACTTATGATTATACACCTTTGGTTTAAAGTCAGCTCCAAAATTAAGCACCAAGATTTGAAACACTTTCCTCCTAAAGGAGACATCCAAACTAATCCGGACTTATGGTTATGCCATGATTAGCCTTCATGTTAGTATCTAAACATGTGCCACAGATATTAAAATTTTCTTAAAGATTAATGTAAGAATTTTGATCTAATGTAAATAAAAATAAACTTTTATTCCTATATTTACACTACATTTAATTACAAAAATAAGATAACTTTTTTTCTCTCCAGTAGAATAAGATAAAGATATGGAATATAATTATGAAGGACAAACAATATTTAAAAGCTATTATAAGGAAGAAGATGAAAAGAATGTGCATTATGTGATCTGAAAACACTAGATGATGTAAATCCCCTGCACTTAAAGTATGATTATGGCCTTAATGATACTGGCTAAACTGCTGTTTGGAAGAATACTCATCATGCCAAATAATCAACATGATTATGTCTGCAACATTAAGTTTTTTTTTGCAATAACCAAGTAGAATAATTACGGAATTTTTGATTTACAACTCTAGCCGGATAAGTGAACTGATCTGAAATACTCAAACAACATTGCTGAAGCTTTTAAGGGACTGGCTACTGATTCTTGTACAATTTTAGTATTTTGATACATAACTTTAGTTGAACATTCCTAGACTCCTTCTGCTAAGATTAAAATTAAATTTGGCATGAATGTACAGTAATTTATTGTGATTTCAGTGATATAAACAACAAGTACGTAATTATTTAAAATGGCCACAAGAAAGGTCATAACTGATTACACATTTTTGAAGAAAAAAAATGTAGTGTAATCTAATACTTGTGGTGCACCTATTTCAACAATATTCAAGTATATTCCTTGAATATTTCTTACGGCATTAAGAAATGTCTATTCTTAATTTGTAACCTAAATTTACTTAAATATTTCTAACTCTATTCAAGAGAAAAAATTCTGAACTTTGGTGAATGTTTGGTTTTATACATTTTTTTTACAGAAATAATTTCTTTTAATTTTATATTTTGAATTTTTTTAATAATAATAATAGGTTATATTTGTAGAAAACATGCTTCAGCAACTACAGTAAAATTTTCATTAAAATACATTGAGTAGTTTTGAAGAAAAGTGCACCTAAGTTTGAAAAATTTTAAGTTATAGTCAGGTGCATTTAAAGAAAAGTGTGTTCATATGTTAGCTCCACCATCGTAGGTATGACACAGTGCACTACCATATTTAAATGGACCATTTCAAGTCTTAAATTGAGATAACTTTACAATATATAATTATTTTAAAGAGGAAGATTTTTACTTTTTTTTTTTAGATTGTTGAGCCCAAATCACTACCCAGTCCCCTTTAAGTCATAATGGTGCATATCTGCTGTGATAACCTGTGTTCATTTGGCAAATAAGCCAAAAAATGTAACCCAGTTTTATTACTTTACCAGTTTTATATGTTTGTCAAATTTGCCACTCTTTTTGATCCTACCTGTGAATTGTGCTGCCATTTTAGTATAATTTACTTACTTGATCGGCTTACCCTCCTCATATGTAGGACTTATAATGCCTAGGACTTACAACTGTGCCTAGGGTTAGAGGCTTGTCAAAGAGCACACGAACATTGAATAACAGAATGAAGAACACAGAGTGGGGGATCGGCCTGTAGCCAGGTATGACAGTGAGGAAGAAGGTGATATGAAATGAAGGTGAAATGGATGAAAGGAAAGGTGATGATGGAGCAATTAGTGGAATGAATGGCAGGGGAAGCCGGAGAACCCGGAGAAAATCTGCCCAGATCCACAAATCCCACATGCGGGCCCCTGGGATCGAACCAGTGCCTCCTTTGGTGGGAGGTGAGCAGTCTAACTTCTATTCTAAAACAAATCAATAAAGCAACCAAGCATATTGGTATGTGCAACACTGGCAATCTTTATGACTCTCACATATTAAAAAAATGCAAATATATTGCAAAGGTGATCTTCATGTCTTTAGGGGACAAAGAGATTACCACTTGGGCACAAATAATGTCTACAAAATTTGTGATAAAGTAACATAAGGAACCAGCTTTCCTTTGAACAACCAATAATAACGGCAAAAATTATATCAATAAAATGATCATTAAAATTTCTTATAAAATCAATTCAGCAATATTCATTCAATGATATCCAGCACAACTGAGGGTCTGCAAATTACTGTTATTTTATAAATTTGGTTTAAGAAAGTAAATGCACACCTTTTGTGAATGAGTGTCATTCTTCTGTGGAGGGTATGCAATTAAAACCAATTGCAGTAGAAGCCAATGTAGCAAGTTCCTCAATTCAGAGATTTCCATGTCTTTGTTTCATTGTTTAGGTTTGGTGATGAAGAAATTAAGTAATAGTGGCAGTTAAGACACTAAGGAAAATTATGTATTGCAGTAAGAAAGAAAAAGGACATACATACTCTAAGAAAACTTTTGGACAAATTAAAGTTGCACAATATGAACTTTACATGATAAACTGTTGTTTTTTAACTACCATAGTGTTAGGAGATGCAGATTTTTGCAGAGAAAGCTGATTTTAAAGTAAAGAGAGAGTTCTTAGAGCTTTCTGAAATATTACAGTATTTTTCAATTAAGAAGTGTGAGTACAAGCTTCATTTTCTGATAGAACAAAGATGATGAAACAAAAGAAGAAGAGGAGGAGGAGGAGGGGCAAGAAAGCCTGCAGCCCTCAAAGATGAACAGTACATTACAGAGTGCACAAATGCATGCAGAATGTAAATATGTTCAAAATATATAGTAGTCTAAGAGTCCTGATCTGTTAGTGCTACTTCTGTAGTTATACATCATTATTTCTGTAGAGAAATACATTTATTTAAAATGCATTAATTTTACAATCCACAGATCACCTCATTTGTATGTTAGTAATTACAGTTTACTGAATGCTACTACTATTTTACATATGACTTGAACAGAGAATGACCAACTATAGTGCTCTTTCCTTGTACACTTCCCAGGTAACATAAATGCTGCTCAAAAATAGAAATTAAACCTTAAATCCTTGGTTGAACTTGAGAATAAATTTAGTTTCAAAAGAACTTATAATGCATTATTTACATTCCCTTATTTTTTCCCGCTAACTCATTGTCCTCTTAGTCATTTCTAAATACATTCATGCATTCATTCATTCATTCATTCGCTGTTTATCCTCATCTTATGTAGGACTTACACCCCCCCAGGACTTTCAGGCGGGTGCCTGGGGTCAGAGGCCCGTCGAGGAGCAGGCACACTCATGGAGCAGACAGAAGAACCAGGATGGGTGATCAGCCCAATGCCGGTGTGGGATGAAGGAAGTAGATGAAACGAAATGAAGGCGAAATGGATGAACATTTCTAAATACAAGCATTTTTAATTTCCTATTTCCTTTCTCAAATCATTATTTTAATAATTTTATGTATTGAAAATATATACTGCACACACATGATTACATGAGTATTATATTCTTACATTTTTAATTTAATATTTTCACTGCATTTCTAACAAAACATTCCAATAAATCCTATTTAATGAACAGGTTCATTCTGTAAATATTAAGGCTGAGGTCAGTGAAGGTTTCAATTTTTTAATCTTTTTACTGTCACGTGCATTTTTAAAAAGTAAAGCAGGGTGTAATGTCTACTCTGCATTAAAACAGCTCTTTCTATGCTTACAACATATAGTAAGACTTTAGATATTAAAATGAAGATTACTGTATGCAATTGGAAAAAAAAATGTTCTTTATGTTACTGGCGAGCATGGATAATAAGTTTTTCATACTTTTATTTTGACTGGGTGAATATGGATAACTAGGTGCTATGCTAATTGAATAATCCACGTATTATTATACAAGGATGAAATAAAATAATTGCAGGGAATATTTAAAACCTCTACAAAATTGCAGAGGGATAATGTTGTTTTCCTGACACAGAACAAGATGATTATATGGTAAATTAAGTTATTTTATGCCCAATGCAGTAGACTTTGCAATCTAAGCTTGTTCTAAATTTTAAGATATGTAATTTTCAACACCACAAATATTAGTAACTTTCTATCACAGAATTACCTGTTTTACTTAAGCTCGGTAGGTATTATCTGCACCAAATTCTTCAACTTCTTATCTTAAGTTCTTAATAATTTTGTGGCAGTAATGCCTGCATGGACATTCTAAAGAAGTTTACATTATATCAATGTTCTCCTTTGATTGTTTACTCTTTGGAGTTAGATTGCAGCAGTTGCGATGAATGGAGTTGTTAATTAAAAATTAAGAAATAAAAAATCAATAAACATTCTGCTTACAGTTGGAATAGAAACTTATTTCATTTAATATATTTAAATAATAAACTGGGCAGAAGATAAAAATAATTTCCTACAATAGTTTCCATTACTGGAAAGAATAATGTATTCAACTTAAGTTTGGAGACAAAATGTTATTAACTCGATAAGCATTACATTAATAATGTGCAATTTGGAATTGTGAATTTTTGGTTATCTCAAATGTAAAACAGAAAATTTCAATTAGCATATTAGAAACAAAACAAAGAACTGAATGAATATGTAGGGAAATAATGTATGCCCTGATGGAGAAAGTTATTCTGGGTTAGTAATCTTATGGTTTGAAACCCAAGAACTTGGTGCAACTATTCTACCCAAAGAAGAAATCATAATGAGTAGAGAGTGCATCCAAATGATTACAGAACCTTTATGCAGAATCAATTCTAAGCATTATTATTCCCTAATTTCTTCCATATGTTGGGTTATTATAGTGTTAGAGAACAGCAATTTTTTTCTTAGCAACTTTTAATGTTTATTACTTCTAGTTCCAATCATATTTATTTACTCTATTGGAAATAGTAAATGAAAAGTTCTGGAATTCAAAGCTTAAAAATTTCCATAGTTATAGGCCCAAGAATTAGATGAGTACTCATGTGCACTTAAAAGAGCTTAAAAGAGCAATAAAGTCCAAAGTAAAATAAACAAATAAAGAAGACAATAGCACATGTCAAGCGATTCAAGTATATTTAGCACACAAATTGCTAAATTAAATAATGAAAATTTGCAGTATGGAAATACAAATTAGAATTATTGATACTGAAGGAAGGATGTTGAGAAGCTGTAATATAAGATCTTCTTTGTGAAATAACAAGTGAACTGAAAAAGATTGTAAAGCTAAACCATGCCTATGTCTTTTAGTGGAAGATAATCCACTGCATCACATAAGAAAAAGAAGGAGCAAAAGAAATATTGGAAACACTTAAAGGCATACTATGTAAAATCAGGTTTATCAAAAAGAGTAACTTTACTGAAGTAACCGAGTAGGTTAGAATTGCCGGAAAATAGAGGCATGGAAGTCATTCAGTCAAAATGGATAAACTCACTGAGCAGCTCACCCTCTTGGACAAAATATAGAATATAAAATGTGTGTTGCATTTTACCTCACCTTCCAGGAAGTTATGACACACTTATTATGGCATAAGAAACCAGACCCGAAAATTCTAACTTTAACTTTTGCTGTTGTGGAAGAAAACAGCAAATGAAAAGTTGAAAAAGAATTTATCATGAATGAAGCTGTAAAAGTGCTGAACTTTAATATCTCTTCTGTAAAGAAATTGGGCATATAAAGTGATATTGACCAAAATATTTAGCATGGAAGAAAAAACAATTCAACAATAATGTTAACAACTATTTGATCATCTATTGAGGCTGAATTTATATCACTAGCTGAAAAACATTGCCAAAAGTGATATGGTTGACTAGGATAGCTCAAGTTTTGAAGACTGTGGTGTTCCTATAGTTTATGAAGGCAATCAAAGTTGCATTAGGTTAGGAAAAAATGGAAAAGGAAGCAAAAGAACATAAAATACCAATTTGTAAAAGATATGGTTAGTATACTGGATTGCAGGCTAGTGGTACAAAGCAGAAGTGGAAGTTGTTGGTAAGGAGAGTGGTGCAGGTGAGAGGGGAACTGTACCTCTGTCACCCGCACCACTTCCCTTAGCCACAACTTCCACTTCTGCTTTGTACCACTCATAGCCTCCAATTTAGTACAGCACTCTCGTGGAGCTAATATACACAAGTATGGAAAATGACTGCTTCTGTGGTCTGGTGGATAGCATGCAAACCTACAAATCCAGAAGTTCCGGGTTCGATTCCTGGCTGGAGAGTGGGAATTTTTCTTTAGGATTATTCCCTATCCTCCCTAGAGTCTGGAAGTATGAAAAAGAGTGTGAATATGTGTGTGTGAATTTAAAGACAGCCTACAGATTAACACAAACAGCAAACAAGTGAACACCACTGCCATGAACAATATTCCAAAGGCAAAGCCGCCGATATGCCTAGATGTTAAAGGCTGCATATAAATGGAACAAACAAACAAAGAAGTAGGAAAATGTGATTGCAGAAATCATAACCAAACCAATAAGCAGGATAAAAATGTACACATTTTCAAAAGATTTAGATCTGATGAAAATTAAAAAGTTGAAAAAGAGTGGGTTATTGCTTGTTAGAGAACGGCAAAAAGAAAATTTTTTTTGTTAGCAACTTTTAATTTTGTTTATTCCTGGTTACTTTTATTTTTATTTACTATGGTGAAAAAAAAAACAACCCACCCCCCAAAGAAAAGAAAGGAAAAAAAAAAACACCCACATGCACATACACCTGCTTTGTTAACAGAAAAGATCTGGAATTGGAAGCTAAAAGATTTTAACACTACACCATGAGTAGAAGTTGTTTTAATTGCATGGTTAGCATTGCATTTTTGTACCAGGAAGGCACAAGAGAGCACTTTTCAATCATTTTCATTTGACATTCATTGTGGTAATTGGGTGATGGGTCAAAAGTGAAGATAAGCAAACCCACAGTAAACCTATCTGCTGCCAATTCCTAAATATGGATAATGGAACTTACATGAGGTTGCTGTGGTACACCAACAGTTTAACGCTATGCATTGGCAATGAGAGACAATCAGGACATATTGTCATATGATGGCTATGCAAGTTTTATCTAACAATCAATATGCTATCCACAAAATGTTCATTTTTGTTAGCTGTTTTTCAGTCATTTCGCTTTTAGGCCCAGTCTACAGTTTTCTGCTGTCTGTTCAGCTTTCATAAAAAATGTCTAAAGATCCACATAATTACTTTAAACTAGATATTTCTTGGTGCATTTTTAAGTTCAGATATGGCAACTTGGAAAATTAAACAAAAATGAATAAAACGGGAAGGGGAGGAAATGACTTTGTACAAAATTGTGTTCACAACACTTGCATCTTGCTAAAATAAATCCTGGGCCTACGAAGAGACACCAGTTTACAAAATGATAGCAACAATAAAAACTAAAAAAATAAGTCTACTTACATTCACACATACTGTAACAAAAGCACAAATGGCTGCATTCAATATAAGAAATATTCTATCACAATAACAATATAATGGAAAATATTAGTAATTTTTCTATTATGATACTGCTTTATGCTTTTTCTGCCATGATATCGCTGCCATTGAGGACAGCTTTTGATCAAGACTGCCATTTAAATGAAAGCATAATGTTTATGGCATTTAATAAAAGAAGCTTTCAATTTTTCTGCATTTTTTCCCAATAAACATGTCCCTTATTTTAGTAAAATATGGCACATGTTCATCTCCTAGGCTACTCATTGCAACATGGGGAAGAGTTTTGTCTTGACCAACAACTGTCCTAAAACAAATGTCTGCATAAAAAGCATAATTATTGGATATGACTCAGTCAATGTGAAGAGTACAGAAAGGCACTTAACAAAGTGCAAGATTGCAATGATTAAAAAAAATAACACAAATCTCATTTGTTCCATGTGATATTCTTTTTGAATACCTTACAGATTTAATAGAAATTTTTGTTATATCTTCTTTAAGTACAAAGGATTGATCTATACTTTGATATGGCAGTTCAAGATATGGCCAACATTTTTACACACAATGATAAACTTTTAATATCTTTCACCGAACCTCAACTGATTTCTCTTGCGCTTGGCACAATGGGTCATTAAAATAAAACTAATACACCAATGCCAGCCATCATTCTATTTTAATAATTATAATAATAATAATAATATTTACAACCAATCATAAATGATGAGTAATCATTTGGCTGGATAAGGTGATGGACAGACAGACTGACTGACTGTGAGTGGTGAGAGAGTTTGTTTATATCTTCACAGAAGACATAGATAAATATATATATATATACATATATATCTTTTTTCTTATATGTTTATATGTATATATATAATAAAAGAGTGATGCTGTATCTCATTTAACAAGCACATCATTGGCTTATTCCTGATAAAAATCATTGGTTCTTTTTAAGTAAACGCTCTCAGCTGCCAAATTGCAAAATGCTTATCTTTCCTCACCCTGAAAAAACGTGGCTCTGACTAAAAGAGAGATCAAAAAATTGCAGTTTTGATGATGCCTATGATCATTTGATTTTTTTCTGACCTGTAGTGCCCCTCTAATCATGTGGAGCGCTGCATTCATCTAGGGATGTCAAATCATCAATATTGTCCATTCATATTTTAATCACGCATATTAAATGTGATTAAAATAATTGTTTTAAAGCTTTTTCCTTAGTGAGGTGAACATTCTGGAGGCATCTGAAGCATCCTGAACAAGCTGCACATTATCTTAAGACCATTAAATATGCACAGAAAGTAATATAAAGATAGGTCATGGAAAATTATATAAAAATCTCATAAAATTAACCTGTTTGAAGCTTTTGCATGCTGCCAAAGCGAGATCAATTACGATGACAAATTTTGCCAAGGAGAGGTATTGCTGTTTTTACTAATTTGCATCCCTAGCTGGGAAAAAATAATTTCTGGCGGCATCCACAGTGAGGGGAAAGTCAAGTAGATAACAAAAAGATCATAATGGTAATACTATAGTCTCATAACAAACCAGAGTTCCCACCACAAGAGAAGAAGATGGGATCACTGGGCAGGAACACACCACGACCAAATGCGTGTGCGTATATAGGCACTGTCGGAGGAGTTCTGGGCTGGGTGTGATTGGCTAGTCTTTGACCAACCGATAGATATGATGCTGCGCACCATGCTCGGATGTTGACACCTCAAACACATATGCAGTGCACAGTAATGTTTCTTGTGTTTCACGATTTGTCACCACCTGTAAAAATAACCGAAATAGTGTTTTTAAACATTTGTACAATTTTACTAGAATATATGTATCATGGAGTGACTCTAACAACATTTCAGTCATCTTTGTAATGTAAGAAAAATAATTTTAAAATCAAGATTTTTCCAAACTCTGACATCTATAAAGCCACTAATATGTATGACTTCACATTTATTTGAAGCTGTCAGAACACAAACATGAACAAAATATTAGAGAACTGGTTCATTAACACATTTATTTCATAAACTTTCTTGCTGCTGCTATCTCTAGTACCTTAACTGATCCTCATCTGAACATGTTACACAAATTATAATATTATTATTAACTTTTTGCTTTTACTGACATGCTTTAAAGGTCTTATAATAGTGAGCATTATATTTATTTCAACCATTTTTCTAGAAGAAAATTTTGTCTTAAAAGAACTATATGTGCCTATTTCATTTAAAAGTATTTTCTTACACTTTTTATGACAGTGCTTTCCAGTATCACTGCAGTGATATTTATGCTCTCTGTTGAGCATTGCTTCAAACAGGAAAGTATTTCTTTGTAGTACACAACAGTACATGAATAGATAACTGAAAGGTATCCTCATCAGCAGAGTTACATATGTGCTTGTATAAAGATTCTTCAGATCCTCTCCCTATAGCAATGCCATAACATCCAATGCTGGGTTTTGATAAAAAAAAAAAAAAGTTACTGAATTTTGCAAATTTTCTCGCTAAAAAGTAAGGAGAGGGAGGTTAATGCAATGAGTTTTTAATTCAAAATTCATAAAAACTTATAAATAACTTGATTTTATAAATCTTGTAATGTCAAATTTTGCAAAAATCTTCCTCTTCTTAGTGGAAATATTTTCCATACTGCAAAATTACCTTCCTGATTGGGCGTTAGATAAACACTAAATACAAATGAGCTAAAGATGGAAAAAAGTAAGAAACAACCTTTAATATTCTGTAATATAAAACTATGATTGTTAAAATGTACTGAGTCAACTCTTATTTGTCGCATCACAAAGGCACTTGGTGTTGGTGGCCATAGCAGAAGCACTTTCGAAAGGATCTGTCGACATTTTTAGCTGAGGATGAAAGGAGCTCCTTTGGAAAGGGCTTCTGCTATGGCTACAACACCAAGAGCGTTTGTGATGTGAGAAATAAGAGCCGACTTAGTACATTTTAACAGTGGAAATAACATCACACTTAATAATATTTCTTATAATTTTATAAAAATATGAGTTAAAATACAATCAGCCTACTGACATACAATTTAATTACTGTGCATTTCCAAATACAAAAGATCTCAAATACAAGACAACCTTTCTCCTGAATCTAATTTAAAAATTAAGAATGTTCTATAATAAATTCACATATATCCATTCTATATTATAACATTCATATAAAAAAATATTCTTTTATTCATGTCATCTTACAATATATTTCTGTTTAGGAATGATTTCAAATTAAGCAAGAGATGCTTAGTTACAACTTGCGAAAACATAATTCAAATGCTCCTTCATGGTAACAAGATCTTGTAACGAAAAGCTGGGGGGATGGGGACCAGAATTTCAAACTTTCAAAATGTCCCTTAGATGATTCCCTATAATAAAGTTTGACACAAATTGTGTATTTTAATTATTCTAATTTTTCTTGTAATAAGTTTTTACTTATTTTTAATGGTTCACTTGTAATTCAAAATTATACAAAATTTAATGAAATGAAGAGCATTTCACTGGCTATTCAAGAAAATAAAGATATACATACATTATATTAGTCATCCAAATATATTAAAACTTTAGTATTTTAATCAACATTATTAGAGCCATTTTCGAGAAAACAAAAAATAACAAAAATGTTACCATGTAAAGAGTAGTTGGAGGAAAAATTTTTACAAGTACTTACAACTGCATATGGAGTGTGAAATGGACATAAAAAGCTGCTTTAAAATCAGTAGACAAGGGAAAAAGATGCTCAAACTGATCAGGAAGAGCAAAAAAGAAATTCACATTTCACTGGATGAAAAGAAATTGCTGCACTGGAGGAATGGTGAATGGGAAAATGCTCAGGCGGAAGAAGATACCAAATGACAGACAATATTAAACAGTTGACTAATTTTGAAGATTTAGAAGCTAGTAACAGTGATGTGTCATAATTTAAAATAGAGAGTTGAGGGGGATGTGTCCCCCCAGACGATGACCGGCAAAAATCAGTTGAGAGAAAATGCTGACGATGGGAACAAGCCGTCTCCCGAAACGCGTTCAAGTAAGAATGTTATAGTGATGTAGTGTAACAACCCTCAACTCTCTATTTTAAAATATTAAACAGTTCACATATGAGGACAAACGGGAATTCTGAAAAAAAAGGGAAAGAAATTAGGCTTAATGAAGTGAGTTTTCACAAGCTAAACTGAAGGAAAAGCAAGGAAAACAATTATGTTTTTGTGCATACCTGCAGAATTGTGAAGTTTTCCAGCACACTGTTCATCATGTACTTTTCAGGAAGGTGTTTCAGTTTGTGAATGAAGTTGATCATATATTCACACATGGGAGAGCGATGTATGCGGTAAACAAATCGTCCATTCTCAAACCTTGCGTATTCTGTCTCTACCTTTTCAACAACTTGTTTCCCAAATGAGCACACTTTAGTAGAGCATGTGATGGTCATATTTTCATTACTCTCATACCTGAAACATTTTAAATTCACATTAATAGCATACTTTCTTACATGATTCTATTACTCTGCCATCTAGAACTAACAGTATATCTTCTTAATTTCTTCCTCTAAAGGCAGAAATAAGATGTGCAAAGTATTCATTATATAGCAATAAGTATGTAATAATGCTGAAAATAATTTTGTATAAGCAATAAAGTCATAATATCTCAAATTCTTCTCTTTTGGAAAAATACAGTGAAGCACTTTAACACATTAAATACTCAAAAATTAATTTTTTAATCACGCAAGTGTCATTTCTCTTTCAAAAACTTACTGTAACATATTCTAGAAACAGGTCATCAGCACAGACACATTGACACACTTCCTCCTTCATAGAAAAGACAGATATGCAGACAATTACATTAAAATGACATCTACAACCCAGGGAATAATATACTGCCTCAATTTCAGACTGGCTAATATGCCCCTAAGCACAGAAGAGCACAACAAGATCTTAGAAATTGTATATAAAAATGACTTTGTGAAAGAATTTGTGGGCAGAAAGATAAAGGAACTTAAAAAGAACAAACAAACAAATAAAGGAAACTGCTATGCTAAGCAACATGAAAGAAACGAAAATATTAAAGAAGAAATACTTCACCACTTGGGCCCTCCAGAAACTCACTAAAATAATCAAGGAATAAGGTATAACCCTAACCCCAGTCAACAAGCATGATTAAAAAGCATACTAAGGACCAACAACAGAATTCCAGCAAGAAAACCTTCAAGCACTTATGAAATTGGATGTAATGATTGAGGGAAAACAGACATAGGAGAAGACAAAGCGGAACATGGACACAAAGTTTAAAGAACACATCAGGAATGTAAAATATAAACAGATTAATTAATAGCAGTTGCACAATATTTTTGGTTCCCAGATCATCAGCAGAAGGAAAAACCTAAGCTTCTAACAGCCCTGCAAAAGTCACTTGAATCCTCCATTATGAAAATGATCTCATCACACAGTACATCCAGCCAGGAAATGCCATCTACAAAAGCCATGGAAAGAAGCACAGCAGTGAGTATTGCGTTTATGGCAGCAAATTTTGGTTTTCATCATTCATCTGTATTCAGCACACACTGCAGAATTTTGTCTATTATAGGTCTAGTCTGATCTAAAATTAGATGCCAATCTGATTAGAAAAAGTGGGAGAGATTAAAATAATGGCGGCTAATGTCTGTGATTATGTTAAAAAACAAATATGGTGCTTAACACAGTATATGTGACATTACTGCATTCACTCTCAGTCATTATACACAGTAGAGGCACTTAAATGTAAAAATGTAGTGCTAAACAAAATGGAAGAGCACAATAACATGCTAACATATGCATTAGCTATTATGATTTACTCACCTTCTGTATAAACTACAACTTAAGTCTGCAGAAACATGGAAACAAGTTCCTTATCCTATTCTCTACAGAATGGTAAGAGGTGAATTAATTCAAATTACAAACTGTTCATCTGAGGTAAATCTTCATGTATTAGCATTTGGGATATTCCCAGTCTTTTTAGAATTGCTAATTTTCATCACTATAAGCTGTGTTGTATTATTTTAAGCACTTTTGCATGAAAATACACTGAATGAAAGAACAATAATTCTTTCACAATTTATAGTACCTCTTTATCTAGAATTAAGATGTAATGTTAATATATACTTTTGGTATCAGTTGATATAGGAGGGAAATTTTCATATGTGGGCTCATTTGAGCATCATTTCCCCAACTTCATTTACCATTAAATATGACTGCCTAATTAAAGAATATTTGACTCAAAGAAAAGAAAGAAAGAAAAAATCTATGTGTTACATTTACATGATTTTCTCTAGTCATTGTGTTTATTTTCATACAGCTTCTACAAGCTATTCTTACAAAAGTTTGTTTTTCTATCTTCTTCTTCTCTTAGGTTCTACAACCCTTGGCAAGATTTGGCCGCTTGCACAATCTTCCTCCACAAATGTCTATCCCCCATTTTACTTTTCCACCCTCTAATTCCAATCTACTATCTGCTATTATATCTGGCTTATATAGTTCATATGATCAGCTGAGAATGAGAGTGATAGCTCTCGAAACATGTCGAGTTTTAAAAAGTGTAAGTGAAGTTGCGTGACAAAAACTGACTCAAATAACTGCTAAATTAGGTATATCTTGCTTTGATAAGCGCAGATCAGTTTGATTTTATTATATCTAAGCCTGGCACATTCCGTGTTTCTTTATGTATTTCTTTATGTGAGACGTATATACTCTTTATAAAAACTTGTACCTAACTGCATATTCTCTCACGTAAATTACCACTTTCATTACTTGTGTAATGTTTGAATGAATGAATATTTTCCTGCCACTCTTGTTAAATCATTTTCCTTTCCCTCTTTTGCATTCAAATCTACTAATACCACTAATGTATCATAGGTTCCTTTTCTTAAGTTCTCACATAATTTTTTTTTTCTATTTCTTCTTTTTCTTCTATTATAGTCAAATTACAAAATTCTGAATTTTTATTTAAAACATGTTTTACAGATCTTTTCAAGAATGTGTTGAAATCTATTAGACTTGTTTTCATTTTCACCAAGATAATGAATCCTGTCCCATATTGTACAGCTTTTTTTGGTCCACTATACAAAAATGTATACATTCTCACTTTTCCTTCCCATCTTATATTGGAGTGCTACTAATCCATATTTTACAATGTCATTTGCTACTTCTTTCATTTCCCCAAGTCTCAGCATATACTGTACATTCTAGGTCGCCATTTTCCTTCATCTGAGACATTTCTACAGATAGTTATTTATCTCTTAAAAGATGGGGCTGTTGACCTCATACTCAACCAACCTGGAGGACCAGACTTTCTGATTTATATCCCCAGGAAGCGGGTGTTCCAGTTATACTCCAGGACACTGGGAGGTTTGGGTACCTCAGGGTCAGTACCGCATACTTACAAGCCCCTGAGGAATATTTTTCTATCTACTTATTAATTAAGATAAGCTACTTGCGCACTTCCTGTCTTGCCACGGAAAATTTAAGTCATATTTCAAGAGATTTAAGATCAATGTCTCAGAATGAGTTATTCATGCTTCTGTGGAACCTCTCAACCATACAGCACTTGATATTCGAGTGTCCTGTATTTGGAAGATCAAGATTTACTACAGAAAATCACCTGAACTTCTGTGACAATGAACTGACAAGATCTTCTGTTTCATATATTCAAAAAATAATGTCGTTATTCTCATTTTTTAACATTCATTCATTGCATCTTTAATGAGCTTTCATCATAATGTTCAATCTATTTGTTACTAGTATGCAATTGTCAAACTACAACCCCAATATGCTCTGTACAATGGGGTTTCTTGTCTATTTTCTGGAAATTCAATAATAATAATAATAATAATAATAATAATAATAATAATAATAATAATAATAATAATAATAATAATAATAATAATAACAACAACAGCAACAGCAACAACAACAACAACAATAGATGTAAGAATTTACAGAAATGGTTTCATCACACATTTCTTAGGACGGAATACGGAGGCTGATGCAACAGTCTAAGCTTTATATGCTAGCATTGAAATTTGAAACATTCAAACCAACAACAAATGCTTCAGAAATGGCTGATGCCATAATAAAATTATTTGAAATAAATTGTGTTTAAGGAGATATATTTTTATTTTCTCTACCATGTACCTAGTAGGTAGAAAAGGTATTGCATTCCACCCAAAAATTTGACACCAAGATTTTAAGGAAATACATGTTTTGAAGCCCTCTGAATCCAAAAAATGTATTTTTAAAGAAAGGTGTGTGTGCATGCGTGCATGTGTGAACAGCAGAACTCAAAAACAAAACAAAAAGCCGGATAAATACCAAACTTGGTATTTAGGTTCAGTACCTTCCAAAGATGCCACGCGAAGGTTTTCAAGAAAATCTACCTGTTCCACACTACTCTTTACATAGAACATTTTTTGAATTTTTTTATTTTCTAAGAAAAAAGGCTCTAATGATTTTGCTAAAACACCATAGTTGAACCTGCTTTATACGTAACCCAGTTCTAAGTACATCCTACTTACACGTAAATTTTTGTAAGTTCTGGCAAAATGTAATTTAGAAACATGTTAATAGAACCTTATTTATACGTAATGCATTTACACTAGTTCACTGTTATATGTATTAAATTTCAATGAAATACAACAGAGTTTTATGTAATTATAATAAGCATATGGCATACACTATCTTAAAAGAAACTCAAGGTGTATTTTTCTTATTTCTGTTGGCAAGCTGAGCGGATGGCTTTTGGCTGCGGCAACAAAAGATAAAGACTTTGCTGGTAGAGCCAGCAGCTTTAGGCGTAACAATGTCGTAACAACAAACAAGAAGTAAAGATAAAAATTTTCGGTGTCTGGCGTTTACTGTTGAACAGTGGTTTTGTCTTTCAGTTCTCAGTTGCTTTTAATCAGCCATGGAGAACAGAAAAAGAAAATGTTATGCACTAGATTAGAAAGTAAAATTCATACAAGAGGTGGAACTTAATCCACACAAAACCAAAACCGAAATTGCTTCAGACTTGGGAATTGTTTATACCATGCTGGTGCAGTCATCAGTAACAGAAATGCTATTTTGGACGAGTTTTTAAAATTGGATGGAAAATAAACAAAATGCAGCAATCAGCAGGAAGGGAGATACATATGCTGATTTAGAAATGGCACTTTTCACATGGTTCCAGCATAAACCAATCAGTGGCGACTTGCTGAAAGTAAAAGCGATAGATTCAGCTAAAATGATTGAATATCGCGGTTGATTTCAAGGCTTCATCAGGCTGGTTCCAAGGATTTAAAGATCGTCATAGAATCACAGGGAAAACAATTTGTGGCAAGTGGAATGCTATGGATGACATCACGGTGCAACACTGGAAGGAAGAAATTCTACCAGGAATCATAAGCGATTATCAGCCTCAAAACATCTACAACTGTGATGAGACTGGCCTATTCTACAATCTCCTTCCCAGGAAGACATTAGCTGAAAAGGGTGACTCATGCCATGGAGGGAAGAAAAGTAAAATTTGCATAACAGTTCTTCTTACCACCAATGCAGACGGATCAGACTCACTTCTCCCACTTGTGATACTGAAATCCAAGAATCCGAGGTGTTTTAAGGGTGCGAAAACAAAACTATGAATATGAATCAAACAGGAAGTCTTGGATGACTATGATTTTAATGGAACAGTGGTTAAAGAAACTGGACATTAGAATGAAAAGAAACAGAAGATCCTTCTTTTTATGGATCGATGTGCAGCACAACCACCTCAAATAATTTTGGAAAATGTTCGAGTGGAATCTTTCCCTCCTAACTGTACCAGTTGTCTACAACCACTTGATTTGGGCATCATTGCAAATTTCAAAGTTCATTATAGAAAAATATGAAATTATACAAAAATGCAGGTTCAACAATCAACATTTAATAACACTGACTGATGGAGGAAATGAAAATCTCATCATTAACTTACTACAAGCCATGGAATTTATTTCGGCACCCTGGAAGCAGGTGTCATCCTCCACAATCAAACACTGTTTCTTTAAATCTGGTATCTTACAGGAAGAGACTGTCTATGATAATGGTGATGGTACAGTAGGAATGAAGTTGTGCCTATAAATGAGCTACCTCTACCAGAGGGTGCAAATTTCGATACCTTTGTGCATTTTGATGACAATCTAGCTGTGTGTGCGGAACTACAGGATGAGGAGATTATTGCTGATGTGTGCCAAAAACATGGTGGTGATTAAGAAAGTGAACCAGCTTCAAATGATACTGACAATAATGGGGATGACGACTCAAATCTTGAAACACCTAAAATGAATGAAATGTTAAGGCAATAAATGTGTGTAGGTATTAATCAGTGCAAAAAGTTGTAGTGAAAAAGCTCTAAGTTCATTAATAAGTTTGCAAAATGAGGTGTATGCACTTAATGTAAGAAAAGTGAAACAAGCCAAATTAACTGATTCCTTTAAAGCAGGACCAAGTTCAAAATAATGTTTTCTTCATACATATCTTTGTTGTTTGTAAAATTTTACACATTTAGGCCAACTGTATTGCTTTTCTTTTTTAAAAACAAAAATGCATTATCAAAATCTCATTTGTAAGTAATTCTGAGTTACAAGTAATCTTCTCTATTCCGCTTGATATACGCATAAAACAGGTTCAACTGTATTTATATGACAAATAAAATTAAATTTTCTGCGAATAGCCTGTAAAGTCCTCTTTTACGGAAGGAATTTTATATAATCTTGAATAACTAGCAAAAAGTTAAGCGATAGACAAAAATGTAGATCACTTTAAAACACCCAATTTATTTCAAATAACTTTTTTTCTGGCATCAGCCATTTCCAAGATATGTTATTAATGGTTCAATTTGTTCAATACTCTGTCATTCCTTTTAAATACCATTGATTTTCAGTTGTTTCTAGTGATTGCATGGAAACAGTATGGAATTTTAAGGCCAGCATATAGCATCCAGTTCTTAAACATTTGACTGTCACTGTTCTCTTTGTATCGTAACGAAATGAGTAATGTAGCTATTCTGTAAAGGTTTATCTGGATTAATGAAGTAGATCAAAAATAAACTTTCATAAGAGTAATTTGTGTACCCACTGATATATGATAGAGGATAGAGAAAGTTATGTGAATTAAAACATCAGATTTTTTTGTGTAGTAACTTTTGTCTATCTCTTATGGTTTACGAGTTATACACAATTATACAAAATTCTTGCTAAACAAAGAAGACTTCACAGGTTATTTATAGAAAATTCAAGGTATACATTTTATTTGTCATGTAAACACCTTAAACATTTGGTATTTTATTCAAAATCATAAGAACTGAGAAAATACAAAACATTGGAGATGTTCCAGGTAAACGGTAGTTTGAAGTGGAGAGGAGATTCTCTTGAAAATCTTCATGTCGCATTCTTGGAACATGCTACACTTAAATGTGAAGTTATTTGTCCAAGTTTTCATTTTTCAGTTATGCTCATCTCTCACTCTCTCAACCTGCCCAATGTTTTTTATTATTTTATTTTTATTCAGGGACCTCAAAACATGTATTTCTGCTGAAACCTCTGTATCAAATTTTTTGGTATAATGTATCTTCTACAAAATACACAAGTTTTTTTCATTTCTAAAAATTCTTTCTTTTATTTTATTATTTATTTAGGGATCTCAAAACACATATCTCTGGAGAAATACTGATATCGAATGTTTGAGTGGAATGCAAAACTTCCTTTATCTACTATAAATACATGCTAGAGAAAGTAAAATTAATACTTTATATTAATACCTCATATCACAGTAGCATCTTGTACACTCATTTACCACATTATTTTCTCTAGAAAAAGGTGTCATCAAATTATTATATGTCGTCCTCCGTGGTGCAGTGGTGACCATGCTAGCCTCTAGTTCCCGAGGTCACGGGTTCAAACCCGGCGGAGGGCAATGCATTTTTTCGGGCGTAAAAATCCTTAGCATGGCTTCCTTAGAAAGGGAAGTAAAGCCGGTGGTCCCGTGTCATAGATTTACAGCACGTAAAAGAACCTCAAGCCTGACAAAGAGGTATCTAAGCAAAATTTTAGTCTTTCATGCCCAATATAGAAGGGGATGCTAAGAACCACAGCAGTTAAAGAGTGCCTATAAATAAAACTCAATTTTCTATTTTTTTATCAAATTATTACAAACCTTTTCCCAATATGGAATTGAAATTTCATATAATTCTTTCATCTACTTAATATTTTTATTCTCACTGCTTATATAGGAGTAACACTCATCATATTTGATATATAACACCTTCTTTCACTTAAAAAATAGAAATAAGTAAAAGTGCACATATCATCTCGGCCATTCAACCCTTCAAATATAAGGTTACCTATGATCATCCTTTTAAACTATTAAAGAGCATGTGGTTTGGAGTGTTTTTCCTTAATACATTTTTCCATAAAGCTTTCCGTTCTTGAGATAACCACCATTTTATTTTGCACAGTATTGCAACACAGCAAATTCAACAGGCTCACTTTACATTCAACAGGTTAACTTTTAATTCTTCAGCTTCTGCTGCTATGGCAATGAACAAATGCACATCTCCAGTATACAAATAAACAGAAAACTGCACATGATTGTTACGTAGCCCAAATATCATACGGAATATGTCACTGAGGAAGCATTTATAATATTATACATATTAGTAACAGGAACACTTATTTATAAAGATAAATAAACACTTCAAGAAACCAAATTACAGGGTTATGCTTCCTTTCTTTGTGAATAATTAAATCAAGAGAAGAACAGAAAATCAATGGGAACTTCTTTTTAATGTTTAGGGAAGTTGTTCAAAATGTGCATCCCTTACCAACACACATGTTTCACAACAGTTTCTTCAATTCTGCTGCACTCTACAAAGTACATCCAGGTTGTTTTTTATTTCTTCTGCTGCTCAAAGCATTCTTTTTTGCAATGTTTCCATATCAGACACTTCTGTAATGTATATGCGAGTTTTCATATTGCCCCAAAGAAATAAATTGATTGGATTTAGATCTGGCGATCTTAGTAACCATGTTATTGGTACATTCTAAGCAATCCAGTGTTCTATGTAGGTGTTGTGTAGATGGCCACACACAGCTCTACATATGTGTGGAGGTGTGCCATCATTTCTTACTGCCAGGGGAACACCCTCGAGCAGAACTGGTCTCTTAAAGAAACTGGAGATAGATGACTCCTGTCAAAACCTGAGGAAGAATCCACGGACCGATTAATGTGTTTCCTATGATTCCTGCCCAAACATTTACAGAAAATCTGGCTGAAAACAGTCTTGTCTTCTTGTGTGTGGACTGTCGTAAGCCCAGATGTTGTGTATTATGGTAATTAGATATTCCATCTTTGATAAACATTGCTTCATCCATGCAAGAATTTTAAGGGGAAAGTTCCCTCCTTGTTGAAGAAACCATTTGGAAAATGCTATCCTTGGTGCATAATCTGCTTAAGAGAGATACTGGACACGCTGAGTATGATAACGGCGAAACAATTTTTCTTTTAATGTTCTCAAAACAGTCCAATGAGATACGCTGATAGTGCGAGCTTATATCATGGCTGCTGCTTCCAGGATCTTCTTCCCCAAATGAAGGATTACTTCTCGTTGTGTAACATTTCTTTGACCAGCATCTTCAACATGAGGAGATGAGCTTCCTGTATCTATAACTCTTTGATGGATGAAAACAAATGTCCTATGATGTGGTGCTTGTCTATGTGGAAATCTCTCTTGATAACTTTGCTGCATTACAATGTGTTTCACCATAAATGAGGAGCATTTCAAGATACCCAGTATTAATAAAGTGAGTCATTTTGTAACTGATAATCTGCTGTTTTAAAAACAAGCCATAAGTGCAATAAACAGCTGAAGTGCATTTCTTCCAATCTTAAAGTCTTGTCATGTAGTGTAGCCTCATGACTAACAATGCAGATTTAACCAAGACAAATTTCAAAAGCTTATAATAATAGTAAGAGTGTGAATTGTTTTAATTCAAAATGTATTTAAATGTGCAAAAAATATTAATCTCTCAATCTCCTCTATGAAATAATTGAAAAAGTATTTAAGTTTCGTAAAATCTTAATTTAAAATAAGAGTCAATTTTAAGCAATTTTTGAATTTTTCACAAAAATTACTTTAAAAACAGCAAAACTGCACCAAGATGTTTGGTTGCATTCATTATAAAGAGTCATCCTATTCAAGCATGATCATAGGTAACCTTCCGTTGTGTATAATAAAACAGTACAAGAACATTAATATACTGCACAACATAAACAAGGGCATTGGCACAAAAAGCTGAAGATCCTTGAATAGATGTGTTTCCTGTTGTAATTACTGGTTTAAAATTCTACACAGAACATGTCAAATCAGCACATCACTGGTTATACAGTTCTACCTGAAAACTGAAAACCATTTAACTCTGCATTCTAGAATGGAAAAAGAGAATATTGTCAGTTATAGCATGCTCTTGAGTAACAATCATGGCACTTACTCTGTCATCCTCTGTGGACTAGTGGTACCGTACTAGCCTCTAATTCCCAAGGCTGCGGGTTCAAACCCGGTGGAGGGTGATGGATTTTTTCGGGCATAAAAATCCCTAGCATGGCTTCCTTCGGAAGGAAAGTAAAGCCGGTGGTCCCGTGTCATAGATTTACGGCACATAAAAGAACCTCAAGCCTGATAAAGAGGCCTCCGAGCAAAATTACCGGTCTTTCACGCCCAATATAGAATGGGATGCTAAGAACCACAGCAGTTAAAGAGCGTCCATAAACAAAACTCAATTTAATTTACTTTGGTACTTACTGGCTTGTGACTCCATAGAATGCTCCTGCTTCATCCTGAATGTTTGTGTTAAGGTCAGCCCAGAACTTCACTAGGAAAAATGCACTTTGTGGGCCTTTATCATAAAGTTCTTTCAGCCCACCTTTCTTCTCTGGAAACTTGTCATAGATTTGTCTCACATCTACAGCCTGGAAAAATGTCATAAATATCTTTGGGACACTATGAACTAAGAGTATACGTAGTAAACTAAACAGAAATTGAAGCCAACATTAGCTTGTTCAAAATTTTAGTACCAATAATTGTAAATTTGGCAATTTCTCTTGCTACACATGTACTTATTCTAAACATCCACATTCATGAACACATTATTAACAGTAAAGTACAACTTATTGGTGAATATATCTTTCAATGCCAGGCATATGTTGCAATATTTGGGGTACCTTATAACACGTAATTGTACTGTAAAATCCATGTGCAGAGTCAAGTTCAAATTATGTTAGAATATCTATCTGTTTTGAGTTTTAATGTAACGTAAGCCCATTATGGACACTGAGTTTCAAAGTATGTTGTGGATTCCAACTATTGTCTGGCATTGAATTCAAATTCTAGAAAAACTTGTGCTTGCAGTATGGTGGCTAATGCAAATTTAAAGAGTGGAATGTTCAATGGGGACACATAGGAGTTAAGTTATGACATTAAAAATACAAATGAGGAAGCACTATCCATGAAATAAGACTTAAATTTG
Source organism: Deroplatys truncata (assembly GCA_030765065.1). NCBI lineage: Eukaryota > Metazoa > Arthropoda > Insecta > Mantodea > Mantidae > Deroplatys > Deroplatys truncata. Next base: position 240,928,908 of record CM060975.1, on the reverse strand, counting down.
GGAAAATGTTGCAAAACAATAGAATATTCGTCATTAGCTTATTTATGCACGTTTTTACATTGACTATTATGAACTGGTTCTCAAAGGTGGCATTTAGTATTTACTCTTATAACATTTCTTGAGCACTGAGAGGTTAACAGAGGAAGAGGAAGAGCTGTTATCTCTCTTTTATGTTTCAAAAGCTGAACAATCTCAAGTTATAGAATGTACATTAGCTATAAATATGAGGGGCATCCTATAGTATGAACTTAAAGACACAAGTTAAACAATGCTCATGTGCAATGAAAACTCCACTTATTTGAAACTAGAATTTCATTTGGGTTGCTTTTGAGCATAAAAATGTTGAGCAGTTGACTTTTGTATAGCATGTGGAATGAATGTAGAACAGAAGCTGGCACTTAGATGAATGGCTCAATGTATTGAGCACAAATGTATTGAGGCAAACTAATGGAATGTTCCCTATCTGCACAATATGTTGATTTTATAATTGAAATTGCAAGCGTATTGGTGACATTTTAGGTTCACTTACTAAGTTTTCACACAGAACAGTTTTGAAAAAAATTTTCTCCACCACCAGGTGTATGTCCACTCATAGTGTATGTGGACATACAATTGAAGATGGAGACAAATATTTTTTAAACATGTTCTGAGCGAATATTTAGTAAATGAAACTAAAGTGTCACCAATACAATCACAATTTCAATTATGTTAAATGTTTCAGGGCCACCCAGATAAATTATGGGTTCCCTGACTAATCATGATTGTGAGACCCCCTAACCCCCATCTTCATCAAGTCCCACATAATTATTGAATAAAGTAGTAGAGCACAACGATGGGTATTGATGTACTGTAGTCTGTAGTGCAGTAATATATTTTTAATGCATACATTTGATAAGTAACTGATAATAAAAATTAATTATTGAATAATAATTATTTATTAATATTAATGTCAAATACTAATGTCTTAAGTGAAAATCCTTAAGATTTGTTGATGACACATTTTAAAGAGGGGTTTGGATGTAGTATTATCTTCAATGTTGTTGTTAGCAATGTGACATCTTGAATTTTCTAACTCTGGCAGTCACAAAATCATGTGTAACATCTGAAAAGTAAGTCTGATGCTAATTTGTGTTCTATTGACAAGATAGGTAAATGGTTCGGTTTCTCATTTCCCAAAGTGGATCTTAAATGGTTCTTTATGAGGGACAGTTTATGAAAACTTCTCTTACTAAAAGCAACACTAACTGGCAAAGTACAAAATAATCTTAAAGTAATACACAGTTCTGCAAGTACTGACTGAAGCCTGACTTTATAAATCGAACTCAAGAGGGCAAGTGGAAATCCTCTGTTTCCAGATCTTTTGACAAGATTTGGAAACATCACCTTAAAAATATACTGTAAGTGTTTTAGTTCATCTTTCAGATTCTTGCTCAAATTTTTGGGGCATTTTGAAAAGGTTCCTAGTGAAACTATCCAAATTCTCTTCTGGTACTTCTCCTGTCATGCCAAGAATCAGGTCGAAGTTTGGCATAAATCTTGAACTTGTTTAAAACGAACATTAATTGGGATATAATATTTTCAGTAAGACCATTCAAAATTTTGTTCTGGAAGTGCTCTCCTCCTTAATCGTCATCATCAACATCACCACCACCACCACCATCTCTTCACTATGCTACGATGTCTTTCATCTTCATCAAGAAACACCTTTCTTTTCCTTTTACTTTTATGTTCCTCAAATTCTGCAGCAGTACGTACTTCAGCTGCAATTTGTTTAGATTTTTCAAAGAAAACGGACCAATAAAACATTCAGTTTCTGCATGTCTTCTTTAAGTTTGTTTATCCTTTGCTTTTCCTGCAGTAAAGTATACCCTGGCTTTATAAAATAACACTCACATAATTTATCTTTTCATGGATATTTGTCCAAATTATTGAAATAATAATAAATAATAATTGAAAGTTATATGAGTCCTTTTACTGTTACAGCTTCTTTGCTTAGGTTACAGTCTGTCTTAGCACATTGAAGAGCTGATATTATCTGTAGCAATCTTACAGTTAAAGGTTTCACAGCATCTGCTCTTGAACTCCATTGAGTTTCTGAAAGTTTGTGAAGTGAATAATAATATGCCATCTCGCAAAAAAAAACACACGCACGCACGCACGCACGCACGCACGCACGCACACACACACGCACACACAAAAGCACACGCGCACACACACACACACACACACAAAAGCACACGCGCACACAAAAGCACACGCGCACACAAAAGCACACGCGCACGCACACACACAAAAGCTCACGCGCACACACACACACACACACACACACCAAACAAAAATCCTGCAATTGATTTACACAATTTAAAAATGTTACAACTCTGTAAAACTTCTGGCAGCACAGACATCTATGAGATTATGAGAGTGAGGAACACATGGTAGATAACAATCTCCTTAATGATAGCTTTAACTCCTTTGGTATTGCCAGACATGTGTGCCCATTGTCATAACACTGACCTTGGCATCCTCTGTGTCAAAGTTGTTATGTTTAAAAATTTCTATAATAGGTTTTGCTATCTCCTTGCCTGTTTCCTTGTGGAAATTAAAAAAAAAAAGAAAAAAAAAAGAAAAAAAGAAAGAAAGAAAGATGGACATTAAAAAAAAAAAAAAAAAAAAAAAGAAAGAGAAAAAAAAACCTAAAAATCTTTAATATATTTTCCATTTATTTCACTCTTCACAATTAAAAACATTCTGCTCTGTTTTTAGTAGAACAGGTGTGCTGCAACAAACATGAAGAAAAAGACACACTCTGTAGTACGTACTGTAATATTTTGTTTGCACACAACTACAGAAATTCATCTTGTGCTTTCCAGGATATATAGTGGACAATTTTTTTTATTTTCCTCTCGACACTTCTTCACATGGAGGGTATATTCTCTAGAAATGGATCATATTTCGCCACGAGTTCAGTCACACTTAAGAAATCACCATTGTCATGATCCCCTAATCTTCCTTTATTCTAGATGCACAGAAGAGAGCGACACACAGTAGCCTTTTCCACAATTCTTTCATAAATTCTTGTTCTATAGATATTTGTCTTTGAAAGCTGCTACCTATTATTCCAGAACCTGATAAACTATTCCAGATTTTTCCAAGAGACATAATTAATTTTACGCTATGACTCTTCTCATACTGAGGTAGACTCTCATATAAATCTTTCCATGATGATTGAGTATAATAAAATCCCTCTCATTTGCCTAATATAGATTTACAAGATGATATTGTATCAACAGTTTTTCAAACAACAGATGTGGTCCACAGAAAAGCTTGTTTTTGAGTATCACTCCATACTAAATAGTCTCTTTTCATTTGACATTTTCCAGAATAAAATTTAGAACAAAGATGATGCTCTGTGAATATCCTCTTTTTTGAGTCACAATATCCTGAAACCTTTCAATATTTATTTCAGGCAAACCTTTCTTAACAATTATTTTCCTCTCAACATTTGTAATTTTTGGTGGCCACTGGCCAGGATCTGAGGGGTTGAAGTAATCTTCTGGTCTGACACTTTATTAGTGTCATCTTCCGACTTACCTTGGACTGATGGTAATGTAAATAGATAGGTACCCGACATTCAAGAGATATAAAAGGAACATGTCCACCTACATTATCTTCTGCTTCTGTATTTGATGTGTCTTAGAATTTCACAGAGCTGTTGGTGTTGAGAAGTGGTTATTGTTTTACATTGTTGAATTTCTTCCCGTATTTCTTCTTCTTCTTTTTTTTTGTTCGTTTGTTTGTTTGTTTTTCAGCATCTGAATTATTATGATAAGGAGTCATTATAGCAATTAGCTAAGCATATCCAGTACCTATATAACTACTCCGTGACATAAGTAATTTTAACTGCATTGGATTGATTTTAAATTTATCAAAATACCACAGAGTAAACTAGCTACTGTTATAAGGAAAGACTTTTAAACGATTTGCTGTCATTAAGCCATGACAATTAAGAACTTTGAGGATACCGGACTTATGCAGTTATAATGCTTTGTCCTGATAGCACATGCCTTTATCATTCTTGATGACAATCACATTTAAGAAATTGGCTATGTATTTCACTATGCACTATTACTAGAGTACAGCATGGAGGCATGAAAATCACTGCTGTTGGAAGTACAAACTAATGTGCATAAGGCAATGATTGTACAGTAACTGCGGCAGTCTGGAAATGGAACCTGCAAAATAAATTTTGAAACAAGTTTAACAAGAATTTAGCGTGTCTGTTACCTAAGGGTCATGCCAGTGTTTTTACTTTTATTTTGATGCTGACTTTGGTATGTGCATATTGGCATCAAAGTTCAAAATATACACCTTTCATGCTCAGTACTCGATCATCTTCTCATTAGTGCTGTGCTAAAAGCATGTGCAAGTACAAGATCATTGAAACTCATTATTGCTGATGAATGTATATGCACAACATTGTTGCAGCAGTATATTAGCAGTTACTAATATAACATTTATAAGTAACAACCATGGTTCATAAAGGTTTATATATAATAAATAGACCAACACCCAAAACATGCAATAAAATATGCAAATGCTCTTAGTTCGCTTTTTTCTTTGGGATTCTGTTAATATGGTATATTTATGACTTTGAGACCACCAGAAATTCCAGGTCCTCCGATAGTTCAGGTTGGCTCCCCTTTTTGGGGAGTCCTGTTTAGAACCACTTCTAATAATTTAGTGTGTAATGCTGATTTTAGTCACCAATGTCACGAGTTCAAATGTTTGAGCAATATATATGGACAGCGACTTAGTTCCATCTTCTGCCTCCTTTGCTGCAATTTACAAGCATCTTTAGTTATGAATGAATTTAGCCATACAGTCCCTTAAAGGGCAAGGCCCCCTTTCAGAAGGGGTGGTTCGTTATTTCTTGCTTGGTGAGTCATTCCAACAAGGAACATTCTGTGAGTCTGCTTATCTCCAGAACCGATGTCCTATTAACTCTATACTGTAATATTCATTAACTAATGTCACTTTAGTCCTGTTTAATGCTATAACACATTCATGGAAACAATGCTATTAACAAACATTACTAGACAACATTCAATGTGATCTTATAAAATTTGTCATCATCATTTTGTAAACATCTTTTATAGAGATTTTGTAGTATAATGCCTCAGTGGTTTTATGTACACCTACCTCTAAAATTGGATCTGCATATGTTGTGGACCCACCTATGTGTACAAAGAGATGCTTGTGGTACTGAAACAAATACAAAAATGCTCCTTAGCATTTACTCACTTTCAGGCTTATTTAATAAAGATGAGAAATCACTGTTTCAATTATTCCATATAATTAGAAGCCAGCAAGAGTATATGGTAAAAGAAGGAAGAATAAGCATGTACTTCCAAACTGTGCAAAGATGGCATACCAAGATGTTTTGATGCTCTCTATACAACATTTGGGTTCAGTTCTTTTATTGCATTCAGTAGTTCTCGAACTGCCTATCTATGGATGCTTCTAATAAGAGAAAGCGCTTGCAACATCCCTGCCAATTTTTCATCAGAACATACAGGTAGTTTTTGATGCAGTAATTTGTATCACAAATTACTTAAATGTAAATAATGATTGTAATATGAATATGCATTTTTATGTGACATTGATTTCAGATGTTTATTAATTGTAATTATTATTGGGAAATAAGTTTATACGGCTTTACTGAAACTGTCAATAATAGCGCAATAATGCAGAAAGGGGGGTGAGCTGTTTATCATTATTGGGAACAAGGAAGTTACGTAATGTTCGCGCGTTTTTTCCGTTGAGAACCTTCTGGAATGTTTCCCTAAAAGCATATGTATTCGTGGTTTTCATTGGATATTAAGATAGACGCTAATGTTGGCGCGTTTTATTAGCCAATTGCAATTCAGTTATAATCTTTAGGCGTATCTATTTGAAGGAGTATAAATAAGCCAAGTCAGAGGTAGATCGGTGGCAGTTCATAAAAAATCTGTATACACTACACGTCGTCTTCAGTCAGTCAGTTCGTCGAAAGTATTAGTACGGTATACATCGGATATAGATTCACAAGTTACGCGCAGCAGAATTATGAAAGATCTAAAGTATGGCAAAGTTAATTATACAAAAGATTGAAGTACGTGGATTAAAAGTGATCAGTAAGAAGTTATTATAACAGTTTCAGTTTGGCGAGTATCTAGGTCAATATGTAAAAGTGATAGTGAACGTGTTCGACAATAAAAAATTATAAAACAAATTTCTTCATCAGTGTAATTTTTGGATAAAAGATTCCTTTCCGTTTCACAACCTGTATAGGGACACATGTTCGACCCAAGATAAGATAATAGCTAGCCGGAGGACATTTGAAATGAAATCAAACAAAAGATTAATACTGCCGCAAATTGCTAACACTAGATGGAGCTACAAACCGAACAAATGAATGACGTCACAAGATGGCAACGCGTGAAGTAAACACACATACACAAACATCACATGCATCAACATTATAACTAATACCGTTACAAATTGGCTCCCATACGTGGGGCAGTTAAAAATTATGTAACCAAACAAAACAAAAGCAGCACAACATAAGATCTTCAAGTTTTAACAACATTACGTAAAAACATATTACGTAAACATAAAGTTGCATCATTTTATATTTGATTCAGTTTATTTAGGTTTTTCTGCATATTATTTTAGCAATTTTGACTCCTGAAAATGAATCAATTCTTTCACCTTAATATAAAACTTGCGCCTTTGTAAGCTAATATTAAAAAAAAAAAAAAGGTTTGTATAATGTGACACATGAAATTGTGAACGAGAATAAAATGGTGATGGATAAATCATGCTACCGATGTCATAAATAGCACATTAATGAACTAACCAGTGTTTTTCACTCTTAATTGCCAGTATGCTAAATAAAGTAAACATGAACAAGTATGAGCATATTAGCAAATGCAGTCACTTGAGCTCTAATTTACTAAACATAAGAAAACTTTAGTAAAATCATCAAGCTGGATATAGTTTTGCTATCCAATATATAAAGCTGTTAACAATACATATAGTTTTGCTGTCCAAGAAAATAATGGAGTGAGCAACTTACTGTATCCGCATCTCTCTGCTGTTCCATGAAGGCAGAGAACTCGACAAGCCGCAATTTGTGTGTTGCAATGGCACGTCCTTCCCATGGTGGTGGTGGAGGTGCTTGCAAACTCATGTCACTGGAGGACACAGCTGTGGCAGGTTTGCCAGCATAGCCTGGCTGTGAGAATGGCTTCACACTACAACCAAACGATCAGCAACATAAGCAAGAAATTCAATGGTATTTTAATACTGCCTTAGTGTTACCCAGCAACTAATGCCTACAAATTCTGTCAATCACTAAGTATAGTATATTTCAGTAGCAGCTCAAGGGTATACATTTTGAGTGTTCATAAAATTTTAGAATCAGATAGCTCTGAAAACATGAAATAGCATCTCTACATAATAGCATGACCTTGTGGTTGATGTAAGCGAACTTGAGCCAACGCTGTATGATTCTTCCCCCTCGCTCTATTGTTTTACACCCTGTTCCAAAGATACTTATCCTTTCTTTCCTGGAGCAATAAATATTACGCGAAGTAGCATCAGTGATACATTATATTACTGCATAAAACAAAGCAATTATGATCATACTTTCAATACGTAAACATACAAAAGCTGCATACATGTAAAACAATATAATTATGACCATACACATATGAAACAGTTATTGTTGACAATACTTTTGAACTGCTGGTATTACACTATTTGCAATGTATGCAAGAAACTGCATACCCTAGTCCACTGCACACATGCAGTTCAAGGACGTCATTCTCCTAAACTACAGTACATTGTTTTCAAAATAAAGATGAAAAAACTTCAATCAAAAATAAAATCTGGTGAAATGTGTATTCATATGACTTTCTCTACCAATGACAAATTCACATACACTCATTACACCTATAATATAAAGCAGTACAATATTATTATGCTATTCATATAAAAAGGGATTCTTCTATGCTCACTACGTTACAATATATTTTTACCTAGAAATTATTTCAGCTTATACAAGAGCTTTCATCATGCAGAAGCAGCATCAAAAGGTTTATTCATAGTAACAAGCTATTGTAATGGAAAGAAAAGACAAGAGGGAAAAAGCAAGAATTGAAAAAGCTTTCAAACACATCCATTACATAACATTTACGAAATTTCTAAACTTGCAACACGGAATGTTTCAAAAAATGGCTAATGCAATGAAAAATTTACTTGCCACAAACTGTGTGTTTTCACGAGCTTTACAATTTTCCTGTAATAAGTTTTAGTCTATTTGTTAAGATCTCATCATCATATAAAATTACACAAAATTCAATCAAACAAGGGAAAGTTCATATGATATTCGCAGAAAATTCAAATACCATTTTATTTCTCATGTCAATATATTAAAAATATAATATTTTAATAGAAATCATTTAGAGCTGTTTTTTACAAAATTAAAATAGCATCACATTTTCCATATAAAGGGTAGGATGGGGCAGAGGGATTTTTTGAAAATTCTTAGTTGCATCCTTGGAAGATTCTAGCTTAAATACCAGGTATGTTTTTGTTTAACCAATTTTTCATTTTTGAGTCTCCCCCCCCCCTCTCTCATCTTATTCTAAGATGATCTTTTTTTGTTTTTGTTAATATTCAGGGGTCTCCAAAATGTGTATTTCCAGTGAAATCTCAATATGGAATTTTTGGTTGGAATCGTCTTATTTACCTAGTCTATGTAGGTAGTAGAGAGAGTAAAAATGAAGATGACCTTTTTAAGTTGGTTCAAATATATGTTATCTATTAAAATATATAGTATTGCAGTATATTAAATCATTATTGAGAAACATAGTGTCACAATGGGGATTCAAACACAGATAATTCTAACTTCAGATGTGTGTATCACTGCTCAGCTATCATAGCACATGACCAAAATGAATGCATATTTCTTTTTATTGCAAATCTTCAAAATGAGCATTAGTTGGGAACACATGTAAGCAAATGCTTCCACTAATTTTGAATCCAGATGTGTGTATGACTGCTCAGCTATCATAGCACATGACCAAAATGAATGCATATTTCTTTTTATTGCAAATCTTCAAAATGAGCATTAGTTGGGAACACATGTAAGCAAATGCTTCCATTTTCGCCTGATGCTTATTTTTTCTGTCTTAGGATATACCTAAAATGTAATGCTACGAGTACAAGTATGATTTATCTATTCTGTTATTAGCCAATTCAAATGTACATTGACAACATTGAGCTCATGTATCACCATTTATCTCCTTAACCTTACTGTAAATATAATGGAACTTACTCCTGAGATGTGCCAGGTTGAAGTCCTGGTTGCCAAAACTATAAACAAAAAAGAAAACAGATTTAACATATTGCCTCTGCAGAATCAAATTAGCATGAAGCAACCTCAATGAAGGATACTCACAGCTCCAGGATATGATACAGGTGATGCCAGACCCAAGCTCGCCAGTCCTGCTGCAGCTGCCTTGTTGTGGATGGCTGTTGCAGACACTATTTGTGCACTAGACATGCTTGACATTGTCTGCAATGCCTTCTCCTTTGCAGCATGATCCTGGGTGGGAGACTACGTCATGTCACATTGGTTGCTAACACAGGTTTTTCTAACTATTTGCAAATTACTACAAGCATTTTGATGCACTACTCAATGTCAATCAAATACAAAAAGGCTAAATTCTTGTTTACAGTTCTCATTAATCAGAATTATTAAGAACAAAAGAATCAATCTGTCTTTTATATTTCAACTGCCAAATTTCCTCATTCATGTGCTCTAGCACAATAAATTTATTAAATCCTGTTTCCCTTCAAATGGACTTTGGTGTTATGTTGGTATGCTGCTCAGCATTCATGTTGGAAGTATATTTATGAAGAATGTAGTTCATTGTTTGGAGACAAAGACTAATCAGATGTTAAAATAGTAGTTACTTTTAGGTGTGCTACTGTGTGCTCAAGCCTTCTTCCTTCCAACATTAATCTTTTATTCCAGAAAGATCGAACACAAGAAATTAACTGTTAAGGAGAAAAATAATTTGAGTTTCATGTGATGACAGACATTGGACTTGTTAAGAACTACAACTTCTGAAAAATGTATAAATCAAATTTGCAACTGCAAGCATGTAGGTTATGAAAAACAATAAACATACACAAAATAATTATTTACGTCCAGCATGTAAAGCAAGCATACTATTTTGTGACACTTGCTGTTATTCTCCAACTGAGTGTGTTAGGGGTGGTCAGACTTTACCGACACATTGCTAATAAAATAGATGGATGATAGGCAAACCGAAGCACAAAACACGGAGATAGGTCCCCTCCAATGGCAACCCTGATGTAAAGTGATGCTTTCAAGATTGAGGTAGTTATTAACAAGGCAAAGCCAAATCCAGAATTTTGAAACCATTATGGAGAAACACCTTCATACAAGTTGCACACAAAATGCTTAGCAAATTTAAGAAATGAACGTGAATTAAATAATTTTTTACACAAATCCCAGAGCATGAAGACTTTTTATACTAGTAGACATAGTTTACTCCTATCAATATGACTTATTACTTCATTGTCTTTACAGCAAGTAAAAAACATTTTAATGCCACACACATTATTGTTGATAATGTACAATGCCCTACATAGTTTTTGTTATTGCAATAGCTTTTCTGCATGCTTGCTAAAATGAAACTCAAATAGTTTTGATATGTGGAAGCGCTTTTAGTTTTCACTAAACTAGAACTTAGTGGTTAGAAGTCCAGGAAATGGATACTATTTAACTGCTGAACTTTTAAAATCTGCTAATATTTTCCTAGCATATTTCAAGAATAATAACAATATTTAATCATCTATATATGTTCAGTTTGTAACTGAATATTCTGTATGATCTACTGTTAAAGCAACAAAATGTCAACAGGACTAGTCATTTTAATATTTCTTGAGCTACACTTACTACTTTAAGTTTAGCTTGTATTTCCCTCAGTTTTCTTCTGGCAAGAACTTGAATATGAGAACTAACTTGCTTCCGTGTTCTCGTTTTTCCTGTACGCAGCTTTATATACCTTGCTATCAGCTCATTGCGACCTGGAATACAGAACAAATATATAAACTTGTATTGTGTTATTTATCATGTGAAGCATAGTCGATTACATCTTACTTACTCAGTCTAACTCAAATTTGATAACTGTAAAGTTTGGCAGTATATGATACAAAGTGATATGCGACTTATTTTAAAAAAATTGAACAGAACAAATTATTGAAAATCTGAGTATTTTGTAAGATACAAAAATGAGAAAACTAAAATGCAAGATATGGTTATGAAACCAACATGAGAATAATTGCTAACTCATTGGTTATTTAGTGCACCTGGATGTGTCACGCATGCAGGTAATTGAAGACAAAATTATGGCGTACATGGATATGGGGTTGAAACAATGTGCCATTATGGAATTCCTCACAGTGGAGGGGTGCACCTGTATGTATTCATCAATGAATAATTATAGTCCATGGTGGATGCGAGAACAATCAGAAAATGGGCAGGAGGTCCATATGTTAGTAAGGTAGTGCATAGTCAGCCCTGCAACAGTCCAAAGCCACAACATAAAGCATATGCACCAATCCACCTGTAGAGCAGCTTAGCAAATGGAATTTCAAATGAGCAAGTTCATCACATCATCCATGATTTGCTTGACTACAGCAAACCACGTGAATGCTGACTTCCAAAATGAAACATCAGGGGAAACAGAAGTGTCAAGAACATTCGACTCAATATGATTTGGAAGGCAGTTTTTTCCACATTGTTACTGGTGAGGTTCATACCACAGAGTAAGCGATGACTAATAAGAATACAGGTATAAGGGCTGGCCATACCCAAAATGCTGAGTATTGGTTATTTTCTTCTGGCATCGGGACAACATACTAGTATACACAGAATTTCTGGAGCGTGACAACCTGTCAATTTTGCCATATGCTGCCTGAATGTTGTGGCCCTGTTCTGGAAAAGATGCAGTTCTCCATCATGACAATTGTTGACCACAAAAGAGTCAAACATGGGCTGCACTATTATGTAGTATCAAATTTTACAAGATTTTACCCTACCAACAATACAGCCCAAACCTCATAACTTGTGATTTCTTCCTCTTTCCAAAGCTGAAGAATTGCCATTATGCATGTGTTAGGTCCGACATCAGTAGGATGCAGAAATTTGTACATCGCTGGTGCATGTATATGGACAGCAATGACGACTATGTGGAAATATGAATTGCTGTCTGATAAAAGACACTCAAGACTTTAAGGAAATATATAATTCAAGTTAACATCTCACATACTGTAGCAGTTTTAGGAGGCAAAACGTTTTCAAAATAACCTCATATCAATGTGCTTAACATGACTCACATTTGTTTGAATAATAAAATCATATTATACACACAAAATGTTGGTTATTCACATCACCACCAGCACATATAGTGACTCCAGAAAATTCTAGCTGCCAAATAACATAAAGAAAATTATGTTTAACATTTAATATGCTGAATGAGCAAACGAAAATTGCAATAATGTTTTTTTTTTTTTTTTTTTTTTTTTTTTTTTAACTTTTAGTGGGGATGGGTTTTGTTCTGATGGAGGAAAAACTTGTCAAAGTCAGGAATTACCAATGCGCGCGCGCACGCATACGCATGCACATGCACACACACTAATGCATATAAAATAATTTTGCAGACACCACACATAAAAAGGTTAATAAACAGGTGCAACTTCCAAAACCTATGAAGCAAATAAAATTAACTGTGGAAAAACTACAAAACACGTGCATATTAAAAAAAAATTCTCTCAGTAAATTTGGCTGTTAAGTTTCTCTTCTCTCTCTCTCCCTCAGTGGAGACAAATACTTTCTGGAGTCACTGTATATAATATGCATATTATTAAACTTCTCTGTCCTAAATGGAATATTTCTTCTGGAGCCAACTCTGAAAAGAAAGGCAAGTTACTGGTCTTTGTTTAGACCCAAGTCTTCTTCCAAGTCATCACTGGTTATGTGCAATATGTAATTTACATAGGAATATTGCTTAAAATGTTAATGTCCATCTTCAATTAATTATTTCATCTCAAGCAATTTAACTTTGAGGTTTACACACAGTTTCTTAATTAGGTGGCATCAAATCCCTAGAAGAGAAACATTATTTTGAAAAGATAAACACTACTATTGCACTTGAAAAAGGATTCCTGAAAGAGAAAAGACAAACAAATTTTCCCTGGTATTACTTTCTTGAGATTATGGAGTGTTCTAAATGTCAAAAACGATTAGAAAGCTGTATGTGGAATTTTGCAATGTTACCTAATCACTGTGTCAATTATTTACTTAGCGAGTATCATCAAAGTTGTAAACTGGTGCCTGTTTATGTGGGAAAAGTTCAACAGATTTGATAGCATGAGCAATGGAGTTATGATCAGAAGCTGGGCAGCATGGAGGTAGAATTACAACTTAAAAATATTCAATTGGTTGTCTGATTTTACTTAAACGATAATATGCAATTTGCATCTTCTGTGGGCATCAAACTATGGAAGGGGCAGACATCAAATAAAAAAAATGTGACATTTTATCATTTTGTATAACTCTGAGAAGCCCCTGCATCTTTATAAGGAGCAGCTGCTGTGTGAAGGTCGGTAAGCTGGTCAGCAAGTTATGCAGTCTAGAAGTGACAAAGGGACAGTTTATTACTATTATTATTATTATTATTATTATTATTATTATTATTATTATTGTTGTTGTTGTTATCAAGCTGAATTTTAGCGAGTTCAGTTCTGCGACTTGACACGTGAAGCAATAGTATTTGTATGCTTTAACCGTCTGTTTTATGCTGCACAAAGCAAGTCAGTGTTGTCTTCACTTCGAAATCAAAAAGATGCAAAAAGGCACAGCTAAGTGAGTGCTACATAAAAATGAATAACTGAACAAAGTCGGTTTCATCACACCGAAAACGCTGCATTTAGTTACGAAATTGAAAACTTAATGTCAAAGGGAGAATCAAAATTATGAGAATGATAGCTTTCTAGGTAGGTTTAATTTATTTCATCCAAGCTCATTTCTGAGAAGTAAGGATAGTGAGTGGGGTTGGGTTAATGAGAGCGTGTTTTGTCCTCGGCGTCAATTTTCATCCCGAGTGGAGAACGGTTCTGGAAATTTGCCCTTGCGAGAGAAATAATCAAGCTGACGTCAGAATCCTTCCTCCTCATATACCACACAAGGGCTTTACAAGATTCAACTGGTACAAAGTTTTAACAACAACAAACGTTGTTTTGCTTGAGTTGATACAACTCTTTCATCTAGCTGTTTTCCAGGCTTCTGACGAAACGTTTAGTTAGCCGACCGAGCAAGCGAGCGAGCGAGGAAAAAGAGATAGAAACAGATAATGGTCGGTCCTTACTCAGTGTGCTTGCGAGGTTGCTATTTCTGGAAGACAGTCGGGATTACACTTTGATGCGTACGAGTTTGAGACCGCCTCATCTTGTCACAAACACTATACAACCTGCATTCATCTTTTAAATCAATATCGAAGTTTGTGTAAATATTATTGTTTCGTTGTCATGTGCGAAAACATTCATAGTTTCTTCTCTAGAGCGTTTGCAAGGTGGTGCCGGTACAATCCCTCAATTCAAACTTAAAAAAGGCTATGCTTTTCAGTTTATGAGCCAAACAGTAATGATATTTTGAAATAAAACGTTTAAAGTGAGCATAGTTGGAATACCCTATATTTTGTCTGATATCTATCCTGAACTTATTTTATGAGATATATCAGAGGGCAACTGACGAAATGTTTGAAATAAATTCAGTATTTTAGGACAAATTTATCATCACAGCGTCGAGGGTTAATTTTATGTTCCTAAATGTATATGAGGAACATTTCTCTAAAATATTATTCTTTGCTTTTAGCTTGGCAAATTGTAATGAATATTCGTTTAAAAATATACTGCTCCTCCCTCAAAAATGTTTCACGCACGCCGTCCTGTTAACATCACAAGCAAGTAACTAGACCATTTTCTGAAGAATGGCACAAAGAACAAGCTGAATATACAAAAGTAACTGAGATAAGGTTCATCCTTCAAACAATGATACAAGACGCCATTCGGAGTTCGTTTTGTTACTAACATTTTAATCCTTAAATGTAATATTACATTAATGAAATCGAATGTTTTCAAGTTGTTGAACAGTAGGCGGACCTATGTTATTCAGTGGGTAGTAATTTGTCCCAGGCTTGTTACTTTGAGTAGGTCAATATGTAAAAAAGAATACACGGCGCGACATCGGAACGTTAAGCGCGACATAATCTGACTGCATGCATAAGCAGGTAATACGCCGGAAGGGTACTCTTTCCATGAACTCATGAGAAACTAAAGAACGGCATTTGAAAGTGTGTCTAATGCTACGAAAATAAATTGACACAAATTGGTCTAGTTTTTCCTGGAGTATATATTTGTATACCTCTTATGGTTTCCTAGTTACATGAACTTGTATAAAATTCAATAAGAATGAAAAGGACTCCACAGAAAATTCAACATTTGTATATCGTTTGTTAATGTCTAAAAATTTATAGGACCATTTTAAGAAATTAAAAAAAACATAACGAAAATGTTTCCACGTGAAAAGTATTTTGAGTTTGAGGGGTGGATTTTCTTTAAAATCTTCGTTCGGTGTCCTTAAAAGGTGTCTGACGATTTTTGGAATTTATTAGGCTTGTTTGCTTTCTTTCTTGCTAGGCTCTTCAACACGTGCGCGCGCAAACGTGCTTTGGGAGGAGTCCTGTACATTTAAGGCCGACTACCCAATTTGAAGCAGTACCAGGCAGACATTTATGGTGACTAATGTGATGTGGATTAATTTTTTTTATAGTAATCACACATATTAGGTAGAGAAATTCGTATGACTGTTACAAGAGGATTTCCTTTTAACTACAGTCTCTAATAGAACACTTTAAGAGACAAAGGACAACATTTAAAATTCTAAAATATTTTTGACCTAGACTAGAAGAAGTACATTAGCGCATGGGTGGTGAAAAGTCGACTCGCGAAATGCATCTGGACTCCTTACGGTGGGAACCAATTGTATTTTACATGCTGCTAGGCGGTATTATGCATAACAAACGATGCGAGATACAGTTCGGGGAGAAAAGCGTCTGGTTTTGATTTTCGCGAAGTTTGCGATGCAGGAATGGGTACCACAATAACAGGCTGTGTGCGGCGGGCAGTGCCAGATATCATCTCTCGCTCTGCCTTAACTCGCCGGAAATATCGAATTAGCAGCAGCCTTTGACCGCGATAAAGACAACCAGTGTTCTCATCTGTGGATGTGAAGCAATCGACATCTGACTTCAATCACTGCAATCAACCGAACTTGAAGTAACAAATCATCTTGATAGGACAATAAAACGTGGAAATTATTGTCCACAGAGTGAACAGTTCATAACATCGAAGCAGCATTTAAACAACTTTGCCAAAATATGAAAATGCTTTGGGAAAATATGAAAATTGTGAGTTATTACATTATTTTTACTAATAAATTGCACAATCTTAATAAATGAGTAAAAGAGCAAAAATGGTCATTCAATTCAACATGCAGTTTAAATACTGCACTCGCCTGACAGTGGCATAGAATATCCACTTCCAAATAATTTTTTTTACATTTATTGTAGTGATAATTCACGCGAGCGTCTTTCAGCCAATGTATAGTCTCAATGCTGTATTCACAAACCAAAATTGAACTCAATCGATAGTTTTAAGCGTGGTGTTCAAAAACTAAATTATAGTTTTCCCCCCTCTTACATTCATATTTTTTTTTATTCCTACAAGCTCTGCTTCGATTCGACTATGGATCTTTGGAGCCTATTCTCATTCATTTTCCTGTTCACTATTGGCGGTTATAAACTGTAAAATTGGCGAGATTTGATCTGCGAATTCAAAATATAAAGGAAGCGATACAAGAAATAACGCCGCATAATACGAGTACAAAAAGAAAGAATAAAGTGATATGGAATCCATTTTCAGAGTTTTGGGCTGAAGAAATTACCTTCAGCGATTATACTGAAAGTGCAACGAATGGCATCGTTTTCGCAATATATTATCATCTTACCGAATGCCCCTCTTGCTTATAATTTTTCTTAAGTAATTTCATTGACCTTTCAAACTCACGCTTGTGCCATTAGACCTTCGGTCTCAAAATAATCATCATGATAAGATTCGTTAACCTCAAATTACTGAAAAACTATCAGCACTCGTGGTGTTACTGATAGGTTCCTGGTCCTAAAACTAGGAGCCATTTTATAAACAGGTACCCGTAAAAATATTCGGTCAAGGTTTCTTCAACTCAAACTTTTACTTTCCTAAAAACAGCATTAAACATTGAAGTAGCAATAGTTAAAAATGAATACATGCCTTTTGCAGCAAAAACAAAAATAATCATTCTTCTAACCTACAACAACTGTTGTCAAAAAATATATTCATGTACTTATTGGAATATCAAGGTCACTTAAATATTCGCTCAACAAAAAGGTATGCGTATTCTCCTCGCACTGGTTGAGTTTAATACATCGTAGGTGTATCCTTTGCGCCTGATTACATTCAATGGGCGTGATTTCATATTCAAAATTGTTTTCCCTGTATAGGCAGGCTCAATTTTAACCCTTCTTCTAGCGGTCTTTGCTTAAAATGATCTTCGGAGGAGATAGGAGAATTTCTGAATCTTTTATACATATAATTCCATAAATTCTCTATTGGGTTAAGATCTGGACTCTGTGGGGGCGAATGTATTACTTTTGGGCAGTTATATAACAACCATTCCCTAACAGTATATGCCTGGTGCTTTGGATCACCTATTTAAATCTATTTCTTATAACCTAATTTCTCTACACATTGGTGAAGATTTTCTCTGGGAATGTTCAGGTAGGTACTGATGTTTGTCCATGGTGTTTTCAATGAAAATCACATTTCCAACTCCACCTGCACATTAGCACTGTGTTTTACTGTAGGGTATAAAATCCTTCTGTCCAACTCTGTACTGAGTCTGAGCCAAATACAAACCATCCCTTCTGAAGGAATACATAAAATGGACTTTTATCAACAAAAAGGACATCATTCCACCATTCTTGATCTTTTTATAGCATTCTTTAGCGAACTGCAACCTTTTTGCTGTTAGTTTTATTTACATCAGGTTTTTTTTCTGGCTGCCCTTCCATTGCAGCATTCCTTTCTTCCGTTTTTGACTGCACTTCTATTTACCAGTTGTCGGAGGCAGTTCAGTTGCCAGTTTTGGGGCACTTATTTTAAGATTAATAATTAGCTTTCTGATAAGCAATCACTTCTTTGCCTCATTCAGCTTCTGTGGGCGTCCTGTTTGGGTAAAAATTCCTTCTCTGTACGTCAGATGATGTCTCCAATAGTGGTCCGTGGTATATTCACTTTGGCAAAAATTTCTCTATGCGTAAGACCCTCAACATGGCGAAAGATCATAAGTTGTCGCTGTTCAAATGTGTTGGCTCCTTTGCCTCCCATGTGACTGTTCGGTACACCGCGACAGGATAGAAACACAGGTTTGTCACTGGTGGTAATGCGGATGCGAACCTCTCCTTTTTACCAGTCTAAGTGGATGAACACAAGGATAACTAAGAGTGACGGAATATTAAAATGGCGCATGTATATTTTGCTTTGGAGCCAAGTGGTACCTAAAAACTACTATCTTTGTTGCAAAAATCCCAAGTGGCCGGATTTGCTTAATATTTTGTTTATGCTTCACAACCAACGTAAACTTTGTTTATTACCAATTCATAATTTCATATAACTCGGCATTATATAGGAAAGTCTTGTGTGACCGAATATTTATGTGAGTACCTGTACATACATGCTAATTGGCTTATATTACCATGCGAGTGGCTCTTTAAACCTTGAATGACTTAGTTTTACTTACCCTCCCACATATACTTTATGAAATTTTTGTACATGTTCTGGGAGATTTTTTTTACGGTGAACGATAACCCTTAAAACTTATAGTCTCAAACAGCGGAAGTATACCTAATTTGGATGAACAATTCCCTAATATCACAAAAATATCAGCAGATATATTTGTGATGACCTTAACCTCCCCGATAGTCTTCCAGATTCTTAAAATTATGTATAGCCTGCAAGTTTATTTTGATGGTGAAACGATTATCGGAATAGTCGAGTCATTTTTAGATAATCCATCCTAGATGAAATGTTAACCTTTGTACCGGTTTTTGATCCGTTAGCTATTTATTAGCATAAAGGCTCCACAGTTTTCACTTAACATAGAAACTGCTAACATCATTATAGGGTAGTTAAATTATATTCGAATCCACTCACGGCCTCTCTCTCTACTACCTGAGACAGCCGGCAGTCGCCGGGGAAATTACGCCGGCAGAGACGACAAAATCCTTACCTTAAAATAGATGCTGGAAATGTTGACCTGCTCTCAAACAGGCAGCATATCTCATGTAAATATTCTCGCTCACTCTCCGAAGCTCCGCAGCAGGAATTGTGATGAAACGCCTCATTATGATCAGAAAACTGGGGTGTGGTGTGCGATAAGTGCTAGAAGAATAATAGGACACATATTCTTTGGTGAAACAATAAATGCAGAGCGATATCAGAGGTTAATTCTGAGGCCATTTTGCAATCGCTTGACAGATGAAGAGAAATCGTATGGTTGGTTCCAGCAAGAGTCTGCAACAGCACATACGGCTGCCGAATCATTACATGCAATAAGAGAGGTGTTTCATGACAGAATAATTAATGTTAATCTGTGCCCCCCTCGTTCTCCTGACCTAACGAGTTGTGATTTTTATTTATGGGGTTCTTTAAAACACAAAATGTATTGTTCGAATCCTCGCACACTACAGCAACTTATGAGAAAACAATGTGCAAAAAATCACAAGAATTCCTGCTGCTGAGCTTCGGAGAGTGAGCGAGAATATTTACACGAGATATGCTGCCTGTTTGAGAACAGAAGGTCAACATTTTCAGCATCTATTATAAGGTAAGGATTTTAGTCCGGCTCTGCCGGCGTAATTTCCCCGGCGACTGTCGGCTGTCTCGCGCAGTACAGAGAGGCTGCGAGTGGGTTCGAATATGATTTAACTATTCTATACAATGAAATAGGGCGATTGGTGGGTATGAAGATACCCCACTCCCAGGCCACCAAGTTAAACATTTGGAAATGGTACAGTTTATAATCAACAAGAAATATGTGCTTCTCAATTGCTAATTATAAAATATTGGTTGATAATTTCTGACGCATGTAGGCAAGTCTAGGTTGAACATCATTTTCTGCCTATATATATATATATATATATATATATATATATATATTATTTAGCACACGCTGGTAATGATTTTGATTACAACATATAGAGGAAATACTGGACTTTCTACTTTCTCTACCACGTACATAGTAGGCAGAGAAGGTATTGCACTCCAATAAAAAATTCGATACCGGAAATAATGTTTTGAGGCCTCTGGATTAAAAAAAAACATGTTTTACAAAAAGGTGTGTGTGTGTGTGTGTGTGTGTGTGTGTGCGTGCGTGTGCGTGTCTGCCTATCTGTGGACAGCGTAACTCAAAAACGAAAAGTCGGATAGATACCAAACTTGGATTTAGGTTCAGTACTTTCCAAAGATGCGACATACACATTTTCAAGAAAATCCCTCCACCCTAAGCTACCCTTTACATGAAACATTGTTCGACATTTTTTATTTTCTAAAACATGGCTTTAACGATTTTGATTAAAATACCATATATTAAAGATATTGTCGCGATGGGAATTAAGGGTTGGCCTGGTTGAGCGTCTCTCATCCCCTTTCCAACCTGTATATTCTCACCGCGACATTTACATGACAAATAAAATTAATATCTTGAATTTTCTGGGAATAGCCTGTGAAGTCTTCATTCTGAAGAAATTTTGTATAATCTTGTATGACTGGTAAATGTTATACGATGGACAAAAACGTACTACACAAAAGTCATTCTAAGTCCCGTTGATTTTCAGTTGTTTCTCGCGATTGCATGGAGACAGTATGGAATTTTAACGCCAGCATATAGCGTCCAGTTCTTAAACATTTTATGAATGTATTTGATTTTTATAACTGCATTAATGAAATAAATATAACTTGAAATCTAGGTCCTCTCAAGATACATTTTGGGGCTCTCGTTACACTACTATGCATTAAGTGATGATGCGACCTTAATATTCTTCAAAAGTGAAATTTGGTAAAAACATGAATATTATCAATAATTCTTGTGCAACAATTCCATTGTAAACGCCCGTTTCAGCTGTGCTTCGCACACTGAACATTCCTGTTTGCAATCAACTGGGCTTAACCAATTGCGGAAATTGTGTTTTAACAGGGCTTTTTATCGAATTATTTTTGATAATTTCCAGCCATCGGAGCGATTGCGAAACTCTTCATTTTGCAAATATACTGTATTTAAGACACTTTTATGTCAGTGTACGCAGACTAACAAATATGTATTCCAAGTGGCAGTTTCTGCAAGCGCGGTGCCGCACAGCACATTTCAGACATTCTTCTAACAGCGACGCAAAGCTTTAAGTCAAGAAGATACAACAAAAGTTTTATTAACTCACCTTGCACTAGGGCCGTAAGGATAAGGTAAGGCAGCTTGCTCTACAGTTCACAAAGAGACCGCGTTACCGTAGTGCAGAAACCCCTTCTGCAGTTGTGTAAACCAGCTTGTGCAAAGAAACTTCATCAGTTTGCGTTGGTCCAAAATCAACCAACACTTCAAGTATACGAGTTCTGTTCATTAATTTTTGTTCCGACATTTCTAGGAGCAGTGCTTTAATTCCATCTCAATTTTGCATACTTAGAAGGAAGGCGTGAGCCCATACCCTCAAAACACACATGACATTTTGAAATGATGTACAAAATTAATTTCGCAATCACTTCTATGACTGAAATTACCAACAATAATTCGATAAAAATCCCTGGTGGGTATGCAGTTGCGCAATTTATATTACGTTCAGTTGATTGAATGTGTAGCGCACGAAGCGCAGGTGAAACGGGCATTAATAAATGAATTATTGCACAAGGGTCAATAGCAAAATTTGCGCTTTGGCCAAATTTCACATTGGAGAAACATGCAGATTAAAGATTCAAAGTCTGCAGAATATAGAATTTGAAGCAGGTATGTTTAGGAGGAGTTGTATCGCGTATGGTACAAAGTTTCCGGTGACCTTCGCCCCAACGATTAGGAATGAACTTTGTATTTTATGTTTCTTTAAATATTATATATTTAGGTTTGCCTCGGCTGCGTCAGTATTAATTTGTAGAAACATGTATTTCTTAACAGGGGGTGATGCGGCTAAATGTAGGCTTACACAAATTATAATTTTTACTTCACTACTTTTATTAATCCTTGACACGATTAAATAACACTTCACTAATATAGAGAGCTGTGAGATTATTTATTAATTACTTGCACCTTTCTTTTTAACACGTAAACTTTATAATATTCTCACCGTAATGAATTTTCGTCTCACACTGAATACGTATTAAACTTCTCGAGGACGCGTCTCGCGTCCAGTTAGAAACGCTGTCTACTACCAACTGACTTCTACCACCTGAATTTGTAAATTTCATCTATTTCAAGTCTCTGATTGGCTAATCCTACTCCAATACAATACTTTCATTTAACTTAAGTTTTTCTGGTTGTTGATTGCTATTTATAAACTGTCACAAAAATTACATTATTGTTGCTCCAAGAATTTGATGCAGTAATTTGTATCACAAATTACTTAAATGTAAATAATGATTGTAATATGAATATGCATTTTTATGTGACATTGATTTCAGATGTTTATTAATTGTAATTATTATTGAGAAATAAGTTTATATGGCCTTACTGAAACTGTCAATAATAGCGCAATAATGCAGCGAGGGGGGGTGAGCTGTTTATCATTATTGGAAACGAGGAAGTTACGTAATGTTGGCGCGTTTTTCCGTTTAGAAACTTCTGGAATATTTTCTCCCTAAAGCATATGTATTCATAATTTTCATTGGATATTAAAATAGACGCTAATGTTGGCGCGTTTTATTAGCCAATAGTAATTCAGTTATAATCTTTAGGCGTATCTGGATGCAGGAGTATAAATAGGGTAGGTTAGAGGTAGCTTCATGCTCAGTTCATCAAAATTCTTTGTGCACTACACGTCGTCTTCAGTTCGTCAGTTCGTCAAAATATTTGTATGAGATACGTCGGCTATAGATTCACAAGTTACGAAAAATCTAAAGTGTTGTAAAGTTAATAATACACAAAGTTGAAGTACGCGAATTAAAAGTGATAAGTAAGAAGTTATTATAACAGTTTCAGTTTGGCGAGTGTTAAGATCAATGTATAAATGTGATAGTTAACGTGTTCGACAATAAATGTGTAAAACAAATTTCTTCATCAGTGTAATTTTTGGATAAAAGATTCCTTTCCGTTTACACAACCTGTATAGAGATACGTGCTCAAGCCAACAGGATAATAGCTAGCCGGAGGACAGTAAACAAAACTTAAAAATTCTTTCAAACACTAATACTAGGTACCACAAATTGCTAACACTAGATGGAGCTACAAACCGAACAAATGAATGACGTCACAAGATGGCTTCAACACTGATGTAAACAAACATTTGTAAGTAATACCGTTGCAAATTGGCTACCACAACGTGGGTCTACAATGATGTCAAATATAAATAACAATTAATACTATCGCAAATTGGCGCCCAACGTGGGGCAGAGTAACCAGGAAAGGAACACGATGACCAGGAAAGGATCAGAATAACCAGGAAGAAGTGAGATGACCAGGAAGGGGCGAATGGAGAAGTGAACTGAACTACAAGACGCAGATTCCAGAAACAACAAAAGGAACGACAGACTACGCGGATGATTGGACATCGTAATTCCGAGATTACAAGGCAACAGGGAAATTCAAACTACAGGACAACAAAACGACGCAGATTCATCGAAGCGACATACAAATCTAGGAGAGAGGGGCAGGAAGCTGGACATCAAAGTAACAGCAACAGACAGCATCACAAAGGTCAGAGTATCGTAATTTTTTTTTAGAAAACAAAATTGTAACCTTCAAATGTACTTAAGGAGTGGTAGGATAAAGAAAATAATGGCTACTAATAATATTGAAGAAATAATTATGGAGGGAGATAATGTAACAGTTAGCTGTAATTCAATACAGGTTACAGAAAATAGCTCAAACTTTGTAGGATTTGAGGGTGGAAATGTTAGTGCAGAAAGTCAGAATAGAACAGCAGGAAATATTAATTTTGATGCTAGTATGATGATGGAAATGCTGAGAAATCTAAGAGAAGATATGAAAAAGACTAATGAGAATATGGAAAAGAATAATAGGGAACTGAGGGAAGATATTAGTAAGAGTATGAGGGAAGATATGCAAAAGAATAATGAGAAATTGAGAAGATATTATTAAGAGTGTAGAACAAAAAGTAGATCAGAGTTTTGAGGAATTGAGAGAAGCTATAAAAAAAGATCATAGGAAATTAAGGGAAGATATTGGTAGGAGTAATGATGTATTAGAGCAAAAAGTAGATCAAAGCAGTGAAGAAATTGAAAAGAAAGTTATGAAGCTAGATAGTAGTATGCCAGAAATGAGAGATGAAAATGAGGAAGTAATAGTAAGTGATATAGGAGAAGTTTCAAAGAAAATGTTAGACATGAGCAGGGAAATAGGTAACAAAGAAAGTGAGGTTAATACTAAAAATGAACATGTTGATGTAGAATGTACAGAGTCAGGTAGTAGAATGAGTAATATTTCAAGTGAGATAAGAGAGATGAAAGAGGTTATGAATGTAGTTGTGAATCAGGCGCAAGTTAATTTCAGAGGGGAGATATCAGAAATACAGAATGAGTCAGTAATGCAAAGAAATAAACTGTACCACGATGTTCAAAATGAAAACTCCAGTCCAGTACAGTTTAGTACAGATTTGTCAGAGTATTCTCAAGTTAAAAAGATAGCAGATGAATTGAAAATGAAAGTTGTTAAAAGATGTATTGTTCAGGAAACTTTAGATTGTTTTCAAATGTTATCATGTGATGAAATTTCAAATGAATACAAGAGGTTATTCATGAACAAAAATTTGAAGGTTAGGATACAGCTACGTGTAATGTTTAGCCACACACAATTTGATCCAGGAGGGTAAATAGCAATGAGATGTAAAGTAAATGCTGGATAGTTAAAGATGACTTGCAGAGAAATGTATTGGAACGTAAGAGGGTTAATTATTTATATGTCATTTGAAAAGAGAAATAAATTACAACAAAAAAAAAGAGAGAAATGTTTAAAAAAAAAAAATTAAATGTTTAGTAACTGTAACATTTGAAAATTAAGAATGCAAAGATTGAAACTTAATATGATATTAAATTAAAAGTACGTAAATACTATTCCAAGAGTATTGTTAAGATAAAGTACAAAATAACAAAAATTGGTAAATATAATTAAAAACAAATATTTATGTAGCAAACAGAAAAGGTGAAACATTGTCTAGATTTAAGAGATATCAATATATTTATGTAAAGGTTGAATATTTTTGGTAAATATGTTTAATAATTACAAAAAATTCTTGAATTGATAAATTTTTGTTAACAATATAAGAAAGTAAACAACTTGGTAACAGTAATTAAATAATTCAGGGTACAGTATTTGCTATAAAAAAATTGTAATGTCAGATTAATGTCTAAAAACATTAAACCAAAGCCAGTAAGTAGTGGCAAGATAAAAAAAAAAAACATATGTCGTGTGTTAAATACGTGTGAAGTGTTAAGTGAAAGTGATAGCGTGTGTTCCAAGACTTAGGAGACTAAAAACCCAATTATAAAATTTCCAAACAAGTTGTAAATATTTATAATTATGTTTCTAGTGGGGCATATGATGCAGTAACTTGTATCACAAATTACTTAAATGTAAATAATGATTGTAATATGAATATGCATTTTTATGTGACATTGATTTCAGATGTTTATTAATTGTAATTATTATTGGGAAATAAGTTTATATGGCCTTACTGAAACTGTCAATAATAGCGCAATAATGCAGCGAGGGGGGGTGAGCTGTTTATCATTATTGGAAACGAGGAAGTTACGTAATGTTGGCGCGTTTTTCCGTTTAGAAACTTCTGGAATATTTTCTCCCTAAAGCATATGTATTCATAATTTTCATTGGATATTAAAATAGACGCTAATGTTGGCGCGTTTTATTAGCCAATAGTAATTCAGTTATAATCTTTAGGCGTATCTGGATGCAGGAGTATAAATAGGGTAGGTTAGAGGTAGCTTCATGCTCAGTTCATCAAAATTCTTTGTGCACTACACGTCGTCTTCAGTTCGTCAGTTCGTCAAAATATTTGTATGAGATACGTCGGCTATAGATTCACAAGTTACGAAAAATCTAAAGTGTTGTAAAGTTAATAATACACAAAGTTGAAGTACGCGAATTAAAAGTGATAAGTAAGAAGTTATTATAACAGTTTCAGTTTGGCGAGTGTTAAGATCAATGTGTAAATGTGATAGTTAACGTGTTCGACAATAAATGTGTAAAACAAAATTTCTTCATCAGTGTAATTTTTGGATAAAAGATTCCTTTCCGTTTACACAACCTGTATAGAGATACGTGCTCAAGTCAACAGGATAATAGCTAGCCGGAGGACAGTAAACAAAACTTAAAAATTCTTTCAAACACTAATACTAGGTACCACAAATTGCTAACACTAGATGGAGCTACAAACCGAACAAATGAATGACGTCACAAGATGGCTTCAACACTGATGTAAACAAACATTTGTAAGTAATACCGTTACAAATTGGCTACCACAACGTGGGGCTACAATAATGTCAAATATAAATAACAATTAATACTATCCAAAATTACTAGTAGTATTATTAAACTTTCCAATTCATTATTGCCTCAAGGTTACCTCATTGTTAGCAAATTTTGACCTATATTCTCACAGCTCCTACATTATTAAATTACGTAATACATTCACATAACATTATTATACATGTATACAATAATATAAACATTAATGCAATGACTGTTACATACATTTTATATATTATGTTATACACATATTGCTTTAAGGCGGGCTGTTATTGTATTTTATATTATATAATTAGACTGAAATCATTTAAGTGTTAAAAATACTGCCTCAGCTTTTCTTGAGTGCGTGGAGTTTATGCAAAACGTGAATGACCGTTGCTGTTTTTATGATCCTCCCCCACCTAATTTAACGTTTCTTAACAGGTAGGTTACATTGGTGGGTGAGTTAGTTAAATGCGTAGAATGATACTACAGGATCCATAGAGCTTAGAGTTACCCGACATTCGTCTTAAGGAACAACTAGGTAACTCATATCAACCGAAATTCGAACTCGGGTGCCCTTAAGTGTGAGACAAACACGCTTAACCTATACTACAGTTGTAGACTACTGGTATTTTTTTCTATAGTAATGTAAAGAGGAACCCAAAATTTATCTTGAGAAAATCTAGAGCCAAGTTGCATTTATTTTTTACTCCCCACGAAAAAATTAAAAAACTCAAACAATCTATCCATAAAATGCGCTTATGAAATGTTAAAAATTATAAATCGCTGATCTGCAGTAATGAAATTTCTAGTCCGGCATTTTATGTTCCACTAATAGCCGACAGACAAATTTTGAAATTAAAACCATTTACAGGATAACACAAGTGGGCGAAACTAAGAAAGGGACATAATTTCTAAGATATAAAATAAAAACGATAAAACTGACAGGATAGGCAGCTGTGAATGGTAAAACCTCAAAGTATTTCTACCCCGGACGGGTCACTGTGTATTCTGCGAATAACTACAAAATTAAGAGGTGATGCGAGTGATTTTGTTGGCTTCATTTATTCAGTCATTTAGTAGTTAAGTTGTAAATGATGGTTAACGACGAGGTTCAGTAAAAACGTTGATAATTCCTGACACACACATTTTCCACCGTCAGATCATAACACAGTTTCACCGAATTTCAGGCGTTATAGCAACAAATTTGTTCTACTAACTGCATGTAAAACACTTTTGTAAACACCATGCATGAAAAGGATTAAAATTGTGCAACTATAAACTAATAAATCTAGAAAAACGTTCAGGGCATGCAAAATGGCAACACCGCTTGTTCTTTCGGCATTAAGAAATGACACATTTCTGTCTATTAATTTGGTTGCTAGAATTTTTTTGAAGTGAAGACGAAAACTTCCTGGAGTCACTGAATATACACTGCCGTTGTGAAAATTGCAACACCAAGAAAGAATTTCCCGAATAACTCCAAACTGGTGGAAGTGTAGAAGAGTGTGCAAGCAATAAGTGATTAAGTTTGCAGAGAGATGGGATACACGTAGGCCGAGCAGATCCCTCTCGTGTCAGTCCCACAAGGTCAGTGTTGCAGTCAGTGCAGAGCGGTCAAACAAGGTGGAAACAATAAAGTAAGTGCCAGTATGCCTCGTCGACGTCAAAGGGAGCCATATCGGCATGTAAGTTAGTTCGAACGGGGCAGAATGATCGATATCCGGGAAGCGGGTTCGTCATACCGTGACATTTCGGCTCGTACAGGACATGCTGCTACGACAGTGATGCATATGTGGAAGCAGTGGATAGATGAAGGTCGTACGCAGCGAAGAGCGGGTACTGGACCACGGAACATGACCACAGCAGGAAATGACCGTCATCTTGTCCGGACGACCATAACGGACCATACAGCTTCATCCACAGTGTTGGCTCGACGCTGGAGCACTGCAACAGGTGTAAACTTGTCTACATCAACGGTTCGTCGCCGTCTGCTGCAGGTTGGACTGGTTGCATGCATGCCATTACGTCGGCTTCCATTGTCCAGAAACCATAAGCTCATCCGATTGCAATGGGCACGTGAACACCGTCACTGGGGTGCTGAGTGGCAAAATGTAGTCTTTTCGGACGAGTCCCGCTTCAACGTGTCCTGCAGTGATGGCCGCATACGTGTCCGGCGGTACCATGGTAAGTGCAACCTGGAGGGCTGCATTGTTGAGCGGCATAGCGGACAAACACCACGTGTGATGGTTTGGGGCTCCATTGGTTACAACAACCGATCTCGCGTCCTACGAATTGAGGGCACTTTGAACAGCAACCGGTACCTAACGGTGGTTGTAGAACCTGAGGTACTCCCCCTGCCACATTTCAACAGGACGATTCCCGGCCACTTATTGCGAGGAGTGTACAAGCCTTCTTCGAAGAGCGACGGGTCCCATTGCTTCCCTGGCCTCACGTTCGCCTGACATGTCGCCCATCGACTGTCTGGGATATGGTTGGTCGGCACCTGGTGCGTCACGGTCCTCCAGTAACCAGTGTCACGGATTTGTGGGCTCGAATACAAACTGCGTGGAGGGAAATCCCTCAGGAACTTATTCAGAATCTTTTTGATTCAATGCCACGAGGTATAGCAACTCTAGTTGCAACGCACGGAGGCCACACCAAATACTGGATATTAGGGCTCAAAGGTCATGTATAGATTTGAAAAGTTTATCATTTGTTACTTGTCATGTACCTAACCTGTGGTATTAAATTCATTGAATTCTTGTGTTTCCTTCTTGGTGTTGCAATTTTCACAAACGGCAGTGTATTTTACAAGGAAACAATGTTTTATTCGTAATTACCTACCTGTCAAGAGCAGTTTAGTGGAATACAGTGAAAGCCTGTTAACACTATGCGTAATGCGCTTTATCATCCTAGAGCTGTCCCCAAAGTCTCCATTCATTAACATCCATGCACTGAGTACTTCATTGTATTGTAATTTGAACTTAAAGAGGTTGTGAGATAAAAATACCGAGAAGACAGTGTGCGTTAAATAAACAGAGCAAGTGTTTCCATTTACTGGGATAAACACAAATATGACGTTCAATGCAAGCGCTGCGGTTATTAATTCTTTTATATTCATAACAGTAGGGCCGATATTGTTCAAATTTGAAATGTTGAGCAGATGCTTAGCATGAATCCTGAATTCTAGTTCGCAGCACATAATGGCTTTCTCATACCTTGGTATATAATAACTTCTTTCGATCCATAGTTTACATTTCTAAAGCTACTAAAAAATAAGGATGACTTTTAAGAAAATCCAGTCTATGCACATTCATTTTATTACCTATATTACTACTAGCTGTCTTAAACGGCATTACACGGAAACATTCTGTAAATAAGGGTTTACAATAAGAATAGGGGTGGTTAGGGATCTACATTTCTCACTCGTGTCCAAAGTTTTGTCCAGATTAGCCAAATTGTGCACATTTGTACATAAGGGGTAGAAAATATGAAAGGAGTAGTCAAAGTATCCTATAATTTTCTCTATCCCATACTTTAAGTGCACAAATGCGTAACCTGATAGGCAAAGCAGTATAGTTTTGTCTATAAGGGATCGGGTAGATTTTGCATCTTGTTAGGTAACCTATGATTTTTGCCACGCCCTATGGTATAATTGTACAACTTTTTGAGAGACGGGTTAAACAGTACAGATATGTACGTAAGGGGATGCAAATATGGTAGGCGTAGCTTTTGAGAATAGTAAAGTGTACAGAGCTTTGTCTAGATAAGCCGAAGTATTAATTTGCATGTTAGGGGTCGAAAATATGAACTGAAAATAAGGGTGAAAGTTGTATGCTGGCTTATCACTTTTGCTAGATGCTAAAACCCAAGGGTACCAAGTTTTGACTAAACTATACATAAAATACTTTTTGATAACGAAGTTCAGCGAAATCAGAGGGATTTTGTGATACGAAAACGATATGCAGCGAGGTCGCGGGTTCAAACCCGCAGAGGGCGATGGAATTTTTCGGTGTATAAATCCTTAGCATGGCAAGGGAAGTAAAGCTGGTGGTCCCGTGTCGCAGATTTATGGCACGTAGAAGAACCTCAAGCCTGATAAAGACGCCTCAGAGCAAAATTTCCGGTCTCTCAAGCCCAATATAGAAAGAGACGCTAAGAACCATAACAGTTACAGAGCACCCATAAATAAAACTTTTTTTTTTTTTAGTTTACGATATGCAAAACCCTCACTCCGCCATAACTCACCATTTCCCTTTCGACTAGAAGTCCAATATCTGACTTATTCGCAATGGAACGGGATTGAAATTGGCTGATATGAATATGAAATCTCCTAAACTCACTCCCCCAAGATTTAAAATCTTCAGAAATATTTTATAGTCTATGCCCTTCCGGAAGAACAGCCCTTCTCAGTGGAGAAACAATTAACAAAATTGATATGAACGGTTTCGTAGACCTCCAACATGCATATACACAATTCTTTTTCCTTTATAATAATAGTATACTTTCTTATTTCAACTGCTATTCTATTACGTCATTACCGGATTGGCATAACACTTGTAGTCATAAATGACAGCCAAGTATAATAATAGTAATAATAACAATAATACACGACATAAATTACCGTGGTTTATATAGCAGTTTCCCGCATTTGTGTTATGGGAAATGGTCACTTAGTTCTGTTATACCCACTGTACCGAAAGCGATTTTCTTTCTGATAAACGTTGTACGGAGTTGTAAAATAGTAAATATTAAACAATTTACACGTGCTTAGAGAGTTTTTTCTTACATAAGGTGGAATGTACGCAGACTGCTTGTAGCCACACTATTTCCGATGGTGGAAGTATTAAATGTTTAAACACAGGGTGGGGCAACAGGTGGCATATATACCGCTCCAAACGGAGCTACAGGGCCGCTGTTTCGCTCCCAGTGCTGCCTCTTTCTTCACATTCTCTAAGCTTTCGGACTCCCTCTTCTGTGGTTGAATTGTTATTTCACTATTCAGCTGTGAAGGACCGAACACGTTAGCCACTAGCAACGGCGAAACGCTATGGTTATTCATACTTGCGATTGCCTTCAAGGGGGGGGGGGGAAAGGAAAAATAACCTCGTGGCTCATGTCTTAAACAGCGGTGTGAAACTCAAACCTGAGATTGGGCCGTACAATCTAAGCGAGAGATCAAAGGGAACCGTTGATCAAATAACCTAAATAAGTCTAAAAAGTATTCGTCTCCATTGGAAGGGGGAGGGAAGCTGATGTGTTACACTCAGCTGCAGCCGATTTTCTCTACCCACACTTCTAGTAGAGTTCAACGTCCTTTAACCGGTTGGGTTATACCGGACGCTGAATGACTGAAATGGGTGAAATTATGCTCAAATGAGTCATAGAGCTTAAAGTTGCCCAACATTAATCTTTTCAGAATAGGGGAAAACCCAGGAAAAAATTTATCCGGGTAACACCCTCGGGACCTCTTAAATGTGAAGCAGACACGCTACCCTCAGCACACGGAGGTGGGCACTAGTAATTATTTTACACAAACTTCAATGTATTCTGCTATCTACTTATTAATCGAGATAAGCGTCTGCCGAAATGGTTTCATTACAAATTTAGTTATAGGTACAAGAGGGAACAATAAGTTGAACCGACCGACACGGGTAGTCGAGGAACACGGATTTCTGAACGGGAGGTCTGCGGTTCAAATCCTACAAGGACCGCCCTCTCTACCCGAATGCTCCTCAGTCCTCCCGGAAGGTACCCTAAACTTAGAGCTGAAGCATTTACTTCTCCAATTTCTTTTCCCCAATCATCATTTCATTTCGTGTATTGTGAGCAGAGCTAGGACAAATATCCTTCGGCTTATAATGTGTGCACGCAGCGACTTTGTAACGACAGAGCGGCGAGGTGAAAGGAGTGCCACAGAAAACCTGGAACTGTAAACAGAAGGGTCAGGGTAGAACAGAACATAAACACAGAGCTCTCAAAAAGCAACTCTACCATACCAGTAAAGCAAGCTAATCAACTGTCGACTGTGCAGTCCTGGGTCAGTGTATTCAGTATGACATCACGTGTAGTAGGTAGGGTGGTAGTTATGTTGATTCCTCGCCCAAAGGATATTTGTCCTAGCTGTAATCATCAGCGATAAACAAATCTTTAAAAAAACGAGTCACCATGCTAGCTTTCAAATTTTATAGTCTTTGCATGATCACGAGTAAAACAAAAGTGCGACTTAGCACTTTAAAAAAAAAGAGTATAAATTATATGAAAATTCAAACTAATAACAAAGAACTTCTCGGAAAGCATTCATGCCAGAAAAAGGATTAACATAAATTGTGTTTTAAAGGGATCTACTTTTTTGTGTGGTAAATTTTTGTTTTACTTTTTTGTGTGGTAAATTTTTGTTTATCTCTTGCGGTTTACCAATTGTACAAAATTATGCAAAATTCATTCAGAATGAAGAGACTTCACAGGCTAATTGCGAAAAATTCAAGATGTATATTTTATTTATCAAGCACATTTCTTACACAGATAGTATTTTAATCAATATCGTTACAGGCATTTATTACAAAATAAAAAACGAAAAATGTCCATGTAAAAACTAATTTGCGATGGGGATGTTTTGAAAATCTTCGTGTGGCATCTTTCGTAAAAGCTGGACTTAAATAGCAACTTCAGTAACCAGTTAATTCTTGGCATTGATTGGATCCATTATTTTGTAATTTCTGATATTATACCTATTATTTTACCTAAACATACGTTTTTGCGTTGTGCTAATAAAAAAACAATCCAACAAACGTGCGCTTTTTCGAAAAATGCTTTATTCAGGTGACTTCAAAAATGTGCATTTCTGATGAAATCTCGTTATCGAATCACTGTGAGGAATGAAACACTTCCTGCAGTAGCTCTACAGGAAATTTGCTCTACTAAACGTATGTAAAATAATTTGGTTAACTACAAACGAAAAAGTTGAAAAATCGATGCAATGTTCAACAAATTATAAACATAATAAAGCGAAAAAAGTTTGAAAAACGCCAAAATACACACATTTTATAGTTTGTTCTTTTTGTACATTAAAAATTAAAATTGTTTCTCCGTTAATTTACCTTCTGAAGTCACTCTGTAAGTGATCAGTGAAACTAGCGACGAACATAGAGCTAGGATACACCTGCCGCTTAACGATTTCCATACACCCAAAGCAATCCAGCGGCACTTGATTCACCTCGTACAAGCTTGGGCCTTATTGTGTAAAATAGTATCTGCATCCAAAATAAAGGCCCCCCCCAAACATTATGTGTTACATTCCTTTCTCTACCAACTATAGTTTATTTCTATACATAGCTTGTCTCAACCTTAAAATACAATATGTAGGTAAATGGGATATTTCTGTTTCTATATAAGTTGTCATTAGCTTCGTCCTTTTCTACTCTCGCGCTGTCGCCAAGTTGGTAATTACATAGTGTAAACATTCAATTGTTATAATTTTCAGTTTTGAACATACTAACCTCTGTAGAATATTTTTCTCTATCACATTATATCATTTGTTGAACCTTTATAGAGTTCTGTGCGTCCAAATTTCTAAAGAAAACGTGTTTCAGTAAAAGTCCGATTTTTGCTGTTTCTATGCTGATGACGCAGTAACTAATAAACTGATGGGTATACGCAACAATATTTACTTTTTCTTTTTTTTTAGCTAGGGTAAACTAGAGTTCTGATACCTTCCTAGTTTGAAGCCATTATCTTTAATAAAACCGTTATAATTTTTTAAAATACATATTTTCGTAAAATTTTATACCTATTCAGTAGTAAAGTCAGCCAGGAGAAACTTTTTTATTATTAAGTTTAGAACGAGAACCAAACGAGAGAAAATGTTGAGGAGGGTTAGAGACAGTTTTTTAAAGAAGCCGGAATCCTTAACTTCTTGCACTCATTGCGTACCTGTGACAAAAGTCATCCGTCTATTCAACGAACAGGCGGCAGGCGCGAGGCAGAATCAGTTGTAAGGAAGTATGTACGCTTAGAGCGTGTGGAACACTGTGAAGTGTTGCCTATTTAGGTTATTTATTTAGCGTTTTACGTAAATATTCATAGTTGTGGAGAGAGAAGCTAGGAAGATACGATATGTTGGTAAACTTAGAAATAATAATGAAGGTATTTGATTATTCAACTTAAATGAGTGTTAGTAAGCCAGTAAGAAACAGCTAGGGCTACCTGGTGTTCAGAAACAGTGGGGATAAAAAGGATCGGATTATATAGGATAAAAAAGGAACGAATGAAGGGACATCTAAGGAAGCAATAAAAAAAGAAAGCAAATAGGTGGGGGAAACACCTTAGCTTAACTCAATATGATGGAATAGTCCAAAGCGGGGTGCCGCACATTGTTCATTCTTTGCTGTTTTAAAACTTTCCACCCACGTTGAATGTAAGTTTATCAAGGATAAACAGTCATGATACTCTACCAACTTGAAGCTTTTACCATTTTATATCTCCATATTTGTTTAATAATGCGTATTTTATGCCTATTGAATCATATTTCAAAGTACTAAAATACAAAGAGGAGAGAAAGTGTAAGTGAAAATTAAATGTCTTATAATAAGCCTTAAATAGCAGTCTACATATTTCACTATTTTATGATGTACAGTAAGTACATGTGGCAACAGTGCGTCCCATTTATCCTGTACTGTATTTTAAGCGCGAGGAGCGTTATAGCTTGTACAAACGATTCTTGCAAAACTTATTCTTCTATGTACTTCATGTAAATCGAGATAAACGTTTGCAGAAATGGTTCATTACACATTTCGTTGCAGTACAAGAGGGACACAGGTAACCGAAGCGATAGTCAAAAGTTTAATAGCAGTCGCTATATGCTGGCCTCGAAAATCCATACTTTTTCCATGACATCGCGAGAAACAACTGAATGGTGACGAACACTCCAAAAATGACAAAAAGTATTGAAAAATTCAAATCAATAACGATACCTCTGAAATGGCTGAGGCCACAAAAAAGTTATTTGAAAGAAATTGTGGCTTTAGAGAGATCTGCAGTTCTTGTTTAGTACGTTTTTGTCTATCTCCTCTTGAATGAAGAGGACTTCACAAGCTATTCGCAGGAAATTTGAGATATACACTTTACTTGTTTAAATCTTAAACATGTGGTATTTTAATAAAAATCGTTTGAGTCATTTTTGAGACTATAAAAAATGACGAAACATTTTCCATCTAAAGGGTAGTCCGGAGCGGAGGTTTTTCTTGAAAGTCTTCGTGTTGCATCTCTGGAAGACTGAACTTAAAACACCAAGCATGGTACTTATCCGACATTTCGTTTTTGAGTTATATTGTTAAAAAAATTATACACACACCCTTTTCTAAAAATTATTTTTTTGATTCACGGAGCCTAAAACATGTATTTCAGGTGAAACCTGGGTATCGAATTTTGGGGTGGACTGCAATACTTCCTACAGAGAAAGTATAAAATGTCGCCAGGATCACAAACGCAGAATAATTTAGAGAGCAAACTATATATTTCAGAAGAAAGATGAAAGCAAACTGAATCGCAGATGCAACCAGGAAAGACAGCGTTACTACGGTTGCATCCGTCGTTAGCAGTAAATAATACTAAGCTGTGGATCTATCTTTGTATTGTTTTCAACTGCTTAAATTTCTAGATCACGTGGTGTTACTTCTCCATCAAGCTGCAGTTCAATTGATCTCCAAGGACCTATACGCAGAGTGCGCACTGCTCAAAATTTCCCATCGTGAGAACACTATCCACGAGTCTCCGGGATCATAAGTGCGGAGAGTAAACAGAAGCAAAGAGAAAAGCATAACTTCAAATGTTGGCAATGTGCTCCCTGGCCCCAAGCTTGGTATTCCCTCAGAGAAAACTGCCATTTCCCAGAATCGAATTCGGAACCGCTCTGACAGCTGACCACCGCACCGCAGGAATGGTCTCCACATTTGTATGCCAAATCTGCAATATATGTATGCAATTCTCCCGACCCGCCCCAGTGCGTATAACCACAACATGGTTAGGCTATGCGGGTTGTATAACCACACGGCGTTCCAAGTCACCGCCAGCCTGTTTGGTTTGCTTATTATGCCGCTCCAAACTTCACTAAAAATTCGTTTTATCTCCAATACTTGCATCTCGCACATAAATAAAGAACAGAAAAAATTACTTTGTTCTTTTTTTAACGTACTAGCGTAACCCGCAGCTCCGTTCGCGTTACTGTGTTAATTACAAGATTCTCTCCCTCTCCCTCCCTCTTCCCTACATCTCTCTCCGCAGCGTACTGGTTATATGACATTTTAAAAAACGGCAATAATTTTTTCTGGGGTTTTAATAAAATTATTTAATTTTTAATAAATTTAACAGTAGACAAACTTCGCTTGTTCCATGTACTGTTTCTCGTAATACGTATACAACAGTAACGAGAAACTGGTGTAAATTATTGAACATTCATTGTAACGAAATTATTCATCATAAACATTATGCTTTGTAAATGTTGTTACGTAATATTTTAATAAACTCAATATGAGATATATTTCGGCTTTATGCTCAATTAGAATACACTGAAAAAAGTAATTAAGATGTGATGGGCCTGTTCCCTAAGATGTGTTGTATGTTGCTAGAACGGAGAGTATTCGGAGTACAGTTTAAAGAAATTCTAGCAGTCAAATTAATGAAAAGAAAACGCTCATTTTAAACGCACAGGAAACATCTTTAATACAGTTTACGTGCTCTGGTGTATTACAGTATTTTTCATTTTATGAGTGTTATAATCTTTTCAATACTGTGTAAATTTTTTAAACCTTTTTATGTGCGATATTTCTAAAGATAGTGGAACAGTTCTTTGCATATAATACAGGAAAGTCTTATGAGTACGGCTAGGAAGTTGAGGACAAATCCTTTTTTATTTAGTGTCCGAAAATATGTGTCCAGCAGAAAATATGTTCATTATGGATCATTGTAAGCATAAAATGGCGAGTTTTATTGGTCCCTTTTTTTGTTGTTGTTGATAAGTTTACCTCCTTCAACTGCATTTTTCTCTGTCCAATAGAATCTGGTCTAGTCTTAGTTCCAATTTATTTTAACAAATACACACTAGAGTTGTATTCAGAACTGTTAAGACTCGCAACAGTAGGTATTTTTCTCTAACAGTATATTGAGAGGACCGTTTCTCTTGTATTCAAGTCAATTAGACCCTTGCGACAGCTTGTATCTAAGTTTGGAGCGGAGGTATTTTCCACTGATGGAAAAATATTGCGAGGTAAAAGTTAGTGCGGAAAAGCGGTTCCTTGTCCAACAGCATATTGAGCGTAAGAAACACCCGAGAGCAGCCTTCCGGGCCGCGGACAAACGGAAATCGCAACTTCTGTTAGGAAAAAGTGTTAGTTAATGTTCTAAGTCCTCTCCGTTTTACAAAGACCTCTGCAGTGCCTTAGCGGAACATTCCGTTAGCAAAAATACGCAATGAATCCTTGAAAACATTTTAGAACGTCATTCCTGACGAGCCTATCCTTCGGAAGGAGTACGTGCACCGCTGCTATGAAGACATGATTGTAAAAATCCGCGACTACGTTGCGGATAAGCCAATATTTGTGTCAATTGACGAAACAAGTGATGAAGCGGGTCGCTCCGTTGCAAATGTTGGTACGTTAGAGGAGGACAAATCTGGGAAAATATTTCTCCTCGCAATGGAGAGAGTGAATCACCAAACTATTTGCCAGCTGTTTGACAAAAGCCTCTCTCTCTTGTGGCCGCAGGGAATAAAACATGACAATGTTCTGCTTTTTCTCACCGATGCAGCACCATGCATAGGAAAGGGAATTAAAGTGTTTTGTCCAAAGTTGGCTCATGTAACCTGCCTCGCGCATGCTTTACATCGAGTGAGCGAAGAAGTGCGAAAAAGGTTTCCAGATGTTGACAAACTTGTGTCCAGTGTTAAGAAAGTGTTCTTAAAATCCCTCCCCTTTCGCGAGAATGTACCTCTACTTCCAGAACCAGTGCTGACACGGTGGGTTACTTGGCTAAGCGCTTGCACTCATTTTGATGTGATTAAATCTGTGATTGATAGTTTGGATAGAGAAGATGCTGCTTCCTTTGCCATGTCGCAAGATCTAATGGCTAAACCTAAGCTGAAGGGCAGCCTGTTGTACATTAACAGCAATTTTGCTCAGTTAGTGACAACCATAAACTGCCTTGAAAAACGTAATGAAACCATTCATTCAGTGCTCTCAAAGCTGAGTGATGTACAGCAACAATTGGAACAATGTGAAGGTGAAGCTGGAAAAACCTCAGTCAGAAGTTGAAACTAGTGCTTGAAATAAACCGGGGATATGAAACTATGTACAAGATAAGTGAAATGTTGAAAGGAGAATACTGTGATACGAGTGTTTTGAAGAGGAATTTTCTCCACGAGATCTCACTTGCTTCAAATATGCACCAATGACTTCCGTTGATGGAGAGAAGTTTCTCAATGTGTTGTAAGAAACCCGACGATCCTTTACACCTAAGAACCTGGAGACGACTATTGTGATATACTACAATGGCAGCTGAGGTAAGGTTTCCGAAATTCCAATTTCTATAACCCTGTGTGGTTAAGCCAAATATGATTCTAGTTAATACTTATTTCAATTTCTTTCTCCAGGATGTCCATTGCGGGTTCGCTGTATTCAGAAGAAACATTTCTTTCATGCAATTCTTTCTGTGTATAGTTTTGTATTTTGAAACATATTGATTAAATATATAATTGAAACTGAAATTATGAATTAATTTGGATCATCTTTCATGTAGTTTTGTTTTCACACTATATAATTTCGTATTTTTGAAATTTTATATTCGTTAAATATATAATTGAAACTGAAATTATGAATTAATTTGCATCGTAGTTCTTTTCACATTCTATATAATTTTGTATTTTTGAAACATATTCATTAAATAAATAATTGAAACTGAAATTACGAAATAACTTTACGTCCTTTTTTCCTGTCTTTAGGTCTATTTAAAGGCCTTTTTACAATATTTGTGTGTTCAACTTCCGAGCCCTACTTATGAGAGCCCGTCTTGAATTTTCTCCTTAATGCGGGGATTTTCACTTCACAAATTAATAGTTTAAACGATGAAAGCGCACATACGTCCGTTTCGAAAATACTGCAGGTAAAGCTTGAAAAACTGGTGCAATTTTAAAAAAAAATTATAAAACTCGTATAATGAAATATACTGAAAATCGTCAGAGCACGTAAATTGTGTTACCGTTGCTCTTCGTACATTTTGAAAACGAGAATTTTCTAGTCATTAATTTACCGTTAAGTTTTTCAAAATGGTGTCTGAATAGGTACTTTCTGTTCCACATGTACCTTTTTAATAGGTATTGAAATGTGATTTTTGGTTTCTATGTAGCCCATTATA
Organism: Deroplatys truncata; assembly: GCA_030765065.1. Lineage (NCBI taxonomy): Eukaryota > Metazoa > Arthropoda > Insecta > Mantodea > Mantidae > Deroplatys > Deroplatys truncata. The sequence goes on along the minus strand of CM060975.1, from coordinate 240,888,524 downwards.
TTCTAACACTGGTTATTTGCCCAACATATAAGACTATTGGAGAATTTTCGACTGCAGTTTTACTACACTTAGAGATAAATATATATTAATTTATTTTCCCACTAATCTCGTTCAGTCCATCGTGTTACTGCTTGTCCCAAAACTTTACCGACAAACGCTGAATTAATTTTATCACTGGCAATAATACTACTACTAATAATAATAATAATAATAATAATTATTATTATTATTATTATTATTATTATATAGATTATTTTCCGTACCCTCCGAATGTAAGGTCTAGGAATAATAAAAACGCAAATGCCTGTAACAGAGTGAGTGAGAGCGAGAAGGGGAAAAATATCGAAAATTTCGACGATGAGTTCCATTCCTCAGGCGATGATAGGTTATGATAGTACTCGCATATCGGAATAGGAACTAAATCAATATGGAAGGATGGTGTTTTCAGAGTTTAGAAATCAAACATGCGGTGGCTCAGGTGGTTGCGTCTGTGACCCGCATTCGGAAGGTAGTGGGTTCGATTCCCGCGACCGACCTTCCTGACCCTATGTGTTTTTCGACGGTTTTCCAGGGTCACTAGGCGAATGCTGGGAAGGCTCATTGATTCCCCCGAATTTCTCTTCCCTCATTCGCTCTCATTTCATCTTCCTCTTTCACGTTACAGGTTGGCTCCGGGGCCGTGTGTCGGACGAATGCGGGCAGATAGCATGTGTGTTGGAATCTCTTAGTCGGCCCCATCAGCTGGAGGCCACTCAAGTCTTCGCTGCTGGATCGAGCTTTCCCCGGTATACGCTGGAGGGGTCCTGTGAATTAACCTCCGGTGGTTTGGTAGGGCTGCCTTGAGCGCTCTCCGGCTGAGTGGTCAAGCCTGCAACTGCGCGTCGCCCGGTCCTGCAGCCCATACGTCACCTGCGGTTCCTTCATCTCATCCGTTCCTCCTAAGGGTGTATGCACAAAAGATTCCTGTTTGGGCTGAGGTGTTAAGTGTCCCCTCCGTAGCATAATCCTAGTCCTAATCCTAGAAATCACTCAATACAACAGTACGCAATAGCCGTTAATGGACGTAATAAATGTATTACAACACTAAATAAATAATAATGTTTTACAGTATATACAGGATGGGCCATCTCTGTACAATATCTCCAAAACTAAGAAATGTCTAATAAAAGTTGCTTGATATTATGTGGCAAAGTAAATGCCATTAGTCGTGTTTTGTTTGGAAGATGTTAATATGGTTATTTTAGGGTCAATTTAATGTTTTGAAATGGGAACCTACAATTAGGGCATCCCTCCGACAGGCGTTGGCTTGTATGTCTTGGGGTATGAGTTCTATGAAGGGGAGGGTGATCAGAAATTGATATTTGGTGTCCTCGGCTGTACATTTCAAATGGTTACGGAAACACGCTGCATTTTATTACTTCAGTTCTACAAAATAACTTACAATAATAGAAACACTCCCAAAAATACATGTTTCCTTTTATGATACCTATACCGATCTAGAAGCCAGAGGTGGCAAACCATTTGTTTGTGTTAATCTCAGTATTTATGCATTTTACTAATTAAAACATATTACTATAGAATATTTCTTCGGAAACAAATACAATATGTTCATCTTATCAATTATCTAAAGTACAGTGTGCCCATAAAAATACTGTCATACTTTGAACTGGTATTGCGTCGTTTTGGATAGTCGCATTTGGGTGAAGTTGGCGACATTCGAAAGAAAAACTCAAATAGTTTTTACTATACCTCATAGACATTGAATGTGGCCCCCACGAGTGACGCTGCAAACGTAAAGGCGATATTCCCATTCAGGCTACACACGCTCCAACATATCGATGAAATGGGCTGGATGGCAGCAGTAATACGAAGTTGCATTTCTAGCAGGTTTTGAAGCAATGGGGTACACAGACACAATCCTTTATGTGACCCCATAAAAAGAAGTCACAGACCGTCAAGTCAGACGACCTCGGTGGCCACGTGTGGAAGACATTATATCATTTCCGGCACGTCCAATCCATCTTCCTGGAAGCCGCTCATTCAGATGTTCCCGAATATGTAAATTCCAGTGAGGAGGTGCACCATTTTGTTGGGAAATAAATTCGTTGCCTTCTTCTTCCAATTGTGGAAATAACCATTCAGTGAGCATGTCAAGAGAAGCTGGACCGTTGACAGTGGCATCTCGAAATAAAAATGGACAACAGAACTTGACGTTTCGATACGACACAAAAGACATTCACTTTAGGAGAGTCTCTTTCAACTTCCAAAATGGTATGTGGATTCTAGCTTCCTAATATTGTGACCGTTCACTTTTCCATTAACGTGGAATGTTGCCTCATCACTGAAAATCATTTTTTTTCTGACAGATTTTCATTATTCTCCATTAGTACCAATAAATGTTCAGCGAAATCTAATTGCTTTGCAGAGTCATCAGGTTTCAACTTATGTAGTAACTGCAGTTTGTAGAGGTGAAACTTCAGTTGCATACGCAGTATCTTAGATACGGAGATTTAGGGATGTTTGACTGCTGACTAGCTCTACGGACACACTTCTTAGGACTACGTACAAATTCCTCCCGCACTTGTTCCACAATTCCCGCATTGACAAATGATCTCCCTGAATGGCCTTTCCTTTGATGACATATGCAGCCACGATCCACAAAATCACGGTACCACTTCAAAATTAACGTGTGTGTAGGATCTTTGAAACCTTCGCCTAAAAGCACGCTGAACCTGAACCAGACTCTGTGTGCTATGATATTCCAAAACACACCAACTACGTTCTTGTAACTCCTTAAAACTTATTTAATAACAACACAATTTTAAAAGGACACATTCACATGTAACCTGCCTGATAATAATATCCAACAATGAACCCATATCGACTAATCACAAACTTGAGTGAGTTTAGTTTCTGTATTTGATTCCCGTGATCCCACCATTGTTGACATGCAAAAAGTATTTGAGATTTTCTTTCGAATACCACCAATTTCATTTAAATACGATTATCCAAAGTGACGTGTTGCCAGTTTGGAGTATGACAGTATTTTTATGGACACACTGTATAATTAATAGGCAGTCCTGTGAAGGTACATCTTACTTTATTTGCTGGGTAACTACAGAATGATTTCGAATTTCTTTGTTGCTTGTAATAATATATGGTACAAATTCATTCAGAAGCTATCAATGAAAAAAGGGCTATACTCAAGACGTAGTGTCGATTATCAGCATCGTAAAATGTCGATATGCATTAGCTTTCTCCAGCATTACTATTTCGTTTACTGGGTAGCGAAGTTGGTCGAGACCTGACCTTCTATGTCCAGGGCCTCGGGTCTCACTCCGGCCTAGCTTAAATGAGAGTGTCGCATCATGTCAGTGAATTTAATGGTCTTTATAAGAATTCCTGTGGGATAAAATTCCATATATCGGCTGATATAATCTTAACAGTTGCTATTGTCGTTAAGCACATGTAGTAGTAGTAATAATAATAATAATAATAATAATAATAATAATAATAATAATAATAATAATAATAATAATAGAGTACTATTGTGACAACTGCTGGTAGCGGTTTCTGAAAAAAAAATTAAATCGTTGCTTGTTTCAGTTTGTTTTTCTTTTGTTTGCTTTTTGTTTTATGACTGCGTTGGCATGAAAGACATGTTTATCCCTGATAATTCCTTGCAGTCTTTAAAAAGGTCCGTTTAGTTCTTTTTTATTATTTTAAAGCTTCAGACAATTGAAAAGGAACAAAATAAATAAAAATTAATTGATAAATGAAATAACTCTACCCCTATATACTACAAAATATGCATTACCTAAAACATGCATACAAAAATATGAGATCAATGATGATAAGCGGACTTTTTTTTTTCTTTCTTTCTTTTTGCTTAACCAAACTTGACGAAAATTTTAGAATATGACATGGATGCAATCTGAGCATTATAAACAAGAATTTTTGGTTTCACTAGTTTTCAAACTATAAATGTATAAATTTAGCTAAAAATGGGGCTCACTTTTTCAAATTAAAATGTTATATAAATAATTAAGAATCGGTATGGCCACAGTAGGTGTATCTGATTATCATTATTGCATGGACTTCGTTAAACTACGAATATTTAAACTTTTATATGAAAGTGAGAGAGACGTTATCTAAGTTTGTGAATGGATAAAAGATAATTTAAAATCAGTTAACACTATCAAAAATTTATGAGCGGTCTATTTTATGTGTTTTATTATACATATGGTAAACATTCTGCTCCATTAACATTTTAATCGGAAAGAGTACACCCTGATGTACAAATTTTGTAGTTGACGGGAAAACACAGTTAAAGTTTAATATCTAGAAATACACTGTACTCAGCATTTCAAGAATACCGTAACTCATATACATAGTCAAAGGTAAATATATATTTATTTCTATTCTAGACAAATTAACACTATTATTTCAAATGAAAAAGAAAGTACACATACTTTTTTTTACCAATTTAATGCCCGAGTACCCCTTAATACGAAGTGGATAGAAAACATGCATTATTTGTTAAAAGTGAAACTGTAAATTATCAGAAATTCTTTTCTTAACCCTTTTCGTTTCTTTAATTTCCGCTTTCATCTGTAAATGCAGTACAACACAGCGTTTGATCTTGAGCACGTGGGATATCTGCCTTTCTCTCGACGCAGGCAGTTCCTAGCGAGGAGCGGGAGATCTGTCAATTTCCGCAGCATCTCTTCTTTGTACCCTCCCCACGCCCGCCCATCTTCTTTCATTTTCTTCCCTGGCTCACTAATTGCGCATTCTTCGCATAGTTTCGGCTCAATGCGTATCACCCCAGCAGTATTACAGCCTGGCTGCTGCTGCTGCTGCTGCTGCTGCCGCCGCCGCTGCTGCTGCATAGTATTTTGGCGGGGTAACTTATTTTCGCGTCGTGGAACTCTCCTACAAAATAGAGCCATAGTGGGCGGCAATCCCAGACGTCCCTTTCTTCCTTCCGTTTACAAATTTACACTTGTCTCAAGCATTTGCTTTCCAAAACAAGAGCTAAAATTGGAAATATAATATTACTCCAGAATCACCGATTAATATAAAAGAAATGAATATGTAGAAGCATATGTCGTTAGGGGTGTGACAGTTATTTTAGTTCTACCAATGTGTTCCAAATAACGTTTAACATATTAATGCCTTGGTTCACAGCAACCTCTACGTGTAGAAGTGACTGCTAATGTTACAACGGTACGTAACTTTATTTCTCAGTAACAGCTTCGAAAGCTGTGACTCAAAAAAATAATAGGTTGCAAAATACGTTCCAAAACAACAGTTCCGTCCGTCCATGAATATTTACACAAGATACTGTTGGTCCACTGTTACTTGATTGAACTGGGTCTTTAGTATCAAGTCGTGATTCTTCGCTCCATGACGAATATTAGCAGGCGGCAAGACGATCCTCTCCTCCTCCTGTCCCTCCCATCATATTCATCCATGCACGCGATTCCTAACATACTGTTAACAATACATACATATGCTGCGCTACATCTGTAGTCTCCGTCAGGTACGAAGACGGTAAATGAAGTTACAAGGGGTTTGGCGCGAACCAGGCGACACATTATTTTGTTATTAAACGTTAGGGCACTACATAGTATATATCTTATCTTATTCGCTGTATTCTCCTTCAGAATCAGAATCTCGACAGCGCACGCACAATGAAGTCATTTTATAAAGCGAAATTGCTAAATATAACTACTAAACGTTACGCAAGTCCATACAAACACCTGTGAAACAATCTACCACTGAAGCCTGGAAATGGCATGACTATGATGTCGCTAAGTTTTTGCTAGTGCGCAACCACCTTCGTGACGGGGAAGCTATAAGCGTTGCCCGTTATTGAAAGCGGTGACGATTCTCGCTTTTTATACTATTTGCAACTCTTGTGAAGCAAGTTTCTAAGATTAGAGGATTACTTTTGTGAGCGGTTATGAAAATACTCGAGCGATCCCTTTAGTTGGAGCATGCTGAACTTAAATACTAAGTTTGATATTTATCACACTTTTCGCTTTTGAGTTAAACGGTTCGCTGACTAAAGACACAAACACGCGCGCGCACGGACCTTTTTCTATTTTTAGAGGGGTTTCAGGGATCACAAAACGTATATTTCCGGTGAAATCTAGGTAGGTAATTTTTGGGTGATATGCAATATTTTCTCTTACCTACTGTAGGTAGACAGTAGAGAAAGTAAAAAGTTCTAGTTAAAAATAACGGAGACAATTTTCACTTTTAATAGCCAGAAAGATATTGTAGCTTATGCGTTCTGGCGGTTTTTCACATTTTTATATGTATGTGTGTGTATATATATATACATATATATTTAAGATTATACAAATTATTCACATTTTTTTAGTTTGTTGTTGCTTACAAAATTACTTTATATGCATTTAGTGAAACAATGTTTTTAGAATACTGACAATATTACCGACACACAATTTAAAACTGAAAAAGAAATACATTTGTGAAGTAAAAAATGGGATGTTAATGAGGAAGTTAAGTAAACATTTACGTGATTCCTGACATAGTTTTCCTCTGTCAAATCAAACCCATTTTCCAACAATTTCAGGTATTACAACAAAAAGGTTTTATGGTCATAAATTTGGAAATCTCGGACGAAGCGTTGCATGTGTGGAGGATCAAGTTAACAAAGAATTTGGAGGGCATTTATTGATACATTTCAAAGTTTGGTGAAACAGGTACAACGTTAGAATACTTTATATTGTCAGCCTCATAAAATGTATCGATTATTAGGCGAACCGCAGCATGCGACATTTTATACCTAATAGTCTGAAGAATGCTTGTCTATACGTTTCAACTTATGTTGACATTAATAAAATTTTATGCACATTTCGTTTTGCATTAGTCAAGTTTAAGAATAAAGGGAATTTGTCGATATATTTAAAATTTGTACAAAATTAAGCCACTTATAAGAACTCTAAAAATGTACATTGGGCGACACATTATACACAATGATTTGAAATGCTATACATAAGAGATTCAAAGTAGTTATCAACACGTATAAACTTGTTGAGAAGGTTACGTAATTAAGGGTAGTGTATACCGGGAACCTCCCAAAAGATTAGTAATTTTATAATTATTTTTAAAACTGTTCATTGTAAATCTTATCATTGGCTATCGCATAATTTCTATTACAAAATGAATATGTCTTGGTTTTTACACTATGCATAAATTTACAAAGTTGTTTCTTTTTCGCATGCTTATCAAATGCACGCCTTGCTCTTTAATAACAAACTAAGCACCCACAACAGTGGTATGGGGTTAGGATTTTTCAAGAGCTCCGGACGAATCTTGATTAAGACGAGTTCCTCAGTAAACCTTTTCCTGGGGTTTTGAGCATCCTTTCACCTTTTTATTCATTCACTATCTGATCAAAGGACAAAGGTATACAATAATAATAATAATCATTTGAAAATCACTCACAGCATTACATAGATCAAGGGTGGCGAAAGCGCCTTCCTTCCGTGAACCACATGCAACACGCATTGCATCATTCAGCAGCATGTAAAAAACAAAGGGACAGTGGCAGAGAGAACGGCACCTGCAAGTCAAAATGACTCGCGAGTCCCGTTTTCGCCACTTCTTGCATAGATAATTAAAGAGTTGTGAAAATAAATATGCTTACCTATTTAGTACTTATATCAATCCTAATTAGTTTCTGAAGGGCACACTGGATTTATAGAATGGCTTCTCGGGAGGTCACCCGTGTGAAGATGGTTGATTGATCGAAGCTTTCGATGACTCGCTATGCCATCGTCTTGTTCCTTCACAAAGGGGCACGAATATGCTTTTGTATCTTCATGATTAAGAATACCTATATCGAAATGTTAAAATCAGATTTATCTCGAATATATCTTCTAAGATTATGGAAACGAACATTTGGGCACGTATTCCTTACTGCACAGAAAGAACACTTCCGATCCAGATTCTGTGGCAGAATACAGTATAGTCGCACCACTCAGCTGTCTCCCGAACAAACCCCGAGAAAGCCAGACAAACTGCAATTGTTTCAGCAGTTCATGACTTCGACATGTTAGTGTTAAGTCAAGTTACTCGTCCTCCTCTTTAGTGTAGATAAACCTTTAGAGGTTGTTGAGGAGTGTTTGTTGAAAATGTTTGATACACGCAACCCCAGGTCTCTGGTGGCTTCTTCCCAGTAACTTGATATTGATGAAGGTGTATGATGCACGTGATGTCTCCTGGGTCGTCATACATAGATTTTAATGTTCTAAATATCAACGAGTCCGGTACATGACTAGCAAACGTACTTTAAGTGCTAAAAATTAAACTTATTCATTTTTATGCATTAAAATTGAGAACATACTTATCAAAAAGTTTGAAATATTTACTAAAAGACAAAACATGTGTTTTTTCATTTTCCATAATGCAGCAATTGTAATAAAACCCTAATGAATTAATGACATGACCTGTCAATTTGTTGAAAATTCTTTGGAGTTACAGTGCACAACACATGTCTTCTCTAAATTGTCCATTAGAAATCTCTGGCGATTATCACGGAACATTATCCGGTATTGCGAGAATGATCGTTTTATGTCACATGAAGTCACTCTTGCATATTTCACAAGAGGCACGTCACTAACACTTGAATTCTCAATATCTACTTGATGGCTTTTCTGGGATGTTCACTTTATATAGAGGAGTATATACTGAAATAAAAGTTCTGCATAAATCTTAATATAATTCACAAAACTTGGAAGGTCCTGAATGCGAGCTGGAGGATCCTGTTTCGAACTAAAAGCACCTACTTCGTAGTAGAACAAGAAGCCTCAATGGCATGTTTGTTGCCGGATAAATGCTGCGTTACTTGGGAGCGTTGATCGGCTTTACAGACTTTCCAAAAGGCGGCAACGTACATGCTACAGAAGTTTTCCATCAGTGCTGAATGTACCTGAGAATTTTTAACATATTCTGCAACCGAAAACTTTCACTACATTTTACTTTCGGCATTTTGGGAGAACAATAACGATAGCAAATCACTCAACACGTATTTTGGGCATTTCCGGACACTTCTTAACTAAAGGAACTGGGTGCAATCAAAAGACGCCAGTTACTGTTGACAACACGTTTCTAATCTAAGGTTTCAGAATTAGGCAGAAGGTTGCACAGTTTCTCTCGCAATAAACCGAGTTCTTATGCTGTTTCCCAATATAGTTTATTGCTGAAAGTGCATAAAATAGGTATAACTGAATTATGAAAAATGTTTAATTATACATTTTTATTCCAAAATTATAATTTTTGTGCGAAATAAAATTTTGTATTTGTGATAATGATGTCATACTCAACATTTATACTTAGTTTCACGTCTGTAACCGCAAGCACAAATAAAACATTTATTTACCTAATAATCCATTATGACTACTGCAAAATTATTGTAGTAAAACGATGATTAAAATTTACAACAACAGTAAGGCAACAACTTTCAGGTAAAGCACGTGCACTTATGTTACATTACTGTTCAGTACCTCTTCTGGCAGTGTACTGTAATGTTCGTTTAAAGCTACTGTTCAAAACGACGATCACCATAAACACAACCACGCTTTAAGCACTGTCGTACACCCTCTAGCATAATATGATATTGGAGTCGGTCTTAGCAGCATGGTCCATGCTCCTATGTCGACCAGAGTCTCGATCTAGGTTCCTCACATGACTCCAAATGAAAAAGTCCATCGGTCTATATCTGGTGACAGCTGTCGTGGGACAGGACTACCATAATCTAATTGTTGCAATCAAGGTGGTTCTTAATATCTAATGCAAAGTGATGCACTATCATCTCAAAGGCACATACACCTGCGAATAAATAGCCACACATCTTTCAATAAATTATGTCCAAGGAATGAAACAGGTAACCAGAAACCAAGGGTTTTTCTATTTCAAAACATTCATTAAACGTCCCTGAACAACCTATGAAAGCTTACTGATAGAGCTCACATCCAACCGATATATTGTAAAGTGCATGGGACTAGAGTATAGAAAATTCTTTTCATCTAATGAACCTACATACAATAGTTGGAGGTAACATTAGACTTACTCTTTGGTAGAAGGAAGCCCTTTCTGTTTGCGGTCGTGCTTGGTTCTGTTGAAACAAATGATGCCATTGACAAATTCCTTCCTATGAACTACTTCATTAATTCAAACAACCTGTCATCCTCCGTGGTGTAGTGGTTACCGAGGTCGCGGGTTCAAACCCGGCGGAAGGCGATGGATTTTTTTTTTAGCGTAAAAATCTTTTAGCGTGGCTTCCTTCGGAAGGGAAGTAAAGCCAGTGGTCCCGTGTCGTAGATTTACGACACGTAAAATAACCTCAAGCCTGATAAAGAGGCCTCTGAGCAAAATTACCGGTCTTTCACGCCCAGTATAGAATGGGACGCTAAGGACCACAGCAGTTAAAGAGCGTCCATAAATAAAACTCAATTTTAATTCATACAACTTAACCTCATTTATGAAACACGTCATTCAATTGAAATACTGAAGTAAGACAGGGCTGATGATCTTGACATATCAGTGGCTTCTTTTGCCCTGATCTTAAATAAAGCTGCATCATAATACTTCTTACGAAGCGACAAAGTTTAATAATTTTTCGAGCGTGCGGAGTCCCAAATTGGGTGAGCTATTACTTAGCTTTGTGAAATAAATTCTAGGTATATGTTGCGTGCTTAGATTTTTTGTATTCATCTCTATCCATTGATACTATTTTCGTTTGTAAGATTTGAATAGGTTTCATGTTATTACATTTTTTCGTGATCATTTCTTTTCGTAACATGAATTTCAAAGCGTAAAACCCATTGTATGTCAGAAAGGTCTCCTCTCTATAAGAGAGTGGTTCTATACAAATATGTAGTTGGTAAACAAGATTACTACTGTTATTAAATACAACTTTCGGACACAAAATCACTACCACCAATTATCAAAGAAATCTAATACTTTTTCTTCAAGATAACCATTATAAAGGGCCAAAAGACGTGTTCATAATGAATGCATTAACGTTTAGGACAAAAATTAGATCTTTGTACGAAATAAAAATTAATAGTAAGTAACTGTCCAGGGAATTTATTAATAATTACTTTTTTCTTTCTTTCTCTAGCAGCTACTTATAGCTGACTGAGAAAGTATAGCATTTTACATAAAAATTCACATAGAGATTTCTGTTGTTGCTTCTGTTTTGTGGTCCCTTGAATCCAAAAGAAACCCCTTTGGAAAAATGTTTGCGCGCGAATTTGTATACGAGCAATGTAACTCAGAAATGAAAAGTCGGCTAAATACCGAACTTCGTATTTAAGTTCAGAATCTCCTAAGGATTTTACACGAAGATGTTCAAGAATATCCCAACCCAAACTACCCTTTACATGGAAAATATTTTTCCATGTTTAGGTTTTCTGAAAAACGACCCTAACGATTTTGACTGAAATACCGTATGTTGAAGATATTCATATCACTAATAAGATGTATGTACACCTTCAATTTTCTACGAATACTCCGTGTACTCATCTTCACTTGGAATGAATTTTGTACAATTTTATATAATTAGTAAATGATAAGAGATAGATAAACGCTTTCTACACAAAAATATAGACCTCTTTAAAGCACAATTTATTTCAAATAATAATTATTTATGATATCAAGAATTTCCAATATATTAGTTATTGGTTTGGATTGTTCAATACTTGCAATTTTTAAAGTGTGTCACCATTTAGTTGTTTCTCATGATGTCATGGAAAGAGTATAGGATTTCAATGCCAGAATAGCGATCCGCTTTTTAAAGATGTGCTATCGCTTCGGCCCCCTGTATTCCCCTTGTATCCACAAATGAAACAATTTCTACAAAAGATTATCTCAATTAACATGATGTAGATAGAAAAATAAGCTTTTGTAAGAATAGTTTGTAAAACATATATAAAAATAAAAGATAGTAGCTAGAGAAAGTCACGTGAATGTAACACATCAGATTTTTTACTGTATAATTGATGTGATGTTTAGCTCAAACAGCAATAGCACGACATTCTTTTCTTAAAGGCATCATTTCGTGCAACTGATACTTTCATTTATGTAGTCGCAAATGAAAACTTTGGAAAACAGGTTAGAATGTGTAATTTGAAAGTTCATTTGAATTTTCTTTCTTTGCGGCGGAGAGGCTAAGGCGACAAAAGGCTTGTAACGACTATTGAGTGAAATAGGTATGATGTGTGGTTACTTTACAGATCACAGTGTGAAGCTTTGGTTTCATTCATTCACTTGCTACCCATCATATGCACGAGCGGGTAGAGAAACGTTGACGCACTGGATGTAACAGACCAGGTACTTGTAACCAATACGAATACAGGGTTATTCAAAAAGGAGTAGACTTTAAATATTTATTTCTAATGAACGACAATAGATGGCGACACATGTGATACATCACTGAATAGAGGAAAGTTCAAAATTTTATTTTGTGTGTTCAAAATGAGCACCATTTTTTATGCGAGGACGACCAGTGCTTTTCCGTTTGCATACGCAACCATCTTCTACAAATTTATTGTATCAATTGTAATTTTTTTATGACGAGGTGGCTCATTATTGAATTTACAACGAAATGCAGCGCTGCAATGAAGCAATGGATTCACTCTTTGCATACTGCAGCACACAAAACGACTTTTCCTGTGGCGTCGCCATTTTCTCGTAAACAAAGCCAGCTGCACTGTAGGCACTGAATAGAACTAATAGGTGGGGCTTAAAACTTTGAACTTTCCTCTATTCAACGATGTGTCGTTTGTGTCGGTATCTATTGTCGTTCATTAAAAATGAATATTTAAAATCTGTTCTTTCTTTTTGCATAACCCTATATATAGCAACCGATTTTGGTCAGAGGTTTCCGTTTTCGGCGGAAAAAAATGGGTACCTCAATGTTTCTGGAGCAGTTCAGTTTTTAAGTTTAATAACTGAGACGTACATTACGTAAAATTGGATTACTTTAGCTTAATATACAGCAATACTTCATTACACATGTTCGGATTCTATATCAAGGAAGCCTAAGCAGAGCATTTATTCTGAAGGGTCCGTTTTCCTTCCTTCCTTTCTTTCTTTTGTTAATAACTAGTGTTTCACTGTTCTTAGTGTGTATTTGCTACTATTTATCATACTTCTGAAGTTTCTTCTCTGCTGTTTTCTTTCTCTGTACCTAAAACGTAAGGTATTCGATATCGAGATTTCACAGAAAATACACGTTTTGAGCCCCCTTAATCTAAAAATAAAGGACTTTTAGAAAAATGTGTGCCTGCGTGTGAACAACATAACTCAAAAACACAAACTCGGATAAATACCAAACTAGTTATTTATGTTCAGTATCTTCCAAAGATGCGACATAGATTTTCAAGAAAGTCCTCGCACCCCAAACTGCACCTTACATGGAACAATTTTCGAAATGTATGTTCTCAAAAAACGACTAATGATTTAGATTAATCTACAACATATTTAAGATGTTTTACATAAAATGTATAGCTTGAATTTTCTGGAAATACTGTGAACTTCCGTTCATTTGGAAGGAATTTCGTAAACCCAATAGATACACAAACATATAAAACAAAAAATTCAACTTACGTTTGTGTGGCATTAGTAATTTCCGAGATATCCGTTATTATTGTTTTGAATTGTTCAATACTTTGTCATTTGTGTTAAAAGGGTATCATTATTTAGTTTTACTCGCGATATCATGAAAAGCGAAAAGTATACACTAGCAAACGTTTTTTTATCATTTGACTATTGCTGTTCCCCTGTGTAATGAAACTATCCAAACGCTTATTTCGTTAACCTGAAGTACACAGAAGAATAAGCTTTACCAAGGATAGATTATAAACACGACAGCGGATAGAGAACGTCCGGTGAATGTAATACAAGATTCTTTTATCTATCTACTATTGTTTAACGCCGTGTGCACGCACGCATACACACACCAGAGGCGGGAGTCAAACCCATTGCCCTCCACGTCATAAACCACTAAACTTAAATCTTCTGCGAGCGTTGCAAGGGGATGGGGGGGAGGGTCGACATCCCTCCGGTTCTACAGCCACCTTCCCTTAAACAATGTCCATCACAGAGGGTCGGTGAAGAGAAAGTAGTAGACAGTGTCCAAGCATATAAGACGGATCTGACATGCCAGGCCCCAGTTGGGATAATAACAATAGAAATATTTCGGCGGTGTTTACTTAAAGAAGTTGCGGACACTTTTAAATAAAACTTCATGTGCGTCTATCACTTTTAGGTAGGCTAATTTTCTACATTACACGAGTATGTAGGCAAAAGTAGGTAAAATAAAAAACAGTCCCCGTAGCATTACGTAGCGTTGCTAACGCGATGCTATAACGATAGTTCGATTCCCGCTACAGGAAAGAAGGCCTAATACGGGATGCATTCAGCCTCGTGAGGTCCTTGGGAACCGACTGAGGAGCTGGTTGATGGAAAAGTAGCGGCTCCAGTCTCGAAACCACATCTAAGCGGTTTTTTTTTATTTACTTGCTGTAAGTTTTATTTTGCAGAAATATCCACTTTCACCTAACGAAAATACATCCATTATGAGTGAATCTTTTAGGCCTTTGTAATGAGATATATTGTAGAAAAAGTATCAGCATTCACTGATAATTGGTAACACTAGTACTGAATTTGTATCCGAAAGTTGTAGTAGGATTTAATCACAGTAAGAATTTTGTTTACACGTTACGAGAGCGACATTGGAAATTTTTAGAATGAGAAGTTTCTAAAAATAAATGAATTATTTTTATATACTTTGACAGCTACTTTCTAATGTTTTGCGAGTTGATTGCCGTGGTTTGTTCGATTTGCTTCAATAATTTGTCAATTATCATCATTTAAAGATTTTCTGTTCACCAAAAAATGAATTTGACTGTACATTTTCGGGCTATAATTTTTTACGATTTTAAATCGTCATTAACGCCTAAACAAGGCGAAGATCGGCTTAGAAAGGCATTTGACGAGGAAGCCCCATCTAAGGCAAAATTTATAATTGGTACAGCGGATTCAAAGAGATCGATGTTTTCTTAGTGATGAATTTCGTGAAGGACGCCCAAGAACTGCTGTTACTGATTAAAATATTGCCGCTGTTCGAGCAATGCTTGAAGAAGATCGACGGATATCCTATGAATTTATTCAGGAGACATTGGGCATTGATATGAATATAATCCAAAACATTTTACATCAACAGTTAGACGTGACAAAACTTTGTTGTCGATGGATTCCGCATAAGCTGACTCCCGATCAAAAACAACAACGCACTGATTGGTGCAGGAAAACTGTGGAAAAATTCCAAGCGGCACTTCCAATTTGGTTTGGAATATCGTTACTGGTGATGAATCCTGGATTTATTGTTATGATCCTGAAATGAAAAGTCAATCGGTTCAATGGGTCTTGCGAACACAAGCTAAGCCTACAAAAGTTCGAAAAAAATCGCAGTGCTGGTAAGAAGTTGGTTGCTAGATTTTTTTTGGGGGGGGGCCATAATGCCTATAGCATTAGAAGATAAAACGTACCGTTCCACCGATTGATACACAAATGTCTGTTTACCGCAAAATGTTGAAAAAGTTCGTGAAAAATGCCCAAAAGGAAAAATGTTACATCATGACAACGCATCGTCGCATACAGCAAAACTTAGCGACTGAGTAACTGGATGCCCTAATGATCAGCACCATGGACCCTCCACCTTACAGCCCTGACCTAGCACCTTGCGATTTCTTTTTGTTTCCAAAAATTAAAGATAAAATTTGTGGAATCACTTTTTCGTCATCAGATGAAGCAGTGGAACATTATAAAAATCTGGCTTCTGAAGTGCATCAGGAACAGTAGGCATCATTGCTTTAAGGACTGGTTTCATCAAATGCAAAAATGTATTGATGTTAGTGGGAATATTTTAAAAGCTAATAAGATCATTTAAATTTGCTAAACTAATTCTTGTTTGACTTTCTAAACATGTTGAGTGTCGCCCTCGTACAAGTAGTATTACTGATAATGATTTTTGTAAGTTATTATAGAACAGAATTTAACGCGTAGACACAAAGTAAGTACCATCTGGTTTATAAGAGCTGACCACATACCAACCCCATTACTGCAGTTTGTTCTGATGCCCTGTGTCGCAGAGGATGCTCCGGTCTTGGTCCGATCCGGTAGTTGCGCTGCGGAGTTATTTAAAATCAACGAAGTCGAATAAATACCAAACTTAGTTTTTAATTTTAGCACCATCCAAGGTTGCGACACGAAGCCTTTCAAGAAAATCCCGCCATCCCTTAGTACCCTTTACATGCCTCTAATTATACGTTTAAGATATATGCAGAGAAATAAAATGTGTAACTTGAATTTTCTGGGAATAGTCTGTGAAGTTCTCTTCGTTTCGAAATTAATTTTGTGGTAAAGCATAAGAGCTAGATAAACTATCTGGACGAAACATGTATATATCGTTAAAACACACAATGTGTGGCATTTCTTAGATATTCGTTTATTGGTTTCAACTTTCCAACGTGTATACATTTTATGCTCAGCACCTAAACGATAGTGGCTACAGAAAGTCATTTTTTCCATTTCATTTACACCCGACATTTAAAAGAAAGGCATCAAGTGGGTGCTACTTGAGGTGACAAACACTTTAGCAGACGCTTGCTGTATGTCGTCTCTCGCCCGGAGGAACCTGCTGTGTCACAATATATGAGGTAATCTCGCCTTATTTGATGGAATAATACTGCGTCCCGCTACCGTAGTAAACTTCCTATATATGGAATCAATGAAGCAAGCCTTAATTCCATCCTTCTGTCACGGCACTTAAACTATTGGCATCTAGCGACACTTGAAAAACAAGCATACCCTCTCATCTCATGTTTCCATTCCAGCTTTCTTTATCACCGAGACGTAACGTACTCAACACTTTTTAAACCTCAGACTACATGCAAATTGCTACCACATGCCTTTATTGATATATTAACACTCGCTGCTGCATGCTTTGCATAACAGCACTGCTGACTCGGCCGCAATATAGTATTCCGCACTGCATAGAAAGTCATGTCAACATTCGACAGAGCCCAGGCAAGTAATGCATGCAAAATGCAGACGCATGCAGGCACTCTTTTGACCGTATACAAAACAATATCCAAACAAGATCGTAAATTTATAGATTAGGATACAGTTCAGGTGTGTTCGCAATGTTACGGTCTTGCGATCAGGTATTTAACACATTTTAGTAAGCATCGTACTTTTAACAGTCTTCCCATATAAACTACTCTTAAATTTCTATCGATTTAAAACAAATTGCATGCATAAATATTCGCTACGCATTATTTTGTGACATTATTTATTTTATACGTTTTCTTGTTTTTTCGTAATTTTAATACCATCATATGCTGCTTAATTACATGCAACAGTGTGCAGTTTCCATTTTGCAAACCTACCTACATGAGTGGGGTTTTACTTTTAAGTTGTATGCTAGGGTGTTTTGTAAATGTATGATAATCCCCAACGTTTTAAAGGGTTTGTTTTAATTTGTGAAGATATCTTAACACGTGCCAAGGCAAAACTCGGCATTTACCAACGCATGTCGATGGACTTGAGCTGAGCAATTCGCGACACTAAATTGAAAATAAGAAGCGTAGGTAAGTCGTTCAGTCAAGTTGCAGATTATTAAAAATACTTCAACTCATTTAAGGTTAAGGGTTGAAGTATTTTTAACATCCGGTGTGGAATCGCACCCTAGTATCCTGCGTGACAAGCGCGAGCATAAATCATTACATCATGCAGTAACTGTTGAACAGGATTTCAATAACAATATGACTTATTCGTGCTTCGAGTACCGGCCCTGGACTCCATTATTATTGTATTCCGCTTCTAATGCCGACAAAATAAGTAAGCATCAAATACAGTACATCTAATTCCTCACGTCCGTTTACGATCAAATACCTATATTTCATAGCAGTATTTGTTTTAGGTACTTATATAAGTTTCAGCCTTCAGTGTCGGCTCGGAAATATTCAACTACAACATCGACTCGGAGAGTTTTCTTAATTACCTACCCTTAATTTTGTAGATTTCAAGCAAATTTGAAATGTATCCACAAATTGTCTTCAAGCTTCTGTATACAAAACCTCAACCCCATAAGCTCAGTAAGTTCGCCTAAAAATTGAAAATTTGTGGGAGGCTCTCCATCTAAACTACCCTTTATTTTTATAGATTTCAGCAATTCTGAAATATGCTCACACACTTTCTTCAAACTCCTATATACAACTCCGTACTTGCAGCAATTGGCGAATTATTTCATGCGTACAGACGGATGTACAAAGCAACGCCGATAAGTACTCCAAATAGCGTACGCATCTAAAATGGGGGCCAAAGTCGCAGATGATTCAGAATATCTAAGAACAAAACAAAATTGAATCGCTGATGAGCAGGAAGATAACGCTCCGGTGTTATAACAATGGAAGTTTCGCCTGTTTCATGCTAAGCCGTTAGTGATTTCTCGTTTTCCTTTCTATCCCTGTTATACCTATAGACTAAAAATCCTACTGAATTAAACATAGCAACGGATCTGAATGGTCTAAGGTAAATCTAGGGAAATAAACTTTAACCAATGAACAAATATAAGGAAATAAAAAAGGAACGCGGCCAACCTGTTATGACCGGGTGTAAATCTGGTAGGTATAAACTTAAGTGAAAGATTTGTCAGCTATCCAAATACTTCAAGGTGGAAGACAGCAAGCGATAGAACTCTGGAAAGGAGAATGAGGACCTGTATGATATTTCAGTATATCCGAAACTGTCGCACTCGTATACCGCCAAGAACGTTTGCAACTGTACATGCACTTCAAAAGAAATCCACCTGTTGTGCATTTTATCCTTGGCGAAGTGGGTCTGGAACACGATGCTTCGTTTCTGGACAGCATAATGCGCCTGGGTTAGACCTCACCTATGTAGGTGCGAATTTTTTGGCCCATATTTAGGACCGCAGCTCTCAGGAGGAATGTAGGGGTCACGATGTGAGCATGAGACCGCCAGTCGGGTTGGAGGCCTTTATCTTTCTTGGGCTGTCGTACCACAGATTACTCTCACTGCTAAGGTGCATTGTTAACTTACTCTTTAACTCATTCGTGGAAGCCATGGATATAATGGGGATAGAAGGATTACATTAACTTGCCTCAATAGAAACATGTTTTAACAGGATTGAGGCTGGTGCCGGTATACAAACAGGACAGCACTACTACACCCAGGAAACTTCAACTATATTTGGTACGATAAAACCTCTTACGATTTATTTCTTTCCCCCCTTTGTGTGTGTGTGTGTGTGTGTGTGTGTGTGTGTCTTTTACTTTCTCTACTACGTACAGTAGGTAAGTAGGCCGCTTTAACAGACCTTCAGACGTTTCCGCGACTTTACAGAAGAAATAATGCGATTTATTTTATTTCTAGACACTAAGAAATAAACAAACGCGCCTAAAATTGTCCGGAATCGCACAGGAGTGGCAAGTCGCGCGTGCGCAATAGGATGCCATCCCATTCTGTTAGAGAACAAGTGAAGAAGGACGTAGAATGTCCAGTTATTGACCGTGTGGCTCCCTGGAGAAGGCGCCCAGTCACTTGCCAAGAAAGGCGAGGAAACGGCGCAGCGCCCCCAACACACTTTTCATTTGTTTTGCTACATCTTACCGGCCATTCTTTCATATGACATCTTAAAATCACTTTGGATGTTCCTTGGGTACCGAGCACCACAAACATAAGTCTTAAATGTATTGCATGCTTGCAGTGCATTTCCCTCTCCTTTTCTTACGACATATTGCGGCACCCATTCATTTGTTACAAGTACCCATTCATTTTCTTTCCTTAATTAACCATATTAAGACTACGTCCTCGTCTTGCAGTCCACTGCTTACAAGCACATGTCTTCAGAGAAAATAAGCCCAAAACTTAGTTCATTCTTGCACTCATAAATGAGATTACCATGTGATCTAAGTACCTTTCAGCCCAAGCAGTCTGGCGCTGAGTTGTGCAAAAAGTACTGTATGCGGCGTCTTTTCAATGCTCTCTTAGTTGTGTTTTAATATCTATTTATGCATATACTGTTTAAAGATGCTCGCTATTTTTAGAAAACATGCTCTATCACTTAAAAGATTTACTATTAAGGGAACAAAAATAAGCAAATTTCTTTCAACAAGTGCAGCAACAGAAAAGGACTGTTAATAATCAAAATCCAGAAGTTCATCTCTAGAACCGAATGAAGAAAGACGTGGTTACACAATCGTGCTTAACTTGTATGCACTAGTGAACAGTGCCGATGTTTTCCAGCCACAGTTTGCCAAGAAATCAAAGAAAATTAACAGCAGAAATAGATCAGCATTCAAAACTGCGACAATAGGAAGTCTAAATGAACAGGATGTGATCGTCAATGGCCCCCGAAGTCTGAAATGCTTTCACGCACCTTGGAGCGGAGAAAATTTCCAGAAATGATAGCAATAAAGAAACAATATCCCGTATAATCGCACGCTGCTTTTCAACCCTAATTTCAAATAAATAAAAAAAGCGTAACTTTTTTTTTATTTTTGATGAATTTATATTAAAGATTATAATGGAGTATCTTTATCAGTAGCTCGTAACACGTTTTGTATCTTTGTTATTTTGAGAAGGTATTTACACCTCACCTACGGTTTAATTGTGTTTATATGTTTATTGCCTCATTTGTGTTAGTTTATTATACAACAGGGTTCATTTGCAATGTAAAGAAATATGTCTGTACCTATATTTCATTTTTAATAACTTCCGCACCAGCGGAAATGTAACAAGCGTTGAAACGAACAAGAGTAAAGGTTATTACACAGTGTACTACATGTTCGAAAAAGTCTTTGTTAGTTGGCGTGCAATAAAAGACAAGTAACGCCAGGGCAAGTCCAAAATAGTTTACAAACAGGGGAGTTTTCACTGTATTCTACCATGTGACCCCGAGTTGGCCAATCAGGTGAAACAGAAATTTGTTAGTGTTTAAACATAAAGTAAATTCGCGCCAGTTCGAGGATCAATAGAATTAGTTTGTAAGCTTCACATTCGCACCTTTCAGAACTGTATATATTTGAGGTCCTTGTCAAATTCACGCAGTTCGCACTTCGAAAGCAGGAGGAACCTGTGCTCCTTGTGCCGCAATTTCTTTAAGAATGTAACTCAGTTTTAAACATAGCCGTGCGAGTAATATGTGTGCTTTAAAGTGACAAGTAATTCGTGGAGAGACTTGCAAAATTCTTTTATACGCTGTTAGACACGTGATTATGTAATGCGTTGGTGGAAGTGGAAGTGTAACCCCATGTACTTTAACACACAACTTGAAAGGTTGGTTGTACGTTTCCTGTTATCACTCGGAACAATAAAAAGAAAATGTGTGTTGATTTTATATGCTGTGTCGTTTACAGTTATCTTGTTAGCCAATTGAGCCTTTACGTATCACGCCCTGGAGATCACGAAAATATGTTTCTACCATAAAAATAATTACAACAGCTACTCGAACCCAGAAAACGAGATCTTCAACGAGCAGCTGAGATGAGTAACACGTCATCAGGAGGTGACCGACGGACTGCATTCTCCAGGTAAACATAAATAAACAAGTAAAGGACGACGCAATTTTTAAACTCAAGAATCGCGAAACGTGAATATACCTACGGCATCTTAATTACTTTACCCAAAGAGAAAGGGATTCAAAAAGACCGCAAAATTAAAAAAAAAAATTATGATATTACACTTACATGACTCTTCCTACTTCTAGCGCTTATTAATACATATTCACTTTTTTTTTAACAGAAGTCAATTTTCCTATCTACTTCATATTAATCAAGATAAACCTTCCGGAAATAGTGCATTACACATTTCGCTGTAGATACAAAAGGAACAGTCAAATGTTTTAGAGCTGGACGCTATATGCTGGCCTTAAAATTCCATACTCTTTCCACGACATCGCGAAAAATAACTGAAAAACGACAGCACTTTAAAAAAATGGCAAGTATTGAACAATTCAAAACATTAATAACGGATAATTCGGATATGGCTTATGCCACAAAACAAAGTTACTTGAAATAAATCGGGATGTTAAACTTATCTACGGTGTGTGCGTGTGTGGTTGGTACGTTTTCGTCTATCGTTTAATGTTTATCAGTTATACAAGATTAGTACAAAATTCCATCCGAATGAAGAGGAATTCACAGGCTATTCCCAGAAAATTCAAGATATGCATTTTATTTATCATGTAAATATTTTAAAATATGATATTTTAAACAAGATCGAGAGTAATTTTTTTACAAAATAAAAAAATTTCGTAAAATGTTCCATGTAAAGGATAGTTGGGGAGGGGGGGGTTTCTTGAAAACTTTTTGTATCGCATCTTTGGAATGTACTAAACCTAAATTAGTGTAGCGTATATATGTGTGCTCATTGTCGTGTCGGACACATTATTGCTTTGTAGCATGACATTATTGGGCATAATTATTTCGTTTGGGAGTTTGAATTTCGTCCGGCGCGGCATTTCTCTCCCCACCTCCTTGTCTGGGGTGGAGAGAGGAAAGGGGGGTGAAGGCAAGTAGAGGGACTAGCTTCCTTGTTCGAGTGGTGTCGGTCTAGTGGTAGCGTGAGTTTTGTGAGTCTCTTCAGGGCGAGTGGGTGTAGCGTGTGTGTCTAGTGTGAGTATGGAACATTTCCCTCCAATGTTTGTCCTATAATCTTTTGTGTATAATGTAGAGGCACCAAGGCAAATTTATAATAAACCACAGGTAATGTGTTAATGTAAATTTATGTGTATTTTATTATAAATATCCCACGCCTGCTCTGAAATGTAATGTTAAGTTTCCTGATCCTCTCGTTGCCATTGATGCTATGCCGGGGTAACTAAATTTAATATCTAGCTGCAAAACCTTTTGGCCTCACCACGATATTTATCCGACTTTTCGTTTTTTTACAGTTCATAGAAACACATGCACAAACTTACTTTCTTTCTCACATACACACACGTTTTTCTAAAAAAAACATTTTTTGGGCTCAAGGGGCCTAAGAGCATATATTTGCAGTGAAATCTCGGTATCGAATTTTTAGGTGGAGTGCAATACCTTCTCTACCTACTATGTACGCGGTAGAGAAAGTAAAAATGAAATATTTCAACGTCTTCTCGTATTTTCAAAATCTTCCTTATCCTTCCAATGATGCACTTGCCACACTTTTTATCACAATACACTACTAACATGCTCTGGAGTGCCAGTTATTTCTCATTAGCTAAGCAAAGTGTTAACATCATGGCTAACATACCTACATTATTATTATTATTATTATTATTATTATTATTATTATTATTATTATAGTAGTAGTAGTAGTAGTCTCAGGGACAAAACTTGGCATTAACCATCTGAAACCATTTACTATTAGTAACAGGAAGTTGTAGAAAAATGTATAAAGTTTCATGTGAATAAGGCTCGGAAGTTGGGACCTTGTGTCCCTAAGAGACCGGTATTTAATGCCAAAAACCTGACACAGAGGTGCCTTCACTGAGTAGACTTCGTGTTAGCTTTGTTTACGCTTTATCTGTACCCTACTTGACCACAGGGCACACCATGTCCCAAGTTCCGAGCCTTGCCTATGAATAACTTGTAGACTAGCTATGAAAATAAATCTAAAGGAAGTCGTACGTCTGTTAAATACTGGACTTCTTTTATTCATAGATTGATAGAAATTGATAGTAATGAGAAAACAAAATAAATTTGTTTGATAATAAATCATAATTATTATATTGCCACATAATAATAATAATAATAATAATAATAATAATCTGTTAAAACAATTTTTATTTTCCTGAAAACTGAAATCTATCTTAAAGTCTTTTTCATCACACTCTTTTCATTATGTGGCTCTTACTTTGCCCACCCTCCAAAGCTGAGCCCCAAGAAACGCCTATGGTGTGTACACACATATGCTTCTTAACCAATGGTCAAACGCAAGAGATAAACAAGGAGAGTATTTCTGTTTGAATTCTGCTTTATATATATTTCATATAGTCTTGAAATAGGAAAAACAAAAACATGTATTTCATTCTTGCTAGCGATAATGGGCACTTAATCCAGTTTTCAAAAAACACGAACAGTCTACAAATAAAGCTTGAATTGAGTGCAATTTCACGATATGAAAAAAAAATCAATATATTGTTTTCTTTTTATAATTTTGATAAAAAAACCAAATTGGTATATTAGACTTCTGTGTCATTAGAATACCTTGAACGTGGACAGATATTTTGCTGGAACCTCCCAGCCTGCAGCCTTTTTGTAGAAACTCACACGTCGTCTGAAGGCATGGTGGAATTTACAAGTCTTACCAACCGATATTTTTTATCTGCGAGACTTTGAAATAAATGGTTTTGGTATCCAGAGAATTTTGTAACTTGTTAGTGGTTACGTGTAACCTTTTGCACTACGAATTAACAGGGGAATCAACAGAGAAATTAGTGACTTCTAGTGTTGAATATAGAAATCTTGGATTTTTTTATTTGCAGAGGCTAATAATGTCATGTGTAAAACACGAAAACTGAGGGGTAGAAACTTGTGAAAAGCACATAAATTTCAAGGGTCATTTAAATCGAGTTTCAACACGTTATCCGTTTCACTGTCTTTAATTACCCGCATCAGATAGAGCGAGAGTTCCGCCCCCTTTCTTTCTCATAAATTTAGCGAAGGACAACTTTGAGGAATGAAAAGTATCACAACTTGTATGTTACAGTTTGGCGCTATAGATATAAATAATAAGCGTTATAGTTTGACGATAAAGGATTGAATATCTGTGTTGCCTTACTTACCGCTTAAGCTAGTTAGAAACTGTTAACTTTAACTTCAATCGCTAGTCACTACTCGAACTGGAAATTAGAGCGCAATTAATGCGAATTTGCAAACAAAACAGAAAATGAATAAAAACAAAACTATCTGCTAACTTTTAGAATAATTATCGCCATAAAATCTCGCATCTGTTGATGGTGACATCGATTGTGATTACCGATAACCGAGCTGACACACAAGGTTGGGGAGGTCTAGCTTCTCCCAGAAAATTAGTTGCGAATAGCCAACACATTTTTCCTCCGCTCAAAGCAATTAAGTTAACTTTCACATATTTCACAACTCCGAGACTGCATATTCTTGTATGTGCTTCCGAAGTGTTGATAGCAAGCTCGCGCAGGCAGAAACAGCTGGAGGAAGCAATGGGCGGAGCCTAACAAACCTGCTAATGTTGCTTCAAGTTCCTTTCACTCAGCTCTCCTTCAAGACTCCAGTGAGCTGCCGTAAGGTTCCCCTTCCTGCCATTACCTCTTAACTTCACCGAACTAATGCTACATATCGCCGCCTAGATGTGCAGAAACATTTTAGCTATTTCCGTTATCACAAACCCAGAGTACTGCTGTGATGTCTATTTGTCCACTTCGTTTCTGCTCTTAAAGGGGCTCAAGAAAGGCAAATTCAGCCATTCTCTATCATCGTGCTAAGAATGACAGATCAACATTAGCTATTTATTACTGCGATATATATCAGAAATTGCCTACTGAAAATAAATATCCCTAAAATCGATTACATTTAGCCAGAACATCTTGCACCAGGACAATGCATCCGCTCATGGAACATGTTAACTTAATACGCCACCAAAGAATGGCAAATAAGGTTTTTCGGACCTGGCATATTGTGATTTTCATCCCATTTCCGGAAATGAAAAGCCACCTTATGACTGATACCGAACTGACGGTGTTGTTAGATATTCTGAATAAACTACCAAAACCAGAGGTCAGCAACTATTTTCAACATTATAAATGACTGGGGCAGTTCTACCTTATCAAAGAGGGTAATGGTTGAACGTTAGAAAGGGAATTTGAATGAAACAAATCAGTTAGGTTATCTCGTATTCGCAGTTTTTCTGCACCCTGTATACAGCAGACGTGATCTGCATACTTGTGTGGTGCGGCATGTCCTTAGAGAGAAATTAAGCCATAGATTCACCGAGATGTGACGTTCACTTACCGTACATCTTGCCCTCGTCTGAAAGGATGATCTTGCGGCGCCCACATGGCGGGTAGATGGCGAGTGCCTCCTGGAAACTCTGCTCAATGTCGGGGCTCCATACACCCTCTGCGTCCGCTGCAGCCAGATCCTTGTCATCCTGCCACAGTAAGTCACTTGTTTTCCTTGATACACTTCACAAATGTCATCATCAACTGAATTTCATAATGGATAAATTACCTCGCAATACCACCGTAAATATTTCTCAACAACCAATACTGAAACACTAATAGATAAAGTCTGAAGAATAACTAGTATACTCTTCAGTAACAGAAATTTCTTATTCTTTTTTATACTGAAACTTTCCATTATTGTCAGTAGAACTGAAACTAGGGAGTTGCCTTAGAGTGATATCTGTTAAGTTCCTCAGCATTAGTTATATTCAGATTTATAGTAATTGAAATATCTGAGAACATTAAGCACGCCGTTATTTAAAACGTTTTAGTATGTTTCAGTTTTGAAAAGTAGCATTATAACAAATTACATTGCAAAATATTACTTTCTTATTCTTGATTTGCACTCTCTTGTACTACATGATTATCAGCTACACAATTTATTTAAAACACCAAGTGAGTAGTGTTATAGTTTAAGAAACATTTACGTGGTAATGTTATGCGACTCATTTTTTCTTTTCTGATAAACAGGAAGTTAGATTAACTGTAGTACAATTACATATAATTCGTTTAGCTAATTGAAAACCCATCAATACAACTTTCTAAACTTTGGCACTTCTACAGGAAAAAAAAACTACGTAGGATTGGAGATGAAGGTTTAAAAAGGAAGTGGAGCTGACATATTTCGATAAAACAGAATTCTATCTACACATGCAATGCCTTCAACGGTGTTAACAGTCTGAATGCTTAGGTTTTAATAAATTCTGCTGAATTTCCAAAATGAACATTTTAGTACCTTCGTCATTTTGTTAAACATTTTCGGTTTGGTAGGTCTTAGAATTCTTTGTTATTTTTCTCTAAAATCAACACATCAGCAAGGTTACAAAGCGCAAGCCAACGGAAATGCAGGATTCACAACTACTGTAAGAAACGGGCCGCACAGTTTTTGTTGCCTGTGGTTCTGAATCGAAGGACTTGTTTTAGAAAAAAATAATTAGACTAAAAGCGATGTGTGCTTTAAGATCTATAAAAGGACGCGTATCACAGAGATGTACAAATGCTGTTTTTTCAACTTGTTCAGCTTGCCTGGAGCGCAGGCAAATCAGTTTGGTAGGCTCCTCAAAGCTGACCTGGGCAGGTTATGAGTAACCCAATTTCCTTGCCTAATTTTCTTATTACTGTGCTATCAGCGTAAAAGTTCAGATTGACATTTTCTTATTTCAGAACCAATTAATTTTATTTATGGGGGGTGAAATGTTGGCCATTTTTTGACCAAATTCCGAATTTTTGGTTTTTGGGGGGAGGGAGGCGTTATTCTGCACATGTAAGCGAAGTTTTAAAGCACTATGGTACCTAACAGCTACTTTAATTATCTCATATTTAAGGTTTGCACTCGTATTTACAAATGAATAGATATAAAATCCCATTTCCATTATACTATTTGCATACCTACATTCCAAACTCGATATACAAAATATATCTCCTATAAAGCTGAAAATGTTACTGAGAATGAACTTACTGTAAACCACGGAAAGAAAAATTAAACATGTGATTAAATATACAGTTTTTAAAATTGAAAATAAAATGTGTGCGGCCCACAAAATTCTTGAATTTGGGGTGTGGGGTTTATACCATTTTTCTCCATTTGTAGTCAAGAATTGGTGCGTTAAGATCAACACATAACTCTGGTATTGTAAAAGAAGTTGTCAGTTCAGGGAAAATTTTCTGATGTCTTACATTCACATGACTTTCTCTGCTCTCCATCGTATATTATAGAAATTATTCTTACGAAAGTTTATTTTCCTATCTATTTCATTTTAGTCAAGATAACCCTTTCTGGAAATAGCTGTAATATACATTTCGTTGGAGATACAAATGGATTAGCCACAATCAAATGTTTAAGAACTGGACGCTATATGCTGGTCTTAAAATTCCTTACTCTTTTCATGACATCGCGAGAAACAATTGAAAATTGTATTGAACGATTCGAACCATTAATAATGAATATCTCGGAAATGGCTAATGCCACAAAAAAGCTATTTAAAATAAAATGTGTGTTTTAAAGACATCTACATTTCTTGTGTAGTACGTTTTCTCTATCGCCTAATGTTCAAGTTATACAAGATTATACAAAATTCCCTCCAAATGAAGAAGACTTCACAGGCTATTCCAGAAAATTCAAGACATACATTTTGTTTCTCATGTAAATATTTTTACTTTCTCTACTACGTATAGTAAGTAGGGGAAGTATTGTATTCCACCCAAAAATTCGATACCGAGATTTCACCGGAAATACATGTTTTGAGACCTCCTGAATCCAAAAAAAGCATTTTTGGAAACATGTCCGTGTGTGTGTGTGTGTGTGTGTGTGTGTGTGTGTCTGTCTGTGAACAGCATAACTCCAAAACGAACAGTCAGATAAACACCAAACTTGGTATTTTGGTTCCGTATCTTCCAGAGATGCGACACGAAGGTTTTCAAGAAAATCCCCCCACCCCAGACCACTCTTTACATGGAACGTTTTTCGAAAATTTTAATTTTCTCAAAAATGGCTCTAACGATTTTGATGAAAATATCATATGTTTAAGATAATGTCATGAGAAATGAAATGTATATCTCGAATTTTCTGGGAATGTCTCCAAAAGTATTCTTCATTGTGAACGACTTTTGCATAACTGGTAAACCATAAGAGATAGACAAAATTTTACTACACAAAAAATGTAGATCGCGTTAAAATACACAACTTATGTCATATACATTTCTTTTGTTGAGTGAACCGTTTTCGAGATATTGCTCGTTATTTCCTTAAATTTTCCAATACTTATACTTTTCTCAAATTCGTTATTCATTTTTTTATGTCCTGGACATGCAAAGAGAATGGAATGCGCCACATAGCAACCAGCGTTAAAATATTTGACTATCGCTTGAAACCTACCATATTCCCCTTGCATCTACAAGAAAATTAGCAATAAGATTGACATCTCGATATCTCGATTAACATGAAGCATATGGAGAATAGGCGTTTGTAAAAATAGTTTGTACAAGAGTAGAGAAAGTCATGTGAGTGTAACACATCAGATTTTTTATGTCCTGACATGCAAAGAGAATGGAATGCGCCACATAGCAACCAGCGTTAAAATATTTGACTATCGCTTAAAAGCTACCATATTCCCCTTGCATCTACAAGAAAATTACCAATAAGATTGACATCTCGATATCTCGATTAACATGAAGCATATGTAGAATAGGCGTTTGTAAAATTAGATTTTACAAGAGTAGAGAAAGTCATGTGAGTGTAACACATCAGATTTTTAATATAGGGTATTTAAATCAAAATCGTTTGAGCAATTGTTTTTTAAGAAAATCAAAATTTTCATAAATGTTTTATGTAAAAGGTAGTCGAGGAGGGGGGATTTTCTAGAAAATCTTAGTATTGCATACTTGGAAGATATTGAACTTAAATATCAAGTTTGGTATACATCCGACTTTTCGTTTTTGAGTTATGGTGTTCACAGTCGACGCGCCGACTTTTTTCTAAAAATTTTGTTTTTGAATTCAGATGCCTCAAAACATTTATTTCCGGTGAAATCTCTGTACCAGTTTTTTTTTGTAGGAATATAATAGGTATACTTCCCCCAGTTACTATAGACTAGTAGAGAAAGTAAAAAAAATTAGGAACGAATTTCATTTTGAAATTGATAAATGGTTCTAAAAATAAATGTTAATAATACAAAAGCTAATATATTAACATAAATGAAACGCTTACAAGTCATTCCACGCCACCCTGAGTATATGTGTAAAAATTAACGCAGTAGCTTTAAATATGTAGAAAACCGAAATTTCACACAACTCCTTAAGAAACGAATATTAATATTTTTATTACCCTATTTATTTTACGTCGCTTTAACTACAGGCTCATATCGCGACGGATCTGTTAGTGGACTCTTAGATCGTGGTGTAGCGGACAGTTAGCCTTCTAGGTCTCATCCCTGTAACCATGCCATCTTGGTTCGTCACGTGTGCACAGAGACCTTAGCGCATTACAGCCAGATCTTCTGCTTCGTGCGTGCAGATGGCATTTGGGTGCCGTCCAGTCTACCTGCTTTCATTGTTCGTGGATAGATGGCACAGCATTCGCTATTACCACCTATTTTTCATTTTTAATGTTGTTTTAGACTTAAGGTAGAAATTTGGGTTGTGATGTTAAATATCAATCTGGTATTTACCTTAGCGAATGAGGAAAACCACGAAAAAAACCTCAGTCAAATTGGTCAGAACGAATTGTTCCTTCAAATGTTGGAACGAAATGTTTAAAATTACGTTCAAATGCCCCTGAGGTCCCTAGAGCTTAGAGCTATGTGCCATTCATCTTCTCAGGATAAGGGAAAAACCCCGGGGAAAAAAAAAACTTTATCCAGGTAACTCACTCTCACTCTGAATGCGAGACAGACCCCCACACCATAGAGATGGTTAAATGTGAATTGAAAGTTTATTTGGATTATCAAGAATTAGATAGAAAAATGATTTAGTAAAAATAATTCGTAGAATGGTGAGAAGAGAAAATTAAGTGAAAGCAATACATTAGATTTTTTTCGTGATAATGCAAAGAGCGTGGGATTTCAAAGGCACCACATAAAATTTTTACTATCGTTTTAGCTGCTGTATTCTTCTTATACTTACAACGAAGTTTGTTAAGAGTTTAATGACGGTTTATCTCAATTAACAAGAAGTAACTAATTGTTCTTTCACACAAGCCATGTGTAGGACAAGGTTTGAAAGGTAGAATCAGACTGAAAAATTCAATGCCATGGCCGGTATTTGAACTACTGCCTTCCAGGTTTCGTCCAGGTGGGGCCGCGGTAAAGCGCGCGACACGCATTCGGCGGTCGCTGGTCCCGCGACTGCCCACTCTGACCCATGGGCTTTTGCGGGGGTTTTCTCGGGTCGTCAGGCGAATGCTGGAGTGGTTTACCCTCAGCCTCCGAATTTCCTGCTGCTCCATATCGTTCCATTCCTCATTTCATTCATCCATAACCCCGTTAGGTCTGTTTCAGGGATAGAAGTGTCGGCGATTGTGTTCCGGTGCGGCGTGACAGGGAAAAGGATGCTCTCTGTGAAACCTTATATATCTCTCGGTCTTCGGCTGGTTGCCGGATATGGTCCGCCCCTTACGGCCCTTGGACCCTCTGTGTGGGGCGGGGTTCTTGGTTTGCCTGCCCGACTGTTGGGGCGTCTCAATCTGGAAACTGTAGGGATCCTGTCATTGCTGTGCCGTCACTCCGTGTTCGGCCTTCAAGTGTCTCCCACCTCGTCCCTTCCTCCCGGGGCGCCCCCTTGAGGGGCACAGGCGCAATATCCTCATTCATTGGATCTGTGACGTGTCCCCTTCGTTATACAATCTATTCCGTTCTAGTCCAGGGAAGAGAAACATTTTAAAGAGTTCAGAACGTGAATCATAATACAAGTATCTAAGTCTAACACCGTATTTTTTTTTTTTTTTTGCGAAGTTCCCCCCCCCTTTTTCTTTCTTCAACTTTTTAATTTGAAAGCATGTTTACTTTTGAAAGCAAATGAATTTTCAGAATAGAGTGCTTTCGAATGAGGAACCAATTGCAACAAAAGCACATCAACCCGTTTGCATTAACACTTTCGTGTCATTATTTTGAAATGTTATCCACACTGAATAAAACAGCTATACAGAAACTCCATATTTTGTGCTAAACGTTGGTTCCTCGTATTTATTAACATTTTCTACTTTTAGACACAATAGCTGTTCTTACTCTACATCTACTATACTGTTGGCATGGTTTTTCTCCCTGACTTGTGAGTTTGTGTAAGGGAGGATTGTGTTTCAATAATAAAACAATCTATATTCGTTTTTCAGTAACAAACGCAAAGTACATATATCTCATTGTGAAGATAAATTGAATGTTGCACTTAATTGTGCTCAAACTGCTTCAACAATTTGATATTAATATTATTTTTCCTTCCGTATTTTTAAAACTTTACTTGAATATTATCAGAATTGGATGTGTCAACTGTATGGAAATACACACAGTGCTAAACCTTGTGATCAGTACCTATGAAGATTAAAAAGTAAAGCAAACTTGTATTCAAGATAATAAATACTCTCTGCTATCGGAGTTCGCATAGAGCAATCCATTGCGTGGTAATTATGAAACGATTATTATTATTATTATTATTATTATTATTATTATTATTATTATTATTATATTACTAGCAAAAAAACGTTAAAAATAAGATATACATTATGTGCACCTTGTTTCAAGAACATTACTGAGTAATGCATCTTAAACTTCTGTAGCACCCGCATAAATAGTGCAATATTTGCTTTTTAAACAACATATTATGTAAAGAAAACCTTAATTTATTTCGTTTGGATAGATCTAGTATAAAGAAAAGTATTTAGTTTCGTCTTCTTTCCGCTTAGTCAGATCGCTGAAATTATACGAGCATACACAAAAGTAAATGTGACCTTTGAGACGATACCGGCACTTACTGTCGGCTATAGCCAGGCATGACTAGTTAAGAAGACATTCCTTCCCCCTCTTCTTCTACACCACCTGGTCCACCGGAAAACGTTTGGAGCCTTCTCTACATGTACTAGTTCCCGAGGTCCCGGCGGAGGGCGATGGATGTTTTCGGGCGTAAAAATTCTTAACATGGCTTCCTTCGGAAAGGAAGTAAAGCCGGTGGCCCCGTGTCATAGACTTACGGCACGTAAAAGAACCTCAAGCCTGATAAAGAGGCCTCTGAGCAAAATTTCCCATCTGAAATATAGAATGGAACGCTAAGAACCATAGCAGTTAAAGAGCTTCCATAAATAAAACTCAACTTTTCATTCCTGCTTTTGGAATAGCAATGTTCACTACATTTGACATTTTGTATAGTATTGAAAATTTCATCATAATTAATTGCAGATAGTAAGACGACATTGAACCCATGTGCGCCATCTAATAATAAGCAGCTTGCTTGGTTGCTGTGTAAATTAAGCTGTGTGTAGGGATATGCAGTTTCCACGGCAACCGCCGTGTTTCCAAGAATGCACAACAAACGTTTGATTAGATTATATTCGCCTTGCAACGCATCCTAGAGGCTTCAACTTGCATGCTATGGGAGAGCCAACACGCTAGTAGGAAACCTTGCATCTGTCTTGAGCTAAATTTCCGAGAAGTCTGTCACAATGACATTTGATTAATAGTCATACACACAGTTTCTCCCAGCCTCAGAGGCACTGCAATACTATCATCTCCTTTAAACATGCTGGGACATGCAATAATAATAATAATAATAATAATAATAATAATAATAATAATAATTACATTGAAGACGATTGGTCTTAATTCATTCCATAAGCGGATATCAGAGAGATCTTTTTTTTCCACCATCAAATCCTTTCGAGGCATAACAATGAAAAACCTACGTGATCTGGGTCCAGAAGGAGTTTGAATGCGTATTCTTTAATCTTCATTAAAATGCCGCCGACACTTGTTGACAAAATCCAGAAGGGGGTTTGTTTTTGTTATTTTAGGCAAAATGCCTCCAGTTACTACGGCATCTTTAGTCCTTTATTGGACGAGATCTATATCTCGTAACGCTTGGAAAACAGCAAAGACGCCATTCGACAAATCGAACAAGCATTGCGGAAAGCACGAATAACAGTGGCAATATGCTGCTGCTCTCTCTCGGTCTCTCGTAGTGCTTAACACCCGTTCTTACTGCATAAGGTACCACCCTGATGATGCATGAAATTAAATGTTAACTGAGAAACGAAATTTGGGAAGGAAATTTTGCAGCCCTAACTTTAGGGTAACCAACCCCTCCCGGCATTTGTCAGTTATGAGAACTAAGGAAAAACCTCAGTCAGGGAGGACAGACTTAGCGTGATTGAACCGCAGACCTCTCGTTCACAAGTCCGTGCCTTAATGCCCACGGCTACCCGTATCGCCGGCCCGCCCGCCCGTCCGCCCCTCCCCCTCAAATTTTCTAGGCTGTAACATCAGTTCCAGAATCCTCAAGGTTAATATTCGTTACATTTTAAATAAATTATGAATGTTAACAAATAAATAACAAACACAAGGTCGTCCTTTGTGACGATCCAGAGCCGGAAAAATACTTTGCTTCGGACAGGCTGCATAGTCTGTCGTTGCAGTAGAAGGAAGCAAAATCATATATATTTCCTGATTTCGGTTTTCTAGATTTACGAAATTTCTGTTAATCTCTGCCATTTTTCAATTTAAGCCATAAGGGTGCAATATCGTAAAAAAGTAATGTGCACGCTTTTAAAATACTTCTTTAGGTAATTTTTACTAAGTTTTAAAATAAAATCGAAAAAACATAATTAAGGAAACCTCCCTTAAGGAAGATTTACAATATAAGTACCTATGAACATATGCTCATTTCATACTACCAAATGTACATATTTCATTCGATTAAAGCTATGGGTACATTTATAATTCCTTAAATTAAGCAACACCTTTTTGTTTTTGCCCGCTCTAATTGGTGAGCTCTTGCAGCTGAAAAACGATACCGCAGACAACATTGGAGTCCTTAGCACCGAAGCATTCGTCTTTTCAGGGTAAAGAACTCAAAATCGTACGTCAACCCTCAGAGAACGTAAGAAGGCGTGTTGCTTATGCTTTATTGATACTACGTAGTGTTTGCCTAATACTACAAAAAAAAATGCTTTCACTTTGGAATGCTAAATTGAATCTTTCTGTATACATTATTACATCAGTTTATTAGTACTTTCTGAAAAAAATAGCTGAAATTAAAAAAATATATATTTTATATATCCTTTTATGTTAGATATAACATTCAAACTTGTGTTACATATTCTACATTAATATTACTACTGATTTTCTTTTATGCCAGTTTTTAAAAAGGTCACTTGCAAACACAACGCTTAATCACCAAAAACAGGTTTAGAAGACACGCTGAAACCAGGAATTATTTTGCTGCAAGGTTTATAACTCAATAAAACTTCTCATTTCGCGCAGCGGACGAAATTGTTAAGTCAAGTCGTTGCGCTTCGGCCAAAATGGTGTTCCAGAATTTTTTATATAATTGGAGTAAGCCCCAAGGAAGTCCGACGTGCATATGTTTCTATCCCCCACCTAGCTTCATTAGAGCTGCCAAAACCAATTCTCTACTGGGCCCGGCATTCAGCCAAACGGTATCTGCTACACGAAGCTGCAATTGACAGCTTTACTATTGCCCATTCCAACATAAATCATGCTCTAAGGACATGCGACGCTGCCACATCTCTCTAGCTGCATAATCATAACATCTCAAGCAATTCCAACAAGTTATTCCATTTAAGTCAATTTGGAGAAAATGTTCTGTTTATACGTTAATCGGAATATTTCATATAATTACTAGATCTCGAGGGTGAAGTGGAAAAACAACTGCAGAGGTTTACAAATCATGAAAAATCAAGCCAATTGAATGCACTTTTATACTCCTTAAACTCCTTTTGTAACATTGCATGGCTAAAATGTCCCAAAAGAGTGGCTTCATAAGTTAAATTTTAAGAGTGGGTATTAAAATACACTAGAACTAAGGAAATGAAAGGAAGCGAGAGATTGTCCAAAATAAACAACTAAGCTTTTGTTTCTCTTTTTATTTTTTCTACTACGTAGAAGTATTGCATTCCACCAAAGAAAAACCTATACCAAGATTTCACCGGAAATACGTGTTTCGAGACGCCCTGAATCCAAATAAAGCATTTTTGGAAACATGTCCATGTATATATGTGAACAACATAACTCAAAAACGAAAAGTCGGATAGATACCAAACTTGATATTTAGGTTCAATATCTTCCAAACATGCGACATGAAGATTTTCAACAAAATCCCCCACCACAAACTACCCTTTATAGAATCGTTTCCGTAATCTTTTATTTTCTAAAAATGCTGTAACGATTTTGATTAAAATAGCATATATTAAAGATATTTACATGAAAATAAAATGTACGTTTTGAATTTTCTAGGAAAAGCCTGTGAAGTCTTGATTCGGAAGGATTTTGATATAATCTTGCATAACTGGTAAACGTTAAGCGATAGACGAAAACTTACGAAAGCGTACTACACAAAAAATGTAGATCTCCTTAAATCGCACAATTTGTTTCAAATAACTTTTTTGTGGCATCAACCATTTCCGAGATATCCGCTATTAATGGCTCAAATTGTTCAATACTTTACATTCTTTTAAAATCCTGTCAATTTTCAGCTGTTTCCCGCGATGTCATGGAAAGAGTATGGGATTTTACGCCTAACATACAGTATCCAATTTTAAAACATTGACTATCGCTGTTCCCTTTGTATCTGTAACGAAATATGTAATGTAGCTATTTCCGGAAAGGTTTATCTCGATTAAAATGAAGTAGATAGAAAAATATGCTTTCGTAAAAATAATTTGTATACTCACTATAAGTGATAGAGTGTAGAGAAAGTCATGTGAATGTAATACATCATTTTTTTCTAATAAAGTTAATTTCAGGTTTTGCCCTTTCCTCCGACTACTGTAACTTCTAGGTGCACGGAGAAAAAGTCAAGTGGATACGAACATTTTTACAGAATTTAAATTTGCGCCTATGACAGCGGTGTCTTTTCGGCCTTTAAAATGGATTTAGCAGAGACAAGACAGCCTCGGCTTCATACAGGCTTATTTAAACTGCTGAAAACAACCTCAGGAAGGCTTCTATTGGTAACTAAAATGGTGATCTGAAAATAGCAAAGCCAGTTTGGAATTAATTGGTTAAAACCTGACACGCCGAAGAAACTTTATGTATTTAATTTTAATTTGTGAAATCTTAGCACTTCATCAAAGCCTATCAATTTAAAATAAAATAGCTTTTACGCATGAAATTGTGTTCGAAGATAATTCGTACATTCATTCGCCCAAAGAAAAATGGGAAAATCTTGATAATTGTTCTTTCCCACTAGCCGTATGTAGCCAGTAAGTTGGAAAGCTGATTCACAACTTTAAATATTCAATGCACCATCCGAGACTTTTATTGGTTTTCGGCCCTCCACACGACGCTCTTAGCGGCTGAGCTGCCATGGCCAGATGCCCCTACATGCATTCTCATCTGATTCGAGTATCCCGGTAAACCCTCAAGGCAATTTCAAATACAGAGATATTAGGACCGAGCGAAATGGTAGATGACCCCGGGTCGACCACTCTGACCACGTGTTTTATTCTAGTTTCCTCGGATCGGTAGGCGAATGTGGGGTGGTTCCCCTTCCACCATGAATTTCCTGTCCCCATCATTTTTCGTTTTATTGTTTCAGCTCATCTGTTTCAAGAGTTTACGTCCAGGCGACGGTGCGGGGGTTGTGTTGCGGCAGATCGGTGGAATTTGCGCTCTGGCGTTAGGCGGGCCTACTGGAGACTCTTCCTGGGAGCTGTCTCGACAGCCATGGGACCCCCGGGTTGCGAGTGGTTCAGGCAGAGCTAGCCGGCGTCAGCATTGGTGCCATGTTGCAATCGTTAGGAAGCCCGCCCTTGCTAGCGCACATCATCGTCCGGATCTGGTCATCATTAGGATCTATCCTTCCTCCCAAGGATAACGGCCCACTATGGCACACTTGCTGTGCTGTGCTCCAGTTACTGGAGGTCTCTCCGGCTGTCTACTCATAGCCACTAGATATTAGGGCTAATTTAATGTTTCATAGCTGTTCGTTCACAGTGTAGGCAGCTACTGTAAGAGGTTTGCAGAACAGATATAAAAACAAATAACACTGGCTAGAGAAACTCATATGAATGTAAACCATCAGATTTGTTAATTTGTTCTCTAGCCCTTTAGCGCGGCTTTAAACCTATTTTAACAACATTAATTACCTGACTAGCTATTAAGGTTATTTTTAAAAGGTAAATGCCCTGGTCCATGTCACCTTTTTTCTTGTTAAATGTCTTTTAAGTTACCGGAATGTACAACACCTATTTCGAGGCTAGAAACCTGGTAGGGATGTTGGAATCGATCTGAATCCCGAGCATATATATTTTTTCATCTGTTGCAATGTAGGTTGCATATACTTGAAAGATCGCCAGGTCGTTGATTCAGTCAGCACAGTACTAATTCAGTAGCCGGAAAGTTCAGCATTAATCTTCCTTCTGCAACACCCAGTAGCTCTAGGGCAGGGCCATGAGAGTACTCACTCAGCGTGTGCAGCGTTCTACCATCTCCAACTACTTCCTTTTCTCTTCCCTGCGAAAATGTGTGCTCTCGAGAGTTGTGTCATTTTCGGTTAACGGATACAATGAGAATTTGCGGGGAGAACTTACCCGTTTTTACACCAACTAC
Organism: Deroplatys truncata; assembly: GCA_030765065.1. Taxonomy (NCBI): domain Eukaryota; kingdom Metazoa; phylum Arthropoda; class Insecta; order Mantodea; family Mantidae; genus Deroplatys; species Deroplatys truncata. The sequence goes on along the minus strand of CM060975.1, from coordinate 240,849,944 downwards.
ATGTGACAGTTGCATTGTCCACTGATGGACTTGTGATTTCGGGTTGGCAAAAACATTTTAGTTATTTTTGCTGGCTGAAGAGGTGGAATGCAGGGAGAACAGCTTTTCCCCTTGGGTGTCAGGTAGTACATCCCTGTTAGAGAGGTTTTAAATTCCAAGTCTAAATATATCTCTTGCTACAGTAACGTAAAAGTTCTCAATAAAGAAGACTCGAGTTTTGATTCTAGTTACAATCTCTTCTTTCGCTGTTTAAAGAAGAAGGTCTGAAAGCAAACTTTGGCTAACACAACTACATTAAATAATTTCGGTGATAAAATTAAGTTTAACTGGTGTTAAATTGTTCGTAGGATTCGACTCGTCTCTTTACACTAAAAACTTTCCTTACTGAGATAAGGATAGAAGTCTCCAGGATAAACATAATCAGATGAGAAAGATTCCTGGTTGGGTTTAGAAGAGTGATCCCGGCTGTTCAGTTGCTGGGAGCGTGACATTGAAAGTTCGAAATCTTTGGTTCCAATACTGGCCCTGATCCGCATTTTTGCAAAACGTTAGTCTTTCCAATGTTTTGGTGAACGTACGTATACAAATTACAGAGCAGTTTAAGTGTTGGCTTTCGAATCTTAATGAACTTTGCAACAAAGCGAACTTAACGTGCTATGTATACGAGCTTAATCAGGTCGCAGGCGAACTAAAGGTATACAATGTCAAAAGAGCTTTTGCTAAAAGAGAAGTGGCAGCAAACTAAGCTACTTATGACTGATTGCATGCTATGAGAGAAAAACAATTGGTTCACACGTTACCTCGTCGCTTACCTCGTCCCCAACGTCGAGGTTTTTGGTATCCGAGCCGGAGCCATTGGTGTCGGCCGGCGGCCCGGAACTGGCGGGTGTCCACGGCGAGGAAATCTTGCCGGCTGCCAGCGAACCACCTGGAAATAACGCATCAGCAATTCTACAAAATTCAGTCTGCAATATACATTCAAGTTCTAACATCAGCCACCTTCTTTTTTCTATGCACTCCAGTAAAATCATTCCGAAATACTCACGTGGAAGGTCTCGTTACATCAGAATACAATTCAGACTATCTAAATCAAAAGTTTTGCTGACTATCTCTATTTCTACCTCATTCCAGAAGGCTAGGGTTCTAATCTCGGTTGTAGAGAGTTACCTGGACTCAAATGAACATCTCATAGTTTGCTCAAGTTTCAAAAGGCGGCCACTAAAGTAAAATTTTGATGTGAACACTACACGACTTCCTCTTCATTATTAGTATTCATACATGAGATTATTCTTCTATACAGATTACAATATTCGTTATACATTGTTAAATTAAGCAATAAGTGCTTAATAAAATAAAACATACAGAAACAGCGTCTTCAAATGTTTAGCTGAGGTAATCGGGCGGAGATTAGCGATGGAAAAAAAAGGAAGAATCGCAAACTTTCAAGCATGTCATCAGATGATCTACTTAGGATTTGAGAAAGGTAAGCATGCGACATCGGATACTTCGAACTAACGCTACGAAAAAGGTATTTGACACAATTTACCTCGAGTTAGTTTTTGTCTATCTTCTATGATTTCCCAGTTATACAGAATTATACAAATGTAAGTCAGTATAAAGAAGACTTCACAGGGCATTCATAGAAAATTCAAGGTATGCATTTTATTAGTTATGGTAGTACCTTAAACAAGGGTATTTTAATAAAAATCATTAAAAGGCATTTTTTTAAAATAAAACTTAGCGAAAAATGTTTCATGTAAAAGGTAGTTTCGGGTGGGTAAACTTTCTTTGAAGTCTTCGTGCCACATTCCTTGAAGATGCTGAAGTTAAATACCCATATTTATTCGACCTTTGGTTATGAACTATGGTTCTCTCTCTGCTTTTTCTAAAAGCATGAGTATTTTTTTATTTTGTTCAGGAGACTTCAAAATGTGTGAAATTACGAGATCAAAGTTTTGGGCGAAACGCAATACCTCTACCTACTAATAAACATTGGTAGAGAACGTAAAAAATCTAGGTGCATACAACGCTTATAATCATTTTGGATATAACTATCGCAACACAACCCTATGAGGTTCAAATTCATTTTGGCAAACACCAACCAGCTTTAAACGTAGACCGTGGACTAGGCACAACTTTATTCCAAGACTACGGATGGAGAGCCCGCTAGTTCGATCCCTGCCTTTACATCTCCCTGAAGTAGGGAATCTATTCAAGCTGTGGGGGGACATTATACAGAGGTACTAGAACGTAGAAGTGTTTCGCATAGCAGGATACGCGGAGGGAGCCGCTGAAGGGAATAGATTACAATGATAGCGACATTATCTTGTTCTTGAGTTATCCAACCATGTTCGTTTTATCACTCACTCAACAGCATTGAAATCAATGGATTATGCTATATGCGTAACTGCTGAGTCTTGCGTACTGCCTATATAACAGGCTAACCTCTTTTCGATCGCGTTGCAGTACTCAAGGTTGAGAGGCGGGAGGACATTAAAGAAAGCCACGACCGCAAATGTAGAAAATCGCTGTTTTAACAGTGTAATAAAATATTTTAATACATGATCATGTTCAAATAGCACCCCAATTAATACACTGGACTAAGTTTCATTATGCAAACTAAGAAAAGAAAAATGCAGACACAAAACAAAATAGCTTCAGTATTTAACATAAACACTTAAACAGAAGCTAACAAACATTCAAAAAATGTTCTAGAGGAAATGTTGAGGCTATTATTTTTCTAACATTTTCAAAACCTTTCAATTTTAGTTTTTATGAAGATATTTGCCTCTACGTTTAAAATATCTTGTAAAATTATGTAAATATAAAAATTATTGTTATTATTATTGTTATTGTTATTATTATTATTATTATTATTATTATTATTATTATTATTATTATTTATTAGTATGCGATAAAGCTGCCCCGTATATTTCATGCAATTATATGATATCTTGTCCGAGTTGTTTTACATAGAAAACTGAAAAGTGTAAGCAGTCCTGTTTCGAGAAATACAAAAGGAAATTAAATTTTACAGTGGCACTAATACTAACAGAATAAAAGAAGGCTACCGATGAGCCTTTTGGCACCATATTAGGATGCCATTTTTATTTTCTCCATTACCTACCTGTAGCAGATAAAGTATTATATTCCACACAAATATTCTCAATATTTGGCCGGAAATACATATTTCAAGGGCCCCTTAAAAAATTACAAAAATGTATGTTTGTGTGGACAACATAACATCAAAACGGAAAGTCGGATAAATACCACAGTCGGTATTGCAACTCAGCATCTTTCAGAAATTTTTTTTTTGGTATTTTCGATTTTCTCATAAATGGCTAATGATTTTTAACATACTATGTGTTTTAGGATACTTGCATGAGTAATAAAATGCTCAAGTCCTCTTCATTCTGAATGAATTTTGTATAATTTTGTATTATGGTAAACCTAAGATATCTCCAAAATACAGAGTTTATTTCAAATAATTTTTTGTGGCATCACCAGTTTCTGAGATATTCGTTATTGGTTTGAATTTTTAATACCTTATTTTTATTCACTTTTTAAAGTGTTGATTACAAACCTTCTGAAAGCTCTTTTACGTTACATTTCCGGTAGGTCAATAAGGGCTCAGAGATAATGCGTTTGATAAGCATTCTCTAAATTAATTTTGGAGAGATTTGGACCAGCAACATTTAAGTTTATCTGTGCAAATATTTACAAAATATTTCGGCCTCTTGAGTGAGTTATTTTGCAAGCGTTGCATTCACGGATGGAATACTGGGAAGTGCCAGACCCGAGATAATAACAGTCAATTATCAGCACTGCCACCGGAAATCTTACGCTTTCTATTTTACTACATTACGACATACTGACTCCATTTCCACTGATTCTGTTACGAGTTTGTCGCTATAAACACTTTCATGAAGCCATTGCTCCTTGGCGTAGTCTGGTAATGAACAAGTGGGTGTCAAGGTTTGAACAAAGTTTTTACTCACCTCAGCCCACGGTGACGTAATTTTAGATTTCCTTGTTCGTTAGTCATCGGATACAGAACCCTCCCATTATAATGGCAGAGTGTTTTCCTGGAAGATGATCTTCCAATAGCCCAGGGCGTTCAGCACATCCGCCAAGAGATGCCGATTGGCTTTTGTTGAGCTAATGCTTGTTTATAGGTGTGCTGTAGTGGGGCATTGACATCGAAATGGTTCCATGTGTCTTTACAGGCAAAGCTACGTCTTTCGTGAACTAAAATTACTTAAATATGCCTGCTTTTATGAGTTACTAACTCAAATGTTACAATTGTTTGAATTATTTCTAGAAAAATAGCCAAATATTATCTAAAATATGTTTATCGCGTTAGAAGCCTAAACTAAAACAATCGGATGTGTCGCATGTGTCTTTCTCTACTCACTCGTCTAGAAACTATTCTTATTAAAGTTTATTCTTCTATCTACTTCATGCTATTAGTCGCCACCGGGTTTGTCATCTCAAAATGAATTTGAGATCTCCTTGTGGTTTACCGGGAAACATGCGAGTCAGTTGGGGAATTCAATGTTTGCCCATGTTGCCATGGTAGCTCAGTTGATTAAAGCAAGCAACGGAAACCGGAAGATCCGTGGTCCAAATTCCGGCTATGGCACTGAATTTTTCAATCCGATTCTACCTTTAATTACGCATTTACACATTTCTTTGTAGGCATAAGGAGGATACAGTAGGTAAAAAGATAATCAAAATTGTTAAAAAGCGGGTCACTAAGTGGTGGCTTTGAAATCCCATGCGCTTTGTATGTTCATGGGAAAAACGAATAGCAACTTACCACATGAAAGGTGTAAGTATTTGAACATTCCAACCGATAACAAAATATCTCGGAAATGGTTTACACAACCACAACAACTTTTATTTCAAATAAATTGTGAGACCTATATTTTTTGTGTAGTAAGATTTTGTCTATCTCTTATAGTTTACCAGTTTATACTAAAGTCATTCATAATGAAGAGTATTTCACAGGCTATTCCCAGAAAATTCAAGATATACATTTTGTCATGCAATTATCTTAACCATATGGGATTTTAAACGAAATACCATAGGTTACACTATAGGCATGTTAGAGACATTTACGAGAAAATATAAAATATCGAAATTTGTTCTATGTAAAGCGTAGTTTGGGGTGGGAGCATTTTTCTCGAAAAAGTCTTCGTGTCGCATTCTTGGAAGACGCTGAACTTAAATATGTAACAGGTCTGATTTTAAAGTTTTCATTTGAAATATACTGTTCAAAACACACACACACACACACACACAAAAGCAATGCAATACTTCCTCTGCTTACTATACGCAGGTAGTAGAGAAAGTAAAAATCCCATGTTAAAGCACCAAACTAGTCGTAAGTTCTCTTCAAGTTCCAAAACCGGTCGCTAAAATAAAAATGTGATGTGCTATGCTCACATGATTTCCTCTGCGCATGATAAATTCACGATGCACGTTATATATTATAAACTATAGTAGGTAGGTATTCATACAAAAATTAATTCTTCTATCCAGTGACGTTATTCAATATAGCACCTAGAAATGACTTCAAATTAAGTAATCAGTGCTTAAATACAAAATAGAAGAATCGCAAACTTTCAAGCACGTCCGTCAGAAGTAGGTACTTGCGTAAGTGCAAACATGCAATATAGAATATTTTGAAAACGGTTGACATTACGAAACAATGTTTGGCAGAAATTGTATATTTTAATGAAGTCCACACTTTTTCCTGTAATAGGGTTTTGTCTATATTCCATGATTTCCCAGTTATACAAAATTGTATAACAATCAGTATTAAAAGCACTTCACAAACTATTTGCAGAAAATTCAAGGAATACATTTAATTTGTCATTAATGCGTCAATATCTCAAACATATAACATTTTGATAAAAAAAATCCTTTGAGCTGTTTTTGAGAAAACGAAGTATTTTTCCATGGGGGAAAATGGGGATTTGTGTGTGTGTGTGTGTGTGTGTGTGTGTGTGTGTGTGTGTGTGTGTGTGTTGCCTGGCATGTTTAAATAGTGAGTGATTGATTCAATAATGAAATTTGGTATTTATCAGACATTCGTTTAGGTATTACTTACCCTCCCAAACAAGCATACTGGGACCTTATTGTAAAAATTTGAAGTTATATGCACATGATTGTCTCTACCCACTAGCAGGTTTACGTTTTTATCTCTTCTGCAAACTCTCCATACAAAAGCTTATTTTTCTACCCCCCCCCCCCATATTTAACGGGATTAATGTTTGCAGAAATGCTTTCATTACGCATTTCACTGTAGTAGGTACAACGAGATACAGGAGACCGAAGCAATGCACGACATCACGCGAAACATGTTCTAACGAGGTTTACATTTTTTATGTAGCAAGCTGTGGTCGATATCTTACGGTTTCTGCCAGTAATATAAAAGTATAGGAACAAACCTCTGTCAGAATGAAAAGGAGTATACACACACACACACGCGCGCGCGCGGGCTGTTCGTAGAATTTCAAAACATTGGCTTTATTAGTCATGCAATATGTTAATGTGTTTTTAAGCAAAATCGTTAGTACCATTTTTGAGAAAATTAAAAAGAACTTACCACGTAAACAGTAGTTTGGGGTGCAGGTTTTTTCTTCAAAATCTTTGTGTTCAATGGAAGTTTTCAACTTAAATACCAAGTTTGGTACTTATTCGACTTTTAATGTTTTAGTTATGTTGTTCACACACGCGAGTGCGCGTTTTTAAGGTTGTTTATTATTATTATTATTATTATTATTATTATTATTATTATTATTATTATTATTAAAGGTGCCTCAAACGATGTAGGTATTTTCTGTGAACTCTCGATCAAATTTTGAGTGGAATGCAACACTAAGTGGTAGAGAAACTAACGCCAGGGCTTTGGGAAGGCCAGACCATATTTTCCAGAACCTTCGGTTTTCTTTTGATGCAGCGTACTTCGTATGACTGATGTTTTGGGTCATTATCTTGTACGGTAAACCCTTTAGCTATCACACACAATCTACTAGTATTTATTGCATGATCTTGAAGTACTGTGGTACTGATTCTGGTCCGTACGTTCTTCATGTTTAACAAGTTCTCCATCTCTTATACCAGCAAAACATCCCCAAACCATAACAGAACCCTCGCCATGTTTAACTGCTGGGAGAATGTACTACTGGGCAACCCTCTCTCCTTCAAGTCGGCGGGCTAAAATCCTCCTCCTGGTACCAAGACCTCAAACTTGGATTCATCTGTAGGTACATAGGACTTTCTTCTAATCTCCGGATGTCCAGTTACAACGTTCCTAGTCCATTCGAGTCTCTTATTTTTATTTATGGCTTCAGAAGGGGATTTCTTGTTGTCACACGTCCTTTCAAGGCAGTTTCAGACGGTCTCATTTCTGCTTTCTCTACCATCTATCTAGTGGGTAGATAAAATATTGTACTCCACACAAATATTGATATATATCCCAGAAATGCATGTTTTGAGCAAAAAAAGCATTTATATAAAAAGGTCGTGTGTGTGTGTGTGTGTGCGCGCGCGCGGTTAAATACCACAAATGATAAAAAACTTAATATCACCCAAGGTCGTCACGAAGATTTTCAAGAAAATCCCCTCCACTCCAAATTGCCCTTTACGTGGAAAATTTGCCACTGTTTTTATTTTCTAAAAAATGCGATTTAAAATACATATGTTTTAGATATTTGCATGACAAATAAAACATATAGCTTTAATTTTATGGAATAACCTGTAAGGTCCTCTTCTTCCTGAATGAGTGTTTTTATAATTGATAATCCGTAAGGGATAGGCAAAATTCTTACTGCTAAAAAAAATGTATTATTAGATCTCGCTAAACCACGCTAAACCATTCAGCTTATAACAAAACATTTTTTTTACGGAATTAGCCATTTCTGAGATATTCCTTCTTATTGGCTTGCATTTTCAAATACTTAAATTTTTATCAACTAGTGAATCGGAATTGTTTTCTCTCCCGCATGCCAGGAGCATCACATAGCACCTGACACGCTCTTTAAAATGTGACCATTGCTTTACCTACGGTATCCTGCAACAAATGTGTAAATGTGAATTGAAATTTTATCTGGATTAACAAGAGGTAGATAGAATAAAAATATTTTATAAGAGCGAGTAGGGAAAGTCATGTGAATGCAGTATATTGATTTTTACATCACACGTTGCAACAGCTACATTCTTTTTGTTGATTTCTAAAATTTTGGCGGGCATCTATGATGCAGTTTTCAACCTGTTTCTCTTATTAATCGTTCTGATGAATTTATAGTCAGTTTTATTTATTTGACGAGGTTGTCCTGGACGCTGTAAGTTCTTATTGCTGCTTGTTTTCTGGCGGTGATGTGTGCATTGCACTCCCCTTTAGGGAACCACACGGTTTTGTAATTTGGCGAATTGACGACCCTGCTTTTCTGAGCGCTACAATACGAACATCTCCACTCTTAGTCATAGTTAACATGTGCATCCGGCAATTGCCAGTAAGAAAGTGAAACGCAGTCAACAAAATAGAGTGTATCTTGGCAATGCTTCGTGTACCTACACCAGGACTTCACATCACTATGGAACAAAAGAGGTGTGTTTAATAGGCATTCAGCCGCCAACAATTAGGTATACCAGTTAAAGTTGCTATTGTTTACGTACACAATATACTTTTGAATAAAATTCCATCTAGATGGAAACAGCCACACAAATATCACATTTTTTTTACAATTACTACTCCTTACTTACTCAACTGTAACCAATGATATGTTAAATTTACAAGGAATTCTATAAAAATTAAAAATGCATTGAAATTAAAGTGCAGTAGTATACACAGATTGAAAGGACGATTAAGAAATCTTGCTTATTAGCAACCATTGCGATACATATGATACAGTAACAATAAATGATCGAACCTACATCGCAAACACCACAGCATCACAATAAAGAGAATCAGCTCATTGTTGAAAAGCAAACAATCGTGGGAAGTTAAAAGCAGATAGAAGAAGTGTAATTTCAATGGAAAGCGCACGCTCAAGGAGCAGCAAAAGCTGCACAGTCATCGCAAGCCTGGTGCTTTCTCCTTTTCAGATGAATGAATCGTAAGGAGAAACAAACAGCTGATCCGTTGCAAAAACGTTTCAATTTTTCTTACTATCAGCACATAATGTGCATCTGTCTGCATGGGAACGAGTGCGTCGCGTGTGGTTTGTGCTAACACGTAGTATTTTACTGCGCTATTTAATTCTCATGCAGTGTTGCATACACTGCAAAACAGAGCTTCCTCAAGAGTACCAATACAAACTGATGAGGAAATTTACAAACAAGATAGGTATCTCACATTTGGGCTTGTAAACTTAAGGGACTAAAATTGAATACAGTGCGCTCAGGTCAACCACCATCCTTAACGAAATGCGCAGAAGTTAACCGACCACTTGCGCTGTTACAAGGTCAAGCCTGCGTACTGAACTCAAAGCATGTTATCACAGGCACAGGAATTTCCAAACATTAAAGGCCAGCCACGAAAGGAAATAGGGTTGAACTGTGACTGGACTTAGGCAGGGACGTCGCAGGTAACATACCACCTCCCATTTCTGGTACTCTCTGTTGGCGTTTGAAAACAGCTCTATCAGACCGGTTATACCTTCCTCTCACTGACCCTTGGCCGCTGTTGTTTACATTTTTTGTGTTGATTATGGTTTGAGTGTAGATAACGAACTCAAGCTTAAGAACTCCTATGCCTCGTTATCATGATTATAAGCCTGCCTAATCGTTATGTCCCCGATTCCTACCACACAGAACGGTAAAAGGAACAGATCGTAGATGTACACATTACTTTACGTTTCAGCCAGTTTGTGCCTTGCGTTTTAGTATTTAGTAGAAAGCAATCCCAAAAATCGTAGCTATACTTTTAATAGGTCCCCCAACTACTTTTAATTTTCATGATTGTAAATTGCATCCATCAACACTGTCTTTGCGTTTAACATTCTTTACTCTAACAACTTTATTTGTTCCCTCGTCATTTAAATAGTACCAACTTAACCGCTGTAATGCGTTTCCTTTTCATTACATATCTATATCCATGTGTTGTTTGCGTTTTGAAAGCTTATCTATATGAGTGAGGGAGGGTTTAACGTTAAATTGTGTAATAGGGTGTCTCGTAAAACTATGAAATTCTCCAAGGATTTGTTTACTTCTAATGAAGTTGTTTATTGTTTGAATTTGTGAAGAGGTCTTAAGCAGTGCACAGGCAAACCTGTGGTCGCATGCCCGAGATGTTTTAAGGAGTCTCAATTCATGGCAATAAATTTAAAATAAGTGTAGTTATGTCCTTCAGTCGAGTTACAGATAGTTAAAATTACGTTTAATCTATTAAGGATTAATAAGGCAGACTAAAATTTTAAAATTCGCTGGGGAATCGAAACCTCGCCATGCCGGAAAGGTATCCTAAAACTAGGCCGGAGTGTTTCTTTCTAAAATTCCCTTTGCCAATTACTTCATTTATCACCACTATATACCGCCTAGGTCGTCGTATGCAGTAAGAATGGGCGTTAAACACTACCAAGGGGGAGGGACCCTTTAACCTCGGTTCAGAAATATTACGCTGCAACCTCGATTGGGAGGCTATATTATCTTAATTTCTCTTAAATTTAGTACATTTTGAAACGTGTCGACATATTTTCTTCCAAATGAAATAAAATCTCAACCTCGTACTTGCAGCAATGGACGAGTTGTTTCATGATTGCGTGCGTATACACCTAAAGAGGCATTCATCTTTTCAGGGCTAGAAATCTGTCAAGTGCGGATGCCTTTATCTGCAAATCACTGGATGGATTTGATCGCTGTTAACACAGTTCTACTGAGTTCATCTCCAGCAGTGCGCTTAAACAGTTATCTCTAGAATAGTGTGCTGGATATTCCACCAAGGTTTTACAGTAGGTTTCTGCAAAAATGTCTGCTGTCTTCTTAACAAGTTAATCTGAAGAACACTGCAACAATCTGTGTATAGTTTTCGCAGATCTCCACAGCTCTTTTCCAAAAACAAAAAGCGTTAAACTAAATAAGGCAGTTTTAATAGCCTAAACAAATGCTAAGTTGATAAGGCTTTATACACACAAAAGATACAAATAGAAGAAAAGTGCATCGGAAATATATATGTTACATTCACATGACTTTCTCTACACACCATCGTTTATTTTTATATAACTTCTACAGGCCATTCTTATAAAAGCTCATGTTTCTATCTTTTCATGGTAATCAAGAATCAACAATTGCAGAAATACTGTCATTAAACATTTCGTTGAAGATATATGGGGGGATAGCCTCTTAGGAATTACTAAAATATACAGGGCATACCTATATTCGAGTTTTTAATTGATAGAGAAAGCCGTGGGAATGTTAACACCATGGTTTTTTTTTCAAGACATTTTCATCAATTTTCAGTTATTCGGACGCTCAAAGTTGTTGTTATTATTATTATTATTATTATTATTATTATTATTATTACAGCTGTAACGTTTACGTGCTTTTATTTCAATATACCTACATTCTGATTGAATGTGCATACGTGGAGAATCACCAGAAGGATTTTTCTTGCAGTTTTCGCAGTCAAACGAGCATTTCTTCAGTCACCTACTGTGCCATATAGTGTGTTGCTATTGATTTAATTCGGTGGACTCGTTTCTTTCCTGAACCGGGGTGGTGTCGGTCGGATGGCCTTAGTTGCATATTCGACTTCCTGTTATATTTCTTTTAGCTATTTTCTTTTGTGGAAGGAACCTTGGGTCGCAGTTTTGTTGGTTGTCCAAACCGATATCTACCCGGTGACTATGTGAAACCACGAAAAAGCCCAATAAGCGACAGGTAGATGGGACAAGAAGCCTCCTGAAGGCGAGCACAGACTCTACCGCCTGGGTCATCCCACTTGGTAGGTTAATCATTACACAAACTTGTGCCTGCGTTTGTTTCCAGTTTTCCTGCTAACCGAAAACGGAAATAAAATCCAGAACTGTAATATATCGAATGTGAACTAAAAACTGGAATATTCACCCTACTTAATTCTGCAAGTAGCAGAACCTGTCAGAAATATTAGAATACGATTTCGTTGTTCAACATTTCAAAAAAAAATATGGGACACTTCGATGTTTGAGCTCGTGCCCCATTTGTAAAAATACTTATATGCCATGCAGTATATTCTCCAAATGGAAACTACGGTGCGTTACATTTCCTGTTTCATAACAAATATATATAGTATTTTAGGACATTTTCGAAATAGCACCATAAGTAGCTGGTCGCTTGTCATGCATTGGAGAGGACGAAGACGAGAAAAGGGAAGAGGCGATGGAGAAACGATCGTGAAAATATTATGAGTGAGCATACAGAGCCTAAAGAAAGAACTGGATGCATCAAGAGAAACAAAAAAGTGACAAGAATTGTTACGAAGAGCAGGCAGGAAGTGAGCACCGCCGGCGCCCATCCATAGATGCACTGTAAGAACTGTGTACGATGCTAGTGATCTCTGGCGGGAGTGGCTCTGCAGCCAGCAGACCGCGATGACCTCATCAAAATGACTCACCCTGCTTCGTGCAACAGGTTTTTTTTCTTTCTTTCCTTTTCTATTAATAAGAATAAAAATAAAAAACCTGAATGGTCGGTCCGCCTATGTTCCACTCCTCCTCGCTTGATGTGGCAACATTGCTCTCTCCTTTCTTTGTTGAGCACGGTAACAGCAACTTTGTAGTACTTCTGTTGGCAGATCTAACGATATGCTGCAGCCTCGGTGAGTTGACGCCACATAACTAGAATAATGCACAGGCACAGCAACATTCGATAACAGCTCCTCATTCTCACGGTATGTGCAGCGGCGAGGATCAAGCATTTTAGATCATTTCTCAGGTGGAAAAAGAAACAAGATATTCTTTCCCATTCCGTCTCTGAACCAACAATTTGTAAATGTCCGTGTTCCGGAAATCTCCCCCAACCCCAATTGTAGGTGCGTTCACCACTACGAACACCCATTAAGTCGGTTTGTCTTATCTTTCTGTAAGTATGGACACTATAGTGTAGCCTAACAATAACGACGAACCGAGCGGGATGGCCCAGGCGGTAACGTCTATGGCCCGCATTCGGGAGATCCCGGGTTCGATTCCCGGCGACCGCCTATTCTAGCCCATAGGATTTTTCGGGGGTTTTCCCGGGTCGTCAGGCGAATTCTGGCGTGGTTTCTTTCATCCCCCGAAATTTCTCGTCCATTTCGTTCCATTAATCATCTCCATCTTCACACCGTTTGATATATTGCAGGGTTGGAAGTGTCGGCGACGGTGTTTCGGTGCAGTGTGGCAGGGAAAAGCATGCTCTCTGAACTTCCTGCGTCCCTCGACCTTCGGCTGGTTCCCGGTGTGTAAGGACCGACCCTTGGGGGGGGGGGCGTTGGACCCTATGTGGAGCGGGTGCCGGTCTGCCTGTCCGACTGCCTGGGCGTCTATATCTGGAAAATGCAGGGACCCTATCATTGCTGTTCCATCACTCCTGGTCCCGGCCGCCTGGTGTCTCCTTTCCATCTCATCCCTTCCTCCCGGTAAAATATGTTCATTCCTGCATCGGTGCCGAATCCCCTCCGCTTCACAATCCAATCCAATCCAATCCAATAATGACGAAGCATTGTCTCAGGAGCACAATCTCTACGTGTTCTGTACTCTAGGTCTCAATTAAAACGGAATTATCGTGTCACTTTTTCATCTTTCTGGGAAGCATCTAGGATGGCTCGATATATTTTAGATTTAATGTGCTGTTTATTACTCGAATATTCATTTTGATACTGGATATTTTATCAAAAAAGAAAACGGAAAACATATTCAACTGTAACAACACCATCCCCACACACGTCTATCACAAACATATGACTCAGAAGAAAGATAACTGTAATAGTGGGAGATACAACACAAGTCATTATTGCGAGGAAACTGTCGACTATACACATGTCTATTCTGGCCAATTTAAGATTGACACCAGACATGAGGAGTGGGATAAAGTGAGCATGCGCAGCAGGATTCTATGCACTGCTTAAAGTAGAATGTGGTAAAGTGCGATGCTAGAAGCCGGCTGCGGAAGGGAAGTGAAGGTAACACTGCAACTTCATGTTATTTTGTCACTTTGCTTTGTCAGAAGCAGAGCAGACACATAAGGAAATGTCTATCCCAGAGGGCAAGCTTTGCAAAAGAGAGGGAAATTACCGCCCAATATACAAAAGTTACATTTTTTATTATAACACTTCCCTCAATTAAGGGCTGCCATATAGACAAAGTATACCTATACAATTAACAAATTTAACCCAGTAAGACCAATATTTATGTACATGTGAGGGAAGTTTTAGATGCTACGCCAAGTAAATGAAGCTCATGAACCGCAGCAGGTACTAAAATAAAAATGTAGTATATCGGCCAAACCAATTCAATTTTCTGTTCCAGCATTACTAAATTATTTTCAAGTTTGAATACTTTTAGCTGGAAATAAATGGTATTCTGTCACAGAAAAACAAAAACAAACAAAAAAAAAAACAACAGAGAGAGACAAAAATCGCTTATGTATAATACAGCATTTTTTTCAAGCCATCGAAAATTAAAAACGTGATTTTCCTATCCATTTTACGCCAGTAACGACATACATGTTTTTTTTTTTCTCAAGATCAAATTAACCAACACGGATTTTATTTATATGCGCGATGTGAAAACAGAAGTCAACCGTTTATGCCATAATTTTTGTTGCTAATGATGCCATGCAGGGAGACAGAGAGAGAGAGAGAGAGAGAGAGAGAGAGAGAGAGATGGGGCTTACGTTTGAGAACTATGTTGCATTAGAAGCAGTATATCAGCGTAAGCTTCAACCTGAGGAAAACAAACATACCGGCTTTTAATTTCAGAACTTCCCAGTCTATAACTATTTGTTTAATTTAAACAAAAAACACGTCAATGTAGAATAGACGGGAAAGTTTAAAACCAGGCTTAATTGCTTGATTTCACACCACCCACAGCTGCCCTCTCTTTTAAATTTCGAACGACAATCCTGTATTTTGCTACTTATTAATTTCTCTGCCACGTATCTAGTAGGTAGAGCAAGCATTACATTGCGCCCAAAAATTCGATATCAAGAATTCACCGGAAATGCATGCTTTGAAACCACTGAATTAAAAATTACGCACGTTTAGAAAAATGTCCGCGCGGTGTGTGTATGTGAAGAGCCTAATATTTTGAACATTTAATTTAGTACACCGAATAAATTACATAAAGGAAATTTACCAAAATCAACCAAGTTAGCTTTCAATTGATGTATCTTCTTTGACCAAATTCAAACGGTCCAGGTCATCGAAAGGATAAAACTGAGAATAAATGAATAAGTGCTTACATACGAGGGGTACTATTTATATTTTGAGCCTAATAATTAAAACAAAGTAATTTCTGACTGAAAACTGCTTTATTGTTTTTCAACATATTCTCCTTTATGATCAATACACTTTTGCATCCGAATGAATCATTTGTCAAAGCATTTATTCCAGTCTTCTTGAGACACCTCCAAAACACAGCTTTTGAAGGCATCAACGACTTCTTCTGCCAACGAAAATCGTTGTCCAAGCAATTTATTCTTGATGTTCGGGAATAAAAAGAAGTCATTGGGTGCTAAATCAGGACTGTATGGCGGATGACCCATCAATTCGATTTTTTGAGCCTTCAAATGTTATGTTGTTAGAAGAGACGTGTGTGCGCTCGCGTTGTCTTGATGAACAATCCTACGGTTCTTGTTGGTTTTCCTTACTTCACCGAAGACTTCTGGCAAACAAATGGTTGTGTACCATTCGGCATTGACCGTTTTACGTTCCTCTAAAGGCACTGTTGCCACATGGCCAGTTTTGCTGAAAAAGCAGGCGACTATTTGCTTCGAAGAGCTTCGAGTGCAAACAAATTTTGTTGGATTTGCTTCATCTTGAAACAGCCATACAGTCGACTGCTGTTTACGTTCCATCATTTGTCACCTGTTACAATCTTATATACGTCTCTTGAGGCACCGCCATTGCATTTCTTGAGCATTTTTGTACACCAATCGACACGAGCATCTTTTTGAGATTGCGTCAAATTATGTGGGATCCAACGAGAGCAAACCTTTTTCACGGCTAAATAATCATGCAATATTTTATATATGCTAGTGAAACTAATGCCTAGGGTTGCCTCATCTCACAATATGTCGCATGAGATCTTTCATTATTAGGTTTTTGCACAGCATCAATGTTTTCTGTTACAACTGATTTTGGACGACCTTCACGAACTTCATCATTGGGCGAAACGGCGGCCACGATTAAATTCGTTATACCAGCGTTTCACAGTGGCAAAAGATGGAGCTTCGTCGCCAAATGTGGAAGTTAGTTGATCGATGTTTTCTTGTCTTGATAATCCACGTCCAAAGTCGTAATAAACCATTGCACAAACATTTTCACGAGTTAATTCCATGTTTTTGTTGACACACAATTTTCAGGTTAGTGTAAACAAAACAAATGACGCTCTATTGACAAAATGTTTGAAGTAGATTATGGTCAAAAATGTCAAACTTTCCATTGGAAACGTCAGATGGCACCTACAACATTCAGGGTTGCCAAGGCTCAAAATATAAATAGTGCCTCTCGTATTATTGATTTTCAGAATCTAGTATCAAAATAAGGTTGTTATTTGATGCTTCACCATTAAAATCATGTACGTCATCGTACAATTATACGATAAGGGCAAAGGTAAGTGAAATTCATTAAATCGTCATCCGGTGTTTAAAAATCTGATGTAATACATTCACATGACTTTCTCTACCCTCTATCGTTTATTAGCGCGTACACAAATTATTCTTCCTACAGCTTATATTTCTATCTACTACATTTTAACCGAGACAAACCTAGAAATGTGCACTGTAGTATTGAAATATGTACTACAGTACACATTTCGTTATAGATACAAAGGGAACAGCGATAGTCCAATGTTTAAGAACTGGACACAATACGCTAGCCTTAAAATTCCATACTGTTTCCATGCAATCGCCAGAAACTACTGAATGTGACAGGATTTTAAGAGAATGACCAAACAATGAACAATTCGAACCATTAAGAACGGATATCTCAGAAATGGCTTATGCCAGAAAAAAAACTTATTTAAAATAAATTGCATGTTTCAAATAGATCTACATTTCTTGTGTGGTACGTTTTCGTCTATCGCTC
Organism: Deroplatys truncata; assembly: GCA_030765065.1. Lineage (NCBI taxonomy): Eukaryota > Metazoa > Arthropoda > Insecta > Mantodea > Mantidae > Deroplatys > Deroplatys truncata. The sequence continues at coordinate 240,832,675 of CM060975.1, read as the reverse complement.
AACATTTACCATTCATACAAGATTATACAAAACTCCTTCCGAATGAAGAGGACTTCACAGAAAAATTCAAGATATACATTTTATATGTCATTTAGATATCTTTAATATGTGCTATTTTAATCAAAATTGTTTGAGGCATTTTTTAGAAAATCAGAATTTTCGAAAAATGTTCCGTGTAAAAGGTAGTTTGGGGGAGGGAGGATTTTCTTGAAAATCTTCGTATCGCATCCTTGGAAGATACTGACTGAACTTAAATACTAACTTTGATGTTTATCCGACTTCTCGTTTTTGAGCGAAGGCAGCCCGCCCCCACACGCGCAAATACACATTTTCTAAAAATTGTTCTCTTTGATTTCAGGGACCCCAAAACATGTATTTCCGATGAAATCTCGGTATCGAATTTTTGGGTGAATGCAATACCCTCTCTACCTGCTATGCACGAGGTAGAAAAAATTAAAGACCTCCCTGTCAATGTCAACATATATTACCTGTCCCACACATGCATTACGTGATCAAAAGTATCCGGACACCTGGCTGAAAATGACGTACAAGTTCGTGGCGCCCTCCATCGGTAATGCTGGAAGTCAGTATGGTGTTGGCCCACCCTTAGCCTTGATGACCGCGTTCACTCTCGCAGGCATACTTTCAATCGGGTGCTGGAAGGTTTCTTGAGGAATGGCAGCCCATTCTTTACGGAGTACGCGTACGGAACTAAGGAGGGGTATCGATGTAGGTCGGTGAGGCCTGGCACGAAGTCGGCGTTCCAAAACATTCCAAAGGTGTTCTAAAGGATTCAAGTCAGGACTCTGTGCAGGCCAGTCCATTACAGGGAGGTTATTGTCGTATAACCACTCCACCACAGCCCGTGTAGTATGAACAGGAGCTCGATCGTGTTGACAGATGCAATCGCCATCCCCGAATTGCTCCTCAACAGTGGGAAGCAAGAAGGTACTTAAAATATAATGTAGGTCTGCGCTGTGATCGTGCCACGCAAAACAACAAGGGGTGCAAGCCCCCTCCAGGAAAAACACGACCACACCAGAGCACCACCACCTCCGAATTTCACTGTTGGCACTACACACGCTGGTAGATAACGTTCACCGGGCAATCGCATACCCACGCCCTGCCATCGGATCGCCACATTGTGTACCGTGATTCGTCACTCCACACAACGTTTTGCCACTGTTCAATCGTGTAATTTTGACGCTCCTTACACCAAGCGAGGCGTCGTTTGGCATTTTCCTGCGTGTTGTGTGGCTTATGAGCAGCGCTCGACCATAGAATCTCACCTCACTGTATAGTACTTGGATCGGATCCTGATGCAGTTTGGAATTCCTGAGTGATGGTCTTGATAGATGTCTGCCTATTACTCTTTACGACCCTCGGTCAGTCAACAGACGAGGTCGGCCTGTACACTTTTGTGCTGTACATGTCCCTTCACGTTTCCACTTCACTATCACATCAGAAACTGTGGACCTAGGGATGTTTAGGAGTGTGGAAATCTCGCGTACAGACTTCTGACACACAAGTGACACCCAATCACCTGACCACGATCGAAGTTCGTGAGCTCCACGGAGTGTCCCATTCTGCTGTTTCACGATGTCTAATGACTACTAAGGTCGCGGATAATGAGTACCAGGCAGTAGGTGGCAGCACAATGCACCCAAGATGAAAAACGTATGTTTGTGGGGGTGTCCGGATACTTTTGATCACATAGTGTATGTAGCTGGCTCCATTTAGTCTTTTCTACTAGAACTGTTTCCGCTATTGTTATTTTAACTCAATATATTGATTAGAATTACAATGAAAGGTTGCTGTAATAATTAATCGGGATGCTTCTTTGTGCGAATGACAGTTTCGTGAAATCTAGTTTGAAATGTATAATGTGAAATTTCTTATCTTACGCGAAACTTGTAAGGTTTAACATGAGATCTTTATTTTGTTCTACAAAACTTCTACTTTTGTTGGGAAGGCTTCAATGCTTTAATAGCTAGGAACAACCATAAGCAGGCATACGAATTCCTAAGCATTTGGCTTCAATTAGCTTCACTCAAATCATTATCAATACAAGGAACGTCAACAACAGCGGCCATGAGTCACTGACGGCAGGTAAAGCACGGTCTAGTGAATGGCTGAGTGCCGTCTGAAAACATCAACAGACTGTACGAGGTACGGGGGTGGTATGTTATCTGCCACGTCACACTGTGAAGTCCTGTAAAAGTTCAACCTAATTTCCTTTCGTCCTGGTTTTAATGCTTGGAAATTCCTATGCCATTGGCATTTCACGTTGTGGTAGCGATTACATAGCGCTTTCATGTATGGGTTGTGAGCACTGTCGTTGTGTTAACGCCCATGCCAAGAGACAGTGTTATTCATGTTGGTGTTCTAATGAAGGGATCTACGTATTGGACCCACTGTTGCAGTGGCCACTTGGTTTGGCGGGAAGGATGTCCGCAGCTGCTTGAAGTTGACTAGGCTTCAGAAGTTTCAAGACAAAAAAGCCTCTGGAAATTGGGCATCGTTGCTTAGCGAGTTCTTGTGCAATTAGCCAGACTAAAATTGCAAGCTTTGTTCCGCAGTTTAACCCATGTAAGAGTGCTTCATAAGGGAGAAGTATTTTTCTTAGCTCGAGCCCCAAAGAATTGCATTGAAGGAGACTAGTGAACTATCTGGGTGGCAAGAAAGACAAGACGAAAATTTAATGATAAAGCCAGTTAATTTACGTCTGGATTGGTAAACTTTGTATATTTTGGGCCCGTTTCTCTTTCCCACCACTAGGTACAAAAACGATAACATTCGATATTAATCTGCATAATTTTGCGTTTATCCTTTGCAATTTTAATTTCATAAATCTGTTTTCCTTTTGGAAACACCAATATTACATATCTTAAGGGATAGAATACTTTTTATATGTAATATTGCCAAATTTATTGGTTTGGAAATAAATCCTTGTTTTACCCGAAATTAAGATTTTCATTCAACATAACATCCGTAATAATTAAGTTATAGATTACTGCGTATTGTGTCTATTAGCCATTTAAGAGATGTTCATTATGGCCTTGGTTTTTCCCTCCCGCCGGAGACGATGAGAGTGGAACCCGTACCCATGACGTGTATTCCATGTTCCCCATCGAAAGTTGTTCACCCCCTCCCCAAAGAGAATTTAAGCTGTGTTTTCTGTTCATTGTTTATCCATGCTCATCTCTGACTTGGCAATCAACCATCGTCAAGCGCTGAAAGGAATGATTGTATCTACTCAATACGCTTCCCTTAAGGTTCCATTTACCTTAATCCCGTGAACTCAGATACTCTGCATATCGTAACATGAGAGCTCCATATTTACACTGCTCCTTTCTCATTATAAATGATGTATTCTATATCATCATCCACAAATTGCGAAAGGCAAATGTAAAGTTTAACTTCCAACGCTAACGAGCTGTCAGCAGTGAACAGAAATGTAATTCAAAGCAAAGATTTACAACATTGTGATATGATTCTTGGTCGAGTGCTCCGTCCACATGTTACTTTCTCTTTGCCGTAACACGGATATGAACAAAGGTTTCTCCTCCATCACAAACCGTAACATTATCCTGGTGCTAACTGCACCCACACTTTCCTCTTCATAGCACGCCTGTTTTCTTTCCGGACTCAAAGAGACGGTATCTAAACTTGCTTCCTATTCATCCCTTCACTTTGTCTTAATAAAATATTATCTGAAAATGATCTAGCCTTATTTTTCTTTTACTTTTAATTACGCAATGTTTTTTTGTCTTTTTTCACTTCCTATACACCCAAATGCATGCAGTCCAAGTCTACGATATTGCGATTGCTCTAGAAACGGATGTGTGTGTGTGTGTGTGTGTGAGAGAGAGAGAGAGAGAGAGAGAGAGAGAGAGAGAGAGACAGTGAAAGGAAAAACAACAGGGCTCAAGGACAGTAAGTCAAGCAACTTCAGAAGGTGCAAGTCGAAGATTTTCAAAGAATTACGTTACATATAAACTCCTCCATTTGCAAATTTTTGTTACGTTGTACTTTCTCAAAATGGCATACACAATTTTCATCATAATGTGAGCAATCAACTACCTGCTATGCTTAACGTTTTGCACAATATCCTCCTTTTTGTGGAATGCTGGCATATACAGAGTGGTACAGAGTGGCCCACGGGAAATAGTACATTTTCAATTGGTTATTAAGTGGTTTAGAGTTTACACCAATATAACCTATAGATAACTTGCCATTACTGAAAAACACAAGCACAATTTATTTCTTAAAAAGTACATCAAACAAATGCCTTCCATCATTGGCGATGCATTGCTGAAGATGTTCGCGGAAGCTCCTCATTACTTTCTCAATCATTTCTTGAGAAATTACCTTCCCGAATTGCGGCTTTCAGCTCATCAGTATTGTGGAGTCGTCGTGAAAAAACTTCGTGCTTGAGATGAACCCACAGAAGAAAATCAGGTGCTGAAAGAATTCTCTGGCGTTCGAACTGTCATTTCAGGTCCGTTATGCTTCATACTGGTTACGGAACCCATTTCACGCCATTTGTTTTATTCACCTGGATATTGTCTTCAGCCTGGAACACGGAAATGTGCTCTCTTCACGGCGCATTGTGCGTTAGACAGCCATAAGGCTCTTCACACCCTAGGACTCCACTGCCTTGTGTTTATGTTTTTCAGTAATGGCAATGTTTGTACAACAGTTATATTGCTGTAAATATACGCTAAACCCCTTAATAGTCAACTGAAAATGTACTATTTCCCGTGGTCCACCCCGTATATAAAAGCTGACCTAATGTGACTATTTCTAGGGAAGCATTTATTGCGTTTAACATCAGTTGAATAGAACGATTATTTTAATAGCAATATTCTGTAAAATTAAGGGTAACCATAGGTGAAACTTCCAAATTCTACAATTGTGAACTTTTTTCAATCATCACCAAAGGTTGCAAATGTATCTATAGAGGAGAATATATATGTACAAACTTTTATTACAATATACCAGTTGTTTTGTATTTATTAATTATTTAATGGAGATAATTACTACTCTCTTAGTTTTGCGAAAACATTTTAGATGCAGATTGGATACACTAACAAAGTGAGTATCAGCATTACAGTAAAAATCATATCCAAAACTTTCTCTTTATAGTTTCTCACACTTCTCTTAACATGATGAAGGTAACTGAGTTGAAATTGCATTGTATGGACTATTTTGTAACTCAAAAAAACGTTGGAAAAACCGAAAGCAACAAAAACAGCTCTGAAATTCTGAAAGCTCATTTGGCCTTGTGTTAGAGGACCTTTAAAAAATCACGTAACCGCATTCCTATACAATAGATATAGACAAATACAGTTATAAAACTAGAAGGTTCGTCCAGAGTTATAAACATACAAAAATGTTTATTCTTTGAAGGATTTTGGTCAATTTTCACGTTACCAAGAAATGGTTGTGTGATAATAACAATTCATTTAATACGTGTGTATATGTGAGCTTCTTCCGCCCACTCTATTAGAGATCTGGGAGAAGCTGTAGCACTGGAGGAGGGGACAATGGAGACACTCAAGTGTTAAAAGTGAACATAATGCCGGGAGCTCAAAATTTGGGACTGTGCTGAAATAAAATTTGTCATATCTCATAAATATGCTTTCCTTATCAATCTTTCCTTCAACCACAAAGTATCATTCTGCCTTTATCTCTCTCCATAAGTCGCTAGCCACCTATCCAACTCCCAGCTATACGTGGTATAATGTTACACTGAAATTAGTAAGATAACGCTTCCATTGAAATGTTATTTAATTATTTTGCTCTAAGTGGTGAGAAGTTGCTTCAGTGCAAACCCAGTTTCTCTTCCTTTCGGCTTATTAACTAGCTGCGTCAATACTCTATTTGGTATCATTTCGTGAAATTTTTACATTCACCATTCCTTCCAATGCATCTGTTAAAGAGTTTCTTCTCAGACAATTTCGTTTCCTCTTCCCAATTATTTTCAATAGTGTTATTTTAACTCTTTCCATTACATCTTTATCACTTATTTTTCTTTTTCACGCCACTATTTTGTCCATACCTACATTTAAAATGCTTCAATTCGTATTCATGTATTCGCAACGTCCAAGTTTCTGCACTACATATGCGACACTTCTTTTTCGAAATTCTTTCTTTAAAATTCCACAAAAAGGTTTCTTAAACTTCCTTATCACTGCTAACCTTTGTATGTCTTCTGGTCAACAGCTCATTTTACTACTTATGGTACACCCCAAGGGTCTTAAGCTGGCCACTTGCTCCACTGCCTTGTTTTGAATTCGAAAGCATATCTTCTTTTGTTTTTCTTCAAGTAGCCATCATCGTTTGACTTTTTTGGCGCGTTCGCTACTGTGGGACACTTTATTAACGTCGCTTTGTCCGTATGAAACACTCGCCTGTAGCATAAGTAAGTGTGTGTATTACATGGTTTTGAAGACAATTTGTCGATACATTTCAACTTTGGTCAAAATCGGTATTGTTTAGATGGAGGGCCTCCTACAAATGTTCACTTTTTATGCGAACCACTGCAGATATTGAGTTTAAACACACAAGACTTTGAACAAAACTCACTGATGCATTTCAAATTAGTTGAAATCGACACAAAATTAAGGGCAGTTAAAATAAAAATCGAGGTTGCAGCTAAACCTCTAAGTGAGACTACAGGCTTTTAAACTTAACTAGCTAAAAGAAATGCTACAATGCAATACATACGTAGTAACTGACTGTAAACAAGAAAAAAATACACTGTTATTTAGGTTTACTTAATTGTTATAATTAGAAACCAGAGCAGTAGCCAAAAGGTTAACATGTATATAGTCATTATTCCAAACAGCTGCCGTGTGGTGTAATGGTTTGTAGTCAAGTGGGAGACGCATTTCGATTTATATCGGATATTAAAAATATTAAAACTTTAATCTACCTTAAGCTTTACGTGACTTAAAAATCGACTGAAGGACATAACTACACTTTTTATTTTAAATTTATTGCTATGAATCGATATTTGCTGAAACATCTCAAATCCTTGGGCAGCACCCGAAAATTGCCTGGTTTGCCTGGGCACCCCTTAAGATATTTTCACGACTTTAAACAATATAAACGCTACACCATTATTTACTTTTAATTACAAAACAACCTGCCATACAACGTAGAGTAAAACCTCACTCTTGAGTAGATTTGCAAAATGGAAACTGCACACTGATGCGTGTAATGAAAAGACACATGGGTTATGGTAGGTATTGCTTAAAATGACGAGAAAATGATTTGATGTTAAATAAAAAATGTTAACACTGCTAATGAATGTTTCTGGATGTAATCGACAGAAATTTAAAAGTAGCGTATGGAGAGTTTGTTAAAAATGCACGATTTTTAGGGCTGCTTCCTAAAATGTCTAATAAATATCAAAACGCAAGAGACATGCTGTTGCGAACGCACCTGGAACGTCGCGCTGTGTACATTTACATTGTAGCATTTATCATCACCCTCATTTATCCTTTACCGTCAATAGTTATTACAATTATTATTATTATTATTATTATTATTATTATTATTATTATTATTAGAAATGTAGTCTCAACTGCTCAGGTTCCAGTTCGGTGTGTTCCCTGGAGAAACTCATTTTATCAACAAAGCGGAATAAACTTATGCCCCTACCATTAACGAATGGACGAGGAGAGAAAGCCAATATCTACCGTCCCGGGAGCCGAACCGAAGTCCTCGCACATAAATCAAGTGCACAATACGCTTTTCATAACGTTTCATCGGGTTTTTGGACATGCAGGCCAGCAAATCGGACGTGAAGCGAGGGCCATTTGGTTTTCCAGGGCAAATCGGAAGTCGCCGTTTGGCAGGAATAAATCCATAACCTGGTAACAAACTGCACATACACCGCCATCCCCCCCCCCATCCCGACCCCTTCACTAGCGGCGCTCGCATCGCGAAACCATTTGGTTATGTGTGTATGTGAGGCGGACGAAACATGTTGTGAGTCATTCGCAGAATTACGACTGAGTACCGTGGCATTTAATTAATTTCAAAACACACACACGCTGCCTGTTGATACCGCCGTGTCACATACACACCAACCTACAACAAGTAATGCAATTTTTCATTAATTAAAATTTATGTACGTGTGGAGATAAAAGTCCTCACAATGATCCAAATAGACATTTCGCTCTGTAAATCATAGCGTTTTAATGAACCTGCTGATATACATACATTGCTGCATGTCGTCACATTACTCATTTTCATAATTGTCTTTCGTAAGAAATACGCACTCGCTAAAAGCTGTGAAATTACCAACGTGTGAAAACCAGAAACGTGTCCATCTGTATCTGCCTACCGTTCTCAACCATTGAGGCACTGCGAGTTTTTTTATTTCATTCTTTAAATTAGTGTTCAACCTGACAAGCAGTTTCTTTATTCAGCGGCGAAAAAAATGGCACTTTTCGCCAAAAACTAAAACTTTGGATTCGGACTCCAGGAAACCCATTTGTGATATAGTTACAAACCTTCAAACAATCGAAAAATCTGTTTCCTTTTAACTATATTACGATTTCACCGTAACCTTAATTTGGCGCCTTTTGATTTAATGCCAATTTCGGCCATATAAATGCATCTGCTTATAGTACCGTAATGCAAATTCCAATTTTATATGTCGTTTTCCTCAAAAACTTTTTCTCGACATCTATTAATACTTAAGATCAGAGGCGTAACGTCAGAGTAGGCAGTGATTTTGGTTTTTAGACCATCACATTTAAATGCAATTAATGTCTTATTGTACATAAATAGCTTACATAAGTATAATTATCAGGCATAGGAATTTCTAGGCATTATAGCCAAGACGAAAGAAAATTAGGTTCAAGGTTACCGGACTTTACGCTGTAACATCATAGATAACAAACCACCCCCTCCCTCATACAGTCAGCTGGCGTGCCAATCACGAAACCGCGTTTTATTTGCAGTGATTCATGGTCGCTGTTGTGTACGTTCTACTCGTATGTGTTGATGATGGTTTGAATGTAGCTAACTCGGAGCAAACTGCTTGAGAATCCCTATACTTGAGAATTAATTATACGGGTGCGGGAAAAAAATGTGCAAAAATTGTAGAGTAGAAAGGCAGTACCAAAATAAGCATTATGTGATAAGAACGAGGGGTGGAAAGAGGTTTTTTAAGCAATTACAGTGTGTACAAAGATTTTATTTTCTCCATTCAGTATTTTTAACAGTGTTGCAAGTAAGCACGCGCGTGTAATGGTTAGTTTCTCATTGTGGACAGTACTCATCAGCTGAGACAGTATAGATATACACACTTATCATGTGAGTTACATTTCATTTTAACTGGCAAATGAAGATGTGCCATTAAGTTCAGATTTCAAGTATGTTCATGCAGTATATTTACTATACACTACGATGTACTTATACTGCATCTATATTGCAACCTATCCTCAAAATGCTTATTTTGCTAGCGCCTTTCTAGCCTACAAATTTGTGTACTTTGTTTTTTTTCCGCACGCAGTATATAGAAGAAGAAATATTTCGCTCCCTTGCACAAATCTGTCCGTCTCAGATGGACATTTCCTTATGTGTGTCTGCTAAGTTTCTGATAAAACAAAGCGGCAAAATATGTGGTTGCATTTCTACCTTCGCCTTCCATAAACAAAGATAAGTAGCGCTCTCACCAGCGTAAACACCGGAAACGTATCATCAGATAACCAGAATCTTCTGAAAGATTCGCGTTTCCCTAACGTTCTGGAACTCTGTGGAAATTTCCAACGGCTATATACGCGAGCGCACTCTCGAGTCAGCCAGTTAGTGAGCGAGCGAGTGCGCTTCTGTTGCGATGAAAACTATTGTCCTCCGAGCAAGTTTGTGACGACTGCTGTGACGTGCACTATGTGCTGCTTCCGCGAGATATTGGTGTAGAAGGTGTAGACGGTCCCGCGATTACGAGATCGCATAAGCCACCGAAATTCGTCAGTACTAGCGGAGGGCATTTGGATGAGAATAAAACCTTGAAGAAACAACGTCGCCGATTTTATTGGTTGCATCTTCTTAGCGACGTAGAGAGGTGATGCGAGATGATGCCCCTATGCATCATCTGCGCGATAGGCCTGGACCCCGTCACGCAGTCGGTGCCGAGTGCAACGTGAAGATGTCGGGGCGCCTACGGAAAATCTGAGAGACAACCACAGCTTGCCAGGAGACACTTGAAGCTAGAAAGTGACCGTCTGGCAACCAGTTCCGGATTCCAGGAAGGTGATCTCGTATTGCTCTATCGTCCCATGAGGACTAAAGCGAAGTCCCCGATACTGCAAAGATCCTGTATTAACAACGTGGTATGCCGCACTGACGTCAACCCCGAGGAAGGCTGATGGTGGTTCATCTTGATCGCCTTCGAACAGCTCTAAGGAGGGAGTTGTGTGTGGTAGCGGGTATGGCCCAAGGTTATTAGGAGATCGGAGATATTTAGTGCTCTCTCGCCAGTGTAAACACCGGAAGCGCTATCGTCAGATAACCCGAATCTTCTGGGCGTTTCCCGCTTCTAGAACGTTCTGGAACTCTGTGGAAAGTTCCTACGGCTATATAAGCGAGCACTTCTCGAGTCAGTAAGTCAGTGAGCGAGTGCGTTTCTGGTTGACGAAAAGTGCTGTTCTCGAGCCAATTTGTGAAGACTGCTGTGATGTGCAGTGAGCGCTGCTTCCGTGAGATATTGGACAATTCATGTGTTGGACTCCCCAGCGAGGAAACGTCCGGAAGAAGTGGTTAGGTCGTGCGTATTTTATTACGTCGCTATGTCACAAAGAAAGTGAAAGGGATAGTGAAAACTAAGTGAAGATACAGTGAAAGGTGAACAGAAGTTACAATAAGGCACCTTGCCTATGTCTACCTACAACAGTGCTCAGAATGCTGCTACGCATTCTCTCTATGCCCCACTCAAGTTCGGTGCCAATCTTTGACTGGCCAGGGTAGACATGTCTATGATCGACCATCTCCGTGCGAGAACGGCGCGTGTATATCCCCACTGTCATAATGTTATCTTCTAGTGTCAGTGTTGTTTGTGGTAGATTTGTAAGCGTAACTTTTAAAGCTGTGTATTATACAGTTAAATATGGTACGTTCTGGCGAGTTAATTCATCAGTAGTTCTATGTTTTTTTATTAAAAATTCATTATCAAAATGAACTTTGGAATAATTCACGGCATGTTTAAAAAATTAAAATACCTAGACTCGTCCTAGATTCTTTTCAGAAAGACGTAAAAGTGACAAGAATATTTCTAAGTGATTGATACCTAAAATTGAAGAAGAAGGTTTGTTGTATTCTTATTTGCCCCACGCTTTGGGAGCCAATTTGAAGATAGGTTTATGCTTCACGTATGGAAAGCCAATTTTAAGTAGGTGTTGTATTGTATTTCGACTGTTGGGGAGCCGATCTTGAAGTAGTTGTAACCACGTATGGTACCCGGTGGCCTTCGTCCCAAATTTAAAAATATTAACGTTGTAATTTGACTGTTTCTTTAAATATTATATATTCATGTTTGCCTCGGTTGCGTCAGCATTATTGTTAGAGACATATTTCTCTTTGCAGGGTTGTGGTGCGACTGAAGAATGTAGGCTTACAAAGATTTTAATTTTACTTCACTCCTTTTATTAATGCTTGACACGATTTAAATAACACTTCACTGATATAGAGAACTGTGAGATTCTTTTATTAATTACTTGCACTTTTTTTTAACACGCAAACTATTTTCATCTCACACTGAATACGTATTAAATTTCTCGAGGACGCAACCAACGCGTCCAGTTATGAGCGCTGTCTACAAGCAACTGACTTGATTTCTACCGCCACATTTGTAAATTTCTGTATTTCAAGTCTCTGATTGGGTATTCCTAATCCAATAGAATACTTTTATTTAACTAAAGCTTTTTTCTGGTTGTTGATTGGCTATTTTATAAATTGTCTCAAAATTTACATTATTATTGCTCCAATAATGACTAGTAGCATTATTAAACATTCTTACTCATTATTGCCTCAAGGTTACCTCATTGTTAGCAACTTTTAAACTATTATTCTCACAGCACCTACATTATTAAATTACGTAATGCATTCAGGTAACATTATTGAACATGTATACAATAATACAAACATATATAATGACTGTAATATACACTTTTTATATATTGTTACATAACAATATTGCTTTAAGGCGGACTGTTACCGAATTTATATATTAATTAGACTGAAATCATTTAAGTGTTAAAAATACTGCCTCAAATTACAATGGCTTAAGAGGTTGTCGATAAAGTACTTCATCCTTTCTACTGCGGTGAAGTTATGGAAAACCAGTAGAAGACTGAACTAAAAACTATGAAGCACACAGAAACAGAAGATCGTATTTAAAATGCAGATAAGCTTTATATGTTAGGAGGAAGCAGCATTGATCATTATTAGCCTGAAATCCGGGCAAGCAATGAAATATTGAAAAATGTGAGCGTTAAACGAGGATATTCATCATCAGCAGTGCAGCTAGTAGCCTATACATCTGGCGAGAGAAGAGGTCTACCTGACATTTTTTGTTGCGCTATACTACTTAAGATGCTCCACGCGCGATCGTTCTTGGCCCATTAACTTGAAAATGTCCGTAAACCTTCAGAAATTATTGCTTAAAGATTCATATACTAGTTTTTTGAAGACGCTTAATTCCTTTATTGTTTTTTTTTCTAAATACCTTTATAATTTAGTATTCGTAAAATCCAAAACATATATACGAAAAATGTTCTTTTTTCTGGCATTGATTCGTTAAAAATTTTTAAAAACGCTCTATTGTGGTTTTCCTTATAATGTTATGAGGTCAAACTAAAATTTTGAGTACGGTAGAAGTACGTTTTTAGTAGGATAGTTTTTTTTTTATTTATTTATGGAGGCTATTTAACTACTATGGTTCTTAGTGTCCCATTCTATATTGGGCGTGAAAGACCGGTAATTTTACTCAGAGGCCTCTTTATCAGGCTTGAGGTTCTTTTACGTGCCGTAAATCTACGACACGGGACCACCGGCTTTACTTCCCTTCCGAAGGAAGCCATGCTAAGGATTTTTACGCCCGAAAAAACCCGCGACCTTGGGAACTAGAGGCTAGCACGGTACCACTAGTCCACGGAGGACGACCTTTAGTAAGATATAACGAACTGTTTGATGCGTGGGGTATTTTTAATTTACGTATAAAAACTGATTATATTTAGAACAAAAATGAATATATTTTAAGTAAATTCGTATAGGGAGGTGAAATTTTGCATACACCTTCATATTTATTACATTAGTATATTGTGACAAGACATTGAAGTAGCTCAGATGAAGGTTTTTCCAAGTGCACTCTTCTAATATACTTGGAACTCTAATGAAAACTGATATGTCATCTGAATGCGCTAAACTATCAGAAAAATCAAAGTTGAGAAGGCGATTTTAAATAATTAAACGGCACTAGACTGTACACATGGGCATTTAAAAGGCGTTGTGACGTCGCTTTGGAGCAGGCCGTACATGGCATAGGCAGATTGATGCTTTCTTGATTCAGACACGGAATCCACAACAGTGAAGCACATATTTGCGCCATTAGCTTCTGTCCGGTAAACACATGGCCTCTTCAATAAAGACGATATTTTAATGTACCAGTGACTGTAAATGCGCAGTATGAGGAGGAAAAACAAATGCGTTTGTAACTTCCATTTGTGTGACGACCTGATAATGCCTATGCTCTAGCGCGCGATGTTTATTTATTAAAAAAAATAAACATTATATTATTGGATGTATCCAGTAACATACAAAGTTTTTCTAGAGGCTCTCCTCTGTATTGGGAAAAGTGTAACACGAATCAAATGCAGTTAACAAAGGAGGAAGCGTTTAAAGAGCCGCAGTGCCTCCCTAAAGATTTTAAATTGATCAATTTTCACTTTAGGGGAAAAAAAGGGGCACGAATATTTTAAAATAAAACATTTTAGGTGAAGTCAACTACTTATAAATTGGAAAACAGCTAACCTAACATGGCGATTTTTTAAAACACTAACTTCTGAATGAATTTTGGTAACCCAAAGAAAATGATTACTTTAAGGCTATTGTCTACCTAAGAGGCATTTACGACCACCATCCATAGGAGCTACCTATATATTGATAAACATTGTACCTTATCGTCTAAATAAACAACATACTTACCGTTTACTTTTAATACAGTTTATAAAATCGAACAATGGGTGAATCAAATGTTAAATAACGTTAATAAAAATTATTTGGATTAAGGTACAACATTTTAAGGAGGGTTGTACAAAATAGAGTTACTTAACGTTAACCATGCAAACGGTTTTCTCTAAAAACTTTGTTTTGGTTTGTTTATCGCTTTTTTCAAACTTAGTAAATGTTAATTATCACCTGGCGATTAAAATATGTTGCCTCTCATGAATACTCCATATTCGACACGAAGTGTAGGAAAGCAATAAATACATGCTGATGAAAGGCAGATTATAGTGTTGGCACAAAATCAGATTTAGACATGTTCACATCAATATCATTTCAAGGTTCAACTTAATTTTAAGCTCGTTTCGCTCAAATATTTATGCTATTAAGTACCACAGAATATATTTAGTAAAATGTTCACTTAGTGATTAGTTTTAGATCGAAGAACTGCAGAATGCAACTATTTGAAAAGGGAACTTGTCTGAATGGTCTGTTAACAAATTATCATAATCGGGAATCTCTCAAATGCCTTCTTTCACCGAAACTACCTACTATAGTAATGATGTAACGCTTACAGACATCTGGCGCTACAACAATCAGACTTTACATTAAGAATACAGCATGCCGAACCTTGTAAACCTGCAACATGATGTTGATGCCAACGTTATGACGCAGACCGTGGCCATTATTTTTATAATTCATTTCCATTGCAGTACTACTTTCTTTGCGTACGTTACGTATTATCGCTTGACTGCATGACAACGCATCCGGTGTGTAGTCGTCCTTAAAAGGACCCGACGCAAAACACTTAACGACTTGAAGCTAAAGCTTCAAAAGTATCTTTTAGGCTATATTTTCTGGCAATTAGGACAAATTTTCAGATGTGAGTGGTCAAAAAGCTATAATTACTCGCTAATTAAAGTGTTTTGGACGGATAACACCAAATAGCCGAAGAAATGAATGCAAAATTTGAAATCTCTGGTGCAGATATCAGCAATAGCCTGCATGTCGAGCAATGCAAGCCTCCGTGCAGCACGGCTGATGGCCAGTGGTCCAAGTGTGTGAGCTTAAAAAGCGTGATCCCTTTTACCATCATGCTAGATTCTGTGTGTTTTGATGTGAATGGATGGTATTTTGGCTTAATAAGGTCACTCCTTATGCATCTGTTCAGCATAAAGAATAACTACAGAAGAAACTTTACCAACAACTACCCTTGATCGGGAATCGATTAGCCCAAGCGAATAAGTCGGAAATGCTCACCCTTACAAGGACGCTGTGAGCATGATTTACTTTCAGCTGTATTTATGGAGGCAATGCCAATAATCACGAGACTGACAATTCTAGCATTAGGCCAAAAAAGTTTGCAAATTTGCTACGCTTTATTTACATAATATTGTAGGTATTTTCTTTAATATATCTGGATGCTTTCTGATAGGCGCAACTATTGCTGCTTGCAAAATCTTTTACCTGCACTGGGATTTTCACGAACCAAGTTCTTCATATAAGGAATCAAGAAGCTAATGCTGTTGGTCCGCCATATTAAATTTAACCCCTTATTGTCTGAATTGAGTTCTGTTTTAAGAAATGATGTAAAAATCTACATTATAAGGCACAGTATTTGTAATTTTGGTCACAGGTAACATCAGAAGTAAGAAATCTCATTACTGATTGGTGGAACTGGACATCTACGAACGGCCTGAACTCCCCCCTAACTAATTTGGTAATTTAGAGTTTTTCTTATTTAACGAACGACCCACACGACATGCTTGGATAGACTATGGATTATTGGTTTTGTTGGGTCCCTATAATAACCTATCATTTCTAACCCTCTTGCTTGTGTTTCCAGAAAGTCTGGCATTCACTTTTCTTGTTTTATCTTTTTCCTATTTACAGACACCTTCTACAATTCAGAATTAAAATTCTTTCTTGTTTCTTTAAAAAAAATGTGACAATCATGCAGCCACAAAAAGAATACACTCAATAAACGAGTTCAATTATATTTTGCGAATTCGCGACATTGGACATTCAGGGGTGAAATGGAACAGACCCGCATATGCAGATTCACAAGAGCTTCATTTTGGTGGAACCAAATTTAACGACATATTTGAAGCCAATGTCCACTAAAGCTATGGCAAAATGTCTTCAGTTAATATCAAATACCTCCGTTGAGGTTGACGGGCAATAAATAGGAACAAATAAGATAGCTGGCAATTCAACCTTGCAATTTCAGTGCAATTTCGGGGCGAGCGTGTATACGAATTATCATTCCAGTGAAACTCCGATTGAAAAGTTCACATTGGAACAAAGGATTTTCATGTACGACACATGTGAAAATCGACTCAAGTCGAGAGCTCTGCTGGCAATTTTCATAGAACTTTTCTGCCGTTGAAGTTCCAAACAGAGAGACATTAGGCGACTCGTCCTGAAATTTAGAGAACTGGTTCATTAAACACAAGCATTCGTAAACGAAAAAGAATGCTTTTAACGGAAGAAAAACTGAATGAAATTGGAGCTCCTTAGAACGCTCTCCCAGAAAACCCCTTCGTCGCCCATGTCAAAGCATAAATTTATATAAAAGTATATAATGTTCAATCAATTTGATTAGTTATAGTATTACAATTTTATACTAGTTCATTATAATGTTTTAAAACTGCCAGTATGTTAAATAACCTCATTGTTTTATTGTTAAATATTTATTTTATAAAAAGTTGTAACGTCGCGACATGACTTAATATGTTAAAGCGACTATAAAATTTCAAAATAAATACATAATAAAAAAAAAACAGGTGCTTAAAACGATTGGGCCGTGCAGCTAAGATGTTGCAGTTCAAACCGTACTCAGTATAGGCAATACAGGGATTATAGCCACGTCAAAACTTAAGTCGCCTAAGTTTCTGTACCTAGGTTAGTTGTCAATAGTCAATAAAGTACTTTGTTTACCAATGAGCGGGAGGTTAGGGTGTGAAGCTTTCGACAGCCCGGCGGAGCTCGAAACGAAAGGTGGATAAATACCAGACTTGGTATTTAAGTCTAACTCTTCCAAGGAAGCTACACGAAGATTTTCCAGCAAATATCCCCATCCCAAACTAGCTTTTGCATGGAAATGTTGCATTATCTCCGATTAAAAAAAATTCTCTACGATTTAACTATCAAATGTTGAGGCATATACAAATAAAATTTTTATTTTCCATGAAGAACCAATGATTCCAATTAACATTTGCAAAACCATGAAACGGCAGCAGATATGCTAAAACTTACTTCAGGGGAAAAAAACAAACAAACAAACTGTTTTTAAAATATACAATTAGCATAAATCACTTATTTTATGTCAGTTCCTTTTTTATCGTCAAACCATGTAAAGAGTATTCAAAACATGGAGGTCCTTCAGGACAGTTTATAGCAAGCTTCTTTTTAAACACCTGATTGTCTAGCGTCGTGTATGCTTCAATGTAGCTACAATAAAATGCATGTTGAAATAATTTCGAGGAACATTTATCATGATTAATTAGAAGCAGAAAACCGATTTTACGACCAATGCATCATTTTTTTTCCCGGAGAATATGCTGCATTCAGAGGAACATTTTGAAGAGTACATACTTTATATTTGCTGAGCAATTTTGA
Source organism: Deroplatys truncata (assembly GCA_030765065.1). Classification (NCBI taxonomy): domain Eukaryota; kingdom Metazoa; phylum Arthropoda; class Insecta; order Mantodea; family Mantidae; genus Deroplatys; species Deroplatys truncata. Next base: position 240,814,813 of record CM060975.1, on the reverse strand, counting down.
ATTTTCAAGGACAGAAACCTCTTTTTGTGGGTGCCAGAAGTTAGGAAAATGCTGGATTATGACGCTATTCTCTAAATTATTCTTCGTAGTTTTTTCATTGAATTGCGAATACGACCTGTGCGACGTCATGTATATAAACTAAGCTTACAGTTTCACGATTCTGTTTCTGCGTTATCACATAATTTTATAGCAGTATAAAGTAATGTGTTCATTGATCGCCATGCAGCACCTTGTCCGTTCCCAATAACATCTGGTGTGAAACCGCATCCGGTGACAAACTTCCAGCAGCCTCTGTGGATCCTCATCCCCATCATTGCTATCATGATTATCAGATGTAATATCAGTAAATTTAGGCCATATTAGACTAGCAACTTTTATCCATAACTTTGTGCGGGTGGATTTGATCGTACTACTGTGTTTCAATTTGCTCAAGACCCCACCCAACTAGTCGTATCAGTTTGGAAACAAAAAATTTGCCTCCAAATCCAAGCTATCCATCGAGGTGAAAGACAATAACTTATCTATATGCACCCCAACAATGAATAAAAAAACATAGATAAGAAATTAAACAAAAAGCCGTTTGTTTCCTTACTTTTACCAGGTTTATTTCATTTGTAGCTTCGTTAAGCACTTTTGGCGACAAAGATACGTTCGCATTTTCAGATCCAATTCCTAAAAAATTGTTTCGTCGCCCGTGTCTCAATTTCACCTTTAGTTTCCTCAAGTTCATGGCATCCCGCAATGCGTTCCTCTTAATAAAGCCAAGTGTAGTTAAATAACGTGCGGTTTTATATACTTAATATCTGTTTACCAACAGATCGCTTTATATTTATTGGATAAAGCAAGCTTTAAGTTTACTTTTTGGCAATCGCATAATGGCTTTAGCTTCAGTGTGCTTTCATAACCCTATCTTGCGCTTAGTAGTCGATCGCCTCTATCGAGATATTGATTGTTCCCTGCATAATCTCTTATTCAACTATTTCACCAAATTTGGAGCTGGTCCGAGCATTAAAAACAAGTTGCTGCGAATTGTTTAATTTCTTATGGATCATTGAGAACTGGCGGCTTCACCGAGCAATCCATAAGTACATCACCACTATCCCACAAGCTCTCAAGTCTGCAACATGCCAGGGAGGTGTGGAATAGGTACATTGGCGCCCGAAGTCCCCTGCCAACACGACAGATACGAATAACAAAGCGTCTCACTATTTACTTCTGAGCCCAATTTCAGACACTGACATTTAGGACCAAATGTACTGTCAACCGTGGCCATATGCAAGTTTGTCTCAAGACCAACATTCGTATGCAATCATTTGTACCGTCCTGTCTCGGTCTTGAGACAACATTCTAGGATTGTGTTGGGAATATTCACTTTGAAGGCGGATGCCTTCGCGCAATGTCGTCATCGCTAGCGACGAATAGTTTGTTATGATACTCGTAAAATGGCAACAAAATTCTACACCAACTAAGAAAACCTTATGGGTTAATTGGCAAACGTATGATGCTAAAAGCCAGCATAAGAGATGTTATTTTGCCATAGCAAAACCACCAACAATTCCTATAATCAAAACTCAAGCATACTTACACAATTAGGTTGTGGCTGCCTCTGTGGTGTAGTAGACAACATGATAACATCTAAACCTTGAGGATCCGATTGACTCCCGGCTACGCGGGCGGTGTTACGCGACTTTCAGCAGGATTCTGCGACGGCACATACAGTCAACTTCTCCTTACAGGAAATCCACGAAGCGTTTGAAGATAGAATTATCACTAACAACATATCGCCCTTCTTTCTCCGATTTAACACCCTACGAGGGATTAAAAGAGAAAGTTTACGAAACAAATCCACACACTTTAGAGGAACTTAAAGATAATATCAGTCAAGAAATTGCTGCCGTTTCTCAGAGGGAATTACAGCATGTAATGACCAATTTCCTAAGCAGATGTCAGTAATGCTTGGACAACGAATGGAGGCACTTCCAACATCTCCTGGATTGATATACCAATGTGAGTACTTTTATTTTAAGTGTTTACATTTTGTTTGTTAGAAATAACTTACGCGACAAACCGTAGTATATTTACTGCGGACGTGTTGTTACCCCTCTCAGCGCGCATAGCAAGCAGCATCGCCGGCCGACTGAGAGCCGCGAAACCTGTTCTGCTCTATTCTGATCACTCAGTATATGCCTCATGACCAAAAGACATTTTGTCCAATATTGCTATTTAGGCATATGAATCCCAAAAAAGAGATTAAGGAAAAGTGGGCAAATGCCTTGATATTATTTGTTATTAAGGAAATACAGTTTAGTTTTTAAGCTTATGAAGAATCACTACAAACCGTCAAACTAGGTTAGTAACTGCAGATAACTATTCTGCTTGAGGACCGTATCTTATTCCTAAAAACTCAATGCTAAAATTATGCAATAAGTCATTCTTTAAAAAATTACGAATACGTACAAACTGTGCATTTCAATAATAAAAACTAACAAAAGCAAACAAAAATAGCGTTTGTATAAACAATGTGAAATAAACTGCACAGATCATCATCAAGACAACTGTTCGCTGTGATTAAATAGTATTTGTTATTCAACCCTTGTTGCCTCCATAGAAATGTAACCAAATGGGCATAGAGCTTTTTAAATCACTATTTAAAAGAAAACAAATAAATTGTTTCAGTTACGATGAATTTTACTTTACCTATATTTGATTTGAGGCCTCTTGTATAAAGTTTTAGGGCAGTCGAAGAGATGGGGAATTTTTGGAATAAGAAGGCCACGATCTGTCTAGCCTTTCCGATGTTAATACTTTGTTTTATCTAGAATTTTGTCCTCTGAAAATCCTGGTGTTTATAAAACTTAATTTTCATTATTTCTAAAATATATAATATGGACAGCGCGTACTAAATCCGGAAACTCGTCTAACATATAGAGTGCAATTTTTTCTTCTCTTTCTTCCATTTCTGACAGAGAGAATCCCAAAAGCATTCACTTGGGGTCTCAAGCCATTTCCAATGAAATCCTCGAAAATTCGCTGTTTCTTCATATGACGAGACGTGCCTAAGAGTAATTATCCTCTACATTAGTGATAAAGTAGTCGGTAGGTTCCTATACCCGATATCGGACCAATATTATCGGTGTCTGGTTGAAATTTGTCAACTTTGTATATTATTATTTATTATTATTGGTTGGGAATTTGAGTAGGCGGAAGAAGCTGTGCCGGGTTCGAGCACCGCAGCGGGCTCACCTCTTCATTACACGACGGACCACAACAAAAAGCGATGGGAGCCCGGGAAATCGGAATTCCACGTGCGGTGGCGAGCTGTGGAGGGCCAGCTTTCTGCATTAATTAAACGTGAGGACAATGACGGCCCCGCGCGCAGTCCGATATTAAACGCGCTGCTGCAGCGCATTCCAGCGGAGGACAGCGCAATCATTATACACCAAATTTACAGCTTATATAAAACGGGTAGGAAGGGAGGGTAGCAAGTGTTGAAATAAATTTGCCGCCTGCCTCCCCCCGCCCTAATGTGCTGACATCCACGACCCATATTCCATAAACTAGCCATTCAGAATGCATGCGCCTGCTGATGCCACGTTTAAAGGGACTATCAACCTCCGAGGCTGGAACCCAAAAGAGCCTGTAATTTAATTTCTAATAACGCAAAGCCCCCGGGGATGTGAGCCAGCGCATTACAGCGCCCCCACTTGTTGCGCCCTACCGCTCTAACCCCTCGGGAAAATAAAAAACAGGCGCGGAGGATAACCTTCTCCCTTTTAGTGCCTCGCTCTCGGGAAAAATTAGTAGCAATGGACCCGCTCAAGTTATCGCGCAAGTGCTTACAATTACTCTCTGCCTGTGATGGTGATGATGACGATGACTACGACCACATAAGTACAAGTAACTACATAACTAAATGTTCACTGTCTTATCTCAAAATTGGTAGCTTCATTGAGCGGGATGTCTCTCCGCGATAACATATAATCGTTTTCGAAAAGTTCCGAGTTCGAACCCCGATGTTCAACGTGACTAACACTCTCTCGTGGATTTTCTTCCAAGGAATACTCCACTAGTTCCACACAGGGATTTCGTTCGCGTTTCAGGGTAGCCGGTTGAGCGGTGTGCTTCTCAGTAATGGAAACGATTATGGTTCAAAGTGACATTTACGGCCGTTTTCGAACTTTGAAATTTAGCTTTGTGCTCAGCATATGAAGTCACTCAGTTGAAGCAGTATTTTTAACACTTAAATGATTTCAGTCAAATTGTATAATATACAATATAACAGGAGCCCGCCTTGAAGCAATATGTGTATACATAACATATAAAATGCATGCAACAGTCATTGTATTAATGTTTATATTATTATGCACATGTTCAATAATGTTATGTGAATGTATTAGGTAATTTAATAATATAGGAGCTGTGAGAATAATAGGTTAAAAGTTGCTAACACTGAGGCAACAATGACGTAGCATTGAGGCAATAATGAATTAGAAAGTTTAATAATGCTACTGGCAATTCTTGGAGCAACAATAATGTAATTTTTGAGACAGTTTATAAAATAGCCTATCAACAACCAGAAAAAAGCTTAAGTTAAATAAAAGTATTCTATTGGAGTAGGATTAGGCAATCTGAAACTGAAATAGGGCAAATTGTACAAATTTAGAAGACAGTTGCTTGTAGACAGCGTTCCTAACCGGACGCGAAACTCGTCCTCGAGAAGTTTAATACGTATTCAGTGTGAGACGAAAATAGTTTACGTGTTTAAAAGTGCAACAATATTAATAAAAGGATCTCACAGCTCTCTATATCAGTGAAGTGTTATTTAAATCGTGTCAAGGATTAATAAAATTGAGTGAAGTGAAATTATAACCTGTGTAAGCCTACATTCTTCAACCGCACCACGCCTTTTTAAGAAATTCATGTCACTACAAATTAATACTGACGCAGCCGAGGCAAACATAAATATATGTAATATTTAAAGAAACATTCAAAATACAAAGTTAACTCTTAAACTTGGGGCGAAGGCCACCGGGTGCCATACTTCAAGTTCGGCTCCCCAACAATCGAACTACAATACAACTCCTAAAATAAGAACTACTTCACAGTAGAAGTTGGCCATCAGTTTTTTCTGATGTCGGCGTCTCTTATTACCAAGTTAATTCCATGTAAAATCCGAACGAAATTCCGGTAGCTTAGTTGAATGCTGGGTCAACCGCCCCTCCTTTCTTTATTCACATTTTCTTATCATTGGGTTCCATTGCACTGGAACCTCTCAGAGAACACGTAGCATACTGTCTTTGCAGTGGGGCGTTAGGGCGTAACCAGTAAGTGCGTTTTGGAAAAGTTCGCGTTATTTTGTGGAAAACGGCGGGAATGTCGCGGTGTTATGGGATCTTGTGAGTATATAGGAATCATAAATTATGCTGAACTTTTTGGCATGAATTGTATGGAATATGCTTGCGATTATCTATGTTACTGCGTTGGGACAATATCCATAACTTTATCCCTTCCTCCTGGGTACTCTAAGCATAAAGGTTGGTTACAGTTAAGTGTGGCGAAGTTCCTACACTATTTCCTAATCCTAATCCCTCTATGCTCCCTAGCAAACTGAGAGGGGAAGGGAGGTCTGAAATCCAGTCACAATATGACAAGATCCTATCCTAAGAATCCAGTCCAACATTTAGAGGAATTGATACCAACTAAAATGTTAAAATCATACGCGGAGAAAATTAACGTTATAGAATGCAGGGATTTCTACAACAACACAGGATCATTCTCTGGCATCTAAAATCCAAAATTCAGTGCCTACAAGTATTCCAAAATGAAGTGTTAAAAGAACCTCAACAAAGGCCCATGACATATTCAGAATGCACAACTGTATAATGAGCTGGGGATGACTAGCATTAGCCCACAAATTCCCTAATCACCTTCCCCGAATATGTGGCGTTACATTCTTCCAACCTGGACACCGTCTGAAAAGCCATTCCTAAGATAAAGTCGTGCTTGCCGCAAGTCTATACTGTCCTGGTGAGGCGTTCATTTATTTTGTACTTGGTTTAATATTTTCTATTTAAGGAGTCATATGCAGCCATCCTGATTCAGTGAGTATCCTTTCCATTAGTACTATCAATTTATCATTTAGAGATGCTAAGCATTATGATTGCATTCAACAAACATCAGTAACAATAGAAGCAGTGATACAGTCTCAAATTATTAGTTTCCTCTCCAAAATATATCCTCAGTGCAATCAACATTTCTCAAAATTAGAACAGCAATAATAATAAATAGTTGTTTATAATTCCGAAAGAAACCCATAAGCAACCGAACCCGATGTTTGTGGTGGTTTGCATTCGGGAAGTTCAAATACCGTGTACTTGTCAACCTGAGAGATTTTTTTACGGTTTACCTTAAGAGTCGGAAGCAAACACGAAGGATGGTAGAGAAAAATCACTGCGGTGCGGGAGAGGGTGGAGAGAGACAGTACACTGTCTCTTTCCTTTATTCACGCTCACTATGCGCTGGCACGTGACACAGTAGTACGACTGTGCAACCTGAACTCGCCCTCCTTTGTGTGTACTCCTGACTGCAGTAACGGATTGTTTATCTCAACGCTACGACCCACCTACGGATTAAAATACACAGAAATAAGATAGATACAAGGTCATTACGGAACTAAAGCGATCTTTCTGGCACTACATGACTTGCATGCAAGAAACCACAGAATATTTGTCGCGATATGATGTGGTGGTCAACTCGACATTAACCAAGCACACTATAAAATAAACGAGGCATGAAGTTCTCAATGAAACTATGTATATAATACTTTCACTGCATTCAAATGAATTATTCATCAAACAAAAACAAAAATATTAGCATTCTTATTTTTAAGATTATTTTAAACTTCATGCTTTATTCCTATTCAGATTGATTCGTATTTACACAGAAAAGTTCACCTGACCCATAATTGTATGAATAAAGAATTTCGGCTTGGAACGCCCTCTATACCTCTGACTTTAAAAAATCTGATGTGTTACACTCACACGACTTTCTCTACTCTTGTACAAACTATTTTTACAAACGCTTATTCTCCATATGCTTCATGTTAATCGAGATATCGAGATGTTAATCTTATTGCTAATTTTCTTGTAGATGCAAGGGGAATTGCTAGGCTTTAAGCAATAGTCAAATATTTTAAGAGGTGGTTGCTATGTGGAGTATTCCATTCTCTTTGCATTGCCAGGACAAAAAAAAAATCTGATGTGTTACACTCACATGACTTTCTCTACTCTTGTACAAACTATTTATACAAACGCTTATTCTCCATCTACTTCATGTTAATCGAGATAAACATTTGAAGACTCTATCTTATTGCTAATTTTCTTGTAGATGTAAGGGGAAAATATATTTACAAAGGCAATATAGAAAAACAGTAGCCTTTAAGCACATACATCTCTTAATAGCTGGTTGCTAAGTGCAGCACCATTCCCTTTGTCACAGATTATAACTCTTTGCATATCCAAGACAAAAAAATGAATAACGAATTCCCATTTTAGAAAATAAGTATTGAAAAATTTAAGGGAATAACAAGTAATATCTCGAAAATGGTTCACTCAACAACAAAAATGTATATGACATAAATTGTGTATTTTAACGCGATCTACATTTTTTGTGTAGTAAACTTTTGTCTATCTCTTATGGTTTACCAGTTATGCAAAAGTCGTTCACAATGGAGAATACTTTTGGAGACATTCACAGAAAATTCAAGATATACATTTTATTTGTCAAGAAAATATCTTAAACTTATGATATTTTAATCAAAATCGTTGGAGCCATTTTTGAGAAAATTAAAATTTCGAAGAATCTTCCATGTAAAGGGTAATCTGGGGTGGAGGGATTTTCTTGAAAACCTTCGTGTCGCATCTCTGGAAGATACTGAACCTAAATACCAAGTTTGGTGTTTATCCGACTGTTCGTTTCTGAGTTATGCTGTTCACAGACACACACGGACATGTTTCCAAAAATGCTTTTTTTGGATTCAGGGTGTCTCAAAACATGTATTTCCGGTGAAATCTCGGTATCGAATTTTTGGGTGGAATACAATACTTCCCCTACTTGCTATATGTAGTAGAGAAAGTAAAAATGTATGACATAAATTGCGTATTTTAACGCGATCTACATTTTTTGTAAAATTTTGTCTATCTTTTATGGTTTACCAGTTATGCAAAAGTTGTTCACAATGAAGAATACTTTTGGAGACATTCCCAGAAAATTCGAGATATACACTTCATTTGTCATGAAAATATCTTAAACATACGATATTTTAATCAAAATGTTTAGAGCCATTTTTGAGAAAATTAAAATTTTCGAAAAATGTTCCATGTAAAGGGTAATCTGGGGTGGGGGGATTTTCTTGAAAACCTTCGTGTCGCATCTCTGGAAGATACTGAACCTAAATACCAAGTTTGGTGTTTATCCACCGTTCGTTTCTGAGTTACGCTGTTCACAGACACACACACACACACACACACACACACACACACACACACACACACACACACACACACGGACGGACATGTTTCCGAAAATGCTTTTTTTGGATTCAGGGGGTCTCAAAACATGTATTTCCGGTGAAATCTCGGCATCGAATTTTTAGGTGGAATACAATACTTCCCCTACTTACTATACGTAGTAGAGAAAGTAAAAATACTAGGTTCTAGTTCAACTGTTCAGTATCTTGTATAATGCCGTTATTGGCCTTTTCTGTGAATGAACGTGTCCTTGGTTAAAATGAACGTTTGACGTTTAGAGATTTAAAACCTTCCCCAACAAATGCGCTAGAAGCGTCGAACTGGTTCAGTTAAAAAATATTAAGAAGCTTCTGTGGAGTTAAACAATTGTGTATTTCCGACAAATTTGTTAAGCACAAAATTTCGATATGGTGGATACTTAAATTACATAAGCTTCTTTTCTTTCTTTACTATCATTCGTGTATCTAAATCCGCTACCTCGTGGAGCTATACAGTTTCGATCAAACTGCAAGCGTAACGAAGAGACAACTTTATGTACTTAATTTAAACCTTTTATAGCATCCTGAATAGTAAACATTAACAGAACTCTCTCCATGCGTAACTCGACCACAATAGTATGCACTTCGCGGGGCTGGCTACCGCGTGTATTCAAATGTAAGTTCCATCAAGGTCAAGTGCAATAAAACCGGGTCGACTATTGCGGCGGCCACACGGCAGCGACTTACTTGTACAGCTTGTGTAAAACGTTGTGCAGTCCCCAACTTCTGGAGCATAGATGCGCCATAGCACCGACCAGCCCACTTAGATAATGAGAGTGGCAGGTTCCACCTGCTGTGAGAGTAGTATTGTAAGCTTACACAGTTGTTTACAATGCTTTCTGCATGTGATTGCCTTCGAGTTTTGGTGTCACTTCTAGTCCCCTGATAGTCTAGTCTAGTACTCATTGCTCCCCCACCACTCGCACCACTTCTCCTCTTCCGTATATGGAGTGTCATGACGTTTTGCATAATGGTGTACGGTAAGTTTGCACAAACAAGACGGAACAGCGTGCTGCATCCACACGTTGCAAGTAGATTTGCGCAAACTTCAGTATGGAGGAGGTTGTCGAAATCAAAACAACGGTCCGAAGATTTATTTTTGTTGTAAGCATTTTTGCACTGGTTTTATTGGTGAAAAGAAAGGATACCAAACGCCCGATCGAAATAGTGCAAAAGGTGGCTTCTGAGAAGAAAGGTACGCTCGCATATAAATTTAATGAAAGACTTAAGAGAAGATCCAGATGACGTAATGACTTAAGAATGGAGAAAGTGCATAATATAAAGAATGACTATGTTTGCCGACTTCTATGATTGAAAGACAGAACACTATGATGCTCCAATCTATATCTCCGCATGAATTTTAGCTACTGGGAGATCATACAGAGATTTAATATTTAATTTCTATATCATCTTTTGGCAAGGCACATTCTTCTTATTCCTATCGGAGTATTCCTTAGACTTTATCTTCCAAAGGTATGGCAATGTTTTATATAATCCGATAAACTCGGTGACAAGTTGCTTGGAATGAGTTCGTACTCATACATCTTGCATTAAACTTCCCCCTTCCGGATGTAGGGCTTGAACACAGTCCACATGCACACGCTTATTATACAAATCAAATCTTCAGCACTGCAAAGTTTACGCAGGTGGCGCTTACTGGTTTGTGCGAGCTAATGTCTTGTCGTCCACCCTATTAATTATTTTATGTGCAATTATTTCATCACATTTACCAATTCTGCCGAAACCCGATCGCGAACTATCACTCTAAATTAAAAACTATTTACATAATCAAAACAATTTAATACAGTGCTGGTTTTCAACACACTGTTGTCAACCGAAAGATCCAGTTTCACTACATTCCATTAAATGCGATGAAATAAAAATGTTTAATTACTATTCCAAGCGCAAGTGAAAATTATTATTACTATTAATAATAATTATAATAATATTAATTTAAGGTTGAAAATACCATTAAAGCCGCACAGTTGAGCCGTTAAAACGAACTGAACATGCTCAAACGAGTATTACAGCTTGTGTGAAACGTCTTGACACGCCATATGCGCAAAAGAGGAGAAACGGTGAGAGCGGTGGGGACCAAGAGACTACACCTTTTTCACTAATACGAGGGGCACTATTTATATTTTGAGCCTAATAATTAAAACAAAGTAATTTCTGATTGAAAACTGTTTTATTGTTTTTCAAAATATTCTCCTTTATGATCAATACATTTTTGCATCCCTTTGAACCATTTGTCAAAGCATTTATTCCAGTCTTCTTGAGAAACCTCCAAAACATGGTTTTTGAAGGCATCAACGGCTTCTTCTGCCAACGAAAATCGTTGTCCACGCAATTTATTCTTGATGTTCGGGAACAAAATTAAGTCATTGGGTGCCAAATCTGGACTGTATGGCGGATGACCCATCAATTCGATTTTTTTGAGCCTTCAAATACTCTGTTGTTAGATGAGATGTGTGTGCGCTCACATTGTCTTGATGAAAAACGATCCTACGGTTCTTGTGGGTTTTCCTTAATTCACTGAAGACTTCCGGCAAACAAATGGTTGTGTACCATTCGGCATTGACCATTTTACGTTCCTCTAAAGGCACTGTTGCCACATTGCCAGTTTTGCTGAAAAAGCAGGCGACCATTTGCTTCGAAGTGCTTCGAGTGCGAACAACTTTTGTTGGATTTGCTTCATATTGAAACACCCACACAGTCGACTGCTGTTAACGTTCCGGCTCATACGCATAGATCCATGATTCGTCACCTGTTACAATTTATATACTCTTTTGAGGCACCGCCATTGTATTTCTTGAGCATTTTTGTACACCAATCGACACGAGCATCTTTTTGAGATTGCGTCAAATTATGTGGGATCCAACGAGAGCAAACTTTTTTCACGGCTAAATAATCATGCAATATTTTATATATGCTGGTGGAACTAATGCCTAGGGTTGCTTCAATCTCACAATATGTCGCATGACGATCTTTCATTATTAGTTTTTGCACAGCATCAATGTTTCCTGGCACAACTGATTTTGGACGACCTTCACGAACTTCATCATTGAGCGAACGTCGGCCACAATTAAATTCGTTGAACTAGCGTTTCACAGTGGCAAAGGATGGAGCTTCGTCGCCAAATGTGGAAGTTAGTTGATCGATGCACTCTTGTCTTGATAATCCACGTCGAAAGTCGTAATAAATCATTGCACGAACATTTTCACGAGTTAATTCCATGTTTTTGTTGACACACAATATTCAAGTTAGTGTAAACAAAACAAATGACGCTATATTGACAAAATGTTTGAAGTAGATGATGGTCAAAAATGTCAAACTTTCCATTGGAAACGTCAGATGGCACCTACAGCATTCAGGATTGCCAAGGCTCAAAATATAAATAGTGCCCCTCGTAGCTGAAAGGAGAAGTACACAAAACCACGTGACAAGACAGCACCTCATTGGCTGGTGGGCAAACTACAACCTTTCCCGCTTAGCATGTCGCCTCTTCCTCCACAAAAAACAGTTCGGTTCAGATCGTAACATTTTGTGGTTATTCTCGTGCAGAGAAATTTAAAAAAACTCATTATTGCAACGCTTCAATTTATGAAACTAAATGTGTTTGTTCAGTTTCACTTGAGTCTAAATGAACCGTTATAGCAGAGGGTTTAAGAGGCCATGCGCAGGCGCTGCAGTTCGTTTCCGGTTGAGAATCCTCGGCCACTGTGGAAAACAAACGCGGGAAATGGAAAGAAGACATTGTGTTAAATACTTTTAATAAATTCTGTGAAACGTACCTACCTTTAATCGACAATGAATATGGTTGGCCATTGTTTAGCAATAATTGAACTTCTTTGTTAGTGATGCAGAATTGTTGCTCGGAAGCTTGGGTCGCGTTTGTTTTCTGTTGTGTTACAACCTACAGTGCTGATCGTTATTTAACTTGTTGACTCAAAAAGGTTAAAGCAAAAGTGGTATACTGATATTAGTCATTAAATAAATGATTTCTAAAGTCTGAAGTTAAGAACAGTTTAATCCAGTTCCTTTAATCACAGATGCCGAACTGTTCAGGTACAACTTTTATTTGTCTACTCTTAGTATTATGTGTTAGACGTTTATAGGAATAACACATGCAGTGTTTAAAACCTAATGATCCCTAAGATGCACAATATACTGTATTCGCATTCTGTCTGAAGCAATTTCCTCTCACGGGTCTTAGTTCTCGTCATCCTCCACGTGGTACTGCCATGTGCTGGGTGGAGTGATACATTTAAGTTTTGTTTACTTCTTCTTTCAGCTTATAGTGAAAAAGGTATAGAAGTGATATCAGAACTCGAAGACAATCATATACACAACGTATTGTAACAGCTGTGTAAGCCTGCAATATCAGACTCACATCAGGTAGAACACTAACCCCTACCTCTCTTATTATGCAAGTCATCCCATTACCTACATTCCCATCGTGCTTTGCTGCCATGCCGGCCTGCTTAACTTGACGACCACACAAGCGGTCGCCCAAGTTAAGCAGCATTGGGCTTGGTCACCACGTGGTCGCTAGTCCGCCCATGAGGGGACACCGAGACCCAGCCAATGGTAGCGCAGTAAGCTAAACCCCCGCCCAAGACAGACATAAATCAAAAGCTTGTGTACATTCTTTTTATCCTTCTATATCGCACAGGTAAAGCCGCATACGCGGCTAGGTACTGTGGCGATTATATTCCGCCCAGGTGAACCTGGGCGACCTGTTCTCGATTGCTGGATTGCTGGATTGCTGGGTTGGCCAGTGCTAATGCGCATCTATGCTTCAAGAGTGGGAGACTGTCACGACGTTTTATACAAGCTTGTAACTCCCGTGTCAGCACATTAAGTTGTATATAACCGTCTTACATCCTAAATAAACATACTTACGTCTTAATTTTTATTAGCACTTCAGAATACAACATTTTACCAGTTTTCAAAGGTCGCATGACAAGTACGTTACACAGAGAGAGGGAGACAGAGATAGAAAGAAGGCCACAGAGGGGAAAAGTGAGAGGATAGAATAAGAACGGAAAGGGAGAGAGGCTAAAGAGAGGAAGAGAAAGAAGGATGGAGGGAAAGGATAAGGAAGTAAAAAAGTGAGGAAGTGATAGTGGGGGCGACCAGAATAGAATCTCCGCAATAACGCGAGCAGAACTGCGGGTTCTTCTGGTAACCCCCAAAAGGGACTTAGTCACAAACACAGATTATTAAGAGGGCGGAAAGTAGTTACAGCTAGGAGCACATTGATGTCTCAAGAGAAAAATCTAATGCAAACGATAAACAGGAAATACGACAGCATTCTGACCATATCTCCGTAGTTAAAAATTAACTATATCTAACCGGTTTAACTCACCTTACACCTGTAGTTAAGGTTTTTTATTTTATTTATTACTGCAATGAAATTAATGTTGTATTGCAATCGCTGAACATTTTGAGAATGACTTCATGCTCGGTTAAATTTGATTTAGAAACAGGTATTGATGTATGGTAACTGCAACAGCTCTATGAAGCAGGCTGCAGAAGAGAAATAAACAGCGAGCTTCTTCTGCGAGACAAGTGCTCCTTACACAAGTATCTACTTCACTCTCTAACGAGTTCTGTTCTACAAAGACATGTGCCTTTGCTACAAACGTCAGCATGCAACTTACAAGCGTAATATTCCAGGTTAAAGAACTGCTGCATGGAATTTACGACTTAGCTTATGTATACCTATACGGACGTATGTACATGAGAAAACCACAATAATATAGCCTCCCCTGTTACTATTGTTGTTTTCAGAAACTTTGTCCAAACGTGCACGCATAATTTCTAAAGACTACTGACTGTTCACATCCCTTGAGGAGGAAAGTAATTGTAGAATCCTCTTTCCTATGATATGAACATTACAGGCAATCGTGCAATTCTTGAATTAATTGAATAACTAGCAGCACCTGCAGCTCTACTCGCGTATCTCTTTTTCTCTTTCTCTCTCTCTCTCTCTCTCTCTCTCTCTCTCTCTCTCTCTCTCAAGCTCTACCTTCCCTCTCTTCTCTGTACAGCTAATACATAACCTTCGATTGGACGCGTGGCCAATTACAAAGAAATAGTTACCCTGCACTGCGCTTTCTCTAGCCAATTCTGCCCCCCCCCACTTTCCCATGGGTACAATTAAAACAATTGAAAAAAAAACCAGAACACGTACACTGCAACATCGTTTGTTCTTTCTTCATATTAAAAATTAGAAGTTTCTCCGCATTAATTTGGCCGTAGGAATTTTTAAAACGGAGAGATGTATTTTAGAGTCACTGTATAACGTTTCCAGTGGTAGGTGATTTTCGTATACGAATAATAGTAAAGAAAAACTTGTATAACTTCTATTTTAAACTTAGTGAAATGGTATAAGAACACTAGTCAGAATCATTATGCTTATAAGCTTTACTTATGCAATATTTTTTTCAGAAAACTGTATAACAAGGGAGATATTTCTATTTGTTGATTTGGCACTCCTTTCCCTAAGGGCAAATTAACTGAAATACCACACACACTATTCTATATTTGGGACCAGAGGTATGCTACATGCTAAACTTCATAACACTCGGTTGGACTATTCTTGCGTGACAGTATTTCCGGACATTTAAAAAGTACAACCTTTTCCTTCAGGGCAGCCCAATACTTGTATTGCTGTCAAATTATTCATCCAAATTCCAAAAATAGTAGGAATCTTCGGTTACAACTTTATTAGTATTAATTATATTTTATTTCTGATACAGTCTACTCAAATTCTACTGGATTTTTACTTTTTCTACATAAATTCGAATCTAAACATCTTGGGTTTATTTATTTATTTATTACGTCACGCTATTTTATCCATTGGTGAACTATACATCCCCATACCAGACGTCAAGCTTTTTGTTTTACTGCTTCATTTCTTAAGTGTCACAATTATTAACATAGTTCTCCATTAAAAGTTATACGCTGCTGTATCTGAAGTAATAAAATCACAGGTACGTTATGATTTAACAATTTCAAATTTGGGCGAAACTTGCGATTTAAAGTTTAAGATAGAAAAGGAAGAAGTAATACCTGCATATTACATTCATTATTGCAAACCTAAATGTATAATGAAACACGATGAGTAAACAATCCAATTACTTAGCAGCGATGTCTGTTAGTTTGTTGTTTTATTTACTTGCCTACATTTTATGTGCATACTTAAGCCTTCATTGGCACTGCTTATATTAACACATACTAACATCCATAAATGTAATCAGGCTATCGAACGTATTTTATAGCAGTGAAAATAAGGAATTGTTCTACATTAAAACGAAGTACAGTTTAGTATGAACCTTAAGACTTGCTTTTCTAATCCAGATTTGATATAAAATTTCGACTATTAAATATCTCGCACATGTCGGTCACTCAAACTGCCTCTGTACCTTGATTCTGAGAACTTGAACAAAGAATATAAATATTTGTTATACTTCAAATATTTGTTCACTAGAGTCCAAAAATATTTTATTTCATTAATTTTTTTATCTGAAAATACACACTTTTATCCACATATAGGAGCATGAGAACCAAATAAAGAGAAACACATCGGAAGTTTCTGTTTAAAAAAAAACTTAGTTTTCGTAGATGTTAATACAATTCCGTAAATGTACGAATAAACACGTAGATTGGACAACCCTGGTTCGAGTAGTTTTGACAATATTTTTTTTACAAAGAATATCAATGGGGCCTTAAATAGGGCAAGCAAAAATTAGTTTTAATCAGCTTAAAGATTAAGACTCTATTTCTCGAGATTGGTACGACTTTATAAGATTGATTTGATATTACCAACTCCCCAATGTTAACAAGTAAACCGCACCACAATAAAACAATGATTGAATACCAAAGAAACACAAAAGCAACACTCCAATTGGTCTTATGTTAATTTTAATATTGAACAGAAGAATGATGGTTTTAAATAAATGCCGCTTTGTATACATAGGCATCTGGATAAACATTATTCTAATTGTGTACATAATTAATAGTCTAAATAGAAATTACATGGTTTGTAAAATTTTCAGTTAAGTCTGGTACATTTCGTTTTATGCCTGTGGTAGATTGTCAGCCCAAGCTAAAAGTGCGCGAAATGATGGATGACCTTAAAAATAAGGGAGGAGGGGGGTATTTTTGTAGAAGCATGTTTATGTACAGTAAAAAATAAGAACATAAGGATCAAACATGTGGCATTACGCAACCGCTGACATCCCCCACCCCCAATGTCACGCTTTGTAACCCTAAGACAGACCCCTCCTTTCTCCCCTGAGAGCGTGAGGTAATAAACCCTTCCTTAAGAGATTACTACACAAAAAAGAAATAAGGCAAGGAGTGTATTATAATCCCAGCTTCAAATGTTTCCCAACTTCACACTATCCCTATACGAAGGCAAGGTCCACAACGTACAGGTGAGATTGGCCACAGCGTTCTTTGTTGTGCATTGATGTGAGAACTCTGAAAAGGCACGCTCCGACCTGCTAATCTGCAAACACAACGTGATTCTCTAAACTAACACGAAGTGCCCGATTCCGAGAACATGGTCAGTTCTGAAAAACTGCGTCACACTTTGTTAGTACCATAAATGTTCTACGGAACGCCACAGGTTTCCCTTGGAAACTGTTTCGTGGTAAGAAGCGCTAAAAGTGCAATTGGGAATGTTAAAGAATACTACACATTTAATTAACGAGGTAAATTACGCAACGAGGCTCAATCAACTTATCTTTCAGTTTGTGCGTTCACACCGTTTTAACGCCATTTTGTTTTTCTTGTTTTCCTATAAAATTTTACGGGCCTACCTACTTCTTTCTTGAATGAAATGTTCCATCGAAACATTGCGTAACACATCAATCAAGTCTCTGCCATCAGGTTGATAAGTCATTACGATGAGATTACTATTATTAATTATTATTATTACTATTATTATTATTATTGTCATTATCAAAATGTCTTCAGCTAAATTATTTTTTAAACACGGAAATTTTATTTTAAGTGCATGTTCTACTAAGTATTAACAATTTTGTTGATATCGGTTCATTTCTTGAACAGTTTCAGAATAAAAAAAATATTTCCAATGACTTTTGTATCATGCCCATTGAGTGCCTCTACTAAAGTTTCCATCTTTTGGTTACACACACACACACACACACACACACACACACATATATATATATTCTGTAAAAAAAAAGCAAGATGCAATCATTTGAGTTAAAACCCGTGCACATTAGACCACCATTTATACTTGAGTGTACTACTACAGGGGTAGACTAGACTGGCACGACCTCGAAGTGGTTCGCCATCTCATTAGTTACAAAGCATACAGAGCACTAACCTTTCAAGTCGCGAAAATGAACTTTTCAGAGGGATAAATCCATTTCTGAACATACAGAAAAGCTTGTAATGTTTTGCTACTGCCATAGGTGCAGTTTCGTAAATTCTGTACATCGTGTACACGAATTACGAATTTCTAATTCTTAAAAATATTTTATATTTGAAATAGCGTAGTGAATGAAACACATTAAAGTCACAAAACATATGTAATATAATAGTAGATATGTCGGTTGACAAACAAAAATGCTTATAGTTTTAAGGGATGATATTTAGGCGGCTATTTAACACATGTACCAACCAGCCAATGGAGTGTTACGAGTGTATAAATTTCACCCAATTATAACCATGTATTTGTGTAACATTGTCGATATAATCTTGTCGAAGTTCATGACATTTTTGTTTAAAATATTATCGAATTCGATAGCATTTGTATCTCTCTCTCTCTCTCTCTCTCTCTCTCTCTCTCTCTCTCTCTCTCTCTCTGTAATAATTGAGTAGGCCATGCTCGCAAACAACATAGCTGAAAAGAATAACCTAATGATGAACACCTTAGAATCAATAAACTGAGAAATAGTGGTAACCGTGGCACTTCGACAATTTCGTCGGCTTCAATACACCAAGTCGGTCTACATTTACTTACATTGGATGCCAATTTCATGATTTGCTGTCAATTTGGAAACATATTTCCTCGTATTATTTTCTTTGCCCTTAGTTGGGCAAGTCATCCTTGCATGTAAATACTAATAACGATTCAACAATCACTGTATAGGGAAAGTACACTATCCATATGGCAGCGCAACCAAATGATATACACTATTTATATAAGTGGCTTATTTATTACACTGTAACATAATTTAATAATTTATTTATCCATATACGGGGTGGGCAAAAGTAAGGATACAGGAGTAATATTACAGGTGGGCAACACAATGGTAAAGAGTTGTATTTTAGCAAGATAGGGCTCCTGCTCACTAAGCATGAATTTTGCTATATTTGTTGGCTGAGAGTTTTCAAGTAAATGTAAATGACGAAGGGAATGACTGAATCACCACCAAAGTTTTAGGATATATGGATTTCTTTCTTTTGGATGTTGTTAAAGATAAGGTTTTTGCAAGATGACCGCGAATATTAAAGACATGATTCACTTCATTAGGGAGGCATGAGAAGAAATTGATACAAATAAAAAACTGAGCAGCAGAATGTGCTACGAGGGCAGTCCCAGAAGTACCCGACCTGATGTATATATCGGTGGTTGTTTCAAACAAATGACTATGGTAAAAGTACCACCCTTATAAAGCTTAAGTATGAAGTTTGACGATGCTACGTCGTTTAGTAATTGTTTGGAACCATCAATAGTGAACGCTCTCAGCAAATGTGTAAACATGGATAAAACTGACCATCGTTATGACATAACACTTTCATTTGAAGGGTCTTAGTCCAACTAATATTAAAACTGAGCTAGATTATACTATGGGGGAGTCTGCTCCTTCGTTTACAACAGTAAAATATTGGGGGCAAGTTTAAGCGAAGCCATACGAGTTGCCAAGACGAACATCGCAGTGGTCGACGAAATGAGGTGACCACGCTGGAAATTGTGAAGAAAATCCACAAAATGGTATTGGATGACCGTCGACTGACAGTGCGCGAGCTAGCAGACATCGTAGGCATTTCAAAAAGTGCTGTACATCGCAAACTAGTTGAAAATTTAGACATGAGAAAGCTGTGCGCAAGATGGGTGCCGCGTTTACTCACAATGGAACAAAAGCAGCGTCGTGAGATGTTTCAGTCGAATGTTTGGCGATGTTTCGCTGCAATAAAACAGAGTTTGTGCGTGGATTCACAACCATCCCTTCACACCTGAGACGAAGGAGCAGTCAAAACAGTGGATTGAAAGGGTTTACCGGCTCCAAAGAAGGTAAACAGTTCCATTTGCAGGCAAGGCCATGGTGTCAGTTTTTTGGAATGGGTATGGAATAATTTTCATTGATTACCTTCAAAAAGGAAAAGCAATCAATGGCGAGTATTATGCAAACCTATTGCAGCATTTGAATGATGAAATAAAGCAAAAACGGCCGCATTCAGCGAAAAAGAAAATTTGTTTCATCAAGACAATGTACCAGTTCACACATCCATCATCGCCATGGTCAAATGCAATAAGTTAAAGCTCGAATTGCTTCCTCATGCATTCTATTCGCCAGACTTAGCTCCCTCTGATTATTTTCTGTTTCCAAAGTTGAAGAAGTGGCTTGGTGGTAAAAGATTTGCTAAGAATGAAGAGGTGGAGTCTGAAGTTGATGGCCTATTTTGCAGAACTCGACGGTTCTCACTATAAACAGGGTATCGAAGCTATTGAACATCGCTGGGGAAAGTGTATCGAGCTGAAATGAGACTATGTAGAGAAATAAAGACATTGTTTCCCAACATTTCTGTGTTTTCTTTGTTAGGTCGGGTACATCTGGGACAGCCCTCATAGTGTGTCAAACCTAGACTACAGCGGTGTATAAGTGCTGAAGATCAACGGTTTAAATATTCACAAGAGAAGATTGTAATGTTGCGTGTTATTTCATAAATGTATATAATATTATATTAGGGTTTCTTTGCATACTTCATATTTTATGAATACTTAGTGTATACATATTTATTCCCACCTCTATATTTAGTAGCCCTATTGTGTTAACGTACAAATAGCCTGTACTACGCAGTAGGGATAGTTCCTACATTGGCCGCAAGTAAACATCGCTAAAGATATATGTTCTGACTATGACTATTTACTTTATGGACCAGGCATTAATATTGACCAATCCGATTCATAGCCCGTCAGTTCGAAACAATCACGGTAGACTATGCTGACATACTGTCGTAAAGAGATTGTTGTAGTGATTCGCAATTCTTTCCGATTTGCAGCTAAATAAACGAAAAACACTTTCTTAAAGAGTATGTAGGACCGTGCTACGTAATGTTATTTGTATGCAATTTTCTTTATTTTCTTTACGGTATTTATTGATGCAATGCAGTTGTGCTAATTGTAGATTGTCATATACTACTTGACATGTGTAATCTGGGTTATGCCCCAGCGGCAATCTCCAAATATTTAAAATTGGCGAATTGGTTATCAAATAACCGATAACACACACAAGCATACACTGGAAATACCGAGAAACCTTGTTTTAAAGAACAATTTCTCGAACCCAGCCAAGAATCGAACTAACAACCCCTCGCACAGCAGTACGTGCTCTACCGACTGAACTGCGGGACCAGTCCGGTAAGCAATAAACTTAATTAAATAAAATTATATTAAATGGCTTGGTTATTTTAATATTATTAAAATTGTTTGTTAAACAACAAACGTTTACTTCATTCAGTAAACAGTCTTAGCAAATGTCACTTTGAGTTTGTTAGATATTAGTCTGAAAATTGCTCAGTTACACGTTCAGGTGACTCGACAATATGGAACTCACTCGTGTGTTACTTATGAGTAAACTGTTTCACTTTTACTATGCGATACTATGTTTAACCAATAAAACTCTACGGAACGAACGTGTTTCAACCAATCAAGGCTACTTAACCTCACAGTGTCTATAAACCATCTAGCATTTGTTTCTATAGCTTCTGTTGTAGGGGATTATGCACAGTCGCGTATGGAATGCAAGTGTTTTAGTAAAAATCTGATGTAATACATTCACATGACTTTTTCTACCTTTTATCGTTTATTAGGTGTACACAAATTATTCTTACTCGAACTTATTTTTATATCTACTACATTTTAATCCAAATAAATCTTTGCATAAATAGCTACATCATACATTTCGTTATAGATACAAAGCGAAAAGCGATAGTTAAATGCTTAATAACAGGGCGTTGTATGCTGGCCTTAGAATTCGATGTTTCCATGCAATAGCGACAAAAACCCGAATGTTGAAAGGACTTTAAGAGAATGACCAAGAAATAAAAAATACGAACCTGTAATAACGGATATCTCAGAAACGGCATTATGAAAAAAAGAAAAAAAAACTTACTTTGAATAAATTGTGTGTTTTAAAGAGATCTACATTTTTTGTGTAGTACCTTTTCGCTATCGCTTAGCGTTTACCACTTATACAAATTATACAAAGTTCCTTCCCAATGAAGACTTCATAGGCTATTCCCCGAAAATTCAAAATGTGCATTTAATTTTTCATTTACATATCTTTCTTATGTGATATTTTAAACAAAATCGTTAGAGCCCTTTTTTAGAAAATAAAAAATTTCCAAAAGTTTTCCACGTAAAAGGCCAGTTTGGAGTGGGTTTACAGACGTGTGCGCGCACATTTTTCCGAAAATGCTTTATTTGGATTCAGGAGGCCACAAAACATATATTTCCAGTGAAACTCGTATAGAACTTTTGAGTGGAATGCAATACTTCCCCTAATTACTATATGTAGTAGAGAAAGTAAAAATGGAACTGAATCAATAAAGCCTTCCTGAATTGCAATCGTTCATGAGAGTATGGATAGTTAAGTAATTTTAATAACAATGGAACTGAATCAACAAAGCCTTCTTAAATAGTAATCGTTCATTAGGTTACGGATAGTTGCGTATGGAATGCAGTTATTTTAGTAAAAATGGAACTGAATCAACAATGCTTCCAGACTAATAATCGTCCATAGAGTTCAGTAAACATTGTATAATTGGCACAACTGGTAACAAGAGAACAGTTGATCATAACACACTACTACCATCTAACGATAAGGTGGCACATACATTTTCAGCAGTTTGAAGTGGTTCTACGAGGGCTGTTCCAGAAGTACCCGACCTAACAAAGCAAGCACAAAAATGTTGGGAAAAAATGTCTTTATTTCTCTACATAGTCTCTTTTCAGCTCGATACCCTTTTCCCAGCGATGTTCAATAGCTTCGATATCCTGTTTATAATGAGAACCGTCGAGTTCTGCAAAATAGCCATCAACTGGAGACTCTACCTCTTCATAATGGATGTTTGAACTGGTGTATTGTCTTGATGAAACAGAACTTTCTTTTTCGCTAAATGCGGCCGTTTTTGCTTGATTTCATCATTCAAACGCTGCAATAAGTTTGCATTATACCAGTCATTGATTGCTTTTCCTTTTTGAAAATAATCAATGAAAATTATCCCACGCGCATCCCAAAAAACTGACGCCATGACCTTGCCTGCAGATGGAACTGTCTTCGCCTTCTTTGGAGCCGATTCTCCCCTTTCAATCCACTGTTTTGACTGTTCCTTCGTCTCAGGTGTGAAGACTCATGTTTCATCCATGGTTATGAATCGACGCTAAAACTCGGCTTTATTGCAGCGAAACATCGCCAAATACTCGACTGAAAAATCCTCACAACGCTGCTTTTGTTCCACTGTGAGTAAACGCGGCACCCCATCTTTCGCACAGCTTTCTCATGTGTTAATTTTCAGTTTGTGTGCGATGTCCAGCACCTTTTGCATTTTAATAGCGATTAAACGGGGGTGGACTTTTATTGTAGGTAACAACATTTTTCAGGCTTGTCATTTAGAAGCTTCCTGTTCATGTTGGTACGAATTGGCTTTCGGACTCCGTTTACTTGAAGCGATTACATGTTTAGATATATTCTCTGTAGTGCATTCCATTTAATTGAACGCACAATTGCTGCCTACATACTAAAACTAACTGACAAGCTAAAATATGCCACTATTTAGAAGCTGCAGACAAACTAGCATTTTTGAGTATCAGACTGTCAGTACTGTGCAAGAATCAATTGTGCATGCAATTAAATGAAAGGCAGTTTGAACAAGATCTTGAAACAATATGTGTTCTATTCCGCATGTATTCAAATAGCGGGAGCCCGAAAATAAAATCGTTACATTTATGAACACGAAACATCTAAATGACAAATCTGAGAAGTTTTTGTCACTTAGGATACAATGAATGCCTATTTTACCTCCTCTAATCCCTGAAACATTGTAAACGAACTTACCTGACTTCCTGTATAAATATAACAATGGAAACACTTCGAATATCTAATACGTGTCTACGTTGAGACGTACGCCTACAAAGAGACATGTGGTAAAAATGCCTCAATCACATATACAATATACCTACTATACAGTACACCGCTCTATTTTTAGTGTTCTTGACTATATCATCCAATAGTAGTCCTCCGTGGACTAGTGGTACCGTGCTAGCCTCTACTTCCCAAGGTCGCGGGTTCAAACCCGGCGGAGGGCGATGGATTTTTTCCCTTCGGAAGGGAAGTAAAGCCGGTGGTCCCGTGTCGTAGATTTACTGCACGTAAAGAGGCCTCTGAACAAAATAACCGGTCTTTTACGCCCAATATAGAATTGGACGCTAAGAACCATAGTAGTTAAAGAGCGTCCAGAAATGAAACTCAATTTCAATTGGTTGTAAGAGAAACGCAGCAGAATAAATTGTACGATTGCATCAGCACGATTCACAAATTCAAATCCGTATTTTCCTCAGTGTTACTGCTAACCATATATTTAAACACAAGCATTTTCCACGTTTCATTTCCATTTTGAGCCACGAAATCCTTTGTAATAAAATTTAGAAAACACAAGTACGCATTTAGCTGTAATTAAAAAGAAATATACTATATGTGTATAATTTATATGTTTGAGATGTTCTTGGAGCATTTGGAGGGCAAACTGTTACGAAACACTAATATTCCACATTTTTAAGTAGAACGACTTTATGTATGAGATTATAAAACATCCCCGTTACTTTGGTTGTGTAGTAACTAACAGACAGGCATTTTAGAGCTCAAAAACTTAAAAATTTGACTAGTTTTCATTTAGCTATATCGAAACTGCCTTCAATTGTAATTACTATCGCCAGAGTTGACTTACAAAACATCTGTTACATATACGTAACTGCCTATTACTTTTAGGAATTTTTTGGGATTTAACACACAAATTTTCACATTCATTTCGAATGGCGCTGGTAAATATTAATGGCATAAAACATGAAAATATAAGTGAAATTAGCTAACATTTGACGCAGTATATAAATGAGATGAAAGCAACATATGTATTAAATGAGTTAAAGTCATATTGGAATTGCAAATTCAAAGAAATGGACAATACTTGATACGCATATCATTGTTATGAACACACTGTATTAAAATTATAAATTAAGACCCTTGGAAATACTATACAAAAATTAATATTTGTAAAGAATGCTTATATTATAAAAATCTGATGTGTTGTTACACTCACATGACTTTCTCTACTCTTGTACAAACTATTTTCACAAACGCTTATTCTCCATATGCTTCATGTTAATCGAGATGTTAATCTTATTGCCAATTTTCTTGTAGGTGCAAGGGGAATATGGTAGTATTTAAGCGATGGTCAAATCTTTTAAGAGCTGGTTGCTATGTGGCGCATTCCATTCTCTTTGTATGTCCAGGATATAAAAAAATGAATAACGAATTCCCATTTGAGAAAAAGTATTGGAGAATTTAAGGGAATAACAAGCAATATCTCGAAAATGGTTCACTCAACAACAAAAAATGTATATGACATAAATTGTGTATTTTAACGCGATCTACATTTTTTGTGTAGTAAAATTTTGTCTATCTCTTATGGTTTACCAGTTATGCAAAAGTCGTTCACAATGAAGAATACTTTTGGAGACATTCCCAGAAAATTCAAGATATACATTTCATTTGTCATGAAAATATCTTAAACATCTGATATTTTAATCAAAATCGTTAGAGCCAGTTTTGAGAAAATTAAAATTTTCGAAAAATGTTCCATGTAAAGGGTAATTTGAGGTGGGAGATTTTCTTGAAAACCTTTGTGTCGCATCTCTGGAAGATACTGAACCTAAATACCAAGTTTGGTGTTTATCCGACTGTTCGTTTCTGAGTTATGCTGTTCACACACACACACACACACACACACACACACACACACGGGCATGTTTCCAAAAATGCGTTTTTTGGATTCAGGGGGTCTCAAAACATATATTTCCGGTGAAATCTCGGTATTGAATTTTTGGGTGGAATACAATACTTCCCCTACTTACTATACGTAGCAGAGAAAATAAAACTGAATTAAAAGTGTATTATGTAAAGAACAAAAGAAAACAAAAATGAATAATGTAAAAACGGAAAATACGATAACAGGAATGAACGAAAAACATAGCATTCGCAATATTTTAAACATAATATGAAATAAAAATACCAACAATAGAGAAACCTATAACAGAAATGTACTAAAGAATGAATTTGTATTGTAAATGTTATTTATACCAAAATGTGGTTTAAATCGGAGAATTTATATATAATTTATAATTTCTTTGTTACGCATAGTAACCAAGCTAGTAAGTAAACACCGTTCAAATTTTTTTTATTACCTTAAGAACATTTTTGTACAAAAGAAGACATCTTGAGCAACAATCAATAGAAATATTAAGAAATATTGTGTTAAATTATATGCAAAAGAGATTATCAATAATAAATTGTGAAACAATATAAAAGTTAATAACAGAACTGCACATTTGGGCAAGTGAAATTTAAATACAAAGGTAAAATATTATTCTTATTATTCAAATTGGCCGAAAGAAAAAAAATCACTTTTCAGTTAATATTATTACTTATTATTATTATTATATTTATTATTATTATTACTGTTGAATTTGTTTTACCTTGCTGAACACGTAATAAAATCTGAGATTGCTATTAACTAAGCTAGGTGAATTGTAAATCACTTAAAATACACCAGACAAACCTATAAAATTAAAATAAATCCTTTAACAAAATTCTAAAGCGTAACGCATGCTACAGTCCAACAATTACTGAGAGGAGCTAATATTCCGCCAAGAATCACTTCTGCCACACCAGGCAGACACGATAATACCAACTGATTTATTGGAGTGGTAACTTCAAATCGGGCAATTACAAGTTACAGTGTACGAGACGACCAGATCAACGGAGAGCTTCTAGATCCAGATCCAGAGCCGAGATCAGAACCCGCCAACAAATCCTAAACCACATCTTAATTTTAGAAGGCAGACGAAACAGTTTGTCATCATTGGTAATCACTTTCCTATACTTGCAATTCTTTATTTTTTGAAACCTACAGAGAGAGATTTTGAGTTCCGCTGCTGCCTATAATTATAACATCCATGTATGGCACAAAACACTTTCAACCATTATTCACAAAAATAATGTAGAAAGGCTATAAGATGTTGATATAATACAGAGTTCCAGCAAGAAAGTAAAATTACTCGGAGAGTAATACAAGTATGATGTCATTTGCAGCACATGACAGAGGAATTCTCCGAGTTTGAAGAGCTATCAACAAACTTCTACACGAGTACTTCTCACACGTCCGGGCGATATTCTCCACTCTCCATGCCAGTGGAGTACCGTGGAGATCTACCTAACGGAAGCCGTCACTATTATCACTTATGCTTTAACAGGCGTCAGAAATTAACATACTAAGTACTTGCAGCAATGATTACCTCACCTTTTGTAGGCTCAACTAATCCTCCGCGTAGTTTTCAAATGTTGTGGAGGAGTGATTTTAAGTATTAAGCACTACAAGACAGAAAGCCTAGTTTGTCCCTTACAGAGAGCTTTTTATTATTTTCAAAACTGAGAATGTGCTGGATATTCAGTAGTTAGGAGTTCAACTTAACCTCTGTTATTCGCGAAGTCTGGTCCCATCATGTCCTCTGAAAGGATTGATCTGAGAACCCAGAAACCAAACAGCTGTTATAAATGACAAAAAGTATGTCTTCTGCATAAAAGTTCACCGCACTTCAGCCTCACAGTTTTATATTGCCCGTTAATACAAATTCAGCTCGATTTTCCTTTTCAAAATAACTGAAAGCTTTTGTGAAATACTCTGATCAAACAAAATGTGCCAACTGTTTGTTTTGTAAGTATCATTTAATCTGCCCTAGCAATGAGTTAACGTGTGCTTCTTTCTGCAACTGAATTTTATATCCTCCTTAATTTCTCATCGAATGAACAGCCATTTAGTAGCTTTTTTCAAGGAATATTTACATTCATTAAACTCCATCCCAGCCTATTTAGATTTATTTTATACCCTATTGTCAAGCCAACCATGCTGGGACGAGAGTTGCCTGTTGAATACCAGGATGCTTCTGCAATTCAGTTTAAATATCTACCGATAAACACTAGCAAAACAATCCAATTACACTATACCACTAAATTTGTTTAAGTCCCTAAATAATTGCAAAAGAGCAAGAGAAAAGCAAGTTCAGGTGGGATCGTGGGAAGCGTCTTAACGTCTGTATGTGAGAATTCACATCTAGATGGCCCTGAATGGTTACAGTATCATCTTCACTTGCAACAGCGCTAATGTACTCAAAAAGGATTTTCTCGCGGTGTCTGTTGGCTGTGAAACCCACGTTCCCTTCTGTGTTTCAATTTGGTACCTGAGCAAATCATCCTTTTGTAAGAGACTACGTAATACAAATTAGGGCGCTTCCATAGCTTCCACGTTCCATGCGTTTTCCAGTATCTCCGAGGATGAGAGCTGCAGAATCTTACAAATCCAGCAGTACTGAAGGCAGCGTTTCCTACTCCTCAAATGCAGTCGGTAATGTCTAAGCCAACAACAATCTTCTGCAAAGTCTCTATCTTAACTGCCGATCTTCGAAAGCATCGAAACTTTTAAGTTACATTTGTCACTTGCAATATCAGTAACTTACTGAACTTTCTTACTGGTAAGTTTCTTTGTCCTGGGCACCTGATATATCATGCAATGTTCACCCGAATTCCGGATCAAAGCTTCACTGAGGGTCGTTAATAGTTTTAATGCCCGTTAGGCTAGCTTCCGCTGTGGTTTTTAATGCACAGTATAAAAATGTCTAGACTTTTAGGTCAATTCATACTCACCATTCAGAGGTATACCTCCATTGACTAAGAAACAATATCTTAACAGTATATCGTTAAGAACTTTACACCACATAATGATTAACAGTAATCACTGTAGCTTCAACAAGCTTTTCTTCTTTCCACTAAAACTATTCGGTCGAAATTGGAAACAAGAGCTTCCTTATTTTGTTCCAACTTCCTGGTATACAAGAGGTTATTTACTTTCGTAACATTCGTAAAATTATTCGCGGAAGAATTCGAATTCGTTTCAACATTGGATTGTCGTTGATTTGGCACTCATAACAATAATTCGTCATATTTTTAATCTAACAGATAAAATGTGTAATTGGAACATTATGCTGAAATTTTCAAGATCTGCATTTTGTAATAGCAGAAATTCAAAATTTTACCATTGACTCTTGTGTTGTTATTCTTAATTTGAGCTTTGTTGCTCAACAGTATCTAGCTAATAACTTCGTCATGGTTTTAATGTCATGTGTAACAAAATGCTGGTTGGATAGAAATTCTTATTTTTATGAAATGATTGGAGTATATGAATACTCAGGATTATCCTAGGTTACGCTGTCCAGCGATTATATTTTAATCCATATATTTAAACCTTTACTTCCATCAACATGTTACAAGTCAGTTTAAATATTTACCATTCAGGAATCCAGAAAAACTCCCGTTGTTTACACATTTACTCAGCACATTCTGAAAAATGTACAAACATGAGTTGCAAGCAGCACTTTATATATGCAAAACTTCAGAAAACACGAACAAGAAAAAGAGCATTTTTAAAGATTAAAACTGGGGCTGTTCCGTCTGGGATGGCTCTCCATACCGTTGATATTTTCAGCAATTAGTAATTTCTTCTGCTACGATTTGAGCGTTTCTGCTTCTTTCTTCACTATAAACACAAATAAGAGCGTACGGGAGTTAAGCAAAGGGAACACCTTATAAAACTCTGATGTGCTATATTCACCTAGCTTTCTCTACCACCATCGTTTATTTCTGTATCTCTTATACAAATTAATTCTTATAAAAGCTTACTTTTCTATCCATTTCATGATAAAACAAGAAAATTTGGCAGAAATGGTTTCATTGTACATTTTGTTGTAGTTGCAAAAGGGATACACGAGGCTGAAGCGATAGTCAAATCTGTAAAAATCGAATCGCTATATGCTGGTTTTGAAATTCCACTCTCTGCATAACATAACGAGAAACAAAAGGATAGCGACCACAACACTATAAAGTATTGGGATATTCAAACCAATACCAACGAATATCTCGGAAATGGCTAATGCCACAAAAATGACTTAAATTGCGCTGTTTAACGAAATCTATATTTTTCGTGTAGCAAGCTATTGTCTATCTCTTATCAAACTATCTGTTAATTCATTCCGAATCAAGATACTTCATTGGCTATTCCCAGAAAGTACAAGATATACGTTTTATGTCATGCAAATATTTTAAACATACCATAGGTGCTTTAATCAAAACCGTTAAGGTTTTTACTTGAAAAAGTGAAACTTAATGAAACATCTATACAATGGATGGTTAAGGGTTGCGTGGGGTTTCTTGAAAGTCTTCATGTCGCATTCTTAGAAGACGCTAGCTGAACTTAAACACCAAATTTGGAATTACTTAACGTTTCGTTTTTTATTTAGGCTGTTCATAAGAGATATGAGAGAGCTAAAAATAAATCGAGTTTTGGGTAAAATGCAAGCAATACTTCCTCTATCTACTATAAGTTTAGTGCTAGAGAACATAACATTGTCCCCGTTGTTTTAAAAATACGACAAAACTGATGCTACGTGAAAGAAGAGAAATGGAATGGAATAAGAAGCGGAGGGATTGCGGCACTGATCCAGGAAGCCCGGACATTGTACCGTACCCACCCCCCAAGAGGAAGGGAGACACCAGGCGGTCGCAACCAGGAGTGAACGGCACAGCAAATGACAGGATCCCTAAAGTTTCCGGATATAAACGCCCCGTCAGACACCGGGGATCCCGCCCCACATAGGGACAGAGAAGGTTCACAGAGAGCATCCTTTTTCTCTGCCACGCTGCAACGAAACTCCATCGCCGACACTTCCAACCCTGAAACAGACCAAACGGGGTGAAGGAAGAATGAAATAGAGGGACAGAAATTCGAGTGATGTAGTGATCCTTCCCAGCATTCGCCCGGCGACCCGGGGAAACCCCAAAAACCCATTGTTCAGCAAGGTCGGCCACGGGAATCAAACCCACGACTTCCGGAATGCAGGCCACAGACGCAACCGCCTGAGCCATCCCGTTCGGTTGAAAGAGAAAACTTCGGAATATTTTTACAGATGAAAGTGAAAATTTGAAAATTTGATACAAACTTCGACATTTCAACCCAATACTCCCTTAAGATAAGCTTCTTTGGCTATTTGACTTCTATAATAGCCCATGTTTCGTGTTTTCTGCTAGTGACTGCCCTTAATGATAGAAGTTTTCTTGAACTTGTGATGCTCTTTTGTTTCGACTGGTGCATGCATCTCTTTGTCTACGAGTTACAGAACATGATGAATTTCCCACTTTGTAGCTCCAGTAAACTGAGCTGTAACATTATTACTATTTAACTCGTGCGCCTCGCAGATACGCGTGGCTAAAACCTATTTAACCTTTAACCATTTTGTTTAACAAGCGTAGCTCGCTCTGTCGCCACTGAGCTCAACAAACGAAAGTGAAGCTAACAAAAGTCGAATAGCAAACCGGTTTTCTACATCTCGTTTCTGTCCCGTTACACACAGCGGTCCGGCTACTGCAACATTGTGTGCCATTATTGCAAAGCGCTTCGACTGGTAGGTTTCATCTACCTCTATCTCTGCATTTTGAAAAAGGATGGCAGCGATAACAAACTTATGATTAGAGACAGGCCAAGTATGAAGTCAATATTTTAAAGCAAGGTTGCTTGCATTGTAAAAACGGGTTTTTTTTATCAGTTTGCCGTGTGCAGAATTCAATTCGTGTTAAAAAGGCCCATGTTTTATATTTTGGCATACTCAATAGCTCATGAAAATATTCACATCACCTAATATTTAGGATGGCTTTACCGATCCTTTAATCCAGCGTTTCGAGACAGTATTCTAAAAAACCTGAACACAGCACTCCAGTATGTACAGTGACCTTATTAAGTACATTTGTCTCTGAACAATTCCAGCAGACAATATAACGGAGCGAAAATTAACACTTTTAGGATGCAGAAAAACAAGCTATATTACAGTTTAGGGTAAATTGAATTAAATTAGAGTATTCTTATGGACACTCTTTAACTACTGTGGTCCTTAGCGTCCCATTCTATAGTGGGCGTGAAAGACCGGTAATTTTGCTAGAAGGCTCTATCAGGCTTGAGGTTCTTTTACGTGCCGTAAATCTACGACACGGGATCACCGGTTTTACTTCCCTTCTGAAGGAAACCATGCTAAGGATTTTTACGCCCGAAAAAAATCCATCGCCCTCCGCCGGGTTTGAACCCGCGACCTCGGGAAATAGTTTAGGTATCCTGACGCTTTTCAATATTTTCCATTTTATAACTATCTACCTAACTATATTAATTGCTCTAATCATTCAATCTTTTCATTTATGTGGTGTTTACAAAAATTATTTTATATAAGTAGAAGTATTTTATATAATATCAACAATATCACACCAACAAATAATTTATATTGACAGAGAAATAGATTTGCGAAGTTGAAAAACTATGGCGTAACTCATTTTTTCATCCGTCATAGCAATTTCAGGTATTATACCACAAACTGTAGAATAATTTCGTAAATATCACAATGAAAAATCTGAAAAATCGGTACAATTTTCGAGAAATTATAAAAGTAATAAAATGAAAAATCTGAAAAAACGTTAGAACGGATAAACTGTATTATCCTTTATTCTTTTAACATTCAAACTGAGAATTTTCTCCCCGTTAATTTGGTTGCTGCAATTTGCTAAAGCGGAAATAAGTGCTCTCTGAAGTCGCTGTAGAAGATCTGAAGGGAATAATTGGGTGAAGTTACAGAAACATTTCGAAAAGATGTTTCTATCAAGTTTGACTCGCTGCTGTAAAAGAATTCATCGTATTTGCGTTCTAATCTTTAACAAATCGGTTAGGTAACCGAAGAAAAAAAAGGTAAAGCCGGTGGTGGCGTGTCGTAGATTTACAGCACGTAAAAGAACCTCAAGCCTGATAAAGAGGCTTCAAAGCAAAATTATCGGTCTTTCACGCCCGGTATAGAATGGGACGGTAAGGACCACAGAAGTTAAACAGCATCTATAAATCAAACTCAATTTAATTTAAATTTTGAAGAAAAAAAAGAAGTGAAATGCCAGCTAATATTAAACTACCAAATGTAGCATAATATAATATACAATATATCACATAACGTGTTGTGAAGCGATCTTCATTATATAGAAAAATATTCACTGAAGCAAGTTGCAACTTCTTTTTCAAAAAAAAAAAAATATTGAGAAGCTTCGTAGAATGGATTAATTACTGTAGACATCAGCCAACAGGAATTAATCCTGTTTGATGATGATTAATTCTGTTCTCTCAATACAAGGGTTTCATGGTGATGAAAGATTATAAAATAATTGTGATGATTCACTGTTTCTTTTGGTTCGGTATTATCAGCTATGAACAAAGGCTTGTCGTTCTATGTAAACTTGCTCCAAAGACTTAGGAACATGAATATTTTGACATTAAAATATGTATTTCATGTTTTACAAATGTTCGTATTTTCGCACTTTTTATTTCATGCCTGCTTCTAGTTACACGAACAATAAACGCAGCTATGTATCGACACATAATGCAAGAATGCAAAAGCACATAGGTGAACGATATTGAAGATGCGGAGTTCCAAACCCAACTGAAAGAAAACTAATGTGTCTATTTTCGCACATCCTGGGTGCATAGCTGGTTTTCTTTCTTTCTTGCTTTTTTCCATTTATTTTCCTTTTCTCCTTTCGTTTTACATATAGCAGCGTTCTTCTCTAGAAAATCAGCATTGATCAACGGTCTATCATCATCATTGCTGCACTAAAAACGAGAAGCAGAGAAACAAATGAGAGAACACATTTTACTTTATTATTTCTTGCAACAGTAAAAAGAGGTTTCCTCACTCCTTGACTATACCTTCTCTTTCTTCGAAAAAGCAAGAAGCGCAATGGAAAATAGAAAGAGATGAAAGAGAAGGAAAATGCTTTCTGGTGGTGTTAACCTTTGATAGAGGCGCATGAACAGAGAGCAATAGAATCGGCTTCTATCTGTTCTCTTCGCTTTTTTCTTCTCTGAAAAGGAAAAGGAAAGAAAAATCTTCTGTCTTCTACTGCAGAAAAAGCAGAAGGTACAGAGTTAGAGACAGAAATAGACAAATATCTTTCTTTTTTCTGAAAATAAAAGATTTTTTGTTTTTTTCCTTCACTTCTCTACTTTCCTTTACTCTCCGGATTTTTCTAAAGCTTTGGAGAGAGCTAGCTAAGAGAAAATAAAAGTAATAAACGCACAATAATTACATTAACATTTCCTTTGTTTTGATTCGAGTATGTTCATTTTCGCTGTAGCATCTCAAAGCCCACCGTGAAATCCTTAGTCGCTTGTTACCATATACCGGGAAGCAATTTGACCAAAACAGATGGACTTAAGAGTTGTCATCTGTTTACTTGTGATCGAATAGGCTGACAAAGTTCTCCTCTCTGCGTCTAAGGTTTATTTTACTTATATTGCTTTTTTGTTGCCACCTTGAATATTACTGGAAAATTTACTTCTTTTTATAAACATTTTAATGAACCAATTAACACCTCAGGTCTACAGGGACAATAAATGATACTCAAAGAGTTGAGAGCTTTAAGTCGTTTGTTTTTATTAATACAAAGAAAACCCCAGCAAAAATGACCTATCCAGCTAATATATTCCGATCGAAATTTTAATTCTAGGCCCTCTAGCTTGTTAGACAAACATTCTTCACATCCAGTTGCATGCTGAATTTGCTGGCTAGATATTCAGGGCTACTCTGCAACTGCTGGTTAAGAAGATTGTTACCGTTACTCTTTAAAATCAAGAAGCACTGAAAGTACATCCATTTTCAGCAGTAGTACTAGTATTGCTAGTGCAATACGGTCTCGGGTCTTGGTATCGTTAATCATAATTTTACTCCTCTCAACTAGATGAAGCTTTTTCAGTGTTACAAAAAGTGCGTAGCAACTGGTTAGCGGCTTAACAAGTTGTTAAACTTTAACCAGAGGTTACAGAATAGGTGTGATTGTGTGAACTATCGTAAAAAAAGTTTTGTATGAAGAGGAGCCGCAATAAATGTACCTGAATAAAGATAATTTCCACAAGCAAAGGAAAGCGATATACATACACATAAACGAAAATGAAGATTTATTCAAAGCACAGTTTTTGTTGTAAAGTCTGAAAAAATTAGAACACTACAATTAAATGTTTATGGGAATTCTTAAGATACATGTTAAAGAATTAAGCGTGATCCATGGGAGTTGTCACAGGAAGAAATGGCATAAGTTGCAGGGGTAAAAGAATACAGCTTAGGTGGTTTCTTTCTTTTTCAATACCTTTAAAACTCGCAAAACGCTCTTAATAATTACTTATTACCGATGTAGTTAGAGCAATACGGGGATGCTACTGAGTAACCATTGTACAAGAATATATCAGTTCCTTCAAGTCACTTCAAACATTAAACCGCTATAAATATTACAATATTTGAGAAAGGGAAACAATGGTGTTCGATTTTCATTTGTTTCTTTTTGCATTCCACGGTTACTATGGTTATAATTTTGTTGAATAAAACATTATGATTTTATTAGTATTGCTACAGGAATTTGTAAGTTGCAAGCCATGGTTCTACTACTAAATGTTAGAATGCAGCTGGTGCAATGCTATTATGAAAGCAGTAGGAGTTTTTCTCAAGGTTATGAGAAAATTATTTGGAACCCTTTAACAATTTAAGAGCAGTCCATATCCCATTCGTAATTATGGGGATTTAATCGGGATGTTTGAGGAAACTTGTTATGTTGCTGATAAGAAGAAATCTGGAAAACTAAAGGTAATCAATTATGTTACTGTTGCTGAGGTGCTTCATGCACATAATGAAATAATTAGAAATAATTATTATGGAATTAGTAGTATTGCTTAGGTGTCCAGGCAACTTCAGATGAGTAGATAATAGCGCAGTTTGAGAATTCTAAGAAAACATCGTAATCTGTATCCATATAAAATAAAACCAATGTTTGCACTAAAAAAAGTGACAGGCGGGTAAGATATTTGCTTTACTTGTACTAGCAGAGGATTCAAATTAACAGTGATTGGTTGGACAAAGTTTCCTGGACCGATGAATACCTACATTCTTTCTTAACACGCCTCATTGTAGACTTTGGTCGGAAAATGATCCTCAGTCATTAACTCAACAAGATCTTCGTGATTTTTTTAGTTATGTATGGTGTGTCTTTACTTCACATTTCATCATTGGCTAACATCCCTTCGAAGAAGACAATAATGGGATAAGACAATCACAGTAAACGGGGAGTGTTATAGAGCATGTTAAAGAACTTTGTCATTCCTAGACAGGAATTTCGACATGGACGATGACGCTCCACCCCAAGTCTACACTCCTGCAGAACAATTAATTACACAGATATTTGGTAATCGTGTAATCAGCAGGTTTTTTTAAAACAATGTGGCAATTCGCAATCTTAATTCGGCGGACTTTTGGTTGTGGGATTACCTTAAAGAACGAGTTTTCATGATACATCCGACAACGCCACCACAACTTAAAGAAATTGCGAATATTCAAAACATTATCTGCAAAATGCTGCGCAGGTGTCGCAGAAAGCATGGTGTACGTTGAACAAGAGAACGCGGACATCTTCCCAATGTTTTGTAACCCCATTGTTTGCCCAGTATATGATTTTTATATTATCTCAAATATAACATTTAAAGCGGTTTAATGTTTGAAGTGACTTTTGACATACATTATATATTTGGAATGAAGAGAGGTGACGAGCTACCAGCAAGACAAAATAAATCATATTGTCAATACCGAGTATAACACCAATTTCACAGCAAGAAATATCATTCTTTATGGGTTGTATACAGGGCTCCCGTTCGAATCCTGACTTTAAAATGATCGTGTACATTAGGATAAAACTATAATTGAATATCTTTCTGCTAGGAATTAGTCGCAAAGGTGATGTGGACGTCATTGCAGATTTGAAAGAAAAGGGTTGGTGCTCTTACGTTTCGTTATCAATGAATTGCATGAGCTTTTCGCACTTGTTTCGCAATCTTGGAGAATATAGTTGATTTTCAATGCCTAAAAGTTCATGCCAGGAATAATCTATATACTGGCCCATGCTCCTTCCACGACATTCCGAGAAACAACAAAGTTGAAAGTACTCAAAGCACGAAATGACAAGTACTACAACATTCAAACCAATGCCAACGGATATCGCGTAAATGGCCGATGCCACAAAAAAGATAAATATGAAATAAACTGTGCGTTTTAAAGGATCTACATTTTTGTGCAGTAGATATAGTAATTCAGGGGGAGACGGCCAAAGGGAGAGATGAGCAATGCAGATGATCAATGGCTCTCATTCTCGCAGCTGTGGTGTGAAGTTTTTGAATTTCGGCTGGCGGCAAACTTTCAGTCCTTCTTAACAATTGTTGATCCCGGGCACTGCTTATGGTCGCATTTCCGCTAGTTTATTTCTGTTGTTACTTTCCACGTGCTCTATTATTTTTCAGCTATTGGATGAAGTTAGTGAAAACCCAATGTCCTTTCAAGACAGCAGTTGAAAACTTTGTGCACATGGTAAATGTCTATTGGGATTTTACTGACTTTGCGCACGTTACTATAACGCTCTTCTAGTTTTGTTGTGGTCATCTCACCTCCACAAATGGGAGAGATGGCCACCAATCCCCCGGGAGAGTTGGTCAGCCTTTCCGGGAACTTATTTTCATTGCATTTTGTATTTTTAAATGCATGATATTCTCCATTTTATTTATTTATTTTTATTCTGATACACGCTCTGTCATGATTACTAATTTTTATCACTGGTGTATAATCAGGTTGTAGTGAAGTGGATAATTTAAATGATTTTCCTATTTACACGCCTTTCTTGTGCTTTTCACATGTCGACAAAATACAAAAGAAAGCCAGGTAGTGATCGCGGTATTTCGAAACATTCAGTATCCAGGAAAGTCTCAGGAACAAAAGGCAAAACTGGCAATGTCTCAAAAGAACCAATGGGACCAAATGGTTGTATTGGCAGCGAAAAAGGAGAGAAGCTGGTGTGACATATTAAGAAAATGCAGATGCATGGTTTTTCTCTAACAAGAGATGTATTCACACTCCAGCATATAATTTCGTTAAGGACTTGGCCTGAAACACCATAAAACAGAAAAATTAAAATCATATTTATTTTATAGTTCTCCCCAAACCTTTTTCTGCAGGAACCATTATTATTAAATCACTAACCATGCTCTTTGAGTAAGAAAAAATGGCCAACTACTCCTGTACAATATGACCATCCCGCCGTCCCCCCCCCCACTCATAGGGAGAGATGGCCAAATGCATAGATTTTTTCAAACTTCCAGATTCTTTCATCCAAAATAAATTCGTATGATTGTGGGCACTTACTATTACAAGAGTAATCTTCAAGGAATCCATTTAGCTATTTATTGCTTCAAAATTCTTCGTAAAATACAACTTTTAAAAAACTATGGTCATCTCACCGGACTTACCCAAGTTCTTGTCTATTTCTTATGGTTTACCAACCGCACAAAATTCCTTCCGCATGAAGAGCACTTCATTGGATCTGTCATGTACCTTAAATATATGGTTTTTGTATAACATACGAGTTATGTGAAATTGTAATGGGTACCACAATTTTCTTTTTACTTTCTCTACTAGTATATAGTAAGTAGAGGAAGTATGCATTCCACCCAAAAATTCGACACCGAGATTTCACCGGAAATACATGTTTTGAGATGCCCTGAATCCAAATAAAGCATTTTTGAAACATGTCCGTGTGTCTGTCTGTGAACAGCATAACTCAAAAACAAAAAAGTATGATACATATCAAACTTGGTATATGAGTTTAGTATCTTCTAAGGATGCGGCGCGAAGATTTTCAAGAATATCCCCCAACCCAAACTACCCCTTACATGGAACATTTTTCGAAAATTTTGATTTTCTCAAAAATGATTTAACGATTTTGATTAAAATATCATCACATGTTTAAGATATGTCAAATGAAAGGTATATCTTGAATTTTCTGGGAATGTCCCAAAATATCCCCTTCATGCTGGGTGACTTTCGCATAACTGGTAAACCGTAAGATATGCACTAAAGTTTACCACACAAAAAATATAGATCTCATTAAAACACACAATATATGTCATATCTTTTTTTTTTTCCAGTGAATCATTTTCGGGATATTCCTTATTTGTTTGAATTTGCCAATACTTAACACTTTTTCTCAAATGGAAATTCGTTATTCCTTTTTTTACCTCCTGAGCATGCAAAGGGAATGGAATGCTCCACTTAGGAACCAGCTCTTAAAAGATTTGACTATCACTTAAAGCCTATTATATTCCCTTTGCACCTACAAGAAAATTAGCTATAAGATAATTTCTGCAAATGTTTATCTTATTAACATGAAGTGGATAGAGAATAAGCGTTTGTATAAATAGTTTGTACGAGAGTAGATAAAGTCATACGAGTGCAACACATCAGATCCCCCCCCCGGGATCTACAAAAACTTATCCTACGTCATGAAAAAAATAATTAAGAAAAACAATGGGAACTATGGGATCGTACAAACATCTATACCTCTTAGTTCATTACAAAACAGAATTAAAGGTAATCCTCTCATAATTATATGCTTATCAGCAACACCAATTACGAATTCTTAACGCTCCCTTGTGAGCGCTAACTATTAAACACTAATGTTTGCAATTCCAGCGATGAGCTTTTGTTCGGATGTTCGGCGTCCACACCTGGGGAAGCGCCGTCAGTATTGACCGGATATGAACCAATAACTATGTGAATACAAGTCCAGCAGCGGGAGAGCTTGAAATCAACCACGTGTGCAATAGCCGATATATCATCCAACAATAGCATTCCGGTCACAACTAATGAGGAATATGTGGTTTCATGGGAAAGCGTTTGCTACGCACCGCCAGGCACTGCCATAAATCTCTTCAACGTCATTGTGCATCAAGACATCGTGTTATTAAACAAACACAATTC
Source organism: Deroplatys truncata (assembly GCA_030765065.1). NCBI lineage: Eukaryota > Metazoa > Arthropoda > Insecta > Mantodea > Mantidae > Deroplatys > Deroplatys truncata. The sequence goes on along the minus strand of CM060975.1, from coordinate 240,774,734 downwards.
CTGCAACTGGTTTTCAGCGGAGAGAAACAGGGCGCAACGTCACATAAAATACCTATGCTTCGAGAGAAATTGTGGGGAAACAACTGAATCAGGTGCATCCTCCACCATTTAAATAAGTGCTCAACATTTATTCTGACAGAATTCGCATAAGGAATACGCTGTCGAAATCTTTATATTTAAGCGTGCCTAAGAAAGATTAAGAAGGAAAAGAAACAACTGAACATACCCAAGACTTTCTGCTCCCTTTACAAATGCACATGTACCCCTTATCTGTATGAATATAAAGAGAGAAAATATGCGCGGTAATCTCGCAAATCACTCAATCGATGGGAACAATTTTATTGTTTCACCACTGTAAGACTTTTTCTTTCGGACGAATAGAGGCTGTAAAATATTTTCAAAATTGTTAAACGCGGGTAGGGGGTAAACTAAGCTTTCCTTTCCATGTCGCCCTATTTCAACTCGTTTGATTGAATATGAGGTAAGTTATATCTTTGTCTCTTTATTGCGAACGAGGCAGCTTTTTAAGACTTCCAGCCCAAAACGGAAATGGGGTGTATTTTAAAATTGAGTTATTGCAGGATGGGGTGCATATACTGTTCCCATCAGAAAATTTCTCTGTTTTCGCTGATCTATGTTATAAAGGAGTATTTTTTATATGATTTTGAAAAACTTGATACATTGGGTTTTAATTGGGTATTAAAATTTTTAGCTGACTCGCAACTATATATGGAACAAAAATAATTTATAGTGCAGTATCTCTATGAGCATTAGGATTCATTTTCCTATTTACAGTGGGGGGTCTTACAGGAGTAATTTTAGCTAATTAAAAATTATAGTTACCCTACAACTTTAAAAAACCCTTGCTTTAAATCTCTATTATTAACCACTAGCATAAAAATCCAATTTCTTTGTCCTATTTAGACATAGCTTTGTGGACTTACACTATATGACGCATTGAAGATTGTGGGCTATTGCACTTTAACCCATCTGGTCAACATTTATACAATTATGCTATAAGACCTAGCAAAATAATACGTTACCTTACAACTGTCCAGCCCTAACTTTCAATCATATAGTACTTAAAAATGTAAAAAAGAAACAAACAATCCAAAGCCTTAATCTTTATTTTAAACCCCTTATAAATAAAAGTATGCTTCTTGACCAATCAGGACACAAATTTGTGTGCTTGAGTTTACTGACTTGACAAAAGTTATAGTATACCTTAGAAATTCAAAAAGCTACCCCGAATCATATTTTCAACCTCTTTATGTACAAATTTGCATTTCTGACAAATCCGATAAAATGTTGCCACAGCTTTAGGAATGGGTGAAAATTCTTTCAAAAACTACCCCGATAATTTATTTTTAATCGCTTACTTATAGAATGCACCCGTGCAATGGGGTAAGACTGCTAGGAGAAACTATCTTTTTAAACTATACACAATGATAAGCACTTAATATTCTAAAGGCGGAGGAGAAGGTGGTGGTGAGTGATATTTTGAGAGTGATTATCTTTATTCAGAAAATATGGCAGATTACTGTGTAGTGAAACGCCTTAAAGTGTTGGATTATTGTTTGCTGTATTCATCGAGTAATTTTACAACAGTTTGCAACAGTCTGGATACCTAATAAAATAAATTAAAGAGAAAATGTTTCCAAACATATGTTGCGTAAAGAAACACAATTAATTATTTTAATGTATTCTGAAAAAGCACCTTAAGAGAAGCAAAGGAATTCATAAAAGTAAACCCATCTAAGTCAAACTTATTTCGAAAAGTCGAATTAGTAGATGCACGAGTTAGAGACACTCACAGTCACAAGTTCCCGCCATATCTTCAGAATGATGGCCAATTCAAATTGCTCTGAAATGCTGTATTTAAATAGTGTGATATTGTAAATTGCAATTATGGTAGACGTTAGATTTGTATAACACTGCCAGTTAATCTTCTTCTATTAATTCTTGTAATACGAGGATAAATTATAATAGAAGTTTTTTTTTCATATTATAATTTTGATGTTAAAACCAAAGTCTTACAAATTTGAATATATCATACACTTATTATTTTGTATTTTCAAAGTTAAGTTTTAAAAGCAATAGACCCAGCTACTTAAATGGATAAAAAAGAAAACAAAAAGCGAAAGGTGAGATGTTTTGCGTGTTGTTCTTGCGCTTATTTCAAAGTGTAAAGGTGGAAGTGTAATAAAAAGACGCCCTATTAATTTCACTTTCGAGCAAGTATTACAACTGTGCCGATGAAGTTAAAATAACGTTCGAGAAGTGACGTTTATGTGAACAACATGTCTTATAAATGCCAAACTTGTGTTTAAGCTCAATTCTTCCAAGGATACTACATCAAGATTTTCAAGAAATTCTCCCATCCCAAACTAACCTTTACGTGGAAAATTCTTTTTTTATTTTCTCTATTGCGATTGGTAAGTATTGCATTAGAACAAAGATTCGATGTTGAAAGTATGTTTTGAAGCACCGAACCCCCCAAAAAACATTTTTAGAAAACGCTCCGGTCGTGTGTGTGTGTGTGTGTGTGTGTGTGTGTGTGTGTGTGTGAACAGTAAAACTCAAAAACGAAATGTCGGATACATACCAAACACATTATTTAAGTTCAATATATTCCAAAGATGCGACACGAAGATTTTCAAGAAAATCCCCTGGCTGGCCCCGTAGCTCAGTCGGTAGAGCACCTGCCTATTGCGAGAGGGGTTCCGGGTTCGATTCCCGGCTAGGAGGGTGGAAATGTTGCTCTAATCTCCTCCCCAGAGTCTGGAAGTATGAACGAGAGTGTGAATGTGTGTATGTGAACTAATGATAAAAATCCAAAGTGCAAGCAACCCAACGAGAAGCGAATGCGAGTTAACACCATTATTGCCTTAGCCAATAAGTTCCAATGGAAAGGTAGCCGATAAAATCAATGTAGTTAAATGCAGGGTATAAATGGAGCTAAAAATACCCCACCTACAACTACCTTTTACATTAAACATTTTGCGAAATTTTTTATTTTCTAAAATAGCGCTAACGATTTTGATTAAAACACCATATATTAAAATATTTACTTAACATAAATTCTTGAATTTTTTTGGAGCAGACTGTGAAGTCCTCATTCGGAAGGAATTTTGTATTGTCTTGTATGATGGTAAACGTTAAGCGACAGACGACCACATAAAATGTAGATATCTTTAAAACATACAATTTATTTCAAATAACTTTTTTGTGGCATTAGACATTTCCGAAGTATACGTTATTAATGTTCGTATTGTTCAATACTTAGCCATTCTTTTTAAGTCATGTCAATTGTTATTTGTTTCTTGCGATTGTATGGAATGAGTATGCGTATAGCGTCCAGTTCTGAAACATTGGACTATCGCTGTTCCCTTTGTATATGTAACGAAATGTGTAATGTAGCTATTTCCGGAAATGTTTATCTCGATTAAAATGAAATAGATAGGAAAATAAACCTCCGTAAGAATAATTTGTATATCCGCTAATAAGCGACAGGACAGAGAAAGTTATGTGAATCCAACACATCAGATTATTTTTCCCTTTCTTTCTTTCTTTCTTTCTTCAAAATACTAACGATTCTGATTAAACTAGCATATGCTTAAGATATCTGTATGAAGGGAAAAAGGCTATGAAGATATCATTTTGAATAATTTTAGCTGATAAGCCGTAAGGAATAGAGACAATCTTATTACACATAAAACTACAGATGTGTTAAAACACACAGTTTATGTCCAATACATTTTTTCTAATATTAACCATTTCCTAGATACTCGTTATTGTTTTGAATTTTAAAATACTATTTTTACTTTCTCTACTACGTATAGTAAGTAGGGGAAGTATTGTATTCCACCCAAAAATTCGATACCGAGATTTCACCGGAAATACATGTTTTGAGACCCTGAATCCAAAAAAAAAAGCATTTTTGGAAACATGTCCGTGTGTGTGTCTGTGTGCGTCTGTGAACAGCATAACTCAGAAACGAACAGTCGGATAAACACCAAACTTGGTATTTAGATTCAGTATCTTCCAGAGATGCGACACGAAGGTTTTCAAGAAAATCCCCCCACCCCAGATTACCCTTTACATGGAACATTTTTTCGAAAATTTTAATTTTCTCAAAAATGGCTCTAACGATTTTGATTAAAATATCATATGTTTAAGATATTTTCATGACAAATAAAATGTATATCTTGAATTTTCTGGGAATGTCTCCAAAAGTATTCTTTATTGTGAACGACTTTTGCATAACTGGTAAACCATAAGATATAGACAACATTTTACTACACAAAACATGGTCGCGTTAAAATACACAATTTATGTCATTACATTTTTTTTTTGAGTGAACCATTTTCGAGATATTGCTTGTTATTCCCTTACATTTTTCAATACTTATTTTCTCAAATGGGAATTCGTTATTCATTTTTTGTCTTGGATATGCAAAGAGTATTAATCTGTGTCAAAGGGAATGGTGCTGCACCTAGCAACCAGCTATTAAGAGATATGTCTATGCTTAAAGGTTACTGTATTTCTATATTGCCCTTGCAAATACAAAACAAGGGGAACATAGTACGCCTTAAGCGATAGTCAAATATTTTTAGAACTGGTCGCTATGTGTAAAACGTAATTCTCTTTGCATGTCAAAAGATCGTTTCTGCAAATGTTTATCTTGATTAATATGAAATAGATGGAGAATAAGAGTTTGTAAAAATAGTTTTACAAGAGTAGAGAAAGCCATGTGAGTGTAACACATCAGAATTTTTTTTAAGTACCTTTGCTTCTCGTTTGCTTCTCTCGATGTCATGGAAAGGGTATGGAATTTCAAGGTCAGCATATACTGACATGCTTTTAAACATATGACTAATGCTTCGGTCTTCTGTATACCCTTTGTAGCTGTAATGAAATGTGCAAAGACTAAATAAACTATTTCTCCAAACGTTTATCTCAACATGAAGCAGACATCATACGTTTTTGTAAGAATAGTTTGTATAACAGTATATTTCGGTTTTGAGTGAAATAACTGCTCAAGGCAGCCTAGAATCTGAAAGCTGCTAACAACACTCCTAAGAACTTCTTACGTCTTAAGAATCGGAAGAATTCTGTATAAAAATTTTCCAGTATATGGGTTTCTCTCACTTTTTTTCTGTAGTTCAATGTCCTGCCGACTGACAGCCTCTTTCCAGAAGATGAATGAATGGGACGAATGAGTCCTCGGCGCCTATAGTTACCTGAGAGTAACAGTAGGGGGCAATCTGGAAAAAGCTTTACCTGAATTGTTCCGGCTGTGCTTACACCATTCAGCCATGTAACCTAACGGTAATCTCTTCAGACTAGCACAAGCAAGTAATACATACCTGTGAAAGAAAGACAGCAAGTATTCCTAGAAGCAAGCTTTACTATTACTTGGCGAATGTTACTATACAAGAGATTATGTATATTCAGATGGGTTCACAAAAAACACTTGAACGATACTGACTCCACGAAACTGGAGAGAACAATGCCTATAAAGCACAGCACAATATATTTCCCACCCAGAAAATGTTAGTCACTGCCAGACGGCATTAGTGCAGGCGCCATATGCGCACAACTTCAAATTCTTTACCTTTGATCGTAACTCAACACTTGCTTCTAAATGCTAAAACAATTCTTCGACTTCTGAGGGTGTATTTAATTTTCTTTACTGTTTACTTGCTGTGGAGGAAGTACTGCACTAGATCCAAAAATTGAATGTCAAGATCTCACCGGAATTACTGTATATTCGCGTTTGTATAGGGGAAAAAGACAACTGAAACACCAAAAAAATGGAATAAATACTAAGGGTACGACATTTAAAGAGTGCACGTCGAAAATATTCAGGAAATTTTCCGATTCTAAACAATCCTTAACATGTATAATATTTTTTTTCTCAAAAACGGCTACAAATTTTGATTAAATATATTATAGATTTGAGATACTGACGTGAGTTAAACGCATATATTGATTTCTGCACACATGGCTGATAAGTCATGAAATGTTCTATAGCTGGGAATGCATTAAATATACACAAACGTTTCCTGTATAAAATATAGATTTCCTTAAAATACACAATTTATGCCAAATTAAAATGTTGGCATTAAATACTTGCGAAATATTCGCTGCTGTTTGTTTACATTTTCCAGCATTCTAAGCAGTACTTTTGGCGTGCTAGGTGAACGTTTTGTTATTAAAAACAGCTTGCCACTTAAACGGCCTGCTTTTTAAGCAGATGACTGTTGTCACAACCTCCTGGATGCTGGTGCATATTTACAACAAAATGAGCATTGAAACCTTTACTGGAGAAGATTTACTGTACTTAAAGTTAGCAGATATAAAAATAATTTTTGTAAGAATAATTTGTAATAATTTAATTCCTTCCCATCCCTTAACATATATTTCAGCTTTAGAGGAACTCCGAAAAGCCATTAAACATAGAGTTTGGAAACGAGTCGACAGACATAAGTGGGCGTACGGTATGTAACTGGTATATTTTAGTTTTTAATACCTAATGCTGATTTTTTATTATTATTTATGGACGCTCTTTAACTGTTGTGATCCTTAGCGTCCCATTCTATATTGGGCATGAAAGACCGGTAATTTAGCACAGATGCCTCTTTATTAGACTTGAGGTTCTTTTACGTGCCGCAAATCTATGACACGGGACCACAGCTTTACTTCCCTTCCGAAGGAGTCATGCTAAGAATTTTTACGCCCGAAAGAGTCCATCGCCCTTCGCTGGGTTTGAACCCGCGACTTCGGGAACTAGAGGCTAACATGGTAACCACTACACCATGGAGGAAGAAACCTAATATTGATGACAGCACATGTAATTAGGATCCCATTAAAAGACTAGCTGGCTTTTCCGCCGTTGTACGGCTGGCTTTTTAAATCTCGGATAACGATTTCATGGATTTAATTAGCACACCTCTACTCATTATGGAAGTCTTGTACAATAATCGAAGACTTTTCATACTAAATTCTCCCCTTTATTCCTTAGAGCTGTAGTTTTATAAATATTCATAATAATAAGGCAAAAACCCTCTTGCATTCAAGAAAACGACACGGGAACACCGGCTTTGCTTCTCTTACGAAGTAAGCCATACTAAGGATGTTTACGCCCGAAAAAATCCATTGCTCTCACCCAGATTTGAACCCGCGACCTCGGGAACCAGAGGCTAGCATGGTTCTCGTAGACCATGGAGGACAACAAAAACTGTGATACATATAAAGATGGACTGATGTAGGGGTGCTGTGGGACATCGACGGGCAGGCGTTCGAATCCAGCGAATGCAAAAAAACATTACTTTTATTTTTACAGTCGTAGGACAATGAAACAAAATCTGTGATAAATATCCGATAGAAGATGAGGATGGACTGATGCCGGATTGTTGTGGGACCGCGATGGATAGACGTTCGAATCCAGTGAAGGCAAAAACTAACTTTTATATTTACAGCCTTAGAATGATACAACAAAAAACTGCGATACATATTCGATAGAAAATTACAATGAATCGATGCCGAATGATTGAGAATAAAAAATGCATATACAATATTGACATTCAAATATTACTTAGCTACAAACGATTGAATTCCTCTGAATGGACAGGTACAAAAGAATATCCAAATAAAAAGAAATAATCCAGCATTGAAAGCCTTTAAAAATAAAAAGTAATGTGCGAAATAACGCAAGGTATTCAATAGGATTCTAAATACGATCGCTGTCTTATAAAAACAATACCCCATAAATAAAGACACGATATCAAATACGTTGGAGCGTGCGTACGTATGTTTGGCTAGCTTAAGGATATAGGCACTACCTCCATCCAAGTCTTCACTCTATTGAATGCATAAGCTATCAGCGAAGAGTAGAGACTGCAAGACTCTCCTCTCCACACAGCGTAGCAGAGAGGGAAGCGGATTCCGGACTCCCTGGATCTCTCCCGAGCGCCTCTCCAAACCCTCGGCAGAGGGAGAAGTGGAATCACGTCACTGTCAGACGCAGAACTTAATTATATATCGAATATGTTTATAAAGGGACTTTGTGTCTTTGAAATATAAAGTTCACACAATAATAATAATAATAATAATAATAATAATAAGCCACTAATAATTATATTGAAAATTAGACTACCATATACATATAAGAGGAAATACAAATAGTGGAAAAGTGTTCCGCAGTAAACGGTAAAGTAAAGAAACATACAGCGAAGAAGTTAATAATTTACAAATACTTTGTTTTATTTATGTGAATAATTTTTTTAATTTACAAATACTTTGCTTTATTTATACGAATACTCCAAGTTCTAAGCACCTGTTGAATTGTTTCTTGCGGACATGCAAAGAGTGGGAAGCCTGCAAACAGCAGCCTACCTTTTAAACGTTTAAGTTTTGCTTCATCCTTAGCTATACATCTTGCGTCTAAAACGAAATGTTTCATGGAAGCATTTCTGCAAACGTTTTGTCTTGAATAACGTGAGGTATACAGAAAAGTAATTCTGTTTAGGAATAACTTATAGAGGAGATAAATAAACGGCAATGGATAGAGAAAGTTGTTTGAACGTAACGCATCAGAATATTTGCTACATATAAAAATTTCTCCTTTGCTTCAGACTCCTCTAATTCCCTTGTACCTACCTACAATGAAATATGTTTGCATTTCGAGGCAGACAGACGGTGGGAGAGAAAGAGACGGCTAACAAAACTCAAAAAGGATAAATCCATTAATATAAATCTGTGCATTTAAGTCCAGCATCTTTCAAGAGAAATACTTAACATTTTAATAAAATTCTCACACTTCAAACTATTCTTTAAAATGAAATATCGACATTGTTTTGAACTGATTTTACGTATATTTCAAATGATAAAGCGTACGTAAATAATAATAATAATAATAATAATAATAATAATAATAATAATAATACTGGACAACGAATTAAACCTGTCAGGTTTACCGTTTCAAGAAAAGCGCGCGACTAACGACGTGAGAAAAGCATTATTAAAAACGGGTAAAAGCCAGCAGCAGGCATTCCTACATCCTGCGATTCTTGAAAATATGAAAGAAAAGAAGTACTCGAGGACGCCAGAGACCGGCAGAAGTGAAAAACATTCACCTATATTCATATAAGCATTCTAGAAACATCTACCGTTTCACCACACATTCATATACATACTGCTCACAGAAAAAAATTACACCAATATGTGCTGTTTTCTAGAAAAACGTAGGTCTTTGGAATATTATTCAATTATAAGATAGAAACGTCAAACGGGAAGGCGGCCACAGAACACATTGCTAAATCCTGCGAGCCCTGGTAATATGGAAGAAAGAAAGCAAGAAATGGTAGGCCTCAAAGACCGAATATGTGAAAAACATTCACCTACATTCACATAATTATTCCAGAAATATTCACCGTTTTAACACGCATTCATGTACAGGAAGAGAAAAATCGAGGACAGTGGCATTTATTAGCAATAGAAATAGCGTATACATAGGGTATAATAAGCATAAAATGTGTAGAGATACTAAAATAATAATAATAATAATAATAATAATAATAACACTGTTGCATACTCACGGATGAAATATAATCTAAATATATAACACACAAGTACAAAAATAAAAATAATTTTAAAAATATTAAAGTATCATCAGCGTGTTTATGAAACAAAATACTCGATCTATACATTGCAGAGACAGAGAAAGAGTGATATATCAATGATCATGATGTAATATGTAGGTTGTGCCAAATCTATTCATTTTCGAGCGATATTAGCGTAACTTGAACATTTCTACGTTTCGAAAGCATTTCATAGAAGTTTGAAACCGGATCCTCGAATTCTCCTATCATCCCATTAATCACCACATTCCATATCATTCATCTTCATTTGCATACAAGACATTGGCCTTACCAACCATATTGACCCAACGCATTGACATATAGGCACTTGAAGGCAATCTGAAGTAGTAGTCTACTAGAATCGAAATAAAAGTTAATAATCCACATGGAGTTTTAAGGAACGCCGCACAACGCTAAACATTCGCCTACCGATCAGAGAAAACCACGAAAACTACAATGTCAGAGTGAATTGTCAATGGGAATCGAACCCGGCCACCCGAATGCGAGAAGAAAATAAACTCTGCGTAAAAAATAAGTGGTATACCCACTGATAAGCAATAGCGCGAGTCATGTAAATACAACACATCAGATTTCTTTACAGCGGAGAAGTGCTCCCTCGGCTTATAAAAACATATACTTCATTTTTATTTCAATGGTCTGGTTTGTTTCTAGAAAACTTAAGTCCTTTGGAAAGGTATTGGTATTCACTAAAAGTACAGAAAGATTCAGTTCAGTTTTCTAAATAGCATCAACGTGATTATGAACTGAAATACTCAATTGCCCTATACATTGCAGACACAGGCAGCCGCAGTGGATGTGAAATCCCCCAGCATTCACCTACCAACCAGGGGAAAGCATGAATAACTCAATGTCATAGTGGGCGGGGGATCAGAAGTAGGTGGAATACAAAGTCGCTTACGTTAATCGTTGTATGTAATCATATGACTAAAAGTCTAATATAGGTAGCATATGTAGCTTACATATAATTCGTACAATAGGCTAGCGTATACAAATAAGTGGAAAAACAAATAGCTAGAAGAGTTTCGCAGTAAACGGCATACATCAACTACTGCATGAGCGCAAAAGAGAAATAAATACTTATTTACATATCGCACTTACAGATATTCAGCCAAAACGCAAGCGTCCCACACAAAAAGGAAAGGGAAAATCTCGTGACATATTCTTTTAAGACGCACAAATTAATAATAACAATAATATAATGTTTATACATGGAACATTGTCTCTTCAGTGGTAACGAGACGAATGTCAGCGAATGACACACAGAAAGCAAATAAATAACAAGCATTGTTACGACAGACAATAGGTATCATAGGATAAGATATTCAAATATTACAGCGATGATGTGCTCCGTGGTGTAGTGGTTACCATGCTAGCCTCTAGTTCCCAGGGTCGCGGGTTCAAACCCGGCGGAGGGCAATGGACTTTTTCGGGCGTAAAAATCCTTAGCATGGCTTCCTTCGGAAGGGAAGTAAAGCAAGTGATCCCTTGTCGTAGATTTACGGCACGTAAAAGAACCCCAAACCTGATAAAGAAGCCTCTGAGCAAAATTACCGGTATTTCACGCCCAATATAGAATGCGGCGCTAAGGACCACAGCAGGTAAAGGGCGTCCATAAATGAAAAAGCGATGATAATAATACCTGCATTATATAATTTTAGCTAAAACAAAATGATCATCTCATAACAAAGAACAAACCAGCAAAGCATATACACATGATAGAGCTTGTTGGAAATGTATGCACTATATAGAATAAACCTATTTGAAGCAATCTAAAATCAAAAGTGGACCTGTATAAAAAAGTAGTACCACAAATCTGAAATTAGAAAAATATGACCCCATAGTTGGCGATATTGAATGTATGTATTTCTATCATTCTTAGATAACCTATACCGTTACGATGAATCCTTGACTCACGATGAAATTTCGAGTAGAAATAATCTAATAAGAATTCTAAGAATATTTGTAGAAGATCGTGCGGAGATAGGCATCTGAACTTCAACACCAGGAACTTTGTTTTCATTATAAATGTCTGCTAACAGCAGCAGTCACGAGGTTAGGCGAAAGCACAACTTGGTCATATCGTAACCATACATTCGTTTTACATCATATATGATACAGAATTGTATTGCATGGAATTATAGCTACATGTTTCTGCTGTCCCGATTCCACTGAAAAGGGTCTCTGTGCAACTTCATCGTTTCAACGACTTGCAAAGCACATTCGGAGTCTCTTCTTTATGATGCTATTTACTCTGCTATACTGGATATCATTAATGGACATTAAACCCTTAAAAACATAGTTCCCTGGCTCCTTCACACGACACGATACACGCAATACGCAACAAACGGAATGCTCACATAAAAGAGTTTCCCTGAATACATGCGAGAACGAACAAGACAATTCCATTTCTTTAAACTGGAAATCTTTCAAAAACCCGACTCCCTTCTCCCTCTCTCCCACCCCTCTTAAGCACACACGCCGACACCGTAGGAAACAGTGCTTTACACGTAAAGGAATGTAGGAGAGCGACAGCTTGATCGAGTAGGGAGGCATAAAAGAATCTGTCTTTTCGCCCGAAAACTCCAGTCTCACTAGAATCTAAGCTCTACGCCTGTGAATATTACGCTAAGCATACACTTCGTCTTCGCTGGAGGCCGCTATTGCAATTCGCCGAAATGCCTGGTAAGTTTCGAACAACAAATCCACTTTTTATTTAAAATATATACTTCTTACTGAGCAGTCTTGAATAACATGTTTCCATATAAGACCTTCAGATAATAACAATTCGTGGTGTACGCACCTACGTAAAATAGGTGTGAGCTTTGCTTTTAACGATTCCTCGTTACGCTCCCAACCACACAGCCAAAGAGAGTACTCGTCAAAGAGTACGGGGCATTACAGGTTGGCAATGCACTCTGTTAATCAGAATCTTGGAGATGAGGGGAAGGCGAGTGAGAAAGGGAAAAGTGCTTAGGTGACAACTCACATGTGGACAAAGAGAGGAAGTCAAGGTCCAGGCATACTACAGTGAGTTGCCACCGTACGCATTACAAAGAACTGCAACTCCAACAGTAACAGCACATGACGTGGTACTTTAACATAAGACTGCTACAATGTAATATCAGAGTTCTACACTTCAACATAGCCGCCGTTGAAGGAACTGTTTCATATTCTTCCATGAAGTTGAATAACCATTTAGTGGGCTAAAGCTACATTCATGGTCTACAAGAATTTGTCGTAGAATGCATCGGGCACCGAGAGAATGGTGCAAGGCCTGGTAACGTCATGGGTGAATGCAGCATATCGAACCAGATGGGACAAATTCATCTGTTCAGCATAAAACTACAGCGTCAAGCTGTGACTGCAGTCATGCAGCCATAATAAACGGGTGAGATCTTCCTCATTATATCATTTTGGCAAAGTTTTCGAAATTGAAATGTTTAAATTCAGGGACAACATTATTTACAGACAATCAAGCAGCAAGCTGTAAATCTACAGTGCGAATGTTCATTGTAGCGTGGTATTCGTTTAAAGTTATCTTTACGGTAGAACGTGTGTTGTGATTTAAGTACAAAAAGGTTAAATAATTGAAACCATGAATTCTGAAGTGCGAATAGAAAAACCCCACATTTAAGAAAATGCAGACAGTGATGAATGCAGATATAAGTTAATACTCACGAAAGAACTTTATATGAATTAGCTCATATTATGATTAAAATTATTGAATTCATCAGAATTATATTTCTTGAAACTATTTAATTACAGCAAACTAAGCATTGTTAAAATCTAGTGTGAATCTCTCGCTCCATTTATGCGAGTTTTGTGATGAAACTTTGTGTACACATACCTTGAACAATGTAATGTAGTACCACATTACATTGGACTGTTCCACTGACCTTGGCTCTGCTTAGTCATACGAACATCTCCACCGCTATACTCCGCTATACAATGTCGTACACAATTACAGAACGCGTGTTTTTCACGTTCGTAACTACTGGCAAACAGGTTCATTTAAATCATTTCAAAGGGTATTTCGGGCCGAATTTGGTACACGGTGTGTGCCCTCATAATGTTGCATTCAGAAAAAATTGGTAACAAAGTTAGAGACAACTTGAACCTTGATCACACAGATGCAGGCGGCCGGAAAATGATGTGGCGGTAATGGAAGAAGTAAAAGACCGATTACTGGCGCCACCATCAAAATCCTTGCGACAACTTTCCCAGGAAATGAATGTTCCATATTCTGCGTGCCAAATAAATGCTAAGAAAGCAAACCTCCACGCTTACCGCGTGACATGTGTTCAATAATTGCAACCGACGGACCATGAAAAACGTGTGCAGTTCTGTGTATGGTTTCAAACCTTTGTTAATCAGAATCCTGGGATTTTGGACTTTACTTGGTTCACCGATGAAGCGTGGTTTCATCTGAGTGGTTACATAAACTATCTGAACACGCGTATAGGGGCACAAACAAATCCTCAGGCCCTACAGGCAAAACCTCTACATGCACAGAAAATTGGAGTGTGGTGCGTAGTGTCACGTAGGTTTATTATAGGCCCTACTTTTCATTAGAATACTGAAGGATACATTAGAATACTCACTGACTTTGTCAATCAGTTAACGGATGATGAATTAACTCACGGATATTTCCAACAAGATGGTGCAACAAGTCACACGTCACGTGCAACCATGAGAGAAATTTAAAGCTTTTTTGAAGACAATCATCTGAAAAACTCTTTGGCTACCAAGATCTCCTGGCCTAACACCACCCGACTTCTTTCTGTGGGGATGTCTGAAGGGCAAGGTATACAGAAATAGACCACGTACAATTGCAGAGTTGAAATATATTATACGTCAAGAGATTGAAGCCATTACCGAGGAGACTTTAATAAAAGTATTCCAGAATTTGGAGCGACATGTACAAACGTGTTTGGATGTGGGAGGGGATCATTTCTAGCATTTAGATGTGACAGTGCATAGTTCAAGGTGTGTACACAAATTTTCATCACAAAACTCACATAAATGGCCAAAATATAGACAAATGTTTGGGGCCTCTAGTGAGAGAATCACACTGTATGAAGGTTGCACAAAGCCAGAAATGCATTTGACTATATTAATGTATGTTATTTGAAAATTCAAATTTCAAATATATTTTATAAAACTATTGTTAGAAACCTTGTGGAAAGATTATTATACCTACTCCTCTTAATTACCATGAGTAGAATTTATTATAAGGATCATTATTAAAATAAGAGCTTCGAAAGTAAAAGTGAAAGTAAAAGATGGTACAACATGCTAAAGTATTGAGTAGTCGTGATCTTGAGAATATGATACTTGGTAACGGAATAAAAGTTTACGTACTAAAAAGCTAAAGGAGGTTATAAGTGATAAATTATAGTAGTTGAAAGCGTCAGCACGCTTCCGAAATAAAGCAGTATGCTTTCCGAATTTAACGTGACGTGGTTATTTAAGATTTCATTAGTGACTATGTAACAGTTTACATTACAGTACTGTGTAACACATTACAGAAATACGTAGGAAAGCATCGTCGCAACTTCTTCTAAGATAAACCGATTAGCTACAGACGATGTTTAGACTATGAGAGTTCTTTGGCATGTACAATTATTTCATCTTAAGAATAAAAAATTATATTCTGATGTTGATACGTAATAATAATAATAATAATAATAATATACTGACTAGGTTAGTTTTACAGTATACAGATCCCATAATACGATGCCTAAAGACAACCACTCTGATAAAGAAAAGGTTTGCTTCATCTTGAAAATCATTATAACTAGCTTAATAAGGCAGAAATAAAAAATGGCATGCTTAATGGAACCTATTTGTGAGCCAGTCGACCCTTCCGTACTTGGATATATAAGGAAAGTGTTAATAACAATAATAATCCTGTTAAATTCAAATAAACGAATAGGTTTTCTCATGAAATGAAAAACCATTAAAGGACATGGCTTATTCCTTTTGCAGGGAGTTTAGCAAACAAACTTAACATGCTGACCGAGAAGAGTATTTTCCCATCCACCCAAATGACTGCAAGATCTTGAGCTATAGGAATCGATTATATGTGGCCATAAAAAAAGGTTGATAAATACGGGCCCAGAACAGTGGCTATCTTGGGTGAAAAGCAGGTTTTTCTTCCAATAAGGTATTCCGCCCTAACTGCCGAGCGACTGAAATAAATACCTGTGAATTTTCAATTGATATTCCATGGGCTAGTACCAGCCGGCGAGTTTAAGACGTGTAAACTGTCTTTTGTCCCTGTAGAAATAATTCAATTGATATTCTAATATTCAATGTAGAGATACATCCTTTGAGGCTATAAATACTTGAGTAACTGTATACTAGTAGAGTGTCCAACTGAAGTGAGCATAGCATATTAAAATGTACTATGTCTTAAAACAGATACTTCCAACAAGCTGCAAACGATCCGAATATATGTATGTTACAGGGATGGAGCTAAAGAAGATTCAGAACGAGACTAGAAGAAGCGGAAGCGCGGGTGTAAGAGAGAACCCTCCACAATCCCCGCAAGGTCTTTGTCTTCACTGAAGATGCCCAACATTCGACAGCAGAGGGTGGAGAATCGGTTCCTTATACTTGAAGGCATCAGTATACCCATTTCATAGAGCGTTAGCATAGCCTATAATATGACAACCCTATCCGACACTTGAATAAATTAAATTAACTCTGTAAGTCAGAACATCTAGTCTTCATGGAGCAGGACAGTGTAGAGGGTGAACTATCGATATGTATAATAAGATCAGTAAAGTGCTATGGAATATAAACCAGATTTATTTTACTAAAAATTATCCTATTACAATTCTTCACAAAAAAACCCTGCATGCATGCATTTCCCAAACACAATGATGATATTCTAGGATTTCTATACATTCAATTATACAATACATTGCATCACATGCGAAAGATATGATGATAATGATATGGGGTTAAGGGCACTAAACATCAAAGGTCATCAGCGCCCTCACAAGTGTAAAATTTAAAATTCAAAAACTAAAATACGGGGGAAATCCGCATAGTCGAAAACACTAAAAAAAAACATGCACACAAATGCTAAAACCACCACACTAAAACATGTTAAACAAAACAATAAAAGAGTAAAACCACGTGTCAAACACTGTAGAACGCATGGGACATGAACATACTTATAGGGATCAGGCGTGAGCCGGTTAGGTTGGCAAGCATCCGTGCCATCTGTCTCACACCACCAGACGCCGCGAAACCTAGCAGCTCACCTGAAAGATGAGAAGCAAATGGAATGAAAGGGAAATGATGGAAAGTGAATGAGATAGATGTTAAACCACCTGATATTCAAACGCCTGGTCACGTTGGTTGCTTTGTTGGTTACGTTTTGTTATACTAGGTGATCAGGCGTGACCAGGTTAGGTTAGGAAAGTTGATCAGCCTCTAGTCGTAGTCCTAGTCCTAGTCCTCTTGGCGGTATACGCTGGCCTTAAATTCCATACTGTTTCCATGTGATCGCGAGATACAACTGAACGTTGAAAGGACTTTAAAGAATGATCAGGTAATGAACAATTCGAACCATTAATAACGGATACCTCAGAAATGGCTTGTGCCACAAAATCTTATTTGAATAAAGAATGATCAGGTAATGAACAATTCGAACCATTAATAACGGATACCTCAGAAATGGCTTGTGCCACAAAAAACTTATTTGAACTAAACCGTGTTTTCTAAAGAGGTCTACATTTCTTGTGTAGTACGTTTTCTTCTATCGCTTAACGTTTATTAGTTATACAGGATTATACAAAATTCCTTCCGAATGAAGAAAGCCTTCCCAGGGTATTCAAGATATACATTTTATTTACAGCAAATATCGTTAATATATGGTATTTTAATCAAAACAGAGCGATTTTTTTAAAAAAAATTAAAATTTCTAAAAAAATGTCCCATGTAAAGGGTAGGTTGGAGTGGGGGATTTTCTTGAAAATCTTCGTGTCGCATCTTTGAAAGATACTAAACCTAAACACCAAGTTTGGTATTTATCGGACTTTTCGTTTTTGAGTTATGCTGTTCACAGACACACGCACGCCCGCGCGCGCGAGTCTTTTTGTGAAAATGATTTTTATGCAGAGGCCTCAATACATGTATTTCCGGTGAAATCTCGGTACAGAATTTTTGGGTGGAATGCAATACCTTCTCTGGTGGAATGTAATACCTTCTCTACATACTAGATACGTAATAGAGAAAGTAAAAATGCATAGGGTTTTTAAATATTTACTTAAGAGTTTTTAAAATACCAACATACAATGCATTCATTCGGCAGTTTTTACTCATTGTAGATAATATTCAACACTGATGCTTATAACAAAAGCATTTAATAGATACACAGTATAACATAAGATGTGCTCTTCCTCAAGGTTAAACAGTCTAGTTCTTCCATTGAATTTTATTTTTTCAGGACCTAAAACATTAAGATCAGGCTCGGAAGATGATAAAGGCAAAAGTCGTGTACTTTTTCTTAATCTAATGTGCTACACATGCGGCTTTCTCTAAAAGTGCTTTAAAATGTTTTCAAATTAATGAGGTTAAATGCATATAATCTGCAGATTTAGCATTTCAATGTTTATATTAGTGCGTAGTTATGAGTTCATGTAAAGGAAAATAAATGCTGCCTGCACCGCAGGTGACCAGTAGAAAAGTAAACAGAAGGTTCAAGATTCATTATATAGAACATTTCGACAAGTGCCTAGGATGTCCAAGAAATTATTTAATACCAATGTGTATTTTAACTGGCTAAACATTTGCCTTGTACACTTTTGTCTCTTACTTATGGGTTCTCAGTTGTACAAAGTTATGTATTTTATGCTTCATGTCCGTATTTCGAACTAAGAATTTTAACAAAAAAGTGTTAATGACCTGAAGTGATTACAAATAACACATATTTCCATACAAATAATAGTTTGGAGTTCGGGTATTTCAAAAAAAAAATCTTCGGGTTGCATCTTCAAAGATGCTAGATTTGAATACTAAATTTGGTATTCATTCAACTTTTCGTTTTTGGGCTATGCTATTCACAGACACGAGCGCAATTTCTCTAAGAATGCTGCTTTCACCGTTCAGAAAGTATGTTTCCGGTGAAATCTCGATATCTAGATATACTTCCCCTATCTACCATAGGTAAACTGTAGAGAAAATAAAGAAAGAAAAAAAATACCTTACTTTTCCGCCACAGGCAGAGAAAACGCGGTGATTTTGCTAAATATGAGCGTAACAGAGTACCTGGAATATCGTAAGTCATCAATTGGGAATGACATAATTTAATATCAATGAATTTATTAATCGAAACACAATAGCATCGAACCAAAGCTTGAGCATTATTATTAATAAAAAAAAAAGGCGGGGTGATCCGCTCATTTACCGCGTTACTCGTTTCAACCCGAGTATCGCCTAGAAAAGAGCTCGGTTGTGCTTGTACCGTATGTGAAGTGGGAACATACGTAGAAAAAAAGAATGGGTAAAACAGGAAACCAAAACAGCATTATTACACATGATTGAAATTAGTGAACATTTTCCGAAAAATCTACTTAAACTGGCCGTTGGAGCGCCACACGCATGCAATATTTGCGAACAAACTTTTAGTGCTGTTTTATGGCTTGTGTATTCATCTCCACTCCTATTCAAAACTTCAGCGGAAAGTTTGTTTGCGAGTTTGTTTTAGATTCGGTTAGAACATAATTAAAAAGTACACGACAGAGGGTGGGAAAGAGAGGAGAGAATGGATTAGGATGCTACAGAGCTAAAAACAAACACTTATTGAAGCTGCCTATTAAAATAATTCCATGAAAGGCTAATTATTATTACAAAAACCATAGTTTGCGTTCCGCATCTAAGGGGTTATAACACTGCATTTTGTTTTAATAAAATGAAGAACCACGTCTCACTAGTACATATAGAACAGTATTCCGCTGCTGCAATCACCGAAATGTAAATAACCTCCAACAAAGGATGCGCATTAACTTATGATAGCGACATGAAACGTAAACAAAAGTACACTACAAATGTGGTACTATTCACATAGCTTTCTCTACACATTGAATAGTCTCGTGTATACTTCACGTATTATAGTATCCATTAAAAAAATAATACCTTGCTTATCGCGTAGCATTTTTGCCTAGAAATAACTTCAAATTAAGTAATGAGTCTGTATTTTGAAGTAGTATTTGTGTGTATTTGTGTCCCCACGTGGTGGATAATGTTTCTCACGTAATGTTGTTTACATCACGCGTGTGTAGCCATCTTGTGTGACGTCATTCGTTGGTCTTGTCCGTTTAACTCAATCTGGCGTAGCAATTTGTATGAATTAGTTTTAAGGTTATGTATATTGTCTTCCGGCTAGCTATTTAGGTAGACATTTAACTCTTGCAGGTTGTGAAGCGGAAAGGAATCTTTTGTCTATAAATGATACTGATGAAGAAACTGGTTTTATAATCTTTATTACAGAACACGTTCACGAACACTTTCACAAATTAATTTGGATACTCGCCATACTGAAACTGTTTATAATAACTTCTCACTTTTAACTCACGTACTTCAACTTTATATATTTAACTGTATAATCCTTTATAAGATTTCTCGTACTTCTGCTGCGCGTAACTTTATGAATTTAGAGACCGACATGAGAATCTTGTTGAACTGGGAGCTGACGTGTTACTTGTTGAGAATCTTGTTGAACACTGGAGACGATGTGTAATGTTTTGAGAATCTTGCCGAACTGGGGGACCCGCTACCTCAACCTTGCTATTTATAGGCTTACCTCAAGATACACCTAAAGATTATAAATGAACTGCTATTGGCTAATAAAACGCGCCAACATTAGCGTCTATTTTACTATCCAATGAAAACCACTAATACATATTACTTTTATAGAATGTTCTGGAAGCTTTTTTTACTGAAAAGGCGCGAAACATGACGTAACTTCCTGGTTCCCGGTAACGATAAACAACTCAATCCCTTTCCTCAGTATTGTGTTATTGTTAACAGTTTCAGTAGAGCCGAATATTATTATTTACCATTAATAATTACAATTATTAAACCTCTGAAATCAATGTTACATAAAAATACATATTCATATGTAAATAATTATTTACATTAAAGTAATTTGTGATACAAATTACCGTCTCATATGCCCCACTAGAAACATAATTATAAATATTTATAACCTGTTTGGAAATTTTATAATTTTGTTTTTAGTCTCCTAAATCTTGTAACACACGCTATTCACTTTCACTTAACACTTCACACGCGTTTAACACACGACATATGTTTTATCTCGCCACTACTTACTGGCTCTGGTTTAATTAATTTAGATATTCATCTTACATTACAATTTTTTTATAGCACATACTTTACCCTAAATTATTTAATGACTGTTTCAAAATTGTTTACCCTCTTACATTGTTGACAAAAATTTATACATTTAAGATTTTTTTTTAATTATTATACATATGTACCAAAATATTCACCCTCAACACAAATATTTACATCTCTTAAATCTAGACAATGTTTCACATGTTCTATTTACTACATAAATATTGGTTTTAATTATGTTTACCTTCTTGGAATAGTATTTATGTACTTTACTTTAATATAACATCATGCTTTATTTCACATGTTCTCTTACTAGTAAAATGTTATTTTCCTCTCAAACATTTAATCATGTCCAAAATTTATTTCTCCTTTCCTATGACGTACATATTTATTTAACCCTCTTACGTTCCAATACATTGCTCTGCATTTCGTCTTTAACTATTCAGCATTTATTATTTATCATCATTGTCTTTTGTTTCACCATGATCTTCATAGTTGTATGGTTTTAGCATCTCAATATGAAACTTTCCTATGCTTTTTCGAGTTGTTGGATTACATAACTCATATGTGTTAGTTCCATATACTTTAACAACTTCATATGGTCCATGGTATTTGAGAAACATTCGCCAATAAAGTTTATTTTCTTTGTCAGACAATTTCTTGGTTTTAACCAGAACTAAATCTCCTATTTTGATCCTCCATTCCTTTCTCTTCTTTTCTTCATGTTTCATTTTTCTTTTTATGGCTTTTTTCTTCATCCTCTCAAATGCTTTTCGGAACATCTCTTCTTCTGTTGGTGGTATTGAATGCGCATCTGGAATGGCTCCTGGGATTGTTTTACACATTGTATTGATCTTCTTTCCCAACTTAAGTTCACATGGTTTATATCCTGTCACATTGTTTATGGTTTCATTTAAGAGGTTCTGGACGAAGTTCACGTATCCATACCATTGGGTGTGTTTTCGATGACATAACACCCTTAAATAATTTGAAATTTCCTTAATTTCCCTCTCCACTGGGTTGGAGTTTGGTCTGTATCTTGACGAAAAATATTGTTTAATGCCATTTTCTTTAAGCCCATCCATAAATTTTTTTCCTGTGAAGTACGAAGCATTATCGCTCAATACAGATTGAATAGGTCCTTCTTCTACCACATATGACTTAAGTAATCTATTCAAACATGCTAAACCTGTAGGTTTTCTCAAAGGGTAGATTCTTACATATTTGCTGAATATATCATAACAGACAAATATATATTTATTTCCAAATTGACTTGGAGGCATCGGACCATGAATGTCAATACTAATTACACATCTCGGCTTATCCCTTATAACCGAATTAGTTTCAAATGCATATGCTGCATTTATTTGCTTTGCCTTCTGACACAGGTTGCAGCACGATATAAATTTGCGAACTTTTTGACGCAATTTGGATATGTATAAATTCTCTAAAATCATAGAAGTTGTTCGGTCCGTCCCTGAGTGTGCTAACCCTTCATGAAAATTCTTAATTAGTTCCTTTTCCATGCTTTTCGGAATCATTACCTTCCAACTAGGCATTTCTTTTCCATGCTTTTTGTATAATGTCCCATCTCGAATTGCTATAATTTCTTTCTTTGCCTCCTCAATCAATGGTGCATTTTCTTTAAGTTCAAATAATTTTGCATCCTCATTTTGAATTTCCCCCATATTTTTCAATTTTCTAATCATTTCTTTGCTTAAAGGAATTTCAATTGTTAATATTTTGACTTCATTTCTAGGCCTTTCAATATTTTCGGGAATTTGTGGGTTGTAGTTCAATCTTGACAGCAAATCACTGAAGGTATTATTTTTGCCAGGAATGTGGATAATCTCAATATCGAATGCAGATATTGCATGAATGTATCTAGCAAGTTTTCCACTACATAATCTACACCGTTGTATGAAAGTTAAGCTTATGTGGTCTGAATATACTTTCACCTTTTTCTGATAAATATAGGTTTTAAAACGAATTAATGAGAAATATAGTGCTCCAATTTCTAACTGAGTCACTGAAGAATTCCTCTCAATATTTGTAAGTCCTCTTGAAGCTGTACTAATGACGTGAAAGTCATTGTTGATGTCTCGCTGTCCTAAAATTCCGGCGTATCCTTGCATTGATGCGTCGACATAAATCTCATATTCCAAATCTTCTCTGGGCCTCTCAAGTAATATGGACTTAGCAAATAGTTCCTTTACTCTCTCAAAGCATTTTTGATGCTCCTCTGTCCATCTCCACTTATTGTTCTTTCGGAGTAGCTGCCGCAGTGGTTCTATCTCAGCCGAATATCTTGGTACGAACTTACTCTGAAAGTTCAATACCCCTAAGAGACGTCTAATTTGTTTTACGTTCCTGGGTGGCGGAATTCTCATTATTGCTTCTATTCTTTTCTGATCAGGTCTTATACCTCGTTCATCCACTACATAACCCAGAAAATTTATTTCTTTGACACAAAATTTTGATTTTAGTATGTTCACAGTCATACCATGTTGTTGTAGTTTATTTAACACATAATGGACATTATTCATGTGTTCTCCAAATGTTTGACTAATGATTAAGAAGTCGTCAATATACTTTATTAAAAAGTCATCTGCAGAATTTCCAAAGATATTGTGAATGGCTCTCAAAAATCCACTTCCTGAGTTTTTTAAACCAAAAGGATTTACACAAAAGCGATACTGAATCCCTGAGTACTGAAATGAAGTGTAATCACGCACTTGCGGATCTAATTCCACTTGCCAATATGATGCAGTGAGGTCAATGGATGTCAAAAATCTCCCTCTTGAAAGTTTTGTAATTAGTTGTTCAATTCCCTCACTTTGAAAATGATCTGGTTTCATATATTTGTTGACATATCTGCCGTCTAAAGTTAATCTCAAACTACCATCTCGTTTAATACTCCAGCAGATTGAATTTATGTATTGAGAATTACTTTGCTCAATAATCCCATTTTCTAACATGCTATTTATTAATTGTCTAGCTTTGTCTCGAAGACTTATAGGTAAATTGTCATACTTGTGCCTATATGGTGGTACGTCTTCTACTTGAAATGTATGCTGATATACATTACATCTGCCTGGGATATTACTAAATACTGAACTATTGTTCATCAAAACGTCATGAAGGATTTGTTTTTGCATTATCGTAAGATTATAAGCTTCTTCACACTTGTATATTATTTCCTCATTTCTCTTCTCCTTCCAGCTGTTATCTGTCTCGCTCACATGGTCGTCTTTTGTTTGGATTACACATTTCTCTACTTCTTCTGGCATTTCTGCTAGCTGTTGAAAATATGGCGTGGCATTCCCTTCATATTCTGTGACTACCTGCTTTATCTGACTATTTCTATCAGTTTCTGTTATTTGCACAAAAAACTCTTGGTCACAAATATTTTTCTCATCCTTTGTCATCTCGATTACAGAAACCTTTTCTTTTATAAATGGTACCCTTATTTCTCTACCTTCTTTTGTTATTTTTAACTCTTCATGTTTAAAATCTATACATGCTTCATATTCATGTAGGAAGTCACATCCTATAATTATGTCACAAATCAGATGGTTTACAATTAGAAACATAACCTCAAAATTCTCTCCGCCAATAAGTATGCTAAGTAAAGCTTGTGTTTTTATGACCTGTGCAGTTCTTCCAATTGCAACACGACAAACTAAATTACTAGTGGGAAGAGCCATAATCTTGTTACCTTCATTAATTAAATTTATGTAAAATTTCTGTGAGCAAATTGAAGCTGATGAACCAGAATCTATAGTTGCAATGATTTCTTTCTTCGCAATTTCCATTCTAACATGAGGTGACTCAAAATTTTCTCCCTTATCTTTTGTTGCTGTAATCTTATTACAGGGTGTATGTGTAGGCGTATGATTTGTATTGGTAATGGATACTGAATTATTAAAGACATCCTGAGAACCTACTACACAGGAGTCTGTTAACAGTTTTCCTGGTTATTTCCATGTTCACGTACGGGACTGCCATTCCTAACAGGCGCTAAATCTATCTCCGTGTCGCTACCATTGTTTTGAGTTCCCCTTCCTCGAGTTCGAAATCCTCGATTTCTGACATTTTGTCCCCTTGGCACGTAATTTTCTTGCCGTTCCTCAGATCTTTCACGGTTATTATTTTCCCTCCAGTGAGTGAAATTTCCCCTCTGTCTAATATACCTCCTTCCATAGTTTTGCCCTCTTTCAGGTAATCTTTCTGTCCTGACATAATTTATTTGTTCCTGCCGCCCTGGTCTCCTATCTATCCTTGATCTTTCAAATTGTGGAACATATGATTGATACCGTTGTCTGGTATTAATTTCATGATGTCTGTCTTGTCCTCTTATTTGTTGATAACTACCTTGGTAATTTCTTCTATCTCGTACATCTAAAAATCTATGTTCCCACTCCCGAGACATATCTTCTTCCTGTTGTTCCAAAGCTGTTATTAATTCTGTCATCTCATAGATGTTCCGTGGTTTTGCAATCAATAAGTAATTTTGTATCCTGATAGGATAATGCCTTGCGAGCAAACTCACAAAATCTTCCTCACTGATTGGAGGTGACAAGTTTCTAACCTGACTTGCATGTTTTAGTAAGTAATCAGTCATCGATATTCCCTCTCGTGGATTAAATTGACCATGACTAAGCATTGCTCGTATTCTTTGCTGTACCGTAACATTCCAAAATCTGTTCATGAATAATCTCTTAAAGGATTCATATGAAATTTCGCCCCCTGATACCATTTGTAACCAATCTAAGGTTTTCTGGTCCAAACATCTTTTGACAACTATCATTTTCAATGCTTCAGGTATCTTTTTAATTTGAAAATACTCTGATAATTCTGCAATGAACTGTACTGGACTGGAGTTTTCATTAAATTTTGGAAGTGGAAAATCACTTAAGATATGATTGTAATTTTGCAAATTCCCTATTCCCATATTTAAATTCTCTAGTGTAACTTGTGCACTCTGAGTTTCAGCATTAGCTATAGATGAAGCTGCCGCATCACTCACATTATTTGTCATACCTGAGGAACCACCTCTATCATTATTTTGTACATCTGACACATGCACATCACATATATTTGCCCTTGAATTCAATTCTAACCTATTTATAGTACCCTGCAGATTTTCTATTGTCTGTTCCAATTTTTTATTATTCTCATTTTGAACAGTTTGGTGTTTGTTAATTTCAGAAGTTAGCTTTTGATTCAAATCTTTAGACAAATCTTTAATTTCATCAGACAATTTATTTCTCTGTTTTTCTGACTCCTTCTGAATTTCAGATATTTCCCCTCTGAAATTAACTTGCACCTGTATTAAATCTGCATTTGTAGCCTCCATCATCCCTTTTAACTCACTTGAAATGCTACTCATTCGGCTACCTAGCTCTGTACATTTTACATTAACATGCTCTATTTTATTATTAACCTCACTTTTTTGGTTAGATATTTCCCTGCTCATGTCTAACATTTTCTTTGAAACTTCACCTATTTCATTTGCTATCATTTCCTGATTTTCATTTTTCATTTTAATCATACTACTATCTAGCTCCATGAATTTCTTTTCAATCTCTTCCCTGTTTTGTTCTAAGCTTTTACCAATATCTTCCCTCAATTTCTCATTATTCTGAGTAAGTTTTTGTTCTAAACTCCTATCAATATCTTCCCTATTTTGATCTATTTTCTTTTCTAATTTCTCATTATTCTTACAAATTTCTTCCCTCATTTTTTCTAATTTCTCATTATTCTTTTGCATATCTTCCCTTAATTCCCTACTATTCTCATTATTCTTCTGCATATCTTCCCTTAATTCCCTATGCATATTTCTCAGCATTTCCATCATTATCATACTAGTATCAAGATTAACATTTCCTGCTATCCTATTCTCACTTTCTACACTAACATTTTCATCTTCAAATCCCAAAAAATCTGGGCTATTTCCTGTACTTTGTATTGGATCACAGCTAACTGTTACACTATCTCCCTCCATAATTATTTCTTCTGTATTATTGGTAGCCATTGTTTTTATTATCCTACCGCTCCTAAGTCTCATTTAATTACCTTTTTGATGCTGTCTGACGCTGCAGCTTTGATGTCCAGCGTTCTGCCCCTTTCTCCTAGGTTTGTATGTCGCTTCTGCGTTGTGTTGTGATGAATCTACGTTGTCTCGATGTTTTTGTAGTTGATTTACCCTGTTGCATCGTAATCTCGGAATTACGATCGAAGTCAATCGTCCCTTTCGTCTCTGGAATCTGCGTCTTGTAGACCATTTCACCGCTGTATTCCTGGTTACTTTGCCTTCCTTTCCTAGTCACTTCGCCTTCCTTTCCTAGTTGTCGCCCCACGTTGATGCGCCAATTTGCGAGAGGACAAATTGTATATTGTTTACTTCACCACGTTGTGGATAATGTTTCTCACGTAATGTTGTTTACATCACGCGTGTGTAGCCATCTTGTGTGACGTCATTCGTTGGTCTTGTCCGTTTAACTCAATCTGGCGTAGCAATTTGTATGAATTAGTTTTAAGGTTATGTATATTGTCTTCCGGCTAGCTATTTAGGTAGACATTTAACTCTTGCAGGTTGTGAAGCGGAAAGGAATCTTTTGTCTATAAATGATACTGATGAAGAAACTGGTTTTATAATCTTTATTACAGAACACGTTCACGAACACTTTCACAAATTAATTTGGATACTCGCCATACTGAAACTGTTTATAATAACTTCTCACTTTTAACTCACGTACTTCAACTTTATATATTTAACTGTATAATCCTTTATAAGATTTCTCGTACTTCTGCTGCGCGTAACTTTATGAATTTAGAGACCGACATGAGAATCTTGTTGAACTGGGAGCTGACGTGTTACTTGTTGAGAATCTTGTTGAACACTGGAGACGATGTGTAATGTTTTGAGAATCTTGCCGAACTGGGGGACCCGCTACCTCAACCTTGCTATTTATAGGCTTACCTCAAGATACACCTAAAGATTATAAATGAACTGCTATTGGCTAATAAAACGCGCCAACATTAGCGTCTATTTTACTATCCAATGAAAACCACTAATACATATTACTTTTATAGAATGTTCTGGAAGCTTTTTTACTGAAAAGGCGCGAAACATGACGTAACTTCCTGGTTCCCGGTAACGATAAACAACTCAATCCCTTTCCTCAGTATTGTGTTATTGTTAACAGTTTCAGTAGAGCCGAATATTATTATTTACCATTAATAATTACAATTATTAAACCTCTGAAATCAATGTTACATAAAAATACATATTCATATGTAAATAATTATTTACATTAAAGTAATTTGTGATACAAATTACCGTCTCAATTTCCACACAACAAAGGTAAACAGAGGAACAATTGTGTTACAGCTAAAAATTCGAAATGATTTCACCGGAAATACACATTATAATTTTTAGTTTAAGTGCTGAGAAGCTCAAACCAATAACGAACGAATATCTATGTGACGGTTAATGCCACAAATAATCACATAAATTCTGTGTTTAAAAAATATCGAAATTCTTCGTGTAGTAACTTTTTGTCTATCCCTTATGGTTTACCAGTTATACAAAATTCTTTCAGCATGAAGAGATTTTAGAGGTTTTCACAGAAAAGTTAAGATATGTAGGTATTTCACTGGTCGTGAAACTATAAAAATACCGTATTTCAATTACTCGTAAAATCATTAAAAGCTTTTTGAGGTACATGATACATGCAAAGGGGTGGGGAATTTCTCGAAAATCTTCATGTCGCATCCCTGTCGATTTGGTATTTATCCGACTTTTCATTTTTTCAGTTATGCTGTTCTCTCTTTTTCTCTCCCTCCTCTCTCTCTCTCTCTCTCTCTCTCTGCCCACACATCGACCTTTTCTAATAATGCTTTTTCTGGATTCAGGGGACTTCAAAACACGTATTTCCGGTGAAATCTCGATACCAAATTTTTAGTGGAAATATAGTACTACGTTCTCTACTCACTAAAGGTAAGTAGCACAAGTAATAAGTTTGGAATACGAGTCAACGCGGAGGGGGACCTAGCATATAGATCTCTTGCACCTATGTCCCGTACAGGACGCCCCCGGGAGGGAAGAATGAGGTGAGAGGAGACAAAGGGCGGCCAGATCAGTGGCCACGACAGACAGAGGGCAGAGTCTCTACCATTTACAGATTTAAACTCCCCGGATGGCCGGTTCCCCTCCCCCATGTGAGCTTACACATCCCCTGGGTGCCCGGAGACCGCCCTCGTTTCGGGGGAGCAAGGTTCTACATAGCAACCTTTTCTCCTGCCATGCGCACGTCGAGATCTCCCGCTGACACGTACAACCCTGAAAGAGACCACACGGATGAAAGGTGAAGTGAAATGAGAATGGAGCTGAAATGGAGGGACAGGAAATTCATGGGACTTAATGATCCTTCCCAGCAATCGCCGGTGAAACTCCCGAAAAAAACCTATGGTTCAGGAAGGTTGACCACGGGAATCAACAACCCACGATCTCCCGAATGCGGGCAGACGTTACCGCCTGAGCCATCTCGTTCTGCAAATAATAAATATATATATATATATAATCTGTGCACTTTAACGAGGGACGGAGCAGTAAACAAAGTGCAACAAGCGTGATGTGTGGCGTGGGAAAGGGGGTTAAATGGGTAGAAAATTGCATGATGTAGTAAATGAAGTTTGCTAGGTCTGGTGAATGTTAACATGATTCCTTCTGACTTTCTATGGTTGTAGAGCGAACCAAACAGAACGTGTACCGTGCAATGCTTTGAGGAGAGGTATGTGAGCCTTCATATTCAACTGTTTTCTATCAGATAATGTAATTTCGAAATAGTTTGCAACCTATATAGTTAAGGAAATGTTTCTTCCTTATTTCAGTCGAAATTTTAACCTTCCCTATTGTCTCTGTCGTACATTCTCACATTTAAGGAAATCCATCACCTTTTTAGCAGTGTCATAATTGCTATAGTTTCATTGTACTTAGAAAGGATAAAAATTGTTTCAGAAATAACCGTTAAACTGAGTGAAATAAGTATAAAATAAGAAAAAACAACTACAAAGAAAACTGGATATTATATTTACAGCCCAAGTTGAATAACATATAATAAACTACAGATCACGAGGCCATCAACCTGTCGAACACCCTGGAGGAGAAGGGCAGAACGCCGGATGGATTTTAAACTATGCCAAAAAATGATACAAAAGGACGAAAGTGGAGACACTTAAGTATCCAAGGTAATCTTAGAAACTTCAAAACCGATGCTCGTGAATACTTCACCAATGTAAAGATTCGTTTCTTTCCTGTGGTACTAGGCCATATCACGTTCCCAAGCTCTCTGAAATATGTTTTTATGGGGCAAAGATCTTACATATTCCCGATTTCGCTCCTATTCCATTGAAGTCTGGTATCAGGGGGGTAGGGGTTATCGGCATTTTACTTTTACGGGTAAAACCCCAAAATCAAACTTTTATAAAACGCAATTTAGTTCTGAAACTACCCAATCGATTGCCAAAAATCATATTTCCTCCCAAAGCCCACAGCTTCGCGATTATAACGAATTGCATATTTCAGTTATTCTGTTAAACGAAAAGTCACTGTGTTAGGACCTCAAAATATGGAAGTTCAAGGTTTTTAATTTTCTGGAGGTACTGAGGTCAGAAGTATCAAAGTAGTATTTTCAATGGGGCGGAATTTCTTTCCCGTTTTCCTAATTTATACTGTATGAAAATTAATGAATGAATCTTTGAGAAACTAAATATGCAAAATATTGTGACCGTGTGCGCAGAGCTATCTGCGGGCAGCCGGTAACCGCCTCTCGGCCGGGCACTTGAGTAGAGCCTTCGACCGGCCGTCAAAATAAGAGCGAGTGCGAAAACAGAATACGCAATGTGGAATGATAGCCCATTATGTGCTGCTTACTTGTACTGGGAGATTCGTTTCGGCATGTTCTCCTATGTTCCTCTTCTAGAAAGTTCCGCTTTGTATGCGGGGGGTATATAAGGGGCTGCTCTGCCAGGACATGCCTTGAGTTCTGTTAGAAGTAGTGACGATGTGAAAAGAGGACAGTGCAGTTTAGTTACGAATGGTGATTCAGCAGTTCAGTTGTGTTGTGTTCCGAGTGTGTGCCAAAGTGACTCAAGAGTAACGCGTGCCACGCTGAATGCCTAGTGACACAAAGTGCGTTTCACAGTAACTGGTGTTCTCATCTATGCAATATTCTTTTAACTTGAAATGTTTACCATGTATATAGAACAAAAAACAATACATATTTTCTGAATTATGTCAAAATGTTTTAGAGATGTGAATATTTATTGGTATATAGTCATTTTATATCTAGTACTGAATCTTTCTTTAACCAAATAATTTATTATATCTCGTATCTTAAGTTTTGATTTTGAACCTGTAAAACCAATCGCGACTGTTTCGCAGGCGCTGATTAATTTTAAAGTATTCTACAACAAAACTGCTTGTTTGTTTGTATGTGTTTATGTGTGTGTGTGTGTGTGTGTGTGTGTGAGAGAGAGAGAGAGAGAGAGAGAGAGAGAGAGAGAGAGAGAGAGACACGGTTTTATGAATGATTTATGGTAAATAAATTGCAAATGAACAACCTAAACAATTTCATACAGATGAAGAAAAACTGGGAATTTTGAGAGTGAAAAATGCTGACAAAAAATACAGCAAAATGGATTTAACACTGTACTTAACCTAAACGACCGTTTGGAGCTTTAAAAATTAGCAATAGTGTGAAACCAACAGCGTAACATAAAACAGGAATAAGTAGATTAAGTAAAAAAACAAATTTAAATGTTGGCCGTTTCTGCCAAATTTCAAATATGCAATGCCTTAATGAAGATTGAAATGAAAATGAGGGTAGGTATTTTATATGGGTGGAAAATCTTATAGATTCGCAGATTTTGATCTTTTTGTGACCTATTGCTAGGAAATTCTTCTCAACTCTTCGTGGTTATATTCGAATACTGGAAAGCCTTTACAACTACAACACAAACGAAAATTTCACCTAAAAATATGTGTCACAAAGATAGTTGCGTTAGGACTTCCGTTTGAAGTTAGGAGAACCGGTTGCTGAATGATGGTTTTCCAGGTAAGACGAGCGAGCAGCTGTAAATGGTACAGCAGGTGCGGTACATGCAATGACGTTGCACGAGGATGCTGCTGGTCGGGGAATAAAGGAACAGGCGGTGAAGAGCCATCTGACAACATCGCTTTCTGGTTTTTATTGTAACCGGTCCTTCCGTCGGTCAGCCAGATCTTACCTGTTGTTGTAGCGCCACCAGTGGCGGCATCTATCCTTCGCGAGAAATTGGGACATCCACTAATGGCAGTGCTAGCCCGATTTAATTATTGACGAAATAACTGCTCCTCTATATACAAACTAGGACTTACGCGAATTATTGTGGAACGATCCAAAACATATTTATGATTAAACATCCGCTTTACTCATAATTAGAGCCGGGAGTTTAGGCATTTTAATTAATAAAAAAGGCAGGCAAAAAACGTGTAAAAAGGGCACATGTATTTTAAAATGTCCTAATCATAATATATACTCATACTCGCTTAAAAGTCATACGAATGATACATTTTTATTATTGCACATTATCTGCAAGGTATCACTGTAAATGTATTTGTGTTTGCCGGCATCAACAAATCTAACGAAAACTGTGATTGTCTATTAGATGCTGCAACGGGTGTTGGAAGTAGTCTTAATTTCTTATTACCACTTTTTGACGCGAGAGCAGATTTGTGCTTTGATGTTAACATGTGTTCTTATTACAAACCTTACACAATAAAAACGTAAAAACACGTGGTCACCAAATTTACTCACATAACTATTAAGTTTATGTTTCAATGGTCGACTGGATTTAGGCATCGCATGTCTGCTTTCAGGCGACAGTAACTGACCACCGCCATTCATTATAATGGCTTTTCTGCAATACTTACTGACACTGAGAAACCATTTTCAAAGCGAAATGCTGAATCCTTAGCAGATAGCAAAAGGGTGGGATGGCTCAGGCGGAACATCTGTAGCCCGCATTCGGGAAGTCGTGGTTTCGATTTCCGTGTCCAACCTTCAATGACCTACGCGGTTTTTCGGGGTTTCCCGGGGTCGTTAGGCGAATGTTGGGAAGGTCAATTCTCCCGAATTTCCTGTCCTTCCATTTCACCTCCATTCTCATTTCACTTCACCTTTCATCTGCTTGGCTGTTTCAAGGTTGCAAGTGTCGGCGGAGTCTCGGCGTTGCATGGCAGGGGAAAAGGATGGTATATGTTACACTTCGACCGGGGAATGGGGGCATGGCAAGGGAAAAGGATGCTCTATGTAACACTTCCACCCGGGAATGGGGGCATGACAGGGGAAAAGGATGCTCTATGTAACAATTCGACCCGGGAATGAGGGCATGGCAGGAGAAAAGGATGCTCTATGTAACAATTCGACCCAGGAATGGGGGCATGGCAGGGGAAAAGGATGCTCTGTTACACTTCGACCTGCGAATGGGGATATGGCAGGAGAAAAGGATGCTCTATGTAACACTGCGACCTGGGAATGGGGACATGGCAGGGGAAAAGGATGCTCTATGCAACACTTCGACCTGGGAATGGGGACATGGCAGGGGAAAAGGATGCTCTGTTACACTTCGATCCGGAAATGGGGACATGGCAGGGGAAAAGGATGCTCTATGTTACATTTCTACCTGGGAATGGGGACATGGCAGGGGAAAAGGATGCTCTATGTTACGGGACATGGCAGGGGAAAAGGATGCTCTGTTACACTTCGACCCGGGAATGGGGACATGGCAGGGGAAAAGGATGCTCTATGTAACACTTAAACCCGGGAATGGGGGAGCAGTCTGCGAGTCCCGGGCCCTCTTGATGTGCAAACCTGTAGGGGGATTCGATTGTACCAGCTATCATTCGAGGAGTTTCAATCTGGAAAAGGTACGGATCCTGTCGTGCCTCCTGCACCGGCCGCCATATATCTCCTATCACCTCACCGCTCCCTCCGGGGCGCCCCGTTAGGAGCCTAGACACAAAAGATCACCACAGGTCGAAGTGCTAAGTCCCCCTCCGCTCCTAGTCTTAATCCTAGCAGATAGTAAACACACTACAAATGGTCACATTCACGTAAAGGATGCCCAAGTGGCGTCCATCACTAGCTCCCTGAATGCAATAGAAAAATCGAAAATAATTTGAAAAAAGTTTAAGTGGATTTAAAAAAATCAAAATAAAACTGGTTCTATCACTTCCAAATACAAACACGATTACATCTACATAGTCTTTAATTTATTATCATCCAGTAAAAATAGCCAGTTTACCTAACATCCGGGCTCTACTTACAGTGTTAATCTCCTGCATCCCCTGATCCTCTTATTAGCGGATGAAGCATCTAATTAGCTTAAGTATGTTTTAGCGGTGAAATGATTCTCGGAACGGTCGAGTAATCTATTAGACAATCGCAGTCGATGCAGTTTTAAATTTTTGTATTTTTTCTTTGATGATATACAGGTTACATAATACACAAACCCCTTAACATGAGTATATAAAAACACTGGGACGAAACCTAATGAATATGAAGACTCCCCACTCTCAGATTACAAAATGAATCGTTTTGGAAATGCAACATAGTCGTAACTATCGAGAAAAATATTTTTCCGCTCTCAGTTATCAAATATAGGTTGACTAATGCATGTATTATGTTATGCTGCACACTATTGTCTTCTATTTATAATCTTTTAACATACACTGGTATTCCGGCCAGGACCGCCCGCCCTGACAGGTTTTTTTCCACATTTTCTTCAATCCTCATAACTGGCGAATGCTGGGGAGGAATCTAAACTTACGCCTGGAAGGTTTCTTTCCCAAATTTCCTTTCGCAATTATGATTTCATTGAATGTAACATCACGAGTGTGATGTAGTAAGCAGGGGCGCTTAATACTATTTAAAGAAAAAGCACTGGTACTGAAATTCACAACTTACATGGGAAATACAACAAAGATTTCCAACATAAGATTTATGAAAACATTATGGCGTAAAACCGTTTTACTATGCAGATCCGATTGATCGGAACATCTGATGCTTCAGAACCTCTTGTTTTGTCCTTGTCACAACCATGTGTGTAGTACAAAGATTGGAATGAAATATCCATAACTGTTATCTCGTTTATACATGCATCTCCTGTGGAGTAAGAACCATTTTACTTGATGACACTTTCAATAAAAGATCACAGCCATCTTCGTAAACATGTTCTATTTAAACTCTAACACGTCCGTATTTTAGTATAGGGGTTCTGTAAAGCCTGTTTAAAGCCTTTTAGTAATTTAGGAACTGAAATTAGAAGCTGTCTTATAGCCTACTTCCGTCGGAGAGAACAGGACTTTTCAAGCATGAAAAAGTATCAAAATTGGTTTAGTAGTTCCAAGATTACGCTATCCCCCGCCACATAGACACAATTTTCTTGCTTTATAATATTAGTGTAAATACACATGCTTCGTTGGGCAAAGCGGTTTAGACCACCACCACCACCACACCAATGTTGCTGCTGCCGCTACTACTAATAGTACATTCCAAGAATATACGACTGTTCGCTTGATCCACTACCTCATGTCGAATTCGCAAGTGTAACTTCTCGCTTTTCTTTCATCGTCTTATTTATGGGCATCTACTACTCCCTGAAGTAGTTTATCCCAAAAGAGTTTTAACGCAGTTTAATCTTCCGCTACAACGCCAGATTATCAGCAAATCTTATACCTTTTATTCCTCCCCCTAATGCACTGTAAGAGCAAAATGAAATAACACTATTTATACTATTGCAGATAGGATGCTGAAATTTGATGTACTTATTCACGAAAAATGTAAGCACTCTAATATTTTGGTCCAGTTACACACTTTTTTTTTGTTTACGCGTTCAACTTTTAGTAAAACATAAATATATAGTACTGACAGGGTAGCTGAGGTCGTTATGGTACGCATTCGCGAACAGAAGTTCTGTGGTTCAAATCCCGCCAGGACCACTCTTCCTGACAGTTTTTTCCAGATTTACCCCAGTCCTCATTACTGGCAAATGCCGGGGAGGTACCCTAAACTTTGGGCTGGAACGTTTTCTTCGCATATTTCCTTTCCCATTTATCATTTAACTTCATGTATTATCAGTGTCCATAGCCTATGGTCCTGTAATAAGTAAGAACGAACGTTAAATATTACTTAAATATATACGTTTCTCTACTCCAACAAAAACACCATTTAAATAAAACATTAACTATGGGTAGATATTTCACTTTTCTCTCACTAATAAATTTAGAAATGTATTTTCTTGTAAAAATTAAATATAACCCTGAAATTTATTGAATGTAGAATGTACATATTTTACAAGAAAAATACTGAAGTTCACAAAATATCCGGCATTTTAAGATTTAGATTCCTACGAATACTATTAATATTCCGTATTGTCATATAAACACGCGCGTTATATCTGCTGATAAGAACAAAACAGGAACAGCAAACTGAGCATACTAATCATACTTTATAGTATTAGTGTTTCAGCAAAAGAGAAAAAAAAAAGAATCTGAAATTGGCAAAAATAATAAGTAATTTTAATTCATAATACTAATACAGCATTCTATTAAGTTTATATTGAGAGAACATTTACCCATACCATTAATAAATAGAAAAATATGCTATTTCGAGTATTTGCACTTTATATATTTTAAAAATAAACGAAACAAGCAATACTGGTGCATTCAAGAATTTATTTCAAAACACGAAAAAGGATATTCGTGATAGAACGATTCGTGAAATGAAATATTTTAGAATGTGTCACAAAATCGTTTTACAAACAGTATCACATACTGCGTATCTCCAAAACCTCTAGTCATCAAAGCTGGTCGGTCCTCGTAGCCATGATGGTTAGAGCATTTCGCTTTGGCGTTGCTTGACGTAGAGGACAGCGGGTTCGTGTCCCATCTCAGTCATGGGTATTAATTTTCTGGTAAATGTTTGTATGTATAAAAGTATCTAAAGAAAAACAGGAAACAAGCTGTTAAAACTGAAATAATGCAATACGTTTAGTAATTCCACACAATTTAAAATAAGGGGAAGAAAGGGCAGTCTTTCTTTGGTGAAAGGATGCTAAAATAGCGTGGTTTGCGACGAACGCATCGAGATCATCTTATACCTACACAGGCCTAAAGGCGAGAATGGCTCAAGAAAGACCTAACACCAATAGGACCGAGTCCATCGCAGTAAATCGACAGTTACCAACCCTAATAGCAGTATCGTAGTGTGTTTCTGGCGACATTTTAACAGAAACTTATATTCCATAAGTAGTGAATTTTTAGACATCCTGTATTATCAAATAGTTCATAGGTTTCAAGCAACTATTAAGACTTCACTAAATTTAGGACCAATGAGCTCATTCTTTTTACATTTTGAATTCACGCAGTCATTTATGCACAAACAATAGCGTACTTTTGCAACATTCTACCTTCAATCTAAAACATTACAGCATTCGATTAAAACACGTACCTACAATACAAAGCCACGACGGGAAATATGGGTCCTTGTACATGAAAATAAAACCAGAACTTGAAACAATTACTGCTAGCCAAGAGAGAAGTCCAGACAAGAAGACACTGCTTCATATCCAGCTGAGTCACTCAAAGCTCCCCAAACCGGTTTTACTGGTATGTTAGTATTAACATTAATGTTCAATATTAAGTTATTCATGGAGAAAACAATACTAGCATCAATGGCACCCGATTAGAAGTTAATAATTCAAGTAAAATCGGATTTACTTGCTAATGATGCATCACAGTTCAACTTACATGGATCAAGTCAAAATCGCACAATAGCTCTAAGAAAAAAAACCTCCTATTGAGACCAATATACTACATTTAGTAATTCTACAGCACTCGTCTTTCTTCTTTCCCATTTACTTCCCAGGTACATGTATTTGCAGCAAAGAAATTGACAATAAGCATATTATACGAGGAGAGCAAAGAAATTGGTAATAACTGATTCAGTGGAGGTCGTAATGTCATTTCAAGGGACGCTTTTTAAAAAGAAAACCACATGTTCTTTTTAAAATATCTTAATTAAACTACACAAAAATAAATAAATACAATAAACACAAGCCTGTTTCGGCCAACCTTTGTTAACACGTAACGAAGTAGTCTTACATGGTAGTTAATGTTCTGAAGCCAATAATGAATAATGCGTTTTATTTACATGTTCCTTCTAGTATGATGCACTTCGCGTAGAAACTTTCAACATTTAGATAATATGATAGCTTAGCAGTTTAGCAAACGTACTTAAAAGTTGAAAATCCGTGACCGTAGCAGTAAATTTTTCAAACTTGATTTTCATCAGGGTGAAAGAGCAATTATTGAGATTTGGATTACATAAAACGACCATATTTACTATGGCTTGTATTTCAGAGAACGATAACTGAACTTGTCATTAATTCATCTATTTTAGGTATTAATGAACAATAGCATAAAATATAACATATTTTATTTGTTTAAAACTTCATACATCTCAACTTCTTCACTAATCTCTGATTAAATTTTCAAAATTGCACTACGCGTGGCAATTTGAACATCGACGTGCGCAACAAATTTAATTTCTTTAAAGAATAATTCTAAGAGTTAGCAGCATGTATAGCTCATTTGAACAATCCTGCAAAGGACCTTTAAAGGGAAGGGGTGCGTTGAAAAATGGGGGAGGCTATTTTTGTTCTTTTTATGTTTGAAATGTCTTAAAGTCTAACAAACCAAAGTCTCAAGTTGACATGGGAATTTAAAGCATTTGTTTATCTGCTGTATTTAACTGCTTGTGTATCAATAGATGCCCTTTTACATGGGACGTTAATACCTCGGCCTGGTGCTTCCTCCTCCAACCTAGACCTGAACCAACGATTGCTGTTACACATGTAGGTTTAAATTTTTATTTTCTGCCAGTCTATATCACCAAAATAAACCTAAACCTACGCACTATACACTGCTTGGAAACAGTATAAACGTTTCTTTTATAGAGAAGGTGAATCAGGCACGTATATTGCAAATATTCGATAATTAAACTTGAAAATGTACTTATGACTGAATTATTAAATGATGTAATAGCATTTTGAAATTTGCTTCATCTATTTGAAGTTCGTCTAAAGTGAACCACATAAGAATCTAAATAAAAAATCAAGGATTACAAATTACAAATATATAAACAAGAAGGCACAAGCACGTACACTAAAAAGAAGAAAGAAAAAAACAGAAACATAGAAAAAGAAAATAAAGAAACAAAAGGATTTGCTGTTGAACGGGATTATAGCTAAGTCTTAGTTATTATTCAAATGAATTTCTGATACGGGAGCCGAATTGTTTTGCAGAAGTTGACAAACTGCATAGTGAATATTTATTATGACGACCAATCATATAATACAGGCGATAAGATTAAGGCACGCCTTGCTTATCAGGCAGTCGCAGTTCGACTGCAGGGCAATTATCACATCAAGAAGGGACAATAATCACCATCCGATAATTATACCTCCTCCGACATTTGCTTCTGAATGCGGAAGATTCAAAACAATATAGCAGCTTTTAAGATTTCTCCAAGCATCAATCAATTATTCAGCTTGTTTTAAAAAACAAATGCTTTTCTTCTACAGCGATTGCATTTTTATTCTGTTAATGTAACATTTTACCTTTGCTTTAGAGGTAAGGCAATACTTTGTATTTCAGCAGTTGGCACTAATGGTGCAAGTGTTAATGTTAAAAACATCTTGGGATATACATTGTCTACACGACATTAAGCCAAGAAACTACAATTATAGTGCCCGTATTATAGACAATCACAGTAACTTTAATACAGAATGTCAAGTTTATCCCTTTCTTTCATTTTTTTTAAATATTGTGGCATAACTAAGAACAAAACTAGCAAATACTGTTAAATGCTAATAATGTTAACTTTTGAATAATCATACCTCATGACAAATGGTAGAACGGAATAATTGCAAAAGTATTATTTAACGCGTCCTTCCCTTAGAGAAAGGCTACGTCAAAGTATCCGAGTATGTGGATCTAGAATTAATAGTTGCAAAAAATAAAAAGTAATTTTCGACACATTCCATAAGCACATTAGTTCCTACTTGAATGAACGCTAGTGGCTGCCTGTTGCAGACCGGACGTCGGGCAAGGCACGTCACTAAAAGCTGCCCTAAGGGCCAGTAGGTCCTGGAGGGCCGTTCTCACGGTCAACAATACAAGAACAACAGGTGCAGTAATAATTATACCGTCCCCGGGCTACATCAGCAGGCTACTGTGTTCACAAAGGCAACACTCATCACGTGACGACACGAAAACTCCTGCATTAGTTATTCAAATTACGCAATATGCACATCTTCTGATTTAACAGTTCCTTTACTGAATTATAGCAATCTGCTCAGGGTTTCTGTGCTTGCACTAGATATTATTTCGAACCAACACCCATTTTGCCTGGAGGCTTCGTGCGCTTCTGATGAGCACCATGACACAAAATCAGAACTATAAACCTAACAGAACACAAGATAAAAAAGTCTTGGCATTAAAACACCAACAGCAAAAAACAGCAGCAATGCCATTCTATCGTCGAAGAGCCCAGAGGTTAAATTCATACACAAAAATAAATTACTAAGAGCACGAGAAATAAAAAAAGGTATGGCCAG
Source organism: Deroplatys truncata (assembly GCA_030765065.1). Taxonomy (NCBI): domain Eukaryota; kingdom Metazoa; phylum Arthropoda; class Insecta; order Mantodea; family Mantidae; genus Deroplatys; species Deroplatys truncata. The sequence continues at coordinate 240,733,971 of CM060975.1, read as the reverse complement.
GAAAACAAAATATAAAAAATGTTGATTAAAGCTGTTCGTCAACATTCGTAACTCGTCCAAGTTCGGGTAATTCAAGGGAATGTTTCGGTAAAAATTGCCCAAAAGAGGTAAAACACCAATGTTCATTTTTCAGTAATAAGCAAAATCTACATCCCCTTTCAAAACAGTTATTAACATCTGTGTCCTATAAATTACAGTATATTTTTTAAAAGTTTTTTCTGACATTCGTTTCTTCTTTGTTCCGCGTGATACAATATGCGGTATAAGAAAGCTAAATAAATAAATTTTGCTGCTGCTGCTGCTGCTGCTGCATTACACTAATTTTTCAAAAGTATATTACATCTAACACGACGCATAATAAAATAATTCAACACTTTATTTTTCAGAAACAGAGGGCATTTTTCTTTCTTTGTTTCTTTTCACGTTTTACTTCTGAAATGACCAACTTATCAACCAAATGTTAATCAATTAAGGATTAAGAATATTTTTAACGACGATGGTGTTTTTTTAAATTCACTTGCCACTTAATCCTTCCACTATTGATACGTATATTTATTGTTGCAGACATGTAATATAATCATATTTGATAATTAATTTTACCATCTAAATCCTACCATCTTTACTTCCCTTTATTTCTTAGTATTTACTTACGATTTAATTCACGAGCATTTAAATATACCTAATTATTTAGGCACAAGCAGTCATCTATTTCAGATGTTCACTGGCTGGTCAGCACTACCATGAGCAACTATCGATCGCCAGTTAACAAAGTCGACCTTGCCACTGCTTTTGAACAGGAGACAGTAATTAATCTTATTTCGTGTAAATATTTTTGTTATTCATTATCGTCGAAAAAATAGTATGCAATATACCACCTAAGAAAGAAGGAAACAAACAAACAAACAAACAAACAAACAAAAATTAGCAGACTCTGGAAGCGTATATTTGTAAAGTCAAAATCGCTTCCGCGACCGGTTCACAATTGTGTCTCGGGAAGCGTGCCTTTAGCTTCGTTTTATTGTTGCCTTTCATAATCGGTCCCGGTTACTGAATATGCGCTGACAGCCGAGAGGTTATAAGCAGTACGTACATTGGAATGGGGCTTACCCAGGTTCGGATCAGGAGCAACATAATTTAATTTCCATTGCTAAGGCGTATTTGATTTCAAGGAATTTAAGCTCGTACATAAAACATGAAACCCTCTCCTTGTTTTCAAGCCAAATAAGAAATAAGTAAATATTATAGTCCTGAATGAAAATACAAATAAATATAGAAATCAACTTAATATCGGATGTGTAAACCTTCTGTTTCTATTACTGCCTCATTCTATGGGACATGCATGCTCAAATGCCTAGTTAAATTTTAACGAGAGGAGACTTCAGACCATCTCGCGGCATCCAATTCCAACACGACACAGATACACGAACTTGGCGATCCATTTGTGCCATGTATTTTGCGTCGTTGTGCTTTCTTCTGGGGCGGTAAACAATTGCCCCCCATTTGTAGATGAAAATGTCACCTTGTCTGTGGATATAACCCTATTCCAGTTATGGTTGGCATTTTCTTCTGCAAATGCGAGGCGACGTAATCTGTGATCGTCTGTAAGGCGCTGCTTCTTAGCCGCTGAACAGCAAAGAGCCCTGCTGTAGCCAAACGACGCAAGGAAGGAGGAAAACCTTCGACCGAGGAAAATTAGAATTACTTCTAATTGTAGACACATGCTGGGAGGGATTGCTGTCTGCCTCTTCTAGAAGTGCAGTGTGCTGCTGAGTAAAAAAACTTGTTCGGCCCGAACCAGGTCAACAACGAACAATCCCTTCCCTGAGTAACCGCACACACCTCGTAGCCGTAGATATAGACACTTCAAGTGTTCTTGCAACCTGCGACACAGAGTAACCAGCAACATTCACTAACGTATGGGGATATCTCCTCGTAGCTTCGTCTTTGTATGTGCGCTCAGCCATACAAAATTGAGTATGATTGCTATCATATCATGCAGAACTCCAAGGCTACAGGTACGCATGAATGATCACGCCAGCGTCATTCATAACTGAAGAATGAGACGCAGAGTACTGCGCATCCAATATTAAACCAATTAAATATTTGGCTTAGTTTTTCACTTTAGAATTGTTACTAATATGGCACTTATTTTGAAAACAAAAAGATAATTTCTTTGTATATCATGCATGAATGTCTTAAAATTAATATATGTCTTATGTATGGAAAACTTACGGCATCGCCATATATTTTAAAAGAAATAAAATAGTAATAAAAAAACATATGCCAAGGATTCGAACGCAGGTTGTTCCAATTACAACGCAACATGGTTTCACCGCTCGGCTACCATGCATCCAAATCGAAATGCATAGATAATGCCTTATTGTATAGCCTTGAAATGAACGCAGGGTAGAATTAAATCGTTTATTGTGAACGCAGCGTCAGCGAATGCTTCCGATGTTTTCCGAATACAAATCGAAATGCATAGATAATGCCTTATTGTATAGCCTTGAAATGAACGCAAGGTAGAATTAAATCGTTTATTGTGAACGCAGCGTCAGCGAATGCTTCCGATGTTTTCCGAATCGAACTCCCCCTCTGGCCTGTTGCTCATTTATTTTGTCTTACGCTGTAGATGCGTTAAGTCCTTTGCAGTAACTCCGAAGTGTAAACGAAGTCTCGTATTTTCAAACTTCTTCCTCGGTCTTCAAACACACACTTACTGCACTTGTATCGTAATATACCATTTCAAACCAGCTCGGGTAAGACGCGAAATGTTGCAGCAATAGTATGATCAGTGATCACCTAAAACATTCAGCTTAAAATTCAAATATCGTAAATTATTTCCTTAAAATGTTTCTAGACATTCTATTTATCATCATTATATTCAGGGAGGACCTGACTTTGAATCTCGTTACGTGGGTTGTCTGACCCCCCCCCCCAAGAGTTTTCCCTTATAAAATAAATGTCGGGTAACGTATCAGTTCACTGGACCCCCGCCTCATTTTATCATGCTTTCGCCTATTTTATTCACCATGTTCGTAGTAGACCTGAACTGTTAAAACAGACATTAAACGCTGTTTAAAAAAGAAAGAATACCCCTACCTTGGTATGCTTGCTCTTTCTCTACCTTCTGATTGGTTATGATAACTAAGATGAAACTTTGATAGTATATGAAGAGGCACATGTTCCTTATTATTTAATTTTCTGGTCTTGTAGCTTCTTATTTAAGTATGTTCAGTTCTTCAAGTATCTTAAGTGTCTTGTTTTATCCAATACTAACAGACATAGTTGGCGTTAGCCGGGGTTTTGACGGATTTGGTAAAAATCAATTTTCAAAATTTTCGTTTATTGACACCTAAATAAACTAAAGCAATTAAACTATAGCTGGTATTTAATTCTTTTAATTTAATGACCTCACCTTCATAGTCGCATATTTTCCATTCGTACGGCAATCCTCCAAAATACTTCCAATCGAATAATTTTCAATCCAGGAGTGACCTTTTTAAAGTGAGCAACAATTATATTCTTATTTAGCAAAAGTATTGAGAAACCATGACCATTCGTACTGAGAATCCTCCAAATTGCCTCCCAAAAATATTTTCCATCCCTTTTTAATTGTAACTGGGGAGCATTTTGAACACTTATTAAATAATTAGAATTTCATTCGTTACAATAGTTGTGTAAATTGTGGAGCAAATTGTTAAAACAAACCAACAACTAAACTGTTCCCATAGCAACCAAACCTTTTGTACGAGACAAATGAAATTGTTCATTGAACTAAATACGATAACTACCTTTAAGAAAAAAACGAAAAAATAATGTTGCCATTTAAAATTTTTGTTCATGACGTCACACCTTTACAAGAATGACCGATCTTTTTTTCCTATTTTGTAAATTTTTTTAAAAAAGGTAATTTTAGTTTTATTTGCATCATTCCTTACCTATGAAAGAACCTGTACATGCAGTAAACATGGTCACAAGCGTCCATCATTTTAACTCTGAAACCGCATAGACGTGTAGGTATATACAGTGCTTCCCCTTTCTATATCGGCCGAGATGGCAGTAGACCTCGGTATTACGCCACAGCACACAAGCGGCGCAGGATGTGTCAAGAGTACGTTTATCAGCTGTGAGCTGTCTCAGTCGTTGCTTTGTCTTCGTGTCAAGTTTTTCGACAATACGTGTGCTGTGCGTGATTTCTTTAAGAATGTTATTGTCTAATTAGTCCACAGAAATGCCTGTCAACAAATTCACGCTTGAACAGCGTATTTTTATGTACGATACATACGTGAAAACTGAACCATGTAGACAGGTGTGTAGACAATTTCAGTAGCAATTTCCTGGTTATCCAGTTCCGGGTAGAGACACTGTGAGATGTTTGGTCAATAAATTTAGAATAACGGATTCGCTAAACGCTGAAAAATAAAGTTTATAGGAACCCCCAGACCATTGACGAATTTAAGGATAATATAAAATCAGAAATTACATAAGAAGAAATGCGTGTGATGGTAACTTCGTCCGACGATGTCAAGAATGCCTTCGCGCAGATGGACACCACTTTCAACAACAATTATAACAAGGTTAGTACTCATTACATATGTGTTACTAACACTTGTAAGTAACGCGGGAGTTACGGAACGGAAAATCCCGCAATGTAGTAGACTGTGTGCGGAGCACGCATTCGCGTGATCCGCGGACTTGACATAAAACAAAGGCACTGTATTAGGTACATACATCACAACTCATGATCCCCAATCACTGTCATTAGATAAATTCCTTCGTTTTGACAAATTCCCTATGTAAAGTCATTAATAATGGCTAACACTGTTTTAAACTACATATTACACCCACTACCAAGGGATACGCATGCAGTTTCTGACTATAATTAACCTTATTATAAAACCTTTAACATATCAAAGGAATAATGGACATTAGCATAAATGATTAGTACTTGGTTTCGCAATAGGGCAATTTAAAATGTTCGTCTTAGAACCTAGGAGGTGAACAATATATCCTGTCTTTCAAGCAAAAAACAAAACATGCTTTGTTTTTCATTAGTTCATTACTTTATCTCACCTCACGCTACGAAGCTTATCCAGTTTATTTACAGCTTTGTTTAAAGGACTTAGGGACTGAAATTTTGGCCAAAAATTGCAAAATTATCTAATTCTAAATTTTTACACATACAGCAAGTGACCAAGCTCGTTAAAGCATGGACTTATGAGCTGGAGGTTCACGGTTCAAATCCAGCCAGGAACGTCCTCCCTGACAGATTTTCCTCAGTCCTCATAATTGGCAAATTTTGGGAAGGTACCCTAAACATAGGCCTGGAAGCTTCCTTCTCAAATTTCCTTTCCCAATATTCATTTAATGTAATCATCAGTGTTCGCCGCCTGTGGTGTCGTATGCATAAGAACGGACATTAAACACTACTAAACACACACACACACACACACACACACACACACACACACACACACACACACACATCAAGTGACGAACCTTTTCTGCATTGTCATTTTTAAGGCGGGTTAACAAAGCTGATCTCTCCAACATTCATTTTTCAAGATATAAATTTTTCCTTACGCTTCAGTTGTGGTCCAATTTTAATGAATATGCTTATACTTTAACAACTTTTATTTTTATTTTTTTTTGAAATGTTACCGATTTGGGAAAATTTTCAATCACAGCAAATTTACGAATTTTTATTGAAAAAAAATCTGAAAAGAAAGAAAATCATATATCTCAATAAGCAAACTATGATTGATGAAATAATAACTACGTCCATTCGTTTAAGCTTAAAAATCAATAAACAAGATTAATTTCACTTCCAAACTTGATATTGAAATGGTTTGTGTTAAAGTTTTATAAAATATTTAATATCTTGGAAAGTAATCATCATATCAAATCGAAACTTTGCACACGAGTTATTACCACGACAAATATGTATACAAACACTTAAACTAAAATAGCTTCAAAATTACAGAAACTGGTACATTCAGCCCCCAGAGTATTAAGTTGGATAAAAATTTCATTACACGCGTGTTACAGAAAAACCAATAACTTTTGAACTAGGTATATATGGTGTTAATTAAAATGCAAACGCTTAAATTATAATTATTATTCCTCCAAATATATATAATAATTCTTGTAAATCTTGTCTTTTGTATGAGAGTTTGTTTGCCCTTACGACTTTCTGTAAAAATCTCTTTATTTAAAGATCAGTGGATTTATATTTTATTGTCGCAGAAAGGTTTGTATGTGAAACTCTGTTCCCCCCTGCCAAAAAAGTAATTTTTCAGAACAAAACAACCCTACAGATTTTTTAAATTTTACTCATGAATTGCTTTTAAAAGGTATGTATGTTAATTCTGTAAAACTATTAACTATACTGAGATACGTAACTCCCTCTTTACTTTCTAACACCTTACACTCTGCTACAAAACATTGCAAGGGGGAGCTCAACCAAAAGTCCGCCACTGCAACTTTCACCTCTCATCTGTTTACTTACCGCGCCCTCTTACCCTGACCATTCCAGAGTCGAGAGTCGAAACCCCACTACTCTCAGCGTCATGAGTTTGATCTAGCTAGTCAATGCTCATTTGTTAAGCAAAATACTCTGTCTTTCTATCGCTCACAATTACATGTATGGTCTAAGAATAGGTATTTGCTTTGGGCTTACAACTGGTTGTGCAATTAGTCTATTAAAAATTTAGTCTACTATAGATAGCGCTTACTCCCCTTAAACAATAAAAAAAGCTAATTATATCCACAATGCCATCTGGCGAAACAAATACAGAAATGACAAATAACATGCAATTGATGACAGTTCCTAAACACTGTCTTATCGAAGTGTTGTCGTATAGTTTGCACTGCGTAAAATACTATAAAATAACAAACCGTGTGTCTCGAGTATTATTCTTTGCTGTTAATTTCGGAGGTTCTACTTCGATATTGGATTATGGTGAAAATAGAAGCTTTTTAACTTATGAAATGGGGTTTTTTACTATCCACAGTAATTCTTGGTTAATCAGGAACTTTTGGCGCAGTAAATGTTGCTCCGGGGGTAATATATTGTCCATCCTCCCTCCCTTTTATGTCTTTGCATGGAATTTGCCATGGGTCAGCACGATTTTGTGCGTCTAAAGGCATTCTATGTGGAAGTTAGCTGGAAACAGCATGTTTTAACATAAAGGGATTGTAAAATGCGACGAGTTGCTAGAAACCCCATAATCAAGTGCAAGTAGTAGTTTCTTTTAGTAGTTTTTCTCATTGCAGATATTACCTATTATGTAATGGAAAGGTACATATAAAAGAAACTTGTAATTTAACAACCATACGTCTGCATTAATTTTATTTTTCAAATAAATCTTTATCGACGAGATTGGAGTTTCTGTTGTATGAGTTTCTTTGCTTTATTATTTATGACGCAGAGGTTATAAGTTATCATTTGCATATTCACCAAACAATATGAGTTAATTTTCTTGCAAACACTTTATTGTATGTACCACTTGGAACACACTTCAAAGGCATTTCAATATTTTTAATAAACGGAGAGCAGCCATATAGTGGGCACTTTCTTTCAACAGGTCTTTTTAAAATTTCATTTACAGTTAATTGCCTATTCCAGTTGCAAACAGTTTAAGTCATCCACTACTAACCACCCGTATGTGCATAAAGCAAACCGAATTGAGAAAGCGGAAAAATCACCACCGCCGCCGCCGCCGCCTCCGCCATCACCATTACCATTACCCCTTGCCAAAGACACCTATCTTAATCAGGATAAAATATCGAATTGGAATACGATACTTCTCTGCCTTAAAAAAAATTAAATTGAGTTTTATTTATGGATGCTCTTTAACTGCTGTGGTCCTTAGCGTCCCATTCTATATTGGGCGTAAAAGACCGGTAATTTTGCTCAGATGCCTGTCAGGCTTGAGTTTCTTTCACGTGTCGTGAATCTATGACACGGGACCACCAGCTTTACTTCCCTTTCGAAGGAAGCCATGCTAAGCATTTTTACAGCCGAAAAAATCCATCGCCCTCCGCCGGGTTTGAATCCGCGATCTTGGGGACTAGAGGCTAGCATGGTAACCACTACACCACGGAGGATGACTTCTCTGCCTTAAAGAAATACGTAAAGTAAATATGAACATTTTGACCTGTTCTTGTATTTTTATTTTCTTTGCCACTTAGGAGAATTCGATATGAAGATTTAACTGAAAACACAACGTTTGCAGTCCCCTAAACCCAAGGAAACCATTTTTAGAAAATGTGTGTGTCTGTGAACAGTGCAACTAAAAACAATACATAAATCCTAAAAATAGCAAGTTTCATACTTGCATTCCTGGTGAAGATTTTCAAGAGAATTCCCCCGCTTCAAACTGCCCTTTAGATGGAAAAATTTTTTTTCTCAGAAATCCCTCTTAATTATTTTGATTAAGATATAAAATATTTGAGATATTAATGTGGCAAATTAAACATAAATGTTGAATTTTCTGGAAACACCCTGTGAAGTTTTCATACTGATTGAATTTTGTAGTTTGTATATATTGGAAGTCATAAGGGTAGACAAAACCTTTTACAGGAAAACCTAGGGATCATTAAAATACAAATTTTTGGTCAAATAAGTATTTTTCGTATCGTTAGCGTTTTCGAAATAGTCCGTGCATGTTTACACTTTCTCAAGTACATCATCCTTCCGGAGAAGGAAAACATTAGGGCACTATAGCTGTATTTGCTAACCTGTCTCAAATAGAGGTGCACATATCTTTGGTTCCTTTAAGCATGTGAAGAACAACATATGACGGAATTGAAACTTTATTTGTGAAATAATTACTTCGAAAGTCTGTGTTACGAAAGTAAAGAAATGTGTAATGACTAAGATTAACATTAATATTTCTTATTAAATAAACGCATTACTTGTATTAAAGAAACACAAACTAATTCAAACAGACAACCGAACTGCATGTTTATAGGAAGTAAGAAGAAAGTCAGGAAAGCAAACTGGGTTACCCACACCCTGCCCAGGTTGGATTTTGCCTGCTTTGGATGGGAGTGAAGCAACCGAGACCCAAACCGAAATAACGTGCGACTGGCTTGTATCCTGCGCTCCAAACAGGCCGTGCAAGTTAAAGATCCCTAATCCCAACGCATGCATGTTTGCTCTTATATTCTACATTCGGTTCATATTAACTTTCAATTCTTTTAGTTTTACTTTTCTTTTTATTTGTATATATTTCTCTTTGTACTCAGAAATAATTATGTGAAAAGAGAGGAAGCTAAATAAAAAAGGTGTAGAAAAAGTTATCACAAAGGAGGAGGATTCAGAAGAGTTGGAGCGCTGAACAAGGACGCATTGCAAAGTAGCAGAGCAGGACAAAAGGAGTTGCATTTGGTCGGCAAGATCAGCTGAGCGCAGGCGGGTGGGTATCTTGTAACAGGAAACACCACGGCAGCAGTTGTCAAGGTCCTCGGTAGCTGATTATGATAATGTTCTGTAATGTATCAGGGCCACTCACGCTAAATCTTGTCGCCCCGCCCTTTTCATTGGGAGTAGTCGCCAACATAACAAAAATAACACTCCATCCAGACACGACTGGAGACGGGAGAGGGGTTCTAGCCGTGCTCCCAAACGGAAGCTGTAGGGAAATGAACAATCTCGGGGGAGCGAACCTTCTGGGAGTCGTGAGAGTTTACTGAAGTATTGTCATTTGTTTCTGTAACTTTGTGTATTGAAGAACTGAGCAAATATCAGACTGCTCCGCCATTAAATGTCATAACTACTAATTATAAACATACTGCAACATTTAGTTTCCTTTGCGTGAATATGTTTGCAATATGTCGTTTCTGTAGGAAGAACAAGCATAATCCAAATAGAAGTTGAAAAGCATATCATAATGAAAATATCTAGTAATAAAAGCCAAGAATGGAGAGCATATTTAGTCAGGTTCAAGCTCAGATTAAGATTATATTAAATCTGATACACAATGTAGCTTTTTTTTTTCCGCAACCAATTGCATTTGGTTTGTTTCAGTATATCGTATGTATTATTTCTAATGAAATTAAATATTTCTAAAGTTTCAATTTATAAATGCACTTACCAATTTTGATGAATGTAAAAGAAATGCCTTTAAAGATGTTTGCATACGCAAACGTTAACCACTGTTTTACACACATGGTAACATCGTTTACTGATAACTGCACATAGTAGTACAGGTTCATAAATGTGAATTTTATCTAAGATATGAGTTGAAGACAAATTTCTCAAGCAACAGGTGAAAGTGCATTATGAATATACCACATTTTTTATGACGGTATCCTAAAATTATATATATATATATATATATATATATATATATATATATATATATAGGATCTTATAAGTTCATGTATTTGATGACGTCATTTCTGGATGACGAGCAAGGAACAAAACAATGAAGGAAAAATTACATCGAATCTAATAATTATGAATACACTTTGCGGAGAAACTGCGGGAAAAACTAAAGTGGATATTGGCACTTCGGTGATTGCATGAAGTAGTTCTGAAACTTCAAAGCTTGTATCAAAATGTAGGAACTGCGTAATAAATATTCATGTATAACTTTTAAAGCTTTTATTTGCAAAACATAACCATCTTCAATTCAATTATCTAATTTCTTCAACGGTGCATGAAGAAAATTGCTTTACGCACGCTTGCCTGCTTCACGCAATATCGTAAAATACATTAAAAATAATGCTTAATGGGATCGCAACTAAGAAATTTGCGATTTAATGCTGAAGGGCATCAGAGTTGAACTCCATATTCCCCGGAAAGGTGGACTGCAGTTCTTCAGACTAATGTCGCAAATGTGTTTCCTTAACTATGCACTTATTTGATTACACATGCCTGGCAATTACCGGAAAAAACTTCTCTTGTGTATTTGGGGAAAAACAAAGTGCGAAATGGACACAAAGTAAGCAATGAAGCAGTTTAAGAAACAATGGACGAAGGAAGAATACTGAACCTGACGAGAAATATGAATATTAATATATACAACATTAATAATTAGAAATTCATATCGGGTGGCATTTGCAGAGGCAGAGTCAATTTACTCAGAAGATAAAAAGACCGTGCTATCTGATAAATAGATAGATAAATAAATAAGTAAAAATATCCCCTATTAATTGCCTTGGTAAGCCATTAGTATGCAGATTGCATTTACTCTTGGTATTGGCAAGAATTTTACCACTATTTTTGTTTGCCCTAGTCTATTTTGTTAACAGAATCAGAAATAAAGCTGGCTGTTAAGAGTCAGATTTGCATTCAAACTATTCTTTAAATGTTTATGGTAAACCCATATGGGGGAAAATAATGATTATGCCACGTGTTCATTTAAACTTCTCACGAGGCAATGGTTTTGGATTTGCAGTAGCAGCTTGATACTACCAAACTGAATTATTTTTACTTCCTATATTTCAATTAAAATTCTTGTTTCAAGCGCACAACCTGTAGTTATTACTAAAATTAGTTGTGAAGTTTGAAGTATGTCTTTTATTCCACATTATTCCTAAATACTTTAGGCGTTATGTTGGGAAAATTTGGGAAAACGCAACAAAGAATGGTTGCAGGAAAATGAAAATAATAATAATAATAATAATAATAATAATAATAATAATAATAATATAGGCAATATTAAGATGAATGGTTCAAATGCGGAGATCAGAAAAATGGAGGCTGGCCTAGCAGTAAAGCGCCTGCCCTTGAGCAGAAAACATGATTATGTTTTAATATAACAATTTGATCTGTTAGATTACTATGAATTTCTCCACACATTATCGCGTAGGTACAAGAGGGCTACGGAAAACAGAATCGATATTCAGAAGTTTAAAAGCATGTCACTACATGTTGGCCTTGAAATTTCAAACTCTTTCCATGACATTGCTAGAAACAACTGGATAGCAACAGCAGTTTAAGAAAACGAGTGTAGAAAAATTCAAACAATAATGACATCTAGGAAAAGACTCATGCCACAAAAGAAGTTAGTTGAAATAAAGTGTGTGTTTTAAAGTCTTAGTTTTTTGTGTAGTACGTTTTTGTCTATTTCTTATGGTTTACCCATTACACAAAATTACTTCCGATTGAAAAGGACTTCTTAGGCTTTTTCCAAAAAATTCAAGAGATATATTTTATTAGTCACATTAATATCTTAAGTGTACACATTTTAATCAAAATCATTAAGACCCATTTTGAGAAAATAAAAAATACTGAAAAATTTTCCAAGTAAAAATTAGTTTGGGGTGGGGAGCTTTCTTGAAAATCGTGTCGCATCTTTGGTAGATACTGAACCTAAATACCAAGTTTGGTATTTAGCGGGCATTTCGTTTTTGAGATATACTGTTCATAGACAAAGGCACAGACACAGAACAGAACACACAAACTTTTTTTTCCTACAAATTATTTTTTGCGGTTCAAGTGCCTCCAAGCATCTATTTCCGGTGAAATCTTGACATCGAATGTTTGGGCGGAATACAAAAGGCACTCTGTAGGTACGTAGTAGAAAAAGTAAAAATTGCGATATTACTTTTGCCGAAATAAACATAATAACGTTTTCACGATTTATTATAACAATTTCATACCTTAGTAAAGCAACTGGTGATAAACTAGGAGGTTATCCAGATGCAGCGTCAGTTTGTTTTTAATCTAGGGACATGGCTGGAGTATTTCTGCAAGTGCCGCTAAGGTAATAAATCGTGCTAAACTGTGTCAACCGAAGTCCCGAATTCTGTCCCTGCACTAGTTATGCAACTTCGGGGCGTGGCGGCTTTTACAAGTTGTACAAAACGTACAAATGGCTCGCACTTCTCTAACACAAGCGCTAGCTTAAAACGGGATGTACATCCGTGGACAGAAAAAACTGAGTCTGTCTTGAACGCCATTTTTTAAGTCCTACTCGACACAGCGCCTTGTTTACACCATATGCAACAGTTGTGTAGCCGATGCAGCAAGCTGTTGTATGGCATTATTACAATGCTACCTTCCATGTGTCATCTCTGTAGCGTTGTAGCAAAGCATTGGGTACTTCTGTGGTTAAGACCGCGAGTTCGCTTATCGCATGTAGCAAATACTGGTTTTTCTTCTGTTAGTAATGTTTAATCAACACATAAGGATTACTTATTTTCGATATACTCCATTTCATACGCGGCATTTGGTAAAGCTCATAATGGAATGGGCATTAGTATTACGATGCAAAATATGTGGCATCACAATTTCATCATGACCGCATATCTGTATCTTGTTGGATATCAACAGACGGTTTAGGTGTGTTGTGGCATCTTGACGACACACTTAACAGTGCACAATACACGGTAATACTTTGAATATTTTGATTCCTTCTATGAGGATAAAATATCCTGAGAGGGCGCTAATGACCTTGCAGTTGAGCGTCCTTAACTCCAAATCCAAATCATCATCATCATCATCATCATCATCGTCACCATCACCTCCTGATAGAATTGTTGAACTCATACAAGATTCTGGGCACAAATTCAAGAATCCTGGGATGTTGTAGCTTCTCGCCCTCAATACTGCAGGGATTTAATTTCATCTATAACATGAAAATGAGGGCAGTTATACGTGCTCACGCTTCATACACCCGATATTAATATTTTATTTTTAAGCGTTTTAGTTTTAGAAAATAATTTATTTGCATTTACTTCTTTAGTTATTTAAAACTAGTATTCTAGCAGAATTGTGTTTTTGTGTGCATAGATGTGCCTAAAACGTAAACTGCTAAAGTTATATTAATGCAATATTATGTTCTACACATCCAGTCATAAAATTAACAATATAAAAGTAACAATAACTAATGGAAGATTTTAACCGAGGCGTTTATGAGCGCAAGCGGTACCTTCTTAACCTCTCAGCCAACGACACGTTTTTCCGTGTGCTGTTTTCAGTAGCTTATATGCGTCAACACCAAGAAACACCGTTATAAGGTGACCATGCGCTCACAGGGCAGTCATTTTACAGTTTCTGCATGTTCGTTGTGGACACAGCTGTTACGAAGGTATACGAAGCCCTCCGATCGTCACATGGAATCTGTCGTCCTTCATAGTGTAGTGGTTACCATGCTAGCTAGTTTCCGAGTTCAAACCCGGCGAAGGGCGATGGATTTTTTCGGGCGTAAAAATCCTTAGCATGTCTTCCTTCGGAAGGGAAGTAAAGCCGGTGGTCCCGTGTCGTAGATTTACCTCAAGCCTGATAAAGAGGCCTCTGAGCAAAATTACCGGTCTTTCACGCCGAATATGGAATGGGACGCTAAGGACCACAGCGGTTAAAGAGCGTCCATAAATAAAACCCAGTTTAATTTAATTGTCACATGGAATCTTGGGATGACTCATTTTTGTCCACAGGTGTACAATCTCATCCTCATAACTCCACAAGACCCAAGTTTATGGTTTATAACAAATGATAATTAGAGACAAGAATTTTATGCTTTAAAATTTTTCCCTTTAAAATGTATGCATTGAAAACTTCGATAGTATGCATATAGATATGCCCGTATAAAAAGGATTAACACAATTTTGGCATAAAATAAAATGTTAAGGAAATTTCATGTAATCTTTCCATGAATGAAACTACTATGCATACGATATGAATTATCTAACTCACCAACTTTAACATTGAAGAGCTAGGATATATACGAAAAAGAGGCCTCACTATAAACAAGCACCACACCACTGAATTGTATGACTGAAGTTCAACTGGAGAACGATTCCGAACTTGCAGGAATATTTTCGAATAGTTTCTAAAACTATAAAGGGTTGAATATTTTGAAATGTTTTCCTTTGTGTAAATTAGTAGGTTTCAATCTTATAAATCTTAGAAAATACTAAACAACATTTAAACTAAATTTAAAGTATAAGTAAAACCTCCACATCTGAATAACCACAGGGGCTCACTTTATGTAAGTACGGGTTTGGCGCACCCGGGGCCCCGAGCCACTCATCACCATTATCATCCCTTCACCCTAGCCCGGTCAACGTGGGTTCGTCCTCGTGAGCGGCGGACACAAGGTGGGCTCTCGTGCGTTCTTTGCATTTCGTCATGCCGCCCCTCGCCATCGTTTCTTTCTTCTCTAGTCTATTTACGAACATATACACACATCTCTTCCTTCCTCGCCGGCCTACCTTGCGTGCGAAACACCCACACACTTCTGGTTTATTTTCCGATTTTCTTTATTTTAATCCTCCGTGGACACAGTCTACCGGATACCCGCGCACTGGGTGCGCAGCTGGGTGAGTGGGTAATGGCGTCATCCCCACCACCCGGGGTCGTCATGTAGGGTGTGTGTTCGTATCCACTGTTCAACTGCAGTCCCGCGGGGGGGGGGGCATTGCATAAGCTGCTGACTTCCCATGGCCATTGGGTCCCTCTGTCTGTGTTCTGGGAGGTGTGAGCCTGGGGTGAGACTAGTATGGATAGGCCACTCACCCAAGCCGGGGTAACGCCCGGGAAGTCAGAGCCCGAAGTCGGAGACGGTTGCAATGTTGGAGGATTTCTTTAGCTATGGAGCCCTCTTTCTCCATTTCTAACAAGTGTCGAAAGGTTTTGGTAACAGAAGTAGCACCACCGACATATGGTTGTTACTTAGTCATTACGCGAACAGAGGAAGGACAATCGTTTGAGGTGAACCCTTTTATTATTCAGAAGGGCCTTGACGCTATTGCTGGTTCGGTTCAGTCCTGCACTCGACTTCAGAATGGTTCTTTATTAGTTCAAAGCAGGTCCGAACAACAAAGCCAGTCCTTATTGCGCGCCGCGCATCTCCACGGTTATCCTATCCGCGTTGAGAAGCACCGCACCTCGAATTCCTGTCGAGACGTCGTTACTACCCATAGCCTCAGTGTTATGTCAGACAGTGAACTGGTCGAATATCTTTCCGACCAAAAGGTAACAGCGGTTCGAGTGCAGGCTAAACGCGACGGGGTAATGGTACCCACTCGTACCCTGTTTCTCATGTTCGATGGCGTCGATCTGCCCACGGATATTTCAGCAGGGTAAGAACGAATTGCGGTGAGGCCTTATATTCCGAGACCTCTGCGTTGTTTCAAATGCCAACGTTTTGGGCATACACAAGTCTCCTGTAAGAGTGTCGTTTCCATCTGTGGCTCATGTAGTCAGCCCCCATACGATGGTACCTGTTCATCAGACCCCGTCTGCGTTAATTGCAAAGGGTCTCATTCTGCGTCATTTGCCGCGGTACTTGGACGAGAAGGCGATCCAGGAGATCCGGGTAAAGCTATCCTGCGCTGAAGCCCGGAGGCGTTACCATACACGCCAACCTGCGCTCCTGCGATCGGGTACATTCAGTTCTGTTGTTTCCTCGCCAGTTGTTGCCGAAACTCAGACCTGGACCACGATTGCCTTGACTGCAACTACCATCCGGCCGTCCATTTCTGGCACAGCTATCAAGCCATCTAAAGGTACTGAAGTCACAAGGCACTGAGAAGAAATCCAAGCAGAAACTTCGCAAGGAAGATTTTCTTAAAGACTCTCCGCGGTAAGAAAAGATCACCTCCTCGGAGGTTGCAGTCCCAGGATAATCCTGGGACAAGCAGCGCTCAGCGGCACCCTTCACCCATTGCCACTCAGAACCGATTCTCGGCGCTTGAATCGGTTTCTGGCACTGAACGCGTAGGCCTTCCCTTCGAGGAGCCTATGGAGTCTGACCAACTCCATACCAAAAGCCCGAGCCCCAATATTAAGAAGGTTATTTTGAGCCGCCCTTCTAAGTAGACAGTTTATCCCTTTTATGCATGGCTATCCTGACCAGGAATTTACATGGTGTACGATCGCATAGGGCGGAACTGCAACATTTATTGCGTTCCCATTCACCTATGGTTGTGTTTGCAGGAGAGCAAGCTTCGCCCTCCCGATCCTTTTGATCTCCGAGAGTATACTCCGGTTCGCTACGATCTTGCACGGATGAGGGTACTCCTGCTCATGGAGGTGTCATTATATTAGTTTATTTTCAGGCTCCCACGCTTACGTCCGACTTGCAAGCTGTTGCCGTTAGGATTCAATTACCCGGCTTTTTCTTTGCCCCTTGCTCAGTCTATTCACCTCTGTCGTCTCCCCTCGCTAACGCGGACATTCGAGATCTCCTGTCCTCCCCCAACATTTCTTCTGTTTGGAGATTTTAATGCCCATTAACCTCTGTGGGGTTCGCCAAGGGCGCAAGGGGAACGCTGCTTTCCGACATTTTTGTTCAGTTCAACCTCTCCATCCTCAATAAGGGTGAGCCTACTTTTCTTTATGATCCTTCTGGTACATTTTCTCACTTAGACCTTGTCGTTTGCTCAATCCAGCTTGCTTGTCGTCTGCAGTGGAACGTCGTCGCTGACACCTACTATAGCGGTCATTACCCATGCATCGTGTCTCTTCCGTCTCACCACGTCCAGCATTCCAGAGCACCTACCTGGCAATTCCTTAAAGCCGACTGGAGACTGTATTCCAGCCAAGTGTCTTTTGTGGACCAGCATTTCACTGACGTTAACCAAATGGAGCGGCACCTTACGTCTACGATCCTATCTGCCACCGAACGCACAATTCCCCGTTCGTCCTCCCATTCTCGGCGTATTCATGTTCCCTCGTGGACCGAGGATTCTCGGGACGCCGTACGTGCCAATAGAGCTGCGCTCAGGGTGTTTCAGCGACACCCTACACTTGATAATTTAGTTACTTTTAAACAATCGCGCGCCAGCGCTCGTAGCATTCTTCAGGATAGCAAGAACCATCGGACTGTTTGTCGAGTCTTTTCATCGCATCACGCCTTCCTCTGTTGCTTGGGATAAACTTCGTCTCTTCTCCGGTTAAGTGTCGCATTGTACTATGTCTGGCCTTCAGGTTTCCAATACCACCATAGTGGATCCGGCTGCCATTGCTAACACTCTAGGTGCTGCCTTTGATGCGGTTTCCAGTTCTGACCATTATTCCGCCGGCTTTCGCACTCTCAAAGACCGGCTAGATTCCGTGACCTATAGTTTTCGGTTTCCTAATCAGGAGTGTTATAATGAACTTTTCACAATGAGGGAGCTGGAGCACGTCCTCCTTTTATCTAGGCAATCCGCTCACGGGCCGGACAGCATTCATGTCCTGATGATAAAGCACCTTTCAGCGGACAGTAAACTCTTTCTCTTGCAGGTCTATAACCGTATTTGGCAAGATGGTGTTTTTTCTTTCGTTTGGCGCGAAGCCACCATTGTCCCTATAGTTAATCCTGGGAAGGATCGCCAACAACCTTCCAGCTACCACCCTATCTCCCTCGCCAGTTGCATTTGAAGGTGATGGTGCGCATAATAAACGGGCGGTTGACATGGTGGCTTGAGTCTCAGAAACTTCTAGTGAACGCTCAGTGCGGATTGCGTCGCCATCACTCTACCGTCGACCATCTGGTATCTCTGTCGACGCATATTATGAATGGATTTCTGAGAAAATGTCAAACAGTGGCTTTGTGTTTTGACCTGGAGAAAGCTTATGACACTTGCTGAAGGGGCGGCATTTTACGTACACTCCACGCATGGAATTTACGCGATCGTCTTCCCATATTTCTTCGGGAGTTTACGACGGATCGCGTCTTTCGTGTAAGTGTGGGCTCCGTTTCATTCAAGAGAACGGTGTGCCGCAGGGCTCTGTACTGAGTGTCACACTTTTTGCGATTGCTAACAACCTGTGTTGATTGTATTCCACCTGGTATTTCATCGTCCCTTTTCGTTTTGTCATTTATTGCAGTTCACGGCGGACCTGTCTGCTCGAACGCCGTCTCCAGAGCTGCATCGACCGTCTCTACGACAGCAGTAACGCCAACGGCTTTACTTTCTCCGCCGAGAAAACCGTCTGTGTGAATTTCTGGCGTCGAAAGGCTTTCCCTTCGCCCTCTCTCCATCTTGGGTCGGATAGTCTTCCATTTGCAGACGAGGCGAAATATTTGAGGTTGATCTTTGATCGAAAGCCGAGCTGGAATTCGCACATTTCGTTTGTAAGAGCAAAGTGTAATCGCTCTCTTAATCTTTTACGTGTTTTAAGTGGCACATCCTGGGGAGCTGATCGGACCGTCCTTCTGCATCTTTATCGCTCTTTGGTCCGATCCAAGCTTAATTACAGGTGCATTGTCTATTCATCGGCACATCCATCTGTGTTACGTCGCTTGAATGCCATTCACCATCGTGTTATAAGAGGCGCTACAGGGGCGTTTCCAACTAGCCCTGTACCCAGTCTGTATGCCGAAGCTGCAGAGTCCCCGCTGTCCTTCAGGTGTGAGATGCTTTTGTGCAGTTATGCCTTCGACTCTCAAGCTTGCCTGCCATCCGTCATTGAGATATTTTTCGAGGATTCGCTTGATCGGCAATATTTAGTTAGCTCCTCTGCATTACTCCCTCCAGGGGTTCGATTTCACCAACTTCTTCGGCATTTGGACGTTACGCCAGCGCCGACCCTTCCCAGGGGGGAAACGCGGTTTCCTCCTTGGTTGTGCGCTGAGCCCCACTGCCACCTTGGGTTAACGTCGATGCCGAAGAATGAGACCCCTTCTTCAGTCCTTAGCTCCGCCTTTTTGGAGCTTCAGGCGCAATTCGGGGAATGTCATTTTATATACACTGATGGGTCTAAGGCTGGTGTTGGAGTAGGGTGTGCCTTTATTTTCCGTTGACATAGTTTTACCTTCCGTTTACCGTGGCAATGCTCGATTTTTACCGATTTTAGTGTTTATCGGTCTCTTTTATACACCCAGCGGCACGGCTTACGACAGTGTGTTGTTTGTAGGGACTCTCTGAGTGCCCTTCAGAGTATTAACGCGCTGTACAATTACCACCCCTCGTACAGCGCATACATGATCTCCTCCACTCGCTTGGTGCTTTTGGCATCAGCGTCTCCGTGTGGATTCCAGGTCATGTGGGCATCTCAGGGAGCGAGTCTGCCGACGCCGCTGCCAAATCGACAATTTTATCACCCAGATGTTTTACCTCTGTTGTTCCCTCCACAGATTTATATGTTGTTTTATGTCACCGTATCCTCTCGCTTTGGCATGATGAGTGGACGGCCCTCCGGGGGAGCAAGTTGCCGGAGGTTAAACCTCTCCTGTTAGTCTGGGATACTTCTTTTCGTCGGGAAGAGGTAATTTTATCTCGTTTACGTATCGGTCATTGGCTGTTTAGTCATAGGCACCTGCTCGGTGGTGACCCCGCACCACTCTGTGAGCAGTGTGATGCGCCCTTAACGGTGCGTTACGTTTTAGCAGTGTCAGGTTTTAGCTCATTTGCGCGTTCGTGTATCTCTGCATGTTGGCATGGCTTAACGTTTTGGCAGACAACGTGCGTGCTGTAGAATGTCTTTTACGTTTTATCAGTGACAGTGGTTTTAGTCGGCGCATTTGATGCGCTGTGCGTCTTTTAGTTTTGCGATTTTATATTGTCTATTTTAATGGGCCTCTTCTCGCCGGCGGACGTATGGCGCTCTTGTCGCTCGACTTCTACAGTTCCTGACACATCGTTTACTCTGTTATTGTTTTATTTACCATGTTTTAATGTGGTGGTTTTTAGAATTTGTGCCGTGTTTTTTTAGTGTTTGTGTCCCTTATTTTATTTTTTTGATTTTCAATTTTATACGTTGTAAGGGGCTGATGACCTTCGATGTTTAGCGCCCTTAACCCCATCTCACCATCACACCACATTTGAACTCAATTACGAGAACTCCTTAACAGCCACCTTCATACCGTGAGGGAACGGCTACGACCAGTTAAGGCGCGGGTTCACCGATGCCATGTTACCTACTGATTGCGTTACATGTGAGCTACTATCAGTGTTGCCAAGTTTAAAAAATTGCTCAAGGGCACCATTATTCGGAAATACCGTGTCTGTATATCAAATATGAAGATAAAATGAACAAAATAACATATCTATAAACAACATGTGTGTAAAACAAGCAAATATGCAGCACAGTTTGCAAACTCTGCAATATTATGTTTGTTAACAAAACAGGCAAAATATGCATTACGTGCAAGATAAAATAGTTTTATTGTCGGAAATTTAGTAATTAACTCAGATACCAGGAGCATATTTTCTAACAGCAGAAAAGAAGCGTGCATCTTCATTAAAATCCCTTTTCCCAATGACTAAATAAGACTGTTCTAATGTTTCGCATAGGAGTGCGTGATATTATATAAGATATTATTAGATTGTCTCATAAGTAATGTCGGGTTTTGTTTTATAAGATATAATTGGTTTTCTTTGTTTTGCCAATGCTATTTACAGGATGCCATGGCTAGTATTGCGTATATTGCGAGAATATGTCAGTCGTCAGTTGTTAATACACAATCACAAAATGGAAATTACCAAGTTTGAGATTAGAGTCCTTCTACAGCATTAGTGGAAACAAGATTATAAAGCTGCTGCCGAGGCTCGAAAAATGTGAAGTGGAAGCAGACGTCGTTAGTGAGCGTGTGGCACAACGATGGTTCCAACGTTTCAACACTGGAAAAGAAAACACTAAAGATTTACCACGTTCTGGAAGACCTAAATTATGGGATACACGTAGAGGTTTGGAAGAGAAACAGCAAAAAAGTACTCGCAGGCTGTCAGAAGAAGTTGATCCATTAGAAGGTACCATACATCGCCAGATTAAGAAACTTGGAAATTCAAACAGAAGCTGTAGATTTGTACCTCATGAATGACACCCCAACAGGCTCAGCGTAGAGTGGATATCTGTTGTCAGCTTATCGGTAATCCCATGGATGATAGATTTATCAGGAGAATTTTTACATGTGATGAAAAATGGGTCTATTACCGCTACCCTGACGCCTCGAAACAGTGCCTCAGTCCCCGTCAATCTGCCAGTCATCGTTAAAAAAAATCAGGCTCGGCCCCAAAATAATGTGTCTGGTGGAATTTAAAAGAGTGCTTCACTGGGAGTTTGTTCCAAACGGGCGTGCAGCCAATGCGGATCTTAGTTCTCAACAACTGGAACGAGTTCATGAAATTTTGAGACGGAGATACCCAGCATTAGTTAACCGAAATGGGGTTCTCTTGCAGCAGCACAATGCAACACCCCATACTGCACGAACAGCCATGACAAAATTTCAGGAATTGGTAGGAATCGAACTGATATCACACCCAGCATACAATCCTGATTTTACGCCCTCATATTACCATCTGTTTCGACCTATGGCCCATTTCTTGCGTGGAAGAAATTTCGAAAACATTGAAGCTGTGGAAGTAGGTCTCGCCGAATTCTTCGCATCAAAACCAGAGACTGGTACCGTCGCGGGATAATAAAGCTCGCTCAAATATGGCTAAAGACCATAGAATATGATGGTGTCTACTTTAAGGAGTAGTTTAATTTCTTGTCAGAAAACGTTTCAAATAGTTTTGCTTAAAAACCGACATTAGTTATAAGACACCATCTATATATATGCACACGATTAACAACTTTAAACACTGTGCACTCTTGTGCCTGCATTTAATGCGCGGCGCCGTGGCCGCTCGCCTCTGAGCAAGGCGAGCTCGGGTTCGACCCCAGGGACCCGCATGTAGGATTTGTGGTGCAGCGTCTGGGCGGGAGTTCTCCGGGTACCGCCGCCATTCATTTTACCAACTGCTCCATTTCATATCATCTGCTTCCTCCTCTCATACTAGGCATCGGGCTGCTCATTCATCCTGGTAAGTCTATCTGTTTCCAAAGTGTCTGCTCCTCGACAGGCATCTGACACTAGGCACCTGCTTGTAAGTCCTGAGGGTGTAAGTCCTACATACGAGGATGGTAAACAGAGAAAGAAGGAATAAGAAGTGCCTGCATTTAACATGTTTCATCTCTCTTCCGCTTACGTATGTTAGATAGAGGATTTTAGGGAAAAGGTACACGCGTGTTTATGTGTCAATAACAAACTAAAAAATCTGATGCACTGCATTTACATGCTTTTCTCTTCTCACTCTTGTACAAGATACTCCTGCGAAAACGTCTTCTATCTACTTCTTTTAATAGAGCTAACCTTTCATTTACATATTTCGTTGTAGGTATAAGAATATAATTAGTAGGCTAAAGTGATAGTCAGATGTTTAACAAGCAGAGCGAGAGAGAGAGAGAGAGAGAGAGAGAATAGCAACTTACTTGAAAAAAGTATATGTATTTCAAAATTCAGACTAATAACAAAGAATATCTCGGAAATGGTTAACGCCACAATGTTTTTAAAGCAAGATTTCGTCCTCACTGTTTACTACGTACAAAGATCATCAGAAAGAAGAGGACTTCACAGGCTGTTCTTAGAAAATTCAAAATATACATTTTATTTATCATGCAAATGTCTTAAATATACCGTATTTCAATCAAAAACGTTCCGACATTTTTGAGAAAATAAAAGTTAACAAAAAAGTTTGCCATGTAAGGGATGGTTTAGGCTGGGGGGCTGTTTTTGAAAATCTTCATGTCGCATACTTCAAAGATGAACACAAATACCAAGTTTGGTATTTAATCGCTGTTAGTTTTTGAGTTATGCTGTTCACACACACACACACACACACACACACACACACACACACGAACAGACAGATATTTCTCAAAAAATGCTATTTTTTATTCAGAGGACCTCAAAGCATGTATTTACGGTGAAATCTCGGTATCAAATTTTTGATTGAAACACAACACTTACTCTACTTGCTATAGGTAAGTAGTAAGAAAGTAAAAACGAAAACTTGCATGAATATCAAACTTCGGTATTTCCAAGATAAGACACGAGGATTTTCACGAAATTAGCACCCAGACGTTTCATTTTCTCCTCAGCTCTAACAATTTTGATTAAAATATCATATGCTTGAGATATTGGGTTGAGAAATGAAATGCATACCACTGTAAATAGCTTGTGTATTCTACCGCCTAAATTCTACCGAGTTCTATAATTTTGTATAACTGGGAAAACATTAGAGACGCACAAAAGTTGACTATAGGAAACATATATAGCTAATTTCATTGCATATAACATAAAACTTCTGCCAAATATTTTATTTTGTAGCGTTTAGGTGTTTTCGAAACACCTAAACGCGTGGTTTAAGTTTCAATTTTTAAAACTGTGGGTCATCAGGCTGAAATACTGAAAGCTGCGATTCGTCTTTTATCTTTTCTTTCGCAATGGCTCGTTATTACGACTTCCGGATTTATTTCTTCGTGCTTCTGAAGTAAACATTTGAATGTTGATTCCGTATACTGTATGCAACTAGGAAGTAGAATATAACTTCTAGGCAAAAGTGTGCAGTGAATAACGTAACGTGGATAGCAAAAACACTCTTTATAAGCATACTATAATATATATATATATATATATATATATATATATATATAAGGTGTATATGTGAATTTGTAATACGTTGAGAAAGTTGTGCGAGGGTAATTATATGCTCATTTGGAGAGCTCTGACTAAAGAAACAAATGTTTGGCGTTAGGTCCCTCTCGTTGCGTTTTTTTCATTACGCATTATTCCGTTAACTTAGGAAACCCCTTTCCCCGCCCCTTCACGCACCCCCCCCTCTTTATGTAGTGCGTATGTCCGCAGTTTTAAAATCGTATTGAAACGCGTTTCTCCGCTTTATAAAAAATTCTAGTGGCCAAATTAACGGAGAGGATATTCTCCTTTTTATGTTCAGAAAGAAAGAAAAAAGAATAATGCAATTTACGCGTTCTGGCATTTTTTCAACATTTTACATTTTATTGGCTTTATAATTTTTTGAAAATTCCAAGGAAGTTTTCAACCTTTTGTGCGTGTTGTTTACAAATTACTTTATATGCATCTAGTAAATAGTGAAACATTTTTAATTTAACGTCCGAAATTTCAGTGAAAAATAGGTCTTCCAACTGACGGAGGAAACAAAAATGTCAAAATCAGCAAAGCTTTTACTGAACTTTACAAACGTATTTCTGTGGCACTTTTAAGTCATTTTGTCCGTGAAATTGTTTGTTATTTATTTTTTTAAAAAGGGCTCACACAAAATAATTTTATAAACAACACACATACACTATGTGATCAAAAGCATCCGAACACCCCCATAAACATACGTTTTTCATCTTAGGTGAATTGTGCTGCCACATACTGCCTGGTACTCATTATCCGCGACCTCAGTAGTCATTAGACATCGTGAAACAGCAGAATGGGGCGCTCCATGGAACTCACGGACTTCGAACGTGGTCAGGTGATTGGGTGTCACTTGTGTCAGAAGTCTGTACGTGAGATTTCCATACTCCTAAACATCCCTAGGTCAACTGTTTCCGATGTGATAGTGAAGTGGAAATGTGAAGGGACATGTACAGCACAAAAGCGTACAGGCCGACCTCGTCTGTTGACTACAGAGACCGCCGACATTTGAAGAGGTCGTAAACAGTAATAGGCAGACATCTATCCAGACCATCAAACAGGAATTCCAAACTGCATCAGGATCCACTCCAAGTACTATGATAGGCGTGAGGTGAAAAACCTTGGATTCCATGGTCGAGCGGCTGCTCATAAGCCACACATCGCGCAGGAAAATGCCAAACGACGACTCGCTTGGTGTAAGCAGCGTCAACATTACACGATTGAACAGTGGCAAAACGTTGTGTGGAGTGACGAATCACGGTACACAATGTGGCTATCCGATGGCAGGGTGTGGCTATGGCGAATGCCCGGTGAACATCTGCCAGCGCGTGTAGTGCCAACAGTGAAATTCGGAGGTGGTGGTGTTATGGTGTGATGGTGTTTTTCCTGGAGGGGGCTTGCACCCCTTGTTTTGCGTGGCACGATCACGGCGCAGACCTACATTGATATTTTAAGCACCTTCTTGCTTCCCATGTTGAAGAGCAATTCGGGGATGGCGATTGCATCTGTCAACACGATCGAGCACCTGTTCATACTGCACGGGCTGTGGCGGAGTGGTTACACGACAATAACATCCCTGTAATGGACAGGCCTGCACAGAGTCCTGACTTGAATCCTATAGAACACCTATGGGATGTTTTGGAACGCCGACTTTGTGTCAGGCCTTACCGACCTACATCGATACTTATGCTCAGTTCCGCACTCCGTGAAGAATGGACTGCCATTTCCCAAGAAACCTTCTCGCACTTGATTGAAAGTATGCCTGCGAGAGTGAACGCTGTCATCAAGGCTAAGGGTGGGCCAACACCATATTGACTTCCAGGCATTACCGATGGAGGGCGCCACGAACTTGTACGTCATTTTCAGCCAGGTATCCGGATACTTTTGATCAGGTAGTGTAACAATGTTGAAAAATGGATGCAATTTCTAAAAAGTTATAAAACTAATAACAGAAAAATCTAGATAAACACCAGAACATGTAAACAGTGGTGTAGTTTCTTCTTTCTGCAAATTACAAATGAGAAGTTTCTGTCAGTAGAATTGTTTAAATTGGAGACGATGCTTTTTGGAGTCGTGTTTGTGTGAAAAATTGCGGCGAAATATTTGCATTACTTCTTAAATGTTACCACAAACAATAAAAATGCGTTGAATATTATGCTTAAACCCTTCCTAATGTATAATGTGTCACAAAACTCGGAAATAAACTACCAGATATCTCGATTTTCTGACAATGGATCCATAACCCAACATCCCGCCCTTTTCACTAGGAAAGAGCTACTATATAGCCTACCCTAATTGAGAGCGCCAATTAACGTTACATACAATAGTAATCGATTCAGCCATTCTCTCTTTTATCTCTCACCACCTCCCCCCCCCCACACACATACAGAGGAAAGGAAATGTACAAGAAAAATCTGATGTGTTACACTCACATAACTTTCTCTACTCTTGTACAACCTAATTTTACAAACGCCTATTCTCCATATGCTTCATGTTAATCGAGATATCGAAATGTCAATCTTATTGGTAATTTTCTTGTAGATGCAAGGAAAATATGGTAGCTTTTAAGCGATAGTCAAATGTTTTAACGCTGGTTGCTATGTGACGCATTCCATTCTCTTTGCATGTCCAGGACATAAAAAAAAAATCTGATGTGTTACACTCACATGACTTTCTCTACTCTTGTACAATCTAATTTTACAAACGCCTATTCTCCATATGCTTCATGTTAATCGAGATATCGAGATGTCAATCTTATTGGTAATTTTCTTGTAGATGCAAGGGGAATATGGTAGCTTTTAAGCGATAGTCAAATATTTTAACGCTGGTTGCTATGTGGCGCATTTCATTCTCTTTGCATGTCCAGGACATAAAAAAAATGAATAACGAATTTGAGAAAAAGTATAAGTATTGAAAAATTTAAGAAAATCACAAGCAATATCTCGAAAACGGTTCACTCAACAAAAAAAATGTATATGACATAAGTTGTGTATTTTAACGTGATCTACATTTTTTGTGAAGTAAAATTCTGTCTATCTCTTACGGTTTACCAGTTATGCAAAAGTCGTTCACAATAAAGAATACTTTTGGAGACATTCCCAGAAAATTCGAGATATACATTTCATTTCTCATGACATTATCTTAAACATATGATATTTTCATCAAAATCGTTAGAGCCATTTTTGAGAAAATTAAAATTTTCGAAAAATGTTCCATGTAAAGGGTAGTCTGGGGTGGGGGGATTTTCTTGAAAACCTTCGTGTCGCATCTCTGGAAGATACTGAACCTAAATACCAAGTTTGGTGTTTATCCGACTGTTCGTTTTTGAGTTATGCTGTTCACAGACACACAGACACACACACAGACACACACACACACACACAGACACACACACACAGACACACACACGGACATGTTTCCAAAAATGCTTTTTTTGGATTCAGTGGGTCTCAAAACATGTATTTCCAGTTAATCTCGGTATCGAATTTTTGGGTGGAATGCAATACTTCCCCTACTTACTATACGTAGTAGAGAAAGTAATTAATAACGCATTTGAGAAAAAGTATAAGTATTGGAAAATTTAAGGAAATAACAAGCAATATCTCGAAAACGGTTCACTCAACAAAAGAAATGTATATGTATAAGTTGTGTATTTTAACGCGATCTACATTTTTTGTGTAGTAAAATTTTGTCTATCTCTTATGGTTTACTAGTTATGCAAAAGTCGTTCACAATGAAGAATACTTTTGGAGACATTCCCAGAAAATTCGAGATATACATTTCATTTCTCATGACATTACCCTAAACATATGATATTTTCATCAAAATCGTTAGAGCCATTTTTGAGAAAATTAAAATTTTCGAAAAATCTTCCATGTAAAGGGTAGTCTGGGGTGGGGGGATTTTCTTGAAAACCTTCGTGTCGCACCTCTGGAAGATACTGAACCTAAATACCAAGTTTGGTGCTTATCCGATTGTTCGTTTTTGAATTATGCTGTTCACAGACACACACACACAGACACACACACGGACATGTTTCCAAAAATGCTTTTTTTGGATTCAGGAGGTCTCAAAACGTGTATTTCCGGTGAAATCTCGGTATCGAATTTTTGGGTGGAATGCAATACTTCCCCTACTTACTATACGTAGTAGAGAAAGTAAAAATATTATCGCCAGGTTTCATCGTCACTTGCTAATCGGTAAAGGAAGCCAAGTTGCGAGTATAACAGATTGTATGTTGCAAATAAATGTTTGTTTACATAACTTTAACTGCCCCACGTATGGGAGCCAATTTGCAATAGCAATT
Source organism: Deroplatys truncata (assembly GCA_030765065.1). Classification (NCBI taxonomy): domain Eukaryota; kingdom Metazoa; phylum Arthropoda; class Insecta; order Mantodea; family Mantidae; genus Deroplatys; species Deroplatys truncata. Next base: position 240,705,291 of record CM060975.1, on the reverse strand, counting down.
TTACGTGTTTATAGCACCACGTTGTGGAAGCCAATTTACGAGAGCAAATATGTGTTTACTTCACGCGAAGCCATCTTGTGTGACGTCATACGTTGGTTGGTTCATTTGTTCTGTTTGTAGATTCCTCTGGCGTAGCAATTTGTATCAGTTTTAAATGTCCACCGGCTAGCTATCATCTGATCTTGGTAGGCATGTTTTTCTTACAGGTTGTGAAGCGGAAAGGAATCTTTTATCCAAAAATTACTAGTGAAGAAATGTGTTTTATAATGTTTTATTGTCGAACACGTGCACTAACACATTTACATATTAATCTGAATACTCGCCCAAACTGAAACTGTTTATAATAACTTCTTAACACTTTTAACTCACGTACTTCAATTTTGTATATTTAACTGTAGAATATTTTATAAGATTTCTCGTACTTCTGCTGCGTGTAACTTATGACGAAATGAAGGACTGATTGGCGACATGTAGTGTACTGAGAATTCCGTTGAACTGGGGGTTGACGTGTAGTGTACTAAGAATCTTGTTGAACTGCGGGGCGACCGACTTCGAGCCTGGCTATTTATGCGCTTACCTCAAGATACACCTAAAGATTATAAATGAACTGCTATTGGCTAATAAAACGCGCCAACATTAGCGTCTATTTTACTATCCAATGAAAACCACTAATACATATTACTTTTAGAGAACATTCTGGAAGCTTTTTTTACTGAAAAGGCGCGAAACATTACGTAACTTCCTGGTTCCCGGCAACGATAAACAACTCATCCCCTTGCTGCAGTATTGCGTTATTGTTAACAGTTTCAGTAGAGCCGTATATTATTATTTACCAATAATAATTACAATTATTAAACCTCTGAAATCAATGTTACATAAAAATACATATTCATATTAAAATAATTATTTACCTTTAAGTAATTTGTGATACAAATTACCGTATCATATGCCCCACTAGAAACATAATTATAAATATTTATAACTTGTTTAGAAATTTTATAATTTTGTTTTTAGTCTCCTAAATCTTGTAACACACGCTATCACTTTCACTAAACACTTCACACGCATTTAACACACGACATATGTTTTATCTCACCACTACTTACTGGCTCTGGTTTAATTAATTTAGATATTAATCTGACATTACAATTTTTTTTATAGCAAATACTTTACCATAAATTATTTAACTAGTCTTACAAAAAATGGTTTACTTTCTTATATTGTTACCAAAAATTTATCAATTCAAGAATTTTTTTGTAATTACTATACATATTTACCAAAATATTCACCCTTTACATATATTTACATCTCTTAAATCTAGGCACTGTTTTACATTTTCTGTTTGCAACATAAGTATTTGTTTTGAATTATTTTTACCCATTTTTGTTATTTTGTACTTTATTTTAACAATATTCTTGGAATTGTATTTCCGTACTTTTAATTTAATATCATATTAAATTTCAATCATTGCATTCTTAATTTTTTTTTTTTTAAATCTTGGAATTATATTTACGTACTTTTAATTTCATATCATATTAAGTTTTAATCTTTGCATTCTTAATTTTCAAATGTTGTTACAGTTACTAAAAATTTATTTATTTATTTATTTTTTTTTATAATTTATTTCACTTTTCAAATGATATATATATATATATATATAAATAGTTAACCCTCTTACGTTCCAATACATTTCTCTGCAAGTCATCTTTACCTATCCAGCATTTACTTTACATCTCATTGCTATTTACCCTCCTGGATCAAATTGTGTGTGGCTAAATATTACTCGTAGCCGTATCCTAACCTTCAAATTGTTCATGAATAACCTCTTGTATGCATATGACATTTCGTCCCCTGAGAACATTTGAAAACAATCTACAGTTTCTTGAACAACACATCTGTTAACAACTTTCATTTTCAATTCATCTGCTATCTCTTTAATCTGAGAATACTCTGACAAATCTGTACTAAACTGTACTGGACTGGAGTTTTGAATTTGAACATCTTGGTACAATTTATTTCTTTGCATTACTAATTCTTTCTGTATTTCTGATATTTCCCCTTTGAAATTAACTTGCGCCTCATTTACATCTACATTCCTAACCTCATTTATCTCTCTTAGCTCACTTGTAATACTACTCATTTGACTTCCTAGCTCTGTACATTCTACATTAACCTCACTTTTAGTATTAACCTCACTTTCTTTGTTACCTATTTCCCTGCTCATATCTGACACTTTCTTTGAAACTTCTCCTATCTCACTTGCTATTACTTCCTCATTTTCATCTCTCATTTCTGGCATACTACTATTTTGCTTCATAACTTTCTTTTCCATTTCTTCACTGCTTTTATCTACTTTTTGCTCTAATACCCCATTACTCCTACCAGTATCTTTTCTGTTTTGTTCAAAGCTCCTACGAATATCTTCCCTCAATTTCTCATTATTCTGAGTTAGTTTTTGTTCTAAACTCCTATCAATATCTTCCCTGTTTTGATCTATTTTCTTTTCTAATTTCTCATTATTCTTACAAATTTCTTCCCTTATACTCTGAGTTAATTTTTGTTCTAATTTCTCACTAGTCTTTTGCATATCTTCCCTTAATTCCCTACTCATATTTCTCAGCATTTCCATCATCATTCTAGTATCAGAATTAATATTTCCTATTCTATTCTTACTTTTTGCACTAACATTTCCTCCATCAGATACTACATTGTTTAAGCTATTTTCTGTATCCTGTATTGAATTACAGCTATTACACTATCCCCTTCCATCATTGTTTCTTGTTTTATACTTTTTTTTTTTTTTTTTTAGAATTAAAATCACACTTTTCTAACCTTTCTGATGTTATCTGCTGATGTTGCTTAGATGTCCAGCTGTCTGCCCCATTCTCCTAGGTTTGATGTCGCTTCTGCGTTGTGTTGTGATGAATCTACGTCGTTTCGATGTTTTTGCGTTGAATTCCCTGTTGCCTCGTAATCTCGGAATTACGATCGAAGTCTGTTGTTCCTGTTGTTTCTTGAATCTGGGTCTTGTAGATGATTTCACCGCTGCATTCCTCCTTTGGTCCTCTCAATTCTTCTTGGTTATTTCTGATCCTTTCCTGGTTACTCGAGTTCCTTTCCTGGTCGCTTCGCCCCACGTTGGGCGCCAATTTGCGAGTATAACAGATTGTATGTTGCAAATAAATGTTTGTTTACATAACTTTAACTGCCCCACGTATGGGAGCCAATTTGCAATAGCAATTTTACGTGTTTATAGCACCACGTTGTGGAAGCCAATTTACGAGAGCAAATATGTGTTTACTTCACGCGAAGCCATCTTGTGTGACGTCATACGTTGGTTGGTTCATTTATTCTGTTTGTAGATTCCTCTGGCGTAGCAATTTGTATCAGTTTTAAATGTCCACCGGCTAGCTATCATCTGATCTTGGTAGGCATGTTTTTCTTACAGGTTGTGAAGCGGAAAGGAATCTTTTATCCAAAAATTACTAGTGAAGAAATGTGTTTTATAATGTTTTATTGTCGAACACGTGCACTAACACATTTACATATTAATCTGAATACTCGCCCAAACTGAAACTGTTTATAATAACTTCTTATCACTTTTAACTCACGTACTTCAACTTTGTATATTTAACTGTAGAATATTTTATAAGATTTCTCGTACTTCTGCTGCGTGTAACTTATGACGAAATGAAGGACTGATTGGCGACATGTAGTGTACTGAGAATTCCGTTGAACTGGGGGTTGACGTGTAGTGTACTAAGAATCTTGTTGAACTGCGGGGCGACCGACTTCGAGCCTGGCTATTTATGCGCTTACCTCAAGATACACCTAAAGATTATAAATGAACTGCTATTGGCTAATAAAACGCGCCAACATTAGCGTCTATTTTACTATCCAATGAAAACCACTAATACATATTACTTTTAGAGAACATTCTGGAAGCTTTTTTTACTGAAAAGGCGCGAAACATTACGTAACTTCCTGGTTCCCGGCAACGATAAACAACTCATCCCCTTGCTGCAGTATTGCGTTATTGTTAACAGTTTCAGTAGAGCCGTATATTATTATTTACCAATAATAATTACAATTATTAAACCTCTGAAATCAATGTTACATAAAAATACATATTCATATTAAAATAATTATTTACCTTTAAGTAATTTGTGATACAAATTACCGTATCATAGTATACATAATTGAATTAGAATTAGTGTTGTGCGCTGGGCAACATCTCCCTGGTATCTCTCTTAACAAAACACTATTTAATTATATATTATTTATTGGTCTAAATTTACGCTCCTTTGCATTACATCTGTTCGTTACACTGCACAGCAACCAACTGGTTACAACAAACACAAGTCTGGCCCCATTCACTTTCCCCTTTCCTCCGTCTTTGTTGAGGACTGCTGCTGCCTTCTGTTGCGATTGTGTACACGACATAGCTAGTTCCCAACATTTCGCCCGCCCAACTATTTTTTTAGTTCATTTATACCCCGGCTTTAACTGTAATGGTCATATCGGCGGCCTTTACTTTGGAACATGTTGCTTATTGGCAATGGTGTTAACTCGTATTCTCTTGTCCTTAGTTTTCGTTTACTTTGGGTATTATTCATTAGATCACACACACATTCACACTCTTATTCATATTTCCAGACTCTGGGGAGGATAGGGAACAATCTTGATTAGAGAAAAGTTCCCATCCGCCAGCCGGGAATCGAACCTGAGACTGAGCGACGAGGCCAGCCCCACCTAATTTGAGTCACAAATTACGTGAATTTGCAAGCAAGTTTCGAGCAAGAATTTTAAACACAATCCTCGGGGAAGGGACAAACCTTTGCAACGGGTCGCTTCTAGGTACCCTTTGCAGTGCGTACTGTCACTACCCGAACTAAGCCGTTACTCCCGGGATGCATCGCAATACAATTCCAGTTGGCCACGTGAAGGAGGAAGATTGTTCTCCAGCAGCACCAATTTCCCAGCCTGAAGATTTGACTGTTTGTGCAGCCATTCGGAGTGCTGCTGGAGCTGGTTCAGGCAGTCCTTTGACCAGCGTTTCCAGATGATCTCTTTATGCCGCTGGATTACTTGCTATCTTGACAGTTACGATGGGGTCCTTAAAGACAATCTGGCTCAGGAAAGGAGACCAAAGGTTCGCTGATCAGGAAGTGACCAGGGGTTAAAAAGGAGTACTCACTCGTCAGGTCTGTTGGGCATAGGAATAATGAGACGGGAGTCTAAGCATGCCTCAATTTATGTTAATGTCGTCTCTTCAAAGGTGAGAAATGTTTTCGCCAATTCACTCATCACCGACTTAATCCCACCAAAAAGAGGAGAGTGAGAGGAATAAAGTGCCATTGTATTTGTTGTTGCGCTGCGAATATAGTTACTACTGCCTTGTGTTTCTGGGAACGGAGCAAACAGGCCAGTTCGTTTAACTTGTTCCTTGCACATATGAAGCACGTGCCATTGTCCTGTACATATGCGAGCAGATCCCGCGTCTGGAGATAAAGTGCCGTAAAGCAGCATTGAAGGCTTCAATTGTGAAGTCGCTGACCAACTCAATGTGTAGCCTCGGTTGCCATGCAAACGAAAAGCGATATGTAGTATTTTCTCTGCACCTGGCTTCTGCGATTATCTTGTTTAATCTCTACCGTGTTCAGCGTTCTACGATATCTAGTTGTTGACTGATTTCTTGAATTGTAGCTAAATCTGAGTACGTAGGCAACGGCTCGCTGAAGTGTATACCACTTAGAAAATTTGCTCCAAGTCTGCTCTAGCTCTGAATGGTATTGAGTAAAACAGATCCCTATTCCCCTTTCTCAGGAATGTCGCTTGTACAGATGAGTTCTCCGTTTATTGATAGCCACGTAGAGCTGTCCTGAGTGAGCCAGTCGGGGCCCGTTCAACATAGCCAACTACATTGTAGGTCTTGTGGGTCTGTTCCTCTAGAAATTAGCTGAACGGGGTTTTCTTCTGACGGTACATGCCTCCATATCCCTTGAACTATAAGGCACTTAATTTCCGCAACCCTGTTTGCCACGTGTGTCTTCCAGGACGATGAAGAGGAAACAGTCTAGGCTAGTATTATTGTTGAATCAGTCCAGTAGTATTGCCGAGTGATGTTTAAGTTCAAAGCGTTGCGTACCTTCTCCATCAGCTGACTAAGCAGAATGGCACCATTCAACTCTAATCTTGGCAGAGAGACTTGCTTCAGTGGTGCAACTCTAGGCTTAGAGAGAGCAGAGCAGTGGAGATATTTCCATCTGTCCCCGCACAACGCAGGTATACACAGGCGCCATATGCTCTTTCGGGCGCATCTGAAAATCCATGAAGATGCTTTCTTCGGTGGCAGCTACTCTTCGAGGAATACGTATGTCGTTTAATTCAGGAAGGTATCCAAGAAGCTTCTTCTACTGCACCTCCAACCTATGTTAAACGATTCGTCCGAGTCCAAGTGTTCTTGCCAAAGACTTTGAATGGAGAGCTTGCACTCTACAATCACAGGGCCCAGCAAACCCAAGGGATCGTATATAGAGACGAGTTTAGCAAGCACAGACCTTTTCGTCCACCTATAGATCAGACACAGTAAATTGTAATAAGTCGCTTCCAGGACGCCAATTCAAGCCAAGAGCTTTTACCGCGACGTCTTCAAAGGGAACACTCCAAAGTGTGTCACCCCTCACAAAGTTCTACTTGATGTTGCTCAAAATGTCCAAGTTGTTGAAACGCCATTTTCTTAAGAGAAACGCTGCTGTTTTGAGAATTGACATCAACGCTCTACATAGCTCAATAGCATCTTCTACCGTGTTAGTTCGTCAGCAGGTCATCGACATAAAAATCTCAGCTGCGCTGGGATGCAAGTGGCCATTATCAATTGTCACCTACATTAAGCAACGAGTACCCAAAAATGGAGCTGCCAAAGTTCCGAATGTCACCCCGTTAAGATGTGCGATTTAAGTGACTCGTTGGAAATCTCACGACACAGAATTCTCTGCAGATCTGTCAGCTTCGTGTATTAAAACCTGTCTGTATATCCTCTCTTTGTCCGCATATTTGTACGTGCCGAACCGGAAAACAATAGAAAATAGGTGCTGCTGCACAGTTGACCCAGTCATCATCAGGTTGTTCAGCGAAAGTAGGAATGTAGTTTTTGCTGATGCATTGAACACTACTCTCTATTTGGTGGCGCTACTGGACACCATCACTTCACGATGAGACATGCAGCAACATTTCTGGTTCTTGTTTTTCTTTATTGACAAGCTCCATATGTCCGAGATGAAGACACTCCGACATGAAGGTAATGCACTCCTCCCTTAAGCTAGGCTGTCTTTGCAGTTCCCCTTCCAAGTATTCAAAGTTCCTTCTGACATTCTCATAGGAACAAAAGTTCTGTGGAACTGCGGCGAAGAGGCAGTCGTACCACCAATCTCCCTGTGTCGTCACGCGTGAAAGCTTTTGGGAAGTGCTCCTGACAGTGCCTTTCTTCTTCTTCTGAAAGGTGACGTATGACTTCTTCGGTATCCAAAAGCGTTCCACTTGTGCTAGCAATTTGGTTGGTGGTTACCAGACAAGTGGCTGAGTTTCTCGTATATTGTGTTGAATGTGCAGGCACACTCCGGAAAGAATCCATCCTAGCTAAGTATTTTGCAGGGTAGGAATGATGTCTGGATTGCTGCTCAGGCTTCAGTATCTCAAAACAGACTGCTGCCCCCAAAAGTAAACCTATTCCTCCGGGTTGATTGAAATTTGTAGCTGCCAGTTATCGTAATTTATCACTGAAAATGGCACTGGTCCTGTGATCCTAGTGTAGAACTGAGCAGAAATATGGTTACTATAACCACCCACTCTGGACTGAAATCGGATTTGGCACAGAAGCGAGGTTGCAATCCCTAACATTTCTGACGCCATTGACAGGCACCGAGTGCTGATGCAGTTTTAGCTCTAACCGGTTAGCCATGTCACGTGAAATTAAACTAACTTGAGAACCATTGTCTAGTAATGCCCTGTAATGTTGAAGCTTGCCCTTATTGTCTGCAACGTAAACTATCGCTATTGATAGTAAAATTCGCTGTGTGAATAAATATCCCTTAAAGTATAGGTTTTAATTTGAACGTTGGCGGGCTGAGATGCATTATTTTGGTCAAATGCAGTGAAGTATCGTGTTTCTTACTGCATATTTTGCAACTTCCTGCACTGCACGTACCAACTCTATGATCAGCCTTTAAGCAGTTGTAGCAAAGATTGTGTACCTTCACATTAAAGTTCCTACATTTTTTTTGCATTTAATTGTATTGTAAGCATCATTGCACAAAATACCAGATACAGGATTGTTAACGTCAGTTGACGTGATACTTTAGAAAGAGCGCTGTAAGTACCTTCCTTATTTTCTACAATGGCAACGTTGCCTGCAACAATCTCGAGTACTTGGCAATTAGCCTCCAGAAAGCTAATTAGACTGCCCAATGGTGGGGAGATGTCACTGGAAGTTTTGTTCTCCCACTGTTTTCTGAAGCTCAAATTTATGCGTTCTAAAACTAAATACGACAATATTACATCATGCAACGGAATTTGTACCTTCAGAGCTTCTATGGTATTTTAATTGCTAGCGATTGTATTTGTCAAAGCTCTAAACTTTTTAGGAGAATCACCGTTTGCACATGGCAGAGAGAGCAGCTCCTGAATGTGGAAATCCAGGAACAATCTTGGATTGTTATACGGACCACAAATCAAATTCCATGCAACTTTAAAATTACCGTGTGTTACCAGCAAATTGTCTATAAGCTGGTGTGGTTCTCCTGACAAACACGAGAGTAAATAGTAAAACCTATGAATATATGTGTGTCACTGTTGACAATTATAGCTTGAAAGGTAGGCAAAGCAATTGTCGGTAGCTTCACAGCACTGTTGTTACTGCCAAATTCGCTTACTGATGGAGGTTTTGAAATTGAGTTTTATTTATGGACGCTCTTTAACTACTATGGTTTTTAGCGTCCCATTCTATATTGGGCGTGAAACACCGGTAATTTTGCTCAGAGGCCTCTTTATCAGGCTTGAGGTTCTTTTACGTGCCGTAAATCTACGACACGGGACCACCGAGCTGTAGTTTCTGCAACTAAGGATGTCTCCAATTTAGATTCTATTTCTAAGCAGAGATCGTCAAAGGCTGCTCTGCCTGCGTCATGAGATTATTCCTGTAATTCTCTACTTCTAATTGCGTTTGAATTTCATTGAAATCGTGGACAATAGTTTTTATTGATTGCTTTCTCACCCTGACGTCGTTTAGGCTGTTTACAGTAGGATCAAAAGAGTTGATAAGGCTACTAATTGAATTAACCTTGATTTGAGCACTGCCCTTTTCCCTACTAAGGCGCGTTTCTCTGCATCATTCATTTTCTCAGGTAAAAGAGGCACGCTAAGAAAGTAGGAATGGAACTGAACCAGACTGACTTACTGTAGATATGAAGATCGCCTTCTCATATAATATGCTCCGGTAGGCAGCAATGGGCTCGCAGCGTCCGTGCTCCGTCGTGGAGGACCAAGATGGTTAGAGAATAAGAGTCCTCAGTTACAGCTCGCAGTTCACCGACTTTCGTTTTGTAAGTTTTTACGTTTATTTACACATACATTCGGCGCGGGAGACCAAAAAATGTTGTGCGCTTGTCAACATCTCCCTTGCAGCTCTCTCAATTTAACACTATTTAATTATACACTACTTATTAATTTACATTTACCCTCCTTTACATTACACCTTGTGTTACACTGCACAACCACCAACTGGTCATAACAAACACAAGTCTGGCCCGCTCATTCCCCCTACCCTCCGTCTTTGTTGAGCCTGCTGCTGCCGCCTTCTGTTGCGATTGTGTACACGATACAGATAGTCACCAACAAATGGCGTATACAAATAATGAAAATATATCCATACGTTCGGAAAACCTAGGGTGACCAGACGTCCCGCATTAGCTGAGGCAGAACCGAAGGCCAAAATGTCCCCTTTTTGTGGCAATTACTTATCGGCATAAAACGCCGTTAACGTTCTCAAAAGTTTCAAAAATTCTTCTCAAAAATTCAAAATGTCCTGTTTTGCATCAGTTTGATGAAAAATTTAAAGATACTAACAACTGACAGAGCAAAGCGCTGCTCATATTATGGGTCTACAATACATATACACCTGAAACCTGTGGAGACTTCGCTTGGAAAAGTACAGTTGCGGACGCCAATTGAATTGTGCGGATCTGCGCTATCAACAAACAGATCGTAATCACGCGCGTTTATGTGAATGCCGCCAACAATAACCAAATCTGTAAACGCATATGCTTGAGTAAAAATATACTAGAGTTGCGACTTTGCTAGAAGACAGTAGTGTGTTCTGCATTTGTGAAATAATAAATTACAGTGAAGTGTATTGTGTGCTAAACACTTGAAATTAAATAATATGCCACCGCCGAAAAGGAAGTGCGTTTTAATAGTGACCTACAAAAGGAATATCCCTACATTAAAAAAAAAAAAAAAAAAAATCTGACTCACATGTTCCATGCAATACGTGTGCTTCTACTGTCAGTATAAGCCATGGGGGGGGGGAGGCGATCGGATATATCACAACATATAAACAGTGAAAAACATAAATACTTCTTCTAGCATCATATTGATTAATTTTCTTAAAAGTGAGTTTTGGTGAGAAAGATATGAAATTAGCAATTGTTGAAGGAGCGTTCGCTTGCCACACTGTCCACTTCAGCCAATCTTTCAGATCAATGGACTGTACCTCTAAACTTATCCATATGTGAGGGATGACGGTATCGTGCAATGATAATTCTACAGGATTGTTTGGCTGGAATGAATTCAGAGCTACTATATACGTAAGTCACTGATTATTTATTTATTTCCTATTTATTATTAGTTTCGGAACCTTCGTATTTATGACGAAACAATTTTACGCATTCTCTTTTGTCCCTTGTTTCATTGAAAAAAATTTAAAATGTCCCGTTTTCTTGTTTAAAAAATATGGTCACCTTAGGAACACCGTTTTTCTGAAGCTATGGTTTACGCTGCACAGAAAGAATGTCTTATTTCTAGGGGTTGTAGAACTTAAGTGTCCTTGCCATCGAGTATAGTTAGCTAATTTGACATGCAGTTACATTTAATTAATGTATTTCAATAACGAACGCCTAAGAAAATATAACCATTTTGAGAACCAGAGCAATAGTAAAGTATTTAAACCTTCTACTTCATGACACTACAAAATGTGTCTCCAGTTTTATCATCAATGAGGGGGAGAGGGAGTAATTCACCTTGAACTAGGTTTTTGTGGTGAATAACATTTATTTTGAGTAACATGTGGTATAGATCCAAAAAGAGAATTACTTATGATATGAAACTTCCGGTTCGTCTGCACTAGGGTATGAGGCGAGTTAATTACAAACTGCCGCTGTAGAGAAGGCAGGCTCACGTGCTCTGACGCGGAATTCCCCGCATAGTTTCTCTGCTGCCATCGTTGTTGTTGTTGCAACCCCGCCCAGTAACACTGCGGCAAGGGGGTGAGTAGCTACCCGACATTTTGGCGGGTTCGTCACAAACCATCGGCATTGAGCTTGGTCACTGCCTGGATCGGTGACCGCTCGTCATCTCTTCCCGTAATCTGTCATAACAAGTTGTGGGACATCGAACGTTGTGGTGCAAACAATTTCCAATAGATACAAATTGAAATATCTAAGTAGTGAATAATTTAAAGACAATAATAACGATAACTACTCTGAACACAGTTTTTTTTTTCTTCAGTTTGCTTTAACATTAAGATCAAACCTAAGTTTTTCTGTCAAAAGTACTAAGTATTATTTTTATATAATTAATATTCATTCTAAAGTGTTTTAGTTTTACTCGTATTTTACTTTTAGAATTATATGATTACATTGTAAACTGCATCCTAGTTCATCTGCCCGTAAAATTTCAGTTAAGAAGCTGCGTAGTCACGATTAAATTACCGTTTCTTAAAAGGGAAGAAATGAAGGGTATGACCTGTAAAATGCAGTGGTAAACATTTTCTTCTTATGTTATCGCTGAGCAAGCGAAATAATCACTTATACGTCATCAAGGCAAGCGTGCACTGGAAGCAGTTGGGAGATCACAAGTCAGTCATTGCTGCACGTGCAGTATTGCGTTTTCAAAAATTGTTCTTGTTGGTGTTTAAGTTCAAGAGTAGTGTACTTTGTGGTGGTGGTTTTACCGAGTCAGTTTAGTATTACACAAACAATATAATATGTATTGTAAAAAATAAAATGCCTCAATGTTGTGCAGTATGACGTAATTGAGAAGGGAACAGACAAGGGACCTCACTTTCACGCCTTTCCAAACAGAGAAAAATCTCCCAAAATATATAGGATATGGATAGAATTTTGCAAAAGAACAGATTTTTTGCCTGTCCCGGTGCACGTTTATGTTCTTTTCATTTTAAGGGGACATATTGTGAATAGACACAGTTATTAAAAAGCAGCTAATGCCGGATGAAAATTTCAGAGGACTTTTATTAAAACCTGGAACTATTCCTACTATAAGGAACAATGAAGACAACTTCCATATATTAGGCTATAAGACAATTGATCCTTCACCATCTTCATCCAAGGGCAAAGGACAAAGAACAACGATACGAGGCTAGAAATCGTAAAAACATAGTTTCTGAGCTATGCGATAGTTTCTTACTTGCAACAAGACTGACAAAGAAAGCGGATATGATAAAAGTATTGAAAGAGAATTCAGAATAGAAGGTGATGAAGAACCAAGAATTCAGAAGTACAATGTGAACTAGGTACTGTAATCATAAGGAAACATGTGTTGTTGGAACCTGAAAAATCTACTAAAGCAATGATGAGGACGATCAGGATAAGCTGAATGAAAGTTTCTTGGAACCTGATACTTAAGATTCTGATACAAGTGGTAACGAGGAGGAGGAGGAAGAAGAAACTTTCATAGAAGTTATGGCAGAGTATTTCATTGTTGCTTGGATATCTCTACTTTTATTTTTCAATGTATGCGTTTTATGTAGAAATGAAGTCAAAACAATATCTCTTTACATTAAAGGGACAATGCTATGTGTTAAAACAATGTGTTGTTGCGGTAGTATACATTCACTTGAAACTCTCAAAATTTATCAGGAGAAAAAAATACCAGAAGGAAGTGCTTTAATAGCAAGTTCTTTATTGTTATATGGTATATTGTTTCAGCAATTTCAAGTCCTGCAAATCACTAGGTTTGGTTATGTTTCCAAGCGTACATTCGAAACATGGCAGCACCATAGTTTGAGCATTTTGGATTCAAGAAATAAAAAATAACTTGAATTCATTCAAAGGTTGTGGTATACCTATATGCTTGGCAGTAGATGGGCAGTATGACTTCCCAGGATTTTCATCCAAATATTTGGTCTATTCTGTCATGGAAATACGCAGAGCTGATGGAATGGAAAACCAGTGAAAATAACCATTTATGGTGGGCTGCGTAAAACTGTAATGAGAACGGTACCATATTAACTTCAAAATTCACACCAATTCATCATATAACAAATGAATATAAATGGCTAGAAAACGGTGAATAGAAAGTTTGTGAGCATGATGAATAGATGGAAGACCAAAGAAATAATTTATGGATTAAAGGCGAATCAAACGCTTATTATGCTCTGAAGAAAATTATTTTAGGTAGCACCTTCTTAAAAGATTTGGGTCATATTCGACATTATATACATACTGAACAGTTCTGAAAGTTATCAGTGCCTTCGTCTCAGGTATGCTCCGAAAAGAATACTTTTTTCATATAATGGCCTTCAACTTAGATTCATGATAGCAGCGCTACATCACAATTTCAATGTAAATTAAAAAATCTGTGTTACCCTCACATGACTTTCTCTACTCTTGTACAAACTATTTTTACAAACTCTTATTCTCCATCTATTTCATATTAATCGAGATAAACATTTGCAGAAACAATCTTTTGACATGCAAAGACAATTACATTTTACACGTAGCGACCAGTTCTAAAAATATTTGACTATCGCTTAAGGCCTACTATGTTCCCCTTGTTTTGTATTTGCAAGGGCAATATAGCAATACAGTAGCCTTTAAGCATAGTCTCTCTTAATAGCTGGTTGCTAGGTGCAGCACCATTCTCTTTGCCACAGATTAAAACTCTTTGCATATCCAAGATAAAAAATGAATAACGAATTCCCCTTTGAGAAAATAAGTATTGAAAAATTTAAGGGAATAACAAGCAATATCTCGAAAATGGTTCACTCAACAACAAAAAATGTATTAAATTGTGTATTTTAACGCGATCTACATTTTTTGTGTAGTAAAATTTTGTCTATCTCTTATGGTTTACCAGTTATGCAAAAGTCGTTCACAATGAACAATATTTTTGGAGACATTCCCAGAAAATTCGAGATAAAGATTTCATTTGTCATGAAAATATGTTATAAACATTTCATTTGTCATGAAAATATGTTAAACACATGATATTTTAATCAAAATCGTTAGAGCAATTTTTGAGAAAATTAAAATTTTCGAAAAATGTTCCACGTAAAGGGTAATCTGGGGTGGGGAGATTTTCTTGAAAACCTTCGTGTCGCATCTCTGGAAGATACTAAACCTAAATACCAAGTTTGGTGTTTATCCGACTGTTCGTTTCTGAGTTATGCTGTTCACAGACACACACACACACACACACACACACACACACACACACACACACAAGTTTCCAAAAATACTTTTTTTGAATTCAGGGGGTATCAAAACATATATTTCCGGTGAAATCTCGGTATCGAATTTTTGGGTGGAATACAATACTTCCCCTACTTACTATACGTAGTAGAGAAAGTTAAAAAAAAAAATTACTGGTGTCAAAATCCAAAGCATCTGGTTCTTGGATCATGACAAATAAACATGAGGTATCTAACTAAGAATGGAAACTGCTGATAGTGCGTGAAATAAGAAAATCTCTGTACGCACGTTGTGTGGATCCATTACCAGACGTAGCAATTGATCTGTCACTACTGAAGAATATAGTTACCACACTTCGACCTCAATTAGAGTTACTACGATTGAAGCACTTCTCAAGTTTTCAGTCAACATTAGAAAGTTCGTCAAAGGACGTTATAAGTAGGATATATAGGAGAGAGCTGGCACAGTTTTTTGCGTTTATATGGGAAAGGATAGGGAAAACGAAGGTAGATGCTAGGTTGAGAGAGTCTTCAAGGAGGAAAATGCGTTTATATGGGAGAGATAGGGAATACCAGGGCTGATGCTAGGCTAATCAGATGCTAAAGGAGGGAGGGATATGCTTTATATGAGACAGATAGGGAATACGTGGAGAGGTGCTAGGCTAGACAGAGGCTGAGTAATGTATGGTTTATATGAGCGGTAT
Organism: Deroplatys truncata; assembly: GCA_030765065.1. Classification (NCBI taxonomy): domain Eukaryota; kingdom Metazoa; phylum Arthropoda; class Insecta; order Mantodea; family Mantidae; genus Deroplatys; species Deroplatys truncata. The sequence goes on along the minus strand of CM060975.1, from coordinate 240,689,883 downwards.
AGGAAAACGATGAGAGGTGTTAGACTAGACAAGGCTTGAAACGTAGTGCATGGTTTATATGAGAGATATAGGAAAACGAGGAAAGGTGTTAGGCTAGGCAGAAGTCGAGGAGTAGAGTAAGGTTTATATGAGAAGTATAGGAAAACGAGGAGAGGTATTAGGTTAGGAGAATTGAGTTTGTGTTTATAAGGAGAGACGAGAAAACGGAGAGAGATCCTATGCTAGGATAGACAGGTGTTAAAGTTAGGTTAGATAGGAAACCAAGGAGTGATACTCAGCTAGAGGGGGGGTAGGAGGGAATGAGCTTTTGAGAGGTAGGGGATACGGGGAGTGATGTTAGACTAGACAGGGCTTGAAACGTAGGGCATGGTTTATATGTATGAGAAGTATAGGAACAGGAAGAGGGGTGCTAGGCTAGACAGAGGTTGAGGAGTAGAGTATAGTTTATATGAGAGGTATAGGAAAACGAGGAGAGGAGTTAGACTAGACAGAGGTCGAGGAGCAGAGTATGGTTTATGTGAGAGGTACAGGGAAACGAGGAGAGGCGTTAGGCTAGACAGAGCTAGAGGAGTAGAGTATGGTTTATATGAGAGGTATAGGAACAGGAGGAGAGGTGTTAGGCTAGACAGGTAGTGTAGCAGTAGGAATATGGACTTATATACAGGAGAGATAGGGAATAGGATGTGCTAGACTTGAAAGCGACTTTAGAAGTGAACATAGTGGAAAACTGTTTCATGTCAATGTTCTAGACATGCCCATCACGTAACCTATTCAGGGAAAAGGTGACTCGTTCAGGGGAAAAAGGTGACTGCTCAGGGAAAAAGGAGACCCACAAAGGGAAAAAGTTGACTAGCAAAGGGAAAAACGTAACCAGCAAAGGGAAAAAGGCGACCAGCAAAGGGAAAAATGTGACCAGCAAAGGGAAAAAGGCGACATGCAACGGGAAAAAGGTGACCAGTAAAGGGGAAAATGTCACCAGCAAAGGGAAAAAGGCGACCACCAAAGGGAAAAAGGTGAGCCATAAAGGGAAAAAGGTGACCTGCAACGGGAAAAGCTAACCCACTAACACTAACAGGTAAGTAATTCAGGTAGTATTGCAAGAGGCGGACTGGATCATAGCAGTGTATGATTTCACAGGTAATTCAGCTAGTATCGTATGCATTTAGGCTAATTCGTCTAGTAACACAGGATAGATTCCAGATGCTAACTGCATCATGGCTCTGCATGATTTCACAGATAATTCAGCTAGTATCGTAGGTGTTTAGAGTAATTAAGCAAGTATCACAGGAGGCTAGATTCCAGGGTTGGGTATAGCATAGTTTCGTATTTCAGAGGATATCGTAGGTATTTAGGATAATTCAAGTAACATAGGTGTTTAGAGTAATTAAGCAAGCATTACAGGAGGGTAGGTTCCAGGGGTTGGTTATAACCTAGCTTCGTATTTCACAGATAGTTCAGGTAATATCGTAAGTATTTGAGGTAATCGACAGAGCTTCACAGATATTATTGATAATTTCGATCAGAGATTTGTATCACAGCTATTTAAGGTAAATGCAGATGATTCAGGTTGTATCAATGGTATTTGAGTCATTTTAACAGGTAATTCTGATAGTATCACAGGTGCTCGTGCTAATTTAGAGCAGGAATTCGTATCAGAGCTAGTTAAGGTAATTTCACATGATTCGGGTAGTATCACAGGTATTTAAATCATTTTCATAGCCAATTCAGCTAGTATCGTGAGCATTTAAGCTAATTCAGCTAGTATCACAGGAGTCTAGATTCCAGAGGCTAACTGCATCATAGCTATGCATGATTTCACAGCTAATTCAGCTAGTATCGTAGGTATTTAGGCTAATTCAGGTAGTATCACAGGAGGCTAGATTCCAGGGTTGGGTATAGCATAGTTTCATATTTCAAGGTAATTCAGAGGGTATCGTAGGTATTTAGGATAATTCAAGTAACATAGATGCTTAGAGTAATTAAGCAAGCATTACAGGAGGGTAGGTTCCAGGGGTTGGTTATAGCCTAGTTTCGTATTTTACAGATAGTTCAGGTAATATCATAAGTATTTGGATAATCAGGATAGTTTCACAGATGCTCGTAATAATTTCGATCAGAGATTTTGTATCACGGCTATTTAAGGTAAATGCAGCTGATTCAGGTTGTATCAATGGTATTTGAGTCATTTTAATAGGCAATTCTGATAGTATCACAGGTGCTGGTACTAATTTAGAGCAGGAATTCGTATCTGAGCTATTTAATGTAATTTCACACGATTCGGGTAGTATCACAGGTATTTAAGTCATTTTAACAGGCAATTCAACTAGTATCACAGGTACTCATGGTAATATAGAGAGTAATTCGATTATAAAACTTTTCTCATCCAACGTTACAACAATTTATATACTTTTTTCTAAATCTTACAAACTTATTATATTTTAAGCACTTATTGTACGATGCGGAGAGGGATAAACTGCATATTGGTTCACAAATTGAAAAGCTTTACGTCAACATACCTTTATTTTAGTTCGTTATAGATGTCTCTCCCCTTTTATCTAGGCTTGAGACTAGCACTAGGATTGCTCCTAATGGCAGGGTTACCACCTTCCCTTCCATCTTCTTCTTTCTTCATCAGGCGTCAGCTATCTGCATATAGAGCACACAGATACCTTCTTTTTTAAGATTGTAGACTCACTAGAAAATCTTTATCTTTAACTTACATTCTTTTAAGCACTGTTTGTAATGGCGTAATGTCCATACGCATATGTTGTTATCCCGTCCTCAGCAATAATTCTTTTATCATCAAACGGAGTCAATGCAATTTTATTCACTTGTACTGTAGCAAGGGCATGCTTTCGTGATAGGATCAGATTCATAGGTGTTCTGATGATTTCACTGGTTTTAAGACAGTCTGTATAGCTGTCAAACGAAATGTACTGCTTAATAGCGCTACGTTTTATACCTTTAATCTTTTTTATCATTGACCCTTGAATATCTAAGGCATACATCTTAGGACGTAGTCCAACAAAGCGTAGGATGATTTTGCTATTAGCCTCATCTTTAAATTTTCCCAATACCTTCTTGTTCTGAGTAGAATAACATATATGGTTGGCAGGGTAATCAGCTGTATCGAGATGTTCAAGAAAACGTAGCTTGTCCTGGTACACATCTTCAGTTGTTACACGATGAATGAACGAATCAGTGTCCATATACATAAGCTTCAGGTTTTCAGCTCCATAATAAGGCAACAAAACGTCGTAATGATAGTTATACATTAATGTCTTGGAGATGTCCAACACACTCATACCAATGTATATAGGCTTGTTGAATACAATCTGACGAGAGGCCATATGTACAGCAGCTAGATTATCAGCATATATCGTCCTGTCGATAAACGTAGGCTTGGCGATCAGCTTCTCTAGAGTTTTTTCATTGGTCACCAGTCGTATATCCATACGATTACGCAGGTTCTCCATAGTTTTTCCAAACATAGCGTTGTTAAAGAGTTTGTAGAGATCCTTCTCGAAATCATTTGCAGCTTGTTGTCGTAGCCTGTTGTTAAATTCCACATAAGGTTTCAACCACTGAGACTGTCGGAATTGTAGCACACGATGGATTTTTGTTAGTCGTAGTCCATGACTAAGAGCCTGCTTCAAAGCCATGTAATGCACTACATACTTCTTTCGAGGTCCAAGATGAGGTATCAGTTTCTTTGTAGATGATTCCAATGATTTCATACACTCTGGCAGGAAAGGTAGATCGTTGTGTAGATCGTGAAGTTCTGCAGGATACTCGATGTCGACTTCTAATATGTACCCATGAGGATCATCTTCTTGTAGTGTTTCTAAGTTGATTTCTTCAGGTGACACCCACTGAAATCCACCAAAAGGAAGGGCGTGACACATTGCCCACCCATATTGGTTATTTGCGTCCTCGTATGTGATAAATTGGGTTGGTCTCGTCGGATCAAACTTCTCCATATAAGTGTTATTAGCCTCAGCATACCGATGAGAAACTTGGCATAAACCTCCTCTTATACCTGATTCCACCATGAGTAGTTGATCATAATCTTGTAACAGTTCCAGCTTAATTCCAGTATACAGCAACATGGCGTCCCATGTAAGACCTGCAGAGGTAAAATAATGGGCAGGATCAACTTTGTGTGTTTTAAGGGTTTGCTCTCTGAACGTCTCAAAGACATCAGCTAGAAGAAGTACATCCGAAGTTAAGTAGAGATCGCTGTACTCTCCCAGGTTTCTCACATTAAACAGCTCCCATACATTTCTAGCATGATCGTAGTCAGCATCAGTAATTTCTTCTTCATTTAATCTATTGTAGAACGAGTCCTTAGGAGGCAAGCAGGTCTCGTTCAGGGCATCCCATGACGTAACAAAATCATATGGAAATACACCCTTACGGGTCATCAACTTCAATTTGTCTTCTCCAAAGTACTTTAGTGTTTCAGGATACGAGGTTAGATTTTTTACCAACTTATCCAAGCTTGTACTGAGGAATCGGAAGCTATCCACAAATCGAAGCTTTATATCTCCTACATACTTGGTGAATGAGATATAGCTTTCTTCAGAGTTAGGAATTACCTCCACACGTTCACTTGTACAACCCAGCTCCTTAACAATGAAATGAGAGTCATATCCGCTAAGGTTATGCATGAAGACTGGTATATATTTAGGTGTTTTACAGGCTAAATTACATTCATTATGAAGACTTCCACGATATTCACCGCTGATGTGATCATGGTCGCGTACTTTATAGTTCTCTTCTGTAAAGGGTTTTCTACACAAGTAGCATGTCGTAGAAGACTCGAAATCCTTTTGCTGTTGATCCGTAAGTTTCAGAGGCTTAGCAGATTTGTATATATTACCAATCATTTTTGCAAGAGATGTAAGGTACAGCATAAACGTCTGAGCAGCATCAGCACCACGATACACATAGGGATGCTTAGGAAGATCAGTTTCGAGATGTTCAACACTGGATGTAGGTTTCACGTAAACACAGAAGCTCATTGGTGTGTGCTCTTGATAAGGTGTTGTATAGGAAGTTTCAGGATTGGGTGTACACGTATGGCATGGAGTGAGAATACTCTCAAAATCCGCATAGATGACATAAGGTACTTTCAGCATCCTCTCAACATTTTTAAACTGAACAATTGATTTCTCCTTGGTAGGCATAACTACCCTTGCAACACCATGTTGAATACAGACGGCTGCATGTTCTTGTAGTTTTTCCTGTCCACTTCGTCCATATCGATCATCAAAATGTGTAAAGCAGCGCTTACAAGTATAAACCCGTCCATTATGGTTAGTTTTCTGGCGTCGAACGAGTTTCTCAAAATTCTTTATATACACGTAGTGATGTTTTCCACTGCTGTCATTCAATAGTAGCAGGTCGCGATGTTCAGGTAGTTCAATATCAGCAACCTTTATCGGATACACTTCATGCTTCTCATCCAGCCCGAAAACGTTAATGGATATCTTGTTAAACTTCTCAAATTTAGGTATTTGAGAAAGTGGAGTAGGGTAGGAAACACAGCTGAAGTCGTACTTGTCTTGAAGTTGTTTGTATTTGTTCACACGCTGTGCATTCTCCCCTATGAATTTAGCTAATACAGAGTACATGAAACATTTCTCGTCGCTAAAGTTCTGGATGTTTATACATGCTTTCCTTGCTTCAACAGCTGACGGTAGTGGTATGTAGCTACTTCCTCGTAACGGGTTGTACTTGTTGATACGAAGTCGAACTCCTTCCACAGCAAGCAAAGCCCAGCTGCTACCCTTAAGCTGAGACTCCTCCATTTCAGTCACCAATTTCTTGAATTTCACTTCCATCGTTGAGTCCAGATCAGTTTCCAGGAAAACAGCTTGATTCCGTGTTTTAAATGTTTTGTCACAGGTTTCTCCAATACTGTTAACAAATCGACACTCAGCAAGCAGATTAATTTTAACACTCTTATGAATGCTAAGCTCTTTATGCACAGCATGGATTATACGTTGTTTTGCCTCTTGCAGATACATATTTAGGTCCTTAGCTGATTCGCATCGTATAAAATACGATTTCAATCGTCCTTCGAATGAAGTTTCGTATTCTTTCATATCGCAGTCCTCCATTGTTGACAGCAACTGATGTTTAGTTGGCTCCAATCTTCTTTTCTTCTGAGGGCTGCTTATTTCACATATATCTTCGTGTCGCTGTCCCTTATAACAATCTTTGAAGGTTACATTACAATGTTTACATTTGAAGAGCTTCTTGCAGCTCATCTCGTGTCTTCTCTTGTCATAACCTCGGAGGAACTTCTTCCCACATTTTCCGCATGCATATCCAGTAGCGCTTGGAATAATATCCTTATACGCTGAGTTATTCATCTTTATTCTTGATGTAATAACGTATTAATCACTGATCAATGAAATGTAGACCTCTTCACCTTGACACCACTTTAGAAAGCTGATTATTCTTGGAGAGAACACGATGTTAACACCTCAAGACTAATTAGCACAATGAAGTCCAATGCCCTAGATCACCATATTTATAGAGGGAGCACGAACCTTTTAGATCAATCATAAACTCGCTCCATAACCACGGGTATATGATCGCTCAACGTGTACTAACCCCCCAGCCATATAACCTCAAGTCTAGAGACAGGATGTTTATGACGTCACACCCAGAGACAGGATGTCTGGCAGCATCAAACACGTTTAAAATCGTCTCATAACTACCTGCTTATGCTGTCACACCAGCAAGAGAAGTATTCCCACACGCTCATTCAGACATATATTTCAAATTCAAAGCCTACCACCACCATCACCACCTATTGTACCAAGGTTAATTCCAGCTGTATTATCACAGTACTTAAAGTAAAAGCTTAAAAGGTAACGAGAAGATGTCCCCCTTATTTACTTAATTATCTCATGTTTTCATTCCCTTTTCAATTCTTCCTTTCCATCTTCTCACAGAAAGCCCATTACATTTAACTACAATCACGAGAAAAGCAATTTTTCCAGAGTTACACAGATTCTAAGCTTCTAAATAGAACCCGGTAATACTTTTAATAAATGTATTTTAGCTCCCCAATATCAGCATCTACCATTTAATCTTTACTCGAACCTGATATGATCCATAAGCTTGAAGATATATGAAATCACCCCTTCGGGATTCTATCTAAGTACTTTAAAGTAATTTTTATAACGATAACGATATTTAAGAACTAGATACTCTGTTTACGTTTACCTTGACATGTCTATCTAAATTAAATTACGAGTTATTAAACGTTTGCAAGTAAATTTCATTGAATCGGTATTCGAACCCAGAACACCAGGAACAAAATAATTTATAATATTAGTCTGACATGTTAAACAAAGCTGTATGCAGTTACATCATCGATCTAAGTGATATATTCTAGTGTACAGAGGAAAATTAAGGAAGTCATTAAAAAATCGGGAATCGAACCAAGCACAACTGATTGACAATTATATACAGCATTAATCACCCAGTACAGAACCTATCAATCATGCTTTGCTGCACTCCTCTACCTCACTTAGTTCCCGAGATAATGAAAATTTAAAAATTAAGGATCGAACCCAGGACGTCAGGTATCTAATTACACATTTACAAGATACTACCTAATAACATAAACGCAATAAAGTTTATTTGGCGTCTTTATCTTAATTGATTTAGGAGTTATTAAATTTATAAGTAAATTCCATCGAATCAGTATTCGAACCCAGAACACCAAGAACAAAATAATTTATAATATGAGTTTGGTATGCTTAAAGGTGCTGTATGTAGTTACAGCATCAATCTAAGTGATATTTTCTAGAGTATAGAGTAAAATTAAGGAAGTCATTAAAAATCGGGATTCGAACTAGAGACAACTGATTAAAAATTATATACAGTATTAATTACACATTATAACAGCTATCAAACATGCTTTGGTCCATTCCTCTAGCTTTCTTAGTTTCCGAGATAATGAAGTTTTTAAAATTAAGGATCGAACCCAGGACAACAGGTACCAAAATATACATTTACAAGAAACTAGCTAATGACATTAATGTAATAAAGTTTATTTGGCGTCTTTATCTTAATTAGTCTCTGAGTTATTAGAAGATGAATTTGCATTCACTCCTAGGATTCGAACCCGGGCATCCCGGTCAACTTGAAACAATGTCCTAATGACGCGGCGCATTCCAAAGAATTGATTAGTTTTTTTCCCATTGTTCTATCTCTTTTCATTCGTGAGATATAAGCGATTAAACAGTAGCAATAGAATGGGTGGAGCTTGCCGGCATAGATCAAAGAACTTTATCAGATGTCGGCATCTTCCTTTGCGCTCAAACCGGCATTCTTTTGCTACTGTTTAATCGCTTATATCTCACGAATGAAAAGAGATAGAACAATGGGAAAAAACTAATCAATTCTTTGGAATGCGCCGCGTCATTAGGACATTGTTTCAAGTTGACCGGGATGCCTGGGTTCGAATCCTAGGAGTGAATGCAAATTCATCTTCTAATAACTCAGAGACTAATTAAGATAAAGACGCCAAATAAACTTTATTACATTAATGTCATTAGCTAGTTTCTTGTAAATGTATATTTTGGTACCTGTTGTCCTGGGTTCGATCCTTAATTTTAAAAACTTCATTATCTCGGAAACTAAGAAAGCTAGAGGAATGGACCAAAGCATGTTTGATAGCTGTTATAATGTGTAATTAATACTGTATATAATTTTTAATCAGTTGTCTCTAGTTCGAATCCCGATTTTTTAATGACTTCCTTAATTTTACTCTATACTCTAGAAAATATCACTTAGATTGATGCTGTAACTACATACAGCACCTTTAAGCATACCAAACTCATATTATAAATTATTTTGTTCTTGGTGTTCTGGGTTCGAATACTGATTCGATGGAATTTACTTATAAATTTAATAACTCCTAAATCAATTAAGATAAAGACGCCAAATAAACTTTATTGCGTTTATGTTATTAGGTAGTATCTTGTAAATGTGTAATTAGATACCTGACGTCCTGGGTTCGATCCTTAATTTTTAAATTTTCATTATCTCGGGAACTAAGTGAGGTAGAGGAGTGCAGCAAAGCATGATTGATAGGTTCTGTACTGGGTGATTAATGCTGTATATAATTGTCAATCAGTTGTGCTTGGTTCGATTCCCGATTTTTTAATGACTTCCTTAATTTTCCTCTGTACACTAGAATATATCACTTAGATCGATGATGTAACTGCATACAGCTTTGTTTAACATGTCAGACTAATATTATAAATTATTTTGTTCCTGGTGTTCTGGGTTCGAATACCGATTCAATGAAATTTACTTGCAAACGTTTAATAACTCGTAATTTAATTTAGATAGACATGTCAAGGTAAACGTAAACAGAGTATCTAGTTCTTAAATATCGTTATCGTTATAAAAATTACTTTAAAGTACTTAGATAGAATCCCGAAGGGGTGATTTCATATATCTTCAAGCTTATGGATCATATCAGGTTCGAGTAAAGATTAAATGGTAGATGCTGATATTGGGGAGCTAAAATACATTTATTAAAAGTATTACCGGGTTCTATTTAGAAGCTTAGAATCTGTGTAACTCTGGAAAAATTGCTTTTCTCGTGATTGTAGTTAAATGTAATGGGCTTTCTGTGAGAAGATGGAAAGGAAGAATTGAAAAGGGAATGAAAACATGAGATAATTAAGTAAATAAGGGGGACATCTTCTCGTTACCTTTTAAGCTTTTACTTTAAGTACTGTGATAATACAGCTGGAATTAACCTTGGTACAATAGGTGGTGATGGTGGTGGTAGGCTTTGAATTTGAAATATATGTCTGAATGAGCGTGTGGGAATACTTCTCTTGCTGGTGTGACAGCATAAGCAGGTAGTTATGAGACGATTTTAAACGTGTTTGATGCTGCCAGACATCCTGTCTCTGGGTGTGACGTCATAAACATCCTGTCTCTAGACTTGAGGTTATATGGCTGGGGGGTTAGTACACGTTGAGCGATCATATACCCGTGGTTATGGAGCGAGTTTATGATTGATCTAAAAGGTTCGTGCTCCCTCTATAAATATGGTGATCTAGGGCATTGGACTTCATTGTGCTAATTAGTCTTGAGGTGTTAACATCGTGTTCTCTCCAAGAATAATCAGCTTTCTAAAGTGGTGTCAAGGTGAAGAGGTCTACATTTCATTGATCAGTGATTAATACGTTATTACATCAAGAATAAAGATGAATAACTCAGCGTATAAGGATATTATTCCAAGCGCTACTGGATATGCATGCGGAAAATGTGGGAAGAAGTTCCTCCGAGGTTATGACAAGAGAAGACACGAGATGAGCTGCAAGAAGCTCTTCAAATGTAAACATTGTAATGTAACCTTCAAAGATTGTTATAAGGGACAGCGACACGAAGATATATGTGAAATAAGCAGCCCTCAGAAGAAAAGAAGATTGGAGCCAACTAAACATCAGTTGCTGTTAACAATGGAGGACTGCGATATGAAAGAATACGAAACTTCATTCGAAGGACGATTGAAATCGTATTTTATACGATGCGAATCAGCTAAGGACCTAAATATGTATCTGCAAGAGGCAAAACAACGTATAATCCATGCTGTGCATAAAGAGCTTAGCATTCATAAGAGTGTTAAAATTAATCTGCTTGCTGAGTGTCGATTTGTTAACAGTATTGGAGAAACCTGTGACAAAACATTTAAAACACGGAATCAAGCTGTTTTCCTGGAAACTGATCTGGACTCAACGATGGAAGTGAAATTCAAGAAATTGGTGACTGAAATGGAGGAGTCTCAGCTTAAGGGTAGCAGCTGGGCTTTGCTTGCTGTGGAAGGAGTTCGACTTCGTATCAACAAGTACAACCCGTTACGAGGAAGTAGCTACATACCACTACCGTCAGCTGTTGAAGCAAGGAAAGCATGTATAAACATCCAGAACTTTAGCGACGAGAAATGTTTCATGTACTCTGTATTAGCTAAATCCATAGGGGAGAATGCACAGCGTGTGAACAAATACAAACAACTTCAAGACAAGTACGACTTCAGCTGTGTTTCCTACCCTACTCCACTTTCTCAAATACCTAAATTTGAGAAGTTTAACAAGATATCCATTAACGTTTTCGGGCTGGATGAGAAGCATGAAGTGTATCCGATAAAGGTTGCTGATATTGAACTACCTGAACATCGCGACCTGCTACTATTGAATGACAGCAGTGGAAAACATCACTACGTGTATATAAAGAATTTTGAGAAACTCGTTCGACGCCAGAAAACTAACCATAATGGACGGGTTTATACTTGTAAGCGCTGCTTTACACATTTTGATGATCGATATGGACGAAGTGGACAGGAAAAACTACAAGAACATGCAGCCGTCTGTATTCAACATGGTGTTGCAAGGGTAGTTATGCCTACCAAGGAGAAATCAATTGTTCAGTTTAAAAATGTTGAGAGGATGCTGAAAGTACCTTATGTCATCTATGCGGATTTTGAGAGTATTCTCACTCCATGCCATACGTGTACACCCAATCCTGAAACTTCCTATACAACACCTTATCAAGAGCACACACCAATGAGCTTCTGTGTTTACGTGAAACCTACATCCAGTGTTGAACATCTCGAAACTGATCTTCCTAAGCATCCCTATGTGTATCGTGGTGCTGATGCTGCTCAGACGTTTATGCTGTACCTTACATCTCTTGCAAAAATGATTGGTAATATATACAAATCTGCTAAGCCTCTGAAACTTACGGATCAACAGCAAAAGGATTTCGAGTCTTCTACGACATGCTACTTGTGTAGAAAACCCTTTACAGAAGAGAACTATAAAGTACGCGACCATGATCACATCAGCGGTGAATATCGTGGAAGTCTTCATAATGAATGTAATTTAGCCTGTAAAACACCTAAATATATACCAGTCTTCATGCATAACCTTAGCGGATATGACTCTCATTTCATTGTTAAGGAGCTGGGTTGTACAAGTGAACGTGTGGAGGTAATTCCTAACTCTGAAGAAAGCTATATCTCATTCACCAAGTATGTAGGAGATATAAAGCTTCGATTTGTGGATAGCTTCCGATTCCTCAGTACAAGCTTGGATAAGTTGGTAAAAAATCTAACCTCGTATCCTGAAACACTAAAGTACTTTGGAGAAGACAAATTGAAGTTGATGACCCGTAAGGGTGTATTTCCATATGATTTTGTTACGTCATGGGATGCCCTGAACGAGACCTGCTTGCCTCCTAAGGACTCCTTCTACAATAGATTAAATGAAGAAGAAATTACTGATGCTGACTACGATCATGCTAGAAATGTATGGGAGCTGTTTAATGTGAGAAACCTGGGAGAGTACAGCGATCTCTACTTAACTTCGGATGTACTTCTTCTAGCTGATGTCTTTGAGACGTTCAGAGAGCAAACCCTTAAAACACACAAAGTTGATCCTGCCCATTATTTTACCTCTCCAGGTCTTACATGGGACGCCATGTTGCTGTATACTGGAATTAAGCTGGAACTGTTACAAGATTATGATCAACTACTCATGGTGGAATCAGGTATAAGAGGAGGTTTATGCCAAGTTTCTCATCGGTATGCTGAGGCTAATAACACTTATATGGAGAAGTTTGATCCGACGAGACCAACCCAATTTATCACATACGAGGACGCAAATAACCAATATGGGTGGGCAATGTGTCACGCCCTTCCTTTTGGTGGATTTCAGTGGGTGTCACCTGAAGAAATCAACTTAGAAACACTACAAGAAGATGATCCTCATGGGTACATATTAGAAGTCGACATCGAGTATCCTGCAGAACTTCACGATCTACACAACGATCTACCTTTCCTGCCAGAGTGTATGAAACCATTGGAATCATCTACAAAGAAACTGATACCTCATCTTGGACCTCGAAAGAAGTATGTAGTGCATTACATGGCTTTGAAGCAGGCTCTTAGTCATGGACTACGACTAACAAAAATCCATCGTGTGCTACAATTCCGACAGTCTCAGTGGTTGAAACCTTATGTGGAATTTAACAACAGGCTACGACAACAAGCTGCAAATGATTTCGAGAAGGATCTCTACAAACTCTTTAACAACGCTATGTTTGGAAAAACTATGGAGAACCTGCGTAATCGTATGGATATACGACTGGTGACCAATGAAAAAACTCTAGAGAAGCTGATCGCCAAGCCTACGTTTATCGACAGGACGATATATGCTGATAATCTAGCTGCTGTACATATGGCCTCTCGTCAGATTGTATTCAACAAGCCTATATACATTGGTATGAGTGTGTTGGACATCTCCAAGACATTAATGTATAACTATCATTACGACGTTTTGTTGCCTTATTATGGAGCTGAAAACCTGAAGCTTATGTATATGGACACTGATTCGTTCATTCATCGTGTAACAACTGAAGATGTGTACCAGGACAAGCTACGTTTTCTTGAACATCTCGATACAGCTGATTACCCTGCCAACCATATATGTTATTCTACTCAGAACAAGAAGGTATTGGGAAAATTTAAAGATGAGGCTAATAGCAAAATCATCCTACGCTTTGTTGGACTACGTCCTAAGATGTATGCCTTAGATATTCAAGGGTCAATGATAAAAAAGATTAAAGGTATAAAACGTAGCGCTATTAAGCAGTACATTTCGTTTGACAGCTATACAGACTGTCTTAAAACCAGTGAAATCATCAGAACACCTATGAATCTGATCCTATCACGAAAGCATGCCCTTGCTACAGTACAAGTGAATAAAATTGCATTGACTCCGTTTGATGATAAAAGAATTATTGCTGAGGACGGGATAACAACATATGCGTATGGACATTACGCCATTACAAACAGTGCTTAAAAGAATGTAAGTTAAAGATAAAGATTTTCTAGTGAGTCTACAATCTTAAAAAAGAAGGTATCTGTGTGCTCTATATGCAGATAGCTGACGCCTGATGAAGAAAGAAGAAGATGGAAGGGAAGGTGGTAACCCTGCCATTAGGAGCAATCCTAGTGCTAGTCTCAAGCCTAGATAAAAGGGGAGAGACATCTATAACGAACTAAAATAAAGGTATGTTGACGTAAAGCTTTTCAATTTGTGAACCAATATGCAGTTTATCCCTCTCCGCATCGTACAATAAGTGCTTAAAATATAATAAGTTTGTAAGATTTAGAAAAAAGTATATAAATTGTTGTAACGTTGGATGAGAAAAGTTTTATAATCGAATTACTCTCTATATTACCATGAGTACCTGTGATACTAGTTGAATTGCCTGTTAAAATGACTTAAATACCTGTGATACTACCCGAATCGTGTGAAATTACATTAAATAGCTCAGATACGAATTCCTGCTCTAAATTAGTACCAGCACCTGTGATACTATCAGAATTGCCTATTAAAATGACTCAAATACCATTGATACAACCTGAATCAGCTGCATTTACCTTAAATAGCCGTGATACAAAATCTCTGATCGAAATTATTACGAGCATCTGTGAAACTATCCTGATTATCCAAATACTTATGATATTACCTGAACTATCTGTAAAATACGAAACTAGGCTATAACCAACCCCTGGAACCTACCCTCCTGTAATGCTTGCTTAATTACTCTAAGCATCTATGTTACTTGAATTATCCTAAATACCTACGATACCCTCTGAATTACCTTGAAATATGAAACTATGCTATACCCAACCCTGGAATCTAGCCTCCTGTGATACTACCTGAATTAGCCTAAATACCTACGATACTAGCTGAATTAGCTGTGAAATCATGCATAGCTATGATGCAGTTAGCCTCTGGAATCTAGACTCCTGTGATACTAGCTGAATTAGCTTAAATGCTCACGATACTAGCTGAATTGGCTATGAAAATGATTTAAATACCTGTGATACTACCCGAATCATGTGAAATTACCTTAACTAGCTCTGATACGAATTCCTGCTCTAAATTAGCACGAGCACCTGTGATACTATCAGAATTACCTGTTAAAATGACTCAAATACCATTGATACAACCTGAATCATCTGCATTTACCTTAAATAGCTGTGATACAAATCTCTGATCGAAATTATCAATAATATCTGTGAAGCTCTGTCGATTACCTCAAATACTTACGATATTACCTGAACTATCTGTGAAATACGAAGCTAGGTTATAACCAACCCCTGGAACCTACCCTCCTGTAATGCTTGCTTAATTACTCTAAACACCTATGTTACTTGAATTATCCTAAATACCTACGATATCCTCTGAAATACGAAACTATGCTATACCCAACCCTGGAATCTAGCCTCCTGTGATACTTGCTTAATTACTCTAAACACCTACGATACTAGCTGAATTATCTGTGAAATCATGCAGAGCCATGATGCAGTTAGCATCTGGAATCTATCCTGTGTTACTAGACGAATTAGCCTAAATGCATACGATACTAGCTGAATTACCTGTGAAATCATACACTGCTATGATCCAGTCCGCCTCTTGCAATACTACCTGAATTACTTACCTGTTAGTGTTAGTGGGTTAGCTTTTCCCGTTGCAGGTCACCTTTTTCCCTTTATGGCTCACCTTTTTCCCTTTGGTGGTCGCCTTTTTCCCTTTGCTGGTGACATTTTCCCCTTTACTGGTCACCTTTTTCCCGTTGCATGTCGCCTTTTTCCCTTTGCTGGTCACATTTTTCCCTTTGCTGGTCGCCTTTTTCCCTTTGCTGGTTACGTTTTTCCCTTTGCTAGTCAACTTTTTCCCTTTGTGGGTCTCCTTTTTCCCTGAGCAGTCACCTTTTTCCCCTGAACGAGTCACCTTTTCCCTGAATAGGTTACGTGATGGGCATGTCTAGAACATTGACATGAAACAGTTTTCCACTATGTTCACTTCTAAAGTCGCTTTCAAGTCTAGCACATCCTATTCCCTATCTCTCCTGTATATAAGTCCATATTCCTACTGCTACACTACCTGTCTAGCCTAACACCTCTCCTCCTGTTCCTATACCTCTCATATAAACCATACTCTACTCCTCTAGCTCTGTCTAGCCTAACGCCTCTCCTCGTTTCCCTGTACCTCTCACATAAACCATACTCTGCTCCTCGACCTCTGTCTAGTCTAACTCCTCTCCTCGTTTTCCTATACCTCTCATATAAACTATACTCTACTCCTCAACCTCTGTCTAGCCTAGCACCCCTCTTCCTGTTCCTATACTTCTCATACATATAAACCATGCCCTACGTTTCAAGCCCTGTCTAGTCTAACATCACTCCCCGTATCCCCTACCTCTCAAAAGCTCATTCCCTCCTACCCCCCCCCCCTCTAGCTGAGTATCACTCCTTGGTTTCCTATCTAACCTAACTTTAACACCTGTCTATCCTAGCATAGGATCTCTCTCCGTTTTCTCGTCTCTCCTTATAAACACAAACTCAATTCTCCTAACCTAATACCTCTCCTCGTTTTCCTATACTTCTCATATAAACCTTACTCTACTCCTCGACTTCTGCCTAGCCTAACACCTTTCCTCGTTTTCCTATATCTCTCATATAAACCATGCACTACGTTTCAAGCCTTGTCTAGTCTAACACCTCTCATCGTTTTCCTATACCGCTCATATAAACCATACATTACTCAGCCTCTGTCTAGCCTAGCACCTCTCCACGTATTCCCTATCTGTCTCATATAAAGCATATCCCTCCCTCCTTTAGCATCTGATTAGCCTAGCATCAGCCCTGGTATTCCCTATCTCTCCCATATAAACGCATTTTCCTCCTTGAAGACTCTCTCAACCTAGCATCTACCTTCGTTTTCCCTATCCTTTCCCATATAAACGCAAAAAACTGTGCCAGCTCTCTCCTATATATCCTACTGTTATAAAATTTTAAATAATAATAATAATAATAATAATAATAATAAATAAATGAATTACAACTATCCGGGCTTCTAGACCACGGCCTACAAGCCCGGATAGTTGTAATTCATTTATTAGTTATGACGCCGGCCGTGAAAGCCTCAGTATGTACAATAATAATAATAATAATAATAATAATAATAATAATAATAATAATAATAGTAGTAGTAGTAGTGTTTATTAGATATACTTCGCTGGGTTCTGGAAAAACATTTCTAATACTAAGCACTATACATGATGTATCACAATTCTTGTGTCCAATAGCAATCCATAAATTAATCCAGCAAACTGTAACAGGAATATCGCCAGGTCTGATTAGCAGGATTGTTGGCGGCGAGTTATTTCTGTTTAGCTCGACTTTTTGTTTTAACTCTAAATTATGCTTTACAATATTCAAAGCATCAGATCTATAACTAATTTGTGAAAATTAGGATGCTTTGTGGTACAGACAAAATCACCCTTCACCAATTTTGGCTTTCATAGTCCGAGGAACACAGTTTCCTCGTCATTATCCATCGGTATACCTTCCTTATTCTTACACAAATGAATGGAACCAGCACGGTTTTCGGAGTTTACACTGTCTCGGTTCACAAATCGGTTCAGCATGCTGTAAATCTTCAAAATCGCTCCTTTTTGGTTCAGCTGATAACCTTAAGCTCTACTCTTTGTTATTCGGAGAAGTTATGAACTTCTAGTGAAATTAACACGTAAACTTGTTAGTCATTTAAAACACCTATGCTGCGTATGTCTTGTCTGGGCGCAGTGTGGCTCTCATGACGTCACGCGTCAACTCAACAGGCCGTAACCCGATAACCATTCACTTTGGTATGGTGAAACTGCGGGCGTTGTTATTTATTTCTGACGACAAATGAACTAATGTGGTGAATGAAATATTCATTTTTGTGCTTCGTTCCCCTTTAAACAGAATTCAAGCTTCTCTTAATCTGGTACTTCCCCATTCACTGCACATTCCTTGAAAAATAAAAGCAAAGAAGTCCAAGCAACGATGAAATACTCTACTATAACTTTATTTGTACGTAAGGTGAAAGTCTCTTTTCTTTTTCTTCTTAGTCTTCATCACTTATCAGAATCTGAAGTATCGGGTTTCGAAGAAACTTTCATGCAGTTTATCCTGATCTTCCTCATCATTGCTTGTTTCGTAGATATTTTCAGGTTTCAACAATATATCTCCTTATGATTTCAGCACTAGTTCACATTGTACTTCTGAATTCTTAGTTTCATCACCTATTCTGAATTCTCTTTCAATGCTTTTATCAGCATCGCCTTCGTGGCCAGTCTTATTGCAAGTAACACTATCACATAGCTCAAAAACTATGCTTTTACGTTTTCTAGCCTCATATCGTTCTGTTCTTTGTCGTTTGCTCTTGGATGAAGATGGTGAACGATCAATTGTCTTACTAGAACTTGAAATCTGGAAATCGTCTTCATTTTTCCTTATAGTAGGAATAGTTCCAGGTTTAATAAAGACCCTCTGAAATTTTCATTCCGGCATAAGCTGCTTTTTTTAATAACTGCGTCTGTTCATAATGTATCCTTAAAATAGAAGGAACATAAACGAGCACCTGGACCAGGCAAAAAATCTTTTCTTTTGCAAAATTCTACCCATAACCTGTATCTTTTGGGCAGGAGCGTCATTTAAGTTTCTGCCTGAAGCAGTTGTATGAATTTTCATGTGAATTTTAATGACACATTTAGCTTAAGAGAAATTTATCTTTTATTTCTTAAATGTGAAATATTTATAATAAAAGTACAGTTCTTGAAGTTTTTCTTTTGGTACATCAATAATAACCAGTAGTCTAATTACTTCTCTAACTTGCCCCGAAGTGATGCCCCTGCTTTTGGGAGATTGTCTCCGTTTGGAAACGCGTGAAAATGAGTTCCCTTGTGTATTTTCCTTCTCACATTACAGCCGCATGGACAACATTGAGGCATTTTTATTTTTCACAATATTACGTTGTTTGTATAATATTAAACTGGCTCAGTAACACCATCACCAAAACACCACCACAAAGTACACTACTGTTGAACTTAAATACTAACAAGAACAATTTTTGAAAACTTATTACTGCACGTGGAGCAATGACCGACTTGTGATCTCCCAACTGTTTCCGGCGCACGGCTGGCTCTGATGACGTATAAGTGATTATTACTTTGCTTGCTCGGCGATAATGGTGTGGCGGAATAAGAAAACAAACTCACCACTGCATTTTACAGGGCATATCCTTCATTTAGGAAAAAACATTATTTTTGCGTTTCGTTCCCCTTTCAGTTTTATATAATTAGAATGAGTGTAATGAAATATAGTGTGTTACAGTTTGAAGCACATAATTTTGTCTTACTACGAACTTTCTGAACACTCCGTATAAGTAAATGGCAATCGCCCCAAATCGTATCTTCAGAATGTTTAAAAAACAGACGGCATAAATTCAGGTATGCATTCCCCACATGTAGATAATAAAAAAATCCATTATAACATATGTCCGGAAATGCTTGGTTTCTGAGTTATGGCCTTCAAAACAATGTTATTCACCGGAACGTTTTTCTTCCCGCAAGTAGTTACCGTGACAGAAGATATTAACAGGACACTGTTTCTTATTCCGAGGCGAATGGTACATTGCGTGTTGTGTTTGGCGTTCGACTGAGCGACATGTACTCAAATCAGGAGCTGGCAGAAATGCACTTAATGTACCATAAGATGCATTGGCTCGTCGTTTGTATCAAGAGACGTACCCACGGCGAAGGTGTCCGGATCGGAAGACATTTGAACACCTCCATCGCCGTCTATGCGCTCACGGGAGTTTACATATCCTGGTTTGGGGAGGGGATGATCAAGATCTACAATTCCAAATGTACAGGACGAGATTCTGGATTCTGTGCACACGACTCCTTCTATCAGTACACGAAGGTTAGCGTTGCAAGTGAATGTTCCTCATAGGACTGCCTGGAGACTGTTGCGAGAGCAACAGTTGCATCCTCATCATTTGCAACGTGTACAGATCCTGTCACCAGCAGATTATCCTGCTCGATTGATGTTCTGCCAGTGGTTCGTGCAGCAGTGTGCTATAAATCTGAACTTTCCTGCCTTAGTATTATTTAAAGATGAAGCACAATTCACACGAGATGAGCACAATCAGCATGTGTGGGCATATGAAAACCCGCATGCAATCGGTGCATCTCATCACTAAATGCAGTTCACTCTCAACATGTGGGCCGGTATCACTGGTGATTGGTTAGTTGGACCCCTGTACTTGTAAACAGACTTACGAGGCAGGCGTACACAAACTTCCTGGAAAACACCATACCTCATGTGCATGAAGACCATCCACTGAGCATTCGTCAACAAGCTCACTTCTTGCATGATGGCGCTCCTGCACAATTCAGTTGTACCGCTCGCCGGTACTTGGATCGAAGGTTTCCTGATCGATGGATACGTAGAGGTGGCCAACTCACCTGATTTGAACCCTGTCGATTTCTACTTGTGGGGCATTTAAAAGCGTTGGCGTATTCGTCTACGGTTCCTGACAGGGAATCCCTTCAGAATCGAATTGTGGCAGGTTTTGAGGAAATACGCAATACTCCTGGAATTTGGGGGTCGTGTTCACACAGCCATGAGACGTCGATATGGGGTCTGTATTCAAGAAGGTGGTGGACACTTTGAACATATTCTGTAAAGAAAACTACCTGCAGTAGGAAATACGTTCCGGTGAATATCACTGTTTTGAAGGCCATAACTCAGAAATCAAGCATTTCTGGGCACATGATGTAATGGATTTTTTTATTCTCCACATATGAGGAAAGCATACCTGAAATTATGCCCTCCATTTTTGAAACGCCCTGTAATAGAAATCGTATGGAAACAATACATTGCAAATACGAAAGTATTTTGGACACTCTAAAATATGGAAGTTTTGGGACACCCTGAATATTATTACATTCTTAGGCTGCTTTTGCCTCTTTAATGTCTTTGTTATTTCAGAATGAACATTTACAAAACTGTTTTTTTTTTTTTTCACATAAGGCAACCTTTTAATAAAGCAACCTTAGATTTACAATTTCATGCACTAAATTCGGTGTATTCCAAACAGTCGGTCCTAGTGGCTAGGTTCGCTAGAGTGCATAGCTTTGGTGTTTCGTGGCGTAGATATTGCGGGTTCGAGTCACGCTCAGGCACGTGTGGTTGTGTCCGTAAATATGTATGTGTAAACAAAACAAAAACAGGAAAATAACAAGAACATAGGGAAAAATGAATAAAAAAAACCTGCTAACAATAGACATGTTTAGTTATTAATCGCCTTATGGTGCCATCTGCGTTCGTAATTTTTTCACAGATGACTTTGGTGCGATGAAATATCCCATACAGTACATTTGCCATTAGAGAAACCCTGAAAACTCACAGATAGGCAGGTGCATGGGATCTGAAGCGGGACCCATCTAATGTGAGCAGCATACGCTACTCCTGAAGTAATCTCGCGTGGTTAAGGCGCTTGTGTGTTTAAGCCTACCTACCCAATCGCAACATTCGCATTAGAACATACGTGTAAACTTTTACCAGAGTATGACACGCGGCAAAGGCCCATCTTCTTTACACATTCCATAAGGTTGAGAATTGCATGACAGAGCTATATTGAGCCTAAAGGGTGCCTCACCTTAGATATCACTCTTGGAAGTGATCCAGCAAATCCAAGAAAAATCTAAATGCATCACAAAAAAGGCGATAAATTTAAAAGCTTAAGTTTGAGATAATGTTATCATCTCGCAATGCAGCTCAACTAGAATGTCTCCTTATCAGTACATTGCTGATAAGAAAACGGTTGACGAAAACTCCAGAGTGAAAAAGTTATCTAACATTCTCGCTTAAGTCTCGCGTTTATTGACTTCACAACTTTCCCCGCCATTCATTGATTTACGTCATTCTCTTGAACGTAAAACGGTAATCTCATGTATTTGCACGCTACTCTTGGATATACCCAGTGAATCACCTAAAATACCACCGCGAACATTCCTAGAAAGAGCGGTGCTATTCATATACAGGTAAAGTTAGTGTCGAAAGTTCTTTAACTGAAGCTCAAACCTTTTTCCTAACATAGCTTTAGACATTCAAGTAACAATAAACACAAATAAATACATGCATTTTGCAACAATAACAAAAAGAATAATTCTTGTAAGCTACAACAGCTGTTGTCAAAAAATCTGTTGAGAATAGGTGCATGCTGGGATTTCAAAGTAACTTAAACATTCGGTCAACTAAAAGGCATGCGCATTCTCCTGGCATTGATTGAATTTAATACTGCATAGGGTCCTTTACACCTGATTACTTCTAATAGGCGTGGTTTCATATTCGAAATTATTTTCCTTGTATAGGCTAGCTCAATTTCAACCCATTCTTCTAGCAGTCTTTTCTTAAGGTGATTTTGTAGGTAATTGGAAAATGTCCGATTTGCTTATTCAGCTCAAGTCTATTGGGCTAAGACCTGGATCTGTGGGGACGAATGTATGACTTTTGGGCATTTATATAGCCACCATTTCTCGACTATATGCCTGGTAGATCATTATCTTGAGAGAATTTAAATGTATTTCTGATCCCTAATATCTCTGCATAATGCTGAAGGTTTTCTCTTAGAATGTTGAGGTACTGATGTTTGTCCATAGTGCTTGCAATAAAACCAAGTTTTCCACTCCACCTGCTGATATACACCTCCGTACCATCACACTGCCACCTTTGTGTTTTACAGTAGGGTGTAAATTCCTTCTGTCCAACTCTGTATTGGGCTTGCGCCAAACACGGACTTGTTGATCTATTTGTTCTGTTATTTTTATTTACATAAGTTTGTTTCTTCTTTTGGGGGGGGGAGGGGAGCTGCCCTTTCATTGTAACTTTCACTTCTAATAACCCTTCTCACTGTTTGTGAGACGTCTTTACCGGTGTGACGCAGTTCTGTTGCCATTTTTAGGGCACTTAGTTTAGATTGATTACCTTTCTCATAACAGGCATAGGAATTCTTAAGCAGTTGTCTTCAAGTTATCTACACTCAAACCATGTGTCACTGACCGGGAGGAAAACACGGTATGCTAGTGCTGTGTGCAAACGTCAATAGGCTGTATGAGGAATGGGGGTTGTTACTTGCGACGTCCCTACCTAAAGTCTAGAACAATTCAACTTTATTTCCTTTCGTCCTGGCTTTAATGCTTAGAAATTCGTACGCCTGCCCATAAGCATTCTCTCTCTCAGTTTCTGTGGACGTCCTGTTTGTGGCAAATATTCGATTCTGTTTTCTTCTTTATATCGTCGGCAGCAATTTATTTATGCGTATATTTATTTTTGTAGTGGTTAACGCCCGTACCTATTGCATACGGCACAACAGGCGGTGGACACTGATGATAAATGAAATTAAATAATTGGGGAAGGAAAGGTTTCAGGCCTAAGCTTTACGGTACCTCCCCGAAATTTGCCAGCTATGAGGACTGAGGAAAACCTGGGGGAAAAAAAACTCAATCAGGGAGGACGATTACGGTGGGATATGAACCGCAGACTTTCCGTTCACGAGTCTCTTTTCGGTGCACTACGACAGAATAGAAGTACAGCTTGACAGTGATGGTAATGTTTAAGCGGATGAATGCAAGCATAACTAAGAGACCCAATTATATCGTGCTTTGGAATCTAACGGCAGCTAAGAATTGCTACTTTTCCCCAAATTTTCAAGCGACGGGATTTATTTACTACTGTATTTGTGATTTACATTCAACATAAACCTTGTTTTATGCAAATTTATGCATTCAAATGACTCTGCATTATACAGGAAAGTCTTCTGTGATAAGAGTATTTATGCGAGTACCTGTAGCAATGAAGACAACACTGGGTTTAGAAATGTGGCCCAAATGAAGATTCTTACAATTATTAGAGTGCATATGAACACAAAATAACATTTTCCCTCCCATGCTATTGCCACATTATCTCGCACTTTCTAACGGATATATTCCAATGATTATTTCAAATCTGCTGCTTTTTCTAAGACGCAAGTACAAATTACAACCCAAGTAACCAGTTACAAACACGTGTATTTTACCTACAGTTCCCTTTGAGGGAAGCAATTAAAATGCCACCCTATTCTCAAGTGAGCGATTTCTAAAATATCCCAGCTTGCGCCTTTCCCTTTAAGTTCTGCAGTTTTCATGCCCTCTTGCAGGTATAATATTTCTCAAAAAGCTTATATTTAAGAATAAGGTGAACTAAGAGGGTATTGATATTATCAACGGCACAATAAACAATTTTAAAAAGCTACAGGACGTAAAGAGGATGAAACAAGAAAGCAAAATGGAATGTATAAAAATAATCCTTCGCCAACAATGGTGAGTAAAGCTGCTGCTTCGAATTCCAAATGTGCCATTGAAGAGATGTTTAACAATATCAATTGATCACATCCACCCATACTAAGTTGACATATTCAATAAACGTGAATTCACACGAAAAAGAAAAATTCAGCTCACTCCTCACAACCTTCTCTTATAAAAAAGAAAACAGTAAGCTAAACAGAACTAATAATAAAATCCATGCTTATAACATGAGGAGTAAACGCAATATACACAACGAAAGCTTTATTGCCAAGGCAATTAAAAAGAATCCTTATTGGAGTACATTTGTTCAATAAATTGCCAACAGACATAAAAACCATACAAAGAAACAATTTATGATACAATTTGACGACTTCTGGATAAAAGAGAACAAGTCACATTTATCCATTTTAAAAATGCGCAAGAAAACCAAAATGATTACAGCACAAAGAAGGAGAAGTGAGTTTCTTTCGCCTGATTCCGTAGCAAGTTTTTTTAAAAGAAAAGCAAAGCAAGGGGACACTTTATCTTGAACTTAATTTAAAGAGATTAATGCATGGACAATTTCAGAAAGTTTGTATTAAGGTTATTCTCCATAATTTACCTTTCAAGTTATGATTATCAGTACTGTCATTTATTTTTTACTTGTCAGATCACATGCTTATCTTTCCCGAGTGAGTTTAGCTGTGTCTTCCTTGTAAACACTCGTTTACCTGAGGAGCGCCCCCCCCTTTGGGAACCACCGTAGGTATGTAGTGCACACAAAGTTTCATACCGAGCGAGATGGCTCCACGTAACGTGAGAGGCTCGCATTCAGGAGGTCCCGGGTTTGATTCCTCTCGACCGCCGATGGGTTTATCGTGCTTTTCCCTGGTCGGTAGCAGAATACTGGAATTTTTTCTTATCTACCACGATTTCCTTTCCATCATTTCCCTTTCATTCCGTCTGCTCAACTTTCAGGTGCCCTTCTAGGTTTCGTAGTGTATGGCGGTGCCGGACAGATGGCGCGGATGTTTGCTCAATGAAAGAGTATTCTTCGAGGACACTTGAGGGTTGCTTGGTTGATGGGTCGTTCATCGCCCTCTCTGGGCAGCTCCAGTAGACGGGTCTTCGAGCCAGGATCTGTTAGAGCCTTCCGCACGTCTCTGTGACCTGTCTGCCTGCCTCCTGTGGTTGCTACACTTTATCCCTTCCTCCTGCCACACATGTGCATGAGGAGCCCCCTGCATTGTATAATCTAGTATAACCTACCACGTTTCATTGTAACTACTTCACCCATTCTTCAATGAAAAGTAAATGTGATTTTTGGCTGGATAGCCAATTATACATGTTAACATCAGTTGTTTGTCAACGTTTGAAAGTTACTAGTAATATTTCTCTTATTGTTTTTGTATGCAAAGATGAAAGCGACGATACAAAAAGAAAATCTATGACATAGAACTTGAATTTAATCCCTTATCGCCTATATTTTCAGATGCACTTTTTTCGTGCATAATTGGTGGCTACACCAAAGTCTACGGGCCGGGCTCGGGCTTAAATCGTAAAATTCTTGTCTGGCCTTAGGGTTGATAACATGACAAGAATATGCCCAGAATAGTAGATTTATAAGAATTTTCCTTGAAATTGTTTACTATTTTGGACAAATGACCCCGTACCGAGTGGCAAATTATAACCTCTTCTCGAGCTCGAGTTTAACTGGGATCGGGTTAAACATGGAAATACACGCCCTTGCATACCTCTAGGCTATAAGATATGAAGACGCCCTATAATGGTCACTATTATACCTGGAGATTCACATGTTTTGCCCTACTAAATCTGCACCAGTGATGACGAACCTATTCCGATTAATGTGCGAGTTGAACTTAGGTTTACTGTTTATAATTGTCCTATGTACCACTTCTTTCAAAGGATTGCCAGAAAACCCATAAACTTGCAGCATTTAAATTAACTTTAAAGGGTATTGTTATTTAGTTAATAAAACGCGTCACGTGTAAATGCATTGGGTTATTCGTTAAACTGTAAATATCGCAGACACTGCATTTTAAAAAGGTTTTAAGGATAATGTATTTTGCTTTAACTAATAATTTCGCAGACTTAATTGTAATGCACTTCATTGTAAAAACATGTTAGAAACCATGTATGTAATATTGCCAGGGACCATTAGATAAGTGAAATATAAGTTATGATAAGTGAGAAGCTTGAAACTCTGTTCATAAAAGAAGTACCTTGTTTTGTGTATTTCACTTTTTATAGCCTTAACTCTTGTTTTTGGCAATGAATTCTTTCGATTCGTTTCGGAATACCGCTTTAGATTAAATTGAGTGATACTACGGTCTCTTAAACACGAGCAACAAAAAGCTTTGATCTTTTCTTATCTTTATTCTTTTTTGTGACTCCAAAATAGTTTTCACTGTTCAAAAATTCGGCCAATATTCTTGTACCGAAAATATGAATGGAATGCAGTCACTCGAAGTTCAGTAAACATATGTCAGAGACATACATCGTTTTATTCTCTGCGCTTCCACGGACGACCTCAAAGACAACCTGTACATAAAATACCAAGCGCAAAGTCAAATACACGGCCTATAGGGAAAAAAGTAAATAATAATAATAATAATAATAATAATAATAATAATAATAATAATAATAATTCGTTCATGTGCAGTGCTGGCCAAATCGTCCGCGTGTCAGCTTAGTTGAACGCGCCATGCGTTTGCCATCCCTGACCTACAGTGATTATATAATTAGTAATCTGTACTGTAAAACTTTTTGCAGTACAAACTCAAACTATAGGTACATTTCTATTGAGAATTAGATTCATCAACTCGTCCTAATAAAAGGTTCTGCATATCAGCGAGAAATATTAAATTTGATCATACAGGATTACCTCTGAGAAGATGTTTCTATTCAAACACAAAATTACAAAATCCCTTTTCCTTCTCTTTTTCTGCTTTTAAAGTTCCTTTATACATTTCGCCTTTGACTTCAGTTCCCTTCTGTAACAAATGTTTCCCATTATGAGGCCGTTTTCCAACTTTTAACCACCATTTTTTTTAAATTACCTTTGAAAAGTCTCCCGCATTTAATTTTATTTTGTAAATCCTCCTGACTTTTACATTTTTATTTTTCGCTATATTTATGGAAGAATTTTAATTTTCTTCAATCTTCCAGCTCTGCCCGACATTTCATATTGGTAATCACCGTGAACTACTAAGCTGTTAATATTAATACTAAGTACATCTTCTTTTTAAACAATTTAAATATGTATTATTATACATGATTACAGAGTGCATAGAAAAACTAACGTGGCAAATATTTTCATGATCCATACATTTCAAGTACAACTGGAAATTTGAATAATATTAATACCTACTCTATAGCAGGCCGCTATAGCAGCATGTGACAGAACTAAGGAGAAACAAAATAGCTTAAGCTTCAACATCTGTTTCTTAGAACCTGGATGCTTTGTATATTGCAGTGAAAAATTACGAAAATGTTTAACTAAGCAAGCTACTTTTTAATGTTAAGTCTTAAAATTCAATGGTGAATGCTGAAGCGCGAAGTACCAGCAATAAAAACAAAAAGGAAACTCTTTCTCCAGTGATTAGATCGTGTCTTTGTCCTTCAAAAGTGATCATAAAATACATATAAAGTTACACACTTACTTGTTATGTAATTACCGATGTTAGCAGCGGACATTCAGCTCAACTCGCGCTCTGTAAACTTACCTGAAACAAAAGACAGTCTTAACTCAGTAAATAATACTCCGCGTAAGATTATTTTATGAGGTAACACAAAGGACTTTAAAACTCTTGTATATAAAAGAACCATTTTTGTATTATACGTAAAATAATTCTCGGAATGTGAAAATCACTACACATCTGAGATTCCATTTTGCCAAGTACTGCCCCTCTATTCAAACGAATTAGTTTGAGCAAAAGAAGAATCTAATGTGATACCTCTTATGAGTTTCTTTACGAGGGACATACTTCCCTTATTTGTTACACACACTTATAAACATCATTCTAACCACTATGCGTTAATCACAAACTGTTACCTTGAAACTATTTCAAATTATGGACTTGGTAGTTGCAAAGCGCGAAGAAAAAAACCAACTGTTTATCTTTATCACAAGTCAATCACACCGAGCGGGATAGCTGGCGGTAACATCCTGGGTTAAAATCCCGTGGGATAACCAATCTGTATTTTGGGCGGGGGGTTTCCATCAGTGGCCAAGGTAAATACAGGATTGGATATTTACTACCACGACCTTAAGTTTAAAACAAGAGTAAAATGAAAAATAGATGGTAATAGTGAATGCTCTGCCACATATCCAGAGATACTAACTGCAGGTGGATTGGACGGTACCCTAATGCCATCTACCCGGCACTGCAGAAGTAGAGTTATAGTTGCTGTGCACATGCCGTTGTGGACATGTGTCGAAGCTGCCATCTGCTCGTCACAGAAGCAGAGGTGCAGTTGCTATGCACATGCCTCTGTGAAATGTGACGAAGTAAGAGGTATGATACAGGGATGAGCCCTAGAAGGCTAACTGCCCGCCACGCACCGATCCACAAGGTATCTCCTAAGAGATCCGTCGCGATATGACCACGTAGTTAAAGCGAGTAAAATAACAGAAGAAAAAAATAGTAAAAATGAAAATAGATGTTAATAGCACCTAACGTCATCTACTCGGCACGTGTAGAATCAGAGATATAGTTACCTAGCACTAAGGTCTCTGTGGGCACGTGTCGAAGCTTCCATCTGCCCGTCACAGAGGTAGCGATACAGTTGCTTAGCACTAAGGCCTGTGGACACGTGACGAAACAAGATGGCAGCTAAAAGGTTGAAACCTAAAAGGCTGACTGTGGATCTTGCGTTCAAAACAAGACAAGTCCTTAATTTCTGATTTTACATAAAGTAGGAAAAAAACTAAAAATGACCCTCATATTAATACTATAATCTCCATATTTTGTGGTTATATGAGATGTCAGGTACATTTACATTACTGTTCACTACATTTCGTTAAAATAATATTGCCTTGAGTTATTGTAAACTTTTTTTGGACTTGTTCAGTATTGATTGAAACTGGTATGGACATGTTCACTTTTTACCGTACATAAAAATAATACAGGTTTAAATTGCAGTGCCACCCATTTAAACCTCTACTGTACATTCATATACATTTCTGCACAATTTTGGATCCAGGAGCGATGGTACAGCAATGAGTGTCTCTAAGTTTCCAAATATAGACACCCGGCAGACAAACAGGCAGACCGGGAACCCCAACCCACACAAAGGGAGTTCGAATACCACAGCAGCCAGCCATGGCCGAGGGACGGAGAGTTTCAAAGAGCGTCCGTCCTTTTCCTCTGACACGCTGCACCGAACACCATCGCCGAAACTTCGGACCCTGTAGAGAGACCAACGGGATGAAGGATGAAAGGAAATGGAGGGACAGGAAACTCCGGCTGAAAGAAACCACTCCAGCATTTGCCTTAAAACCCACGAAAGCCCCCGAAAAAAAGCCCATGGGTCAGAGTGGGCGGTAGCCGGGGATGATCCCGAGGCCTCCCGAATGCGGGTCACAGACGTAGCTGCCTGAGTTATCCCGCTCGTTTCTCAAAATATAAAAAAGAATAAAAACTAAATAAAAGTAAAAAACCCATAAAACATACGAGATGTAAGATTTTTCTAAGCAGCAGCTGCATAGTAATTAAGATAAAAATGATTATAGAATTTAAAAACATTTGCAGAGTATTACCCAGAATTACAGTGCTGAAATTTACACATGCAATGCTTGATCAAACATGCCATAGTCACATAGTGTTTCTGCATCACTAACGCATTCAGTTTCATTAAAACTACTGTCTCTGTGCCAAGGCAAATGCTCATCCTGCAAACATTCCTTATCAAACTGTTTTCCAAGAAGCTTCACAAAATTCTTTTTTCTGCAGTTATAGCATGAACTAATGGACGGGATTCCGAATTATATTATCATTCTTTCGATTGTTCATGTCAGCATTAGTATCGACTGCAGGTGTATCTCTTATGATTGCATAGCCTTTTAAATTTCCCTTATTTCGGATTTTCATACCTCAGAATAAATTATATATATATATATATATATATATATATATTCAAATACAAGGTTATATCTATATTAATAATATATAATAGAATTATAAGCTGTCATATAGGTACACAGCTTTTTAGTACTAATAAAATTGCTGTAACATTATTCTTAAATACACTGCCGTTTGTAAAAATTGCAACACCAAGAAGGAAACGCATGAATTCACTGAATTTAATACCACAGGTTAGGTATTTGACAAAAAACAAATGATAAACTTTTCAAATCTAATGTTCGGTTTTTGGTGTGGCCTCCATGCGCTGCAATTAGAGCTGCTATACGCCGTGGCATGGAATCAAAAAGGTTCTGTGCAAGTTCCTGAGGGATTTCCCTCCACGCAGTTTGTATTCGAGTCCACAAATCCTTGACACTGGGTACTGGAGGACCGTGACGCACAAGGTGCGACCAACCATATCCCAGACATGTTCGTCGTCCTCCGTGGACTAGTTCCCGAGGTCGCGGGTTCAAACCCGGCGGAGGGTGATGGATTTTTTCGGGCGTAAAAAACCTTAGCACGGCTTCCTTCGGAAGGGAAGTAAAGCCGGTGGTCCCGTGTCGTAGATTTACGGCACGTAAAAGAACCTCAAGCCTGATAAGAGGCCTCTGAGCAAAATTTCCGGTCTTTCACGCCAAACAGAGAATGGGACGCTAAGAACCACAGTAGTTAAAGAGCGTCCATAAATAAAAACTCAAATTAATTTTAATTTTCCAGACATGTTCGATGGCCGACATGTCAGGCGAACGTGCAGGCCAGGGAAGCAATGGTACCCGTCGCTCTTCGAAGAAGGCTTGTACATTCCTCGCAATATGTGGCCGGGCATTGTCCTGTTGAAATGTGGCCTGTGGAGATGCCTGAATTAGGGGAGTACCTCAGGCTCTACAACCACCGTTAGGTATCGGTTACTGTTCAAAGTTCCCTCAATTCGTAGGAGGCGAGATCGGTTGTTGTAATCAATGGCGCCCCAAACCATCACATCTGGTGTTTGTCCGCTATGGCGCTCAACAATGCAGCCCTCCAGGTTGCGCTCACCACGGTACCCCGGACACGTATGCGGTCATCACTGTAGGACACTTTGAAACGGGACTCGTCCGAAAATACTACATTTTGCCACTCAACACCCCAGTGACGTGTTCACGTGCCCATTGCAGTCGGAGGAGTTTGTGGATTCTGAACAATGGAAGCCGACGTAATGGCATGCATGCAACCAGTCCAACCTGCAGCAGACGGCGACGAACCGTTGATGCAGACAGGTTCACATGTGCTGCACTGCTCCAGCGTCGAGTCAACACTATGGATGAAGCTGTACGGTCCGTTATGGTCAAGCGGACAAGATGACGAACATCTCGTGCTGTGGTCATGTTCCGTGGTCCAGTACCCGCTCTTCGCTGCGTACGACCTTTATCTATCCACTGTTTCCACACACGCATCACTGTCGTAATAGCATACCCTGTACGAGCCGAAATGTCACGGTATGACAAACCCGCTTCCCGGAGACCGATCATTCTGCCCCGTTCGAACTCGCTCACATGCCGATATGGCTCCCTTTGACGTCGACGAAGCATACTGGCACCCACTTTATTGTTTCCAACCTTGTTTGACAGCTCTGCACTGACTACACTGGGCGCAACACTGACCTTGTCGGACCGACACCAGAGGGCTCTGCTCGGCTTACGTGTAGGGGAGAGCGGGGACAGAAGTAACAGGGGACGAAAGTAACATTCCTCCCCTATCTTCGCATGTAGCTCCGAAAGTCACGTGATTTAAACAATGAATGTCCTTGAAGGTTCCCCACTGCCTACCAGTCGCTGGCCGGTATTGGAGAAGAACTGTTGAGTGTATCGACATAAAACGTTTTTTCAGTGCCTCAAGTAAGTTTTCTTAATATTCTTAGTTTTGTTATAAGGGTAACAGAACGTTGTAAACGCAAGTGTGCTAAAATGATTTAACAATGTAAACCTCTTAGTTTTATGTTGTAGCTATCAATGTTTTTATTATTATTATAAATTGTGTCAAAAATACAAATTAAACAGAAAAGCGTGGTTGGGGACAAAAGTAACATTGCTGCTGGGGACGAAAGTAACAGTGTTACTTTCATCCCCGTCACTGATAAAATAGCATTAGATGCACATCCCCTGTTTATTCTCACTAGCGATCAATATGCTGATTATAATACTGTTAGGAGTAGTAACTTTGTTAGTCGGCAAATGTGTTACTTAGTTATTTCATTATTCATTACAGGAAATTATGCCACGGACACGAATTAGGACGACTACAAGAGGGCTAACTGATACCTCTGTCTATCAAATTGCGGCAGATGATGTTGCAAATTATAACTTAAGTGTTAGAGCAGCAGCAAAGAAACACAAAGTGTGCCATGTGACGCTGCATCGGTACATTAAAAAGAAAGAGAAGTGTGTTAGTGATGGCAGCACACTGATGCCTCGTGTCGGTTATAGAAGTGTGAAACGAGTGTTCTCTGACGAACAAGAAAATATAATAGCTGAATATGTCATTAAGGCGTCGGCGATATTTTACGGACTTTGTCCTAAGGATATCCGTAAGTTAAGTTATGAACTGGCGTCAATAAACAATATACCAATGCCATCGACTTGGGTAGATAACCAAACTGCAGGTCCAGACTGGTTTTCAGCATTCATGAAGAGGAATCCCCAGTTGTCCATTCGGTCGCCTCAACCCACAAGTCTCGCTCGAGCAACGAGTTTTAATCCAACAAATGTGAATGCCTTTTTTGATAACCTGGCTCAGGTTATGGAAAGATACAAGTTCGAGACCATGGACATCTGGAATATGGACGAGACGGGTATCACCACTGTTCAGAAACCAAACAGAATTGTCGCTAAACGTGGAATAAAGCAGGTAGGGGCTATCACTTCGGCCGAAAGAGGCACCCTTGTTACAATCGCTATTGCTATCAATGCTCAGGGAGGCAGTACAGCCCCTCTCTTTGTATTCCCTCGCTTGAGGTATCATGACCATTTTGTTCGAGATGGTCCTATTGGTTGCATAGGAGCGGGAAATGCGAGTGGTTGGATGCAAGAAGAAGAATTTTTGGTGTTCTTGCACCACTTTGAAAAATATGCTAAACCAACTCCCGAGCACAAATGTTTGCTGCTTCTTGATAACCACGAATCGCATATATCCATCAGAAGCCTGAATTTTTGCAAAAGCAAAGGGATTGTTATGCTATCATTCCCACCACATTGTACGCATAGAATGCAGCCTCTAGACCGTTCAGTGTATGGTCCATTTAAAAAGATGGTCAATGCTTTTGCCGATAGCTGGATCAGGAATCATCCAGGAAAGACGATGACAATTTATGACATTCCTTCAATTGTAAGGGAAGCACTTCCACTTGCTGTAACTCCCAAAAACATTGCAGCAGGCTTTCACTGCTCAGGCATAGTCCCTTTCAATAGGAATGTTTTCAGTGAAACCGACTATGCTCCATCTGCTGTCACTGATCGACCAGAACCACAAGCTTCCGATTATGAAAAGCAAACAATGTCCTTAAAGCCATTACGGATTTTCAACGGACCATCTGAAGCTGTGAGGACATCTAATGCTGATCCAGTAGCAATATGCGAGGAATCACATCCGGATGCCACAACTTGCGATGCAGGGCCTAGTGGTTTACAGACGTCTCCTCCAATTCGCTTAGCCTTTTCACCTGAAGCTGTACGTCCGTTCCCAAAGGCAGGTCCAAGGCAAAACTCAAGAAAAGGAAGAAAAAGGAGAAAGACTGCAATTTTGACTGATACGCCAGAGAAGTTGGCTGTAGAAGAAGAGCTAAAAGTCCGTTCCGAGGCGAAGAAAGCAAAGAAGAAGCTAAATTTAAAAAGCAGCAGGCCAAGAGTGCAACAGCAGAATAAACTTGAAGAAACATCAGAAGATGAAGATAGTTACTGCCTTGTATGTCTCGAACCTTACCGCCACAGTCGTCCCAAAGAAAAGTGGATTCAGTGTTTGGAGTGTAAGGATTGGTCTCATGTTGCTTGTACCAAAGGGGAGGATATATACGTGTGTCACAATTGCGAATCTGAATAGGGCTTAACGCATATTAGTTGCTCTCCTGTTTTATTGACTCACTTTGAACATTTACTCACAATGCCTGAATTCAGTTTATTAAGTGTTATTTCAGTGACGTTTCATTGGTTTTAAAGTTTGAAATATGTTCATGTGTTAATTGAGATTTTGAGACTTATTCAGGTGATATGTGTATTCTTTACTGGTTTGTGTTCCAAAATTTTAATAGTGATAAGTAATTCTATTTTAAAAACACAAAATTATAAAAAGTAACAATTGCAAATTATCTAGAATTGAAGTTTTGTTTTTCTGCAGTTTATTAATGTTTGTACAATGGGTTAAAATGGCCAAATTACTTAAAGGTACTCTATAAATCATTTAGACGATAAAATGAAACTTCATTTATTATGTTACTTTCATACCCCACCTGTGTTACTATCGTCCCCAATAGCGGGGACAAAAGTAACATATGCATTGATGTCTTAAAATTAATTTCACAGATACAAATTATATGAAATTTTAGAGAAATTAAATTTAATTATGTTAGGAAAGCTATACAGAATACTTACGCTAGCCTATTTTGTTCTATTTATTTATAAGGAGCTAATAAAAAAATGGAATATGTAAAATGTTACTTTTGTCCCCGGTCTCCCCTACCCATCTGTCTGCAAACCCAATCACTTATTGCTTGCACACTCTTCTACAGTTCCACCAAGTTTGGAGTTGTTCGGGAAATTCTTTCTTGGTGTTGCAATTTACACAAACGGCAGTGTATTATTAATAAACTACAGAGCTCTTGAAATAATACAATATTTCATTATTCTATACACACCTTTTATTCTTTTTCCCCATTTATCTTCGACCGGCAGACTGTCTCTTTCTTGACCCGCACTTATTTGCATCCATCACATCCTACTGCGTATAGGAAGTAGGGGAACTATTGTATTCCACCCAAAAATCCGATATCGAGATTTCAACGGAAATATATGTTTTGAGACTTCCTGAACCTCAAAAAGCATTTTTAGAAAAAGGTCCGTGTGTGTGTGAACGGCATAACTAAAAATAAAAAGTCGGATAAATACCAAACTTGGCATTTAAGTTCAGTATCTTCCAAGATGCGACACGAAAATTTTCAAGAGAAATACCCACTCCAACTACCCTTCACATGGAACATTTTTCGAAATTTTTATTTTCTAAAAAATTGTTCTAACGATTTTGATTAAAGTGCCATATATTAAAGATATTTACATAACAAATAAAATATATATCTTGAATTTTCTGGGAATAGCCTGTGAAGTCCTCTTTATTCTGAAGAAATTTTGTGTAATCTTGTATAAGTGGTAAACGTTAAGCGATAGTCGAAAGCTTACTGCACAAAAAATATAGATCTCTTTAAAACACACAATTTATTTCAAATAACTTTTTTTTGTGGCATAAGCCATTTCTGAGATACCCGTTACTAAAGGTTCGAATTGCCCATTACTTGGCCATTATCTTAAAAGTCCTGTTAACATTCAGTCGTTTCTCACAATTGCATGGGGACAGCATGGAATTTTAAGGCACCGTATAGCGTCCAGTTCTTAAACATTTCATTATCTGTCTTCCCTTTGTATCTATAACGAAATGTGTAATGTACCCATTTCTGCAACAGTTTATTTGGATTCAAATGAAGTAGATAGAAAAATAAGCTTTAGTAAGGATAGAGTATATAGTTTGTATACCCACTAATACACGATAGAGTAAAGAAAGCCATGTGAATGTATCAAATCAGTTGTTTTTGTTTGTTTGCTTGTCTTTCGTGTTGCAAGTAAAAATATTTCCAAGGAACTTATATTCGAAGCAGTGGATGGAGATAATCTGGGATTGATTTACTGACCCTGCAAATAAATTTTTAAAGGAAATGTTATTTAAAAAAAAAGGCTGAAAAGTCCCATACCGTGCTTATTTATGGTCTGAAGAGGCTGGTTGAATGGAGTCCCTTCCAGATATCACACCGTTATTTACACAATAAGATTATTTGGTTCTCGAAATATAACGTGTATATATATATATATATATATATATATATATATA
The DNA here is from genome assembly GCA_030765065.1 of Deroplatys truncata. Taxonomy (NCBI): domain Eukaryota; kingdom Metazoa; phylum Arthropoda; class Insecta; order Mantodea; family Mantidae; genus Deroplatys; species Deroplatys truncata. The sequence goes on along the minus strand of CM060975.1, from coordinate 240,653,338 downwards.
TATATATATTTCTTTTGTTTTGACTGAAACACTGTGTAATGAATGCTATACCCATGGGACTTGTTCTTTGTTGATTGAAAAGAAATGCGACAATTTTATTCCAAGTTTCTTCTGGACTTGTTTCATTGGGACTGAAAAGCCTTATTTTAAGCACAATTTTCTATGGGACTTGTTCAGTTTTCATTGAAAAACATTGCAGATATCAATATCATTGAGTAAAATTGTACCGAAAACATTAAACTCATTTTTTGTCAATGGTGAACTTAAGTCTTTGTTTTGAACGCAAGCTCCAGAACTGTCCGCCACACACCGATCCACGAGGTATCTCGTAACAGATCCGTATGATCACGTATATAAAGAGCCGTATAATAAATGGGGGAAAATGTCAACAAATGAGGTAGAAAAGAAAAATAACATATTTTTAATGGTGCTTTTTAAATGCGGCATCGCGGTTCAACATCGAAGAATTTTGTATAGTTTAATGAACTCTTTAAATATTTCTGTATTAAGCTTCATCTGTTACGGTACCTACGACATATAAAATTCAATAAATGAAAGACTTCACAGGCTATTAACAGGAAAGTCAACACATTTTATTCGCCATGGAAATATCTCAAGCACATGGTACTTTGATTAAAATCATTAGTCTTTTTTATGGAGGAAAAAATCAATGAAACTTTTCCATATAAAGGGTAGTTAAGGATAATATATGTTCTTGAAAATCTGTGCCTGGCTTGTTGACTCAAAATGAAGCCTGGTATTTATCTTACTTTTCGTTTTGGCCTATTCTGTTCACGCATGCACACTCCCACACGCTAGAAGCTTGTTTTAAAATTTATTTCCTGTATTTAAATGATTTCGAAATGTGTGTTTCTGGTGACTCGATATCGATTTTTTGGGCGAAATGCAATATTACTACCACTCACCAGACAATAGGTAGAGCGCCTCCTTAGGCCATTATGATATCTGTTCGTATGAGAAATCCATTACACAATGAAGTAAATGCACTTCATTGGAGTAGACATGAATTTAGGCTTTGATTTGCGTATTATGTAATTAAAGTTGAGTGGTTATGAACCATTTCTATTGGGATGCAAAATTTACTCCCGATTGCCTTCAGTGAGTGTGGTAGATACACTCGAATTTACAGGCTGCGTGTTTAACCCAACGTGATTCATATTATGACGCTCTATTGGCTTAAATAATTAACATTGAACCACATTAATAGTTTTTTAATTACACTTCTACAAAATGAGTTAACTTCCTTGAACATTATTTACATTCTAAGCCAGGTGCGTGCTTGTGCCCGATCATTTAGACTAGAGGATATCCTGTAACCTTTGGAACACTTCCATTACTAAATATCTTATTTTATCTTAAATTGTTTTGTATAGCTCACAGTATTTTGTAAATTACCTGAACGCAAATAACTTTTGCCACTAAAAACGCTTTTGGTGCTTCACTTTTTATTAAATTTCTTTAAAAATTTCGGTATACTTCCTTGAAGAAAGAATGAAGATATATAAAGAGGATCCTGAGGAGATTAAAAATGAATTAAGTGCACAGGACCACGAAAATTAATCTCTATTGAAATCTCAGACTAAAATTTCAGCTTAATTGGTTATAATTAGTAGAAATTAGCAATTTAAACAGAGTACCCTTAAAAATGGTCTTCCAGGAAAGGCAGTGCATAAACTTTACTGTGATTACTTACACTGTGTATTGTTGTCTGACACACATGCCACATGTGTTGAGAATCAGTTGGAGTGGACATTTCTTAGTGTACTTTCAGCAATAGCCATAAACAGGCTCTTAAGTTCAGCATCGTCACATGCAGCATATCGTGAATCAGTTCTCCTCATGTGGACAGCACGTGCTTGCTCATGTCGCACGGAACACCTTCCTGCCACATTTTCATACTTTATATTAATTACTGATAGGGTGCGATGTTCAGCATTTCCTTCCTTCCTTGTTTTGCATCCTTTTCTGCTTTACTCGCTTTAGCTTTACTTTTTCCTGTTTTTCTCTTCTTCTATGACTGACATAAGTAGATGAAGTAACATGCATCGGATTAAACATATTAATGTTATAGAGAGAGAGAGAGAGAGAGAGAGAGAGAGTGCGCGCGCGCGCGCGTGTGGGGGGGGGGGTCCTCAGAAACCACTCAACCTATATAAGCAATTCTGACTAAAATACTGAAAAGGATTTATTAAGCCTAGATATTAGAATACGAACACGTCGGAAACTTAAGAGCACGTGCTTGTGAAGAAGGCTTTGGCTTTTCGTTGAGAATGCCATGAGTAAAAAATAGTTGTTACTTCACGGAAAATGCATGCAAAAATACAACAAATAGTCGCGAATATTTCAATCCAAGAAAGCAGAGGACACAGTAAAATAAAAGACGTCGGATATCTGCTCATAATGGCACGATACGTATACGCTACTTATTGTAAATCCTTATCCGATTGTTGTAATAAGAATTCCTTAGCAGTATATGCAACATAATCACATGCCTAGAGAAAATGGTGTCCATCGTTAACATAAGAAATTACACAAATTATATTTATAATCAGCAACTGAAAAGAACATTTTCCTCGGTGGTTCAGACTATGTGCGATTCACATAATGTTTAACTCGGCGGCCCTTCATATTTACCAGTTTCGTCTTATTACGTTGTATATTGTTGTTAGGTGGTGTTAATACATTACTCTGTATTATATGAAAAATGTTTTATTGAATAACTACAGGACCAAAGAGAAGGTATAACTCGACCACAATACTATTGCATTTCGCAGGGCTGGCTTCCGCGTGTGTGCAATAATATCGTGGTCGAGTAGTACAAATGTTTAACATTTCATTTATCTATGTAAAAACTATTCGACCATTCCGAGAATTGCTTCACTGCTAAAGTTGCTTATAGGCTATACAACATTTCCAGAACTTGGAAGACTGTCGGGAATGAGGCTAAGAAAATCAGAAATACAACATCCGTTGATATTATGAGCCTGTGTACATGTCGGGATTTTTCATACCGTATTAGGAATATCACCAGCCTTTATAAAACTACAGTCCAAAACCACCATAGAATAATTTCATAAGGGATGCGGAGGAAAATTTCTCATTCGAGATTAAAAAAGCCACATATGCAACACTGGATAAAACAGGTAGTAACTAATATACGATCCGCCATAAAAATGTGTAGGTATATATATATATATATATATATATATATATATATATAGAGAGAGAGAGAGAGAGAGAGAGAGAGAGAGAGTTAATGCAAGCTTTCTGCAACTGTTCAGTTATTTTCGTTCCTCAGGCGAATGGTTGCTTAGTCAAAGTGTCCGTGGATATATGTACACGTGCTGCTGTAATTTCTTGAAGATAGGCCTCCAGCGTAGGTGGTTTCCTGCGTTACACATCATTCTTCAAGGTCCCCAAACGTAAACGTCCAGAGGTTTTAAATCTAGTGAACGTGCTGGAAACTCAAATGCAGCCATTCGTCCTATTCAGTGTCCCTGCAGTTTCTCGTCCAGGAAAACCAGCACTCCTCAGTGGTAGTGTGGGGGTGGCTCGTCTTTTGGTAGAACTCACTCGATCCATTAAGTGCACGTATAGCTGGCAAACTTGATGTGCTTAGCACTGCCATATACCTGGCGGGAGTAACTGTAGGCTGCCTTCAAACAAGTAGGGTATATTTAACCCGTAGATAACAATCCACAACATTCACCCTTGGCAGATTGACTGCCGTGTCGACATATACATGTGGATTTTCTGGTGTACGTTAACATAATAAACACGAGTAAGTTTGTATTGGGTCTCATCAGAACCACAAAACCTTCGTCACAAACGGTTTATCTACTATATGCTGAAACTATCCATAAAACTACATTCGGAGATCACGATCGTCTACATTTGATGCATGCAATAATTTTGGTATGCACACTTCCCGCTTAGCGGCTTTCAGAAGGTGTCGTACACTCGCTCTGCTAACCCGTCTTGCATATCATAAATGGTACCATGCATCTCAAACTTTACAAAGCCATGTAATTGTTAACCATGTTGGAGTTTGTATTACAAACCTATGTCTCCACGTATGTTTAATTTCAGCAACATTTTCAAACTTGAACCCCACTTTAAAATGATCTTCCGTTCCCTAAATGTCAAGCGTGCCCCGGCTATTTTGATTCAGTATCATGCGTCACTGTTAATTATAAGAAGCACGCTTGTATCGACATCTGTTGAGAAAACAAATTACTACACATTCCACAGATAACTCAATGGAAATTTGAAAACAAAACGCAAATACCACACGTTACAGAGTGTATACATTTTTTGACGGACCCAGTATATGTTGATGTAGCAGGTTTTATTAGGATTACGCATACTGAGCCCCCCCCCTGAAATGTGTAATTAGCACAAGTCAAAACTAAGTGTTACCAAATATAATATTGAAGTACGCATCTGCTGAAGATTTCCCTTTATCGTAATGCTGCGGTACAGTTGTCGCCTATGTTTGTTTCCGTGGTAATATGGGATTTTTCTCAAGCTAGGTGTTCTGGTACGGAGTAAACTCAGCTTCTTGAGACTTGAGGGTCAAAGTGAGCAATTAAATAATTGGGATGTAGTGGTTTCTACTCTAGGAAACAGAGTTTAAGCGACCGTAAGAAATTAGCACAGCCAAATGGATGATCACAGCCTGTACCAAAACTGCCATTATATTTTATGTGGAGAAGCAGATCTTGCGTCCACACCAAGATATTTTTCGTTAACTTCGTTAATACATATTGCTAAGAAACAATGTTCATTAACATTTTCCCATGTTCATACCAAAATTCGTTAATATGTTTTAGCGATACGTAGTATAAAATACATCTGCGCTTCTGGTTCAAAGCAGTCGACAAATTTGAAAGCCTGCTAGATCATGAATTACAAATTACAAGATAGATGTATTTATTAATCTTTAACTTCTAAACTTAGCTACACACCAGTATTTAATATGTTTCTTTGCCATGTTTTACATCTGTTCTTTTTTTTTAATCTTGTTCACTACCAGACCTCGGAGTTTAAGACCCTTTAACATCATTTTAGGCACCTAAATTAGACTCCTAAAATTGTCAAACACAGCTGTAGGTGCATAAAAATACAGTTACCGTTTAAAACACTGATTATATGCACCTAAAATGTATTTCACTGTCAAAAATCACAATAGGTTAAAAATGCAATTAATTAGTGAACATTAAAGATTATACACTTGCTTAACTTCTAAAATAAACCGATCCTTTTCCAGGAATTTCTCATTCCTATAACCTAACTATTGCAAAGTCTTTGAAGTAAACCTAATCCATGATATTCGATTCATTTCGGCATGGTGAAAATAATAATAAACAATAATAATAATAATAATAATAATAATAATAATAATAATGAAAGGGGAAAAAACTAAATAACATTAACAACATAGGCACTTTTAGACTATAAATTCTTGAATAGGTCTTGCTGTTCAACATAGACACTTTAGGCACTACAAAAACCCAATTCATATATTTCCATTTTATTAAAACTAGTAAAAGATTTTATATTTAACTAGTTTCAATTTATTTCTACATATAAAACGAGGCATTTAGCACAAAATCCATCTAGTCTCTCTTTTAATTTGTTTGATTTTCCCAATGAAAGACCGAGTGAAATGGCGCCGCGGTAACGTGTGCGATACTCTTTCGGGAGATCCCGGGTTCGATCCCCGGCGACCGTCCACTTTGACCCATCGGTTTTTTTCCTGGTTTCCCCGCGGTCAGCAGGCGAATGCTGGTGTGGTTTCTTCTCTACCACGATTTCCTTTCCTTCGTTTCCCTTTCATTCTGTTTCCTTTTCATCTTCCAGGCGGCTTCTGGATTTCTTGGCGTATGGCGGTGCCGGACAGATGGCGCGGATGCATGCTCAATGGAAAGAAAATTCTCCGTGTACACCAGAGGGCTCCTTGATTGGTGTATTGTTCTCTCGGCATATCCAGTAGTGGGACGTGTCTGCGAGCTTGGAAATGTTAGGGACTTCCGCACGCCTCTGTGGCCTGTATCCTCCTGTGGTTCGTTTACCTCATCCCTTCCCCCTGGGTGGTAAGCTGCAGTAGATATGTGCAGGTCGCAGCGCGCGAGGTGTCCCCTCCGTTTTATCACCTCTACCTCTCCAATGAAAGGGTTTGCCATGACGACAAATATTAAATATATAAAATACACAAAATAAGAGCAATAAAAATGAACAATACAACAATTAGAAATACAATTACTAGAATATCGTCAGTTTAAGTTTTTTTTTTTTTAAGTTTTATTTATGTACGGTCTTTAACTGCTTTAGTCCTTAGCGTTCCATTCTATATTGGGCGTGAAAGACCGGTAATTTTGCTCGGAGGTCTCTTATCAGGCCTGAGGCTCTTTTACGTGCCTAAATCTACGACACGGAACCGCCGGCTTTACTTCCCATCCGAAGGAAGTCATGCTAAGGATTAAAAACAATTTGTTTCGGTGCAAACAGAATACCGAACTTCGTTAACAGGCTAAGCTCAGCAACTGTGTTAAAAATTTTAACGTTTGACTTTGATGTGGACTCACCTGAAAGTGTGGAACTTACAATTGTATTACATTAGTACTTTTAAAACAAATTGCGTGTGTTTAGAAACAACTGAAATTCTTGTATTTTAGAATTAAGCGAAAATAAACATTTTTTTGCGTTTTGTCAATACATTAAAAAAGCACGATTTTGTTTTTTAAGAAATATCTCTCCGTTCTTGCGAAATAAACTCATGGTAAATAAACTATGCGACAAGTTTAAAGATTTCAATATGCGCATGTTTCAAAACATAACTTTTAAAACTTTAAAAACTGCTACACTTACGGAAATACATAATCTTTTGCTAGCTAAACCTGAGGTATGTGTTTACAGACAATTTAAATGTAGAAGAACTTCCATCCACCCTTTGACCTGTTAAAATAGAACGCCACAGAGCAGAGATTTCTTTCTCCAGGTATGAAGGTAGGCTACAGAAAGAACTCGATGGGACACCGGTTACCACATACAACATTTTCCGCGTGCGTTGTGAAAGGAAAATCACTTGCAGAAAAAAAGGTAGGCAGGTAGGCAGGAAGAAAGATCCTTCAGGCAGAAAGAAGTGGGCACAATAAACGAGAAAAGAGAGCATGGTGCATGTTCTGGACGAATGTCCAAATATATGGAAGATCACGCACCGGTCTTCCAAAGGGAAAGAAAAAGAAAAAAGAACGTGACATAACTGAAAGGAGCACGGCGCTATTGATTCTCTGGTTGAGACAGTTAAATGTGAAGGACGTATCTTCTTGCAAATTCCTGCACGACCTCGAACAAACTGTTTGAACTGCTCCTTAAAGTAATAAATATCTTGAGATAAGAAGCGATGACGGCGTGATTTAGTTAGCACACACGAATACGTTTCTACAAAAACACTAACTTCTCCAAATTAACCAATACAACAGGCTGCAAGAAAATAAATGGGCATAAGCAAGCTTAAAAGAAAGTAAGGAGCTTTAAACAGCTGGTTTACTGTGCACACAAATACAGAAATAAGGAGAGGCTTTTAGCTGCTTAATTCTTCTTGTTCTCGTAGGTTTACTTTCTAGGTTAGAGAAAGTATTGCAATCGATCTGAAAATTCGATATCAAGATCCCACCAGCATTTTTAACCCACTGAATGCTTAAAACTACGTTAAGAAAAACGATCCATATATCTGTATGTGAAGAGCTTAGCTGAGAAACAAAATGCGTACTAAATGTTTCAAAAAGTTTCTCCCCCTTCAACTACCCTTTTACTTGGCAAAACTTCATTATTCGTCTGTTCTAAAAAATTTCGTCATAACGAATAATTTGTAGATAATGATAGCGAATAAAATGTATCTCTTTAACTTTCTGTGGAACGCCTATGAAGTCCTTTACATTCTTGGAAAATTTGATAGAAAACTGCGGCGTAAGACAAGCGGTTACAAAAAACACCTCCTCGGTTTCCTAGGTTTCCTTAAAAGACGCCGTTTACACATACAATAAAACTTCAACCTACATTTTTCTAGCGATTTTTGATTTGGATTAATAACTATATTAGTGTGTATTATGGAATGTCTTTAAGCCAAAAATATAATTTAAGTGTATGTGTATCGTCTTCACGCAAGAATATGTAAAATACAATAGGTCCATATCAGAGAAGAAAATATGCTTTATGGAAACTTAATTATTTCCTCTGGAGGGAGGAAGTTTTAAAAGGAAGTAAAATAAAACAACTTAACATCTCTCGTTATGTAGTTCTTTTGTAAATGTTGCGTAATGAAAGTTTATGAACATATAATGTAATGTTTTTGAAAGTTAGGTTACTTGTTACATATCGACGCGATAAACTTCAAAAGTTATATCAATTTATTGTTTCTATTATTCGTGCACTTAACCTGTTACCACAAGAAAAAGTGTAGTTTTGACCCCGGTGCAAGTATACAGAGGAGGCACAATAATGTACTGTGATACCTTTGCTTACGTGTGTAATAGTAATAACAATAAGTTTTAAATTGTTTCATTTCTGCAGCCTCGCTTTAACTTCTATGGCCATATTGTGGGGGAGGGGAGTTCGCTTCAGAAAAAAACCATGGTGTTTTTACTGGCTAAACTATAGGTTTAATTGGTGTAGTTTTTTTTATTATTATTGACTTTTACTATTAAACATACCCACACTCATATTTCCAGACTATACGGAGTATTAGGAGTGATTCTGGTTAAAGAAAAATGTCCCAGTTCGTGCGGGAATCGAACCCGGAACGCTGACCATTCGACTACAGAGGCAATCCTTTTTTAATTTTTATTGACCCCCAAAAAAGTTTTATTACATGACTTTCAAAGCATCTGCTGGTATGTAAGTTGCGCACAGAGAGAGAGTGAGAGGGGGGGATAGAGGTGATAAGGAAAGGGAGAGGAAATCGATGATGGAAGGTGAGAATGAGAGAAAAGGGAGGGAGAACGTAAGAAAGAGGAATAGAAACAGAAGAATTCCACCCCCCCTCCACCTTGTGTATCTTATAGTTTACAGCTGTCCTGGTCGTTTTACTGTTTAACTTGCACGTAGATTTACAAACACATTAAACATCCATGCTCGAGCCAGGATTCGAACCTGCAATCCGCTGCGCCACCTAACACCTTTAGCGAGCCTGGCCATGGGGACCGCCATGCAAAAAGCCAAGATCAAGGTGGCTGGTCCAACCGACATCCAACCCCGGACCTCCCGAATGGTGGGATCAACTGTTTTGATTAATGGTAATATTGATATCAGTAAGTTTTGGAAAATTAAAGGCATTTTTAAAGAGACAATTCGTAGGTTATCGTAGTAAGAAGTCGAAAATATTAAGCCGAGATGAAGCGACACAATTCCTGAAAACTACACCTGATGAAAAACATTTATTACAGAAGATTGCTCTTATATTTGGAATATGTGGAACGTGTCATCGGGAAGAATTGCACAAACTGACGATTGATGATGTTGAGAATGTGGGTTCAGCATTTATTGTGAAGATAAGGGAAACAAAAGCATATATACATATAAAAGTTTTGTGATTAGTGGTGAACTAAATAATGTTGATTTGCTTGAAATTTGTATAAAGTATTATGGTATTCGACTTGGTATTACTAGCTGCAATAACTACTTTCTATTTTATTTGTGGAAACTTTCGTGCACAAGTGGTTGGCATAAATATGTTTGGGAAGATTCCTGGTAAGATTGCAGAGTATTTGAAGCTGGAAAACGCAAGGATTACACGGGGCATTGTATGAGACGTTCTTCTGCTGCTTTCTTAGCAGATAGCATTGCTGATGTTCTTAACTTAAAAAGACATGGAGAATGGAAATCGAATACTGTTGCAAAGGATACATAGAAGAAAGTGTGGAGGGTAAAAGGAAAATTGATGATCTATTACTTAGGGGAGAGAGTTCAGTTACAGGCATAGTTATGAAAAACAATACTTCTGATAATAGAGAAAAATTGCCTCCAATAAGTATTAAAAATTGAATGGTTGTAATATTACAGTAATAAAGTGAACCGAGCTGCGGGTTCTGCTACGTAGTTTTCAAATAAGTGTCTTTAAAACAATAACCATCTTCTGATATTTGCTGCTGTATGTTGAAATTTTCCGAATGAAATGTCAAATGCACCTTTTCACGTTTCGCGTTAGCTCATGCTTAGCTCACATTATTTTGTAATGTGCTTTAGTGCAGTCTCATGCTTGACTTTTGCAACACATTACCTAAGTTCAAAGTTAGGTAATATAGTACCTAACTTAGGTATATTATTATTATTATTATTATTATTATTATTATTATTATTATTTCCATTAATATCTCGCCTTTAACTATATTGGTCTTATCGGCGGCCTTTCCTTTGGAAATGGTGTTAACTCGTATTCTTTTGTCATTGGGTTTCTTGCACTTATTGAGTTTTAATCTTAAATCTCTCACGCACGCACGCACGCACGCGCGCGCGCGCGCGCACACACACACACACACACACACACACACACACATTCATACTTCTAGACTCTGAGGAGGATAGGGAATAATAGAGAAAAATTCCCATCCCACCTACTGATTACGTAGAAATCAAAATACTTTATAATTCTAAAAGTTTCATACAGGTTTCGAACATATGAAACTATGTGGTACCATACTTCAGAGTCAAATCGCAAGAAACTGCCTTTGAGAAGGTAAAGCATGCGAACTGAACTTCTCAACCCAAATGCCTTGAATTCACTCTCTTCTGGAGCAAGGGAAGTTTTCTTTAATTAAAATCACTTCTTTTCCCTCCAGCACTAAGTGTGAATGCGAGAGTTATTGTCTAAGGATACCCATCTGTATTTATTTATTCAAAAAAATCATTAATATTTATTTTATGCTGTTAAACACTATAAAACTTCTTCTTTACATCTATGTAGCTTTTATAGCTCTGCACGACCTTTCAATGCGTGTTATACAGCGATTCAAATGTCTGCCTATAAGCCTAGCTTCCTATAAACTTTAAGTAACAACGATAAGTTTTGCCAACATGAAAGTGTACAAGCCAGAGGACTTGAAAATCTTCAGATACTAAATTAGTTGCAAAGGAGCAGAAAAAGAGAAAGGAGGCTCTGTATATGCACTAAATGCTTTTTAAACAGCATAAAGTTATAAATATTATTATTTTAGCGTTATAATTTTTAAAGTCACTTTTCTCGGGTTTTCATTGGTTGGCATACTCTCCTTTTCAAATTGTTCCACATGATGTACTTTTCGATATAAATGAAATAAAATGTGTATACCTCCTTATAAATAACAGGATAAAAAATGACATGAATCTTTGTTTAACTTGCTTAGTTAGGATGTTACAAAACAATATTACTCATACTGTGTAAATTTGAGGCAAAAATATGGAAGTATCATATCAACATTTTCTCCTAACCTAGTAGAATAATTAAAAACTCGTGTCTTCAAGCTATTAATATAGTATTAAACATGTTAATTATAAAATCTTAATTTTTTCAAAACATAATTGCATCGATTGAAGCAAATTTTCAAACGTTATAAACAAATTAATATCTCGGGACCTGATTTTAAAATATGTATGAAGTTTGGTGTGCATATTGCACATTAAAACTCTATTACTGAATTAAAATTTCAAATGCGTCTAACTGAAACTGAGGATTTTTGAAATGTCATAAATGAATATCTTTAATGCTAAATTGCAATATGAACCTAATAGGCATATGAGTAACCCAAAATAATGTTTACTAAAGCAAAACTAACAAAATGGTCAAAGTAAAGTCGGCTATATAAATAAACCAATGAGTGAGAAAGATGGACGCTCGAAAATATGAAGGTAATAAACACTATCGTATTTAGAAGCAGAAATAAAGTGTGTGTGTGTGTGTGTGTGTGTGTGTGTGTGTGTGTGTGTGTGGGGATGGGGAGTGGGTTGCATGAACCAGGACCGTGGACGATTGCATTTGGTAGAGCTGAATTACCTCTCCTGAACGGGTGGGGACTCAAGGCTGGCTAGAACTCCGACAATCTTTCAGTGCATCTTGGGTGCAGAACATGGGTAACAGGGAAGATGAAGGCGAACGCGACGAGGAGGCTAGGAAATGTGCCATCGGCAGGCGAATATGAGCCAAGTTTTCGCACATTTGGCTACGATCAATTGTTTGAAAGCGGAAACTTGTTTGGGAAGTTTAATAATAACGCCCATTGGTTGGCGTGACTCATTCTGTTTCCCACCTCATCGCTCGCACCAGAATTAGTTATATCCCCTCGTTACAGACCGTTACGAGTCCTAGTAGCCTACTTCCCCAACGTTTAAAATTAAAAAGCTTAATATCACAGAGAACGCGTGCCTTAGTTGGGATTAGAAGGCACATTTCTTTGACCCGGTTGTTGGCTAAGGTCCTCTAACTTCCACAACTTTTATTTGATCACTACAATGTTACAATGTACAAGGAGATTAACTACGACAGGCAAAATCCTAGTCCTCTTGGAGGAGTAGTCTTAAAACTCACCAATTTTAGTTAGTTTTAATATAAAATTCTAAATGCACCTTGGAAGATACAGCCAGTACAGCAACGTTACTTAGCTTATCGAAGCTATGGACAGATACAGCAACATTGCTTAGCTTATCGAAGCTATGGACAGATACAGCAACGTTACTTAGCTTATCGAAGCTATGGACAGATACAGCAACGTTTCTTAGCATATAGAACCCATGGACAGATACAGCAACGTTACTTAGCATATCGAACCCATGGACAGATACAGCAACGTTTCTTAGCATATCGAACCCATGGATAGATACAGCAACGTTACTTAGCATATCGAACCCATGGATAGATACAGCAACGTTACTTAGCATATCGAACCCATGGACAGATATAGCAACATTTCTTAGCATATCGAACCCATGGATAGATACAGCAACGTTACTTAGCACATCGAACCCATGGATAGATACAGCAACGTTACTTAGCATATCGAACCCATGGATAGATACAGCAACGTTTCTTAGCATATCGAACCCATGGACAGATACAGCAACGTTACTTAGCTTATCGAACCCATGGATAGATACAGCAACGTTACTTAGCATATCGAACCCATGGATAGATACAGCAACGTTACTTAGCATATCGAACCCATGGATAGATACAGCAACGTTACTTAGCATATCGAACCCATGGACAGATACAGCAACGTTTCTTAGCATATCGAACACATGGATAGATACAGCAACGTTACTCAGCATATCGAACCCATGGATAGATACAGCAACGTTTCTCAGCATATCGAACCCATGGATAGATAAAGCAACGTTTCTCAGCATATCGAACCCATGGATAGATACAGCAACGTTACTTAGCATATCGAACCCATGGATAGATACAGCAACGTTACTTAGCATATCGAACCCATGGATAGATACAGCAACGTTACTTAGCATATCGAACCCATGGATAGATACAGCAACGTTAATTAGCATATCGAACCCATGGATAGATACAGCAACGTTACTTAGCATATCGAACCCATGGATAGATACAGCAACGTTACTTAGCATATCGAACCCATGGATAGATGCAGCAACGTTACTTAGCATATCGAACCCATGGACAGATACAGCAACGTTACTTAGCATATAGAACCCATGGATAGATACAGCAACGTTACTTAGCATATCGAACCCATGGATAGATACAGCAACGTTACTTAGCTTATCGAACCCATGTATAGATACAGCAACGTTACTTAGCTTATCGAACCCATGGATAGATACAGCAACGTTACTTAGCACATCGAACCCATGGATAGATACAGCAACGTTACTTAGCTTATCGAACCCATGGATAGATACAGCAACGTTACTTAGCTTATCGAACCCATGGATAGATACAGCAACGTTACTTAGCTTATCGAACCCATGGATAGATACAGCAACGTTATTTAGCACATCGAACCCATGGATAGATACAGCAACGTTACTTAGCTTATTGAACCCATGGATAGATACAGCAACGTTACTTAGCACATCGAACCCATGGATAGATACAGCAACGTTACTTAGCTTATCGAACCCATGGATAGATACAGCAACGTTACTTAGCTTATCGAACCCATGGATAGATACAGCAACGTTACTTAGCACATAGAACCCATGGATAGATACAGCAACGTTACTTAGCACATCGAACCCATGGATAGATACAGCAACGTTACTTAGCTTATCGAACCCATGGATAGATACAGCAACGTTACTTAGCACATCGAACCCATGGATAGATACAGCAACGTTACTTAGCTTATCGAACCCATGGATAGATACAGCAAACGTTACTTAGCTTATCGAACCCATGGATAGATACAGCAACGTTACTTAGCTTATCGAACCCATGGATAGATACAGCAACGTTACTTAGCTTATCGCACCCATGGACAGATACAGCAACGTTACTTAGCATATCGAACCCATGGACAGATACAGCAACGTTACTTAGCACATCGAACCCATGGATAGATACAGCAACGTTACTTAGCTTATCGAACCCATGGATAGATACAGCACCGTTACTTAGCTTATCGAACCCATGGGTAGATACAGCAACGTTACTTAGCACATCGAACCCATGGACAGATACAGCAACGTTACTTAGCACATCGAACCCATGGATAGATACAGCAACGTTTCTTAGCATATCGAACCCATGGATAGATACAGCAACGTTACTTAGCATATCGAACCCATGGATAGATACAGCAACGTTACTTAGCATATCGAACCCATGGATAGATACAGCAACGTTACTTAGCATATCGAACCCATGGATAGATACAGCAACGTTACTTAGCATATCGAACCCATGGATAGATACAGCAACGTTACTTAGCTTATCGAACCCATGTATAGATACAGCAACGTTACTTAGCTTATCGAACCCATGGATAGATACAGCAACGTTACTTAGCACATCGAACCCATGGATAGATACAGCAACGTTACTTAGCTTATCGAACCCATGGATAGATACAGCAACGCTACTTAGCTTATCGAACCCATGGTTAGATACAGCAACGTTATTTAGCACATCGAACCCATGGATAGATACAGCAACGTTACCTAGCTTATTGAACCCATGGATAGATACAGCAACGTTATTTAGCACATCGAACCCATGGATAGATACAGCAACGTTACTTAGCTTATCGAACCCATGGATAGATACAGCAACGTTACTTAGCTTATCGAACCCATGGATAGATACAGCAACGTTACTTAGCACATAGAACCCATGGATAGATACAGCAACGTTACTTAGCACATCGAACCCATGGAGAGATACAGCAACGTTACTTAGCTTATCGAACCCATGGATAGATACAGCAACGTTACTTAGCTTATCGAACCCATGGATAGATCAGCAACGTTACTTAGCTTATCGAACCCATGGACAGATACAGCAACGTTACTTAGCATATCGAACCCATGGACAGATACAGCAACGTTACTTAGCACATCGAACCCATGGATAGATACAGCAACGTTACTTAGCTTATCGAACCCATGGATAGATACAGCAACGTTACTTAGCTTATGGAACCCATGGGTAGATACAGCAACGTTACTTAGCACATCGAACCCATGGATAGATACAGCAACGTTTCTTAGCATATCGAACCCATGGATAGATACAGCAACGTTACTTAGCATATCGAACCCATGGATAGATACAGCAACGTTACTTAGCACATCGAACCCATGGATAGATACAGCAACGTTACTTAGCACATCGAACCCATGGATAGATACAGCAACGTTACTTAGCATATCGAACCCATGGATAGATACAGCAACGTTACTTAGCTTATCGAACCCATGGACAGATACAGCAACGTTACTTAGCACATCGAACCCATGGATAGATACAGCAACGTTACTTAGCATATCGAACCCATGGATAGATACAGCAACGTTACTTAGCTTATCGAACCCATGGACAGATACAGCAACGTTACTTAGCACATCGAACCCATGGATAGATACAGCAACGTTACTTAGCATATCGAACCCATGGATAGATACAGCAACGTTACTTAGCATATCGAACCCATGGATAGATACAGCAACGTTACTTAGCATATCGAACGCACCTCATATCGTGAAGCTTCATGTTAATCTCGCGGGCAATTCACACTGACATCTGTGGCGCGAGTCTTTAGCTCTGTTATCTTCAGTCATATTGAGTTGTGTCAAATGAGCGCTAATAGCCGAGGTATTTATAAGCAGATATGTACCAAGAACTACCAAGGTTCGAATCTCTTCCAAAAATGTTATTTTTGCTTCTCCCTGTCTCCAATTAAACTTAACGCTTATTATACAAGTAATATAATTTCCAATACAAATGCTTATTTCATTTTAAGGCATTTATGTTCACACACAAAAACTGAAGTAATCCACTTTTCTTCCAAAATAAAACCTTTAAATTAATGACTTTTCCTAAATGGAAAACTAAATCAAAAATATAAATTAACCTATTATCGGTCGTGTAAACTCCTCCTATTGTTTCCCTGATTCTTAGGAACATTTATTTAGAAAACTAATGAGCGTTTCTGTTTCAGACCCAATGCTTCATAATTCAAATATATCTTGTTCATAAACATGTATAGTATTGTCATGTATTAAACATCAATCTAATTTTCAAAAAGCTAACAAAAAGATTCCAACGAAAGCAGTGCTCATCACCAGACAGACATGTGCTCAATTATCAGAGCAGAATAACACGCATATTCCTGTTTACTGTATTCCTTGAAAATAAACAAAGAGCGGTATTACATCGGTATGAGTGTCCTAAAACTACACACATGTCGCTATATTCGAGAGATTCTCCTTTTTCAGCAATTAGGAAAGAAAAGCAGATCTCTTCGGTTCCACGGCTCGGCTCTTCCATAGTTTTTATGCGACTTTTAGGAGAAGACTTCAAAACATTTTTACTAAAACGCGTTGAACAGGCAGCAAAATATGTTCTAGGTGATGTAATACTTTTGTCTGTTGGTTTTCTTCAGCCATGCCTTGAGCCTTTATGGCAAAGTTCTCTACTGGGAAACATATGGAGATATCCCTTTCCTATGTTCTCATTTTCTGTCCTTTCTGAACACGAAGGAACGCACAACCATAGTGCTTTAACTCTCCAATTGTTTTCCTATGCACTTTCTTCTGTTTAGTGTACTGCAGCTTGACAACCGCTAATTTAAAGAAATAAACCCCAACTTTATGTTTATTTCTTTCCATCTGTACAGCCCTCTTTGACGTGGTCAACTCTGACATTTGAAGCAAATGCTCGTTCTTACATTGGTTTTTAACCTTAATTTGTAATTCGAAACACCGCGTTCACTTTCGCATTTATTAGATTCTGTAATCTTAAAGAAAAAATGTCTGTCTCTGCCGTCAATCCATTTCCGAGGCTTCTTTAAGTAGAAGACAGCGTGCTGATCACTAGACAGCAAGCTCAATAAGTACTCATGTGCTGTTTTATGGTTTTAACTGGAAAGAAGTCCCTTACAGTCATAACCAAGACCTAAAAATGTTTGAAATACAATCTATAAAATGTCTAAAATTACAAATGACAATAATTACAAGGGCGTAAAACTGAAATTTATTTCATCTATTCAAATTAGTATATAAAAATATATGTAGAAAAAATAGGTATAAGAATAACGATGGGATAATTTAGAAAATTAATTCAAACTATATTTGTTTCTTGTTCTGGTTTGAAGAATCTGAAGTGAAACTAAAGAGAATTGTTTTTAAGCACGTCTTACAAAATTGTATCACTAATTCTTTCGAGTCCCGAGATCATACAAAATGCATAGCGAATGAAGAGTTCGTAGCCTATGACACTACACAAGCACAAGGACAATAACAGCCCGACTGTACACATTCATTAACGCAAGAAAGGGAAAAATGATCTATTTCACCCCTCGTTTGGGACATGAATTCATATCTGTAACGATACTAGCTCTAACAATAGGCACTTCTCCATCCACAAGAAACCATTTTCAGACTAATCATTAAATAGGAATAATTCTTTTTTATTTTTCCAATGCGAGTAAAGGATGTACAAAGTTACTCTTACTTCTCAGTTGAATAGCAACATTTCTGATGTTTGCAAAGTTATGCTTACCTAAAATGTCAATAATAAAAAAAAACCTTTATATACTGAATGTAAATGTAAGAAAATTATTAATTAAATATATAAAGGGCAAGAGCATCACAAACTAATGAGGTGAAATCGAAAGAAAAGAAAAGAAAAAGCTCTAAAATAGAAAATGGCATAAAATGGCCAAAAATGGCATAAAATGGCCAAAAATAGCATAATAAAACACATTTTCATAATGTGGGATCCATATAAGGATTTATGTACACGTTAGCAATGGCTATGATGGAACAGTTAAAAGAGGAGGTCATCAGAATCCGGGCCCTGGTCATAACCAAATTCAAAGCTCGGTTCATGTTTACTACAATGTGATGCAATGTTGTAACCAGCTCGGAGACCATGCCTTTGCATTCACGTACCATGTATGGCATTTTGTCTAGACTGAAAAATATGCTCTATTTATGGCAATTTTATCGCACACGGTTCCTTTAATAGCGTTGTTTCGGAAACGCCCAAGATATAATTCCTCACCTAGGGGGTTGTTTCTCCACTACTGATATAACTGTTGGAGAACGCGAGAGCATGTTTACGCATTACAAGAAGCACAGCCCAGCTGCGGGGAGAGGGCACGCAGTTAATTGCTGCTGTGGTGGCGGTAGGTCGGTCGGTTCGCGGGATCCCAGAAAAATAACCCTCCTTTACAGCTGGGCATTTGCCTGCGGTTTCCTGGCTTTACTCACTTCTTTTCAAACTTAACCTGTATTGACCTTTCGCATTTTCAACAAGCGTTTCTAGAGCTGTCAAACTTGTAACATCAAAAGAAGGCTTCTGAAGTTCCTTGGAGATGGTTAACAGTATAATAAGCCCAAACTATCCCTACTTATTAAATAGTCATTTTACACGCTGTTCAAGTAAAGGTACTTCCCAACTATAATTCGATTTTCAGAGAAATGGTTTAAATTCATTGACATTAGAGACACGCATTTTTTTTTTTTTTTTGTGCATATCACGCACTCATGTCTTCAGGTTCAAAGGTAAAAGAGGATCGCTGCAAAAGATTACTGTGGAACTGCTAATGGATTGGTGCAGCACAACATTTGGTTGTATAGAGCAAGAAAACAGTAATGGGCCGCTTGAAATCCCTGTTGTAGGACACTGCGCATACCTATATAGTTGTCGAACGCCTACTACACATGTTAACTTAATTTTATTAGAGCTGCTAGCGTAAGGTATTCCATAGGAAATGACTGCAATGCCGCCGGATACGCTCTTATTATTGGCAAAAGAATCAGAATTGAGGTATGAAAATAACAGTAAACTTAATTTTGGAACTGTTACGAGAACGGATCCATTCCAAAAATAGTGATAGGTCCAGTTACACAGTTGCAAAATAGAATTTGCTCTAAAGCAACTGCGAGTATTTTTATAATTGGTTCCAAAAGCAACGCTTTGATTGCAGAGAATAGGTTGCGTTAGAATTGCGAGCATGTACTATATGTAAGACCGTGAATGGGATGCAACCAGCAAAATAAGAGGAACTCTATTCGCTGTCTTCGTCGACTTCACTATAGCCTTCATTCGATGTAAATCGAAACATCCTGGCAAGAAAGCTAGGATCCGAAACCCTCTCCTGCTATTAATTGAGAGCATACTGGCGTTCAACCTGTTATTAGTCAACGACAGAAAGCCAAACTAGGCTCACAGTCCAAACAAACGGCGTTCTCCAAGGAGATCCCATCAACCCCATACTATTCAACATATTTATCTATGATGTTGCCAAAGAAGTTGCGTCAGAGCAAATCACTATGCTTCTCTACGCGGACGAAATGATTCTTCTTTCGAAAAATGTATCGGTCCTGCAAGAGGGACTGAACAAGCTTTATAAGTGGTCGCGAAGAAATGAATTACACATACTCCAACAGAACAAAAATCATGAAATTCGAGAGAGGAGGTAACGTGGCCAAGATAGACAATTTCCACTGCGGAAACAAGTTAAGAGTTGGTAAATTCTTACAAGTACGTGGGATTAACACTCCAGTCACGGGGAAAACTTTCACGAAGCATATAGAAGAAAAATGCATAGCAGCTATTAGGAACATCGGAAAAGTATCCCTTGGCAAGCCTTGAGACTATTCCACATCAAAATTGCCCCGATGTGCAGTCACCAAAATTTGGACCCACCTTACACTCGCAAATATAAGCAGACCGGAGGTAGTGAAAGCAACTAACTATGCAGAGCTCTTAGACTATCCCGAACGACTACGACTAGACTCGTCTATCTCTTGGCCGCCACAGACTTCATCCGGGAGGAGCAATGAAGAACAATCTATTGCATACACCAGCATACGAAGCCCATAGAGAAAGCGAAGAAAAGGCACTGACAGTAGATCATAGCTTTCATCATATACCAGCCATGAATTCAGAAGAATGCAAAAAACCAAATTTCCAGCTCCGACACGTGTAAACAAGCACGGCCAGCATACGGTTTTTATTTCAGAATCTGCAACCAAAGAAAATTTCACTAGGAGGCATTTCAATGTTCCTGCATCCTATGTGGACAACAGTGTGAAACGTATAATTGCTAACATAGGACAAACTCGCTAACATTTTATGCAGATGACAAAAACTTTAATACAGGTGTATATTTATTAGTGTCATATTTGGGGGACGTCTTCACGAGATCAAAACAGTAAAAAAGGTTCATATGCACGTGGGTCTGAAAATCAACCGTTTCGTTGCTATAGGTCAAAGATGTATTCCATGAGTGAACAGACGGATATGCACTACACGTATGGCCATGCAGACGGCAATGCAGCACGAGCACGTGAACTTTATGCAGAAAGGTACCCTGACAGGCGTTACCGTAAGCAAGAACATTCGCACGAATTCAACAATGTTTGAGAGAATGGCGCATTTGAGAAGAGTACTAGGGATGTTGGGAGACCAAGAACGGTACAAGGAATTGAGCTTGAACGAGTTCTTCGTGCTGTGGATGCAGACCAATCACAAAGCACAAGACGTATGGCTGTAAGGGAAAGAATTAGTCATATGACTATCTGGAGAATTCTGCATGAAAATCTATACCCGTATCACCTTCAACGTGTGCAAGGATTAAATGAGGCGGACTTTGAGCCAAGAAGACGTTTCTGTCAACGCATGTTACAGCAGTGCGCTGCGTTCATCAATTTCCTAGCCTGTATCTTATTCACGGACGAGGCTGGTTTTGCCCGCGACGGCATCTTCAATTTTCATAACACTTACAACTGGGCATTTGAAAATCCTAATGAAGTACGACAGGACAACCATCAACAGAGGTTCTCTCAACGTTTGAGTTGGAACCATTCATAATCACCTTACTGGTCCCTATTTCTTCCCTCCGGTCTGAATGGACAAACCTATCTCCAGTTTCTCAGAAATGAGTTGCATCACTTAACTGATAATGTGCCTCTGGACATCATCCAACGAATGTGGTTTTTACACGATGGTGTTCCAGCTCATTTCAGTATGATAGTTCGTAAGTTTTTGAATGATCGATTTCCGCAAACATGGATTGGTCGAGAGGGTCCTATTGCATGGCCTGCTCGATCGCCTGATTTGAATCCAATGGATTTCTTCGTCTGGGGACATTTGAAGTTCTTGGTTTATGCGACTCCTGTACCTGATGTTGACATTTTGAGAGGACGTATCCAAACTGGATTTGACGAAACACACCAGGAATTTTCAACAGAGTACGCCAGAACATGGAACGCAGGCTTACTGCATGCATCGAAGCAAGAGGAAGCCACTTCGAGCAATTTTTGTAACTTTCGATTTTGTGTTGTAACTGAAATAAATGATTTTAAGACCCATGTTCATATGAACGTTTTTTTTTTTACTGTTTTGATGTCCCCAAATATATGACCAATAAAATACCTATATATATATATATATATATATATATATATATATGATTTTCTTGTACACAGCGTGTTTAATAAATTTTATTGAAAATGTGTAAGATCATGGAACCATCCCTGTCTCCGAGAGCAACATCCACTAGAAATCTTCTGGGAAATAAGATTTAATACCCTATTGAGCTTTCGCGATACACGTGCGAAAAGTAATCATCCGAGATGATGTTTTGGAATATATAATCATTAGTAACATGGAAACTGATGGATGATAATTACTACTACTTCGATTATGATTATTAGGGCTGCAACATCGGAGTCGCTACATGGAGGAAAGCGTAGAGGATAGGAAGGTAGGGGTGTAGCAATAAGGGCTGGGGTGTAGCAATAAGGGCTGACATTCACCGCGCTGCGGTACAGTTCTATACAGGAATTACGCATGTCTGTGAACATATACTTTATTTCTGCAATACTATTTATATTATATGCAGCTGACTCATATAACTGAAATATCTTCATTTAATCATTAACGCAAAACCCTACGTCACAATGTGCACATGGATAAGATTCTATCAGTTTATTGCAATTAATTACAACCCACAACTTTGTATCCTGTAGCTTATATAACGGAATATCGGCAGAAATAAATGATGTGCATAGTTCATTAAATGTTTGATTTGATGCAGGTGACTCTTGCTGTAGCCGTTTATCCTCACATTTTGCAATACAACGCTTGTGTTTGTGTTGACATGTCTTCACAGATCTTACTCGATTTACTATGCGCAGAAACGGTTTGCAAAAGGTTTTCATTAATAATAATAATAATAATAATAATAATAATAATAATAATAATAATAATACAGAAAACACTTTCCCCAAACTCCAATATATAGTTTTGCAACGTTGTTGATTTTCTTGCCCACTTTGGCATTTCGCCTAAGTGAATGCTGTGCGGCAATACAGCTGTACATGTCCTCTCGTTGTAAACAGTCTACTACAGGATGCTCCAAACAAACGTAACGACTCCGATGTCGCAGCCCACATGATGATGATGGGTTAACTCCTTTTATATAAGTGAGCAATAATGTATATAGGATGTATTGTCGCTAACAACACATTACGAATTGCGTGATTCGAAGAGTGTGAAGAAAGGGAAGCATCTTTCGATACCGAAACGTAGAATCACGACTTGATGCAAAAGATCCCGTGTCAGATTAGTATCAACTATGGATCGAGTACCCTGCTGTTACTAAAACACTAAAACAATGGAAGAACTTCTTCGAGTTCACTCCCCTGGATCGATTATACTTGAACCTGAGGGAGGATGGGACAGTTTTGGACTGAAACACTGGGAAGAGAGCCTCCAAGGCAGACTGGGAAATCGCCAAGGAAGTCATAAAAACTCTTGAGAAATTAATAGATAGGCATATAAGAGGAGGTGCTTTGAAGATATATCTCTACACCAGAGTCAGTATACCTATCGTGCAGGTAGATCAACTGAAACTGCCCTTTTACAGGTTGCTTATAATCTGAAAAAAATCAGGAAAAGGAGGCGACACTTGGTGCCTTCATTGATATTAAGGATGCCTTTGATAACATCTACTTTAATGCAACAACTACTGCTGCAAGGAAACATTGAATTGATGAAACCTGTCGTCGGTGGATTCAATCCATGCTGAGAGGTAGAGTAGTTCATATGAGTCTCATGGATAATAGCCTAGCTGCAAAGGTCATGAGTAGTTGTCTACAGGGTGCGGTGTTACCATCCCTACTATGGAACCTAGTGGAACAAGTAGCATAGGCTTTGATATCATGGGCTATGCTGATGATATCTATCATAATAGATTGAGGTAAATACACAGGAACAGTTAGGGAATCATGCATTCAACCGTGAATACTGCGACAAAATGGACTGTGAATGAGGGCTTAACTACTAGTCCTCATAAAACAGCCATAGCAGAATTTACCAGAAGAAGAGACATAAAGGGATTAGGACCTCTATATCTTTAAGGTAAAGAACTTCTGAGAAAGTCAAATACTTGGGAATCACTTTTGGCTCCAAGATGGACGGAATCAGCAGTTCAAGAACACAATAAACTGTGCGAAAACAACCTTTGAAGTAGTTAGACGCAGGCATACTAAAAATGAGGACTAACACCTGCTGTGATGCATTGGATATATACCAGGATAATCATACCATCGATAACCTATGGATCACTGATTTTGTGATCAAGGTCCTTCAAACAGGTTCTAAAAATCAACTAAATCAAGTTCAAAGACAATAAATATGGCTGTTACAGGACTTATGAAAACAACTCTTACTGCAGCAATGGAGACACTCGTGAAACTGATCCCAGTGCAGTTAGCTGTAATGAAGGAGGCAAGAATGACACTATAGACTGCAACACGTTATTAAGCAACTGAGAACTCCTGAAATAGATTCAAGTTTGCCAAGAAATAGGAAAACATACGAAATGTATCTTTAGAAATGCCGTTAGATTGTATAATTCGAATTAAACACTTTATAAAGAGCTTCAGGGTCATTATTGATCATGAACGTTGAACGAAAAAACTCTGGAAACTCCTGAGGAAACTGATGTGGTTTACAGACGGCTCAAGGTATGGCTCAGGAACAGGATCCGGAGTATATGGCATAAGACCAAGGCGTAGAAGTTTATTTTTTTCTTTTGGGTGGATATGCTCTTTTTTAACCAGAAATTTATGCTATTCAATGCATACATGAAAACGTATGGAGAGCTTACACTGATAAACAGATCCTTCTTCTCAGATAGCCAGACTGCGCTTAAGGCTCTTAGTCATACGATAACGTCAGGACCAGTTTTAAACTACCTAAACATGCTCACAAGCTTGGCAGAATGAAGTTCAACTCATCTGGGTGCTGGGCCATAATGCCATAGAAGGAAATGCAAAATTTGATGAACTTGCAAAACAAGGAGCAGCTTCATAATTTATTGGGCCAGTGCTGGCTCTAGGAACATCTCGACGTTTAGTAAGACAATATTAAGAATTGGTCCTTAGTAGAACCTCATAAGACCTGGCTTAAAACTCCAGGTAACAAACATGGTCTACTATTTTCTACAAAACCATTTAAGAAAAGAGCTGAAAGCTTATTTGAACAAAACAGACTTCAACTGAACAATTATTGCATTTCTCACAGGATATGCTCCTGTGAAAAAGCATCTTAACACAATGGGAGTGTTTCAGGGTAACTTAGATTGCAGATTGTGCAAGAAAAAGACATTGAAACAGCCCAACACCTTATGTGCTCCTGTGAAGCCTTGGCTCGCAGGAAATGCACTGCTTTTGGGAAAACATTTTTAGAAACAGTATGGATTCGATAACCTGACCAGCTTACTATTAGTGAATGGAAAACAGCATTAAAAATTACTGCCAATGTTTGTCCGTTGCGTGCTATACCAGGAAGGTCCCGAGACGGTAACCACTGTCGCCACTGCGATAGTGAGATGGAAACCCTTGGCCACGTTTTGGACGCCTGTCCTTTCGGAGAGACACTGCGGAATTGTCGGCATCATAAAATAAGATCCACTATTGCTGAAGCCTTAAAGATAAAAGGTCATACAGTATTTCAGGAAGTGCATGGACTCTTCTCAAGACGGCTCCTCTCGTCGGATTGACATAATAGCCATCCCAACAGACTCATCATCCGATATATCATCGATCCAACAGTGAGAATGGAGAAGAATGAACAACCCCAGTTGAAGTACACATTGAAAAATGTCGAATCTACTAGCCTACCGTCCCCTACTACCTTGAGAAGTACAATTTATCATCCATTGAAGTTATTGGACTGATGGTTGGAGCAAGAGGAGCCATACCTAGGCACTTTGCTGAGTTTTGCAAAACGTTCAGTCTCAAGGCCAATTTCGTGTACAACATTGTAGTTTTTGCTCTTAAAGGTTCAATCAAAATTCTCCAAAATTATCTATATTCAAATTAATTTCAATCTGTAGCTTATGACTAGCAGCAGAACAGCCATACTTTTAGTAATTTCCCCTCTAAAATAGAATTTTCCGCTGTTTTCTTTTATTCATAATTGGAATTTGTTTCAGTGATAATCATGTTTTGTCTTCTTGTGCTATTCTTGTTTTTATATAATAATTTGTAAAAGTATTAAGCTTTGTGTGTTTGGCAGCCCCTACTTTTGGGAAAGCTGAACGCTTTCTTTCTGAATAAATTGAAACCACATCTGTAATGAGACTGTATTCCTTGGTAAAGGATAACTAATTGGCTTTAAAACGATACAGGTAGCGCAATAAGCCCAAGGCTAAAGGGCGTCCGGATCAATGACGGAAATCTGTATCGGACAAGATAAGACCATTAAAAGCAACTATAACAATGGGAGGTTTCGTAGACTGGTGAAAATGATTGCTACTGTCCTGTTAATGAATTAAAAAAAAGGAATGTCAAATGAGATTAACCTGATATTAAAACAAACGTGGCTAGGTACTGAATCCATAATTTTTGTTTGATCTTATTAAATTGCTCTGGTTATGTAGTTATATTTATTTATTCATTCATTTTCATTTTATATACTATTAGCCAGCATATGTTCAAGTGTGTGTGTCTCAACGCTGTTCACTCGTCGAATGTTTGGATTAATCTTTCGGTTCTCTTTAAATTCACACACACAAGCACACACATACTTTTTTTTCATAATTTCGGACTCTAAAAGAGGATAGAGAATAATCCTAACTAAAGAAACATTCCCACCATTCAGCTGAGAATCGAACCTGGGACCTCTGGATTTGGAGTTTGAGTTTTTTTTTATATATATATTTTTTTTTATTTATGGACGCTCTTTAACTACTATGGTTCTTAGCGTCCCATTCTATATTGGGCGTGAAACACCTGCAATTTTGCTCAGAGGCCTCTTTATCAGGCTTGAGGTTCTTTTACGTGCCGTAAATCTACGACACGGGACCACCGGCTTTACTTCCCTTCCGAAGGAAGCCGTGCTAACGATTTTTACGCCCGAAAAAATCCATCGCCCTCCGCCGGGTTTGAACCCGCGACCTTGGGAACCAGAGGCTAGCACGGTACCACTAGTCCACGTCTGGATTTGGAGATCTATATAAACTTGTTCCTTCGATGTTTCGTTGCATCTGTAACGCATGTTTTAAAAAGAAAATACGTGAAGGATGACACAAATATGCCAAACTACGCAGCAGTTAGGTTGAATATAACTTCATTCCGAGTGCAAACCTTATATTTTGCAAATATATAGGCGTTTTGGCGATAGCATTTGCATAAAAATTCTACCCCAATTATGAATACCTGCTTTTTCATTAATGCTAATAAGTGCCAAGATGATAGTACATTATTTCATAAGGTGACCCCTGCTTTGGCCCTGGCCATTACATAATGGTCTAATCCCATTCAAATAATGAATTTTATATATAGATATATATATATATAATTATCAAACATTTTCTTCATTGCTAGCACATGTATAATTATTTTCCGTTTTCCTAAAATAAATTACTTTCTCAGTTCTGTTTCTTGGCACTCAAATAAAATATGATTTGCATCTTTTGTTAGCTCACACATGGGACAGGTTCCCTGTTCACCTGCCCCCTAAAACCCTTTATTCTCCAAACTCATAGTCTGAGCGAAGCTATCCTTTCTCTCCCCAAATTACTGCAAACATCTATGTACATTTCTCTCGGTAGTCTATATTTAGCTCTTTCAAAACTCTCGGAGAGGTCTTCTCTTTAATTTAATGCTAATAAGCGCTAATACTGCATGTCACTTTTAAGTTTGAAAAGTAAGTATGCAGTGTCATCTGCATCCTAGTTTTCGATAGTTATCGATTTGGTGCTTTTTGGAAACAAGCTCTTCAACCTTCCAATTCACCTCCTCTGAATGAAATAAATAAATTACGAAAAATAAATGTTGTCGATAGTAAAATTAAACAGAAGCAAATTATGCTCTTTCAAATTAGGCAGAATGTTGCGATAATCTTTCATACTGGGGGTGGCTGGCTAAAACTTCAAGCCAGCCCCTTCACACGTGGGTGTTGTATCGGAATACAGCTACCCACGTCTCCTTTGCCTAGGTAGTGCCGCTTGCCCCTGGACCAAAGGGCCGGAGTTCAAAGCACTGGCACTGTCCAGTTCAGCAAACAGGCTCTTTGAGAGAAGCTAAAAGAGAATAGGTACGAGGCAAAACAACGTTAAACATTTGGATAAGGCTATTAAAGGCATATGTATAAAATAAACAATTTACAAGAATTATTGATCTCATTTACACATTTTTAAGGAATTCTTCGTAGATATTTTATATTCCATTTTCCAGTCGATCTTATCCGTAGCCAGAGATGCGTAACATTCAAAGAGTTCCCCTGTGTATTAGCAGCAATCAAATAATTAGGATATTTCACTAGGCAATGAATGAGAAATTTTACAGATCTTGAATCTAGATAGATAAAGTTGAAAAATTCGATGTGTAAACCTCACGTGATATTTTTTCTACTTATGCATGCATCCCTTATTACACCAGGCATATAAACAAAGAGGTTCTTCTAATCGCTTTACATTAATTAAGAGTAACAGTGTTTGTCTAGAAACTATTTAAAATTAGGCAATGTGAACTTTTTACTTGCTAAACGTGGAAACTATAATCCGACTTGTGTTTGTGTGGGCTAATAAGGGAATACATATACAGTGCGGTCGTTTTAAGGCGAGACCACAGACCAGCTATATGAGTAGCACCCTGCACTGCAGTGACCTCGGTACTTTTCCGATTCGCAATTGGGTGCATGACGCGTTCAAGGTTTATCAGCTGTGCTTCGGTCGCTGCTTTGTATTCGTGCTATAGAGTGTTGTACATCTCAAAAGTGAAAGTTTATTCAAGACATCTGTGTTGTGTGTGACTTGCGTGAGAGTGTTAATGTCTTGTTATTAGTCTACTGCAATGCCTACGGACAAATTCACGTTTGAACAACGAATTTTTTTTTACGTACGATACATACATAAAAACCGAATCATGTAGACAATTTCAGAACAAATTTCGTGGTACTCCAGTTCCAAGCAGGGAAACTGTAAGACGTCTGGTTAATAAGTTTAGGATAACGGGAACGCTAAACCTAAGAAGTGAAAACGGGATGTTCTAACGGAGGAAAACATTGACGAAATTGGTGCATTTATATGTAGAGAACTCTAAAAAATTAAATGTTATAGGAACAATCCCGACACCATAGACGAACTTATAGAAAATATAAACACAATTTATGAGCATTGCGCAAGAAGAATTTACTGCGTGTGAATGGAAATTTCATCCGAAGACACCAGGAATGTCTTCACGAAGATGCACACCACTTCCAGCACCATTTATAACATGGTTAATATTCATTTTAGCGCATTACTATCACTCGTGAGTAAGTATCTTAACATTCCAAAAGAATTACCCTAACCTTATTAACTGACAGTGATCACTAAACAGTATACCACAGTACTATTATTTCTAAGCCATTTCTCTCTAATCCAATTTCTCCTCCATTCATCAGTTTCTCTATTGCCCATCAAAACATGGACCCCGTCTTCATTAGCACGCAGACTGCATAAGTGCCTTGTGTTACCTCATAAACCTCTGTTTCCATACTGCTACCAATCTAAACCATGCAATCATCTCTCTTTTTGTTTAATATGTCTAAATAGTTTTCTCTGCTAATTCGTCATAATAATTTTATTTAAAAAAAATAAAAGAACACCCCTCTTATATCGCAGAGTATAATACCTATCTATATCTTCATATCTGGAACGGACGTATTTCCAAAATCCCCTAATCATTCTATGTCGTTGTAACAAAGTATCAACTAAACCATTCTTCTCTAGTTAACCCTTAACGCTGCTCAGCCAATTGACAGGGCTCAAATATTTTGAAATAACAAAATAATAACCCTTTCATATCAGGGTTGTTTGGCTGGAGTAATTTCTATGCATTGCTTCCTTGGAGGATACCGGACTGGGATATTTATCCTACCATTTGTTTTTGAATGTTTGGGGTTTTTTAGTTTTGCTGTATGTCTCTCTCTCTCTCTCTCTCTCTCTCTCTCTCTCTCTCTCTCACTGCTCGTTTCCTAAAACACTTTTTGGGAGGAATCAGGAGATCTCAAATGTGTAGATAATTTCGCATTGAATTTTTGGGTGGAACACAATATTTCTCCTCCTTGTCATGGTAAGCAATAGGAAAGATAAAACGTCATTTTTTACGTAACTAACACATCTATGTAATCCACTGTTCTGTTCAATACTAAGGTCACTTTAACCATATACAAAATATATGGGAATGTTTGCTTTTCGCTTGCATTTAAAACAAAATGTACCTTATGTCGTTACTACAACACACGAAATTTGCTACACGTTACTGTCAATAAATACAAGTCACCTTAATGTTTGGTGTTAGTAAGTACTTTTGTGAAACTCGTATAAACACTAGATTTCTAACTTTCTAAATTTGAAATGGGGTGGATGCATCCAATCTGACAGAATGTGGTTGTCTTTTACACCTCATAGTTAACGCTTCTGTTATCGTTTTAGAAAAACGTTTCATTGCATCATTTAGGGGTGCCAGAGAAGTGCTATACGTATTACGTAGGCAGTTGTACATGTATTGTGTGTGTTTTAAAGAGATATACATTTTTTATGTAGTACGTTTTTGTCTATCTTTTATGGTTTACCAGTTATACAAATTTATGCAAAATTCCTTCCGAATGAAAAGGACTTTATGGTCTATTCTCAGAAAATTCACCATATACATTTTAGTTGTCATTCTAAATATCTTACATACAAGGGTGTTTTAATCAAAATTGTTAGCCATTTTTTAGGAAAATAAAATTACGAAAACATTTTCATATATGGAGTAGTTTGTAAGGGGATATTATTATTATTATTATTTGCAAATCTTCCCGTCGATACTGAGCTTAAATATTCAAAGTTTGGTATTTATCTTATCCGACATTTCGTTTTTTAGTTATGCTGTTCAAATACAAAGACGCGTCCACAGAGTTTTTTCTAAAGCTTTATATATATTCAGAGGGCCTCAAAACATATTTTCGGTAAAATCTCGATACAAATTTTTGGGTGGAATACCAAACTTTCTGTTACTATTATGTACGGGTAGAAAAGGTAATAAATAATTATATTAAAAGCAAGCGAATTAATCAGTGAACAGAAATAGAAGCAAACATTTAAGAATAAAGAGAATAAGGAATCTAATAGCTGAAATTGACAATTATAGTTACTTCAGTATACGTTGCTTTTTGATACCTGTTTGTATTCTATATTCAGTGCAGATAAATGTATATTTGATATGGTTTTATTGTGATTTTCACATGTAGAACTGTGCATACAAAGTGATTTTTAGCATATAGAACCCCTAGCTCAGGTTATCACTGCATCTTCACCATTTATAAAATGAGATGTGGTTTGATTTGCTATGAGAGTGTGTTACCACCTACATACCATTTTCGAAGGTGTTTCTTTCAAAAA
The DNA here is from genome assembly GCA_030765065.1 of Deroplatys truncata. Taxonomy (NCBI): domain Eukaryota; kingdom Metazoa; phylum Arthropoda; class Insecta; order Mantodea; family Mantidae; genus Deroplatys; species Deroplatys truncata. The sequence goes on along the minus strand of CM060975.1, from coordinate 240,621,698 downwards.
AAGAACCAGCCTCTATTAAGAATCAACAGTTATCTGCATCTAGGGGATGAACAAACAGCCGAAAGAAAATCGAAATTCACTTTTGGGGATATGTCAGGGAGTTGTATTTTAATTTCCAAACGGCTCTACCAGCGGTTTTTAATTTCCGGCTTTAATATTCTGCTCCTGACAAGCAGCGCCTTTCTCAACACGGTGACCCATCTTCGATCTTCGATTGACCAAAGATGCTCCAACTGTCGCCCTTAGTGACCTGTTCCCAAACACCCTTCTTCATCATCATTAATCTTCAGTTTGATGCCTCAGCAGCTTCTAACCATTCGTCTCTGTCATTTGTCGTCTCCAGTAGATTGTCAGCTTGTACAGCCACACTGGAAAATTTCAACTTCATGGGCCTTTGGAAACTGGCAATTTAAAGGTTTCCTGTATAAGCTCTTAAGTTCGTAACATTCAACCTTTTACGCAGTAAATACAGCATCCAACGATTCTATAGCGTAACGCAGTTTCAACCTGGCCTGGATGTGTGATAGTTATTCCTTGGATGTGAGATCTGTAAAACACAGTGGATATGTTCAAATGCATGTGCCAATGATACTGTAGCAAAGTCATTTTGACCGGATACACAGAATCAGAACGTTCGAAGTCCATGATGTAAATTTACAGGAAAGATATTTAACGACTTTGATGTGTAGCACTACAATCATCTATTGCTATTTAGTAACCATATATCATTGACATCAATGCTATGAACCTAATTGTTAAATCTCCGACTGAAGGAAGGTAAAACATACAATAGTGTCAAATCATTAAAATATATTCTACCTCGAGACTTGTATTCCTTCTAAATTCACTCCAATATTCACTCATAATTCCGGACTCTTGGGGGAGGGGGATAGGGAATGATTTCCATCCTTTAGCTGGGAATCGAACCCGGAACCTCTGGATTTAGAAGCTAACATGCTAACCACCAGGCTACAGAGGTAGTATAAAAATTGAAATAACTTGTGTGTTTTAATGAGATCTTCATTTTTGAATAGTAAGATGTTTATAGTTCACCAATTATACAACATTATACAAAATTCATTCATAATGAAGACTTTACAGGTTCTTCTCAGAAAATTCATGATATACATTTCATTAGTTATATCTTAAACAAACGGTATTATAAACAAAATCGTTTTAGGTAATTTTGAGAAAATAAAAAATAAGGAAATATTTTTCATATAAAGGGTAGCTTGGGAGGTGGAGATATTTTTTTAATCTTAATTTTCGAGTCGCAACCATAGAACGTACTGAACTTATATAACAAGTTTGGCAGGCATCCTACATTTCGTTTTTTATTATGCTCTTCTCTCTCTCTCTCTCTCTCTCACGAGCTTTTATTTTTTCTTAAATTATTTTAATTCAGGGGACTTCACATGCATTTCTAATGAAATCTCGAAACCAAATTTTGGGTGGAATGTTGGGTAATTTCCTCCACTTACGGTAAGCAGGTGCTAGAGAAAATAGAACAGACAAAAGAAAAGGTGAAATTCCTTAATTTGGGTCCGGTTTTCAACATTGGGAGCCGCAAAGCCCATATTGCTCCTATGAATCGCGAAATATCCTATGGGAAAGGAACTTGAGTGAGGCAATAGATGATCTACGAAAGAGTCTAAATGACAAGAGTTCTCAGATGTCGCTTGTAAACGCTGCTCACCTCGCAACATCCATTGCCAAAACCGCAGTGGTTTTCGTCTTACATCTATCTCAATTGTGAAACAGAGTGGGCAGAAAGACTTCTTCAGTGACCGATTGCTATGCAGGAAGTACATCCTGTGGCAGTTAATCTCCAATGCGATCAACCTCGGCTACCAGAACGAACATCGCAATATCATATCCTATAGCTTTTCGCTCGTAAATTCTCCGCCCTTATCTCGTTCATAACCTAAAGGAATGGCTCATATCATTAAACTGGGAAATTGTCCGTAGAGAAGGCGTTTCTTGTGCAACCTTCGACCACAATATCCGCTCCTTCAGAGCACCTCAGTCGTTAATGCGTCTAGAGGGTCCACAAATGTCTGTAGGTCTTAGGGGAACAGGGTTACCAGAAAACTTCGTTGAGATTAAAGTTGCGATTAACACTCGTAAAGTTGATTTCTACCGGAATAGTAGTCGAAAACTCGTAGCTTCTCTTCAGGCATTCTTCTCATCAGCTCTTGTCCAGTTGTAGTGTTCTCAAGACCAGTCGCTGTCGCTGAAATAACGCTGTCGAAGTTCGCGGGAAAGCTGCTGGTATACACAGTGGCTTGACAGATGTAGGCCTTACTCTAACGTGTGTATCAATATACGATGTCCAGCAGTTTCAAAATGATTATACATTAACGACCTCTACATTTTACTCTAAAATGTGTATCATGATTATATACTCTAAATAAGACGGCCAAAACCAGACTCGCAAGTCATCGCGACTGCCAGTGCCTCTTTCTTCCCCTGTGGTTGACTATCCATTTGTTTTCTAAGTGCATCTAAGTGGTCAGAGGCGTCATTTCGGAATATAGGGGGGGGGGTCAATTGTCACCCTAGGTTATGATATGGTGCCATGTGTATTACATATTTGGTGATTCGACCAACGGGAATATTCTTGTTGCCCCTGCTCTGATAGAAGGCGTATAATTTTCGTTTAATTTAAATGATTTTATGTAACACATTTCATTCCATATTCCTTCGAAATCGTTCATGGTAAATATTAAGTTTCACACTCCATTGACTTTTACGACCAGTCCAGTTCCAAAAATAGTGTTCCAAATAGCAGTAGGGTATGTACGAAGCGCATCCAGAAAGTAAGTTTCCCATTTTTTTTCCTTTAAAGGAAACGTATTTAGCCGGGAAACTTGCGCATGCGGACGTATCAATCATGTCGGCCGGACAGGTCCCGCCTGGTGCCAGTAGCGCGGCAGCAGAGGCCCGAAATGGCAGCTCTTATTCGTTCTCCCACCACCTGCGAGATTCGGTCAGTGATAAAGTTCCTTACTACACAAAACATTGCGTGGATCGAAATTCATCGTCAGGTCTACGGGCCGAACATCATGAGCAAACAGATGGTGCATCGCTGATGTAGGCAGTTTTCCGAAGGTCATCAAGGCATCCATGACGAAGAGCGCAGTGGGCGACCGACCCTCTTTAATGATGACCTTGTTGAGCTGGTGCGGCAGCGCATTGTGGAGAACCGTTGCTTCACGATTACGGAGCTCAGCAATCATTTTCCGCAGATATCGCGATCCTTGTTGCATGAAATTGTCACTATGCACCTGCTGTTCAGGAAATTGTGTGCCAGGTGGGTGCCGAAAAACCTGACACACGAACACAAAACAAAACGCTTAGGAGCAGCACTGACGTTTCAGCAGCGGTATTATGATGACTGCGACGAGTTCCTCGACAGGATCATCAGGGCGATGAGACGTGGATTTTGCACTTTACCCCGGAAACCAAACAGCAGTCAACGCATTGGCGTCACAGTGGATCTCCGGTCAAGACGAAATTCAAACAAACTGAGTCGGTGCAGAAAGTGATGTGCACAGTGTTCTAGGATAGGAAGGGTATTCTGCTCATTGACTTCCTGCCCAGAGGTGAAACAGTGAACGCTGGCCGTTACTGTGAAACACTGCGGAAATTGCGACGTACCATTCAAAACAAGAGGCGTGAAATGCTTACTCCATGACAATGCTCGTCCACATATGGCTCGGCGCACAGCAACTGTTCTGCAGGAGTTCGGCGGCTGGTAGCTATCTGATCATCCATCATACAGTCCTGATCTTGCTCCCAGCGATTTCCATCTTTTCTTGCGCCTCAAGAAATTCCTGTCCTTCGGTCAGCGTTTTGGGAATCGACGAAGAGCTGAAGACGACTGTCACACGCTGGTTCCATTCGAAGGCGGCAGACTTCTACGACACAGGAATACAAAAGTTGATCCCACGATATGGCAGGTGTCTCAATTCTTATGGTGACTATGTCGAAAAATAGCTCAAACATTGCTGTACTTGTTGCCAATAACTTTTTCATGCAACTATGTTTTCTTTGTTTTAAAAAAATAAGGAAACTTACCTTCTGGATGCGCCTCGTAGAAAGTAGAGGAAGTATTGCATTCCACTAAAAATTCGTTAAGAAGATTTCACAGTAAACACGTATTTTGAGCTCCCTGTATAAAACAAATAGAAAAATATCCTGGCGCGTAGGCTCATGAGTGTGTAGATGTGTGAGCAACATAATTGCAACAATTTGCATAAGTTCAGTGCTTTCCAAGGATACGACGCAAAGATTTTCAAGAAAATTCCCCACTATATAAAAGGCTTTAAATGTTTTTATGTTCTCAAAAATGGCTCTAATAATTCTGATTAAAACGCTAAATATATTTAAGATATTTACAAGCAAGTAAAATGTGATAGGTATACCTTGAATTTCTTTGGGAATAGCCTGATAAGTCCTCTTCATTCAGAAGGAATTTTGAAAGGCAACAGCGCTTCAAAAAATATCAAAAGTATTGAAAAAATAAAAACAATAACAATATCTCGGAAATGCTCATGCAACAATAACGGTACCAATTTGAAATAAATATGTTTCAAAGAGCTCTACATATTTGTGCAGTAAGTTTTTATTTATCTCTTATTCATGTAAATATCTTAAAACGTACGACACTGGTTTTAATTAAAATCGTTTAGAGCCATGTTTGAGAAAATAAAAAACAACGAACTCCAGCCGACTTTTTCTAGCTATACGAGAAGGAAAACGTATCCCAAACCTTTCTACCATCGTCTAAATACTGATCAATATAAGTTTCCCGAAAACAATTCCACACAAGATCCCCCCCCCAAAAAAACCCATGGCAAATAGTTGGTCTAAACATAGATATGACTCTAATGGCTAACCATAAAAATAGTGAAACTAATGCTTGCATTTATAAAGCTCTCTTCAGTGAATCATTGAATAAATTCAAGGACTTAAAAGTTTTACATGGATGAATCCCGTTCAACTGGTTCAAGATGTGCAATTATGTACAAAGATGACGTAATCAAATACAAACTAAATTATATATGCTCGGTCTTCTTTTGTGAGGCCTTCGCAATAAAACTTCTAAAGAATCAAAGGTTCTAATTTGCACGGATTCACGCAATGTAACTGAAAGCATCTTAAGTCATGAAAACAAGGGACCAATAATTGAAGAAATCAAGTAGCTTTACAATGAAATTCATGTTAACAAACAAGTTGTCATTATGTGGATAGCATACCATATTGGAATTGCTGGTAATGAAGAAGCAGATAAAGCAGCCAAGCAAGCAACACTTGCCAGTCACAATGAAAAATCAATTTCTCATGCGGATCTCAAAACACGTCTCAGTAGTTTAAATAAAAAATTGTGAAACACTGAATCAATAAAAGACTGCCTCAATAAACCTTCGGAAATCAGGAACTCAATATTCAGCAACATTCAAATCCATCTAAAGAAAGGACCTAATAATTTATACGAATTGTCATTGGAAACTGACACGTGAACACCTTATCAAAAGTGAAGCCACTCTATGTCACCCCAATTTAAAGTAAGTTTTACAATAAAACATAATTTCTATGTTTGAATGCAAACCTTTAGAACCGTTTAGACTAAAATGCAAAGAATATCCGGGCCAAAAGGAAGCACTGAATGTCTCTAGCTGTTTTCAACACTATTAAATTTATCCATGCCATTAAACTACCAATGTAATTGTGATTTTTCGCTCCCCCCTCTCTCTTGTGGCAATGTATTATAATATGCTTGTTTTTCACCGTTAAGATAACTTTTCACGCTGTCTTTATGTAATACTTGTTTGCTAAATCATTATTATTTAAAATTGTCAAGGTTTTAGCGTTACATTAACTCTCATTATATACTATGTTCAATTGTCTTGTTCTGTTTTAAACCACTGTTAAAATGCTGATGTAATTTAATATCAGGACTGTTTACGCATAAACTATTGTTGTTGATTAGTTATTTCCGATACTTTGTACTGAAAGACATTGTAATGCTATACGTATTTTACATGGCCATTAATGATCTAATTGTTCATGCGACCTAAAATAAATGAATAAATTTAAAAGCAGTAGCGAAACGTTTTCCCTATAAAGGGTAGTTTGATGTGGGGCGGATTTTCTTGAAAATCTTTGTATCGCATCCTTGGAAGATGTTGAACTTGTATGGGGAAGTTGTTTTTTGTTTATTTTTAGGCTAAACGTGCTTTAACCGTGTAGGTCATATCGGACGAGAATGAAATGAGTGAAATAATGTTCATATGAGCCGGGTCCCAGAGCTTAGAATTACGGCATTCACCTTTCAGGATAAGGAGAGAAAAAAAATTTATGCTGTTAACTCACCCCAACCTATATTGGAACTCAGGACCTTGACCAGACACCACTTCCACAACACATGGGTGCACAAGTTTGATAGGTATCCGACTTTTCGTATCTGAGTTACGCTGTTCATAGATACAAGAGACGCGCGAGTTAACTGAACCTTTTTCTAAAATTTTGAGACCTCAGAACATTTCTGGTATCGAATTTTTGGTTGGAATACAATATTTCCTCTACTTACTATATATAGGAGCTAGAGAAAGTAAAAGTGTTAAACATCGTAACATACGGAATCAATTAATCCGAGTCATTCTTCCTCCGTGTTATACAAAGCAACGAAGAGAGGTCTGATTTAATGTTTGATGCGCATCATTGTTATTCGCACTCATTAACGCCCCCTAACCAACGTTCACCCATGCCCCCCAAAGAAAAAGGTTTCTACGATTTGGATATACAACAAAACACCTGCCCTGAATATGGAAGAGAATAACGTATGCTATGCTGGAAACAACTAGCACTTCTTTATTCGTGTTTATTAGCTGGAGTGCAGTACTTTAAAAACTAGTGAATATATTGGGAAGAACTTTTAAAGCAGGAACGTTTTTGAAAGACAAATGTTGCTATGATTACATTTTCAGGGAATAATCGAAAACTTTCTAAAATAAGATCTTCAGTTTCGCTTTTCCTAACCCTTACTGCAAAATTCTCCTGATCCTTGGCATATGTGTTTCTTCCTCAATTCAGGAGAACTATTTATATTCAGTTTATCCTGGAAAGGTGGGAAACGGCAAGCCCTACTGGTATGTAAACGAGTCGCTGTGTAATATTATGAGAGGGTAACACACGGAAGACCCTTGTATTCTGACGGTCGATCAACTTAATATATATTTAGTTGTTACACGAATGCTAGTTTGGGTATTTCTTTTAGGATCCCGTCTCTTTTCTTTCGCTTCATTCCTTAGTACTAAACCGGACGTGGGCGGCAAGAGATGGATTTAAAAGTGACAGGTCCAAAGTATTGTGCAACCCTCATGGGAAACACCCTGAGTGACACCGGCTTTAGGAATAGTGTTATTAAACACAGATGGGAGATTGTTTCTATGTGAAAATACTAGGGACTTTTTCTGCGCTGCAGCTTTGAGACCACAGTCGCTCCTTGAATCCTTCGTTTCACCCCCTTCTTGTCACGAGCTTATAGGTACAACAGACGGAATCGCGGTCGTACTGCAGCGATTCCACCAGCATATTCTGATCTCAATTCTAAGCTACATGATAAATATTCAACATTAATCTATAAAACCACACATTTAAATAGAAAGTGATGTATAGGGCTGCTTTTAGGAAGAACGTTCATGCAAACACAAAGCATTAAATCGTTATTTTAATGTTCTTGTCAATGTCATGTCTTCTTATGATTGCCTTTAAAGAGAGTAATAATGATTTTGGAATATTCAAACTCATGACCACCTCTAAATGTATTATTTTACCTCACCACTTGCCCACAGTAGGTAGAGCAAATGCTGCATTCCAACCAAAAAGTCGATGTCGGAATTTCACGGGAATACATGCTTTGAAGTTCACTGAAAAAAAGAAAGAAAGAAGAAAAAAAAAAGGAGCTCCGAGGTAGAGATTTCATGTCTTCATTTTACCATTCCTATTTCACCGGAAATACATGTTTTGAGGTTCACAGAACCCCTCCCCCCCAAAAAATCTCCGAGGCAGAGCGAGAGAACTGCATAACTCTAAAATGAAAGTCAGTTAAACACAACATTTCATATTTGAGTCAGCATGCCAGCTCAGAATTGAAACATAATTCTCACAAACTAAACCACCGTTTGCATGCAGAATGATTCGTAATATTTCATTTTCTCAAAAATGGCTGTATCAATTTTAATTAATACCATATGTGTAACATACTTGCGTGACTAACGAAACGCATACATTGAATTTTCTGTGAAGAGCTTGATAAGCCTCTTCATTATGAATGAATTTTGTAACCAGTAAACCACACCAGATAGACGAAACCTTACTAAAAGAAAAATGTGGAGTTCATTGAAACATACATTTACCTATAACCATTAACCCTTTTCCAACATTAGCAGTTTTCGTATTATTTGTTGTTACGTCTTTAAATTTTCTCCGGTTGAACTATCATACGACATTTATAAAGCATCTTACGCGATTCTTCTTTTTTACTGCATGGATTTATTGGTAAGAAAATATTTTCTTAGGATATGGGAACATTTGAATTTTGTCTTCCGTATCATACAAGCAATCAAGTCCATGTTGATTAACTTTAGATTACGTCTATTAAGAACTTGTAACGTACGCTTGGAAGCAGAAAAGCTGATCCATTCCCCTATATCAGCATTCCCAAACTGTGGGGCACGACTCCTTGGTAGGACGCAGTTGCTATCAGTGGCGGTGTGACTGGCAGAGAGAGTCAATGTTGCCAAATCGATTTTCTATTTCTGCGTATTGGATTATCTTGCTTTCTAGTCTTACATTACGCAGAATTATCATTAGTAGTAAAAAACAAATGTGGGGACGCGAAATGCCATAAACAACCTGTGTCCTAGATCATAATAGTGTGTGTGTGTGTGTGTGTGTGTGTGTGTGTGTGTGTGTGTGTGTGTGTGTGTTTCTTTTGGGAGGGGGCTTTGTTCCGTAAGGTTTCACCTTTATCTAACCAACATTAGATTCCACCCAGCCCCTAGCACGTCTACGTCTACGTCTAGCTTGAAACAAACACCGAGAAATAAACGGAAACCAATGAGCGATTTTATACTCGATGGAAACGAAGGGGAGAGGTCAGAAATAACCCTTTTAAATAAAATCTACTCTGATTCGTCTAAACAAGCGGATGGCTAGCCCAATGTAGCATGGTCTACATTCTGCAAAAAGGAATCAAGTCACAATATAAATGCTCAGAGAATACTACAATTAAAGTAAACTAGTATTAAAAATCCACAAGCAAAAATGTATAGTTACTTACCGCTTTAACTAAAAGCATACCAAAGGACTTCCAGTCTATAAAAAAATATGGACAGTCATGCAACTTTATTAACGATATATAATATTTTTGTGGTTGGATTCGTTTCTGCAAAATGGTATACGGCTTAAACACAATTCTGCTGTGCTGACTCAGTAATGTAATTTGAGTTTCAACCACAATAAATTCTATTCTCATTTTTCATGCAGATAAACCGCTGTGATCAACTACCAAACAAGCCAATTTATTCAATTCCAAAATCTGGTGCCCCTAAAAGTCACCAATATCCTCCATACTTGCATCTTCCAGCAAGTCGTCCTCCGTGGTCTAGGGTTATCATGCTAGCCTCTAGTTCCCGAGGTCGCGGATTCAAACCCGACGGCGGGCGATGGACTTTTTCGGGCGTAAAAATCCTTAGCATTGTTTCCTTCGGAAGGGAATAATGCCGGTGATCCCGTGTCGTAGATTTACGGCATTTAAAACAACTCAAACCTGACAAAGAGGCCTCTGAGTAAAATTTCCGGTCTTTCAAGTCCAATATAGAATGGGGCGCTAAGGACCATAGTAGTTAAAGAGCATCCATAAATAAAACTGACCTTTTTTCATTTTTATCTTCTAGCAAAACGGTATAGAATTCTCTAGCATCTCCAGGAATTAAGTCCTGAAGCTTTAGGACTGGACTTGCTTTTCCATTCACCCACAGATTCGAAGATGGTCGACCGAATTTTTCATGTTCTGATTTTTATCATGGAAAACTTCCCGGAAAATGATTTTCTAATGAAAATGGAGTATGTTTTTCTTTTTTGCACCATTAGTTAGCATGCCTGTAACTAGGAAATGTTGTGGTTCTTTGTATCCACTTTTCTGTTTCTCATTAGTTGGATGTCACTAATAGTTCCACAACTGTTCCTTCGGAACACTTCTAAGAGATTACTATTTCTGCCTGTCTTGAAGACATTTTCGTTACGTGATTGAATAATTCATAGCTAATTCCTGTGGTGTCTTATTCTAATCTGGTGTTTTAAGACAGTAGTAGCAAAAATCAAAAGCTTGTTGCTAGGATAACGCTAATCAATCGTTTGATCACATTGTGTTTTCCACTACAGACATGAACAAACCAGAATCAATTTTCTACTCAAAGGAACCAAGCGATCGGGATTCTTTCTGCAGAAAGAGAAACGTGACATATCCTGTCACCATTTTCTTACTTGTTTCATAGATGGCACTCGAATGCAAAACATGGAGTAAAGGAATAGAAGCAATAATATAGCATCAGCTCATTTTCGTTTGCATTGAGGGTTGGTTCCTTTCCACAGAATGTGGTCCATATAATAAGCGATTGGCCTTGTAGAGGGAGGGATAGGTAAGAAATGAATTACCTGCGGCGCTTAATGCACAACAGCCATAATAATAGATTATATCAAACGTTTCTCTGAAGTGGACAGGAAATAAGATCTAAACTTATAGCTGTTAAGTCGTATTTCGATCTATTTATTTCAATATTTACTTTAGTCTATAAGGATTTGGACATAACAGTAATAAGTAGAATAGTATTTTATTTTACCATTTCCATTTACAAATAACATACATTAATGGGATTTGTTTAGGTTTCGGATCATATACACTTAACACCCTGGTTGTTTGTGTATATGTACCCTTCAGTTAACTGTACACTTATAACACAATTTCCAACTTAGTTAATTTCCTCTTCTATATTACCTACCTCGTCAATTCTGTTATTAAGATCCTCTTATTCTTTAATAACTTTCCTCCATCATTTCTCTTACCTTTCCTGTATATTTGCCTAGTTATTTCAGAAATTCTTTCATATCGTTTCCAAAAAGGTTTAAGGACAGTATCTCTGTCTGTAATTTATCTCATTTCCAGGCCTTGGTTTCTGTACATTCCGTTATTAATGCAAATTTTTTTCTGCATTACCACATAGTGGGCACAAATCCTTGTCAGCTTTTAAGCCCCTTAACAACATTGTTCCTGTTCTTGCCCATGCCAGGCCCTCCCTTTCCATTTTATCACAAACATTTATGAATTTTCCCCTCCCCAATCTTTCTTAAAACTCCTATAGTACATCAGAGTACTCTTATCCCTAAGTTACCATATATTTCCTGTTTCTCTATGTCGTCTACCCTAAATTTCACGTTATTCCACAAACTTGGTCCACTTGTCTGCAAATTAACTAGCTCGCACATTCCAGTTTCACTCGCTTTCTCTTGACCTCTTAAAGTCTTTGACAATATTTCCTTCCTCCAGTGCTTGGATCCTACTCCATATTTCATTATACGTTTTACCATTAATCCTTTCATGTCAACTCCAATAATATGTATAAATTTATATAATTAATGACCTGTAATGTCCTGTTAAGGGCATATAATGCCTTGGCTGAAAGAAAAATAAAACCTCTGGTAATCTGGAATCCACCCCAACGCTACCACATAATGTTTATGAAGTGAGCCTAGTAGTAAAAATGCGTCATTAAATGGACACTATCGTCAGCTTTATTAGTATGATCACGATTATTGAGCGGAGTTACCCATTCCAGCACCAATTTAAATCCCCTAGTTCCCATTTGGGTCACTTTTTTCGCTCCAAGAGTACGTGATAGAAGAACCACTTTTTATATGGACACCATGATATATAAGGGGTTATATGAAGTTGTGATGGGTATGAAAAGTCGTGCATTGAATTTTACCACTTTTTATATGGACACCATGATATATAAGGGGTTATATGAAGTTGTGATGGATATGAAAAGTCGTGCATTGAATTTTACCACTTTTTATATGGACACCATGATATATATAAGGGGTTATATGAAGTTGTGATGGGTATGAAAAGTCGTGCATTGAATTTTACCACTTTTTATATGGACACCATGATATGTATAAGGGGTTATATGAAGTTGTGATGGGTATGAAAAGTCGTGCATTGAATTTTACCACTTTTTATATGGACACCATGATATATAAGGGGTTATATGAAGTTGTGATGGGTATGAAAAGTCGTGCATTGAATTTTACCACTTTTTATATGGACACCATGATATATATAAGGGGTTATATGAAGTTGTGATGGATATGAAAAGTCGTGCATTGAATTTTTCTTCACAACTACTCTTTTCGTCATTCTTAGTAAGTTAGGACAGTTTTTAATTTTTTTTGTCTCTGTTACAATTATTCTTAGGGAAGTAGGCTATGTGTGATCTTGCCGGAACCTGACGTTTAATTTTGCACACAAAGGTTGCGTGTTAAGCATGGAGGAGTTAGTGCAACATAAGGTAACATAGCCGGAGCGAGCGAGATCTTGTTAAAACATCAAAGTAAGACGGCAAGGCAAGGCGCTAGGTTTGCGGCTCTCTCAGTTTACAGAGACAATCGATAGGGAGCACAAGGAGTAGCAACAACGTTTGTTTGTAATGAAACTTTACAATATCGCCTTACATAAGGCAGCTAGCTTGTTACATTACAAACAACGAGCACCATGCTTTTTGTTTTAATGTCACCAAATGTGCACTGCTTCCTTGTGGCCGGTGTAGGTCCTAATTACCGGGGAAAGCTCCAAAATTTACGGGAATATAAAATTAGAGAAATTAGTTTGTATGACAAATGTTTCATTAATAAACAGAACAACCATCAAAGAACATAAAAGTGTTCCACTTCGTGGAACATTAAGCATAAACATTTTGGACTCGTCGAATCTACACCATTAATGGGGAAAACAAATATCGAGAATTTTTACTTTCTCTACTGCTTATAGTAAGTAGGGAAGTATTGCATTCCACGCAAAAATTCGATACCGAGATTTCACCGGAAATACACATTTTGAGGCGCCCTGAATCCAAATAAAGCATTTTTGGAAACATGTTCGCGTGTCTGCGAATAGCATAACTTGAAAACGAGAAATATCAATCTTGGTATTTGAGTTTAGTATCTTCCAAGGACGCGACACAAGACTTTTAAGAAAATCTCCTCACCCCAGTTACCCTTTACATGGAAGATTTTTCGAAAATTTTGATCTTCTAAAAAAATGGCTAACAATTTTTATTAGAATAACATATACGAAAGATATTTACATGACAAATAAAATGTATATCTTAAATTTTCTGGAAATAGCCTAGGAAGTCATCTTCATTCGGAAGGAATTTTGTATAATTTTGTACAACTTGTAAACGTTAACTGATAGAGAAAATGTGCCACATAAAAAAATATAGATCCCTTTAAAACACACAATTTACTTAATATAAGTTTTTTGTGGGGTAAGCCGTTTCTGAGATATCCATTATTAAAGGTTCTAATTGTTCAGTATTTGTAATTCTTTGTATGTCCCCTCGATTTTCAGTTGTTTCTTGCGATCGCATGGAAACAGTATGGAATTTTAAGGCCAGCATATAGCGTCGGCTTCTTAAACATTTGACTATCTCTGTTCTCTTTGTATCTATAACGAAGTGTGTCATGTAGCTATGTTTGCAAAGGCTCATTTGGTTTAAATGTAGCAGATAGAAAAATAAGCTTTAAGAATAGTTTGTATATCCACTAATAATGATAGAGATTAGAAAAAGTTATGTGAATGTATCGCATCAGATTTTTAAATTTAATGTTACATTATTCTATGAAAAACTTACAAATATACTCTGCATTGTTAAGGGGGAGGCTATAAAACTAGTAAATGGAAGGAGAACAGAGGAGAATGTTAACGAGTGACACAAAGCGGCATGCCCAAGGTAAACGGTGTAGCTGGCACCTGAGGAGTAAGCAAAGAAAGACGCATTTTGCAGATTCTTATCTATGGATAGTAAGTTTTTATCTGTATAATAAAGCGTTTACTTTACTTTTTCTACGTCTTGAAATAAAAAAGTAAACTGTATCTGCGAAAAAATAAAACGTTCACACATGGTATTATGTTTAGTTTCGGTAAACAAAGTATGCATACGATGTCATAATTCATTTTTCTATTAACATAATACGGTGCAAAGTGAACAAAATATGAAAATAAATCTGTTAATAGCATAACTGCAAAATTTTCTGTCGGTTGAGACACTCCTCGCCTAGGTTGGTTATATTTACCAAATTATCACTATTTAAGTTTATAAACATACCCTAAAAAGACACTCAGCAACTGAAATAGGTAATATTATTTTTAGAGGCATTTCCAATATATGCCGAAGGGTTACCTAAGAAAAACTGAGGCTCAAATCAACAGAACATGACGCATACGTTAGTGTCGATCTCCGTGTGCCAGGAAACCATTTGATCTCGGCGGAAAGTGCGTACTAGTGTACATGCAGAAATGGTCGTGCAATCTATTCAGCCATCTCGAAGAGCTGAAGGCGCCGTATGAAGGATGTGTACGAGTACGAGTGTTGCACAACAATGCCCGACCGCTTATGGTAAGATTAGAGCAGGATTTGAAGTGACTGCTGTCTTTGGACCAGTGAAATCGTACTCAAGAGATGTCAGTTCGGAAACTATGATGAGGTTCGAGATGCCGTTGAAGAAGGTTTCCAATTAACCAGTGTATATTTCTCTATCTGTAACGTATTTCCAACAAACATTATGTAAACCAACACGAGGCTCGGTATCATCTGCGTAACCCTTATACACGTGAAGCTCTTATTTCAGTTTAAGGACTAATGTTACGAATTTCGAACTGAATTTAGAGAACTAATGCGAATGCGGGTTTATTACAGCATAGGCAAATCAATAAAGAGAACGGGGTAAGCGAGAAGCATGTACGAGGTAATAATAATAATAATAATAATAATAATAATAATAATAATAATAATAATAATAATAATAATAATAATAATAATAATAATAATCCTGTGGCGCTACAGTTCATGAAAGCCCTAGACCTGCCAAACCTACTGCCGGCCTCACGCCCACGTACGCATAGCGGAGCCGGGCGATCATCCAACCGATAGAGGGAGTGATGTGGCTAGCATCACACATCCCCCAGCCAGAATGTTGCCCTCTGTGATCGGATCACTATTCCTCACGATGCTGAGTGGGCACCGGTCCAATAATCCGTTCCCCCATGGATGGGATCGAACCTGAGCGCAATCCGTGGCCGGGAACCAGAGCTCAACGCTCTAGCCCAAAGCGCCACGACTGATATACGAGATGCTTATTCTTAATAAAACTGGGAGTTGGGTTGCATATGCTAAGCAAATGGCTGGATTTGAGGTAGGGATAAAAAGAACGGTAGGCGACGAGACGCAACGTTTCTTTAGAGGTCCGCAGATGCAATTCCGGGTATGATTTACCAATTTTAAGGCATATAAACCAAAACCTTTACTTATACATCTAATCAAGCGAAATGACCCGCAACATCATCGGCAGCTTTACCAATTCACCCTCAGGATATCACCCCACCCACCCCAACAGAAACAGATCCAGTGACTGCCTCGATCCGTTCTTTTTTCTGCGAAGAAAGCATCATGTCTCTTAATCAAAAGCTCACGCCGTAAGCGTTCCCAGTTTATGCACAGGCAAAGAATTAAGAGTTTAGCTAAGAAAGCGTTAATGCTTCGATTTTACCTTGAGAAAGACGCAAAAAATAACCAGCAAAAATGCCATTCTGCACATTGTGATAAGATTTGTCTCACGAATAAATGAATAACCTAGATGTAGCATCTGGCAAAGATCTTCAGCAACTCATTTCGATGACAGTAAACAACAAATGACCTTAGTGGCGAGAAAGTTCGTGAATGAAAACCTCAGCTGACCTACGCAAGCTCCGAGCCCCAAATCCTACGTCTGTGGCCTATGTAATCTGTAAAAAACGTTATATCGCATACTTATGTTGGTCAGTGAGCTCGAGGTCTAACGGCTTGAACATGTACAGTGGGCCATTGAAGACACATCACAGAATGTGTCGTTGACAGCTTGCTGGCATACAGATACGGCTTTTTCAATGCAACCTCCCTATTTCTTAACAGCTATAGAAGTTTCGATTTCTGACTGGGAACCTATTTCAAGCATATACTTTCCAGAAACCTTACCTAGACGGATTTTCTAAGATAAGTTGTAATGGTCTACATAATATGGGCACAACCATTATGGACCAAGTGTAATTTTTAAGATTAATTAATTTTCTTTCTTAAATGTCAAAAGTCCGTTTTAACAACAAATGAAATTGATACCTAAATGTATTCGAGTCAACTCAGCTGAAAATTACCTGACATTTCTTTTAATAGGATAAGGGGAAAACCCGTAAAATCTTCAGACAACTTGCCCAAAAGGAGTTTCGAAGACCGACGTGGCTACATTGTTGAAGCTATGTAGATAAATAACGTAATGGAAAATAGCATAAGCAAATGGTAACCAACAGATCAGTGTACAAAGCGTAAAACATATCCAGTCTCTCCAAACGTAATTAAAACAATGTTAAATTAACATACCTACTATCTTTATTGGCGAATTTCGGCTTCTTGACTTACAATTAAATTTTTAACTACTGGATAAATCCAGTGTATGGTGCTACCAAAATGTCCGTTAATGGGCAGAAAAAGATTGCCTAATCTAAGTTCACCTATGGTAATCTAAGGGAAAAAATAACAAATAAATACATTAAAAAATTTAGTTTTATTTATGGACGCTCTTTTGACTACTATGGTCCTTAGCGTCCCATTCTATATTGGGCGTGAAAGACTGGTAATTTTTATCACAGGCCTCTTGGCTTGAGGTTCTTTGACGTGCCGCAAAACTACGACACGGGAGCACCGGCTTTATTCCCTTCCGAAGGAAGCCATGCTAAACATTTTTACGGCCGAAAAAAATCAATCGCCCTTCGCCGGGTTTGAACCCGCGACCTCAGGAACTAGAGGTATCTCTAGACCACGGAGGATGACGTATTGTAATCCAGATTGAGAATCACCAACTTTCTGCCTTGCAGAGATAAATCACATGCATTTCTAGACAATAACGTGGCTGGATTTCGTAGCTGAAATTTTAAGATAAAATCTCACGTGTTGTCTCATTAGTCTTATTTACAGGTATATTCAATCTTGATGTATGCACGGGAATCTTCTTCGCAGTTAAGGACTGGTTATACAATATCAATGACAACATTATGTGACTATTTGAAGTTCAAGTATTCGTTGCTGGACATGCAGTGATATACAGGTAAATGGCTTCTAAAGAAACAGTCTATTCATTGATACTCATATTTTCTCATAAAAATTAAAAATAGGTAAGCGATTAAAAAAGGCAGCTCAGCGTTTAGTCAGCATTGATATTAATTAATTTTGAAGCGTTTCAGTAAGATATTTTTTCGCCTGCTGCGGAAACGTGATCCAGTCGGTACCTAACCTTTCATAACGGACTAGAAAACTCAAATACTATTGGAAACTGTTCGTGAATCGCGCATGCAGACAGAAATGGAATCCTGCAAGACAGCACATACAATATATTCCACAACAAAAGAAAGGGGGAATAAAACTATGTTTACTATGAACTTCCCCAGCACATTAGCAAAAAATTAAACAGAAAAATCTGCGAACTAGTGCCCCTAACACCAGGATATAGAAATCTTTAATTATACATTCGACATCAAACCTGCAGCGCGGGGAACGCCGTTGCGCTCCTGCTGCTGGTTCACAGATGTACCTTGACTTAAGGCAAATGGTAGTTTCGAAAACACACATGAGCAAAGGATTCAGTTTGTTAACGGGAAAACCTCTAAGCAAAAGAGGGTGTTTAGGCGGAATTGAACACCGATCAAGAAAATTAAGTCTAAGGATTATATCAATTAGTCCACCTTGGATTATACGAATTTCATTTATATACGTAACCACTTAACTACATACTCTGTATTTTGAATAAGAGTTATTGTTAACCTTGTTCCAAAATAGTTTTAAGTAAAGCATGGTTATTGTTACGGTGTTGCTCAACATATTCTAAATACAGGATTCCCCGACCAAAATATGGCGCTAAGTTGTTTTCTAGGTAAATATCGTTAAGGTTATAACGTCATAAAGAGGTGCCTCTGAGTTAAACAATACGTGTAGGGAGGCATTAGCATTGACGATGTTTGGTGAAAAGCAAAATATTACTTTGACGAAGCTTAAATTCGTTTTTGGACCTTTGAGTTTTTTACATGAATTTACTTCCAAACTGAATTGAGCTTTATTTATGGACGCTCTTTAACTGCTGTGGTCCTTAGCATCTCATTCTACGAGGGCAGTCCCAGAAGTACCCGACCTGATGTATAGATAGCGGTTGTTGTTTCAAACAAATGACTATGGTAGAAAGTACCAATCTTATACAGCTTAAGTCTGAACTTTAATGATACTACATCGTTTAGTAATTGTTTGGCAGCCATCAGCGAATTTGTAAACATGGATAAAACTGGTCATCATCATGTGATACAATACTTTCATTTGAAAGGTTTTAGTCCAACGAATATTAAAGCTGAGCTAGATTCTACTCTGGGGCAGTCTGCTCCTTCGTTTACAACAGTAAAATATTGCGTGGCAGAGTTTAAGCGAGGCCGTAGGAGCTGCCAAGACGAATAACGCAGTGGTCGACCAAATGAGGTGACCATGCCAGAAAGTGTGAGGAAATCCACAAAATGGTATTGGATGACCGTCGACTGAGTGCGCGAGCTAGCAGACATCGTAGGCATTTCAAAAAGTGGTGTACATCGCATACTGACTGAAAATTTAGACATGAGAAAGCTATGCGCAAGATGGGTGCCGCGTTTACTCACGATAGAAAAAAGCAGCATCGTGATGATGTTTCAGCCGAGTGTTTGGCGATGTTTTGCTGCAATAAAGTAGAGTTTTTGTGTCCATTCATAACCATGGATGAAACATGGGTGCATCACTTCACTCCTGTGACTAAGGAACAGTCAAAACAGTGCACTGAAAGGGGAGAATCGGCTCCAAAGAAGGCGAGACAGTTCCATTTGCAGGTAAGGTCGTGGCAACAGTTTTTTGGAATGTGTGTGGAATCATTTTCATTGATTATCTTCAAAAAGGAAAAACAATCAACGGCGAGTATTGTAAAAACTTATTGCAGCAAACTTATTCAAGCAAAAACGATCGCATTTAGCGGAAAAGAAACTTCAAGACAATGCACCAATTCACACATCCATTATCGCCATGGCAAAATCAATGAGTTAAAAGTTCGAATTGCTCCCTCAGGCACCCTATTCGCCAGATTTAGCCCCTTCTGATTATTTTCTATTTCCAGAATTGAACAAATAGCTTGGTGCTAAAGGATTTGCCAACAGTGAAGAGTGGGAGTTTGCAGTTGATGGCTATTTTGCAGAATCGATGGTTATCAGTATAAACAGGGTATCGAAGCTATTGAACACCGCTGGGAAAAGTGTATCGAGCTGAAAGGAGACTATGTAGAGAAATAAAGAGGCTTTTTCCCAAAACTTTTGTTTTGTTTGTTAGGTCGGGTACTTCAGCCGTGGTATATTGGGCGTGAAATACCGGTAATTTTGCTCAGAGGCCTCTTTATCAGGCTTGAGGGTTCTTTTACTGCCGTAAATCTACAACACGGGACTACCGACTTTACTTCCCTTCCGAAGGAAGCCATGCTAAGGAATTTTACGCCCGAAAAAAAATCCATCGTCCTCCGCCGGGTTTGAACCCGCGACCTCAAGAACTAGAGGCTAGCATGGTAACCACTACACCATGGAGGACGGCACATTAGGTACCTGGGAAGACGGTTTTCCCGCATTCGCTGCAGCCAACGAAACCTACCCACTCTTTTTCGGTTTTGCATCCTACAGGGGTTATTCGTATCACAACCATAAGCGTTTTGAAGTTTTTATCATTACAGACATAAGGTCACACTTTCGTTAAATGTTTGCCATTTCAGTATTTCCTCTGTCTTTACTTAGGATCTTCATATGCATTTAATTCGCGCATCATGTTAATTTTCACATCACCATACCAGACTGAACTAGCCGAACGACCTTCATCTCATTCTTCTCATCTAACCACTTTTTGAATGTACGAGTAGTATATGCTTTATCGTAGGTACGATGATTTGCAATTATTAGGAACCACCAAGAAGCACATTCTATTTGTCATTCAACTTTAACCTCCGAGTCGAAGTTTTCCACTATGACAGCAACTTCTTGTTTTCCTAATACCAGGCGAAATTAATCCATGGCAATGAACTTTCGTGGCTCGATCCAATTGATCCGACGTTTAGTTGAAAACACATTTGGTTCAATTTGGACATGGAACAGACAAACAGTATGTAGTATACATGTGTTAGGTGTATAACTCTACTTCGTTTCGTACTTTCAAACTTTTCCTCGACTGCTATAAGCTATTTCCGATCCTTAAATCGCAATATATTTTACGGATGCATTAACGGAGTGACGAAGTTTAGCGAAACCGGCCACTAGTAATTGATTGTACTACAGAAACCTCTGGGTTCTTTTTTATAGCCGAGTATCGTGTGTTACCAGCTTCGAACACACACTTTTCTTCGTACACAGCGTTCTACCGTAAGCCATATTTAACCATAAAATAAGTTCTGCTAAAACAATGTATTATCTAACTTAAACGGACTACCGGGGGTTTATTTGGTAGTAATTACACGACGAGGCAGAGGCTGGCTTTTTTTAAAAAGTCCATGGCCTTTGTTCGCTTGTATCCGTGTGTATGTATGTTCTGACGTGTAACCAACAAATCGCATAGAATGGAATCCGCACTTGAAGATATTTATTGGACGACTTATATACGTTCCGAGCCTCGCACTTTGGAAACCACTTGATGAATGGTGCCTTACACAACCAACACTTTTTCCCCCCAATTCTGGGAAATCACTTGTTGCCGCTACCTGTTCTTCCAGTTTGCAAAGGCAAGCCCATTGCGCAGCTTTAGTGCTTTTCCTTGTGGAAACAGATGGTAGTGGCAAAAAAACATTGTAACATCTGGCCTTGATTTAATTCTATAACATCAAGGAAAACCACGGAAAATCCTTGGCCCTGCGGAGAGTCGCTTAGGGCAATGCATTCTGGTTAGCTGTGCAAAGACCGAGTTCAAAACCTTTACATTCCAATTTAAGGGAAGCTAACACCCATTTAAAGTAAGAAGTTATAAAACTCAAATACTTTTCGATGAGACAATAGAGAAAACATACTTACATGGACCAGTCACATCATTTTCTCTATCCAATATAATTTATTTTCGTAGTTATTATACAAATAGCTTATTTTCTATCTACTTCTTGTTAACCATGATAAATATTCGCCAGAAATGGTTTCCATTAGGTAATATATCTAATATTACTGCATATTCTATAGGCCGAGTCAACATATTATGCCAGCTATGAATTGCAAGAACTTCCAATAAGCTCATATGAAAAAAAAACACTTAACATTTCAAAACGTGCTGCTTAAAATAAGGGGAATTTAAAGGAAAGGCAGCGAATATTTAGGCAATTAATGCCACTACACTTTTATTTAATGTTAAATGTTTATCTTACCCATATCAACTATTTTCTAGTAATAAGCCTTTATTTACTCATTATAATGAAGACTCCACAGGCTGTTTATAGAAGCTTCAAGCTGTAGATTTGATTCGCCATACCAACGCATGACACCTATTATATTTTAAACAAAATCGCTAGTCTTCTAAAGTAAAGGTGACTTAACGTTATTCCATATAAGAGTTGTTTGGGATGGAGAAAATTACTTGAAAATGATCGCCCTAGCATCTTTAAAACGGACTAAAGAGAAAAAAAATAAGTTGCTAAGAAGTTTCGAATCCACATTGTCTCACTGTTAACTTTGACATCACAGCATTTTGAAATCTTGAATTGAACCTCTTATAAAATCTAATCTAGGTTTATACCAGACTAATTCTGTTTGCATCTCAAAACTTTGCTTATATTTTACACTGTGCGCGACTTTAAGCCTGTGTAAGACCTTCAACGTTATCCTCAAAATGCACAAACTATTGTTTATGATATATCAAGCGTGTAAGGCACACTTCATGACAGAATTGAAATAGTAATTTAATTTTTGTTTCGTGTGGCATGACTGAGCAAGACCTACTTTAATTATATGCGTGTGTCTAATTTATTATGCTGTTTCCACTTGCATACATTTGTTATTTTCTTTTGGCTGATTTCGACGTTACAATAAATAATGATGTAAATGTTAAGATAAACGGTACATCTCGCAGAAGAAAGAGTGGCGGAGGCTGTGTTTGCAGAGAACGGGGAAGATTTAGAATCTAGAAATTATTAGTCATGTGAATATTACATAAAAGGTTCTTTAAATAATAAATGCGAAGCAATTTTTACTTTCTCCACTGATTATCTAGAAAGGTACTAATCAGTAGAGAATGATTCTAGATTTCCTCTACTAATTAGAAAGTATAGGAAGGCTAATGTATTCCACCCAAAAATTCCATACCGAAATGTCACCTGAAATGCACGTTTTAAGGTTCCTGAATAAAGAAATTTTTTTTGTAAAATGGTCCATGTGATGTGTGTGAACAGCACATAACTCGAAAACGAAAAGTGGGATAAATACCAAACTTGGCATTTATGTTCAGTGTCTTCTAAGAATGCGACATGAAGATTTTCAAGAACCCTCCCCCACTTCAAGCTATCTTTTATATGGAAACATTTTCATATTTTTTTTATTTTCTCAAAAGAGGCTCTAAAGATTTTTATTAAAATAGCATATACTTATTTTAAAATATTTGCAGGACAAATAAAATGTATATTTTCAATTTTATGGGATTAGACTTTGAGGTTTTCTTCATTCGAATGGCCTTTGTATAGTGGTAAACGTAAGAGTCCGACATCTTACTCGAGGGAGGGAGAGAGAGAGAAAGTTAAATTGAATTGAGTTTTTATTTATGGAACGCTCTTTAACTTCTGTGGTCCTTAGCGTCCTATTCTATATTGGGCGTGAAAGATGGCAATTTTGCTCAGAGGTCTCTTTATCAGGTTCGAGGTTCTTTTACGCGCCGTAAATATACGACACGGGACCACCGGCTTTACTTCCCTTCCGAAGGAAGCCATGCTAAGGATTTTTACGCCCGAAAAAAATCCATCGCCCTCCGCCAGGTTTGAACCTGCGACCTTGGGAATTAGAGGCTAGCTTGGTAACCACTACACCACGGAGGACGACTGAGAGGGAGAGAGAGAGATCGTTAATGCACACAATTTCCAAAATATTCTTTGCTAATGGTTTGAATTTTCAAATACTTCTACTTCTTTCCAGTAGGAGGTAGCTATTTTTTTCCCCTTCGTGCTCATGCAAAGAGAACGGAATTTTAAAGCCATCGCATAGCGATTCGCGTTTAAAAGTGTGATTACCACTTTAGCTATTTTATTCTTCTTATTTCTACAACGAAATATGTAAATGCATAATGAGTTTATCTCGATTAGCAAGAAGTAGATAGGAGAAGCTTTTGTAAGCATAGTTAGCAAAACAGTAAATAAGGAAAGTCATGTGAATGCAACACATCAGATTTTTCTGTTGCCGATTTCACGTGGATAGCTCATGTGTAATTCTGTGCATACAACTGTGCAGGAGTTGCCGAGACCGTGTCTTTCGCAAAATAACCCGTTCACATAGGGATGAAAATATATTTTCGGCTAAATATACGTACTACATTTTTGTCTCACTTAAAAATCACCATTTAATACATAACGTTTCATTATATTGTCTTATCAACCCCTGTAAATAGGTGTAATTCTATCCCAAATGAATATACTCTTTAAGTTACAAAAATGCATGTGTTCATAACCTAGAAATATCAATGCCTTAATCAAATAATTTTCCTAACGGGAAATTTTTAATTTTTGAACTTTTGGACTCAATGTGCTTAAAATATCAAGCAATATCTAAGGCGCTAAGGTAAACTGCCCATGCAGTTATCATTAATATGCAACTTATTTCTTAAATTAAAAAGCGTTAATTTTTCACAAATTGAAAGATTATTATTATAGCTGTTCACGAAAACATTTGGGACAGTTTTATTTTACTGCAGCGCCTCCTAAAGAACAGAAATAAAATTAATACGTACATATTATAAATGTGCATCATATGAAAACGAAAAATGGGGAAACTATTTCCTACTCATATAGTAGAAAAGCAATTTTAAAAATATTCAATAGGTACTTCAATCATTATCTGGGGATGCTTCAGATATGCAATCCTTTAACTATTTAACTATATCGGCAGTATCCTTTCTCCTGTAGCTTGCAAACTCAACTTTATTGCAAATGAAAACTCTACCACGCTGCAGCTTTATAACAACTCCTCAACTTTCCTCTGTTTAATTTTACTACAGCTTTCTCCAAAAAGTTTTCTTGGACGACCTCTGTCTGTTACTGTTGAGACACCAGAAGTATTCGCATAGAATGATAAATTCTCCACAAACCTATTTGAATGTGTATTGCTTTTTGATCAGTCTATTGAGATTGGATAAAAATATTTTTAAGTTTTTTCTAATCTTTACTTCTGTATAGCATGAAAAATGTTGATGGTCTGCAACGTTTATACAGTGACGAAATAAATCCTCCTTGCTGCACTTGAGCCATACATCCCTGGGTTATTATATGCCCGCCACTGAAAATGACGATTGTGCAACTTTTAAAACTACGTTTCAACACACTAAATTATGACTTATTAGATCGTAAAAGGGGAATTGTGGTTCAAAGTGTTTCACCATGTTAAAGGTCGAGTTACATGTCAAGAACACTTTTTAAGAGACACCTATTTAATTGGAAAATTAAATCCGCATTGTACTCGTACAGTAAAATTATTATAATCTTAAAATTAAGTTTTAATAAGCGCAAGCCTCCTCAACAACTTTATAACACAGATCACAAGTTAATAAAAAATAACGTGATTTCATTCCCACATTCTCTAAGAACAACTGAAACCGCAGTAGGAAGCGTGGACAATAACGCACTATTTATTTACTTATTTTTAAAATGATTTTACTGTTAACAAATCGGTAAAGGGCACCACTCACCATATGCCTCAGAGATTAGGAAACAGGAAATGGGTATTCATTGTGCGTCAACTAAATGAGTCGAAATTTGATTTTTGTTCAGTTAGATTGGAAAATTGCATACTGTGCATTGTAGATACTCCAATACGAACTTTTTCTGCTATTTTGGTAGAGAGCTAGTGAGATATAAACAAGCGTTTAGTTTTATCACATACTGAGCCTAAATATCAACTCGAAACGATTGCATCACTTTCCTTGCCATGAACCCCTTTACTTGGCATCGGCCTCAAACATTTGAGCCTCGGTCGTACTTCGTTGGCCCAAACACACGAAAATCAAGAAAGTAAATCTGGAGAGAATTGGAAATGTTAAAGAAGAAGCGTAGAATATATTCGACAGTACAAGTTAGTTATTCATGTCGCGCATTACCACAGCAACTTCAGTTACGAAATAACTGTCATCTTTAATAAAGTCGCAAATCGCTTAAATGTTTTTCTCGGCGCCGTCCATCCTTGACTGCTTTCGTTTTTAGCCTACTAAAATTTCAACCAGCTTTATGCTTTATCTCCCAATAAATATGATTATGAAGGATTACGGAATGGCCACCTGCACCTAACTTCGTGCTACCGAGTGACACGACGACTTCGACAAGAGCTTACGAATAAGACCGTCGCACATAGATGAGAGTTTGCGCACTTCGCACCATGTTCGCACACAGCGCTCTGTGAATGCGGAGCATAGCTCTTCCACACTATACCTTTTTCACTATAAGCTGAAAGGAGAAGTAAACAAAACCACGTGACAAGACAGCACCTCATTGGCTGGTGGAAAAATTATAACCTTTCCCGCTTAGCATGTCGTCTCTTCCTCTACAAAAAAACAGTTCAGTTCATATCGTAACATTCTGTGGTTATTCGCGTGCAGAGAATTTAAAAAACTCATTATTGTAACAGTTCAATTTATGAAACTAAATGTGTTTGTTCAGATTCACTTGAATCTAAATGAACGGTTATAGCAGAGGATTTAAGAGGCCATGCGCAGGCGACGTAGTTCGTTTCCGGTTTCCGACTGAGAATCTTCTGCCACTGTGAAAACATAAACGAGAGAAATGGAAAGAAAACAATTGTGTTAAATGCTTTTAACAAATTCTGTGAAAAGTACCTACCTTTAATCAACAATGAATATGGTTGGCCATTGTTTAGCAATAATTGAACTTCTTTGTTAGTGATGCAGAATTGTTGCTCAGATAGCTTGGGTCGTGTTTGTTTTCTGTTGTGTTTTAACCTATAGCGCTAATCGTTATTTAATTTGTTGACTCATTAAAGGTTAAAGCAAAGGTGGTATACTGATATTAGTCATTAAATGAATTATTTCTAAAGCCTGAAGTTAAGAACAGTTTAATCCAGTACCTTTAATCACAGATGCCGAACTGTTCAGGTACAACTTTTATATATTGTGTATTATAAGTTTAGGATATAAGGCAAAATATAGGAATAAGACATACAATGTTTAAAAGCATGACCCCCAAGCTACGTAATATACTGTATTCGCATTCTGTCTGAAGCAATTTCCTCTCACGGGTCTTAGTTCCCGTTATCCTCCACGTGGTGCTGCCATGAGCTCGGCGGAGTGATACATTTAAGTTTTGTTTACTTCTCCTTTCAGCTTATAATGAAAAAGGTTTAGTAGCTCCGCACCGGATCAAGGAACCATTCAACTGTTAATGAAGGTTATGCAGAAGCTTCGTTTATCTATAAGAGAATGTGGTAATTATAGCACTAACTGCTCAACGTTAATACAGCGACATGGACTTCTGAACGGGAGATCTGCGGTTCAAATCCCGCCAGAACAGTTCTCCCTGACTGAGGATCCCGGTTTTTCTCAGTCCTCATAACTAGTAAATGCCGAGAGGTACCCTAAACTTAAGTCTGGAACGTTTCCTTCCTAAATATAATTTCATGTCATGCATCATCAATGTCCACCGCCTTACTAACTAGTGTCGTATGCAGTAAAGAAAGGCGTTGAACACTATTAATAGTTTAAAAAAAGAAACTTAATGCACAAGAACGCAATCGTGCTTTCAATTGGCCTCTGAGATATAAATTAGCAGCTAATCCTTTGATTTACATTCATCTCCGTGATTTGTACAGCGTGTGTACTGGGTTGGCAATGTTTCGCCTCGTTGTGTAATGGAGGTCTAAGAATCACGAACATCATGCTAAAGCCACAAATTTGGACTGCAACCTTCAGTATGATAAGAAAAGTCTGGTTTATATTCCATTTGTGAACAAGTTTCATTGTTTCACAATCCAAACTAGAAGTTGATGTAAATAAACAAGCCCAGATAATAGCATGGCTTCCTTCGGAAGGGAAGTAAAGCTGGTGATCGTGTTGTAGATTTGCGGCACGCAAAAGAACCTCAAGCCTGATAGGCTCTGCGCAAAATTACCGATCTTTCACGCCCAATATTGAATGGGACACCAAGGACCATAGTAGTTAAAGAGCGTCCATAAATAAAACTCAATTTAATTTTTACTTTCTCTACTA
This sequence comes from Deroplatys truncata, assembly GCA_030765065.1. Classification (NCBI taxonomy): domain Eukaryota; kingdom Metazoa; phylum Arthropoda; class Insecta; order Mantodea; family Mantidae; genus Deroplatys; species Deroplatys truncata. Next base: position 240,593,841 of record CM060975.1, on the reverse strand, counting down.
CGTATAGTAAGTAGAAGTATTGCATTCCACTCAAAAATTCGATACCGAGATTTCATCGGAAATACATGTTTTGAGGCCTCCTGAATCCAAAAAAAGTATTTTTGGAAACGTGTGTGTCTGTCTGTGAACAGCATAACTCAGAAACGAACAGTCGGATAAACACCAAACTTGGTATTTAGGTTCAGTATCTTCCAGAGATGCGATACGAAGGTTTTCAATAAAATCCCCCACCCCAGATTACCCTTTACATGGAACATTTTTCGAAAATTTTAATTTTCTCAAAAATGGCTCTAACGACTTTGATTAAAATATCATATATTTAGGATACTTTCATGACAAATAAAATGTATATGTTGAATTTTCTGGGAATGTCTCCAAAAATGTTCTTCATTGTGTTTAATTTTCTCAAAAATGGCTCTAACGACTTTGATTAAAATATCATATATTTAGGATACTTTCATGACAAATAAAATGTATATGTTGAATTTTCTGGGAATGTCTCCAAAAATGTTCTTCATTGTGAACGACTTTTGCGTAACTGGTAAACCATACGAGATAGACAAAAGTTTACTACACAAAAAATGCAGATCGCGTTAAAATACACAATTTATGTCATATGCATTCTTTTTTTTTTCTTTTTTTTGAGTGAACCATTTTCAAGATATTGCTTGTTATTTCCTTTAATTTTCCAATACTTATACTTTTTCTCAAATGGGAATTGGTTATTCATTTTTTGTTGTCCTTGTAATGCAAAGAGAATGGAATACTCCACATAGCAACCAGCTCTTAAGATATTTGACTATCGCTTAAAGCCTACCAATTCCCCTACAAGAAAATTAGCAATAAGATTAACATCTCGATATCTCAATTAACATGAAGCATATGGAGAATAAGCGTTTGTAAAAATAGTTTGTACAAGAGTACAGGAAGTCATGTGAGTGTAACACATCAGATTTTTCTTTTCTGAAATATCCGTTATTGATGGTTCAATTGTTCATTACTTAGTCATTCTTTTTAAGTCCTGTCAACATTCAGTTGTTTCTCGCGATATCATGGAAAGAGCATGCAGTTTTAAGGTCAGCGTATAGTGTCCAGTTCTAAGACATTTGACTATCGCTATTGCCTTTGTATCTATAACGATAAGTGTAATGTAGCTATTTCTGCAAAGGTTTATCTCGATTAAAATTATGTAGATAGAAAAATAAGCTTTTGTAAGAATAGTTTGTATACTCACTAAGAGGGTAGAAAGTCATGTGAATGTATCACAGAATTTTTTATTTTATTCATTTAAGAACATTTATTAATTTTATGTTATATGTAAAACAAAAAAGTGTATGTGCGACATAAATGTTTCTCTCATTTAAAGAGGATATGCGGTATAATGAAGAAATGAGCTTATAAGAGAAGAGTTAGGGATACAGTCAGTTACGGAATTAGCCTCTTAATGCAAATCAAATAGAAAGAACACCAAAACAAATATCTGAATAAGTAATCAACAGATAAAAGAAACATCGGAAGACCGAGGAAAGATAATGAAACCGAACAGGCTTAGAACTTAATTATGCACGGATAGAAGAAAGGATATATGCTTTAAAACCAAACAGTTTTTGCAACTGGGAATTATATCACGTGTATAATAAACATCGCGTTTATCTGAAAAGCGAAATAAAGAATCATGCATGGATGGGACTCGAACCTCAGTAGTTCTCACTGCAACATACCTGTTCACGACCGCTGGTCTAACAGCACACATTTGACATTCAGAACTCGGTATGGCCGACGATGACAGAAAGAAGATACGAGTATAAGCTCGCGCGCACAGATATCAGTGTGAATCGATCATAGTGCCGAGCGGAACTTGCATGTAAATTTACGCTTCAATCTACTCACATTTTGGGGAGGGGAGCGTCAACTCAATTTCTGCTTGGAGGGGTGATTGCCTGAAGCAGTTTCCTGAATTTTCATGCAAATTCTTAACGACACTTTTAGCATAAAAAATCATTTATTTCTTAAATGTGTAATATTTGTATTAAAAGTACATTTGTATTTTTTTTTTTTGGTAGAGCAACAATAAGCAGTAGCCTAATTATTTCTCGTAATTTAGGGGTGGAGCTGCTCCCCCTAAATGACCCCTGTGGTGGAGGTCTAAGGGTATACCCTGGAACATGCAAAAGATTCCTGGTCGTGAAACCGCCTTTCCTGGGACATGTGGAGCATATAAAACATTACGAAAACATGAAAAATATAATGGCTGATGTGTAACGCTCCAATAAAGACGGTTAATAAAGAACCTATTTTCTTAAACGGTAATGAACACGTTTACGGGTTGGAGGGTTGTTTTAGGCATGCATTTATTAAGAACCGGTATATCGCAGGGAGATTGCGGAGGATCTGTTGATGAAATTGCAGCATGGTAATAATCGATGATGAGATGCAGAGCTTATTCATTTTGATCTAGAAGCGTTACAGCTTAGCGTATCATCGCCCATGGCATTAACAGTTCACGTGATAGTTGCTGTGTTTTGGGATACCAAGGAAGTAACTGCTTCACTTTACAACCGAAGTTATAATTCTTGCAATCATTTAAGCCGAAATAACCGTATAAAAATTAAATTAAAATTACATTATTCTAGACTTGTTGAAGAGATATGTGGTGGTTGCTTTTATCCACTAATTGGTACACTTAGCAATTTTAACCATGATTGCAACTACACATAGGATTACATATTTTCATGGGCGATGGGAACATTTGTGTCTTGCATTCTGGCATTTAGTCCATATTTTAGAAAATATGGTAAAAATCCTTTTTTAACAGCCCCTCCAAATAAAGTACCAACTTTTCTACAGATTTCAAGCAAGTTACATCAATGAATATTCGCAACACCTTCACTTGTTCTTTTCGCCATTTAAATAATAAATAACCCATGTGTTGTTTTATTATATTCGTCACTGTGCATTCTACAAGCTTACCTACATGAATGGGGCTTTACTGTTATGTTGTAATGGGATGTTTTGTAAATCTACGAGATTCCCAATATTTTATTTACTTTCAAATATAGCCTTTGTATAGTTTTAATTCGTGAAATATCTTAACGGATGCTCAGGCTTTCAGGGTGCACCAATGTACCCGAGACGTTTTAAAGTCTCAATTCATGGCAATACATTTAAAAGAAAGAAAAAAAAGGAAAGAAAGAAAGAAGAAGCAATGCCCTTCAATCGACATAAAATAAATAAAAATACGTTTTACCCATTTAAGCCGTAATAAGATAGATTCAAATGTTAATATGTGGTGTGGAATCGAATCCCGGTCTTCCGCGTAACAAGTGTGAACACAAACCATTAAAAGACATCTACTATTTGGAATAGGAGTTTGTGGAAAAAAACGTTAACAGCGTTTCGTCTACCGCCCTGATTCTGTTATGGTTATATTCCGCTTCTAATGGCTATAGACCTTAATTAAAAATAAAGGGGGGGCAGCTTATTTACTTCCTCCCGTCCTTTTGCGGTCATTGCGTATATATTTCATTGCAAAGTTTCAAAGCGTTTAATCTCGGTTCGGGAATATTCATCTGCAACCTATATTCGGAGTCTCTTTACTCTAACTACCCTTAATGTAGTACTGATTTCAACCAAATTTCTAATGTGTCCACAAAGTTTGATCAAACTCTTCTGTATACAATTTCAACTCCATAGTGCACTCTTTCTCCTAAAATTTGAAAGTCTGCAGTAGGCTCTACATATAAATTACCCCATATTTCCTACGATTTCCATAAAATTTGAAACGTGTTGACACATTTTCTTCAATTCTACACATAATAGTATCTCATCTCCGTATTTATAGCGTTTGAAAGAGTTGTTTCATGCGTGCGTATGGGCACCATAAAATAGAAACTAAGAATTCAAATGAATTGTTTCTCTTGCTGTGTTAATTATCTATACCTTTCACTTTGTAGTACTGGGACGTAATGAGCGTGACTGACGGGACTACAAGAGATGGCGTGACCAATATGTTGGTTTGGAAAACTCTTCATAGGGCCGTTGTGGAAGCAGCAGGATCGCTCCTGGAGTTATATGAAGCGATACCAGTAACAGGCGCCATGCAATCGCAGATGACGTTGCTGTTTCTATCGGTAATCTAGATATTAGAGCTGCTCTTTGAACTTTTCAGCCCAGAAATACTGGTGCGAAAACCACAGTAATTTTGGAAAGCTTGTGAATCCCAGGTAAAACGTTTGAACTGAGGGAAAGAAACGCCAAACAACTAATATGTAGCAACTATAAAGAAGTTAAAATGATATATGCCTCACGACTTTAAAACTGCGAGGGATATAACGATGTTGGTCAAAATGCGTTTGCTGTGGACTATGTGCGACGGAATAGGAGGGAGATTACAGGTACGCAACTAAGCAGCCGTTTCTCTCTTCCGTTATTATTTATTTAGTTTGGAATTGCCGAAGTTAATTACCCCAAATTTAAATACCTACTGCTACTATGCAACATCCTGCAGTAAAATGGACGTATCAAAACATCCCAACAGTGCACCGCATTCAAGCACCGAAATCTGAAGCACTGATCCGGAATTTGATGTAAGCAGCGGTTCTTTCATCATATCCAGCATGAGAAACGTTTCAGCCAAGGAGCTACACTGGGGAGTGTTCCTTCACTTAGAAATATGGTTTACATGGGGCCGCATCCCCGCGCAACTTTTTGCCTCGCCAACTTTTCCGCATTCCGCGCACTGCGGCTCGCATTCCTTTCTTATCTCTGGGCGAAATGCAGAGGCACCGGTAAATAAACCGGACATGACAAAATATAAATATGGCTCTACGGCTGAAATATTAATAGTGCGCTCGACAGACAAACATGCACTTTCCTGCAGAATTTGTAAACTAATGATTGCCGAAAATTCGAAGCTTCAAGCCAAGAAAAATACGACTTGTAAGTTTCCATTGAATATCACTGCATAGGAATCCTATAGATATTCACATGCGGTTGAACGTAGTAAAATCATCTCCTGTAGCTAATACAAGTGAAATGCTGCGAAATTATTCAGATAACTTTCAATGCGAATGCACCAAACCATAACAGTATTAAAAGCAGGCACCTTAGAAATAGATCTTATCATAACTGGGATATTTTAAATGAGATTTAAACTTTTTAACATTCTAAAAACTATTGGGTATTAAATGGAATATTTAAAAATTAAATGAATCGCCCGAGATCGGGTTTATTCATTTCTGTGCTTGAACTGGACGTTCTAGGAGTGAGTGTGTGTTTCAGCTACGCAAAGGAAATATATTTTATTTTGTTTACGCCTAAAATTCGCTGATTTTAAAGAAAAATATTTAACTCAGATTTACTTTTTCATTGAGCAGGAAATACATTAGCCACATATTTTGATTTTATGAAGTTTTGAATGTAAACTTTATTTTAAACAGAACTCAAATTTGGTTTTAGCACACTCTTCGTTCTATAAATGAAAACAATCATTTTGGTTTGAAAGATGTTTTATCGATAATTTTTTATATACCTACTCTCACATTTGGAAATAAAAATATATTGCTAGAAATTAACACACGCCAATAAACACAATAATTGTCAGGTTCTGATGGCGCACCCTGTACTATAACTGTAACTGTTTTTTTATTTCTATAGACTCAACGTAGTATGGACTTCAATTTAATCTTTCTTACGGTGACTCTAGGGATCCAGTTGTTTACATTCTGTCCTTGTTTCTAGCTACCGTAAAGGTTTCAGTTTGAGTGCGTCAATTTCTCCCGACTTCATTTATTTGCTTTGTATGATTTCGTTTGATCGCGAGATGTTATTGTAATATTTAATACAGGGTTTGCCTCCAGTATCTTACACACTGAAATATTCATTTAAATAAAGAAAAATTAACTATAGCAACAGTGAGCAAATGTGAGCTATGTTCCTCTCTCTCTCTCTCTCTCTCTCTCTCTCTCTCTCTCTTGTATTCGGTATTTAACCGACCCCTAAAGCCACAAACACGGTAAGCAGTCATTCATTTCATCTGCGAAGTATACAGCAAATATTTGTCTTTTTATTTTGTAAATAAAAACTTGTAATATTCCTTGTTTCTGAGTAATGCCATACAAATTTACAATCTATAGACCCGGGTTTGATTAGGTGGAGATCGTTTTTCCGAAGTTTTTTCTGGCTCGAAAATGCTATCATTAGGCAACTTTCGACTACAAGAATTCCGATCTCTTCTAATCCAAAATTAATCGCCACTTTCATTCTCTACCTGCGGTGTCTCAGTGATAAAAACAAGTGTTGAAAGTACAAGGACCTTATGCACTACTACCCCTACACACTATTGGACCTGTGTAATCTGGTGAGGGTCACAGGACTAGTGTGAAGGGGTAGCAATCATTACACGGTTAGCCAATAAGCTTTGCAGACAGGCCCTAGTACACACACGCACACACAAAGAACTTGATGCAAACGTTGATATAGAACAGTTGAGAATGTAAACCCTTTTTGTTGACAGCACCTGTGGTGGAGTTGTTCACATTTTGGCTTCTTATCTCGGAGGTCCTGGTCGATTATCCGCTTGTGAAGAAAATGTCTCTGTAATTAGCACTATTCCTTACCCTCCCCTATACAAGTTGGAAAGTTTGAATGTGAAAGCGAATGAATGTTAAGAGTGTTTAAAGCAATTAAATGGCTTTTATTTAATCCAATATAAAGGAATTATGAACATCAGAAATTGTTTTTAAGTTAACGCCGCGGATATGATCGCAGTTAATGAAGTATTGCAATCATTCCAAAACTTCGATATTGGAATTTCACCAAAACTGCATGATTTGAGATTCCTTAAAATAAAGAATTCTTAAAAGTCGTATAAATACCAAATTTGGTATTTAAATTCCGCATCTTCCAAGTATGCGACACCAGATTTTCAAGCAAATTCCCCCCCTAATCAAGCTACCGTTTACTTTACCGTTTTCTTTATTTCTGCAGGGGTTGATTTATTTAAGAGAAAAAGTTGACTTGCGATGTTTTGTTTTCCGTAGTGTACAGTAACCAGGTCCATATTGCTTAATTTATAGATATTTCTAGTCAACTGTCAAGTAGGTACATGAATAAAAGAATAACTGGTACAGGTATGTTATAATTAGGGCCCGGATTTTTAGGTTTTAACCTATATTTTTCCTCGCTATTTAATTAACACGTTTCAAGATATATATTCGTTTCACACTTCCTGGAGTAGAATATGTGAATTTCATTACACCTAAAAAAAAACCTAAATGAGGGGTTGACACTTAAAATAACCTAAATAGCTGTTTTCCCTTTTATGAAATGAAGAATGTTATTTTCGGATTGAAATTCATTGTGAAATTATTTCCAGCACTTATAGCCAGTAGTCCAAATTACTACAGCTAAACGCAGCACATGTGACGTGGTGACACCTGGATGCAGCAGATAGGTCAGGGGAGCGTAACCTGTGTAACGAGATCGCCTCCAATTGTTCACTGAGAATACAACAGGCAGAAAGTGTGGTGATTGATTGTTGCAAACTTTTCTAATGTAATTGTTGTATAGTGAAACAATGCCTAAATCACATTTATTGAAAAAGTGGACTGCTGCAGATCCACACTTCAGCTTTTGTTTTACGACAGACAGTGCTGCCTACATGTTAAAGGCACAGTCCTTCCACCCGACCATGTTACATGCTTGGCCCGCGGCCTGCACCGCCTTACGGAGGAGAATAGAAACCACTTCGATGACGTGAACAGCCTGATATCTTTGGTCAAGAAGGTTTTCTTAAAAGCCTCAACACGTATATAATTGTTCAAAGAGAAAGTACTGGCAACCCCTCTTCCACCTGAGCCGATACTTGCCCGCTAGGGAACTTGGCTGTCTGCTGCAATTTACTATGCCAAGCCTTATGTCAGCAATGAATTGGATGAAACAGAAGTTTCCTGCATTGCCAAGGCTAAGAAATCACTCGAATGCCCCACTCTTGCCGCTTCCCTTATATATATATTAAGACACATTTTTGTTATATACCAGGAGCTATTTTCCGGTTGGAAAGTACAACTTTGCCACTGAAAGATGCTCTAGATATTATTGGCAATGTTTCCAGTAAAGAAATACCTGGACAGTGGGAGTTGCATGTTCTTCGAAGTTGCACAAGATTCTTCAACGAAATCCTGGTTTTGAAGATGTGAAAATCATCAATTCAGTATTGCAGGGAGAAAAGTATACAGGAAAACTACCCTTAGAATCTGCTGCACTGGCATCTATGTTCTACGCTCCAATGACGTAATGTTCCATTGAAAGAACCTTTTCTTCATACAAGAATGTGTTACTGATAATAGGAAATCGTTTATGCTAGAAAATTTGAAAATGTATGCAACTATCTACTACAAGCCAAAAAATAAATCTTAAAAATAAGTACCGAAAAAACAAAATTGATACCTGTATTGATTCACAAAGCAAAACATAAAAAAACAATTTTAATCAAGAAAAACCTAAAAAAAAAAACCTATTTTAAGCATATAAGAAACCTAAACTGAAGGTTTGTCCGGGCCCTAGTTATAATACATAAGGGATTAAGCGAGTTTGTTACGCATACTACACTGCTACGCTTATACACCCTACTTTACGTTTTACAAGCATTACGGCTGCTTTGGCATGAAAAAAATTAAGAGACCACTGCTAGTGTTGGTAAACCCTTTTTAGGATCAACGCTTTTAGAGCACATTCATGCTTTTTCGATGTAGAGAAAAACGGCTGCATATATATAGTTATGGAATTTTCCTTCGCCCCCAACCGGATCTCTGAGTTTAGAAGCAGCACTATGACAAAGAACTGCCTGTAGTCTGGTGATATATACCTTGACATTTTGTTTACTTTGCACCAAAAAAATAAAAATAAAGATATAAATCAGAGAATATGATATTGCAAATCTGGCGGCGCCGTGGCCGAGTGGTTAGACCGTTCACCAATGCGGCCCGGGTTCGATCTGCATGTGGGATTTGTGGTGGACAAAGCGGCGTCTGGGCGGGTTTTCTCCGGGTTTTCCGGTTTCCCCCGCCTGCTCCATCATCACCTTTCCTTTCACTATCATTTCATATCTACTTCCTGCTCCCATACCAGGCACTGCGCTGATCACCAATCCTGGATGTTCTATCTGATCCAAAGTGTCTGCACCTCGACAGGCCTCTGACACCAGGCACCAGCTTGTAAGTCTTGGGGGTGTAAGTCCTACTTACGAGGAGGGTAAACAAAGAAAGTACATATTGCAAATTTCACAAGATATCTTTGTGTCCATGTTTATTACATTTTTCTGCGCATTTACCTTTCATAAAACATACAGTTCCTATCTGACACCTTATATAAATCACAGGATGTCAGATAGGAGCTGTATGTAAATTATATTAAAATCTAAACTGTACAGAAAGTTTGTATAGAAGTGAGAAATCGAGGGATGATTCTCGCGATCAACACTCTAGGCAGTCAGATCAATATCTTCTCCTATGTTATATATCGCTGATACTTTCTCGGTGTTGGTCAACACAGGTGCGACCGACCGGCCGGGGTTCCTTTCTCATCAATTTCCCACTATCCCCAGGTAGACGATCGTCTTCAGGAACATGGCGACCATAATCAATATCCTCCTCCTGCACGCACGCGACTTGTCACGGTGGTCACTTTATTGCTTTTCCCCATCACCATAGCAACGGAGAAGACGGCTCGAGGGAGGGGCAAGGCGGAGGAGACATATGACGCTACAAAAGAGCAAGTGTGTGTGTGTGTGTGTGTGTGTGTGTGTGTGTGTGTGTGTGTGTGGCATCGATTTGTGTGCACTACTTGCTCCCCAACACAATAAATGCAAACAAACGACAATCGCATTTTGGTCACTTTTGCAAAGAGAAAGCTACAATTTCATTTTAAAACCGCCATGAAGAAGGTTAAAAGTAGTAGACAGAAACTCATCCTCGTCGCTTAGAAAAGGCTCCTGTCATATTAAATCCTGGAAGAAGTTCTCAACGTAGAAATCTATAGTTTTACGTTGAAACATTAATTGTAGCGCTTACACTCTCCGATTTCCCCCGCCCTCTGTTTAGTTTACAATTTATGTTGGAGAAGCAATGGCAACAGAGATTGTCATGTAAAAAGACCCAATGGAATCCGTATATTCTTCCCAAACTTTGGCGTTCATCAGCTCTCAAAGAATCCTTATTCCAAACATATCTTCCTGAAGCCAACAACAAACACTCCGCTATGTATTAACACCTGTTAACACCTATTAACACCTATCAGTTATTCAGTGTTAAAGGTACTCGATACTGCATTTTCAACAACATTTCGAGAAAAAATAATTAAGCATTGTGGCATCAGGATCCCACTGCAGTTTCACTCTTTTGGTAATTTAAATGGACGTGAACAGGTGTATGCAAACTGACACATTAAAACTTGATTTTTTTCTCGTAATCTTGTTTTTCTAACATGTTTGTCACTTATATAGGTACGAAATTATGCTAAAACTGTGGTATCAAAAATTTCAATAAATTGGTGGAAATTTGTGAAACTAGCAATTTCAGTACCGAGTACCCATAACATGCCTAGTAACATCTGTCAATTTTGATACACGACTTGGTCTGCCCTGGCGATTATACATTGAGAAATGGGGATCTGGGGTAGCGCAGTGGTTTCGCTTACAGATCAGTACTGAGGGTCCGGGGATCGATTCCCAGCTCCGGGGTAAGTATTAAGTCCGCCCTATTCACACCTTCACCACTGATTTGCTCATGTGAAGTGTCCCAAGACCCAACGTGTAAAAGCTGTAGGTACTTTCATTCCACCGCCATCTCCATCATCACGCTAACATCGGAGGCAACGGATTCCGCCCACTGGGTGCCTCCACCTCAGAAATGGGTCCAGTCATCGCTTGGTGGAATGAGTTATCCTTAAGGTCATAGGCCATACGGGGAGCGTTAGAAACTCATCCTTACTTAGATGCTTTTAAATTTGGGTTTGTGAAACTGATGATATAAATCTGATCGTTGCATTCACAAGACTTTCTCCACCCATCCTTTAACAAATTATCCTTACAAAAGCTTATTCTTTTATCTGCCTCGCGTTAATCGAGATAAACATTTGTACAAACGGTTTTATTACACATTTCCTTGTAGGACCAGTGTGAATACGGCAATACAGTAGGCTTAAGCGATAGTCAAATCTTTTAAGAGCTGGTCGCTGTGTGACGGCTTTGAAATTCCATTCTCTTTGCATGACCAGGAAGGGGGGGAAAGGGGTGATGAATAACGACTTCCTATTTGAGAAAAGTTTAAGTATTTGAAAAGTAAACCAATACCAAGAAATACCTCGGAAATGCTTAACAAAAAAAGAAAAGAAGAAGAAAGAAAAAAAAGTGTGGTTTAACAAGATCTAAATTTTTTGTGTAGTAGCATTTTGTCTTATCTCTTACAGTTTGCCACTTATGCAAAAGTCATTCAGAATGAAGAGTACTTCAGAGGATATTTCCAGACAATTCAAGATATACATTTCATTTGTCATGAAAAAGCATTTTAATCAAAATCCTTACAGCCATTTTTGAGAAAATGAAAATTGTCGAAATGCTTTTATGTAAATGGTGGTTTGGGATGGGGATATTCTTGAAAATCTTCGTGTCGCATCCTACGAAAATGTTGAAATATTTGGTATCTAACGGACTTTTCGTTAATGAGTTATGCTTTTCAGACAGACACACACGCACTTGCCTGTCTTTTAAAAATGATTTTTATTCAGGGGACCTCAAAACGTGGATTTCCAGTGAAATCTCGGTATCGAATTTTTGGGTGGAATACAATACTACTCTACTTACAATACGTAAACCGTAGAGAGTATAAAAATTGCTATAAATTATATCAGGCCAGAAGGCAGCGTACGACAATCCATAATGAATCATAATACCTTTAAAAAGCGTTTATTGGATTTAACATTCTTGAACTTTAACGCAAAGCCAATTCCCGCACGTCAGGTTTAATTTCTCTGCAGCTTAGACCCTTCCGTGTACACCGGAGTCGCAATGCTTCCAGAAGGCTTCTTTAAGGACATTTATAACTTGTTTCACAGGGGATAGCTAGCTTTAAAACAGTGTTGACCTCTACTTGGGGAGATTCGTACTTATTAACTTTCCACTGAAATTCTGAAAACTTCAGTGGCAAAAAGAATATCTACTATTAAGTGTACAATACAACCATTTTAAACAAGAATAACTGGAAGGAGTGCCATTGCTTACGAGGAGTAAGTGCCTCTGCTATTTTACTTTGAAAACTTTAAATTTGGTGCTCAAGAAGAAAAAAAAAGGGGAGGAAGATATTATGTCACGCGTGACTTTATATGTTACAACTTCATGTAATCCCTCATCTGTAGTATTAATATCAAAAGATTCTTCTATTTACCTTACGATAAATGACTAGAAATAATCTCACTATAGACTTTGTTGACTGCATAGTGCCAAAAACAAAACACGACTGCTTGCATATCATAAGGCAGTAACTGTTATTTGTCACCAATAGATGCACGCGAGAAACAGAAGAATCGCATATTTTCTAACGCGTTTTGTGGACGGTACATGTCAGTTTAACTAGAGAAAGTTTAAAGATGTAAGGAAGAATATTTCGAAAACTAGAAATTGTATATTACAATGAGGTCATTTTTGATTAGCAAATTATTATCTAACATGATTTTTCCAGTGAAATAAAATTATACAAAATTAATTTATAGTAGAGAATTTCACAGACTATTCACAGAACATTTAAGATATGCATTTTACTAGTTAAGCAAATATATTTAACGTTATGGTATTTTACTTAAAATTCAAGAGACATGTTTTAGAAAATAAAAATATTTTCATAGGGTGGGATGGGGCATTTTCTTGAAAATCTTTGTGTCCCATACGTGGAGAATACTGAACTTAAAGACTATGCTTGGTATTTATTGAAACTTTCGTATCTGAGCTATGCTCCTCTCTCTCTCTCACTCTCTCTCTCTCCCAAAGAAAATAAAAAATCCTTGTAGGTTTTTGAAATGAATGGTTTTAAAATGTATTTTTAAAGTTCCTATTCACTGTAAAGATATTTGATACCTGTTAATTCTTGTTCTGCACGTGTATTTCCCCCTCCCTGCGTTAATAGCAGATAACGGATAAAACCACCATTAACACGCATGGTATATACTATTTTTTACTTTCTCTACTACGTGTAGTAAGTAGGGGAAGTATTGCATTCCACCCAAAAATTCGATACCGAGATTTCGCCGGAAATACATGTTTTGAGACCTCCTTAATCCAAAAAAAGCATTTTTGGAAACATGTCTGTGTGTGTGTGTCTGTGTGTCTGTGAACAGCATAACTCAGAAACGAACAGTCGGATAAACACCAAACTTGGTATTTAGGTTCAGTATCTTTCAGAGATGCGACACGAAGGTTTTCAATAAAATCCCCTCACCCCAGACTACCCTTTACATGGAAGATTTTTCGAAAATTTTAATTTTCTCAAAAATGGCTCTAACGATTTTGATGAAAATATCATATGTTTAAGATAATGTCATGAGAAATGAAATGTATATCTCCAATTTTCTGGGAATGTCTCCAAAAGTATTCTTCATTGTGAACGACTTTTGCATAACTGGTAAACCATAAGAGATAGACAAAATTTTACTGCACAAAAAATGTGGATCGCGTTAAAATACACAACTTATGTCATATACATTTCTTTTGTTGAGTGAACCGTTTTCGAGATATTGCTTGTTATTTCCTTAAATTTTCCAATACTTATACTTTTTCCCAAATGCGTTATTCATTTTTTTTATGTCCTGGACATGCAAAGAGAATGGAATCGCCACATAGCAACCAGCGTTAAAATATTTGACTATCGCTTAAAACCTACCATATTTCCCTTGCATCTACAAGCAAATTATCAATAAGATTGACATCTCGATATCTCGATTAACATGAAGCATATGGAGAATAGGCGTTTGTAAAATTAGATTGTACAAGAGTAGAGAAAGTCATGTGAGTGTAACACATCAGATTTTTTTAGATAGCGATCGAATTTATCAAGTATCAATAATATTATACTGATTCTCGAAAGTAAGAGAAATCAGTTTTTAGAACGTCGTTCAAGAAACAAAAGGAATGACGTTTAAAAAAAGCCAGATGCCAGATGTTTAGTTGATTCGCTAGCAGTCAATTTCGGTAAAATTAGTTTCAACGTGTTTTGCCTTACACCAGCCAATGAAGCGATTAAATGCCATATCATATTGCTTTCTGGATTTTTTTGGCAATTACTTCTAGTGTTATTCTTTCTGCTGCTTCAGTTATTTCATTTCCTTTTCAGTTTCTTCTGAATTCATAATTTTCGCTATTCAATCTTTATGTAGGTTATCATAGGTAAAAGAATGACGTTTTTTATCAAAGAAGGCAGAAGCATGTGTATAATATAGGTTAACTCTACAACGAATTGCGATAAATTGAAGTATGACGGTTTGTATTGTGAACAAATAATGTGAGCTCCATGAGAAATTAATCATGTAAAAAGAAAATGAAAATAAAACCGAATCAATCCAAGTTGAATTATTAAACATGTGCAAATACAAAGGGAATACAAAGGGCAATTGCCATGTGATTGCACTTGAAACCAAAATTGGTCACAATGAAGATTATTGCAATAGCTCGTACGCAGTGTTAGAAATTCTACTTTGAGGCCTTGCTGTCTAAAAACTATTTTTCCGTTCAAGGTGTTACTATATCCTGCAATGTTCTTCAGAATCTCGACAGAAATTTAATGAGGATTAAGAGATCTGTCTCTAAGCATACTAATGTACTTCAAGGCATCAGATAACTAGGTACGAGATATTGACTTGATAATTTTATATATTTAAAGTGAATAAAACAAATGGAAGAAAAATTTTTAACAAACAACCGAAGTGTTCCCAGAAATGAATTTATGGAGTCAGCTACCTTTGCAAGGCGGAGATGTAGCTCTTGCCATATTCCTTAAAGCGTATTTTAATTAATAGGTCCATTATCGGATCTACCTATAAACCGTTAACAATTCAACTATTACCTACTTATGCCGCCAGGTTGCATCCATCTTAGTGATGAAAATATTATTGGTTCGATCCCGCCGTTATGTGAATATTTACTGTGAAAATTCACACACACACACACACACACACACACACACATATATATATATATATATATATATATATATATATATATATACACACACACTGCCGTTTGTGAAAATTGTAACACCAAGAAAGAATTTTCCCGAATAACTCCAAACTTGGTAGAAGAGTGTGCAAGCAATAAGCGATTAGGTTTGCAGAGAGATGGGGTACACGTAGGCCGAGCAGAGCCCTCTCGTGTCGGTCCGACAAGGTCAGTGTGACGCCCAGCGTAGTCAGTGCAGAGCTGTCAAACAAGATGGAAATAATAAAGAGTGTGTCAGTATGCCTCGTCGACGTCAAAGGGAGCCATATCGGCATGTGAGTGCTTTCCAACGGGGCAGAAGGATGGGTCTCCGGGAAGGGGGTTTGTCATACCGTGGCATTTCGGCTCGTACAGGGCATGCTGCTATGACAGTGATGTGTGTGTGTGTGGAAGCAGTGGATAGATAAAGGTCGTACGCAGCGAAGAGCGGGTACTGTTCCACGGAACATGACCACAGCAAGGGATGACCGTCATCTTGTCCGTATGGCCATAACGGACCGTACAGTTTCATCCACAGTGTTGGCTCGACGCTGGAGCACTGCAACAGGTGTGAACTTGTCTGCATCAACGGTTCGTCGCCGTCTGCTGCAGGTTGGACTGGTTGCATGCATGCCCTTACGTCGGCTTCCATTGTCCAGAAACCGCAAGCTCCTCCGGCTGCAATGGTCACGTGAACACCGTCACTGGGGTGCTGAGTTACAAAATGTACTCTTTTGGGACGAGTTCCGCTTCAACGTGTCCTACAGTAATGGCAGCATACGTGTCCAGCGGTACTGTGGTGAGCGCAATCTGGAGGGCTGCATTGTTGAGCGGCATATCGGACAAACACCAGGTGTGAAGGTTTGGGGTGCCATTGGTTACAACAACCGATCTCGCCTCCTACGAATTGAGGGAACTTTAAACAGCAATCGGTATCTAACGGTGGTTGTAGACTCTGAGGTATTCCCCCTGCTTCAGGCATCTCCACAGCCACATTTCAACAGGACAATACCCGGCCACATATTGCGAGGAATTTACAAGCCTTCTTCGAAGAGCGACGGGTACCATTGCTTCCCTGGTCTCACGTTCGCCTGACATGTCGCCCATCGAACATGTCTGGGATATGGTTGGTCGGCACCTGGTGCGTCACGGTCCTCCAGTAACCAGTGTCACGGATTTGTGGGCTCGAATACAAACTGCATGGAGGGAAATCCCTCAGGAACTTATTCAGAACCTTTTTGATTCAATGCCACTGCGTATAGCAGCTCTAATTGCAGCGGATGGAGGCCACACCAAATACTGAATATTAGGGCTCAAAGGCCATGTATAGATTTGAAAAGTTTATCATTTTTTACTTGCCATGTACCTAACCTGTGGCATTAAATTCATGCGTTTCCTTCTTGGTGTTGCAATTTTCACAAACGACAGTGTGTGTGTGTGTGTGTGTGTGTGTGTGTGTGTGTGTGTGTGTGTGTGTGTGTGTGTGTGTGTGTGTTTCCACACTCACGCCTTTGCTATGTTTAGTTTGCAATCCAGTTGATAATTGGGCAGATTATGCAAATTTCCGCAAAATTTAAAGGGGCGCAAGATAGATTTTGAAATAATTAAAAAGAATGCATTCTGTCGCCTTGTCATTTGGTCTACTGTAGCAGCAAGCCGGCGCACCATGAGACACATCATCGAGCATCACAACCATCTCTTTGTCTACTGTATTATTTAGTTTCTATTTCTTCTTGTGGCTTATAGTATAATTATGTAAGGCGTCAAGCAGTAATCGCTTGTTTTTGAGCGTATTTGGAGTTTGCCAATAAAGCGATTTTCTTAACAGATTTTCTAAGGCCAAAGAAAAGAAGAAACCTTTGATGTAAATCATGTTAGAAGTACTTATTTTTCCTTTACGTTAGTTAAACGTCTGTTGCATGTATTATTTTGCTATATATGCCGCTCTTCCTTTAATTCCTAAAACGGGTTTTTATAACCCTGCCATATACACCTTAATGGAAGCAATTCGAATAACCGTGATCGTTAAGCCGATATGTAATAAACTGGACATCCATTCAAAGCGAACGTCGCGAGTTCGAATCCCATTGACTGCAGTCAAACGTGCTTGTGGTTAAGGATGGGAAGGGCCCAAGTAAAATAACTGGTGTAATGGCATGGATGACGAAGGTGTTACATCTGATTGCAGTTGCATGGATTTTGCCGTTTATTCTAAAAAAAAAAGTCTGATTTGTTGCACTCGCCTATCTTTTTCTACTTTTGTACAAACTAATTTTACAAACGCTTATTCTCCATCTACTTCATGTTAATGGAGATAAACATTTGCAGAAACTATCTTATTGCTAATTTTCTTGTAAGTGCAAGGGGAATATGGCAAACTTTAAGTGATAGTCAAGTCTTTTAAGAGCTGGTTGCTATGTGCATTCCATTCTCTATGCATGTCCAGGACATAAAAATAAAATAAAAAAAATAACGAATTCCCATTTGAGAAAATCATTAGTATTGGAAAATTCAAACCAATAATAAGGAATATCTCGGAAATGGTTCATTCGAGAAAAAAAATGTATATGACATAAATTGTGCGTTTTAATCATATCTACATTTTTTGTGTAGTAAAATTTTGTTCACTCTTACGGTTTACCAGTTATGCGAAAGCCATTCAGAATGAAGGGACATTCCCAGAAAATTCTAGATATACATTTCATTTGCCATGAAAATATCTTAAACAAATGATATTTTAATCAAAATGTTTAGGCCCATTTTTGAGAAAATCAAAAATTTCGAAAAATGTTCCATGTCAAGGGTAGTCTGAGTGGGGGGATTTTCTTGAAAATTCGTTTCACATCCTTGGAAGATGCTAAACTCAAATACCAAGTTTGGTATTTATCCGATTTTTCGTTTTTGAGTTATGCTATTCACAGACACAACGGACATATTTCCAAAAGTGCTTTATTTGGATTCAGGACACCTCAAAATATGTATTTCCGGTGAAATCTCGGTATCGAATTTTTTGGTGGAATGCAATACTTCCCCTACTTACTATACATAGTAGCGAAAGTAAAAATGCTACATTAGTAATAGCATAATATAATATATTTCTATATAAAATTGCTGCAAATACTTTTATTTTATTGTTAAATGATAGTATAATATGAAGACATAAAACAAAACGCATTATAAATATATTCTGAAATCGACTTTTTTGCTAATTTATAACATTATGTAAATAAAGGGTTAATCTAACTGGACACATTATGACCAACCAAAATTGCGTATTAATTATTGTATCTTATATTAGTTGTAGACCTAATAATATTAATAATAGTGATATTATAAACAGAGTTTTTGTATGTCAAATTGACACGATTTTGTTTCCGTTTTTGCTAGGTAAAAAAGGGGGGGTAAAGCTATAGGGAACGTCAATGACCTAAACATGGTGTTTAGGTGTTACTCATTACAGAATATCGTGATAACAAGGCTATTTGTTTTGCAACCGTTCAACTCATTTTCTCAAGGCACAGCTTTTGCAGTGTGTGAACCCCGATTCGATTTTCGATTGTGCCTCATTCTTGTTCGATTAAAAAGGAACTACTTAGCATATTTCGGGAATGCCGCTGGCAGAATCCTGATGGACGTTAAAATTACGGCTCTCAAAACGCATCCTGCATAACGTCAGTGTGGCAAAACAACAGTAGTCATAGATACGTTTAGTTTATTGGTAACCGCGTCCAATATCTTTACACTCTGCAATAAACGTTAGTAAAATGACTTTCCCTTTCACAGAACTGATTTATCATTAAGCTCTCTCTTCATGCCATGCTAATCAATTGCAATTGTAGTAGTACCTATTACTACTGGTGAACTTTGTGGTGCTGTGTTTCACGAATGCTGGCTCATTGGCTCGCCTTTTTGAATTTCTTCCTATTTAAAGGAGTAGTTAATGTTATTCCCTCTCCATCTCACGACTATATAATACGCAATAAGTTTACAAATACAACGACAATTTATATAACAGTTTCTTTCCAGCTCAAAGTTATTGTAACATACGGATGGTAAATGACTCACAACTAATAATTCTATCACTGTTATTAGGACTAATTTACGCAGACACTGACCGCACACTGTATTGCATTTGAAATGTTTGCTTCATTATTACTGAAAAGCTGCCGAGTAAATGAAACACAAATTTAATTATGTTTGTGGGCTACAGTTTTACAAAAGGACATATTAGACTTAATTTAATAATATTTGCAGTCGAACTTGTTCTCTGGAAAAATGCAGACTGGAATTGAACCAGAGTCCCGCGAGCAGAGAAGGTGGCATTTGCTCTCTCAGGATGCAGGCCGCCGCAGGCACGCTGTCCACAAAGCGACAGTTGGAGCAGTTCGGAATCGCACAAAAATCAGATTAAAGGTAAAGTGGGTTGGAGTGTTAGGGGTGATTGTTTTTAATCAGCGCTCATTGGTTGCATGCCTGTGGGCTGGGGGCGGACGGACTAGTTAGGGCATATCGTGGCTAGCGGCCGGAGCTACGGTGTATCTGGAATGTGGGCCCCGGAACGGCAGCCATTCCACAAATACCCGCGGCCACTGCCCCGCTGCACAACCCCTAGCTTCATTAGAGCTCGCCGCTCCAATCAACATTTTATATGTTATAAAGTTAAAACAACTCGCACCGGACAGATAGCGCGTAGCCTACCTCCTTGGTTTACTTTATCAAAAATAGAAAACCTCGCTCCGGAGAGATAACGCATAGCCTGCTTACCTGTCTTCCTCCAGCTAACATGCAACTAATACATTATTGCCTATTTACCTATAACCATTTTATTTCGTGAAATTATAACTTGCAATTAATAGATATCGCGTGACCTATCGCCCATCACTGACCTAGTTAATATTTACACCGGACAGGTACAGCATAAGTCAATTTTACTTTAGAAGCTAGAAGTATGGAACGAAAAATTAAAAAACTCCCTTTGGTTAAAGTTATTTTAGGAACCAATTAGAACTCGCAATTATTAAGTACCGCTACCGTAGTAGAAATGGCCCGTAGCGTTATATCCTTGCAACTAATGTTTTACATTATGAAATAACCGAGCAGATATCCTGTACCCTGCCTGCCTCCCTCGAACTGCTTACGAAATTAGAACTTAGCTTAATTCATGGAACAAACTGACACTTCGAAATTATAGATATTACGCTGACTACACCCCTAGAGTTAATATTTTAAGAATTAGAAGAATAAATTAGACGGATATCGCATAGTCTTACATTCTGTTGTTAACATTTTAAGATGAGATTACCATTTGACCTACCAGTTATCAAACTGGAAATGGGGCGCTGACGCTTCATAAAAATTATAAACCCCTGAATTATACACAGCCTTCGTTTGGACACGCGCCCACCTAACGGGAATTTTCTCGACACCGGGAACCACGCCGTTTGCCGGCAGAGTCGGATATTCATAGACCCTTAAATTCAAGCGCGTAGATTTCTTATGCAAATATAACTACAATAACCACATAGCTTTGTCATAGAAGATGTTGGACATTATGTCCTTATACCTCTCAAAGCCTTTTAAGAAAATTTGCATTAAGACTCGTTAATTCTCCATGCCATGTAAATAAAACTATGCTTCGTCGTAAAAAGAATTAAACGCGGGTCAATAGAGCGACCATTAAAGTTATCCAGCACCCAAATGAAGAAATTAACTCCACTGGCATAAAAGTGTGGTTGCAATTCCTCAACTGTAGTTATCTTCTAGGGTTTTAATTTTCAAAGTGCAATTTTAGTGCAATTCCAACCCGAGGTTTGCGAAATTCCTAATTCCTTTGCAAGCTTCCTCAGAAACTTCTTTGGGCTTCTTTCTAACTTTCTCCGATGTCACGAGTTTTTCCTCTTAAGAATACGGCGATTGATTTCGGTTTCTTATCAAGCATGGGTCCCATTTCCGTAAATATATTCACAGGATTACGAACCGTTTCTCTGTGAAACACACGGACAGCAGGGTTCTTTCTATAAATCGCCGCCTCACTTCTCTACAAGTGTTTGTTGTCACACAGGAATCACACATAATTCTGTGTACTAAGTTGTACGGACTTTTTGACATTATAACAGCACTAACACACCATAACACTGAAGCACATGGTTTCACAATGCATCAACCTCTGTACAAAGACTGCGCATCAACTGATTAGCCGACACACGAAGAGTAAGGAAAGTGGAAGGGAGATCAGAACCAGTTAGAAACCACGAGCAAGCAATTCCCCGTAATATGGCCACGCGTCGAAACGAAGACACCACTTGATAAGTAGAGATTCCGAGGCTCTTCAGTTTCTAAACAACTATGTATTGTTACAAAGAGATAAAGCTAAAAGTGAAGTATAAGATGTACTTAAGTTGAAATGAGGATAGAATTTATAGTGAAGGGAATGTTAAGAGACATAGAGTGATAGGTATTAAAAACCATCTTTTGAAGGTGAATAAGTGAATTGATATACTATTATAGTGCAATGTTCTATTACGAAAGATAATTTGGTGATTTAAATAATGATAAGAATTAAATGAAAGATAATGTTAGGAATACATGTTTTATGATATATTGAAGAGAATTAAAGTAAAAAAAAAAAGATCAACTAGAATTAAACCGAGTTTTATTTATGGACGCTCTTTAACTACTGTGTCCTTAGCGTCCCATTCTATATTGGGCATAGACCGGTAATTTTGCTCAGGCTTGAGGTTCTTTTACGAGCCGTAAATCTATGACACGGGATCAGAGGCTTTGCATGGCTTCCTTCGGAAGGGAAGTAAAGGATTTTTACGCCCGAAAAAAATCCATCGCCCTCCGCCGGGTTTGAACCCGCGACCTCGGGAACTAGAGGCTAGCACGGTACCACCATTCCACGGAGGACGACTACAAGTTCTAAATTGTTTAAAAGCATAATTGAACTTATGTGGATATTATTAATAGTAAAATGAAGAACGAAACAGTAATCAAAGAAATTCACAGAATTTTGGATTAATTGAAATAATGGAAAGAACAAATTATACGTGTCTGCCTTATATACAAGAGGTCCGAGCTCGAATCTTAGTTAGGGTCGGTTACTCCGATGGTTCTTTCCGAGGTTTTCCCTTATCCTGAAAGATATATGTCAGGTAACTTTAAGCTCTATGGACCCCGGATTCATTTGAGCATCATTTCATTCAACGTCCGATTTGATCTAACCGGTTAAAGGGGTTAAACAAATAATAAAATAAAATATTCTTAAATTAGTAGAATGTGCTGAACACCACTGGAAGTCAATGACTAGTAAATTGGTATCAGTTATAAATCTTGGGTTAATACTGTAGTAGCTGGATACCAGTTATGCGTTTGCTGGCTTCCATATCAAGGGTTAGCTAATGATTTAGAATGGTTAGTAATTATATTTAGTGTGACTTTTTTAATCTTTATCACAATTAACGTTATTATTGTTATTTCTAATCTTTGTGTATTTCAACTGCGTAGTTATAAGGTAAATTTGTACAACAATGAATGCAACAATTGTTTTCAAAGAGCGGAATAAACATTAACATTCGCAATACAGGTCCTGGTTTAGGAAATCGAAGTGACGCAGTTTTTTTTTCTCCTGGGTCTTTTTATAAAATTTGTATGCCAACAAAATAAACCGGCCATCACCAAAAAGCTGCATCGGTTAGTGCGATTCCGCAACACGCAAGGATCATATCTACCTGCAGTGTTTTTTCAAAAGTACGGACGTCCGATACACGGAATTTTACATTTTACGTTAACCATATTTAGAGAATAACTAAACGGTTCAAATATATTTTAAATGATTACCGACGCTAATACTGGTCCAAGGCCTGTAGTAGTGTGAGCTAGACTGGCCGGCAGCGCTGTCTGGAGGAAGTGAACATCTCGCGCAGGTGAATCTGGTCTAGAATGCAACTTCGGCTTGGTAACATGTTTTGCGATCTCTGTTACTAATAATCTAAGAATTCGTGACTTTTGGGTTGAACACGGGTGCAGTGGGGTTAGGACATCACCCTAGTATGTACTTAAAAATGAATTACAGATATGATAAAAGTTATATTATTTAAATTACAAAAATTTAATTTTTTAAATGGGAACCTATAATTAGGGTCAATCTAAATTGACCCTCACACTGTTCTCCAAATAAAACATGACTAATGGAATTTACTTTGCCCCACAATATCAAGCAACTTTTATTCAAGATGTTTCTTTTTACAACGCTTAGTTTTGGAGATATTGTACAGTCTCAATTTAAATGGTCCACCCTGAAACAGCATGAAACATCCTTGAAAACAAGGATCGAAAAGCATTCAGCATGTGTTTAACCCTACTACCGGGTCTCTGCTTTTTGAAAATATTTCGAAGACAAGATAAATTATTTTGACAGCATGAACCTAAATGCTAATAATATATGTTTATAATCTTACTCTTAATATTAATGTTAGTTGAAAAACTTGCAAATTATCCCCATTGCAGACCGGAATTATTAAAATTATTCAAGCCAATGTATTAATAGCGTACTCCATTGTCTAAAATAATAATAATAATAATAATAATAATAATAATAATAATGTCCCGTGCTCCATTTTTTCCCAACGCAGAACTATGCCGCTAATTTCTTTAGAACTACTAATGTGGATGTGAATTTACGGAACAGTACATGTGAACGAATGTGGATACCGTGAATGGGCTGTAATAAACAACTATGTTGATTAGCTATTGTACAATTCTGCGCCGCAAACATAAATTTAGAAGAAGAAGGAAAAAAATTGTAACTTATAATATAGCCGGTAAGTATTTTCCCCTTCTTTGGTATGATAGTTTAAGCGTATATTCGCGGCATTCAAGCTCACCGCTGATAATCTCTGTATTTATTCATGTCTAGATTTGAATTGCATCTGAACTGGCAGCGCTGTCAATGGACACGGATATAGGTATTCCTGGCCTAAATCTTGTGTATAGATGTTAAGGATGATAAAAATGGTAGAGCATTACCATTTAGGAATGAAATGTGGGGAAAAAGAAAGAAAAATGATTAAAGAAGTTATAAAATTGTTAAAAAGTTAATTCTTTGAGATGGCGCAATAGGCTTGGAACATCGAAAGAGGGCGACTGTCTTTTATATAAGCCTCTATAGGCAACCCAAGAACTCGGGAAGAAACTCTCTAGGTTCGAATTTTGCAGACGAATAAAAAACAAAAATTAAGGAAATCGTAAAACGTTAACTAATCGCAGGTCACTAATCCATTGAACATTGGTGCTAGAATTTTCGAGCCTGCTCCTGTTTACACCTAGGCCCGGCAAACCGCTTTAAGGCTTCTTTGTCATTCACTCCTTAAACCGGCACGACAAACGAGGTCAATGAGGAATTTGGCAGAGCAAGTTGATCTTAAAGTGATTACTAGTATTAGGTTAAGAGCAGACTAGGAACTGCCTTATGCCAGTGCGCGATGGAAATGGAGCCTTGTGATTGGTTATCACTTAAAAGCTGTAACAAGGTAACTTAAGTACTATTACACTTGAAAGAAATCACTTACACATTTTTGCCAATTGTCCGAAAATAAAATCCTGGAGAATTTGTGGCGATTGTGACCCAGATCAAATTCCACGGTTTTCGTCAATTTTATTCTCAGTACTTCATTAATACATGCAAACGAATTATGCATTGTAAAATAAGCCCATAGATTCTTTGCACCAGTCATCCTTTCCACAACCAGCTATTTTATAATTTAACACGAGTTTCAAAAGCTTCGATTCAGAATACGGCTGCGTCAGGTTTTCCGATTGTTTTTAGGAGTTTTGCTCAAATACATGTTCTAGTTCCTATGATATGTTCAGTTTTGGAATTTGACAATCAACAAGGTGGCGTAAAATTGCTTAATATCTACACGGGAGGGAAGCCTTCCCTTAAAATCAAGTATTTTGTAGATACGTTTCAGCATCATTTCAGCCCATCTACTGCACTCTTCCAGAAATGCCAACGAAAAGGGGATGAAAAGAATAAGTGCGCTTACATCGCCATCCAACAGTTTGCAGCGAGGAAATGTTTAATTACATCAAAACAAATGCTGAATGCGATGCGTGGGCTGCAATGCACAGATCATAATACCGGTTTTAATAGATGCAAAGAAATGTAGGTCAAGGAACACAGTACAGCTACAGAGGCCCCACTTAGGGCCCATCATCGCTTCCACACTCGCATATTAAAAATGGCAAGTTTTATGTAAGCCTGTGTTTGTTAGAATGCCTTTGTAAATCCATTTTCTTGTCATTCGCATTTACTTATTTGGTGCTTTAAAGACAAGCTGACCAGTTTATACAGTAAATTATCGAGAAATTGGGAACTTACATTTTCATTACTTACTATTAATTTAATTGCTACGCGTAATTCATTGTTTTAACCAAGGACAATGAAGCAAATATTTTAACCGTGTTAATTACCACCATCTCTTATTTAGTTACATTAATATTCTGCCAACCCCGTCCCTTTCAACTTAATTTATTTCTCCTTATTTCTTGGTATGTTTAAGATGTTTAAGTGGTCATAACATCACGATTTTTTATATACGTCAGTGTGCATGTCACAGAGATGCATTATTTGTGCAGCCGCCTTTCTTCAACCATTTGCTTGCTGAAAGATGGTCTTAGACCTTCCTGCAGCAACCCTTTCATTTTGTATTTAATCTGAAAGTAAACTTTTCGTTCATCATACTGAAATATCCAAAATCTGGTAATTTATCTGGAAAAATGTGAGCCACAAATGGTCATATCACTTATATAGGCGTTTATATATCGTATATTTTTTTTCACTTTTGCTATTTCGCTAGTTTTTCTCATCTTCTCTACAATCTTACCGTTTTCTTTTCATTTTTAATCCCTTCTTCGATATTGTCGTCTTTTTGCACTTTCCTTGTTTTTTTTTAATTCTTCCTTTAACTTCTTTTCCATTTTCTCCATCTTGTCTTCTTACTGTATTTTTCCACATTTATCTTCTCTATTTATATTGATTCCTACGTATTTCTCCGGAAATTATTCTCTCTTCTTTGATTAAATCCTTACTTTCTCATATTTGGAATTTTTCTACCTTTTCCTTATTTCAAAGCTTTTTTATCTCCTGACTACCCCTTTTTTTTAATATTGCTCTTTTAACAATGCCTGTTACTTTTAAGTATTTTACTTTTCCGTCCCATTCCTTTCACAAATTTCTCTGTTACATTTCGCTTTCTGATTCTTGTGAGACACGATCTGTTGACCCCTGTCAAAGAGCAGGAGTTGCACCCAACTGTTGCTTAAAGTTCCAAAGGCGCACGTGTTAAAAGAACATGTCTTGCTCACCTTGGACTCGAACATGCGGTCTCTCACATAACAGTAGCGCGAGCCCGTTCTAGTGTCTTAGCTCTCCATCTCTGTAATTATATATTTAAATGCAAGTTGAAAATTTTCCATGCCCTAACGTTTAAAAGACAGAAAATGAAAGTAATTAAGAATACTTTTTATAGCAATTCGCTAATGTTTGATAATGTGCGGTATGCACAAAGGCACTTATGAGAAAACCACTTCAATTCCAGATAACCACCACCAAAAACAAGCCGTTTCATATCTTCCTTTTGCGTCATCTTCAATCTCAAAAAAAGTTGTTTCTCTCTCTCTCTCTCTCTCTCTCTCTCTCTCTGAGAAAGGACAAATGAGCAGAAATAACGCGAAAATGTCTGATGTGTTACATTCACATGGTCTTTTTTCTGTTATTATCTTTACTTTTATACTAGCTAGTTTACCGACGTTGCACCGGTAGTTTTTTAAACTCGAATGCTGATATAATTAAGTCAATTTCGTTTATCTAACCCCCCCCCCGTTCTTTATGAAACTGCAAAGCACTTAAAGAGTTAATTATAACTCTCAGGTACTATAAAGAACAAAATAAAAATACTTAGATAACACTATGCAAAAGCACTATTGAAGAATCACAAATACCACAGTTTGTAATGATGATTTCTCGTGAATGCAGGCGAGCCATTTTCATGTTGTCACATTAGGGCTGCCTCGTCGCTATTTATAGAGAATTGATTGGGAAGAAATAATAGTAGTTTAAGTAACGCCAATATAACCTTAATTACTCTCAACAATCAATATACATTAAACTATTAAGAAAAAAAAACACGAGACAAAACCAAAGAAAGGTCAAAATTAACAAACATTAATATAATAGGGCTCGAAATTTTGTTAAGTTTTGGTGAAAACGGTTGTAGCGCCTTTACTTTTGTGCAGGTAGCATTGCTGTTGTAATTATTTGACTGTGTTGTTACTCCACGATCGATGTCAGAGAGGAAATTAACGAATAATATATGAACTTGTTGTTACTTTTGTTATTTTGTGAGGTCGCGAAAACATAAGTATTGTTCTTATACAGATGGTCTTGCGAGCTTTTGTAGGCATTACATAAAATTAAATAACTAAACTTGTGAAATGGGGCAGAATTTTGAATTCTAAGGTAGACAGCAGTTTTCGCCTTATGCCAAAGGTTATTTGTACCAAGTTCGATCGAAATCGGCGCTACGGTGTAGAGGCCTATAAGGAACATACATTGACTTTTATATATTAAGATAGTTTCCACAAACAATTCTTGTACATGCTAATTGCTCTGTTTACAAGTTAATTGACAAACGTTTGCAGCAATGGTTTCATTACATGTTTCGTTGTAAGTATAAGGGAATACAGAAGACTAAAGCGAGTGGCAGTCAAATCTTTAAAAAGCGGGTCGCTATATGCTGGCTTTGAAATTCCGTACTCTTTCTACGTACGACATTGTGAGAAGAAACTGAACGGCGAGTACACTTCCAATTATAGAACAATTCAAACCAATAATAAACGAAAACGGCAGATTAAACAACAAATGTTACTTGAAAAAAATTGTGTGCTTTAAAAAGTCTACACTTTTCTTAAATTTTAGTTTACCTCATGATTTACCAGTTATACAACCTTATATTAAATCCATCCCGAATGACGAAGAACTTCACAGACTATTCCCCGGAAATTCAAAACTTGTATTTTATTTTATTTAAATATCTTAAAACATGTGATATTTTAATAAAAATCGTTATTTTTAAGAAAATAACGTAAATTTGTCGTGTAAAAAGGTAGTTTGCGGTGGAGGGATTTTCTTGAAAATTTTTGTGTCGCATTCTTGGAAATCGCCCAACTTTAACACCAAGTTCGGCATTCATCCGACTTTTCATTTTGAATTAATACTGTTCTCTCTCTCTCTCTCTCTCTCTCTCTCACACACACACACACACACACACAAAATTGAACGCTATTTTTGGAATGAGGATACATTTCCGATGAAAACACGATATCGAATTTTTGGATGAAGTAATATACTACCTCGACTTATTATAGATAGCTGTTAGAGAACGTAAAAGAGATAGAAAAGCAACAGATTCTATTGAGAAAGTGCCCCTCCCGGAGCAGCAGATTTTCCCATTCAAAGGCAATGCTTGAAATTTATTATTATTGTTTTATTTTATGTAGAATTTCTCTGGCAACAACTAAATAAAATTAAACGTAACGAAATTTTATTACTCTCTTTCAATTGTATCTAGCATTAATAATTCTCATTATTTCTCTCTCTCTCTCTCTCTCTCTCTCTCTCTAAGTATAATATAGAAGGAACGAGAACAGCTACGAATACAACATTGGGATAACTCCTAGCGACAGTCCTTGCTTAAGTCCAAAAGAGTTTCCTGGGCAAAGTGCAGTCATAGGAGCAGAATGTCTAGACCACCCGACCGCTCATGCGCGGTCCTTCACTTAGACTACACTACTTTTCCAAGCAGCTTCTCAACTGGTCCCAAAAGTGTATCCCATACCAGATCTCCCAATATGAGAAAATCGTGTCCAGAGATGGGGCTGAATGGGCACCCATTGCCCAAATAGAATGGGGACCTCATTCACATGGGGAATGCTGAACCCATTATTCAGCAACGCTGTCACATTTCTACGGGAAGCTGGAATAGTAGAGTAAGGGAGAGCAAAATACTCATATTGCAAGTTGAACTCAAAACGATCCTAAGCCATAAGCTAATAAAAGGTGAAGAGTACCGAATGAAGATAAATGAGAGTATGTTTGAAAAGCCAGGACGATACACTTCGGAATTCCAGAGGAGGCAGTGGAGCAAAACAACTTCAGATACTTCGAATGTGCCGCAAGTAGTAAACTAAGTAATTGTCAAGAAACCAGAGGGAAAATGACTATGAAAGATTAGTGAAGTGTTTTCTGAGGTGTATAAGTGTTTGGAAACTTGGCCGTTGTGATGAATGAAAACGACTAGAAAAGTATATGAATTGTGGAGATAGAGAAGAATGCCAATAGGAGAGGTAAGTAATAAGTATGGCACTGTTCTAACAGCGAGCAAAGGAAGACCAATTTTGAACTGCTCAGGAAGAAGAAAAGAAACTTAATGGAAGAATGGATGAGAACAAACTGCTTGCTAAGAGATGTACTGAAAAGAATGGTGAATGAGGAAAAACTTTGGGGCAGAAGATAGATAATAGGCATACAGGAAAACATCGTTCATATGCGGAAACGAGGAAGCAAGCGGAAAAGACTAACGCGTTATGCTTGGCGACAGGCGGTCTCCTTTTCTTTCAGATTAATGACATAAGTCTTTTTCTGCATCTTAGTTCTCTCCAACTCATAGCGCGAGCATATAATAATAATAATAATAACAACAATAACAACAATAAAAATGACAACTTTTGTTCCTAATTAAAGAGCAGAAACACACTGTTTATATATGCTCACAACTAAATTAGAATGAATATTAACATAATCCAATGCTTGGAATTCCGACTGTATATTGTATTAAATCAGGGGCATAGTACTGTTGCTTCCTGAAAGGGAGAGAACAGGTTAGCGCTCTAAGTTATCATTTATAAATTTTTTCCTCCGTCTAAAGCACCCCACTCCCATCCTTTAGGCTTCAGATAGGTTGTAAAAAAACCTTGAGGCAAAATATAAAGCTGTGCTCACTTATCTTCGATTCCTGCTGCTTTTACGTAGAAAGTGACTAAAATATATTTATATTACTTATTATCCAAAAGAATATTATTTTAGCTGGGTTGATACTCCCACTTGCTAAAGTCGTACTCCGTGTTGTAGTGGTTACCATGCTAGCCTGTAGTTCCCGAGGTCGCGGGTTCAAACCCGGCCGAGGGCGATGGATTTTTTCGGGCGTAAAAATCCTTAGCATGGCTACCTTCGGAAGGGAAGTAAAGCGGTGGTCCCGTGTCGTAGATTTACGTCATATAAAAGAACCTGATAAAGAGGCTTCTGAGCCAAATTACCGGTCTTTCGCGCACAATATACGAGTAGAATGGGACGCTAGGGACCACAGCAGTTACAGAGCGTCCATAAATAAAACTCAATTTAATTTTTTCCACTTGCTAAATGTAAGAAGTTACTCAAATTGAGCTTATACGTTTTATTCCTCCGTTTCTGCATTCAACTAAAACACTCCCATCACAAGAAATACTATTTTGAGAGCCCCTGAATTCTAAATATTGTGTTTTAATAAAAACGCGCACCCGGCAATGTGCGCGCGAACACGTTTAAAAGTTTGATGTGGTTAACTCATACGATTTTCTCTACACGTGGCAAATTCACATAATGTATCTTGTGTATTACGGCATTCATATTAAACGTGACTGTGAAAAATGCACCAATTTCGTCAATGTTTTCCTCTGTTAGGACATTTCGTTTTCGCTTCTTAGGTTTAGCGTTCCTGTTGTCCTAAACTTATTAACCAGGCGTCTAACAGTTTCTCTACTTGGAACTGGAATACCGTGAAATGTCTCCTGAAATTATCTACATACTTGTCTACGCGATTCTGTGTTTACGTATGCATGTACATAAAATTTGTTGTTCAAGCGTGAATTCTCGGCAGGCATTGCAGTGGACTAATAACGAGACATTAACACTCTTAAGGAAATCACACACAACATAGAAGTCTTGAATAAACTTTCACCTTTGAGATGCACAATGTCAACTCTCTTTATAGCACGAACACGGCAGCCACTGAAACACAGCTGATAAAGATAACCTCGAACGCGTCATGCGCCGCCAGTTGCACATCGGAAAAGTACCGAAGTCACTGCAGTAGAGCGTGCTACGCATATAGCCGGTCTATGGCCTCACCTTAAAACGCTCGCACGGTGTAATGTTCCATTTATATGCCGCCTTTAACATTTAAGGCATATCGGCAGCTCTTTACTATTGTTACATTTTTGTTTTATTAAAAATGATTGTAATTTTTATTTAATATACCGGCATGAATACAATCCATACATTGAAATTTCTGTAAACAGTCAGTTTCTCTACGTTATAACTGAAAGTTACATAAGCTGGAAGGGGATGAATACATTCCATTCAAGAGACAATAATTCTCCACAAGATAAATAAAAACGCTAAGAGAAAACAAAAGCATAATACTGCATGCAAGAAGTTTCTGTTATCTAAAAACACGTGTTCAAACTGCAGCTGAATAGCAAAACTTGATGGGCCAGACCAGTCATACTGGAAGGCGAATGCATAAAAAAGAGTTAAATTTGTCTGAATAAAGTAACCATCCCATTCGAAATTGAAACTTAGGATCTCCGAGTTACGAGGCAAACAGGGTATCTCGTAGCTAGGTGCTTCAAATTTCTTCTTTCCGAGGTGCTTTCCAAGGACATCTGGCGCTTTTATACAGGTATAAGCGTCAAAATGAACACCAAAAGTTCACGATAGTAACGATCAACTAGGCCAACAAACAAAAATATGCAGCATATACCAGGTGAGTCAGCTGCCCCTAGGTATTCGTATCTATGCAACCCGCAGTTTATAGTCTAATGTGAAAACATTGACCCTTTTAGCAAACAAACTGTTATTGCAGCTCTGCTCCTCTATTCGGTACTATACGCAACCAGCATTAATGATTAAAGGCTGAATGAGAACCAAGGAGCTGCGAAAGCCTTAAAAAAGACGGTTTTTCATGATATAATGTTTGCAAGGCGGTAGAGGAATGTTCTCCCGAAGAACGGGACAGAGTACATGGGTGCTGGCCGAGTGGTTTAGCTGCCGGAATGTGGTGAAGCAAAGCTTAGTTTCGGAGGTTCGAATGTAATACAAACATCGAATTGTTTTTTTTTTTCTTTCTTACTTTCTGCTTGTGTTAATTTTCTGTATTTTAGTATACTAATTTATTTACGTTTGTTATTAGCTCTTCTGTGGGCCAAAGATACAAGAATTACAAGCAGACAATTGTGGATCATGTTTACCCTAATAATCTGTACCGTATCTGGTGTTGTAAACCGTGTTACGTAGTTAGCTTTCATTCTTTTGGGCGCATACAGTTTTTATTTCTTGTTTAAACCTTATGTTTCACTTCTTATACTGAAATAGGAGTTGTAAATGTGCTAAGTTCATGGGTAAACAGAATAATAAATTGTTAAAGAGCGTGGATTTCATCAACTAAGTAACTGTGCAAAATAACGACCCCCTTCATCAATGCACATTTGTGTACGTTGCCGGAGAGACCTATGAATGCCCGTAGATGATTTGGGATTTGGGGTGGAAAACATGGCGATTATACTATTTTGTACACACTTATGTTATCAAAAATGTTATTTGCTCCACAATATCGAATTATAGGCCCAAAGAGATAAAACAAAAGGTAATAAAAAGTTTGAATTCAACACGAAGGATTTGAACTCGAACTGATGTGGTACAGTATTAGAGCAACCATGATAATACCATTCGGCCAGGCTACCTTGTGAGCTAAGATTCCTATACGAATTAGTATTCACAGAACTAGGCCCCACCTCGAATCTTTATACGCTTTTTGCAGCTTCATACAGTGCTTTGAGCTCGGTTTGGTAGTTTTAACTCAAATAAAACAAACTGCATCAGTCATTACAATTACTGTATGATCTGAAATACGCCATGGTTTGTGACATAAGAGAAATTATCTTCCTAATACTTGGCATTTTTTGGCAAGGCTATACAACGTTGACTGACGGCTTAAATTCAATTGGTCGCACTGCGTAGATATGCCATTTTGTTTTCTAATGGTTCTGTCAACCGATGCATGTGATAGGTTGTTCCTTCGGGGACGTTTTCAAAGGTGTGCATGAATTTATGCTAAAGAATAAAGGTTTGTAAAATTGGCTAAAATTGTTACTGCAGCTTACAGTGTCAGGGTGGGATGTTTTTTGCATCGACATACATAGCGATTGCATTCTGTTCCGTAAAACACTTATGCACTGAGTTATCTATCCCTCCTCTATAAAGTGTTATGCAAATCAGCCATTAGAAGGCATTCGAGAAAGACTTAAGTCAAATATGTCGATTAGCACGTTGCATAAATTCAAAAATAAATAGGGGCAGTTGACTCACCTGGTATATCCTTATTTATGGCAGGGAAATGTATGTTAATAAACTCAGCATTTTCATAATACCTACGCTCAGGATCGACTACATGAGGCAGATGACCTCAAACAAGCAATGTGCTTACAACGCCTTCACCTTAGAAAAAAATTCACCTTTTATTATAATAAATAATAATAATAATAATAATAATAATAAATATGCGTTAAGCAAAGGATAGTGTTCTTCCGAGATGACCCAGAAAGATCGGGAATTGACCAATTAAGTCAACTAGATTAAACAGCCTGAGGCGCAACAGGCATAAGAACCAACCTGCATCCGAAGAAGAAAGCAATACATTACGAATTTATCGTAATAAACTATCTCAAAAAGAAGGAAGAGGCGTTTCTTTGCTCGGGCGTACTTGCGGTGTACTACGCAAGTTTACAAGTCGGGGTAAAAATTCGATATTCAGTAAGCCTTGTATTATGTTTACAATATTACGAAGAGAAAATGTGTGTGAGCGTGTATATGTACGCACACGCGAATTATTCCTACAAAAGCCTACTTTTCTGTTTACTTCATCTTAATTGACACAAACGTTTGCAGAAATTGATTCATTAAAGATTTTACACACAAGGGGGATACAGGAGCCTGATGCGATAATCAAATATTTAAAAAGCGGGTCGATATAATAATATTCTGACTTTGAAATTATGTATCTATCCTTTAAAAGCCCACGAGAAAAAACAAATGCTCACTTAACACTTCAAAAGTATGAAGTATCTGATAATTCAAAACTATAATAACGAATATCCAGAAAATTATTATTGAAAAAAAAAGACAAATTGTGGCTTGAACGAAATCTGAGTTTTTTATAGTAAGATTTTGTAAGCTTACTTTACCAGTTATACATAATTATACAAAATTCGGAATGAACCGACTTCAGGAGCTATTCGCAGAAAATTCAAAATATATATTTTGTCAAACAGAGAGGAGGGGGTTTCTTGAAAATGTACGTGGCGTTTCCCTGGAAGATCCTGAACTTAAAACAAAGTTTGGCATTTACCATACATTCGTTTTTTAGTTATGCTGTTGCTCACAGATACAGGCTCAAATGTATCTACGTGGGTGCGACCCAAACCCACAAGCACACCCACGCATGTTCGAACGCCTTCTTCCCCCACAAAAAGGTTCTTTTTTCCATTTAGGGGACTTGTCCGCTGTGGTTACCATGCTAGCCTCTAGTTCCCGAGGTCGCGGGTTCAAACCCGGCAGAGGACGATGGAATTTTTCCGGGCGTAAAAATACTTAGCAAGGCTTCCTTTGGAAGGGAAGTAAAGCCGGTGGTCCCGTGTCGTAAATTTACGGCATGTAAAAGAACCTCAAGCTTGATAAAGAGGCATCTGGGCAAAATTACTGGTCCTTCATGCCCAATATACAGAATGGAACGCTAACGACCACGGTAGTTGAAGAGCGTCCATAAATAAAACTCAATTTAATTCCTTACGTCAAAACATGTATTTTCGGTACAATCTGGATATCAAAATTTTAGGTAGAAACTAAACTGCATTCTTTGTTCTATAAGTAAGCAATACAAAGCCCGGAGTGACAATAGAAGATACTAGGATGGATTCGGCTCTTCATGTTGTCGATACATAGAATGCGCGTAGAAACAAAAGCCGCTTATATTTTAATCCAACCAACACACACAGATTGCCACGAGCGTAACAGCTAAACCTTGGAGGAACGTTAAAACTTTTATTCCTCCATGTGCTAAGCAAACCCAAACATGGAGATACTAGAGCGTTTTCATTCTAAAACTTTCCGAAGCATTAGTAACATCCCCCGGTACATCAGTAATAAATACATTTACCACGATTTACAGCTTCCAACAGTCGAACAGGAAATCACAGCATATAGTCTCTCCTACCAGAAACGTCTCGGCATTCATTCCAATACACTGGCGATAAATCTACCAGACAACAGCACCAACATAACTGACTACAGAGGAACAGGTTTTGGAACTGCTTTACAGATTTTGGCAATTATAAGCAAATATACAGCCAATGGGCCATAGTTTGTAACAATAACTTCCAATGCTATCATTATTACTCATTTTTCAATTATTGAACAGATTATACTTTTGCAGATATGTTAGAATAAAAAAGAAACGTGCTAAGCAAGCAGAAAACAGCGAAACAAGCGACAGTCGGATTCCTTATAACGGTACGATATGCTATATGTATTTATTTAGCATTTTTATCAAATATTGCAGATGTGTGTAATGATACAATCTAAAAACCTCTGAGTAACGTTTATTCTAATTCTATAGATGTAGAAATAAAGTTGCTGTACGCTAAAACACTTTAATACTCCTTACATAAGTAAGTTTTGCTATATATCCTCTATGTCATCAAATACATCATCGATGTATATAAATGTATATAAAGAGAGAAAACCATGCCAGTGTAACACTCGAAATTGCTCAACCAGTATGTTATAAACTTACCAAATGAGAAGTTTCGTTTTTATCGAGGATTTTAGGTTACGTATCAAGTTCATAATGTTTCACTTGCTGACTTGAGGGGCGGGGGGAGCAGCATTGAAACTTCACATCCGCCCGTTTCGACCATATTTTGTTGAATAATGATATCAGGGTGCTGCGCGTTTCTGTAGTGTGAAAATTGAGGAGTCTTTACGATGTTAAACGGCACAAAAGTTAAACGTTTCCGCCTAGTTTGCTTATCTAAAAATTCTTCAAGCAACTAAGATACTTTTCATGGACGGTGTCTCAAGGAGGAATAACATGTCTTCCCGACTAGGAGGCCATTGGCGGACTAAACGTCAAGTTCATGTGGTTTTAATCTACAACTATGGCATTCTAGCCCTGAAGACATGTTTTACTTAATTATTCAACAACTGGGATAATTTTTTCATGTCGGTACATTTTCGGAATTTTGAATATTCTGATAGAGATTGAGTTCGGAAATATAGGATCCGCCGATATTTCACTCCCCTGTATGTGAATATCAGACGAGTTTATAATTATATCTTAGGACATTACCAAATTATATTTCAAAGGACAAAAAATAAAAGCGCTTCTAAATCATTATACAATATCATAGAAATGAAACGCGGTTAAGAACGCTAATATATTATACTTTCACATGAAGGTGAATATATTTTTAATTTGTCATGATAAAACCCTTTTATTTTCAATACTCGTGAGCCGTTCCCTGCATTGAAGCTGGTCCTTGTGTTATGCAAGTTGTCTGTTGTTAAGAAAATGGTAATCGATGTGCGATTTTCATGTAGACATTGACTGAAACAAAAGTACTAATTTTATATTGCTTTCAGGAATAAACGAAATGTCACTTTTACCATTTGTACCATAAAATACCAATTAATTACGTGTTTCTAGTTAATCTATACTACAGCATATTGTGACTTGATAGCTACGGACTAGTGATCTTCTTGTAACTGTATTGCATAAGTTTGAGTGCTGAACTGCAAAAACATCTATTCAACATAACCATTAAATGAGTGATAAAAATAAGGATAAAATTAATACACTGTATGCATACCTGCAGTGCTCGAGTGTTATGTAATTAGCTGGATTATTCTACATCAGTCATCTGATAAGAGACCAATTGTGACTGTTTATATCGATAATTAAGGACCATACTCTATTATTCCATGCTCTTTTAAGATGGGATATAACGAACATGTGTGTAGTGGAAACAAGCGGCTAAAAAAGCCATAAATTTGCGCCTGAAAGAAGTGGCCAAGCTACAAACAGAAATTAAATAAAGTGAAAGGTTATGAACTGGAAAATGAAAAGCAACTACTAACAGACTACGCCGCTAACATGAAAAATCTGATGCGTTACATTCACATGACTTCTTCTGCCCTTTTTTATACAGCTTCTTAAACTATTCTTACGAAAGCTTATTTTTCTGCCTACTTCAAATCGAGATAAACCCTTGCAGAAATAGTTTCATTGCACACTTCGTTGAAGATACTCGGGGATAGAAGAAACCGAATATGCAATCAGGTGTTTAAAAACGGGTCGCTATATGCTGGCCTAGAAATTTCATGAACACGATAAAGAACCGAATAGCGACAACACTTCAAAAAGCACAAAGTTATTTAAAATAAATTGCTTGTTTTAAAGATATCTACATGTTTGGTAGTACGTTTTTGCCCATCTTTTATTGTTTACAAGTTATATCTATTATTAAAGATTTCTTTCGAATGAAGACTTCACAGGTTGTTCCCAAAAAATTCAAGATACATACTTTGTCATGTAAATAATTAAACATTTTAATAAAAATCGTTAGGAGTAATTTTGGAGGAAATCGAGAAAAGAAAACATTTATGCAAAAGGTAGTTGGGGTTTGGGGTATTTTCATGCACATTTTTGTGTCACATCTTTGGAAGATGCTAAGCCTAAATATCAAGTTTGGTATTTATCTGACGTTTTAATTTTGGATTACACTGTTCACACACACACACACACACACACACACACACACACACACACACACACACCTTTTTCTAAACTGGGGGGGGGATTAGGGGTCCTCAAACCATGTATTTCTAGATATCTCATTTTTTTTTACCGCAATACCATCTCTACATACTAGGTACATGGTAGAGAAAGCAAAACGTAACCGGAGAAGATTTATTACAATATGCATCATCATCATCATCATCATCATCATCTTTATGTCCCGCAGTAAAACGATATCATTTTAAGTAAAATGAATATATCATGTTCCCCACACGTAAAATCATAGCTGCTGAGGTTAATTTATCGTAATTTTACTGTAAGCATTTAAACCATCTTATTTTATATGCTTGTTTAGTTCCTTCTGTTCGTGAAATAATCCTAGTAAATGCAACTCGTGGTCTTTATATTTTCTAGACAGACGCTATCGTCACTTATCGATAATTTGGAAATCACTCGTGGCAAGAAATTAGCTATACAAACAGGAACCGTCTCCCAAATGTTTTGCAATTTTGGCACAAGTGATTGTTAAATATAAATACTTGTTTTCTAAGAATTCTTCTTTTAGAAAAAACATTCTAAAAGACTCACACTTTGTTACATTTAACTGATCACATGGCTCAGGCGGTAGCGTCTGGGGATCGCGTTCCGGGGTCCCAAGTTCCATTCCAGACCTTGAGTTTTCTGGTCAGCAAGTCAATACTGGAGTGGATAATCTCCTATTCCTCAATTCCTCTCATGTTTCAGGGTTTCAGGGCCAGGCGCAGCGAACGGTTGTTTGGGACAGATGTGTTTAGGGGAGAAAGCTGTTTCTTCCCTCACATGCAAACTTCTGCCTTCAGGTTTCAACCTGTTCTTGAGGATAGAGTTGGGGGATGTTCTATCTGGAAACGTTAAGTATCCCGTTGCAGTACACCTACCACCATCATATCTGGCCGTCCTCCATATTCTCTCGTGTTGTGGATTCTTCCGAAAGTTTTGTGGCAACAATAAGTCTAGCCTCGGCTGCAGAGCTGAAATCCTCTTCTACTCATACGGAATACGCAATATTCAATAGGTACATTAAACTAAATGTCGCCTGATTGGCTTTAAACGAGCTTTAAAACTTAATAATGCTGGAAAAGCACAACCAGAACTAACTGAATGTTCGTGTATAAAATGAGTAGTGATTTTTCATCATTTAACAAAACCACGTCTCTTTAATGTTGGTTAACTGTCTATGTGTGGCATGCCGTTCCCTGATTCCACCAAACCTTTTAAATACTTTAGAGCGCAACACCAAAATCCATAGATGCACTAAACGGGGATCGAATACCCAGCTGACCTCTAGAGTCGCGGGTTCGGGACCGAGTGTGAAGCCACTACATACACAAGCCAAACACTAGGGCGGCGTAAAATTGTTTCCATATTAAATGTCGATATTGATTATCGATGACCGATGTGGAGGTCAGATATCTGCCGTATGGGGGAACTGGCCAATTCCTGTGCCTCGCTTGGTATTCAACAGTAAAAACATAGCCCCCCTACGCCCAATCTGTTGTAATACAGCGCCCGGCGTTCTTCCTTCCTTAACGTACCAAAAAACTCAATAAAACTCAACATGGCCACATAAATCTGCCAAAATTGAGCGCTGGCACATGTGAATTTCTGTCTGAGGCTTCCATGTGTAATTTCCATTTGCAGAATTAATCTTCGTGGCTATTCATATCACCAAAACAGATTTGCTTACGTAACACCATTGGTGTGTGAGATAGAATATGCAACAAGCTTTTACAGTAACGGTGATAGCATTAACAAACCGATATTACTCAGGCGTTAAAGCCGATATTGAATAGGTATTACTCCTTGCTTTGCTATAAATATTAGTGTGCACAAATTTAAGTGAACTTTTCCTGTGATATTGATAAAAAGCTAACCGCAAGTGAAGGAGTTTTGATTGTGTTAAATAAAAACATGAAACAAAGCAACAAAGGAAATGTCTATTTTCGTACATTAACACGACTTCCTCCGACCGTCTTCCGTGGTCTAGAGGTGCCCTGCTAGCCTCTAGTTCCCGAGGTCGTGGGTTCAAGCCCGGCGGAGGGCGATGGATTTTTTTCGGACGTTAAAATCCTTAGCATGGCTTCCTTCGGAAGGGAAGTAAAGCCGGTGGTCCTGTGTCGTATATTTACGGCACCTAAAAGAACCTCAAGCCTGATAAAGAGGCCTCTGAGCAAAATTTCCGGTCTTTCAGACCCAATACAGATTGGGGCGCTAAGAACCATAGCAGTTTAAAGAGCGTCCATAAATAAAATTTAATCAAAAGTTTTTTCTCCGCCGATTACGAATTCACATAATTTTATCCCTTATACGGTGCGGGCGTTTTAAGACGAGGCCACAGACCGGCTGTATGCCTAGCACTCTTTACTGCAGTGACCTCGGTACTTTTCCGATGTGCAACTGACGTTACGAAGTGCATGACGCGTTCAAGGTTATTTTTATCGGCTATGTTTCAGTCGCCGCCGTGTTCGTGCTGTAAAGAGAGAGTTGACAATGTATATCGCAAAGGTGAAAGTTTATTCAAGACATCTATGCTGTGTGTGATTTGCTTAAGAGTGTTAATGTCTCGTTATTAGTCCACTGCAATTTCACGATTGAACAACGTATCTTTATGTATGGTACATACGTAAAAGCCGAATCATGTACAGAGGTGTGTAAACAATTTCAGAACAAATTTCCTGGTATTCCAGTTCCTAGTAGAGAAACATTAGAGGTCTGGCTAATAAGTTTAGGATAACGGGATCGCTAAACCTAAGAAACGATAACGAAATGTTCTAATGGAGGAAAAAAAAATGTCGAAATTGGTGCATTTATTTGTGGGGAACCTAAAAAGAAAGGGGAAAAAAAGGTTATAGGAACAATCCCCATACCATAGATGAACTTAAGGACAATATAACAACAGAAATTATGAACATTACATAAGAAGAACTTATGCGTGTGAATGGACATTTCATTCGAAGATCCCAGGAATGTATTTACGCAGATGGACACGCTTCCAACATCACTTATAACAATTTAGTACTCATTATAGTGCATATTACTATCACTCGAGAGAAAGTAATACGGTAAATACGGAACGAAAACCCACAGAGTAAGACAGTGTGCGGAGCACGCATACGAGCGATCCGTGGCCTCGCCATGAAACGATCGTACTGTATATTACAGTATTCGTATATGAATTTATTTTTCAAATTAAACGATAAGTGTAACATACTGAAGCAACATTCCCGTGTTAGTACGAGAAGCATGGAGGAATTAATTCAGAAGTCGTAGTAACGAAGGTAAAGAAAAATAGTATGTTGTGTTCACATAACTTTCTCTACCCATTGTCGTTTATTTTTTCTCTCTGTCTACACACTATTCTTACAAAGCTTATTTTTCTCTCTTAGTCATAATTCATGCCAACCGAGTAATGTTTACAGAAATAGTTTCATTACATTCCGTTGTAGGTAAAAAGTGAATACAGAATGCAATAGTCAAACGTTTAAAAGTGGTTCGCTATATGCTAGCTTTAAATTCCATACACTATGTATGATATCGTGAGCAAACAAAAGAATTGTAATTTAGTGCTTAAAAATTCATAAAATATTGCAAAATACCAAATGCAATGAATAGCTCGGAAATGGTTAATATCACAAAAGAAAATTGATAAATTTTATATTTTAATATGTAGGTACATTTTCCATGTACTAAGCTCCTTTTATATCTCTTACGGTTGGCCAGTTATACAAAATTACACAAAGTTCATTCAAAATAAAGAGAACTTGACAGATATTCCCAAAAAATGCAAGATCATTTTATTTGTCATACACATAACTTGACGTGACTTGACTATCGTAGTGATGAAATCGGGTTGCAATTGTCCTTATCATTGAAAACTAAGGGTTTGTTGTATTCTCTCCTATCACTATTATTTTAGTTAAATAGTCCTGTTCCTTTAAATAGTTTATTAGCTAAGTTTTCGTTTGGGAAATCTTTTGGGTTTATTAGACCCAAAGTACATATCATTTCCCACTGAGTGCTTCGCAATTGAAGATTTTATGAGAGGCGGTTTCATCTTCTTTGTTACATAGCCTGCGTACTGGTTCCTCTCTAAAGACTCCCATTGCACAGAGAGAGCCAAAAAACTACGAACTTGCTGCGCGGTGGTTTTCCTGCCCGCGTCCTCGGCGCTCGTTGCCGTCTACCGCTATCATAGAAAGGCGCGGATGAAACCATACATTTTTAAAACTACTTTTAAAGGCTTTACTTACCAACCTTATGAAAGGAAATGCTGAAACTGGCCACCGTCGTAGTCCATACATTTTTTGCACCATTTTATTTCGAGCCAATAGTTGAAGCCCGTACATACGTGAATACAATTTTGCCCCCTGTTTTTAGAGAATTAACAAATAGGGAGCGTGACTTTGCCTTTTTTCAACAAGACTCTGCAACAGCTCATACGGCCAATATTTCGATGAGAACAATTCAAAGTGCGTTTGAGGACAGAATTATTAGTAGAGATTTGTGGCCCCCTCGGTCCCCCGACCTAACCCCCTGCGATTTCTATCCCTGAGGTAACTTAAAACAAAGTATACAGACAAACCCACACACCCTGGAAGAATTAAAACAAAATATCCGCCAGGAAATTGCCAGCATTTCTCAACGTGAACTACGTCGAGTGATTGTATAGTTTCCTAAAGAGGTGCCAAAATGTATGGACAACGACGGTGGTCAGTTTCAGCAACTCCGTTCATAAAGTTAGTAAGTAAGGCCTTTAAAAGTGGTTTTAAAAACATTGTATGGTTTCATCCGCGCCTTTCTGTGATAGCGGCAGACGGCAACGAGCGCCGAGGGCACGGACAGGAAAACCGCCGCACAGCCGGTTCGTAGTTCTTTGGCTCTCCCTGTATGTAGGCGTTTCCGTAATCTACAATGTCCCGTTAAGAGCTCGGATGTACTTACCTTACACATATGCTTTTTTAGTTAATCGTTAGAGCCATTTTATAGAATTAAAAACGAAACATTTTTCATGTAGATAAAGGCTAGTTTGCGGTGAGGTTTTCTTGAAAATCTTCGTGTCGCAACCTTGAAATGTACCACATGTATGAATAACTTACTGATAAATAACTACAGCTAAGTAATCGCCTTGCTACGTCATGTGGGTTAAAGTTGAACAGAACTGAAAACTTCACAGATATGTACATATTACACTACATTTATTCACTCCGCGTACACAATATACAACACTATGGCCGTGTGCACCATTCTCGATTACGATTTTACCGCG
The DNA here is from genome assembly GCA_030765065.1 of Deroplatys truncata. Lineage (NCBI taxonomy): Eukaryota > Metazoa > Arthropoda > Insecta > Mantodea > Mantidae > Deroplatys > Deroplatys truncata. The sequence goes on along the minus strand of CM060975.1, from coordinate 240,550,349 downwards.
ATGAATGGCCATTTGTGGTGCATCGACAACGGCAAAAGTTTACCAGGATGTTTACCTGGGTTAAGTCTGGCTGGCCCACAGAGGGGTAGTATTTCATACCACAAGTTGGCCAAAATTATTTTTTTGGTATTTTCTGCATTGTAGGACCCTAGATAACATTTTTAAGATAACAATGCATTTATATATTTTATAAAATGAAATAAAAGAAATTTATTGTATGTTTACTGGATTGTTTAATTCTTAATTACCTACAATGTATTATTCAGATGATGCATCCCAGCCTTATTCATCTGAGCAGTCTGTTTCAATTGAGGACTCCTCTTCATCATTTTCGTCTTGAGGGGCCTGCCTAATTCCTTCTTCGCTTGAGAACAGTAAATTGTTTCTTCTAAGAAAGGTTTGCTAGTTTACTTTGGTTTCGGTCCCATACCTGTTATTAATGGATCAAATGTCTGTAGTACCCTGTTTAGTATATCCAAATTGCATTTTTCTGGCAAAAGTTGGTCTGTGCAAACTAAAGTGCTTATTGCGGGCCTCGGTTGCTTCTTCTGATAAACTGCCTATGAGTAAGAGGGCATGTTCGATGACAGTTGGGCCATGCACCAAAATCTTGTGAACGTGAGAGATATAGGATGCCATGAATATAAATAAACATACGGTCTTGCAGTTTCAACAGTATAAGCAGAAAATTTGTCTATATCTATCTTATGTCCACTGGAAATAGCTTCCAGAATTACCTTGAATGGATAGATGAATTGCAGATCGACACCTGTTATTTTTTGCAGAACAGATGTTTCACGGTCTGCAAAAAATCTTCTGGTATTTCCATCACTGCCATTTCCATATCCTGGTTTGGGAATATCTACTATTAGTCCTAATCGATTTCTAAATTTCTCTTGTGTGACTTTTTTTCTTTCTTGAAGAATTTTCTTTTCCTCTCTTGAACGAATTTGCTATTTCTTGATGTTTATTTTATAGGACAAATGCAACAAAAATTCGGAAAATCTAATTCGGGCTTGGAGTATAGAGTGTCCAAACTGAAGAGTTTCTGTTATTAGTGTCTTTAGAGCTAACCTTGCAAATGTAGCATCTCATTGTCGATACTGTCTCTGTTGCTGCATTGCATACTTTTGCATCTACCATGGTCATCAGCAATGTGTTTTTATGGATAAATCACCTCTGTTCTTGAAATCTTTGTTTCTTGTAATGTTTCAAGTTTGATTGTTGATATGATCTATTTCTTCATTACTAACATCAGCTGTTTCATCAATAAATCTAATGTTTATTGGTCCGCAACAGCGAGGTGATGGTGTAGGATTTTTCCAAATAATGAGGTCTTTAATCTTGCGACTAACAAGTTGAAGAGACACTAAAGATGACTGAAATATGTAAGCATCAGAATCATGACTGTTTTCAAAATTTTCTTTAAACTGAACTTGCTGTGAACCATCATAACCCTAATTATTAACACGTTACAATGAACAATTTATGTCATCATTTGAAGATTACTTAAAACCTCTTCCAAATATGATATTAATCGTTCACTCATGTGATTCAGTAAGGCTTGAAGCTGAATCTCTGCACATGTGGCACTCACCTGATAGGATTCAGTCACAAGGTAGTACTGCTTTTTAGCTTCTTGAATGACATAACAGGCATACACCTTTTAATCACCTGTTCGCATTACGAGTTCGTATTTCGTATGCTTTTTTTGTCAGCGAGGCTTCCACAAAGATTGGGAAAGACCTGGATAGAAGAAATGTGTTTTTTTTCTTGTAGGTCTCTAGGCCGACTTCACATGCGCTCTAAGGTTGCCTGTAGTTAGATCCTCGTGTAGGGGATGAAGTGATATCTTTAACCACCTTGGAACCCACATCATTTCCAGATTCTCGGAGCATTACTTGACTGGCATACATTAATTCTGTGGCTACAAACTTTTTTCTCAAGTGCTGTGTCTTAGGCCTATTGCTGGTTTGCTAAACTCTATGAACGACTTTGTTGTTCAACCAACTGGAGTTTTGCCACATGGAATTTCGATGCTACTTTGCAGGCAATTATGGTTATTTTTAAGAAGGTACTCTCAACGTTATGTGAAGCAAGCCATCTTATACTTAATTGTGATGTTGTTAAGACAGTTTATGTTTAAAATGTTTCTTTTCTTCCTCAGGGAAGGTAGGGTGTGATAATATATAATTTTGCAAAAAATTCAAGCTTTTTACAAAATCGTTTTCAGAAGTGTCACAGAGAACTTTTCTTGTCATAATTTTGATTCTCGAAGAAGCTAAGATAAAAAACAAAATGATTCCAGAATCCATTTTGGAGGTGACTTTATTTATATCTAACAAATAATTCAAGTTAAAAAAAAACGTATTTTTTTTAAATTTCCAGTAGAAGAATGATTTTTATAGCACACTATATTCAAATATTTGCAAGGAAACATCCTGAACCATAACAAAGCCTTTGCATTATTGTACTAACAAAAAATTTTCTTTGCTTCACAGGTTAAATTTAAAAGAATGATTACTAATAAACAACATGACTGAAAATAATTATAAATAATAGTACATATCCGGATCTTCAGAATCCATACTGATTTTCACCGCGCTTCAAGTAAAAACACATTTTAAAACATTCACAAACGCAGAGCGATATCAAGCCAGTGGAAAAGCTTCACGTGCACCACATACGAGACGTAAATACAGACCTGCTCCACCACTTATCAATGCACAATACACCACCTGCTGTCTCAACACTGCCACATTTGAGTATCACAGGAAATTATGCATTCCGAGAATTACTCGCATTTTAAAAACTTACTTTTGGCCAGCCTTTAGGGCCAAATACTCTATGTGCGGTCGTTAAGCTAAAATACGGACTTTACTGCGATGAACGGTCATTTGTGGTCTATCGACGACGGTAAGTTTATAGAGGATTTAACCGCGGTTAAATCTGACCGGCCATGAACGGCCGATTTTCGTCGATTATCTCCAACTTCACTTGCGTTGAAATGTTACAATGCCGGAATAGTATAGGTTAGAATTCCAAAGAAATGAATAGATCGTGATAAAGTTACTTTAATGTACTGTGTAACTGTTAATGCCTTAAGGCTTTTTGTGCGGCAGGTGCCTTAAATATCCTGACCCAAGACGTAACGGAAATCCACACAAATCACGGCGTTACATACCATAATTATATTAGTTAAGGCATAGTTCCAAGAACAAGGCAGAAATATGAGGAGCAATGAATGGATTTAGTGCAATTGGTACATTTTCAAGAATATTAGGATACATTAGTTGCACAAATATAAGAATCCAGTAATCTAAAGAGGTGAGTGCCGAAGTCTGAAGTCGTAATCGTGGGGGTAGCGTGTGCACCTCATATTCTAGAGGTTCCGAGATAAATCTTTTCTAGGGATAATATTTTTTCTATATTTTTCCTGCCTTTCTTTCAGTAGGTCAATGTCGACTCAGTTAAATGGAACTTGGTGTGAAAAAAAGCAAAAAAAAAAAAAAAAGCTAAAAGTTCAGCATATTTTTCCAATCTTTAAGGCCAGCTTTTCCCACGCGTCCATCTTAAAGTTATTGCTTCTACTTCTTTACTTTCCATATTTTCTTAAGAATTACATGTTAAATTTAATAATATATTAGAGAAACTTGGGTCTACTTTAGCTTTTCCGCTGAACAAGTACGTGCATGCGCTTCAGCAAAGAGGTAGAACAAGTGATAAAGAGACGACATACGGGTGCGTTCAGTAGAGTTTACTTGCAATGAACGGTGCGCTCAACCAAGGGAGTGCCTGTCAGCTAATAACGGTCACAACTGAGGTGACCATTGGTGCACCGCTGTACGATGATTACCCCGGTCATATCCTTACCGCAGTAAGCTGTAGGTCCCAGAAGGTTTTGTTTTACGAGAATGGTGTACAAGGCCATCAGAGGGTTAAGTTTCTAATACTTAAAGCGTGCTATTTTCGGCAGAAGCCCAGTGCCGACTCACTGTCTTGTTACTTCCCGGCAGGGGTATCTTAGCGTCCCAAGCGCACAGCTGTTCCTTGTCCCTCGTTACCACTGTCGGTGTCCGGGAAACGCTGTCCTCTGAAGACGTGCCCACCCTTGGAAGCTGGACCAAGGGTTATTGCTACAGCTTTCAAAGGGCAGTCAGATATGCTGCTGTTCTGTCGCAAACTTGTATGGTGGGTGAGCCGCCACATCACCCCCAAAGGAGAGAAATGCCTAGACTATAATAGTCTCGAAAACGGACATGTCGCCCAGAACGCGGTTGCAGATGCTGTTGGCATCGGTGTAGGTATGCTGGGTGATGGAGTTTCAGGAACGATGGAATCTATGAGGTTTCACACGATCAGCTGATACCAGTACTGGTTTGTACCTGACGGCAATGCGGAAGGTTTTGTCGGTGTGATCAAGAACTTGCAAGGCCCAGTGTAAGGTGGTTGTAAGGCACGGCGAAGGGAGTCTTGGCGAAGAAAAACATGAGTTGCTGTGCACAGGAATGGGTGGACAAATGTGGATGATGAGCAATGGCGGCTGGCTACCTTTGGTCGCAATTCTTCCATTTTCCTTCTTAGGGCTGCGAGAAATTTAGAAGTGTCAGCCGGCAGGGAAACAAGTTGGATAAACTCTCCCGGGATTCGCAGTGATTCACCATACACCAGTTCTACCACTGAAGACTGAAGATCCTCTTTGAAGGCCTTACGGACGATCAGGAGAATGCCAGTAAGCGCGTCCCTCCAGCTGGCGTCTTCATGGCACATCAAGGCGGCCTTGAGAGATCGGCAATCTCTCCATTAGGCTGCTAGACGCTGAGTGGAATGCTGTAGTCCAGGTGAGATCTATACTGCAAAGTTTGGATAGCGCTTGGAAGAGCTGGGAGGAGAATTGGGTGCCCTGGTCGGTGGTGACCTATTGCGAACATTCGAATGTGTAACCCATCCAGTTAGAAACGTCCTTGCTACCGTTTCTGGTGTGATGTTCGAAAGAGGAAATGCCTCTGGCCACCGGGTATATCGATCGATAGCTATCACGCAGCAGCGGTTACATGAAGAAATGGGCAAGGGGCCAATAATGTCTATGTGGACATCAAGGAAGCGCTTGTCGTCCTCCGTGGTCTAGTGGTATCATGCTAGCCTCTGGTTCCCGAGGTCGTGGATTCAAACACGGCGGAGGACGATGGATCATTCCGGGCGTAAAAATCCTTAGCATGGCTTCCTTCGGAAGGGAAGTAAGGCTGGTGGTCCCGTGTCGTAGATTTTCGGCACGTAAAAGAACCTCAAGCTGACAAAGAGCCCTCTGAGCAAAATGTCCGATCTTTAACATCCAATATAGAATGTGACGCTAAGAACAATAGCGCTTAAAGAGCGCCCGTAAGTAAAATTCATTTTCAAGAAGCGCCCTGGTGGAACTGGATACTCTGCAGGTGGTGTCAAAGTGTGTCGGTTGATCTTTGACCGTTGACAGGGTTGACAGGTTTGTGCCTAGAGGCGGCAGTCCTTTCGCAAATTCGGTTATACGAATCGCTGAAGACTTACTTGACGCAAGGCTTTGTTCCCAAGTGGCAAAGGTGATGGAGGGAGATAAGACTTGTCGGCGAAAAGGTTTGGTGATAAAAGGGCATGGTCTACTAGTAGAGGTGCCACAGTAAAAAAGACACTGCAGTACCGGGTAGAGGAACCTTTTGTAAGAGGAAAGAAGAATCGTTCTGGAGTAGCTGGCGGAGCTCGACATCCAGCTCCTGAGACTTAGCAAGTGTCACCGGTCCACCGTCTTAGGGTGTCGTCAACGACGTTATCTAAACCAGAGACGTGTTCAATGCTGGTGCAGAGCAGAGAAATTATATCTAATTACCAGAACTGATGAAGAGGGAAGATTTTGCTCTTTTGTTGGAAGACATAAGTAATGGATTTGTGATCGATGAATATGGTACACTTTTGTGCTTCTAAACATGTGCCGAAAGTGTTTAACGGCCTCGTTGACAGCCAGGAGCTGTCGGAGACATTGTATTTCTATTACTGGGAGGTGAGTTTCTTGGAAAAGAACCTAAAGGTTCCCAGTTCCCATTTATCCACTGCTGCAAAACTGCTCCGTGCGCGGAACCGGAAGCCTCTGTAACCAGAGCAAGAGAAACAGAGCTATCTAGATGGAATAGAAGAGTTGCCTTCGAGAGACTATCCTTTCAGTTCTCGAAAGCTTAAAGCAGCTCAGGTGTCCAGTTCACAGGATCGGAGCCTTTGACTCGAGAGCCTGAGAGAGCCTTCAGGCGTGAAGACGTGCCTGAACGGAAGTAACTTTTGGTAGGAAACGACGATATAAGTTTATCATTCCCAGGAACCTTCTCAGTTATCGGATGATCTTGGGTGATGCATAGAATTGCAAGTCAGCCATTCGGTCGGACAAGGGACGAGAACCTTCAACCAGACTGTGTAGCCCAGAAAGTTAACCTCCGGAACTTTGAAGGTGCACTTGGCACGGTTGATGATAAATCCGAATTCCCGTAGCATGGTAAAGACTTGGTGAAGGTGTTGGAGATGCTGTCCCGAAGTCTGGGAGAAGACTAAGATGTCCAATTAGGCGAAACGGAAATGCAGTTCACGAAGAACTTGGTTCACAATTCCTTGAAAAGTTTCAGCTGCGTTTCTTACACCAAATGACCTAAAGGAAAAAACCCAAACAGATCGAAAGGAGTAGTGATGGCTGTTTTGGGTATATCATCCGAGTGTAAGGGTATCTGGTTATATGCTCGGACAAGATCTATTCTGGAGAAGACGGAACAACCGAAAAGATGATGGGAACAATCGTGGATGTGTGATGTAAGATATCGGTCAGGAACGGTGCGGGTATTAAGAATGTGGTAGTCACCACAAGGACGCCAATCGTCTTGGGTACCAGGTACAGTGCCGAAAACCAAGGGCTCTCAGATCGCCGGGTTGTACCCTTATGCAGCATGTTGTCGAATTCGGCCTTAGCAATCTTGAGGCGCTCAGAGGCGAATCGACGAGGACGGCAAGAAACAAGTGAGCCAAGGGTTCTGATGTGATGAACGACCAGGTGTTCACAGTTTTTGGCATTCCCGCAGGCTGAGTGAGCTCAGGGAAAAGCTGCGAGAATGTCAAGAATAGCACCTGTGAGAATAGTTTTGACACTAGGAATTGCAATGTTTAAGGCAAGACCGGAATTGACAGTTTGGTTGTGCCGCCGAGTAAACTCCATGACAGTCGACCAGAAGGTTGTAGTGGGACAAAAAATCTACACAAATTACTGGAATGCTGACATCAGCCTCCACGGAGCGCTAGACAAATGCTCGCCGAAGTCCAAAATTTAGGTTTAAATTGATATAACCGAAAATGTGAATAGCTGTGCCTTTGGCGACGAACAGTTGGTAATCTAAGGGGGCTCTCCTACCAGGAACTAACCCTTTAGGAAACACGCAGAGATCTGAATAACTGTCCATCAGTAATCTGCGCTTACTTGTGCTGCTAGTAATAAAGAGGCGGCCTGATGAAGAGGTGTAGTCGTTTGCTGCTGCTGTCGTTTTTCAGGATGTACGAACACGGCGACGTACATTTCCGGGGAGTATCGCCGAACCGACGGTGGTACCGCTGTTGGCCTCGAACTCCGACGAGTCACGTGAGGAGCGTGGTGAGTGGCTTCTTTGTTGTTGGTAGTTTCGCGAATGCGAACGCTGTCGTACTGGACAGATTGTCAAGGCTGCCACTTGCTTTGATAGCTCTTCAACTCCTGGTAGGAGCAAAGTAAATTCGGACGAACTGTTAATGCTCGCCACGCAGAGCGGTGGAGGCGTCACCTCGTGAATTTTATTTTCCAGCAGCGAAACGGCATCAAGACTAGTGTCTATTTCACAGGTGATGATGGTCTGGTTATGGGATGGCAGACGGCTGGGCCATATACTACTCAGGAAGTTGACCGGAGCGTCAGGTGCGAGGCTTTTGAGGTGCCGTAAAAACTAGAATGATTTGCGGTCCCCCATTTCCTCGTGTGTTAGGAGCTGCCGAACGCGCTGCTCTTTGGCGGTGGACAGTCTGCGTACCAACTCCGCCTTAGTTTTGTGTTTGAACCGTCGTCTGGTAGATTTGTTATGATGTCCTCCACTTCTACGGCATATCGGTGGTCGAGCTGAGCGATCACATGATGGAATTTAGTTCTTTCAGTCGTAATATCATCGAGTTCAAATTGTCCTTCTGCTTGGGTGAACTATAGCGCGGGTTTGTCGTCCCAGAAATGGGGCAACTTCACCGCCCAGGTAAAGAGTACTTGCAGCTACCTGCTCCGCCCAAGTGCACAGCTGTTGGCGCTCATTACCACTGTCTGTGTGTAGGAGATGCTGCCCTCTGAAAACGTTTCCACCCTTGGAAGCTGGACCGAAGATTGTAGCTACAGCTTCCAAGGGGCGGTCACGTAGCCTGCTGTTCTGTCGCAAACTTGTGTGGTGGTTGAGCCGCCATTCCATCAAGTTTGTTGTTATCGATTTCATCCGAAAAATGGACTTTTACGTTGAATGGGTACGTACACGTAGTCAATGTGATATCGGAAAGATGACCTGAGTTGCGTAGTCGACTTCCTGCACCATCTATTTTATTTCTGTTCTGGGAGTGTAACTATGGATCGTGGAGATGAACATACAATCAGATTTTTATGCATTTTCTGGCTGAAAAAACATGGTAATACAAATAATAATAATAATAATAATAATAATAATAATAATAATAATAATAATAGCCGTTAGGTGAGAAATAATCCCATGAGTCCGAATTCAAGCCACAGACGCTATCGCCTGAGCTAGTGGAAAGAATATTATTTCATTACATATTTTATGTAGAATTTGGTTTGTTTGTCAGCTAAGAATGACACAGAATACCGGTAGCTTTTTTTCCGTACTGCATGTTTACCAAATGTATATGAAAACTTAGAGCCTTTGTGTAATTAAATAACGAAGAGACTAAAGAGAAGGTACAAAAGTTGTAATATTTCGCCTACTGTGATTATCTAAAATTACTTGATCATTCCGATAATTCTTTCACCGCTAAAACGTACTTGCAGGTTATACATTTCCAGAACTTGAAGTTTGCGAAGTGGGGTGGAGAAGTAGCTAAGGCAAATCAGAAATATGAATTCCTCTGATGTTTATATCTATTGACGTTAATGTCAGGGATTGTTCCACCTAAGTTAATAGGAATATTACACGGACTTGATGAAATTACAGTTCTAAGAGGTGCAGGGGAAGATTCGCCATAAAATATTTTAGATCATTGTACAATAAGTTCTTAAAAAATACAGAGGAGTAAATGAAATTAATTGCATGACCATCCAAGTTTAAAAAACTAACTGTACAATCGGTCATAAAACGGTTAGCTTTCTACTGCTAGTAGTATCTATTAAAATAATGTCACAAATATTATCATTCACCATGAAAAGAGGGTAACAATATTGTAATCAATCAGCATGGAGCAAGCGACTGTAAAAGGGGAGAAAAGCAAAACTAAATAAAAAGGAACTCAAACATTTTGGTTGTAATGTAGGTATCAATACTATTAAAAGGTTAAAGGCATTGGGACTCTTAGAGTAAAAAAGATAAAATTACACCATCAACCGACTGACCTTTCCTTGAAAGCTACATAATAGTTTAGAAATGGCAATAAAGATTGAAGAAAATATGATCGTTAGTTGAGTGCAGGTTTATACATATTGAATGAAATGATGCAGACAAAGTAGAAGCCCTTGGGGGGAGGGGGGGAGTACAACTTGTCATATTCAATTACAAAGCCCAAAGCTATTGACTAAATAGGCATCGAAAATATTGCCACAATGGCTGGATGGGCAGTCAAATGAAAGTTACTACTAAATCCTCAATTCGCAAATTTTATACACAAACTGATCGCTAGGTCGCAAAGGATTAACAGAACACTACATCTGGTTTGGCGTATTAGCATGCGTTTAATTTCAACATTACATGCTAATAAATTCTTTAAAAGCCTACAGTACACAAGCGCTATGAACAGGTGTTGCACAATCTGCCACATATTAAATTGTACAAGTAGGTATGTGCAAATTGGCCCCGGCATATCAACGCTGTTCGACTCCTCAGCAGTTTCTTTTGCTTGTTTTTTTAATAAATCATCCCCAGGAGGCCTAAATACGAGTGCGAAGTCTGGGCATTTGTTTGTTCCTGTAGGTATGTTGTCTCTTTTTCGTGTTCTTTCGACACCTAATTTTCCTTATTCTTTGCTCAGTGTTCTGCGAATCTCTTTCTACATTATCACCACAGAAAAAATATATTTTGATGCATGTAACCGTGTACTAATATGTATATTAATTATGAATACAGGTGTGATGTAACCAGGGAAAAAAGGTTATGTATTACACCAGGTATGTCAGCCGAACCTTACTTTTGTCGTTTCATGCAATCCGCAATTACCCTCCAACATGAAAACATCGGCTATGGTAGGATCCACCGAAAGTGTGCAACATTTTTTTGGTTGCACACTCAACGAAATTACTAATATAGCCGTTGTTATAGCATCGCCTTTGAATACACCCGTAATTAGACAGCTAACGTTTGCACAACTGAAAATGTATACTGGTACAAGCAAATACTACACATTATGTTAAATTGACTGTTTTGAGAGAGCTCAGTTGGAACGTGCGTGTGGTTTGTAAATAATCCACCTGCAGTATACGTGGTTCGATACACCTGCGTGTATTAATATTTTACTGTATTGTAATATTCATAAATATTCTTGGTTTAAACTAGTATTATGTTTAACATTGTTACCATTTTAATGTGCAATTTTTATTTTTATTTGCATTTAATATGTTATTATTGTTAGTGTTTCTTTACTGGTAAACTATGTAGGTATCTGTTTAAACGCGACATAGGTACATTCGATGTACATGAAATCAGGATTATACACACTGATCTAAGACAATAAGGAAATAAAGAGTTAAGCATGGAAGTTCTAATAGCTTCAGGATTTTGGTTTTTAGATCTAGCGCATATAAATGTATTTTGTTATCATCTCGTGTTGCCTTTAATGAGAGTACACGTTACCGGTGATTAGCGCATAGCTTAGTCGGAATTCCACTCAACTACTTGGACGCTTGGGTGAGAGTGGATTTAACCTTAGAGCTTGCCTGCCAAGCGCCACGCCAGGTTACCTCGCGACTTTTCGTGTATATTATAGCCTTTTAAGACAGCTTTAATCATTTGTTGGACGTTTTAACATTATTATTTAAATGGTATAAGCTACTATGTATGTTATTTGAGATATACGAGACATGGTTTATGCCAAAATTCAAATAAATCGTTATTTAATAATCTGCGTGCCTTGATTGCACAGTGTCCATTGTGAATATAAGCGTACCTCTTAATTTGTGGTAGTTTATCCCGTCTCTAATTACAAAATTCCGCCATTTTATTTTTAGCTGATATTGAGTGGACTGATATGATAAGTCCATTTTATTAAAGACATTTACTGAATTGTGTGGTCATGTATACTGTAATGTAAAAGTTTGTAAAATCTGTTGGAAACCCGGAATCCGCTCTCAGTAAATGAGTCTTCCGTTTTTCAGTTGTACTTTAGTGCGGAGTACTTTGTGTCCCTTAAATCGTCTTTCCTCTGAATTTTGAGCTTTCGTCTACCTAAAAACATCAGTAATATCTGTTGGTAAGTGAAGAAATTGGACTTAAAAGTACAATTGTAGCTTGAAGGGTGGCCTATCTTCCAACAACGGAAGGGACGGCTGACTCACCTAGTATATGCCAAATGTCACCTGTCGCAGTTGTGTATGCTTAGCCCTAAAATAATAAATGTCTATACGCATAATCAACTGTAACAGAAAAATTTCTAGTAATTCTGGACGAATAATTCCTACTGACGTATATGATGAATGGGCCATCCTGAAATTGCTGAGCGCGCATTTCTATGTGCGATTATAAAACTCGGTATCCTAGTTCTGACTTGAAGAGGCACACGTTAGAACACTGGTATAAACCATTATTTATGTTTTAATTCTTGATACCTAATGCCCCAGAAAAACGTTACCAAAACATTACATGACATGTAAGTTGCAAAGAGAGGAGAGAAAAGGGTGAGGGCGATGGAGAAGAAGGCCGAAATGAGGAAGATATAGGTAAAAGAGAGGGAGAAAGAAGATGCAGAGAGAATTGGACAAGAAAGAGCAGAGCTGCAGGTTCTGCTAGAAACAAAATAAAGTCTGTTCAGATTCTAGGACTGGATTCGCTCATCTCCAGTTACTTTGGGTCCAACCAGCTAAAGAGCTTCGTTTAGTTCGCGCTAAGAAGGCATCGACATTGTGTGTTATCTTCAGTTCTGCATTTAATATCCATTTTCTACCCATTTTCATGGTTTACACTTTAAGCCGTTCATTTATCTTTCTATTATTGAAGATCACTGTGAGAACGTATCGTCTTCATTACACTGTGATCACGTGCAGTACAACATGGCATTGTCACTTGCTTTGTTTTCATTTAAACAACTGACTAGATTTACGTGGTTGCGGTATAGAGGAAAGCAGAAGAATTAGCAATTCTACATTTCAAGAATTATAACAGTGATGTACCGATGTACCACATGTAAAAAAAATATGCCTCGAAGTTTAAAAATCCGCCCATACTCTTGTACGATAGCTAGTGTGTGTGTGTGTGTGTGTGTGTGTGTGTTTGTGTGTGTGTGTTTGTGTGTGTGTGTGTGTGTGTGTGTGTATAAAGTAATTGTATTACACAGCTTATTGACAGTAAACTTGTAGAGGAATAAAAAAAAGGCGAACGTCATTTTCTAGAAGATGGTAGTGCATTGAGCTGACTGGGCAGTAGCAAAGCCGTTTCCTTCCTTCCTTCCGTCGTTTGTGCGCTCTCTCACTTGGCGCGTTTATTAAATCGATTTCATCACAAGATCTCCGTGCCTGCTGCCCCGTTGTCTGTTGTTGAGGGGGAAACGGCCCTATCCCCCTTCAACCCCGCTAGCTGCTAGGGCGCGTGCTGCTCGCTCTTTGATGCAGCTCTGTGTGTACTAGCCGGACGGGCTTGATTTACACAGATCAATAGAACACGTGGTCCGGCCGAATTGTTGCTGTTTCATTGACATGCGACAAATGCCCATCTCATCATTTTCCTCTGCTTTTAGATACGTTCGCTACACCTGTCTGTCTGGGCGCGTGGTAAAATTTACGGAGTTGGAAAATGCATACACAGGATGACGTGGATTATCTATTAGTTTTGTTTACATTCCTTGAACACTTTGAACAGTTGTTTTAAATCGGATGTCCAGATCGATACAAAATCTTCTACGCGTGTGATAGACATTTTGAATCAGGTTTATCTTCCTTTTTATTTTCAATGGGCGGTGGGCTCATCGCCTGCCAACACGCACCTAGTGGCGGAATCAATAACTGTAGAATTCGACTGATTAGAGAAAGTCCTTTAGGCTGCTCCTAAACTTAGTAAACTAACTCACCAACCCTTTAATTCGTTGCCTAAACGAATATGCCCAGAACAGTTCAAATATTATAAACTGGAAGTACATGATGGTGGTGGTGAGACAGATCGAAATATTTTCACATTCGAAAACGAAAAGTGAATACAAAAGTATATCCTGTTTATGGTATTGGTTATTTACATTCTGTTTGAGATAAAGTAATGCATTGAACTTAAATAAGTATTCAGCAACCATATTTCACCGGAAACAGTGTTTTCAGACTCCCTAAAACCAGGAAGACTTTAGAAAAAATCAATAGTGATACAACCATTAACCCTCTACCAATAATAATTTCACATAAATCGTTATATACCATAGCAATCACACAAAAAGTGACTGTTCCACCCCCGGTACGTATTCACAACATTTTTTTGTCTAGTAATAATTTCAAATTATACAGTATGGTTGGTCACACAAAACATGAGTAAATAGTATTTAAATATTTATTTATGGTAAAAGCTCTTGTAATGGAAACAGAAGGGTAAAAAATGAAGAGAATCGCAAACTTTTAAGTATGTCTGTTACATCACACAATCAATTTGAGAAAGGTTAAATTTGCTACATGGAATATTTTGAAAGGGCTAAACGCTACGAAGAACAAATTACATAAAGAGCACATTTAAATGAGCTCTGTTCCTGTAGTAAGCTTTTGTGTATCTCAAGGTTTCCTAGTTTACAAAATTTAACCAATTAAAGGAGTCTTGACAGGCCATTCACAGAAAATTCAAGAAACACATTTTATTATCCATGTCAATATGTCAAACATACGATATTAAAAAGATCGTTAGAGCCATTTTTAAGAAGATCGAAAATCTGCTTATAAAGGGTAAATTTGAAAAATCTTCGCTTTGCATCTTTGGAAGATGAACTTAAGCACCAACTTTTGTATTTATCTGGTATTTCGTTTTTTGAATTATGCTATTCACATACATCTTTTTCTGAAAGTGCTTTTGGCATTCAGGGTGCCTCAAAACATGTATTTCCGGTGAGATATTGATATCAAAATTTTGGGTTGAATGCAGTACTTCCTCTATCTACTATACGTTAAGTGGTGGAGAAAGTAGGACGATGCAATCAGCCTGCGAGAGAGAGAGAGAGAGAGAGAGAGAGAGAGAGAGAGAAATGGAAACATTTTCTTTACCTTTTTGTGCTCTTCAAAAAATAGCACTACGGACTTTGGCCAAAATATCAGTTTTTCATGTTTCCGTGATACTGTATATGTTAAATTTTCTGAAAATAGCTTCCGAAGTTCTCATTTTAACTGGAAAGCCACAGAAGATACACACTCTTACACGTCAAATTAAAATTTACATATAATTAACCACTTTCTAAAACATTTGCTGCTTTTGCTTACAATTTTCAAATGTTAATCAGTGCAATTTGAAATGTTTAATCTTTTGTTTCTCGTAATTCATGTAATCAGCATGTAACATCATGTCTAGCAAATACCTACTATCCACATACTTTTTAAATTCCCATCTCAGACTTCATGACTCTAACAACAAAATGTATTTTAGGTAGAATTACTTATTGAAACAACTTCAGGCAAATGTTTATCATGATTAAGAAGAAGCAGATAGTAAAATAACTCTATACACAAATGCTAGCCGTCAGAATTTGTTTTATCCTACTAGTTAAACAATATAGGATCTCACATATTTCAGGAACCACACACTGTGTTGTGTATCGTCGTGTGGAGTCACTGCTGCTCTCAGTTCTGAGACGACACGGCAATAGAGGAAAATACAGAACACTGTTACAAAATATTCTGCCTAGTAGACTATTAATACTTTCAAAAAGTTCTATCTTCAAGCATATAAACGTAATTTTGTAGTTCTTTATTCATCATTAATACTAAAATAATTGTATATGAACTATTGTGCAAAGATTTGCAGAATACGTATCGCCACTTTTCAAATTTAGATATCAAATAAACAGTAATAAAATTGATGTTGCAGAAGGGCGGCTATTGCCATTCGTTTTTGGTTATCAAAAACTTAAAAGCTGGTCGCTATATACTCTTTGTATGACCTTAGGAGAAACAAAAGGAATTGCGATTCTGCATTTCACAATCTGTATGACTTGAAACATTGGCAAGTTCAAACAAACGTTATATCTCTTGGGGTATCCCAATTATACAAACTTATAACGTTTCAACCATAATGTAACTTCAAAGGTTATTTACAGAAAATAAAAAAGCAAGCATTTTATTCACGTCTGCATCTCCAATATAATGATTTTTTAATCAAAACTATTAGAGAATTTTCGAGAAAACCAAAAAGTAATGCAAATCTTTCCAAGTAATATATATATATATATATATATATATATATATATATATATATATAGTTTTGACGTTACGTAATTTCGTGAAAATCTCCTCGAATTTTCAGCCGTGCTCAGGACTGTTGCATCCTCGGAAGTTATTGGGACTTTAACAATTTGCTATTCATTTGACTTATTCATCTTTGAGTTCTGCTCTCTGTCTAGCGTAAGTAAGCATAGAAAAAGCAATTACATTTTTTGTTAAATCTTTTTATGTGATTATCCATGCAAAATAATCATTCTGAGGGAGAGTGCGTATAAAAACGATGCATATCATAGGTATAGAGGTACAAGGGCAGAGATCCATGCATGGAGCTCTTTTTCTCAAAAATTTCTGCTTTCTAGTACAGGAGCAGGTAAACGGTTTGCGTACACGCGTACCACTGTTAGTACCTTGCTTCTGCGAAAGCACAAATCCATTCCTCTTCTAAAAAGAATTCGCGAACGGGAGAGTGAAGAGAAAAAGCGATAGTTTCTCTTACATGTGTTTATAATTAGGTTTGATAGCCCAGATAATTCCTCCCCTCCTCCAGTCTCGTATGTTTACCGAATCCACAAAGCAAAATGCAAATTTGAGCCAAGCTACCTCCCCTACCACCTGCCTAACCCTCCACCCTCACCTCCCCCTTTTTTTACCTCGAATATCACCGCATCAAAGGGAAAAGCACACCGCTGTTTTTTTTTTTTTTATCCAATGCTCTCGTCTCCTATGGCCAAATTGAATTTTCATTTCACGCTGACTACAATTTTGTGTGACACCAAAAGAACCTTTTTTTCTCCCTCCAACGTTCGATGAATAACATTCCATTAGTAAAAGCAACCGGGAGCGCGGGATCTCCCGTGCCTAATGAAGTGCACTCAAATTGATATAGGCTATAAAAGAGATTCTCAGCCTTTGACGTGTGTGTATGTGTGTGTGGGTGTTTTTTTTTTTTTTTTCCTTTTTTTCCCCTTTCTTTTATTCTCCCTGTCCTTTAGTACTGAGTGAGTGACGCTTTCTCTATGTGACGTATCCTTGTTTGTTAACACTAACGTGTATTCACTGTACTCTCAAGTCTGCTGTTGTAAAATTTACCTTTAACTTGAATATTTCTACGCTTCTCTTCGCTCATTCGTCCGTCCTAGTTCTCTCTTGCCCTCACCTGTATTCGACTAAAAAAATTCCGTGTATTAATTTGGGT
The DNA here is from genome assembly GCA_030765065.1 of Deroplatys truncata. NCBI lineage: Eukaryota > Metazoa > Arthropoda > Insecta > Mantodea > Mantidae > Deroplatys > Deroplatys truncata. The sequence goes on along the minus strand of CM060975.1, from coordinate 240,533,319 downwards.
GAAGACGATGCATCTGTAATTGATAAACAATACAAATGACGCATTTTTTCACAATAAAATAGTAGGCATGCACCTACTTCGAACATTAGATAAGCATATAGCATTTTACAGCTGGGGTAGTTAAACTCCATCACGTGACTTTGTAACGCACAGACTCTTACCCCACCAACCTTTAAACCTTCCTTTTCTCGTCATTTTTCTTTATTGAAATGAAATTTTTACTCATTCTGATAGTTTCTGAGAAACTTATTTAACAGAATTATTTTTATTCAAGGGAGTGCAATAATAGTAGATTATGATACAAGCGGTAAAAGAAGGGTTTTATTTTGCGAGTAGGAATGTTTGCCTATTGCCTTTGTTTCGCAATCCTAGAGCAACCTAAAACCACTTTTAACACGTGTGGCATATACTATTTTTTAAACATTGCTCGAATTTGTAAAATATCAATATTATGATATTGATTCCTGAAACTAACAGATCATGTTTAGAACGCGGTTCTTGAAACAAGGGAAATTACGTTAAAAAAGCGAGGTGTCAGATGTTCTGATGTTTTGTTCATTCGCCAAGTCATTTTCAATGAAATTATTTTCAGCATATTTTGCCTTACACCAGCCAATCAACTCATTAAATGTTATATCCTACTGCTTTCTGGATTTTTGGGGGCAAATACTTCTAGTGTTATTCTTTCTGCTACTTCAGTAATTTCACCTGGCTCTTCCATTTCCGTTTCTTTGAATCGATAATTTCCACCAATTAATCTTTATGTAGGTTGCAGTACATAAGAGTAAGGGTTTAGAACAAAGAAGGCAGACGTTTGACAATAAAACGTATAGGTTAACTCTACAACGAATTATGATAAATTGAAGTATGGTTATTTGAAATGTGAATCAATAATACGAGCGCTATGAAAAATCAACAATATAAAAAAGCACAATGAAAAGTAAACCTTATCAAACCAAATCCAGTTATTAAATACGTGAAAATACAAAGGGTAATCGCCATGTGATTGGACTTCAAACCTAAGTTTACGAGCTTTTAGCTCGTGTGCTGTTATTAGAGGTTCTACTTTTAGGCCATGCTGTCTAAAAACAAAATTAAATGTTATCGTTTACTTCGAGGAGTCATTCACGCCAACCTCACAACCTTATGTGGTGAGCTACAGTTTCATTTAAGTTATCCATGAACTATAAAGCATATCTGATCATAAATTTGTAATATTTTAAAACATCTGATGTGAACATTCACATATCTTTCTCTACACTATCGATTAGCGGGTATACAAATTATTCTTACGAAAGTTTATTTACCTATCTAATTTATTTTAATCGAGACAGACCTTTCTGGAAATAACTGCATTACACATTTCGTTATAGATACAAAGGGAATAGCGATACTCAAATGTTTAAGAAATGGACACTATATGCTGGCCTTAAAATTCCATATCCTTTCCATGATATCACGAGAAACAACTGAAAATGTGTGGACTTTTAAAACAATGACTAAGTATTGATTAATTCGAACCATTAATAACTGATATCTCGCAAATGGCTGATAACACGAAAAAGTTATTTGAAATAGATTGTGCGTTTTAAAGACATCTTTTCTTTTTTTTAAGTAAGTTTTCGTTATCGTTTAACGCTTACCAGTTATGCAAGAATACATAAATTTTCTTCCGGATGAAGAGGACTTTACAAGTGGAGTGGTTAGAGCAACCGGACGGAGACCGGGAGATCCGTGGTTCAAATCCCAGCTATGGCATTGAATTTTTCAGTCGTCTGATTCTACCTTTCCAGGACTTGACAAGCTATTCCCAGACAATGCAATGTATACACTTTATTTATCATGCAAATATCTTTAATAAAGACATTCTAATCGAAATGTTAAAACTATTTATCAGAAAGTCAAAATATTTGAAAAATGTTACATGTAAAGGGTAACTTGGGATGAAGGGATGTTCTTGAAAATCTTCCTGTCACATCTTTGGAAGGCACTGATCCTAAAATACCAAGATTGGTATTTATGCGTCATTCTGTTTTTGAATTTAGCTGTCCAAAGACACATCGACAATTATCTAAAATGTTTTTTTTTATCCAGGGGGTCTCAAAACATGTATTTTCGGAGAAATCTCAATGTCGAATTTTTGGGTGGAATGCAATACCTTCTCCACCTATGCACGTGGTAGAGAAAGGGAGAAAACTTCTACCACTTGCCTATAATTAGGTAGAAGAGGTACAATGTTCCACCCTAAAATTTAACATTGATATTTCACCGGATATATATTTTGAGATGCCCTGAACCATACACCACCAATAACATTTTTAGAACATTTACGGGCACGCCTGTGTATCAACAGCGTGACCAAAAAAAAAGGGAAGAGTAATACATATACACTATGTGATCAAAAGTATCCGGACACCCCCACAAACATACGTTTTTCATCTTAGGTGCATTGTGCTGCCATACTGCCTGGTACTCCATTATCCGCGACCTCAGTAGTCATTAGACATCGTGAAACAGCAGAATGGGACGCTCCGTGAAACTCACGGACTTCGAACGTGGTGAGGTGATTGGATGTCACTTGTGTCAGAAGTCTGTACACGAGATTTCCACACTCCTAAACATCCCTAGGTCCACTGTTTCTGATGTGATAGTGAAGTGGAAACGTGTAGGGACATGTACAGCACAAAAGCGAACGGGCCGACCTCGTCTGTTGACTGACAGAGACCGCCGACATTTGAAGTGGGTCTTAAAGAGTAATAGGCAGACATCTATCCAGACCATCACACAGGAGTTCCAAACTGCACTAGGATCCACTCCAAGTACTATGACAGTTAAGCGTGAGGTGAGAAACCTTGGATTCCATGGTCGAGCGGCTGCTCATAAGTCAGACATCACGCAGGAAAATGCCAAACGACTCCTCGCTTGATGTAAGGAGCGTCAACATTACACGATTGAACAGTGGCAAAACGTTGTGTGGAGTGACGAATCACTGTGTAGTGCCAACAGTGAAATTTGGAGGTGGTGGTGTTATGGTGTGGTCGTGTTTTTCCTGGAGGGGGCTTGCACCCCTTGTTTTGCGTGGCACGATCACAGCGCAGACCTACATTGATATTTTAAGCACCTTCTTGCTTCCCACTGTTGAAGAGCAATTCGGGGATGGCGATTGCATCTGTCAAAACGATCTAGCACCTGTTCATACTGCACGGGCTGTGGCGGAGTGGTTACACGACAATAACATCCCTGTATTGGACTGGCCTGCACAGAGTCCTGACTTGGATCCTATAGAACACCTTTGGGATGTTTTGGAACGCCGACTTCGTGTCAGGCCTCACCGACCTACATCGATACTTCTGCTCAGTTCCGCACTCCGTGAAGAATGGGCTGCCGTTCCCCAAGAAACCTTCTCGCACTTGATTGAAAGTATGCTTGCGAGAGTGAACGCTGCCATCAAGGCTAAGGGTGGGCCAACACCATATTGACCTCCAGACGTTACCGATGGAGGGCGCCATGAACTTGTACGTCATTTTCAGCCAGGTAGCCGGATACTTTTGATCACGTAGTGTAAGTAGTTGGTATATATACATACTTGCCATTTCAGTTCAGCGTTTTCCAAGGATGAGACACAAAAGATTTTTAAGAAAAATCCTTCCACCCTAAAACCGCTAATCAAAAAACGATTTTGATTAAAATAAAATAGGCTTAAGATATTTGCATACACTGGAGTTCTCTCCATTCTGAATGAATTTTATATAATTTTGTTTAATTGAAAAACTATAACAGAAAAACCTGCTGCTAAAAGTGTAGAGCAAATTGCTATAAAACAGCGTTTTTATAGCATTATTCATTTTCGAAATGTTCATTGTTACATCTTTAAATTTCCCCTGGTTAAATTGGCACGTGGCATCTATAAATTAACGTGACACTTCTCTTTTACCGCATCGGTTGATTAGTAAGAAAAAACTGGCTCGCGATAGTATGCATTCGTGTTTTGTTTTGCGTATTGTTCATACAACCAGATCCATATTGTTTAATTTGAAATTGTTTCCAGTCAGAAAATTATGAAGAGTAACGTAACGTGAATAAAAGGATCACTTCTTATATGCATACTATAATATATAGGACGGACCGTTTAAATTGAGACTGTACAATATCTCCAAAACTAAGCGTTGTAGAAGGAAATACCTTGAATAAAAGTTGCTTGATATTGTGGGGGAAAGTAAATGCCATTAGTCGTGTTTTATTTGAGGACGTTGTGATGGTCATTTTAGGGTCTCTTTAAAACCACTTTTTAAGATCTCTTTAAAACACAATTTATTTCAAATAACTTTTTTGTGGCATAATCAATTCTTCAGATGTCTATTATTAATGGTTCGAATTGTTCATTACTTGGTCATTCTTTAAAGTCGTTACAATTCAGTTGTTTCTCGCGCGATTGCATTGAAAGAGTATGGAATTTTAAGGCCAGCATATAGGGTCCAGTTCTTAAACATTTGACTACCGCTGTTCCCTTTGTATCTATAAGAAATGTATAAAATAACTATTTCTGCAAAAGTTTATTTGGATCAAAATAAAGTAGATATAAAAGTAGGCTTTAGTAAGTTCTATTTTGTAAACCTACCCATTAATAAACGATAGAAGGTAGAGAAAGTCATGTGAATGTATCATTCAAGATATTTTTAAACTGCAATGTTTGGAGCATTCTTATCAGGGTTAGTTATAAGAATTAGATTTAATAAAAATATTGCTGTTTTGTAATCAACAATCGGGATAAGTTTCAATCAGATAGCAAGACGTAGATTTTCAAAATTTCGCACAGAAGGGATTATCCCAAAGTAAAAGTTAACATTCTCAATGGCTTCCTCCACTCCAGAATGTCGTTTTAAAAATTTCTGTTATTGTTTGTCAAGAAAGTTCGCATCGGTTTCGAGTTTGAGATGTTGACACAGAAACAAAAGTCCTAGGTTTATTGATTTCTACCTTTTCTACTACGTATAGTAAGTAGGGAAAGTATTGCATTCAACTCAAAAACCCGATATCGATGTTTCACCGTAAATACCTGCTTCGAGGTCCCGTGACTCCAAAAAAAAAAAAAAAAGCATCTTTAAGAAAAGGTCTGGTGTGTCTGCCTGTGAACAGCATAACTCAAAAACGAAAAGTCGGATAAATATCAAAATATATTTAGGTTCAGTATCTTTCAAAGATGTGACACGAAGATTTAAGAAAATCCCCCCACCCAGACTACCCTTTACATGGAACATTATTAAAAAAAACTGATTTTCTCAAAAATGGCTCTAACGATTTTGATTACAATATCACAGGTTTAAGATATTTTCATGACAAATGAAATGTATATCTTGAATTTTCTGGGAATGTCCCCAAAAGTCCGTTTCATCCTCAATAGCTTTTGCGTAACTGTTAAACCGTAAAAGATAGACGAGGCCTCTGAGCAAAATTACCGGTCTTTCACGCCCAATATAGAATGGGACTCTAAAGACCATAGCAGTTAAAGAGCGTTCGTAAATAAAACAAGAAAAAAAGATATAGACAAAATTTTACTATACAAAAAACGTAGATCTCGTAAAACACACAATTTATGTTACATTTTTTTTTGAGTGAGCAATTTCCGAGATATTCCTTGTTATTTGTTTGAATTTTCCAATACTTATACTTTTTCTCAAATGGGAATTCGTTAGTCTTTTTTTTGTCCTGGACATGCAAAATTATGGAATGCTCCACAAAGCAACCAGCTCTTAAAAGATTTGATTATCGCTTGGGGCCTACGATGTTCCCCTTGCTCCTACAAGAAAATTAGCAATAAGATAGTTTCTGCAAATGTTTATCTCGATTAAAATGAAGTAGGTGGAGAATAAAGGTTTGTAAAAATAATTTGTACAAGAGTAGAGAAAGTCATGTGAGTGCAACACCTCAGATTTTTACTGTATTTCTATGAAGTAGTCTTAGATCGACACACAGAAACTTATCTTTAGCAAATATTTTGGCTTTGTTAAAATGTGTCGTCCTCCGTGGTGTAGTGGTTACCATGCTAGCCTATAGTTCCCAAGGTCGCGGATTCAAGCACAGCGGAGAGCAATGGCTTTTTCGGGCGTAAAAAGATTTACGGCACGTAAAAGAACTTCAAGGCTGATAAAGGGGCCTCTGAGCAAATTAACGGCCTTTCACGCCCAATATAGTATGGGACGCTAAGGACCACATCAGTTAAAGAGCGTCTATAAATAAAACTCAATTTAATTTTTTTTGTTAAAATATGCAGCATATGTAAAACAAAAAGAAATAGTTTATTACTTTGTTACATAATTATGGTAAGTAGAGGAAGCAGGTTGTATTTAATCCAAAAACTCGATATCGAGATTTCACCGAAATACATCTTTTGGGATCGCCTGAAGAAAAAGCACACGCAGACAAAATATTTTAAAAAAAAACGTCCGAATATGTGTGTAAATAGCATAACCCCAAAACGAAAAATCGGATAAATACCTACCAAACACAATTAAGTTCAGCGTATTCCAAAGGCAGAGTTTTAATGGGCCGAAAAATCTGCATCTCCATGGGTGGCTCGGAACCCAGGTGCATTCGGTGGCCGGAGTCGCAACACTGCTCTCACCCACGTACCAGACACCGAAAAACACGTAATGCAAATAAGTAATCATTGTTAAGTTTGATGTTTTTAGTTTTTCATTTGCACAGCCCCTTTTAACTTCCGTAGTCACATTGGAGTCTTTGACTTGAGACGTTAATTGTAGATTCTTTAACATTGGGTTTTAACAATTCTTATATTAAAGACACTCAACATTCACTCTCTCATGCAAACTTCCAGATTATGCGGAGGGTAGGGAAAATCCTGTTCCAGCGGGGAATCAAACCGGGGAACTCTGCATTTAGAAGCCAGAACGGTGACAGCTAGACCACAGAGGCAGTCACGTCTGATCTTGTGAAGCAGAACATCGACCCTTTAAGTAAGATTACAACCCAACTTGGACAGATTTATTTTTAATTAGCAGGACAGACTTTAGTTTCGAATATCAGTAACATCGTTATCATCATTTTGTACTTCAGCTATCGTGATAGGGGGGGGATCTAAAATCTGCTTAAGTTACTTAAGAGCCGTTAGAATTCCCGCTAGGCGCAAGACTAATAGCTAAAACGTATAGATCCGACGGAAATTACTAAATTGGCAACCCTGTTTTTATGAACTGGAATCCCTACGAAATGAGGCAATCATACTCTTAGTTTATACCACTTTATTTTTATGCCTTTTAAAGGATATTTCCTCTCTATATTTAGTAAATGGCAATGAATCACCTTAGCATTTTTGTCTTGTTAGGATACAGTGCATATTATTATCATTAATTATTATTATTATTATTATTATTATTATTATTATTATTATTGAGGAGGCAAAGGGATAGGCCACAGTTACCTACATGCGCCTTATACCTCTCATTACACGATGTTATATTTCCACCACTTTCAACTTTATAACAAGCATATTGGAGTTTCACGAACCTGATCCCTCCTCGCTCGTATAGTTTTGCCAACTTCTCCGTCTGGCTAAAAATCGTTTTGGAATTACAAAACCTACAAGCCTTTCTACAAGATCAACATTCGCGTTATTCTAACAGTGCTTAATTCTCTTTCTATGCTTTGGATGCGCTCAAATTTATGCAGTAAAAAGCTGATTTTTTTAGAGTTGCGCAAAGCACGAGTACAGAGCTCGACATTTACTAAAATAATGAACCAAGTTTTTAACATAATGGAGATGCAGAAAAAATAATTTTTCATAATTTAATTGATCACAAAATACAATAAAATCTCTGTTCAATGGCTCTGCTTAAGTCATTCCTACATTTATTAGAGGAAACAAGTAAAACAATAAAGCCGAATTTGCAAAAGTATTAACGTGTGTTTTTTATTATTATTATTATTTATTTATTATTTTTTTTAGTTTACCAATTAATCAAACACAAAATTTTTCCGTAAATGCTAATGCCTTTTTATATCACGTGTTCAGAAAGTTAAGTTTTCAGGGTTTCAGGGGTGACAGAGGCGATAACAAAATATTTTCAGACTCGTCATTTAGACGCTTCGTGTTCATAAGTGTTACGAATTGTTTTCGACTCCCGTATGCTTTGAAGCAACGTTGAAGACTCCAGTTGCTTCAAAGCATAAGGGATGTGAATAAATGTTATTTAGAGATGTTCAAATTGCCTTCAATTTAACTGAATACACAAATAATTGATGTCTGCATGCTACTGACTGCAATGCCCGAAAATGCCAGGAGTTTGTCTGCAACTTCAACAGTCATTTTGCCACTGATTGTTGAATCTTCATTTCTCTAAATAAGTATACTAGTCGTTAGTGTACGATACGATGAAGACAAACCTAAAACGCATCTACCGCTTAGCAGGTTGCATAAATTAAAAAAATAACAAGGCTGATCCTCTGTTATATAAAAATTCTCTTTATACATCAGTATAGATTATTCCATCGATAATCGACTTCATTACGGTATAAATACACGGAAAACAAAGGGGAAAAGTAAATTACACAAACGTTATCAACAGGTTTCGGCACCCGACACACTATTGGGGAAAAAATTGCCTAAGTATTGTATTTCATCAGTCTGCGGTTGAGGAGGCCAATAGCAGTAGTAAGCATTAGGCCTTATTCTTGGCAACAGTGGACAATCGTTCACAATTCCTAGCAAATCTGGTCACTGGAAGCCAAATGCTTTCGCTTTCCTTGTGTTAATTTACAGAGTGATTTATATAGAACCTATTTCTTTATTTATTTCCAAAAATAATTATGTTAGTCATTACTTACTATACCTGCAATGCAGAGGGAATACTGTAGAAAATGTTGAAAATGTTCTTCCTTCTGCATAAGACGTAACTTACTGGCCGCACGTTAAGGACTGTGTTGTCAATACATTAATCTTTCAGACCATCCAATGTCTGGGAGCATGTGGCATGACTCTTGTCTTTTGAAGTAACCCCGTGGGAAGAAGCCTTGTCAAATCAAGAGATCTCGGTAGCCACAGACTCGTGGAAATTATCTGGTCGTCAAGGAACTATCAACTAGCGCCATGGATTGGTTTGAATGTGGCATACAGCGCTATATTGTTGAAAATATCCATGACCCCTTTAACTGGGCGTGTAGATCTTCATGAATGGCATGTGGACTTGGGATGGCCCGTATATGCAAGTTCTGTGAGACCACAAAGCCCTAAAAATGGAACCATGCTTCAAGGAACCAGCCGCTGCGTGGAGTAGTGGTTACCATGGTAGCCTCTAGTTCCCAAGGTCGCGGGTTCAAACCCGGCGTAGAGCGATGGATTTTTTTCGGGCGTAAAAATCCTTAGCATGGCTTCCTTCGGAAGGGAAGTAAAGTCAGTGTATCCGTCTCATAGATTTACGGCACGTAAAAGAACCTCATGCGTGATAGAGGCCTCTGAGCAAAATTACCAATCTTTCACATCCAATATAGAATGGGACGCTAAGGACCTCAGTAGTTAAAGAGCGTCCAAAAATAAAATATTTTTTTATCTGTGAACCATGTGATAGACAATATACTAAGCACAATGAACGCCTGAATCCAAAGGCAATACTTCACTCTTTTATCCTTAACTGGACCCTGCAACTTATGGAAAGCTGTAACCTTATATGGTTTTAGATGAACACTTCTCCGCAAGTTCTCGAACACATGTACTGTGTTCCTCTCACGAGAATGTGTCTGTAAGGTATGTGTTGACATCAACAATTCTATCGCTGAGAAAGATTACGGCTCTACTTTCAACATATCAACAAGACTTAAAGCCCTCTTAGAAAACATACGCTCTTCTGCTAATGCTGAATGACCAGTTGCTTTAGTTTGCTTTCTCGTCACAGATTTTAACAGCATTAGCAACTATTTCTCGGGCTTGACTGTGTATAGTTCTTCCTTTCTTGCTGGGCATTGTGAATAACTTTATAAATCACTAGAAAACGCTTACAGACCGCTCCAAGTGAAACAAACTGGAGTACTAACGTTGCGCGATGTTTTAAGCAGGTAGTAGATCTATTTATGACATCCCCCTCACTCTCCGGAGAGCAGAGCACCCCGCAAACGTTTTCTCGTCAGAGGCCTACAGTAGGTATATCCATCTCCTGCGACAAACGTCTTAATAACTTACGGAATGACCGCTCCAGTCGTACTCGGACGTCCAAAACTACCTTGGGCAATGTTTGTCTTTTTCACTGACCAGAGTATTAGATGTTTCCAACTGTTTACCAGTACCATAATTGTTTCTTTCGGGGGGTGGGGTTGAGCACCTAATTCTCTCCGTTATGCCCTTCGAGTAGCTGTATTTTTTATTATTATTATTATTATCATTATTATTATTATTATTTCAGTATCGTTTCATAAGAAAGAGCCGTTGATTTAATCTGTACTGCATTTTCACAAGGAATAATAAACATATGCGGTCTGGTGATAGGGAATCAAAAGTTCCAAGAACCGTTTAATATGACGTTAAACTTCGGAAATTACGCGAATTTCCAACCAAATAAAGAAAGAAAGTTGTTACAGAGTTCCATACGAATCACTCTGTAGGTTATCAAGCAATTCGTATACTTAAAATAAGCACGTTTCAGATCATTTCTAATTGGAGCTTATTATAGAGCAACCCAAAAGCATAATAAGCATACCATAGATTTAGACATGTAGTTGCTACCCAGAATATGATTTTGGGGGTCTAAGGGTCTGTATAAAATGTTTAAAAAGGATAATAAAGCATAATTTTAAAAAATAAAACATAAAAGCACAATATGTAATATAAAGTATAATTCTTGGATAAAGTGAACTACCTGTTTAAAATCTAACAATAGATTCAGTGCATAAATTAAAAGCATTTCCAGCAACAATGAAAAACTAGGAATTTCAACAATGAAAATCATGTACGTAAAGTTTAACGGTTTTATGGTCGGTGCATAATCTGAATCAGAGCAGTTCACATCAGTTGAACACCAACATCCAAAAATTGCTATGAATCAACTCAAAGGCTTTGTGAATTTCCCACAGATTATTTTGTAACTGAAAAGGGGAAACTTTTATGTACCTTATGTTCAGAGTGCATTAATTCCATGGTGCAAAAGCATGTGGAAAGTTTTAAACATAGACTGAGAAACAGAGTGGTGGATTTGGTTCAACTGCAGGCGGTCCTAGCAGCATACGTACCAGTACTATGCCTCTAGTATGGCAGTGTACGGAAGCTTCAGAAGAAGTGGTCAAGACATTCATTTCTGCTGGTATTCCATTCCATGTTCTCGTTAACGGACAGTTAAGTCAATGCATAGCAACAACTACAAGTATGAAACCGACTTCCAGTGAAACCACTCTGAGAAGATATCTTGCCAAGACCTTCAGGAAACGAAGTCAAAATGTGAGGGAAATTCTGTTTATCTAGTAGTTGATGAAATGACAGCTATAAAGAATCGTAAGATGGTGAATGTTCTTGCTCGATTGGGTGTTGTGGACAAAAACCCTATCTTGTGAAAACCAAAATTGAACAACATTGCAATGCTGATGTTTTATTACGTTCAACACTTGGCACCTTTTGGTGTTCACAGGCCTAACTTCATTGTTTTAATATCGAACAGTCAACATAATTATATGGTTTTTGCTGGCAGACATTTGGCGGGAGTTGCACCTCAGCTTTTACATTCTAACTGTTGGGCTCGTGTGTTGCATCTTTGTGCTGAAGAGATTAGATTTTCACAAACAGCTGACGAATCCATTGTGAAAACTTCAGTCAGAAGGAAGAAATTACTGGACTACTTAAAAGAATTAGAAACATTTAACTTCCAGTTTCTGTAATTACTCGTTGGGGCATATGGTTGAAGGTACGAAAATATCACCGCATCAATAAAGGAAGTGCTACTGTAACAAATTTAAAATAGGTGGTTGAAAATGAAACCCTTCAACTTCAACTCAGAGCTATATCTGAAATCTCTATGGTGTCAATGAAGGCATTTGTGGTTTCTCCATCATCTGCTTCTGTAGAGGAAAGCTTTTCTAAGCTCAATTTGATTTTAAATTCTAAACGATGTGTCTGGCAGAAGAGTATCTTGAATTTCACCTAAAATTTGCAATATTAATCAACCTCAAGAGTGTGGTACAGACACCGAGAATGATGTAGATGACCAAATTTTCATTCTTTAATATTGTTCTTTTATTCTATTGTATTTTTGTATAACTTAATATTATTTTTGAAAGACAAACTTACCTTATTGTCACAAAACAAATTCATTTAAGATACTGAAGTTTATTTTGTGTGAAAGAAATACATTATTTTTATGAAGCATAACCATCAAAAATATAAAGCACAATTGTAAAAAATGAAACATAATGTGAGTTACTCCACTTATTAATAAAACCATTAAACTTTGCTATTACCTTTTTTACTGTCTGCGTAATAACACCAAATAGATCATAGAAAAACACTCGTATGCGGCACGTATTTACACTCAAGTGCAGAATCTGGAGGGCCTTTTTTCTTTACTCTCAAAACGATAAAAATTTAAAAATTATTCCTTGTGATTTTAAACTTGCAAATTACGCGATATTCTTGGTCAATGCTTTAAAGGGTTCATTAAGCCAAAAATGTCAAAATTTCCAATTTTTCTGTTTGTTTGTTTGTTCTTAGGAGATTAACGATTAAAATGGTATATAACACTTAATTATGTTTTACGTTATTTAATACTATATGCTTTTAAAACATCTGATGTGTTACACTCACATGACTTTCTCCACTCTTGTACAAGTTATTTTTACAAACTCTTATGCTCCATCTATTTCATATTAATCCAGATAAACATTTGCAGAAACGATCTTTCGACATGCAAAGAGAATTACATTTTACACATAGCGACCAGTTCTAAAAATATTTGACTATCGCTTAAGGCGTACTATGTTCCCCTTGTTTTGTATTTGCAAGGGCAATATAGAAATACAGTAGCCTTTAAGCATAGACATATCTCTTAATAGTTGGTTGCTAGGTGCAGCACCATTCTCTTTGCCACATATTAATACTCTTTGCATATCCAAGACAAAAAAATTAATAACGAATTCCCATTTGAGAAAAAGTGTAAGTATTGGAAAATTTAAGGGAATAACAAGCAATATCTCGAAAATGGTTCACTCGACAAAAAAAAATGTATATGGCATAAATTGTGTATTTTAACACGATCTACATTTTTTGTGTAGTAACATTTTGTCTATCTCTTATGGTTTACCAGTTATGCAAAAGTGGTTCACAATGAAGAATACTTTTGGAGACATTCCCAGAAAATTCGAGATATACATTTCATTTGTCATGAAAATATCTTAAATGATATTTTAATCAAAATCGTTAGGGCCATTTTTGAGAAAATTAAAATTTTCAAAAAATGTTCCATGTAAAGGGTAATCTGGGGTGGTGGTATTTTCTTGAAAACCTTCGTGTCGCATCTCTGGAAGATACTGAAACTAAATACTAAGTTTGGTGTTTATCCGACTGTTCGTTTATGAGTTATGCTGTTCGCAGACACACACATGGACATGTTTCCAAAAATGCTTTTTCTGGATTCAGGGGATCTCAAAACATGTATTTCCGGTGAAATCTCGGTATCGAATTTTTGGGTGGAATACAATACTTCCCCTACTTACTGTACGTAGTAGAGAAAGTAAAAACATGCTGCATGTGTCAAAATGGCAGTGAACTGACAGAGAAAATCAACAATTTTATTTTACTGTAACTTTCTGTCTACACGACATATCTGACCGAAATCTTCAGTATAGAGGGATATTTCTTCCCTCTTTTGATTTAAATAGCATTTGGTAGCCCTGCTTCAACATGGAACCTGTTTGTTTAAATTTTTTGTGAATGAAGCACACGGTACCAAATTTGTAATAATTCTGTTGTTATGGCGAGGTTGTGCCATTTCTTTCGGCTGTTTTTTTTATGTTTTTTACATGCCAAGAAGCATGTTTAGGAAGGGAAGAAAAGTGGGTAAGCCAAAACCTGTTCACCCTAGTACAGAATGTTACATCTAACCTGAGCATAAATGAAGTTCATGCTTCTGGGCATAGCTCATTCTATAAAATGCCGAAATCTTTATTAGGACAATATAAAGTAATGAAAGCAGACGAATGCAATGATTTTCAGAATGAAATAGTAAATATATGTTTATTATAAGCTGCATTAAATGAATTTGCTTGTTGTAAAACCCGTCATGGTCCTGTTGCATGTGAAAAAAAATTGGTTTAGCCAATAAAATGAGATTTAATTGTAATATGTGATAGAAAGTATGATTTCAGAATTCAGATACAAAAGAATTCCATAATCAAGACAAAAACACTGATGCTGAATGATATTAACGTACGTTTCGTTTATGGCCTAAGAGCTATTGGGAAAGGTCCAACAGCAGCAACAATTTTCTGTGGAGTAATGAATCTACCTAAACCTCCAACCCAGTTTACAAGTTATGTAATCGTTCTTAGTTCTGCTGTTGAAGATGTACTGTGATTGACTCAGGAGTTTAGCTATGATCTTGTGGTTGACGTAAGCGAACTTGAGCCACCGACGTATTGTTCTTCGCTCTCGCTCTATTGTTTTACACACTGTTCCAAAAGTACTTATCCTTTCTTTCAGGAACAATAAATATTATGCGAAGTAGTATCGATAATACATTATATTACCGCATCAAACAAAACAATTATGATCATATTTTCAACACGTAAACATGTAAAACCTGCATACATGTAAAACAATATAATTATGACCGTACGCATATGAAACTGTACTTGTTGACAATACTTCTGAACTGCGTTACACTATTTGCATCGTAGGTATGCAGCTCTCTAGTCCACTGCACGCTTGCAATTCAAGGACAAAGCCATTCTCCTGAGTCAATCACAGTAGGAAAAGGCTCTTGAGGAAGCGCTGCTACGTAGATAATTCAGGGAGCAGAGACAAAGCTATTGCTGTAGATGGTACTCACCAAAAGCATGGATTTTCTTCACAGATAGGACTGACAATAGCTACCTATGTAGATACACGTAAAGTTGTAGTTCTGGCTATAAAGAGTAAGCTCTGCAGGTGCAAGAATAAGTTACAAAAAATCCATGAAAATGATTGCATTTCCAATTACCAGCGGATAAATGGAGGGATGGAAGTTGAGGGTGTCAAGGATATTTTCAAGCATTCAGTGGCACAATACAATATAAGGTATGTTGGATATTTGGGAGATGGAGAAACAAAGTCTTACAAGCTGTTCAGGATTAACAGCCTTATGGGAAAGTCATAAACGTTAAAAAGTTAGAGTACATAGGTTACATACACAGAAGAGAGTGGGAACAAGACTAAGAAATTTAAAAATAAGTTTACATAGGAAAATTCTAAGTGATGGTAAACCATTTGGTGGTGCAGAGCGAGTTACTGACAGTGACATTCTTAAAATTTAAAGACATTATGGATTGGCAATCAGCAGAAACGTCACAGACCTTCATAGCATGAGGAAAGCAGTTTGTGCTGTTTATTTTCATCTGCTTTCATCAAATGAACCTCAACCTGGACTTTGTGATGCAACCTGGTGCAAATATTTGAAAGCAAAGGAAGATGAAAAGAATATGATCCCAAAGAACACGTTCCTCTTCCTTCTCCCTGCACGACTGAGATGAAATAAATATTTAAAGCTTTAGCTGACCCAGAAGTTTTAAGTGTCTTTATCAAACCCGGCGGAGGGCGATGGATTTTTTCGGGCGTAAAAATCCTTGGCATGGCTTCCTTCGAAAGGGAAGTAAAGCCGGTGTCCCGTGTCGTAGATTTACGTCACATAAAAGAACCTCAAGCCTGATAAAGAGGCCTCTGAGCAAAATTACCGGTCTTTAACGCCCAATATAGAATGGGACGTTAAGGAGTACAGTAGTTAAAGAATGCCCATAAATAAAAAAAACCCTCAATTTAAGCGTATTCATGGTGGAACACAAAACCCTCGAATCATTACATAACGTAATTTGGACTCGTTTTCCAAAATATGAATTTATTGGGATGAACACACTACATTTTGGGGTTTATGAGGCAGTAGCATCATTCAATAGAGGAAACATTGTTTAAGTGCCAAGTAATTATGTTACTGGGATTAAAAATTAGTTTTAATTGTATCTCTGCGATGAAAACCTTGGACCAAATAAGAATCAACAGCGGAAAGAAAATGTTGGAGGAAATAAAAAGAAAGGTCAGGGAATCAACCCACAGAGCAAAAGGGAAGCTTGAGGACCTGGATCAGCAAGAGGAGCCAGACGATCCAACTTGTGGTGCAGGAATGCATTAATATGATTATAAATGCTATCCACTTTAAGAGCAATTACCCGAAAACTACAATTTTTAACACTTATGTTCCTTTTCCTCAGCTCCTATAACAACTAGAAGAATGAAAATTTTAATACACATTTTCCTACACGTATGTAGGACTTTTAACACAAGGGTTTCTTAATCATGTTATTAGTTTAAAAAAAAACAAATATTGATTAAAATATGGATTCATTTTATGTAGAACCATTTTTTAAAAATAAGAACCATTTTTTAAAAATATATATTTCAAAATCCGAGAAACGACTTTAATATGCTCCCATTGAAACTTTATAAAGGTCTCCAAGAATATATGATAAAAATTTAATAGTTATTTAGAAAAACGAACATGAATATGGGCAATTTTAACATCTCAAGATAGGCCGTAATGAAACCCCTTAAATCTGGAGACATTTAAGTGTCCAAAATAAATCAGTTTAATAACTACCTTTTAATATCCTTTGTTGCCAGTAAAGGCGTAGTTTATCTAATGCAATTTTAATCACTTTGCTCTGCATTCCATGAAGATATAAACCTTGTATTTATCTGCGGTATTATAACGAGAGCTTCAGAGTTTATCTTGAAAGACTCGCAAACTCTGTATTTATTTGGATTATTTAACGAATGCAATAATAATCAAATATGTACATAGAATAGTTTACAATTTATTAAAATTATAAAAAAATAAAATCAGAGTTCGCATTTTAATTTCCGCTAACAGTCGAATAGATTAAGGTTGAAATTAAAACGATTTACCGGATAATACAGTTGACGCATTATGAAAATAAAATGTATTTCATAATAAAATGAAAACGATAAAACTGGCAATTCAGGCAGCCACAAGGGGTCTCCTGATATGCTAGCGAAATAGTCCACGATATAAACTGTGAATAGTGTTTCAACAGAGTACCGAAGGGCAACTTTAATAGTACATAGATATTATAAACATTTACCACTGTACGCCATTAATATAGTACAATAACTTAACCTTCATCGCGAATGTTTAAACCACTAAAAGCAAAAATGACAATTTCCGCCATGGAATAAAATTAGCCATTCTACAACAACGCAAGTCATTTCATATTAACATGTGAAAACATAACGCATACTACACAGGCAAATGATTTTCCACATCTGTTTTGATATTACAATGTGATCATCTACTTGGTTGCCTGGAATATGGTCTACCTACGCGGCTATCTTGTCACTGTGTGCGACCTGAAAAATAGGCCGTACAAACAGTGCGCCCATTTAAACTGATGGCACGCTCAATAGACGAAGATGGTATAAGGGACGCTGAAAAGTAAGACCTGTCATATTATGTATTGTGAACCAGGAATCGTCAATCGCCTACTAACTGGGCGAAACTAGCCTGATGATGTGACGACGACGATGGTAATAATAATAATAATAATAATAATAATAATAATAATAATAATAATAGCCTTAGTAAATAAACGCTTAAAGAATCGATCCTAGTGACGAACGTAAGTGACATCAGCAGGGTTAGGATTTTTAAGTGCGCACCTTTTTTCTTAGGGTAAGTTAAAGCTGTGCGGAAAGATATCACAGTGTGAAATTGTGTTTCTAGTTGCGAAAAGAGGCATTTTTTATCGCACCTTTTCCCATTTTTTGGGGACATTTACCCCTTTTTGGCACCTTTATCCCATTTTCCCCAACCATGCCCATAATCCCCTTCCCCCCTTTTTCTTTTACGTTTCATTCCAATTTATTCTTTAACTTTCAATTAACGTCTCCTCAGCTTTCTGTGTACGTGCGAATAGTAAGCCTACCTTTTTCAGTAAACGCCGCGAGGGAATTGAAAGCACGTCTGCAAGAAAGGAAAATAATTGTATGTTCGACGAAAACCTCTTTCTCTCGCTTTACCGCTATAAAGTAGCCCGCAATAATGCAATTGACAATGAGTGATTCTATTCCACCAGAATCAGTAGCCTGCTGTTCGTGAATGTGAGTTTGTTACTGTGAGAGACGTCATCTGTTTGCGTGGAGGCGAAGACTGGGCACGCAGAGACGGCAGTAACCTCACCCGCGCAGTTCCGAGAATTCTACTCGAAACTGCTAGAAATCGCTGAGACTGATGTTCCAGCATGAATGAGAACATTCTGGTAATTGTCGCGGTGTTATATGAGAATGTGGACAGCGAATGGGCACAAGAGTGAGTTGTGTGACAGTCGCATTGTGTTGTTAGCAAGTGAACTAGTGTTAGCAACGAGTGTACTAGTACTAGATTTTACCATGCCAAAGGTGTCCAGTGCTCGATTTATTGTTGTGGCTAAGGAATTCAAACTAGATTTCATGGACACTGATGGAACTATTATGCGATGTACTATTTGTGATTCAGGAATTTTGTTAGATGAAAAACACCAGCGAGATCGCATCAAACAACACATTTCCAGCTTTAAGCATCAAATGAACAAGACTCTTCAAGCAAACCAATCACGGCAACCTCTATTACGAAATGCGTTTCAACAGAGTTCTTCAAAAAGCCAAAATTTGAAGGAATTAAACATTGATTTGTGTGCAGCTCTTACACAAGCAGGAAGGTGAACCATTCAGCCTTCAAGGGATTTCTTGAAAAATACACAAAGATGTCAATGCCCGATGAGAGAATTTTAAGAAAAAACTACATGGAGCCTGTTTACCAAGAAACCATAGAAAGAATCAAGTAGAAAGTGTCTGACTGCGATGTGGGAATCAATGGAACGATATGTTTTGAACATTTTAGTTTTTCCCTTAGCAGGGGAGAAAGTTAAGCCCATGTTGTTAAAAATGTACGAGCTGCAGAAAGCCAATGACAGTACAGTAATGCAATCCATTATGGACTTCTGCCAAAAACTCTGGCTTACTGGTATCGAGTTTGAAAAACTTCTTCTTGTGGTTACGGACCGGGCTTCATACATGGTTTCAGCTGTTAACCAGTTGAAACCTTTATTTCCTAACTTGAAACATGTGACAAACTTGGCTCATGCCCTTCACAGGGTTTGTGAATCCACAAGGAACGAATACGACATCGCAAATCAATTCACCTCTGCCCTGAAGAAGATTCTACTGAAAGCTCCGAGCCGTGTTGTTTACTACAGGGTAATCACTGGCCTGCCCCTTCCAAATTTCCCGGCCATTACTCGCTGGGGATCTTGGATTGAGTGTGCTGCTATGTTGTGTGAGAATTTTGACAAAATTAAAGAGTTTGTGCTTTCTTTGGATCCATCCGACACAGGTGCAATTTTCAAGGCACAGCAACTTCTGTTACCGGAGAAAATACATAATTTGCAGACAGAACTATATTGTGTCCATAGTTACAAGTACCTGCCTGCAGCTATTAAACGATTGGAAGAACAAGGTCTGGAAAAGGAAAAACAATGGGATATTTTTACTTCCGTGAGGGATCAGTTAGAGGCATTTCCAAAGACAAACTTGAATCTAGTCTTCAGAAGAATCCAGACATTGAGGAATTCGCCACATCTGTAGAGTTGAAAACAAAGTTTGCCCCACTGGTTTCTGTGGATGTTGAAAGAAGCTTTAGCATCTACAAAGACATTCTATCTCCTAATAGAAACAGACTTACTTTTAAAAATGTGGAGATGCTTAATGTCTTGAAGTACAACAGCTTAATGTTTTTTCCTTCTTTTGATGAGTGATAATTTGATGTACTTGTTTGTAGTTCAATAAATTAGAATAGAGGAAAGAGAAATCGTTGAATTAGTTAAGAGAATGCATAACTGAAATTAAACCAAAATCTCAAAAAATCTAAAAAAAAAAACAAAAAAAAAAAAAAAAAAACAAAAAAAAAAAAAAAAAAAAAAAAAAACAACGTATGTTAGTAAAAACTTCTCCATTGTTTGTAGTTTTAGAATCCACTTTTATTTTTGACCTAGCGAACGCCTCAGGATCGTTACGAGACTTTTTAAATACCCTTGCGCATTTGGTTGCTAGCCATTTATATTTTTAAAACTTCATTTTAAGGCGTTTCTTATTTTCAGCATTTCTGCATATTCAAAATGTTCCACACGATGTAGTTGTCATCCATTCATATTGACATTTTTATGCTTATTTCAAAAACCAAAATAATTAAAACTGTCATAATTTTTCTGTGTAATGAATAGTTTTTGCGCTACTAATTTTTTAAGATAACAATGTATACAAAACAAAAAACGAAAAAAAAATGCAAAATCAAAACGTTTTTTCTCTTTAACTAAGAATGGTAGAAAAAATTATATGACAGATTTGTAGTTCCTTGACTTAGAAGCAACATAATTTGCATTTTGCATATATCCATTATTTTATATTTTGAAAATTAATAACTTGAAAACTAATTAAGATTTTGGATTCAAATTCACAAAACAATTATATTTAAAGAAGACTAACATGTGGTTAAGATTTCAGCCCAATTGAATGGATAGTTTAGAAAATAGCAATTTCAGTTGTGCATCCCCTTAAATAAACCAGCACCTTATTGTCCCTTTTTCACCTTATTTGAGCACCTTTTCCCTTCCCTTTTTCATCTGAAATTTGCACCTAAAAATCCTATCCTTGGTCATCAGATAAAGCGGTAACGCTGTTAGCGTCACTGGGCCGCGGTCGCGCGCCGCTTCCCTCCCGAGACTTCAGTCCCCGCTATATATTGCGCCGATTCTCTCATATTCATATATCAAAGTCCACTATATGATCCTAAAGTCGGTGTTTGGTAAGCTGTGTGTGCGGCTAGAATAATTGGCCTTATTTTCTTTCCAACAATTAATGCTGCACGGTACCAGGCCTTAATTTTGGAGCAATTTTTCACTCAGTTGACAGAAGAGCGAATGCACGGCGTATTTCAACAAGACGGGCCTACAGCTCATACAGCTCGGACTTCTTTGGATACAATTACTTTGCATACGTCTTTACTGGCGGAGTGATCAGTGTAGGGGTGTGTCCCGCTCGATCCCTATACCTCAGGCCTTGCGATTTTTTACTTGTGAGGCAATTTTGAAGACAAAATGTATAACCAAAATCCCGAAACATTACAAGAACTGCAAAATGATATACGGGAAGAAATAACCAACATTTCTCAAGAATAACTGCATTATGTGAATCATAATCTGTTAAGACGTTGCAATGCCTGTCTCTGAACACAAGGAGAAGTTTCCAACATATTTGAAACGTTAAGTGTAAGGAACATTCAATATTGTAATTTGCAAAATAGTAGTGATACGTGGCCTTGTCCGTTCATTCTGTTTGTTTCGATGGATATGACGGTTCGCGTGGGGATGAAGTGGCGGCAGGAGAGTGGCGCGCGCCCGCGACCCAGGTGCCGCTTGTAGCGTTCCGCTTAATCTGATGATCCGGCATATAAGTCTAACCAGACCACTGTAACAGTCATGTATTTCGGAAAATAGGGCATTAAAATTTTCCAAACAAAAATATTTATAAATAAAGCATATAGGAACCTTCATTTAACTTGATTTCATCTAACAGCCATAACGGAAGTGGGGGTCAGTGGCGTATGACCTTAACATTTCAAATGGGAACGGGGATAAAATACCATTAAACAGAGCGTTTCAAAATAAGCAACTTTTGATCATTGCATACTCTTTCAAGGAGAAAAGCATAGTTCTATTTTTATTGTGGCTAGGCTGGAGTTGTCCAGTTACGAGCAGCAAGACGATTGAAAACATAAGAGATTGACCAGAGTACGCTCGGCAGCCCGGAAATTTATACTAATTGGAAACATGGAGTGCTAAAAACATTTTTAATGAAAAGTCCTCAAATTAACAGAAAATGATACTGCGTTGTAATGTTACGTTATTTTGAAAGTAAGGAAAAATATTTTAAGTCCCATTTCGCAAGGATCTCGAAAACGCTTCTGAGTACGTGACCGAGTCGTGACGTCACTGTCTAGTACGAAGTGAAGTCGCGCTATATGCTTCCATTGATGGTGAATGTATAGTATTAGTTACAGCTTTATTTTTAGTATGTTTTATCAAAATGACGGATGAAGATTTTAGAAAAGCACAATCGAATAATCTACATGCATGGATGCATTAATGATAACATAGTTTTTCAGAAACAACGATTATTTTGTGGCTCCCGAAATTCGTGGATCAAAACCATATTTGTAAACTAGCATACCCATCTACTATACGCCTGACTATTCAAGTTTGCTACGTTGCAACAAATCTAATGTTTATACTGAAAGACTAAGATATGTTATTGATTAGTTTTCAGAATATAAGTGATACATAGTAGTCGTATTTCTAATTCCCGACTAAGTATTAAGTCAAAACATCTGGCAAGACTAGCAGTTTTTCTGGCTATTAATTTGTGTTATATAAAGATAGAATTCCTCAGGGATAATAGGGTAGAATGAAAATATGTAGCTGCAACTTGTGGACGATATGAAACACAAATGTAACGATTAAAACGCTCCAAGACACCTCTAATTATGGCGTCAGCATAACATTAAGAAAACACAAATAAAGCAGTAATTTATTGATAATAATTAATTTTGTTACATGAAGATGATCATAAGGATGGTGATAATAGCGAGGAATGTTAATTACTTAGCATAGAATCAAAAAGCTGGTAAAGCTTCAAAGGAACCCACACCCTATCAATGAACAAGGAATAACTTCAACACACCATGATGTCCATTATCTACACCAAAGATTACTTATTGAAACACGGAAGAAGATATGCTAACAACCCCCAGTAAACTGCTATGTGCCCGCGCTGGATCCACCAATTTCTTTGAACCTCTCCGAGCAATTGAATGTCGAGAACAAATAGTAATTACTTGTCTCAGAATAAGTCACTGCAAACTGGCACACTCATTCATTCTTAATAAAGAGAATAATGTGAGACCTGCAATGCAGCACTTACTGTGCAACACACCCTGCTGCAACGTCCAATCTGGCGTATACCGGATGGAGACTTCAAGCTGGCTTCAATGAACTACCAAGTGATCTAAATAACCACCAAACAATGAAAAGACTTAGATGTTTATAAGAAAATGTAAACTTTTTGAATTAATTTACAGTGTAAATGTTACCATTTTGTTACTATCATGTCCTCTATCATGTAAAGTTAAAAGGTCGCGATATGACTATTTTGTTAAAGCGATCCAAAATAAATCAAATTAAAAACAAATCTAATATTTTGACTTTCAACCAGTTTCTTAATTTGTCACGAGAAAAGGCTGTTTGGGTAATATAATCATTACTACCTTTTCTTAAATATGTATCTGAGTACACTGAAAAGTTAAAGCTTAAAAGTGCCAAATGTATGGTTCCCACTTGAAATTAGAAAGAAATTAAGCATAAAAACAGAAAAATTGTTACAATACGTTTAACACATTAAAAACTATCCTCGCAACAATACATTATGGATTTTTCCGAGATCTTGTCATTGCAAAATCGTTTTATTCCCGACTTCAGTTTTTTTAACAGGTGAATAAACAAATTGCTTGAGGCATGCGATGTACTGGTAAGCAGAGGAACTATATACGATTTGTAGCCTATAAAGTTGTGCTTCAAACTCTGGTTGGAATTCAGCTGTTCCCGAAATGAAAACATTCTGCTGCACATACTACTCAAAAACTGCTCTTAACTACACCATACACTAAAATAAAAGGGAAATAAACACAAAGCGTCTTCGTTTTACATAGCACAAAAAGTTCTAATTCTTTCGGCTTGGAACCGCGAACACAGATGGTGACGTCAGACCAATAAGGAGGCGTTATTGCCACACGTGACCTCTTTGCAGATTAAATTACAATTTAATGATGCTTACAGTTATTATTTTTGCTTCTGGTATTATTTTTGGGTTCTAAGTAAAATTTTCAACTAGTATAGCTCATATAAGAACATAATTACATTGTCATGCATTTTCCCAATTTACGTGGCATTTGCCCAATACCATCAAACTTCCTCACTTGCGAAAACCACAACCATTTGTAGTAGACGTAATATACCCGTAATGACTGCTAACTTTTATTTTTGTTTCATTAGCCATAAAAATAAATAACACTCAATTGTCTTTGCGTTGTGCAAGGCCATCAGAGCGTTCTTTCCAACATTAATTTTAATTTTGTTTTTGTAATATTTCTCAATATGAATGGCACTGGTATCTGCACATCTGGGGTTCGGCTCGTACTGTCTTTTCTTGGAGTTTTTCCTTAAAAGAATATGAATTAATACAAACCTTTCCTACGAAAGTTGCCTTGAACAGCTCTACCTAATAATACCATTTGACCTCCACTCTAATTTGAAATTTTAAAATGATATGTCACTGATATGTTCATGTGCGCTTTAGTTATTAACATTTTTGTACTGAAAAATTTAATACCATATTTTCCGAAATGACTGACTTACGGTTGATCTGGTTCACCGTGTATAATAATATTATTATAGATAGTTCCCTCCATTTGGCAGGCAGATACCTTTGTTTTCAACGGTTGTGTATGAGCTAATGTTGAGAGCTAAATAAGTAGGCTAGAGACGTATGAGTGGAAAGTTAGCTTGAGTTATCAGCTTGAAAAAAATCAGCTGTTAATATAACATTCACCAAGTTTGAGCCTACGAAAATCACTACGTCATTCCACGGCATTTTAGCGTGCCTTATTTAAGACATCGGTACGACATCGCTGCGCTACTACATATAGACGTCACTGCGTAATTTCCAAGAGCGCCGCTGTAAAGCTGCATTCAAGGAATAGAAAATTCGGACGCAACATGATACGGTGAACATGGTAGTTATAACAAATCTTGTCGATATAGGAGCACGGTAGTTTCAGTTGATAAAGCTGAAATGTCAAACAGTTCCTCCCTCTACCGAAGCCAGATTTCTATTCCTCCTACCTTCCGAATGTCTTAAGGCGTATTAACTAGATATCGTCCAACCCAGCCTCACAAAATATCTACACTCCCTTGCTTATGTCCAATCACAGAAAATCTAACACGTTTCCTCTTCCCTTATATTTGTTGACTGGTAAACTTCTATTTACAGAGATTTACCCCAAGTTGATCAGAATCGAATGAAGAAGACTGGGCGGGGTCAACTACTGGTAGTTGTGGTTACTTTACGGAGAAAAGCTCATGTTGCGATGTGACTAAAAATATTGTGTAGAAACTGTATACAATGCTATTGAGCAGATTTATGCCAAATCCACATAATACTACGCGACTTCTTAAAGATGTAAAGTGATCTTTGCTTTCACATGTGTTGCAAATGAAGATATCGATCTTGCCGGAAACTGACACTCGCACAATGACGAAAAACGTAATGAGACGTCGTGCGTGTAACGAACTGACATCTGGCACTAAGGGTGCCAATTAGTTCTAAAATGCCAAGTTTGCTCTTCCCGGAATTTTCTGGCAGTACCGGATGATCTGCCCTTTACCAGGAACGGTGACTTACAGGCACTGCTTTCTAAGTCGAGTTGAACAGCGCCCAGGCCAGGGCTTTCTAACGAAAATCAGGCTGATCATCATTACGCAGCTCTATTTACTCATGGAAATTTTCAAGCAATTTCGGAAAGTATTGTTTTTCCGGGTTAGACGTTTCTTGCTGAATCACAAGAGGTATACATCTGACCTTCTTAAGACATTATAGCTTCTCACGAGCAGTTTTCTTTGCAGTTTCTACATTTCGTTTGTCGTATGATACAGAAAAAGTGATGAAGTAGTGCAGGGTGGTCCAACTCCCGGCCCGCGGGCCGTTTTCATTAATAATAGTAATAATAATAATAATAATAATAATAATAGTAATAATAATAATAAAAAATACATTATGGTCCAATGGCACAATTTAAAATTGTGAGTGTTTCACAGTATTCTTTTAAGTTTCCGTTGGAATGTTAGATGACGGTATAACATAGTAATCGTGCATTTCGTACACGAGTGATGGCAGCACTTGGAATGGCTCCGTCTGTTTTCGCAAAGAAGTTCAATGCCAAAGGTTTACCATTGTTCGAAACGGTTTTCAACTCTCTATTTGGCTGTCGTATCTACTTGGCCATGCTTAAGTTAGTTCAAAATGTCTGAAACAAAGAAACGACATTTTCAATTTAAATGGCAAGAAACCTATTTTTGGGGGAAGGTCGAGCATAACGGTAAACCACAATGTGTTATGTGTTTCCAAGGAGTACAATTTAAGCAGACACTACACTAGTTTGCATCAAGCTAAATACGACAAAACACCATGGCACTACACAGAGTAGTGTATTCAGTGATTTGAGACAGAAACTAGGGCAAGTAAAAGAGTGTATTTCAGCAGCCAGCAAACGCTGAAACTGACACTTTTATGAGGTATGTTTAGAATTATAGTAAAGAGCAAAGAATCCTTTAGAGGTGGAGCTTATTAAAAAGTGTGCTTTAAAAATGGCACCTGCCTTTGGAAACAAGGATATGGTTAAATCCTTTGAAAGAGTTTCCTTGTCCCATTAGATAGTAGGTAGAAGAGTAAATGAAATGGCATTTTGAACAGTTGTGAATTCTACTCCCTGGCTCTAGACAGTCTACAAATATAAATGATATCAGTCTGCTTCTTATTTTTTCTCAGAACAATAAATTCTGATTTCGGAATTCATGGAGAACTTCTGATAAAACATCCGCTGGAAACCAGCATTAAAGGATTGACATATTTAATGCACTGAATAGTGCAGTTTCTCAATTTGGAGGGTTTGATCGAGCTCTGGGAATGCAACAGATGGAGATGATGCAATAATGGTGGACTATGAAACCGGACTAGAAGGACTTCTTAAAGAAAGAATAAATTGCCTGTTCTTTTACTGCATCATCCATCAGAAGGCACTCTGCGGACACAATGAAAACTGCTGTAAATAGGTACATTTAATAAGAGGAGGCAAGAAACTCAAGACACAAAGCATATATTAATTTTTTTTAAAATATAGAGTCAACTGAACAATTCAATGCCACAGCCGGGATTTGAACACGGTTCTCCCGCTCTCCGTGCGGTTGCTCTGACCATTGAGCTACTGTGACAACATGCCGGTGGGACATAGAATTCCCCAGTTGACTCAAGTTGTTGTTTCCCAGATAGACCACTATGGCATCTCACTGGCGACCTGCCATCGCAAGTAATTGAATGTAATGGGTTTCTTAAGGTTTTTCTTTTTAATTATTAGTATATATATATATTGAAATTAATTATATATAACTCATAATTAAAGAAAAATATATTACATTCTTGGACACTTTAAATGCTGAATATGGTGATATTTCACTGCATTGTGAAGTTCGCTGGCTCAACGCTGGAAACCGTCTCCAACAATTTATTGCGTTAAGAAATGAAAGTTTTGCATTCCTTAAGGGTGAAAATATTGGAACTGAATATCTAGATAAGCTGAAAAGCAAAGAATACATACACTCTTGCCTTCCTGACTGGTTTAACGTTTCATCTCAATGCTTTAAACATAAAATTGTAAGTATATATACCTATATATGCTTGTAGAGCTACTTTATGTAATGCAAAATGCATTGAAAACAAATGATACAGCCTGCTTACCATCTTGCCAACATCTAAAGACAAGACCGCGAATCAAATGTTAATGAGTTTCTTGAAATTATGAATGACATAGAGGAGGAGTTCCAGGGATTTTGATGCCCTGAAGCCGAAACTTTCACTGTTCAATAACCCCATGGAAAATGAAGTAAGCAATCAATCTTCTGACCTTCAAATGGAGATTTGTGACCTTCAGGGAGATCCTTTTTCGAAGTCAAAAAGTGTGCCATTCCCGAGAATTTGTGGAGACACTTAACAAGAGACCATTTTCCTAAATAACATAAATTTGTAATTGAAATACTGTCATTATTCGGTAGTACATATGCGCATGAAAGTGGTTTTTTTTCAGGTTTAAAATCCATCAAATCAAAAAGCAGAAATTGCATTGAAAATGCATCACTAGAATCCTGTCTGAGGCTTTCGTTGACAGAACTTACAGTGGACAGTCGAAAACTTGTGTCAGAAGAGAGTGCCAATCCTCACATTAAAGTCCTAAACTCCTTGGTGCATCACACAGACTTGAAGTTTAATAGAATGTATTCTATATTTTTCTTGTTTGTTTGCTACTCTTGTTATGAGACTTGTGTATTACATTTGCATGTTTAATTGAAGTTTTAATTGAATGCGATTAAATTTAGTTGTTCGTTTGTTAATCTTGCGTATTACATTTATATAGCTTTTTAAAATTGTAATTTATAAGAGACCTCAGACTATATTCCGTATGGCCCTCTAGAAATAAAAGGTTGGACCACACTGAAGTAGAGGCTTCAATTTGTTAAGGAAGTGCTGCACTGGCACAAATGTTTTGCATGCTTACCGGCTAATCTAATGCAAACAAGTGTTTATTTCAGATCCACCCTTCTTGACGAATATTTGTGAATCGAGCGAAAAAATATAACAAAACAAACCTTTGGACTCTCCTTCTCTACAGCCTTTAGCCTTTAACAACTGCATTGCATCTATGAACAGTGCGCTATAAGCAATGTGTTCATTATGCCTTAGTCCCTTTTCTGTCAGTAGTTGACTAACATTTGAAACGTCGGATCCAATTATCATCACCACCTTCTAAATATAAATCTTATTTTTATAGATTATGGCAACAGCTCTTTTATTGCTAAGCTGAAGTGCGCCAACCAGTGTCGCGACATAAGCGAAACATGACAGATGCGGAATTTTAATATTTTATACACCTCATCAAGGATCATGACATTTGCGGAGAACATCATGCTAAACGGATAAATAGGACATTTGCGGAAGAAACAAGATGTTTATCGGGATTCCATTAGTCTTGCTGTTTTCATTGCATTATTATTATTATTATTATTATTATTATTATTATTATTATTATTATTATTATTATTATATTTTCTTTAGTCTTACTGCCAACAACTGACATAACTGACATTTCCGACCTTTCACAACTGACCGACAGCAGTAGTACGCTGTTCTCAGACTCCTTTTTCCCTTCACACAGATTTTGGCACATTCATTCTGGCTTAGTCTGTTATGCACTTTAGCTCTAAAACAAACGCACACTATAAAGACTATTTTTATTACCTCGTCGCATGCAGTATTGAAATAGAGGCGTAAATAGTCTCTTTCAAACTCTTTTACCACTAGCTGCTCGGCAACAAGCAAAGCAACTGTGCTTGTTCCTCCGTAACGCAAGACTGCATACGTATGAACACGCAATTCATAAAGACTAGATTTAGACTCCTTTAAGTTTGTCAAGTTTCTCAGGACCCGTTTTGATTGGCGCGTCTGACTGGTGTGTATTGAAGAATGTTATCCATGCGGCCTAATTGTGCCATTCTATTGTATTATTATTATTATTATTATTACTATTTATTTATTTTATGTCGCTTTAACTTACAATATGGTAGTCATATCGCAACAATATGTTAGTAACAGCATTTACATGTATAAAACAATTTAACCGCGTATTACAATTTTTGAATTTCAGTAAGAGGATGTGTTACATCACATTTCATTATACAAATGTATTATTTTTAAGAATTTAAGTAGTGTTTTACTGGGTAATGGATTGTTGTTGGCTTCTTGAAGGTGGATAGATTGCATTCTGCTCGCTGGTGTTGATACTGTGAGCCCTCAAGAGTATGTGGAGTACAGAGATGGCAGTGTAGCAGATCATGGTCTTTTCGGCTCAATTTTTGAAGTGGATATGATTTTAATTTCGTATAGTTTGCTAGAGGTGATTGTTCCCACGTTGTTTGCCAGAGGTTATAAAATCTTCTGGATACATATTTTGCAACATCTTTGTGAAGTAAGGGTATCTGTTCATGTACTCGGAGTCGTGGCTTCCTTGCTGGGCAGTCTCCGTGTTCGTTTCCTGAGATATTCTCCTCCCTTGTTTCATCAGAAGTGTAGACATTTTGTGAATTTCTTGAATTAATTCATTTGCAGAGAAGATGTCTTGTAGAGCTTGCATACTGGATAGAGAATCGGTATGTATTAAGAAAGATTTATTTTAACTGTCTTGAGTATGTGCAGTAAGGCTTCCTTGATGGCATATAACTTACAACTAAATACGGAGTAAAGAGATGGTAACGTGTACAGCATCGTGTGATTAGGGTAAACCACAGCATATCCGCAGCCATTTTCAGTCTTAGATCCATCAGTGTATATGCGAATACAATTTGGATAATAATGTCTTTTTTTTTTTTTTTTGCTGTTTGTATTGAAGTTTGGCTTTTAACCAGACAAGACAATTCCATGTTGATTTCAGGAAGCATAATTCTCCACAGAAGAATTTTTGTTTTTTTCGTTAAGTGTGGAAATGTTGAAAAATGATAAATTTATTTCTTGGAAGTACTGTTTCAATCTTATTGCGAAAGCCATTGGATGTTTATTTTGTGAATACTCTTTCGGAAATGTCCTCCGTAGTCTAGGGGTACTAGGCTAGCCTCTAGTTCGAGGTCGCGGATTCAAACCCGGCGGAGGGTGATGGATTTTTTTGGGCGTAAGAATCCTTAGCACGACTGCCTTCTGAAGGGAAGTAAAGCCGGTGGTCCCGTGTCGTAGATTTACGGCACGTAAAAGAACCTCAAGCCTGAAAAAGAGGCCTCTGAACAAAATTTCCAGTCTTTCACGCCCCATACAGAATGGGACGCTAAGAACCACAATAGTTAAAGAGCGCCCATAAATAAAACCTCAATTTAATTTGTTTCGGAAATACTAGAATTGGGCGAGGCTGCTATTTCAAATGCATAAGAAGTACTCAATTGTTTTCTTCGCATTATATGGGGAGCTTCGTTTGCTTCTATTTGTAAACTACATTCGGGCTGGTTAGAAATGCTTCGGTATTCGGAGTGCTGTGTCTGAATTGTGTTGACCTTATTTAATATGGTCATTTTGCCGAGTTATATATTATGCTGACGAATTATGGTTCTATAAGTTTTCGATAGTGTTTTAAAGTCTGTTCCCCAATTCTTTGCTGCAAGTATTTTTAGGATAACTGCTCGTCTTATGCAATCTTCTTTGCGAGCTATTATTTGAGGAGCACATTTTAACTTCTGGTCGAATATAACTCCAAATACTTTCATTGTTTTCACTACTGATAGAATGTTACCACATACACATTTTTGGCTGCAGATCAAGTTTATTTTGCTTTGAAAATAATATGCATTTACTTTTAGAGGCTGAGAACTTAAATTCGGTTTCCTTGTTCCAATTTTGTAGTTCTTGTAAACAGGACTGAGAAGTAGCTTGTATTTCTAATAAAAATTTACCTTTGCAGGAAATAGTAAGATGTTTGTAAAGACAGAACATTTAGCTGGTGCTTTACCTGGCAGGTGATGCTGTTAATAGCTATCACGAAGAGAGTAACGCTGATAGTAGAACCTTGGGGGGACTCCATTCTGTTTTTTTACTTCTTCTTCTTTTTGTGTGTTCTATTATTTATCTGTACCTGTATTGTTCGACTTTGTAGAATGTAGTGAATAAAGTTAATCATGTTCCCCAAGATGTCTTGTTTTGCTAGAGTCTTTATTAGTCCCATTCACCAAACCATGTCATACGCTTTATGAATTCCTAAGCTAACAGCAAGTAGGTGTTGTCTGTTAAGGAATGCATCCAATATTTCCGTTTCTAGTGTGATCAAGGTGTCATTCATTGGAGCGTAACTGTCAAACCATTTGTTCAGCACTTAAAGAGTTTTAGGCGTTTGTTCAACATTTCTTCAACTAGCTTACACATTATGCAGATTGAAGCAATGGGTCGCTAGTTTTCTGAGTTACTTCTGTCAGCATCTGATTTGCAAAATGATATTATTATTATAGAATTTCGCCACTGGTCTAGGAATACTTGTTCACACCAGATATAATAAAAATTTTGCTTAGATATAATATTCCATCATATGAGAGGTGTTTTAAGAATTCGTATGGAATATTATCTACTGTTCCTGCATTATTTTAATGCATATTGTACTTCTTTTAAAGTAATTTTGTGGTTATGCCTCTCTTCTATTTGACAATCTGTTTTGTTGAGTTCTAAGTTAGGAATGATGTTTTTGAATGTAACGAATTCTTTCTCGTAGTTCTGTCACTTGATATTTCTGAAAAGGTGTCAGGTAGTGTATCTGTGATGGCTCGAGGTTCAGCTATAGTGGTGGTACCTCGACAGAGAGCTGTTATTTCGTCGTTTTTATATATGCTTCTGATCTTTCTTAAGCGATCCCAAATGATCTGTTGGGGCGTTTGGTGAGACATATATGACAGATATGTTAACCATGGCGTTTTTTGCTCCCTTTAATAGTCTTTCTAGCTGTTGCTCTTAGTCGTTGAAGTGCAAGTTTATTTTCTAATGTAGGTCGCCTTTTATATTTGTAGAAATCCTTATTTTTGTTTTTAATTGCTCTGCAAGTGTCGTTCCACCAAAGAAACACTTTTTTGTCAGACTGCATTAAAGTCCTGGCGACATTCTTTTCCGCACGTTTGAGTATTCATGACGATGAATCATCAATTATGTTGTTAATGGAAATGGTATGCAATTGATTTGCAGGTATAAGTAGTTGTGAAATCATCGATAGTGTCCTTAAAAGCTGTCCAGTTAGCTCGTTTCAAATTCCATTTATTTTTATGCGACTTGTATATTCTGCCTGTTGCGATATCAAGTAGAATTGTGAAATGATCGCTGCCAAAAGGAGTATCGCTAACAGACCAATAAGTATTGGAGCTATACCTGGGGAGCACAGATATATCAATGCTGCTGAAAGAACCATGGACCATGCTATAACGTGTAGGCTTCTTCGAATTTAGTAGTACTACATCTACGTTCCTAAGAGTGTTCCAACAATTTTCCTCCTTCGGTACTTCGGCTTTCCCATAAGCTATTATGAGCATTAAAGTCGCCTGGCAGAATGTAAGACTTTGGTAGCTGATCAGTTAATTCCTTCAGATATTGTAGATCAATGGGTTGGCTATTTGGAAATAGATATTGCAAATGCATATTGTAATATGAAATAAAATGGTGACTGCTATTGCTTCGAATTGTCATAATTGGTACTTCTTTGCTTACTATGTTATTGCAAACATAGTTAATTACCCCTCCACTAGAACGGAGATGTGAAGTGTGGTTCTTATTGTACATAGTATATTGCCTTATGTTTATTGCAGAAATGTCTTTACAATTTGTTTCCTGCAAGCAGATTATTTTAGGGTGGTGTGTAGCAATTAACTTCTGTAGGAACTCGTACTGGGAATTAAATCCATTTAAGTTCCACTGAAGCAAAAGAGGTGCCATAAATCTAGAATATAATTTAAATTCGAATTTGCCTATGTAGTCATTATTTCTTTAAGTGCTATACTCTATGTTAAGTTTAGCAAACAAAGCCTTTTCGATTCTGGTGGTTCTATTCTTAACTGACTTTTTCCGTATTGTGCGGACAAAGCTTTCTAAGCATTTCAGGAGGCCCTGGATGTCATATGTATGTGAACAAGCTACTTTCAGAATGTCTGACGTACCTACTAAATTTTCATATACGCTTTCATGCTGCATGTAGTTCAGAGGAAAGTCAGATGGTCATGCTTCCAGCAGATGCTTAACCGGCTCCATTTGTTCGTCTAAGGTGGGGATGGCTCCTTTTACGATTACTTTTTAGGATTTTTCTTTGTGTAATCAATAGAGTTTACAGATGTTTCATCCTCAGTATTGTATGTTGAGGTTTCAGAGCGATTATCCTCATAAGCAGTGAAAGGACTGTTTGAGGGTTCACTTGGAATTGATCTTTTATTTCCTGCAGGTGTGTTTGTGGATGGAGTTTGTGTGTTTGTTTTCATGGTGACTTGTGCATTGGTTTCAAGTTGATATTCATTTTTTCACATTTGTTTTCCTGTGTCATTTCCTATGGGGTCGTTCGGTTGGTTACTTTCGTTATCTTTTACTACATCACTTAACAGTTGTAGTGTTGAAGTTCATCGAACGCAGTTTATTTCATGTGATTTGTCTCCACAAACGAAACATGTCTGTGACTAGCTTGGGCATACTACAGCTGCTGTGCTATAAGCCACTTGTATTGCTACTGGGATATAATTTTTCAGATCCATGCGTACTAATTTAATGCTATTATTTACTCCTGGAAGCATCTGCTGAGTGCTCCAAGTTTCATTTCTTACATCGTGTACAGTACCATATTTGCTAAGAGCTGCTGTTACAACTGAGTTATGGATTTCAGGGAGGGCATTAAATACACGCACCCTACTATACGTGCACAGCTGATTCTATTCTGACTTTTGTTATTTCCCCTAAATTCAGCTTGTTCCTGATGCTTATCAAGTAATTTATTATATAATACCGGTTAGATTACACTCAAATAATTAGTTGCTTCCCTGGTATGTAGTTGCAATGTGTGCGCTTGATCCGAGTTGATTTGCGTTTTCTTTACAATCCATTGATGTATTTCCTGTGCCGAGGGTCTGGTTGCAGTTTGTGAAAACTGGATTTTACCTACTGGTGGTTGCTCTTCTGTGGTATTCCAGTTTCGTTTCCTGTGTTGGCTATTTGACCAACAATATAACCTTCCTAACCTCTACTAGCAAGACTGATGAAATCTGAAGCTATTTACACTATGTAACGTGAAATAACAGATGAATAATTGCTGAATGAAGTAAATATGTGGGTTATGAATAACTGCAGGTATTATGAAAGCTGGTGATGAGTTTATTTTCTTATAATTACTAAAAACTGAAGACTTTTATATCCTTGATCTTAACGACAGTCACGGCCTTCTCGATCCTCCTGTTAACTAATGTTCACTGTACTTCAGGTTGTAGCGATTGTAAGCTGCAGAACAATGAATAAACCAATCGAGGAAACATTAAGTGGGCAGTGGGGATAAAAATGTGTAACAAAAGAAGAATCAAGTCGAGCATGGGAAGCTATTCGTGTGTTCATGAAAAGATGTCAAATAAATCAATAAGCTCTTTTGTTGTGCCTTTTTGACGCAACTGAAATGTTTGTGAAATAATTAGTTAAACTTGTGTAATACGATAGAAAAGAAGTTTATAATGATAAAACAACACAGTATTCATTTCTCAAATAAAAATGTATTTTTGATGAAACCTAATTATACTCGTGTAAAGTACTTTCCCGTTAGCATTAATACAACTCTAATGCAGCAGCACAGTAAAAAGAAAATTAAGCAAGCTGGTTGCTCCTAGCTGGCCCAAATCGGGCTGCACTTGCAGGTGCTATAGGCAAGCTGATTAAGTTAAAAAGCGATGAATGTCTCTCTAGGGTAACCGATATGATGTGGATAAAGCTTCCCTTTCGATACCTGCACTATTCATTTGGGCTGAAAACTGAAACCATCCTCAATTAGCGTAAGCCCTTTTTGCGCCTTTGAACGACCGGTGCTCAAACGGCCAGCGGTGCTAACAACGTGATCCTTCCACTGCCACTCCTAGGCGCGAAACTGGCATAAATCCAAGGGCTGAGTCTTTATTTTTCTACTTTTAATTTTTTATGCGAGTGCACAAAACGCGCGATTACGGACAAATTCAAGAAAAGAATAACAGAGAGGACAAATGTTCCGTTTGTCTGCGATTAGTTTATTTCTAATGTATCCCACCTCGTCCATCTAAGGTAAGCAGAAATTATTAGACGGCAAGCCTCATTTATGAATTACTCTGTAGGTATGTGTAAGAAAAATATTTTCAATATAAATCTGCCTACGTTCTCAACCCGTTTTGTTATACAAGTGTTGGTTACTGGTTTGACCAAGGTTAGGGCGACATATTAATTGGACAAATCTAAAGTTATAAACAGTTTTCAAACTCGTAGGAAATAAAGGATGCTATCAAACAGTACCTATATTAAAAACCCGGAGTGGGGCGCGGGCATGATGCTCGATGCCATGTCAATGCACAAGATCCCTATGACACTTTTCTTCCATTTCTCCAGTCCCGCGCCCCTAACTTTCACACAGGTGTTCCAAATGATGGAAGACAGCCTAGGGGCTCGCTAAACAGTTTGGCACCGTCGAGTCAGCGGGATTTCCTCTGAATCGGCATTGTGCCAAGCTAAGCTCTTTAGAAGGCCAAGCACTTCTCTCGTCTCGTAAACGTAAATAAATACAGCAAGAGGCTAATCGATAAATAAAACCATTCTCATTCATTTTAGTGGCACTGATGATTTAATAAAACACCTACAAAGTGCAGTTACTAAATGACTGGTTGGCAAAGAGAGTTTTTTACTCTTAGAAATGTGACGTCTGGTGTTTAGATCATCGGACGACTGCTTTTGCTAAACTGAACTCTTGCAATTTTACTTAAAATAATGAGTTTAATGTTATCACCACAATCATTTTACTACATAACACATTTTTTTCAAAGCCAAGAGGTATTTCCAAAACTGATTATCTAGTGTGTATTTTGAACACTACTTTTGCAACCATTTGAACCCGTTTGAACTCAAATACTGTACAAAATATAATAAGATTTTGTGAAAAATGGTAATCTTCACACAGTGGGCTGCAGAAGTTTTACTTTTGGGAATAAGGGCAAGTATTTCTATTCCCCAAGTAAATTTGGCTTCAGCAATCCAAATTCAAGATAATCTCTCTATATCTGCTAACACGGTTTCCTCCAGTGCAGGTCGTTTCCCAACTAATTAATCCTATGCTGCCTTTCACAACTTGGACCTTATACTGGAAACAAGTTAATGCTCATTATGCTACTTAGCTGTATTTTTAATTTGGGTTTTACTACCTTTTGGTATTTTTATACACACGCTCACTCTCGTACATACTTCCAGAATTTACAGAGGATAACGCAAAATCCTACCCCCCCTCAAACCCTAAATAGAACTGTAACCACTGCATTTTAGGCTGACCATCAGACCACGTAGTACGTCCATTGGGTCCCTGATCATCTGAGTTTGTTACACTGGCACGATTTAGTCCTTGACAGGTGAAGTATTTCTTTTTGTTTTACGTATACAAAAACGTAGGTTTCCCATATCAGTTCATAAAGAAAATTGATCATTTCGTTGGCAATCTTCGTGCTCTTCCTTGTGCTGGTTTCTGTATGACAAACGTGCGTGTAGTTGCGTCTTCCAAGAAAGTGGCCAAGAACGGTCATCTCTAGCTTAGGATGATAATCCAAATAAAACACACTTCGCCTTAGGTTATTTTTTTCCCACATTCCCTACGTTTACACTTTAGATATGAGTGAAAATTGCATTATACAACATCCAAATGCAGAAATTAACTCCACTGCCATTATCGAGTGGTTGCAACTCCTGAAGTACACTTATCTTATTGGTAGGGGTGGCGATTTTTAGAATTTTGAAATCAGAAATTTAGCATTTTGTAGCGTTTATACATTTTCAATGTTATAGCATTTTGATAAACAGGTAATGAATGCCGTTTGAGATAACGTTAATATAAAATTAAAATCCTTTTGTAAAGGATTAATAGTGACATAAAAATGTATAAAGTACATTGCACATTTTTTAAAAATTAATATAGGTTAAAGCAAGGACGAAGATAGAACTGATGCAGGCTTAAAGCATAACAGAAAAAAAGGGACAACTTCTGATGCAAAACTAGAGTAATAAAAAGAACAGAAAATTAACTCAAATCATGCAAGCTGAATGAAAACATGGAACATACAACATTTTGTTGCGTAATTCCTATTCTCGTGCCATTAAAGTTAAATTGTATTTACTGAAATATCTTGCAGCATCTATGCTGTTGGTAGAATCCCAAATACTTGCAGAACTGCTTAAGCTAACTTTGAATATATGAGTTTAACAGACAACAGCATTTGCAGGCAGTCAACATATTTATTGTTCTGCATAATTTGTACCAGTTTGGAGTGAAAATATTAATATCCCTCATAAAAAGAAGAAAAAGGAAACATCCACATTAACGATTCGAAAAAAATGAGCTCTTAATTTTACTTTCACGTATATCTTTCAAATCTATTGACAATAGTCGAACTGCGGTGACAGCATTAAAAAGTTCACCAACCTCTTCGAGAGAAAAACGAAATGTTTTTTTTTTTGTATTTTCTTCCACCTAATGGTTCAAGCTTTTGTTCTACTTACGCAAACATTCACATATTTTCATTTTGGAGTTTTACATTTTCACTTGAAAAATACTCCATGAATTGCAGCAAATTTCGCACTTATATAGTATTTTAACATAATTTTAATATTGAGTCAATTTCTCATTTTATACCATTTTCAAAAAACATTATACAATGGTTTAGAGGTCATGAAAAATGAAAATGTAAGAGTACAAGCCTTTATGAGCATTTCGTGCTATATCACTTTTTACGAAAAATCACCATCCCTACTTATACAATTATTATCTTAAAAGTATAGTGTCATTCCAAACCGAGCTTTGCAAAATTCCTGATTCCTGAGCAAGCTTTCTCACACGTTTCTTTGGACTTCGTTCTAACTTTTCTCCTATTGTCATCGAGTTTTTCCTATGTACGAACACGGCTTGCTTAATTTCGGTTTCTTATCAAGAATAGAGCCCGTTTCCCTAAATCTATTCACAAGGTTTCGAACCGTTTCTGTGAGGGAGGTGCACGAACAACAGGGATCTGTCTATAAATTGCCGTCTCACTTCTCTACAAGTTTGTTGTCACACAGGAATCATATGAAGATTGTGTGTGCTAAATTATGCGGAATTGTTGGCATTATAAGAGCACTAACACACTATCAGAGCTATTCTGTAGCTTTCTGGTTAAGAAGATTGTTACCGTTACTCTTCAAGATCAAGAAGCATTAAAAATACATCCATTTTCAGTCAACAGTAGTAGTAGTACTGCTAGCGCTAACAACACGAGACCGACTCTTGGTATCGTTATCCATCATTTTCTTCCTATCAACAAGATGCTTTTACGATGTTACAGAATACCAAATAGCGCGTAGCAACTGGTTAACGACTTTAAAAGGTTTTAAATTTTAACCAGATGTTACAAAATAGGTGTGATGAACACTGAAACACCTGTGTCACAACATATTAACCTCTGTACAGCATAGGCTTCTCGGCAACACGGAGAGGAGGGAAAGTGGAAGGGAAACAGAGCCGTTTAGAAACAGGTATTGCAGGGCAAGCAATTCTCCGTAATACGGCCATGGCTTCGTCGAAACGAAGGATCTATACAATAAAGTAGGGGCTTCGCAGATGTAGCGGTTCTAACTTGGTTCGTGCTTGGACGTACACAAAGCTACACTAATAGGTGCACTAAAAATGCAACCTAAAAATGTTAAAATCCCTCCCAGAAGCAAAACCTGGATGCGGCACCATCTAATTTTACTAACACACTTTATATTAAACGTTTGTAAGCAATACCCAAGCCTCTTGTTCATCCTATATCCTCATCTCCTTGCAGCTTGGAAGCCGACACAAGCGATTACAAAATACTAAGTTCAATACTGTTTAGAGGGATTCTGTATCAGTCAAATGCACATAACCATATATTAACAATAAAATGTTCTGGAAATTACGATTCAGTCGTGTAATAAACTCTTATGAACCCCAGTTTCACTACCACAGGGATGAATCATAACCGCAAGTTCCCTGGCACCACTGGCTAAACGCCGAGGCATCTTGTGCATTCGGGTTATCAACGCACAATATGCGATGTGATTTATTAGCCCAGTAATCGTAAAATCCGGCAACAGACAGAACAGCAACAATAGTTAATGAAGATAATGATGTAAATGGCATTTGGCGGCATTGTTGTGCGGGCAGAATAATTAATTCGAGGCGATATTAGTGACGTGGTCGATTTTCAATGGAAACAATAGCAGGAGATTAGAGCCGTGTGCACAAGGTATCTAAACTACGTCCATTTGTAACGGGATTGTCACTTTAATGGCCCACACATTCATCACGGCCGTGTTTATCGTGACGCGGTCCCAGCATCTAAGCGGTGCCAACTTTTGGAAACTATATACCAAGATCTGAATGTTGCATTTGGTTCTCGTGGTTCTCCACTAGTTAGACAGAAGAAAGAACAAAATCAGTTTCTCATCCTTGTGCATTTAAAAATAAGCTCATGTGTAACACTGGTGCAACATTGTCTACCTAAGTTAAAGCGAATCTACAGTGTGGCCACAAACGTTTATTTTTTGCGTCCACTCTATCAGGATAAATAATTGCATATAAATTATTTAAATTTCATAAACCGAAAAAAACAACAGCGAGTCGACAGATGATATTTGAAGAATTTAAATGTAAACGCTGATTACTTCGGAAATGGAAAATTCTACAAAAGGAAACAAATTGATGGTATTATAACTCACTGAACTGTAGATTTTTTTTAAACTTAGTATTATTCTTTTTATCATGAAACACACTATGTTCACCTTCCAGACTCTGCGAAGATAAATATTCCCACGCTCCAGTCGGGAATCGAACCGGGACCTCGACTGAAAAACCAGAACAGAGACTACTCGGCCTCAGAGGTATTCACTGAAACCTTTGTTATAGCATTGTTACTTTCTTCGTTCACCAGGTATGGAGACATTTTACAGCATTTATGTGGAGTACGTATTTAGTTTGCTTTGCGGATAATTTTTAAATAATATAATTTTATTTGCTGTTTTTTTCAAACTAGCAAAATGTAGATGCGCCCTTATGATCCTAAGCACGATATAAATGCCGTT
Source organism: Deroplatys truncata (assembly GCA_030765065.1). Taxonomy (NCBI): domain Eukaryota; kingdom Metazoa; phylum Arthropoda; class Insecta; order Mantodea; family Mantidae; genus Deroplatys; species Deroplatys truncata. The sequence goes on along the minus strand of CM060975.1, from coordinate 240,492,269 downwards.
CTTTCAGTCATGATATTAAATAATATCGTTAGCCCAACTGGAGATATTTTTTTTTCTTCCACAAGACATGGGCTAGTACGGAGAACGAAAGCCTTGAAAGTCGCCTTGCATTCTCGAAAGATGACTGTCGTAAATACCAAACCTAAAACTGACATGAGTTTACTTTATGAACTATTCTGCTCATCGATAAAGGCATTGCGTGCAGTCCTCTTTTCTAAAGTTTGTTTTACTGCCGGACCGTATTTAGAGTGGGGGTTTTTAGGGTTCAACCCCCCCGAAATTTCTGACAGTTTTATTTATTTAAATTCATAGCAAACCAATATGGGAAAATGTCGTTAAATAACAGTAGGTCTATTGTTAGTAGCACATTTACAAGAAAAAGGGAAACTTAATATTGTCGCCTTACATAGGTAAGGTGACCATACATTCCGGTTTTCGAAGCAGTCTCCATGTTTTGTGCTGTAAGTTGGAATATCCTCATTCTGATGAGTTTTTCTTGTCTATATAATGTCTCCAAGCAATTTTCTTAACCATGTGACGTCTATATACTACGGAGTAGGTACATGGTAACTGTGTGGGATATGTTAATTTAGATCTACTTGTGGAAAACCCTCCCCGAAACTTTTTCTGACTACGGGCATGTTCAGGTAGTATAGAAAACAATATATTTAGGAAATTTTCGATTGATCTTATGGATAGAATACAACACTTGCTCTAACGTTTGCTTTACACGAGGGGGCAGAGAGCGGAAATTGTGACATAATACCAATTTCTTTTACTCATTAACCTTCTCAGTGGGAATCTTAGTCTTCCACCCACTACTTGTTAAAGATGCGCATCGGCATATTTTAGTGTGCAATGCCAAATAAAATGTACCTTGTAAACTGCAAGAGAGGGAAAAATAAGCTGTTTATAAAAAATAAATTTATGAATTTCAGCCCCGAGTTTAAGGGGAAACAAAACAACGTACACAACATACACTAACCTTAAGCAATACTGGGCGATTCAAAACACCTATAATGCTTGTCGTATGTCCTACGGTACGGAAAACTGATCACAGGAAACCATTTCCAGAAAAACATATTTTGATCACTGCGGGACGTCAAAAGTTAGCAACGACCGCTTCATATATGCTGAGTGGCGTGCACTCCACACTTTGAGAAGAAACCTCCACCAAACCAACAAGAACAACATATTGCAATTTAATTACGAAAGGGATTCGAGTTGTCAACCTTCTACACGAGTACAGATCCTGTATCGGCGGTGTAGAGATTGGTTGTATTTCAAACCCCGTCCATAACCTAATGCAATGTGATGCTCTTGTTGGGTTGAAGGATGCTTCTTAACAAAATGGGAACACACACCCGTCACAAATATACTAAGTGTTATATCATACTCACGCCCCCAGCGGCCTAATTATGATTTTCCGGACCAGGTCCCCATTTGAAAACTGATCACTTTGCCGCCTGCATAGCATACATTAACAATGCTGTTTTGAATAATCCGCTATATAGTTCTGCCCGAGAAAATTTGAGTACAACGGAAGATATTTCGGAAATGGTTAATGTCACAAAAATACTTTGAGGAATGAGCAATACTTAACGAAGTCTACATTTTCACTGTCGCTGAGTTTGTGTTTATTTTACCTATATGGTTTATGGGTTTGTAAAGTTGGACAGAAGGGAAAGGACTTAACCCTCAGAGCTGTGGAATTTTGGAATGTAAATGAAATGTGGTACTAATACATCCCCATTAGGTATTGTGTAGTGTTGTGGTCACTAGACATTGCTCTTATACAAAATCTTGATTTAACGTAGCTAGACATGTGTTTTATAAATGATAGGCACCATTTGACTTTCTATAAATGCAAAGGAGAGGTCCATGTCCTATTTGTTAGCCCTGTATTCACAGAAAGTCAAAAGGAGCCATCTCAGCATTCAGCAGAGCTAATAGGCTTAGGTCAAATGTAAATAAACATGTAACACCTGGATAAGGTGCAGTTAAACAAGAGTATTTTATGATGTAAATACAGAGTTTCAAAATCGTATCCATGTCCAAAATAAAAGCCAAATAAGGGGCCCAACCACAAACATGCACCATTCCGAGGATAGACAATATATTCAAGGGCACAAAGATGTCGCAATGAGGGAAGAATCCAAACAAAACTAGTAAGTACAAGAAAGAAGACCGCCGATATTCCCCTTTATCAGCGAAAGGGTTAAACTTATAATTTTGTTTTTACACCAGCTTTCGTTTTAGAGCTATCCCAGACGGAAAGACGAGCAAAAACTCATTTTTCTAAAAATGGTTTTTTGGAAGGCCTCAAAATGAATATTCCTTTATGGCATTTTGGGATCAACTACATGAAGAGAATGTACGTTTAGTAATTTAAAACACGTCGGGAGTCTCGGTTGCTGTTTTAGCCCAGAATGCACGCACCGTGCAGATTTAATTCATACTTCTAAAGGAAGAAGTTATACCGTTTTTTGTCAGGTTTAACATTTCTCTTTATCCTTCTTTACCAACAATTTGAAAGGAATCGTCCAGTCTGATGAAGTAACGACATTCGACAACTGACATCACTGATTTGTGTAGATAGCAGAATATCAATTTTAATGACCACCACAATGGCCATGTGGCTGCGTATGCAAAGACATATCTTGCCGATATGCCTTTGAATATGGAACGTTCTGTACCCTATGTGTACAACCTTACGATTGGAAGACTGGCACTGCTACAAACGATCTTCTGAAGCAGCAACTGAACAATCTAAGGGCGCATTCATATTTATCTTGAAAAACCTGATGTCAATGAGAACTAGAAAAGTGTCTGGAAGTTTTGCCTTTCGCAGTTAAGACGTGGTGCTTGTGGAATGTCTCACCAAGTTATTGTTTACCCTTGCTGGGGGTGTCCGCTCCCCGGCGTGGACAGGGCAGTAGTCTTATTGATTTTGCCTCTCTGTCTCCCTCTCTGTATCTCTCTCCCCAGAAGGGAGGGAAAGACTTGTGTCGTTAAGGCGGCAGGCGAGCGAGCGGGGAGAGTTATGCAAATGCGGCTCCCGAGATTAGCACAAATTTCATTCACCATTTCCACACAAATGACAGGGCAACTTGTTGCTCGTGGAGAGCGAGCGTCTCGGAGGCCTGACCTTGGCGGGATAAAAACTCTCCCGCGTTCCCTCCCTCTCTGCAGCACACACAGAGCCTTTGTTTCCCCACGTTAACATTATTGGCATGCCCGGAGTGGTCACACAGTCATACCTAACATGCCGGCCGCCGCTCGCATCAAACGGCAGGCACACAACAAATAAAAACCTGCGTCTTGTCTACTACCGAGGTCACTTGAGATGTACCAACTGGTGCATCGAATCTGCTTTCTTACACGGAGTATCGGTACACATCTTCAGTAGCAGCAGTGGTAATGGTACTAGTAACAATAATAATACGGGCAAACCTTCAAAGACAGCGTCAACCTTGTTACGTCTTTTGTTTTCATTTTACATCCTCCGTCCATCTTCATGTCTACATTTCAAATGCTTTCATGCCTTTTGAGTTCTTTTATTTATGGACGTTCTTTATCTGCTATGGTTCTTAGCATCCTATTCTATATAGGGCGTGAAAAACCGGAAATTTTGCACAGAGACTTCTCTATCAAGCTTGAGGTTCTTTTACGTACCGTAAATCTAACGGGACCACCGACTTCACTTCCCTTCCGAAGGAAGCCAGCTAAGGATTCTCACGCTCAAAAAGATCCACCGTGTTTGAACCCGCGACCTCGGGAATTAGAGGCTAGCACGGTACATCTAGACCACGGAGGTTGACTCCATGCTTGTGAGGTGTGTTCGCTACTGTGGAGCATATATTAGTATAGCTTCGTCTGTCTGACCGCCCGCAAGCATGAAACAACTCGCCAACTGCTCCAAGCACAGTCTTGAGACTTTAAGAGTTTGCAGAAACTTAATTATGGGTAGTTAAAGAGCATCTAACACATCGGTCATAATTTATCAATTACAAGCCGAAAACTTCCGAACTGAGGTTCCAGGCGAAGTTTCCGGAACTTAAACATTGTATTAATTATAATTAACGGAAACTCGGCGGGAGGAAATAAATGTTCTATTTTATTGAGTGTTTATTCTCAACAGAAGCGGAATACCATCATGATGCAATCCAATGCAGAAGCCGAAACGGGGTTAACACATACGCCTAGTCCACACCTTCATACAATTGCCCACACACAAGCAAACAAATGTACACAAACTGTTTAAAACCTGTTTGCGAACATATGCTCACGTGTTCAAACAAATGTTTAATGTTTTTTCTTTGTTTGGTATTCCAACCAAGATGCGAAACAAGTACGATAGCATTCTCAAACACACAGGTCTGGACGTGTTTGCGGGCACATGTACGCGACACCAAGAGATGCGCAAGCCTTTTTAATACATCCGAATCTGGGCCATACTCGAGTTTTTCTACCCTGTAGTTGCTGATTCTACAAATTTCTCTCGGAGACGTTCTCATGAGTGGAGCACACCATACAGTCACACAGCTTCTCGAAATCAGACAAAGCGCTATTTCAGGTTTTAATGCGCGCAACTATTTCACACAAAGATATGTTTATGACTTGGTGTGGACAGACTTTTAACACTCGTACTAATGTAGTGAAGTTCCACACTGTTTACAAACATTCAATGCATTTGTTTAAGAACATTTGTATTTTTTGTTTGCGAGCAATTTCATTCAGGTGTGGACTAGACCGTAGGTTAGTATCTCCGTGGTGTAACTGTTCGTGCGTGCATATTTCACGCAGATCATGGTAGTGATTATTTGTTTTATTGTACCTCATTAAACTCTAAATGAGTTAAAGGTATCTTTAACCATCTGTAACTTGACTGAAGGAAATAATTATGCTTTGTATTCTAGATTTATAGTAATGAATTAAGACTGTTTACACCTCAGATCCATCGGCATGAGCCCGGTAATGGCGTTTTACCGGGCCACCTTTAAGATGTTTTCACAAACTGAAACATTATCAAAACTACCATTAAAAGTAAATAAAATTTTAGGGAAGTTCATATATTTACAAAACATCCTACCACACAACTAACGGTAAAACCCCACTTATTCAGATAGGCGAACAAAATGTAGACTGCACACTAATATTAGTAATGAAAATATTTTACAGCAGTTGTGTTGGTATTTTTAATGAAAAAAAACAAATAAATGAAGGTGCTAAATACAGAATACTAAAAGAAAAAAAAAAACGCTAAACGAATATCCGTTGGTGTAATCTGTTTGAAGCAGATTTAAATTTAAGGGTAGTTTATATGGGGAGACTGCTAAAAATGTACAACTTTTGGGATTGTTTCCCATATGTCCCATAAATGCGAGAATACAATAGAAAGTGTTACGAACACATTTGAAATGTAACGCTATGTGTACATTTATGATTTTTTTCTCACTTCGTCGTAAGATAAAAGTTTCCGCGTTATACAATGCTATGGTCCACATAAAATACTTAAAAACCATGAGCGAGGAAAGAACAATGCTAAAATTCGGCAGAAAAACTATCTGGACACTTAATGAGAAGAAACCACTTGCTAAGAAATGCACTGAAAGTAAAGGTGAATGAGAAAAAGACTCGAAGCTAAAGACAACATACAATATGGTTCTTTAGTGGACACAAAGAAGAAAAAAAAAAAGAAGAGTGGAAGATACGGATTTTGCGGTGGAGGACCTGTCAAATTTCTTATTATTTATTAGTTTCAGATATACAGGATGGCAGAGGGGAGAAGATTTTTTTTTCTAACTATACCCCACCTTTAATGCAATGATCATATCGGCGGCCTTTTACCTTTGTCACATTACCTATCGACAATGGTGTTAACTCGTGTGCAGTAATCTTGAACTTCTGGTTTTTCTTTGGGTTTTGTACATTAGATCACACATACATTCACCCTCTCATTCAGAGTTCCAGAATGGGAAGGAGAAATACCCACCCCCAGCCGGGAAACGAACCCGGGATCCCACGCACAGCAGGCAGATGTTCTACCGACTGAGCTACGGGGGCAACCCAGGAATTATTTTCACATTCAGCGAATAAATGAAAACACCACTATATCCTACACAAGTGTCTGTACTGCAAATAAATAAAGGGAGTCAAATATTACTGGAAGGTTGACGACAGGCGGTCTCCTTTGCTATCAGATTTACGGCAGTATTGCTTTCTCCACAATGGGGCTCATGTCGCAAACAATTAGAATTAAACTCAACGCTTAAAAGACATCACTGCTTGCCATTATGTTCTGTATTCGCTTTAGTTGGGAAGTTTGTGGTGGAATGCAAAGCTGTTACCACACGAGATATGTGGTAAAATGGGTCGAGAAGGATATGCACGGGCTAGAATTGCAGTTATGCATTTAAAAGATTTAAGACACGACTAAAATCTCCTATGTGTAGTGAAACACAAAAATTCTCATTGTTTGTTATATAGCAGTCAAACTTTGGGGAGAACAGGCTTGGCAACGTAAATGGAATAATTTAGGTGGGAAACTATTTATCAGAAATAACAATTGTAGAGAGCTCCTTGGGCAAAGTTAGAGAGAAATGTATAGGAATAATCAAGGAAGGTAGATGATGAGGCAGTCATTGAAAAGTAATAGGCTAGATAACTAATGCCGCTATCAAGTGTAAAGATGATATCAACGTTACTAGTACGTCGGATTACTTTGCATAACCCCTCGCACAACAGGCAAGTGCTCTACCGACTGAGCTATGGCGCCAGCCTGCACAAACTTGTAGCTCTTTCTCATATTGTTAAACAATAGAAACTGTCTCTCGTAGCAATATGATCACATACACGAATAGTAACGAAAAATTCCATAACTTCCTAAATATTAATATTATTGAAATATTGTAAATAATAAAATTTACCAAAAGCATTGTGCTTATAAACTTCTCGTCCCAATATTTATTTTCAAAAGCTTAATATGCAAAATATGTTTACGTTTTACTTGCTCTACTAAGTACATGGTAGGGAAGGTATTGCATTCCGCCCAAAAATCGATAGCGAAATTTCATCGAAAATACATGCTTTGAGACCCCATGAATCCAAAACAAAGAGCATTTTCAGTAAAAAGTCAGCGCGCGTGTGTGAACAGCATAATTAAAAAACGAAAGGTCAGATAAGCACCAAACTTGGTATTTAGGTTCAGTGCCTTCCCAAACTACCCTTTACAAGAAGATTTTCTAAAAAATGGCTAACGATTTTGATTAGAATGTCATCTATTAAAGATATTTAGAAGCTAAATAAAATGTACCTATATCTTGAATTTTCTGCCAATAGCCCATGAAGTCCTATTCATTCGGAAGGAATTCTGTATAATTTTGTATAACTGCTAAACGTCTAGCGATAGATGAAAACGTAGCACACAAAAATTGCAGATCTCTTAAAGCAAACAATTTATGTCAAATAACTCTTTTGTGGCATACACCATTTCCGAGATATCCGTTATTAATGGTTCGAATTGTACATTCTTTTAAGTTCTGTCAGCATTCAGTTGTTTCTCGCGATTGCATGTAAACAGTATGGAATTTTAAGGCCAGCATATAGCGTCCAGTTGGCGGCGCCGTTGCCGAGTGGTTAGACCGCTCGCCTCCCACCGAGGCGGACCGGGTTCAATCCCAGGGACCTGCATGTGGGATTTGTGGTGGACGAAGCGGCGTCTGGGCGGGTTTTCTCGGGTTCTCCGGTTTCCCCCGCCATTCATTCCACCAAATGCTCCATCATCATCTTTCCTTTCATCCATTTCACCAACATTTCGCTTCATCCACTACCAGGCATCGGGCTGATCACCCATCCTGGATGTTCTGTCTGATCCATGAGTGTCTACTCCTCGAGGCCCTCTGACCCCAGGCACCCGCCTGTAAGTCCTGGGGGGTGTAAGTCCTACATAAGAGGGTAAACAGATAATGAATGAAATTCTTAAACATTTGACTATCGCTATTCCCTTTGCATCTATAACGAAGTGTTAATGTAGCTATTTCTGCAAAGATTTATTTGGGTTAAAATGAAGTAGAACACAAAAATAAGCTTTAGTATGACTAATTTGTATACCCACTAATAAAATAGAGGTAGAGAAAGCCATGTGAGTGTGTCACATTTTTTTTTTGGTGTCCCAATAACCCAATCCCCAATTCCCCTTTAGGGACAAATAATTAAGATGCTACGTTTTCACATAACAATGCACGCGCGCAAGCAAACAAATTATTTAATTTTTAAGGACAATATGCTACACAACAGGGTCCACTAATACTGGAAATACTGGATATACGAAATTAATGAATACATATTGGAGAAATTGTAGGAAATACCATATAGCATTGATTTATTTAGCATTAAATTTTCAGGTTGGCTCTTGGAAGATCTTGTTAATTAAATAAATATTTTTTTAATGTTATTGTTTTGCATGCTAACTAGTGTTTCACAATGTTTCATCTTATGTAAAGATGACTCAAACTTTTGGATAATCTTTCACCCTAAACATTTCTATACGCTATATACATTTCCAGAATGTTGAAGGTTGCTACTGGGGCGGGCGTGGGGGAGGCTAAATTAAGAAATAAAAATCTGCTGATATTTCATTCCCATTTTTGTGAATATCAGTGAATTTTAAGGCCCATTATTATTACTAGCAAGGGAGCTTTGTAAAATTACAGTTCTAAGAGGTAACGGGGAGAAATTAGCATAAAAATATTCTAGATAATTGTACAATAATTTCATAAGGAGTGCAGAAGAAAATTTAATTAAATCATTCCATATTTAAAAGGTCACTCGTTCATCATTGAATATAGCGCTAGTAATAAACACGGTTTAATATTGTGGCTGTGGAAACAAAATAGTGAAGATGTTAAGCTAGCCACGACAAGCATTTGAATACTGCTGCATTTTTACTGCAACATGACTTGATGCAGCACTGGAATTTTGTCAACTACATGGGAAATACTGGAAATATACTGTAATTTTAAACCTTCAAGACAGTAGACATCCTGTACAATTTTTAACTTCAAAGACCTCCTGGATGCATATATTAACTAAAAGGTTATGATCTATCTTTGAATTAACGTTATTGCAGTTATATTGTATATTATAGTAACGTTATTCTGAAGTAAGTATATACTTAGTCTTCTCTTCCAGAAATGACCTTGCAATAATTGCCACTTGCCCATTAAAGGCGAGTGAAAGGCAAGCCACAATGGTGCATCCCTTCATTTTTCAAGCCAAATAGACTGATAATCATCATGGAATGTGACCAGAAGAAGTGGCAAACAAAAAAGGCACTTACGTTAACCATGCGTGGCTACTTCTTTTCCCTGTTGGTTAAGGTTTTAATTGCGTGTGTTAGGACATGGTGGAAAAATACAAAAATGGCCGTTAAGTACTACTTAATTCAATTTTCAAATATATTCTATTAAGATCATGCACTTGGGAAGATGCAAACATACAGCATGAAGTATTTCGAAAACAACTGTGGCTAAATAAAAAAAAATTACAAATTGTGTATTTTAATGAGCTCTTCAGAAGTATAGAAAATCCAATTAGAATGAGTACTTCACAAGATATTTACAGAAAAGTCAAGAAACAGCTTTTATTCATGTCAATATCTGAAGCATATAGTATTTTAATACAAATCGTCAAGAGTTATAAATAACACTTGTAGACTTAGTTTGGACTATGGGGAATTCCGTGAAATTTACGTGTTGTTGCCTTAAAAGATGTTGAACTTAAATAGGAAATTTGGTATTTATACGACGTTTCGTTATTGAGATATGGTGTTCTCTCAAAGACCTTTTTTAAAAAATGCTTTCTTCGGGTCCAGGGAAACTATAAACTTCCTATCCCTGGTAAATTATCGATATAGAATTTTGGGGCGAAATACTGTATTTACTTTACCTCATTGGCAAGCGGTAGAGAAAGTTAAAAAAAAAAAATAAAACTATCGCCCACTTGTTGACAGCTGGAGAGTGCAGCACGGAGGTCGGTAGTGAGACCACCATCCTGAGTATATCACTTGGTGAATATTGGATCTGTCACTGAAAAAGTGCAGAAAGTGTTGAAGGAAAAGAATTTCTGGAAGTTCTTTATGTTTTCACCCGCTCCATTCACAAAAACAGTGTAAGGACCCATTCACCAAGTCAGGAGTACCTGATGAGCCCCAAGCGGAGCGTTGCGTGGCAGTTACCGACCGTTATGTTGATCCTGCTGCTATTACCTTTTTGTTTAAAACGCTCCTCGGCTAGCTTACGTTGTTTCCTTTTTTTCAACAAACTCGGCATTTGGCCCGGGGGAACAGAGAACACTGGAGTTAGTCAGGTCCAGCCTCGGGTCATAAAACGTTTAAACTCTGTTGTTATGATCCCGTGGCCGAGGGGCATTCTCACCGAGTGAGACCATGGGAACATCACCAACAAGCATTAACTTAAAACTACTAAGATACGCCCGTTTTGAGCCTACTGCTCATGTGTTTGACCAGGAAAAGTTTGCATGTAACTAGACTGTAACGTGGAAAGATCGACATCTGTAAACGCCTTCTCTAATGTCGGTTACGGCGACCGCTTACACTCGGAACTTTCAGTGAACACAATGGTTTTAATTACGCTACACATCCAGCAATTTAGACAGGCATTAAGGCTTCCACAGACAGTCGCGGTAGGGGCGCGATGCAGTTCACGGGCTTACCAATACGCACATACTCCTGTAATGTGGCGATGCTGGTCGCGATATGATGATAATAATCAGAAAGCACATTCAGCAAATGGCTTAATACCACGTTGGGAATGAAAATAGTGAAAGAATACTCTCTTTAATTCTAGCGCTACCCTCAGCAACTGTTGGACTCAAACATGTTGCCGAAAGTAATTGGTAATAAACGCGTCAACATTGCTTTTCAGGCTAATGAATAAAGAGCTTTGTATTCGAACACAAACTTTCCAATTAAAGGGCGATTCGAAAATTTCTGTCTGAACACAGAGATGGTGCAACTTGAAACTTCATACAGATTTTTAATCCTTCCAGGAGAACTGCAAGCGGAAAGGGGTTTCTTAAAGTGCAAGAAATTGTGCAACAGATAGGCATGGGAAATTCATGGAGCAATAGGATTATCGAAACAGAAGTTTCTGGAAAGAATTAACTTAAGACTGGAGAATATTGAAAGACAAGAAATATTCGGTAGTATGAGAGAGAAGAGTATAGGGAGATGAAAACATAATGTGACAAGGAAAAATACGAGTATATTGAGATATGCGTTAAAATGGGCCGAGAAGGATTTGATGGGCTAAAACTGCAGTACTGAATTTAACAGGTTTAAGACACGACAATGATTTAGTAAAATCTATCTCCAAAGTGTAAGGAAACAAACACAGACTTGCATTATTTACTACAGGGTGATTTATGAAGAACTGACACATTTCTTTCTTTAATTATTCTGTTCGAAATTCACTCAATGCTCCAATTTTAGCACCAAATTAAGCAGAATGTTCTGGAGTTTCGATTGCCTGCCACTAGATGCGCAGATGTTGATGTTTTATTCGTAATTGTTAGTTTTATTGTCGGCAACTATTTTTGTGATTGTTCTAGTCAACGTGAAAATGGAGTACACATTAAATGAACGGCTCCTCCTTGTAAAGCAATACTGAATAACGAATTCAACTACAGCTACTCAAAGGGCATCTAGAGAGAATTTGCTGTCCGGAATCCACCCCAAATAAACAATTTGGAAATAACTGGATCCCTGGTGAGTGAAAAAGGCAAAACTCGTTCATCTAGGTTTCCCACGGTTGTTGTTGACGTAAGAGCACGACTGGATCAGTCACCCAAAAAAGCATTAAGACGTTTGTCGCAGGACACAGGGTACAACTACTCAATGTGTTAGAGAGCTGTGAAAAATGCAGGCCTAAAGCCGTGTAGGTTTACGGTTGTCCATCAGGAACCAGAAAAGCATAGACGACTGAATTATTGTCGTTGGTTTCAGGCGTTCATTGTGCAAAACCCTGCCTATTGTCCATCACATGGTTCACAGATGAAACATGGTTCCATTTATCTGGCTATGTGAACTCAAATAACTCACGCTATTGGGCCAGCGAAAATCCACATGTTATTCGTGAAGCACCTATGCACCCGGTTAAAATCGCAAGTTGGTGCGCAATATCCGCACAGAGAATAGTGGGACCAATTTTGTTTTTTAAACAATGTGAACACTGCAGAGTACCGACGAATTTTCATAGAGTTTGCTGAGCAATTAGATGATGTAGAGCTGAGTCAAGGTTAATTTCAGCAGGACGGCGCTACATGTCATACATCAAATAAATCCATGACACCAATTGCAAGTTTGTTTGACGATCGGATAATTTCCAAGAACCTGTGGCCACCTAGATCTCCGGATTTGACATCGCCGGACTTCTTTCTATGGGGTTACTTAAAAGACAGGGTTTATGCCACACGTCCTCAGACATTGAACGACCTGAAGCACAACATTACACAGGAGATTCAAGCTATTGACAACAGAGTCCTCCAACGAGTGGAAAGTAACATGGAACGACGTGTTGAGTTGTGCCTTATGCAGAATGGAGGACATTTTCAACATTTGCTATAGAGGTAAACAATCTCCCAAAATTCCTCGGCTTTTCAGGTATAACAAGTTGTCGCTAGCATAACTCGTTTTGAAACATTTAAAGAAATAAATGTGTCAGTTCTTCATAAATCACCCTGTATAATGCAATCAAACAAAGTTATGGCAAGTACAGACATGACAATATAAATGGAGTAATTTAGATGGGAAAATATTAATAAGAAAGATCTTATGAGAAAAATATAAAACGTGTTGGGACTATTTTGGCAAAGTTAGAAAGAAATGGTTAAGAATGATCAAGGGAGGGTAGATGGTGTGGCAATTATAGAAGGGCAATAGGCTAGATAAGTATAAAAGGACAGGTAAAGCTACAATAGAGGAGAGGAAAAGTAAATATGTGGACCCAACTTACCAACCTGCTGGATTTTTCATGAGTTTATGCATTATAATATATTTTTTCTATTTATTATTTAACTAAGTGTTCATATCGCCTAAGGACCTGTTAGGAAATACCTTGTGAATCAGCGTGTGGCCGACAGTTAGCATTTTAGGTCTCATCCCTGTACCATAACATCTTACTTCCTCACATACCCACAAAGGCATGTGTACAGAAATTGTACCTCTGCTTCGTGATGGCAGATTCCACACGTGTCCATAGAGGCAACCGTACAGCAACTGTACCTCTTCTTACTCACGCACTGGGCAGATCGAATTAGGGTACCGTCAAGTCTACCTGCTTGCCTAGGAATATTCATTTTGCCATCTGTTTTTCGTGTTTTACTATTGTTTTAGACTGAAGGTGGAACTTAATACTTTGGTATTAAGTATCCAAGCCGGTATTTACCTTGGCGACTGAGGGAAACCACGGAAAATATGTTAAGATTGGTCGGTCCATGGAATTTGAACCCAGGGCCTCTCGAATGGGGTCCTCTTAATATTTTGTAGCTGTTTTCTACTAGTTAATGATACTTTAAGCATTTTTCTTCCTGTAAAATGCTCCTTGCATCGCATTTTTGTAATAGACAGATGAAATTTGCCACCCAAGTTTACACAGCCACAATGAATAAAAAAGCTTTATGAGAAGCATTTAAGTATACTTTTTAAATTTTCAAACACAACAATCACAAATGTTTAGGGCAAAACCGTATTGATAAATTGAAAGCTTATAGGGACAAAGCTTTATATATTTTGTCGCAAAGGAATTTTTAAGCGACATAACAAAAAAAAAAAACAAATTTGACCATAGCTTTTAACCATTAGAGTAAAGTGGGTGTAAATATCTGCATTATAATACATCTGTGGTATAAATTTAAAAAAGCTAACATTATTAGTTTAGAATTTTAAAATTTCAGTCTCAGGTATACAAAATGTTCAATGGGTTAACGCACAGTAATGAAAGCGTTATATTGAAATAGTACTGCGTTTTGACAAAAAGATCCAATACACACAATTTGCGCGACTATTTCATGCCATTACCAACACACAGATATCCGTTATACTGTTCATACCTTTATCCACCTTAAACACAATTAATATTAGATTAGAAATGTTTTCAATTTCGACAGAACGTACTTTATTACATAGTTTGCTATTTATATAACAAGTTGACAACAAACTAATTCCAACATGTTTGTGGTAAAACAAACACAAAACAAATGTGTCGTAAACGACTTATGCTGGGATAAATGTTGATACAAATTATATATTTTAACGTCCTACATTTTTTCTGCAGTAAGTTTTGAACTAGCTCTTTTTGCTGGTTATATAAAATTCAAAAAAAAAAAAAAAATAGGGAGGATTTTATATGCTAGTTCCAGAAAATTTAAGATAAAGCATTATATGCCAGCTTGCAGATACTAAAACAAATAACGTAAAATTGTCTTGCTAATAAAAAAAATAAATGTTTCGATGGATGGGGGATTTCGTGAAAATCTTCGCCTTTCTTGAAACCTATTCGACTAAAATATCAAGTTTGGCTTCATACAATTTTTCTTTTTTGAGTGATGCTGATCACATGCATGCGTGCGTGGATTTTTTTTTCTTTTTCTAAACGCACTTTGTTATTTTATTCACTAGATCTCGAAACGTGCACTTCAGCGTTAATTTCTATTGATATCTATTCGGCAAAATCTCGAATATAAATTTTAGGGTGGAATGAAATTCCTCCTTTAGGCTAGCAATAAATAAAATAAAATTACGATTAAGCGGTTTTAAATATTTATAGTTTAGAAGAAAAACTAATATGATGTTCACACAAATACGACTTTCTTCAACCATGATGAATTCATATAAAATGTTATATAAAACGCAAATCTTCTATTCACATTAAGTTATTCACGTGTATTTATAACCTCGAATGACTTTAAATCAAGCAATAAAAGCTTAATTGCATACAATACATGGAAACTAATAAAATATTTATAGGTCATAATGTGATCTGTGATGGAAAGCAAAAAAGAAAATCGGGAACTTACAAGCAATTCCATCAGATGACGTATTTGGGAAAATCAGCTCTATTTTTTCTAGAGTTAAGTTCTCAATTATACAAAATTCAATCAGTATGAAGAGGACTTAAAAGGCTAGTTGCAGAAAATTTAAGATACATCTGATTTGTAATTTTAATCAAAATCGTTGTCATCTTTGAGAAATAAAAAATAATGAGAATTCTTCCATGTAAAGGGTAGTTTGGAGTGGAGTTATTTTCTTGAAAATCTTCGTCTAGCATGCATTAACAATGACTCAAGTACGACATTTGGCATTTAACACACTTCTTTTTGAGTTATGCTGTTCACAGACAGAGCTTTTTTCTGAGAATGCCTTTCTTAGTGGGCGAGGGCGAGGGGATCAGTAGACCCCAAAACTTGTGCTTCTGTTAAAAACTCGATATGCAGTTTTTCTATTTGTTATTTTTTATGGAATACAACACTTCGTCCGTCCGCCCGTCCGTCTGTCTACTCACTATTCGCAGGTATTAGTGAAAGTATCGTAATCAAAAATTGCAAAGTTCTCATTTGGATCTATATTAATGACTCTTTTTTATGTGCTCCCGAAATATGTACTTTTAACCCCTGCAAGTACTCATTTCCGTTTTTCATCAAAAATAAAAATTGTTATTAAAACAAAGGGTCACTGGTATACGGAGCAGACGAAAGGATTGTTTCATTTTTGCCGTCTGCGCTGCAAACACCAGAATGACAACTGAAAGAAACAAAATACAAGCGGCTTCCTTTATTTTGGCCCGAGGATAATTAAGACGTAAAGACGATGTTGCCGGCAACCCTTGCGATGGAACCTTCCATCCAGAGCTATCTTTAGCGAGAACGTGGAGCAATCGGAGCCAAGGCTATTTGCAGCACATGAAGCTGTAGAAATGTCTGGCGGTACGTTCGTTCGTTCAACTGCCAAGGCTATTGTCTCTAAATTTGGCAGCCCGAGTGTCACACCACACAAATGTACCGTTGGTTATTGCTGTCTTCTAGAAAACTCATTTAAGTGGTCAACACTATCCTCTTCAAGCGTGCTCTGCTTTCATTTAAAGTTCTTGATCCAAAACTGAACACACAAAATGTCTAAGGGTTCCCCCCTCCCCGCACTATTAATAGTCATTTAGGATGAATGTTACAAAAGTAAAGCATTAGTAACGAGTGGTTTCAGACCGTAGAGTTACTGAAGGTTATTTTGTAACATGTGTACTACAATATTTTATCTACGTTTCGTAGGAAAAAAGTCATTCCATCAAGTTAAATACCACCTATATATGCCGGGCGTAAATGAATAACACCGCACGAATTTTAGTGATAATAGAGATTCATACACAATGAATTTCAGAAAAGGAAACCTCGGGTCCACGAAGACAAATTACTGAGTTATGCCTTAAAATTGCTAGGAAGTTTGTACGCTACTAATCACTTCCACTTCAACTGTAAGACATGATTACAAAATAAGAGGCAATAGGAATTTGTCTTTAACGCAATGGATATGTTGGCAGAAAGACGCAGGTAAACAGACATTTGAATTTCGGGTTAGAATCCCAATAGTGCCGTTGTTTGTTTTCTTTTTAGTTTTTCGTTTTTCTTTCTTCATAAGCACATACATACTTAGTTTAATTTGATTTACAGAAAACATTTGTGTTGTGTACTATAATTTTTAACTTAACCAATGTTCAAATTTAGAATTTAAAATAATGTTAGATGAACTAGTGCCTACAAGTCTACACAAATAACGACTTACAAAAAAGGTAAACTTATAAGTACTTAAAATATCTAAATGTGACTGAATTGCTAAAGAAATACGTATTAACCTTACGATACGATAGATAGGTAGGTACAATAAGAATAAAGATAAGCAAACGAATTAATAAGATGCACTAGTTTTGAAGGAATTGCTCAAAATGACGACCTCTACGCAGAAATGATCCCTGAACCCTGCTGCGTTACGAATCTCATCACTGGCTGCAATAATGCGAGCAGCCAGTGCCTCTTCAGAACCAATCGGCGATGAGCCCACCTCCGCAGCCGAACACCCGACAAGAGAAGACGTTCAGGGCCTCCATTCCGAGGTCCTGAACCTCAACTTGTGCATGGCAAACCTTGAGGACGCCATCACCACCGCCGACTCCACTACACAGCCTGACCAACTACAGAGAATCGAAGCAATACTCCAGAACCTCCACACTACACAAATACACAGACTGGAGGCTAAATTCCAGGAGCTCCACACTATCACAGCCAATAGCACATCAGCGCTGGTGAATCTAACCGGTACTTGCCTGCAGCGGCTTGACACCGCTCGCTACACTCCAACCTCTGGTGGAAAGCCTCAATCACCGTCATCACACATAACGGCCGAAACCAGACCCTAAACTCATCGCTTCCAGCCACCGAAAACTCAACAGGATAAACTAGAACATCGCTGACAATACATCACAATTGCCACCTCCGGACACCAACGACCACCAACCGCAGCGGATGAGCGCCCTAGAGAACTCAGTCGCTGAAATACTACAGCAGCATCACCAGGGCCACTCGGAAATCGCCACCAAACTCGCACAACTGCAAGTCAGCAACCAGACGCGCGATGAATTTTACATCCTTATAAGGAACTTCATCGAGCAACATGTCCTGAAGGCTCCACCAACCACTTCGAAACCACCACGCTACAATCGCGCTAAAACATCGTATACGCACATACCACAGAATTTTCATAATAAAGTATACGCACTTCCTAAGCATCCCCTTCCTTTACTCCCCCGTGTGTGGCAGCAGGGTCCTGGTAAGGACATGGTTGTCACCTGGAACTTCGCGTCCACTGCCGGCAGTTATCCCACGCGCTACCAGGGGTGCAAAAGCGCAACCCCATTACCTTACCTGACTTCTCCTATTTACCCCTCTTCTTAACTTCTCACCTTCCAAATGACGAAAAAATGTGCTGAGCACATCATAGTCTGAAGATGACCCCAGAAGAAGAAATCCATGGGATTGGGATCCGGAGATTGTGGTGGCCAGCGCACGATAGAACTATCTCCTCCGATTCAGCGATTGAGGAAGACTCGATTTAGATGCTCCCGTACGTTTATAGCATAATGCGCAGGGGCTCCATTGTGTTGGAAATGCAGTGGAGTCCGAAAATCAATGGACACTTCTTCTAAAAGGACTGGCAATGCATACTTCAGATGTATTATATAAGTATCACCTTGCAGTTGAGGAGAAAGAAGGTATGGTCCAATGACGTGGTCAGAAACAATTTTCACCATAAACTGCTGTTGTGGCTCTTCTGCACAGTAGTATGTGGATTTTGGTATATCGATATAAGACTGTTCTTGGAGTTTAGAATCCGCCCATCCTTGGCAAACGTGGCATTATCTGTGAACAACATTAATGAAAACAATTCCGGTGGTTGCCTTAAGGTCCATTCACAGAACCACGAGCGTAAATTAAAATCCCTCGGATTTAAGGCTTGCACGTTTTCAGACGGAAGGGGTAGAGCTGCTCTTCCTGCAAGACTTGCTAAGCACTTGCGTGGTTGGTGCCCATTGCACGGGTGTCGATTGACGGTTCCTCTTGCAGTGTATGCAGTATGTTTCTTTTTTCCTGAACTCCGGAGTGCGATGAGTACTCTTCGACTTCAATCTGCTTTATTCGGCACCACTTTCCCGCAAACATCGTGCTACAGACTCGAAAGTAGTCCAATGGAGATGTCTATTGGGGTATCTTTCGTTGTAAATCTGTGAAGCTATTGAGGCTAGACCTCCTGGTTCGCCGTACAGAAGGTGCATATCAGCGAGTTCCGTAAAAATGTATTTTTGCTCTGTTTCCTCAGTGTTTTAGCTACTTCAACACAGTACTGTTGTGTGCTGAAGGTAAATAGGAATGAGACGTGAGTGACTTTACTGCATTGGAGAATATAGCGGTCACCCACGACGAGTAAGAAACAACTATGTCATATGTAATGTCATATCCACAGTTTTCAGGGTCGTTGAGAATTTCCGATTCCACCACTGAAACCGAAGTTCAGCGCCCATCAGCATGGGAGGTGAGATAGGATGAACAAAATCTACAAAATGATCAACATTGCGTCGAGTCCATATTTTCAATATCGCTGAGACGAACAGATTTCCTCGTAACCAGTTTTAATCCCTCACACATACACTCTAACCTAATCTAGGGTTAAGTCCCGAAACCAGTGAATACTGTTGTTTCACTACAGCTTGCTACCGTCTGACGCCGTGCGCTAATGGTAGCGAGACAAAAAGCCCTTTCTCATATTCGTAAGAGATTACCCACAATACAAGAGTTTCTGATTTTGTTCATTTGTTTTTTCATATTATGGTGCCTATTTCTTACATGCAACTCGTACTATTTGCATGCAAAATAGGATATTTTGAAAACGTCTAACGATACGAAAAGCTTATTGAACACAAATTGTGTATTTTAATGAGCTCTATACTTTTCCTGAAGTAAGTTTTGTCTTACTGCCTACGACTTTCAGGTATTCAGAATTATATAGAATTCAATCAGTATGAAAAGGACTCTACAGGCTATTCGCAGAAAATACAAGTTATGTTTAATTTCTCGCATCAATAGCTCAAATGTTTTATATTAGAATTAAAATCGTTTACATCATTTTTTGAGAAAATTAATAACGAAAAATGTTCCACGTGAACCTCAAAACATGTATTTGCGATGAAATTTCTATAGCGAATTTTTGGGTAGAATACAATACTTCCTCACCTACTATAAGATGAGTGTTATCTCCGCACTGTGTATGTAATTAAGTTCGCACAGCTTGATTTGAAATAATTTCTAGGCAGACGGTTTATCATGTTTAACGTAAAGTAGATAAAACAAACCAGCATTTTATATGAACAATGTACATGTTGAATCAGGAAGCCATGTGACTGTTCTACATCATTTTGTTCTTTTTATTTAATTTTAAATGTGGGAATTTTACCAGTCATACGTAAGGAAATTCCAAAGCGATTATTTCTCGTTTAGTATGCGATGTTACCTATTTGTGTAGAACACACTTCCAGAATGTCGCTACGAGTAACGTATTATAATATTCGCAAATGTTTGTCGTGAAAATGCAGAAAGAATGCGCAATATAGCTATCTGTGATTTTTAACTAACAGCATAAAAAGGAATGTCCATCTCAGATTAGTTTACTGCTCATTTATTTCTAGATAAGACTAAATAAGTAGATTTCTCCCATTTTATTACCAGCGCAATACTTTAATGACAGAATGAAATCTCTTTATCAACACAGAATTACCTACTGCAGTCCTTCCTTTCAGCGCTCGCTTCCCCTTAAAATTTCAAATTAATAATAATTACTGTTAGAGCAGTTGAAAGTAGGTGCGTTCGTTATAGAGTAGCTTACAAAATTGTTGATGTACCATTTCCTTTCCCCACTGTGTTTGACATCCATTTTATTTATAGGTTAACTCTGCTCAGGTATCAATTTAGAAACTTGGGTATGTTTGAAACGGGAACTTATGCCAGTATGAAAACTCTGAACTGAGGATCTCCAGCGCACGGGACAAACGCGTTAACGTTATATAAAAAGCCGTTTAAACATCATGAAAATATAGATGCAGTTAATTTCACGGACGCATTTCACATGAACATTTCAAAAGCTATAAATTATATACAGTTTAAGTCATTACACGTCAAATTTCTCTCACTCTTAAGAAGGCAAATTCCAAAAACTTTGTGCACATTTTTTATATAAAAATGAATTTTAATAGCTTTTGGGATTACTTCGGAAATACTGCATCGAAATAAGGCATGTATATCTGCAGACGAACATGAAGTAAACAGGATATTTTACTGCAGTAATTATGACTTAAAAAATTCCGGCACTATATCCAGAACAGCAATCACTGGCTAAACGTTTTAATTATTTCCTCAAAGTGACTTACGTGCTCTCTTCGTTTGTTTGTTTGTTTTTATTCACGTTCCCATTTGTTCCTTATACGCAGCATAGAATTTCAAAATAAAGTTCCCACTTTAAACAGCTGAGTGTGTTCGTTTCGGCATTCTTTTCTTTTTCCTTATTCCAATTTTTGTGCTCTGTAAGTGAAGCTCTTTTCAAGCATTTTTGTTCGTAAGAAATATATGCAATGCGTTTCCTTCACACTGCGGCCACCGCACGGCGGCTGCAGTTTAGACTCCTGTCGAAACAGTTATAATATCCCCGCAACCGCCTCACGTTCTCATATTTACGTTACAATGATAATAATCACATATCTTATCATAAGAGATGTTGGAAATGTCTTCTCCATCTGCATAGTTTTGGCATCTTTTCAGGAAATTTTCATTCACATCGAAGAGTTCGATATCCGAAGTTGAGTTAATTTTCCATGCGGCAAAGAGCGTGTTTCAATGAAACTACACTTTAATCAGTAAACTAGTTAGTATACACGAAATATGAAAAATAAATGTAGGAAATCCACATCAATTATAGACCATTTATTTTTCAAATATAATTTTTTTAATTACATCTGGCAAATGGCTTTCATTTCTGCGGTGCATTCTGGCGAACTTCTACAACGAATACACCCTTTCAGTTCAATGATATACGGACGACTTGAATTACTCTAATGTTCATATAACGGTGTTCATATTATGCCCAGAGAAAGCAATTGCTCACAGAATATCTGCAGAGCTGGAAGCTAGCGATATCCCTAGATTTAAGAGATGACGAAATTCCCGAAAAGCTGTGTGATGTAGCACTATCTTGCCGTAACCATGTATGCTCTTCAAATGGAAAACTTGCAACTTCTGGGGTGAGAAAAATCTCAAGCTTGCAGACATACTGTTTAACTTCTGCTCTTCTTAGATAGGCCAGATTTTCATGCAATTGCACACTGGGACACAATATTACAATATTAATTGTAACAACGACATACATTGAATGAACATGTTGCTACCGTTTCCCTATAACTTTTTCTTTCGTTCTCTTTTTACTGAGACACCCTGTTAGCATTTTAGCTCCCATAGTAACAACTAACAGAGAATCTCTTGTGCTGCCTTCTATGTAGAATTTCGACGGCCTAACGGGGGCGATTCAATTTCGGACATTAGTCGCCCCTTAGTTCCGATCATAAATTAGGCTTTTCAACGCGTCAAATAACATACAAGCGGGAGCCACGGCTATTGACTTCCCCTCCAGAAACATACTAGCTTAGGAACGCTGTTCTTTACAACATCCAAGTGCTAGGGGCCCGTTTCTCCAGCTTCCGATGAACAGAAGGGTGAGAGCTGGTAGTTTTATTTCGCGTAAACAGCCATTCAGACATTCCAATTGTTCCAGATGTTATGCTTCTAATTTCAAGTTCCATATATTTAAAATCAATTCTATTCTGTTGCACTTCATTATTAGAAGTAAACGTGAAAGATCATGTCCTGACAGGTGAACAATTGCATTAAACCTACATATTAAATCTGCGCCAAAACCTTTCTGTCACAGATATTACGAAGTCTGTGAGCTGATACCATACCTTGTTAACAGAAATTGTAAAACTGAGTAGATTTAAGTAACTGCAAGTCCAGTGGCAACCAGTTAAATATATATATATATATATATATATATATATATATATATATATATATATATATATATATATATATATATATACGATTTTGCATTGAGAGAGAGTTAAGTATTTAAGAATTCAAAGCTATAGTAAAGAATATCTCGAATGTTAACCCACAAACTTTATTTGACAGTTGTGGGATCTAACGAGATCTACGTATTTTGTGTAATAAGTTTTCGTGTGTCTATTACAGTTTACAAGTTATAAAAAATTCGTTCAAATCTGCGTGGCCGAATCCACGGACTATACCCAGAAAATGTAAGATACACACTTTCTCATGCAAATATTTAAACATGATATTTAAATCAATACCGTTTGAGCCAATTTTAAGAAAATATGTTTTACATGTAAAGGATAGTTTGGGTTAGGGGAATTTTCTTGCAGCATCTTGTGTAGCATCCTTGGAAGACGCTGAACTTAACAGAGTTCTCGTTTATAAGTTATGCTAATCACATGGACTTTTTCTAAAAACGTTTTTTTTTAACTCAGGGTACCTCAAAACGTGTATTTCCACAGAAATTTTGGGTGGGATGCAACACTTCCCCTACTTACTATAGGTAAGAGTAGAGAAAGTAAAAAGAGAAAGCTTTTTGATTCAGAGCACGGATGTTAAACTAATTTTGTCATTCTTTTTCGTAAAATCTATAATTTTTTGTCCAATTTCAAATTTGCTGTGGCATTTCTAAGGTTCACCTATCAATCAAAATAACTGGAAAAAATGACATGCATTTAAGAGTGTAAACAAAATGATACGTAGTAATAATTTAAAAAGAAACACAAACAGAAAATTAACCAAAGGTGCTGCAAACTCTCAGATTGAACAGTGAAATACTACCCAATATTGGATTGCCCAAAAAGCTTGCAAAGTATTTTCTTTTTGAAAATAAAACAGAATTCGCATTTTATTCAACAATTACAGCATTAATTAAAAAAAAATGCTGTGTATATTCTTATCCAATTTTCAGTTTTCCTGCATGTGTTGAATTGAAATTTATTTCCTTAGCTCAAATTTCGTCATGAAATAATAAATGCTCATGCAGAAGCTGCAGCGTCGAACCTCTCGTTTTATAAACAATAAATGTGCGCTTTAAATCAGACTTACTTAAAGCACGTAAAACGATTTGTGCGGAATTTCCTCCGCTCAACACCTTTACTTGCAAAAATAGTACCCTTAAAAATGGCAAAGTCGATTAAACGACAAGTCTGACCAAATGACATTGAACGTTGTAATTTCAATAAATTGCTTATTATAATCCTTTCCACCCTTGTGAGTGTTATCCAGGAAACTAAATGTTAAGTGACAACATGTACTACACATCTCGCTAAAAAGAGGAGAGTATGTGAAATAACAAATAGTATTTGAACTGGATTATGAAGCGGAGGGCATTCGGTACCGATCCAGTAAATCCGGGTATTGTAATAGTAGTGATAGCTGTTTGAGTGGCGCAAAACTACTGTGGT
Organism: Deroplatys truncata; assembly: GCA_030765065.1. Taxonomy (NCBI): domain Eukaryota; kingdom Metazoa; phylum Arthropoda; class Insecta; order Mantodea; family Mantidae; genus Deroplatys; species Deroplatys truncata. The sequence continues at coordinate 240,468,090 of CM060975.1, read as the reverse complement.
CATTAGCGCCACCCTCTGGCTATAGATTTATTCATGTCGAATACATACAAAGCAATTGTAGGGTTAAGTAACCGCTATTACAAAAGTAGAAAAAAATACATAAATTATACTCTTAAAAAACAGCCCACAAACTCGTAAATCAGTACAGGTACACCAGAACTAAACCTCAGCAAACATAAGCAGTTAAGTCCGTCATTAACACAACAGAAACTACACGATTAAATGTTTGTAAGGAAACTACTGAATTTAATATAGCGGAAAAGCTTGGCGATAGAGGCAGAGTCATCCCCCAACACCGTAATTAAATTAGGAGAGAGTCCAAGTCGTTCCCGAAGGGCGGAATAGTAACGACATTGGGTGAGGAAATGCTTCACCGTTAAGGGCAAATTGCAATGGAGACAGCGAGGCGGGGGTTCACCACTAAAGTAGTAGTAGTGGTAGTGGTAGTGGTGGTGGTGGTGGTGGTGATGGTGGTGGTGGTGGTGGTGGTGGTGGTAGCAGTAGTAGTAGTAGTAGTAGTAGTAGTAGTAGTAGTAGTAGTAGTGGTGTGGTGGTAACTGTTTGAGTGGCGCAAAACTACTCCGGATATTGTACCGACGCCCTACAAGGAGGGTGCCCTCGGGAGGGAGGAACGGATAAAAAGAAGGGAAACACCAGGCGGTCGGAACCAGAAGAGACGACACAGCAATGACTGGGTCTCTACAGTTTCAAATATAGACGCCCCGGCAATCGGACAGGCAGACCAGGGACCCCACCTCACACAGGGTCCAACCCCTCCGGGGGCGGTCCTTATACCCGGCAACCTTCCAAGGCCGAGGAACGGAGAAAGTGCACAGAGAGCATTCTTTTCCCCTACCCGCTGGACCGTAACGCCAACGCCGACACTTTCAGCCCTGAAATCGACCAAACGGGGTGAAGGATGGATGAAATGACTAATGGAACGAAATGGAAGGACAGGAAATTCGGGGGGGGGTGAAAGAAACAACTCCAGCATTCGCCTGATGACCAGGGAAAGCCCCTCCCCAAAAAAAAACATGGGTCAGAGTGGGCGGTCGGTGGGGATGAACCTGGGACCTCCCGAACACGAACCACAGACGTTACCGCCTGAGCCAACCCGCTCGTAACAAATTAGTAGTATAGTAAATTTTACAGCAAGATACAAACGCCCATTATTTTGTTACTCATAATTACATTGCGAATTGCATTATAAATACTTGCCTGTTGCTTCATCCTTCTATGCACATTAACGTCTCCTGCTGTGACGCTCCTATCACTTAATAGACATCTATTTGCAAGTACCTGCTGTAATTAGCATGAAGTGGATAGAAAAAGTTCATTTGAATGGTGCATATTCACTATGTAATAGGGATGCTACACATTCTGTTTTTTAATCCGTTCTACCTGCAAGTATCACCATTATTCATTAATACGAGAACTTGTCTGCTTTCTTTACACCGTTTCTTTGGATAGACCATATTTTTTCTTCCCATCATTGCTATACTAAACCATTTAGGGTAACTTACTGTTTTCCAATATTTGTACATGGGATAATTTAATATATTTCACAACTCTTTATTTAAATTAAAATATTTTAATATATTTCGGGCATCCTCAAATATCGTATGCTCTTTTCTTAATCATCTTCTGCTGCTGAAATCGCATTTATTTGGTTGAAATCTTCTCTTTTTCTGTTAGCACCCGTTAAGTATTTATCCGAAATTTAAGCTTTAAGTTTTGCTATTCACACCCACACATAGACTGCTTCCGTGTGTGTGTGTGTGTGTGTGTGTGTGTGTGTGTGTGTGTGTGTGTGAATAGCATTAACTCGAAAACGTAAAGTCGGACAAATACTAAACTTGGCATTTAGGTTCAGTACCGTCCAAGGAAGATTTTCAAACAAAGCCCCCACCCCAAACTACCCCTTACATGGAACATTTTTTCCAAATGTTTGATTTTCTAAAACATGGCAACGACGATCTTGATTAAAATACAATATATTAAACTTATTTACACGACAAATAAAATGTATATCTTGAATTTTCTGGGAATAGCCTGTAAAGTCCACTTCAGTTGGAAGAAAGTTTGTATAATCTTGTACAACTGCTAAACGTTAAGCGACAGGCGAAAACGTACCACACAAAAAATATACTTCTAGATCTTTTTAAAACAAGAAATTTACGTCAAAAAAACTTTTTTTCTATTGTGGCATAAGCCATTTCTGAGATATCCATTATTAATGGTTCGAATTGTTCATTACTTGGTCATTCTTTAAAATCCTTTCAGTATTTCTCTCGATTTCATGGAAAGAGTATGGAATTTTAAGGTCAGTTCTGAAACATTTGGCTATCGCTGTTCCCTCTGAATCTGTAACGAACTGTGTAATGTAGCTATCCCTGCAAAGGTTTGTTTGGATTAAAATGTGGTAGATAGAAAAATAAGCTTTAGTAAAAACAGTTTATATACCACTAATGAGTTATAGAGGGTAGAGAAAGTCATGTGAATGTACCACATCAATTTTCTTTCTTTCTTTTTTACATTAAAGGATCCTCATAGCATGTATTTCCGGTAAAATCTAGACATGCAATTTTTGGGTAGAATGCAAATATTCCTCAACCTACTAGGTACACAGTAGAAAAAGTAAAAGGCGTTGTGAATAACGTAACGTGGATAGACTAATAACTTTTAATGGGGACTAATATATAAGTATGCCGCGAACTTGTAATGCGTAGACTGTTCCAAAGGTACTTATATCCTTTCTTTCACGGAGCAATAAATATTACGCGAAGTAGCATCAGTAGTACATTATATTACTGCATCAAACAATACAATTATGACCGTACTTCCAATAAGTAAACCTGTAAAACCTGTATACATGTAAACCACTATATTTATGACCATATACATGTGAAACATTATTTTGACTGTACCTGTTGACAAACGTTTTGAACTGCTGGTGTTAAGCTATTTGCATCGCAGGCAAGAAGATCCCTAGTCCACTGCACGCTTGCAGTTCAAGGACAAAGCCAATCTCGTCAGTCACTCACAGTATGTGACTATCGTGTTAGATTTTTTATTCTACAATGCCCTAATTGTTCATTTTAAATAACCGGATAGGACTATTTTCTCTGATTCCGATGTTTCTCATGGTATACACTATACACTATTCAATGTTTTCATTCTGTTCTTCCTATTGTATTTCTGATGCTACAATGTATTCTTGGACATGAAAATCCATAATATGCTTTTTCTGAAATAATACTCCCCATTCGTATTCTTGTGGCACTATACCTGATCAACACACGGAGGCAGAGATCTATGCAAGTATTTAATAAATTAAAAACGACTGTTCAGCACTTCTTCACTATATTCGTTTAATTAGTCCTATTGCTCCTATAGCTGAATGACTGCGGTTAAGATAATCCCTTTGCTGTCAGAGTCCTTATAATAATTGACACCCAACACGCATTTTTAAGTTAAAAAAACCACAGATGCCCACTAATAAAGAAAAAACAAAAATATCAAATCCACATGAAGGTCTAAACTACGATATTTATGATAGTTATAAGTAAACAGAACACGATGTCCAGATTCAGCGTGGCATTTAAAAAGAGCACGCCATTTCAGAACCTCACTATAATTATGTTGCATTAACGCAGCAAAACCTTATGAATATTAATGAAGTACGTCGTAAAAGCACGGGAATTATTACTCTATAAAATACATCAAACATCAAATCTATTTTGGTTGCATTTCGCCCTAGCTGATTCATATTTCTCCGAATGCAGTTCGTTTTGCATGAAAGCCTGTTGCTGTGGTAACGGATATTAGCTAACCACGGGACGAAATCGACGTGTTTGCAACGATTGCAACATGCAATTTAGAATCACAAATTGCATCCATTTAACGCCTCTGCATTTTGTTATGAGAGGGGAAAAAAAAAAGGATAACAAATGTAGCATTTCGCTGGTCATTACAGAATTCTTTTTAAAAAACATTATTTGGTTTTGATTCAAGGTTTTAGTGAAAAATTTTCGTTCTTGCATTAAATTCAGCGTACTAAAGAACTGAACTTATAAAAACATTAAAATCCATAACTCTAGCTGATGATCACAAAATCTTAACAATCAGTGTGAGAATATAATACAAACACTGTATACAGAAGTTCAATGAACCGTGTCTTTTTGTTTCTGGGGTATGTTTACGAACTTCTGCTTATAATAATATTCGACTGCTAATTAAAAGTCTGTTTAGACAGCATGGCCTAAAAGTATAACTCCCAACACAGTGCACACGAGCCAAAAACTTTAGATTACACACTAGTGCGATAATCTGCATTTTGACCAACTTCGGTTTCAAGTCCAATCACATGGCAATTACCCTTTGTATTTGCCATATGTTTAATAATTCGACTTGGTTTGATTATTTCTTTTCATTATCTCTTTTTACAAGACTAATTTCTCATGGCGTTCGCATTATCTGTTCAAATACAAATCGTCACACTTCAATTTATTGCAATTCGTGGTAAAGTTAACCTATACGTTATATTGGCAGTCTTGTGCTTTCTTTAATCTAAAACGTTATTCTTTATCTAGTATAACCTACAGAAAGATCAAATGGCTGAAATTATGAATTCAGAAGAAACTGAAATAGAAGAGCCAGGTGAAATTACTGAGGCAGCAGAAAGAATAACACTAGAACTACTTACCCTCCCCCCTCAAAAAACAAAACAGAACAGAACGGAATATGATATAGCATTTAATCGTTTTATTGCCTGGTGTAAGGCACAACACGTTGAAAATAATTTCACTGAAAATGACTGCTAGTGAATCAACAAAACGCCAAAGCATCTTGACATCTCGCTTTTTAACGCCATTTCTCTTGTTTCAAGAATCTTTTTTCTAAACGTGATTTCCCTTAGCTTCAGGAATCAATATAATGTTATCGATATTTTACAAATTCAAGCACTGTCTAAAAAATAGTATATACCCCACGTGTTAAAAGTGATTTTATTTTGCTCGCAGGATTGTGAAACTCGCCCTATGGCCTTCGTTTCGCAAAGATTCCTACTCGCAAAAACCCTACTCTTACCTCTTGTATCACAATCTACCTATACTATTACTAACGATTCATACAGGTGAAAGGAAATTCAATGTCATAAATAAAGCTAGTAAACGACAAGTTTTCTGCAGAAAAAAGATCCTTTACTTTAAGCTCAGATTCTTTTGCTCTTCCCTCTTTTACCTCTGTCCTTCTTTTACGTGTGTGACCGGTTAATCTTAATATTTTTTATCCGCTATTGCCAAATAAACTATAGTTTATTTCGTCTAAATGCTGGTTTTAATTGCAGTAGTGAATTAAAACGTTTTAATCCATTGCTACAATCCTTTTATTTCATTTCTGAAACTTGTACTCTCTATCATACAGAAAACCAACTTGTTAGAGGCCAATGAATTCATTGCACTCTGAGCATTCATTAAAACGCCTATAGGAAAACTATAGGAAAAATGTTTCTCCCATTTCCGCAAACATTTCTCTTTACACTTATACCATTTGCCATCAATTACAGTTTATTTATATCTTCAAGACAACCATCATTAGTGTCACCACGTTCCCATTCAGCAACGATGAATCTACACATTTAATTGCAATGATTACCTACTCTGATTTACGTTTTAGAGCAGATAAAATATTCTATGTCACACGAGATTAAAATACATTTAAAAGTTCGTTGAAAATCACCACCCTCAGCGACCCTCAAGCATTAAACTTTTCACCCAATCTTAAAAATATTATTTTATTCTCTTATACCACAAATTATTATTATTATTATTATTATTATTATTATTATTATTATTATTATTATTATCATCATCATCATCAGGTATCTAAGGGAAACAAAGACACTTTCTTTTTTAGTGAAGAGCAAATCGAATTACTCAGGTTTTTTCTTTATTTCCTTTCTTTCTCTCTATCTTTAAAATCTTTCGATTAGCAATAAACAGCGCTGTCCAGATATTCTATTTGGACATTTACTATAAAACACGTTTAGAAAACCAAAGCCACTTTTTCCAAAAGTCACATACAATTGAGGAAATGTAGCATTTTCCTCTGTGACGTCATTTGTGAAATTAACCGCCCTCTTTTCATAAAACGTTTTAATTTTCGAGAACCCGTGCTTTTGCGGTATACTGTAATTAGTATTAAGCAAGGATAAAGTAACCAGCTACTTCTTTTTTTTTTCTCCGTTTAAGGGTTTCACAATAAAATTATTAAAATCTATAAACTATGTTATTTGTTGTATTTCACTTGATATTTTATTATTAAATATAGACAAAAATCTACAAACTCTGTTTTTACTTTCTCTACCACGTATCTACATAGTAGATAGAGAAGATGTTGCATTCCTCCCAAAAGTTAGATACCGAGATTTCACCGGAAATACACGTTTTGAGGAGCCTTGAATACCTCACCAAAAGGCATTTTTAGAAAAAAGATCCGTTTGTGTCCGTCTGTGACTATGAACAGCCTAACTCAAAAACGAAATGTCGAATACATACCAAATTTGGTATTTAGTTTCAGTGCCTCACAAAGATGTGACACCAAGGTTTTGAAGAAAATCCCCCAAACCAAACTACTCTTTACATGTATAATTTTTTAGACATTTTTAATCTTCTAAAAAAATGGCGCTAACGATTTTAATTAAAATACCATATATTAAATATATTTATATACAAATAAAATCTGTATCTTGAATTTTCTGGGAACAGCCTGTGAAATTCTCTTCATTCTGATTGAATTTTGCAAACGTTAAAAAAAAAAAAGTAGATCTCTTTAAAACACAATTTATTTCATATAGCTTTTTTTTTCCCCATCAACCATTTCCGAGATACCTATTATGTTATTAATGCTTCGATTTGTTTCATGCTTTGTCATTTTTCTATAAGTCCCATCGATTTTCAATTGTTTCTCGCGATTACATGGAAAGAGTACGGAATTTTAAGGCCAGCGCATAGCGTCCAGTTCTCAAAACATTTGACTATCGCTGTTCCCTTTGTACCCAAACGAAATATGCAATATATATTTCTGCAAACGTTTATCTCAATTAAAATGAAGAGATAGAAAAGTAAACTTTCGTAAGAATAATTTGTATACCCAATAATAAGCGACAGAGTGTAGAGGAAGTTATGTGAATGTAACATCAGTTTTTTTTTAAATTAATGAAGCGAACCTTAAAGTATAAGATGTTTTGGTTTTAAAATATATAATTCATGATATTTTGGGATTTTTCGTTTTCATATTTTTGCAAAAAAAATAATATTTTGGCAATGTTTTCTTAATTTGCCTGTCTCTAGTTATGACAAAAGAAATAATTTCTATTTTGTCTAATGCCTTTATTCATATGTATGTAAAATAAAATATTTAGCAAAAATGAACTAAATTACTATTTTAAGGAATTAATTGTTCTTCCACACAAGCCGTGTGTTGGACAAGATTCGAAAGGTAAGAATCAGACGACTGAAAAATTCAATGCCATACCCAGGACTTGAACCACGGATCTCCCGGTCTCCGTCCGGTTGCTCTAACCACTGAGCTACCATGGCAACATGCCGGTACATTAAATTCCCCAACTGATTCGCATGAAAACTGAAAACACTACTATTTTAAGAATGTGTTACTGACGTTTTCAAACGTGACACCTGGCCGTTAACTCCATCATATGGTGCAAAGGCGCGTTTCTCCAAAATGATGGGGTAGGGGGCAATGCAACTATGCAATGTCCCTGTCGGCATATATGGAGAGGGAGGGTGTCGACGATTGTTAAAACACTGAAATTTTGAAAGAAAGCTGTGAATAAAAAATGTATAACCACCTCTAAACATTGAAATGGAAAATTTACATTCGGGTTGTTACTTGTGCGCTTCTCAAGCTAGATCGGGAAATGAAGCCGGGAGTGTCTCCGCAAGACCATCTACACCCTAGCGATTATTTAATCTTGAGATGAAAACAATAGCGGCCTGGAAGAGAAAAGAACAATGGGTTCCTTCAGAGAAGTGCTTGGCGCGTGCTTGTATTTCCTGAGGTATAACTTTCAGGCGCTTTCCTAGGCAGATGTAGTGATAGTATCGCTAGCGAGGTGAATAACAGCATCGTTCTTTGTGCTTCCAGTCTCGAGCGCTTCGTCTAAATTTCGCGACTGCATAGAGTAAGTCCTAGTTGCTTATCCATTCCAACTGTTTTCACTTTCTAGCCGGATATTTTTGAAATCTATACCTGCTGCTCACAATCTATTTTCTAACTCAAATATGCCATATCTAGGTTCACTGCGAAAACAAGAGAGGGAAAAAGTGTTTATTATACTGTTTAGTCCTAATTTTTCCTGTTTTCAAGGGACCACTAGGAAAGTGTAGTTATCAAATTCCAACATGTGAATCCCAGTTGTTATCAAAGTAATGAACTACCAATTTTATGTACTAATCAATTTTGAATCCTTTTAAGTCTTAGTAACATCGGGACCATTTGTTGCAGAGTATTAAAACAAGGTTGATTGGTTGGAATTGAATGCAAGTATACATTCTGTATTAACACACAATTATTACCTTCTCTAGCGCTTACTTAGAGAAGGTAAAGGAAGTATTACATTCCATTCTAACATTCGATATCAAGATTTCAACGGAAACATGTTTTGAGGCCCCTTAATAAAAAATATCTTTTGGAAAAAGGTTGTGTGTGTGTGTGTGAACAGTATAACTCAAAAACTAAATGTCGGATAAATACTAAAATTCGTATTTAAATTCAGTAACATCCAAAGATAGGACACGAAGATTTTCAAGAAAATATAAATGAAAAAACAAGGAGTGGTAGGTAGAAACATCAAAATTCTATCTTAAGTTGTTATCCATTAACATGAAACTTCACAAGGATATAAAGGTGTATAAAAACCGATGCCGGTAACTATTTCCAAAAATTATATAAGTCAAAGATAATAAACCATACAGTTTGAATTGTTGAAAATCGTGTACCTATCATTCTTTTCTCATATCATGGCTAGGGTGCATCGATTTATTTTATATGCAATGGGTCGCTATCTTATTCTCATAGAAAAACAATGTAGAGATACTCGTATTGTAGGTTTACCTGATTGAAATATGTAAACACTTCAAGCTACATATTAATGAGGCGGTTAGAAAAATAACCTTTAGAGTGTCTAGATTTTTCAGTGGTAGATTACAATGAGGATTATAACTTTTGTTCGAACGTCCACAATCTATTGTAAATCCCTTCCCTCTCTCCCAAGGTTCAAATGAGAATGAGCTTACGCGCCGACCCAACATTGGACTCATTTGCACCATCGTAGTTAATTTCGTTCATACCTTGATCAGATGAGGAATTATGAAATAAATAATGGAACAAAATTAAGATTCTTCATCTGTTTTATTATCAAATGATATAACGTATGTATATTCCTAGAAATCTATTAATGTTCAACCACCACTGTATTAATGTAAGAGTCGCAAAGATAAAGCGACTTTGTGAGATAAAGCGACTTAAAATAAATAAATAAATTAAAAAACAATTAAGATTTATAACTCAAAGAGAGTTTAAGGCGCCTCGAACTTTTAGTTGCATTTTTTGTTTAAAAATCTGATGTGAAACATTCACATGACTTTCTCTAACCCTATCGTTTATTAGTGGGTATACAAACTATTCTACTAAAGCTTATTTTTCTGTCTACTATTACATTTTAATCCAAATAAGCCTTTGCAGAACTAGCTACATTACACATTCCGTTATAGATACAAAGGCAACAGCGATAGTCAAATGTTTAAGAACTGGACACAATACGCTGGCCTTAAAATTCCATACTGTTTACATGCAATCGCGAGAAACAACTGAATGTTGACAGGACTTTAAAAGAATGACCAAGAAATGAACCATTTGAACATTTAATAACGGATAACTCAGAAATGGCTTATGACACAAAAAAAAACTTATTTGGAATAAATTGTGTTTTCAAGAGATCTATTTTTTTAAGTACGTTTTCGCCTATCCCTTAACTTTTACCGGTCATACAAGATGATATAGTATTTCTTCCAAATGAAATGGACTTCACCGGCTATTCCTAGAAAATTCAAGATATACATTTTATTTGCAGGTAAATATATTTAATATATGTCATTTTAATCAAAATCGTTAGGCATTGTTTAGAAAATAAAAAATTTCGAAAATCTTCCATGTAAAAAAAAATTAAATTGAGTTTTCTTTATGGACGCTCTTTAACTGCTATGGTCCTTAGCATCCCATTCTATACTGGGCGTGAAAGACCGGAAAGTTTGCTCAGAGGCCTCTTTATGAGGGTTGAAGTTCTTTTACGTGACATAAATCTACGACACGGGACCACCGGCTTTACTTCCCTTCCGAAGGAAGCCATGCTATGCATTTTTACGCCCGAAAAAAATTCATCGCCCTCCACCAGGTTTGAACCCGCGACCTCGGAAACTAGAGGCTAGCATGGTAGCCATTACACCACGGAGGACATCTTCGATGTGAAGGGTAGTCTCGGGTAAGGGGGGAGATTTTGTTGAAAATCTTCGTGTCGTATATTTGGAAGGTATTGAACCTGAATACCAAGTTTAGTATTTATCCGGCTTTTCGTTTTTTGGTTATGCTGTTCACAAACACACACACACGCGCGCGCGCGGACTCCAAAAATGCTTTATTTGGATTCAGGGGGCCTCAAAACATGTATTTCCGTTGAAATATCGGTATCGAATTTTTGATGGGAATGCAATATCTTCACTACCTACTATGTACTTAGAGAGAAAGTAAAAAATTGTGTTACAGAATTTCAGTTACTTTATGAATAATTTCAGTTATGCTTAAATGCACTCAGGTATATTTTAAAAGACTGTTGTGAACGTTTTAAAAACATTTTGTGATGAGACAAGCAGATTTTAGAGTCGAAGTCGACATGGATCGACTCAGACCCTGAAACGAATTTAAGTTATGAACCCCGAGATTGAGAAGATCTACCTTTTTAAAATTCGTAATTTCAAGTGAATAATCTGAATAATAATAATACTAATAATAATAATAATAATAATAATAATAATAAAGAGAAATTTTGATGTCACACTCGTAAGGCGTTCTCTACACATTACAGCCTCACATAAACCCTTATGAATTATAATACTCGTATAAATGTTCTTCTGTTCACTTTACTTACGATACATTTTTGACTAAATATAATCACAAATTTAACATGCTTGCACGATATGGAAAACAAAATACAACTTCGCCTACCATAGATCAGTTTTACTAAGCCATGCGGAAAAAAGGGTAGTACAGGCCACTTTATAGATGCCGCACGGCAATTCAACCTGGGAAAACTAAGGATGTAACAAATAATATTTTGAAAATAGCTAATGCTACAGAAAAGCTACTTAACATAAATTGTTAGTGTATACTTCAATGTAATGGTTTGGTCAATCCCTTATGGCTTACCAATTATACAAAATTCTTCAGTATGAAGAGGCATTCACAGGTTACTCCCAGAAAATTGAAGATATACGCTTTAGTAGTCATGCAAATGCTTTAAGCATACAGTTCGTTTATAAAGTCCCGCTTATTTTTTGCTCCAGCTAAATGGAAATGTTTTTCAATAAAACCTTCGTGCATGTCAAACAGTATATTTTTTATTTTTATTATTATTATTATTATTATTATTATTATTATTATTTATTTTTAAGAACAAACCATTCTCAATTCCATCATTGTTGTGCAAGTTATGATGTCATGAGAAACATTTTTAAATGACGTGTATATTATTTTGTATATAATTTCAACTATTTTGTTATTGTATATGATTGTAGGTATAAGCTATGAATTAATGTCCATCATTTACTGCATGCTTTAATGTAACAATTTACAATTTTTACTTCAATGTGCATATCAGCGTTTAGTCGCGATAAGCCTATTGTTGAAGCGACTATAATAAATAAATAAATAAATAAAACCGATCGGTAGCGTTAAAATAAGTAAGTTACAAATGCAAATCATAACTTGTAAGCGATTGATTGTCTTTTATTTTGCCATGTCTTATGTAAATTTCTTATGACCATGTCCGCTCACCATTAGAATCACTATTTCTACAAACACACACCATCAATAACACCAGGAAGTTCAAATATTTATTTGGTACCATAGCAGCGTTTCTTATATAGAACAATTGATAGCTTATACAATCATACACAACAATCGAATCTTTACGTGATATATAAAAAATATATATGCCACGTAAAAATTTTTCCGATTACACCATAACTCTAACAATGATATTAAGAATAGTCTGTTTCTGTGCAAGTGTGTTTTAAAATATACTGCGTGACGTGTCCGCGCGACTTCTGAAAAACAAAATATTTAGCTTTAGCAGAGAATATGTAGGACTTTTGAAACGCACTGTATTATGGTATTGGAACCAAAATCGTTAGTCACTTCGAGAAAATAAAAAATAACGACATATTTTCCATGTAAACGGTAGTTTGAGATGGGGAAATGTTTTTGAAAATCTTCAATTGGCGTGGTTAAACAGTCTGACTCAAAAATGAAACTTGACATTTATAGCACTTTTCGGGTTCGAATTATGTTGTCCATAAGAACACACATGGGCGCGAGCACCTTTTTCTGCAAAGCTACTTTTTGGGGTTCAGTGGACCTCAAAACATGCATTTTCGGTGAAATCACGATATGACATTTTTGAGTGGAATGCAATCCTTCCTCTGCCTGTTACGTACTTGCACTCATTGGTAGTATTGTATTCCACTAAAAATTCGATGTGGAGATCGAGAGAAACATTACCAGAAACTATCTTATGGCGAATTTTCTTGTAGCTGCAAGGCGAATATGGTAGGCTTTAACCGATAGTCACATTTATTAAGAGCTGCTATGTGGAGCATTCTATTCTGTTTGCATGTCCAGCACACAAAAAAATTAATCAATTAATTAAAAGAAATAAATAAAGAATTCCCATTTGAATAAAAGTATAAGTACTGGAAGCAAAATTCAAACAAATAAGGAATTATTCCGAAATGATTCACTCGAAAGAAAAGAAAAATATATGACAAGTTACGTGTTTTAACGAGATCTACATTTTTTTGTGTAGTAAAATTTTGTCTGTTATTGTTTGCCAGTTATGTGAAAGCCATTCAGAATGAAGAGGACTTTTGGGGACATGCCATTCCCAGAAAATTCAACATTTTCATTTGCCGTAAAAATATCTTAAAATATTGATATTTTGATCAAAATCGTCGAGCCATTTTTGTGAAAATCAAAGTTTTCGGAAAATATTCCATGTAAAGGGCAGTCTGGGGTGGTGGGATTTTCTTGAAAATCTTCGTGTCGGATCCTTGGAAGATACTTAACTCAAATACCAAGTTTGCTATTTATCCGACTTATCATTTTTGAGTTATGCTCTTCAGACAGACGCACACAAACAGACATGTTTTGAAAAATACTTTTCAAAAATATTTGGATTCAGGGTGTCTTAAAACGTGTATTTCCGTTGAAATCTCGGTATCGAATTTTTTGGCGGAATGCTATGTTACACTCACTAATATGTTACACTCACATGACTCTCTCTACTCTTGCACAAACTATTTTTACAAACTCTTATATTCCATCTATTTCATGTTAATCGAGAAAAACATTTGCGGAATCTTATTGCTAATTTTCTTGTAGGGTACAAGGGGAATATGGTAGGCTTTAAGCGATAGTCAAATCTTTTAAGAGCTGAAATTTCTAGCTGAAATGCTATGTGGAGTATTTCATTCTCTGTGCATGTCCTGGACCAAAAAAAAAAAAAAAAAAAAATAAACCACTTCCCATTTCAAATAAAGTATAAGTATTGGAAAATTCAAACAAATAACAAAAAATTCTCGGAAATAATTCACTATAAAAAAAGACAAATTGTGTTTTAACGAGCTCTACCTTTTTTGTTAGAAAAATTTTGTCCATCTCCTACGGTTTACCAGTTATGCAAAAGCCATTCAGAAAGAAGAGGACTTTGGGGGACATTCCCAGAAAATTCAAGATATTCATTTCATTTGCCATGAAAGTATCTTTAACATATGATATTTTAATCAAAATCGCTAGAGCCATTTTTGAGAAAATGAAAAATTTCGAAAAATGTCCCATATAAAAGGTAGTCTGGGGAGGGGGGTTTTCTTGAAAATCTTAGTGTCGCATCTTTGAAAGATACTGAACCTGAATACCAAGTTTGGCATTTATCCGACTTTTCGTTTTTGGGTTATGCTGTTCACAGACACACACACACACGGACCTTTTTTTAAAAATGCTTCTTTTGGATTCAGGGGGCCTCAAAACATGTATTTCCGGTGAAATCTCGATGTCGAATTTGTGTGGAATGCAGTACTTCCCCTACTTACGTAGTAGAGAAAGTAAAAAAAAAAAAGTTTGCAGTTAGCATTGGCAAATGAACCCTACCGACAAGATAGCCCTGTCGCTAAATTCAACATTTGACTACTATGCGAAATGTCAAAAAGTTAGCCTTCATCTCGCAAAGTTTGTTTGGCGGGGCATTCCAGGGATTTACCGCGCGGTTTTGTTTTTTCTCTTACATATAAACAAAGGTGCAGATCTATCGTTCCCTTTAGCATCAGGTTATCTAAATTAACATTGATGAATAATGAGAATCCTGGATTTAAGTGCTAGTACTTCGGGTATTGCAGCACGGAAATGGCGGGAAAACGCTTAAGTATATGGCCGGTAAATGTCATATTATATGCCAAAATCCTTGCGAGTCCATTTTCGGTATTCAGCACGATCCGCGTTTACACAGAGAGGATACGAAACAAGATCAGTTAAGATTCTCCTCTGTTTTGCATATGAGTTGGCATTTAAAACTTTTTAACTTAACAGTTTACCAAAAGAATTGCATTTACGAGGGCAATACTGAACATTTTTGGAATGGCATGTTTCTAAAGACAAATGAAATGTGCTTATATATGACAACTACTTTCTAATGTTTTGTGAGTTGATTGCCGTGTAGTTTGTTCGATTTGCTCTAATAGTTCGTTAATTATCACATCTAAAGATTTTGTTTTTAAGAACATTTCCGGGCTATGATATTTTACGATTTTAAATCATCAACGCCTAAACAATGTGAAGATCGACTTAGAAATGCGTTTGGCGAAGAAGCCCCATAATATAAGGCAATTTATAATTGGTACAGCGAATTCGAAAGAAAGCGTTTTTACTTTCTCTACTACGTATAGGAAGTAGGCAGGGGTGTCATTTAGGGGTACAGGGGGGGGTCAATTGCCGCCCCAAGCTATGAGAAATAATTAGGCAACTAGTTATTTTTGCAATACCAAAAGAAATTTACGAGAACTGTACTTTTAATATCAGTATTTCACATTCAAGATATAAAAGTTGATCTTTTCTTAGGTTAAATGTATCGTTAAAATTCACTTGAAAATTCAGACAACTGCTTCAGGCAATCTTGCCCCCGCCCCCAAGCAGAAACTGAAATGACACTCCTGTAAGTAGGGAAGTAGTGCATTCCAACCACACATTCGATATCGAGATTTCACCAGAAATACATGTTTTGAGCTGCCCTGAATACAAATAAAGCATTTTTTGGAAAATGTCCGTGGCTGTATCTGCCTGTCAGTCTGTGAATAGCATAACTCAAAAATGAAAAGTCGGATAAATACCAAACTTCGTACGAGTTTACTATCTTATAAGAATGCGACACGAACATTTTCAAGAAAATTCCCCCACCCCAAACTACCCTTTACATGGAGCATTTTTCGAACATTCTGTTTTTCTCAAAAAGGTAACGATTTTGATTAAAATATCATGATTAAGATACTTTTATGGTAAATGAAATATATATATATATATTGTATTTTATGGGAATGTCCCCAAAAGTCCTCTTCATTCTGTATGACTTTCGCGTAACTGGTAAACCGTATGAGATAAACAAAATTTTACTACACAAAAAATGTAGGTCTCGTTAAAACACACAATTTATGTAACATACGTTTTTTCTGTCGAGTGAACCATTTTCGAGATATTCCTTGTTATTTGTTTGAATTTTCCAATGCTTATAGTTTTTCTCAAATGGGAATTCGTTATTCGTTTGTTGTTGCTGTTTTGTCCTAGACATGCAAAGAAAATAGAATGCTCCACATACCAACCAGCTCTTAAAAGATTTCACTATCGCTTAAAACCTATCACATTCCCCTTGCACCTACAAGAAAATTAGCATAAGACTAAATCGGTATCTCGATTAACATGAAGTAGATGGAGAATAAGCGTTTGTAAAAATAGCTTGTACAAGAGTAGAGAGAGTCATGCGAGTGCAACATATCAATTTTTAGAAAACGGTCCGCGCGCGCGTTGTGTACAATATAACTAAAACCCGAAAAGTCGAATATATGTCAAACTTGGTATTTAGGTTCAGTATCTTCAAAGATGCGACAAGAAGATTTTCAATAAAATCCGCCCACGCCAGGCTACTCTTTACACAGAAAATGTTTATTTTTTTCAAAAATGGCTCTAACGATTTTGATTAAAATATCATATGTTTAAGATATTTTCATGACAAAGGAAATGTATATCATGAATTTTCTGGGAATGTCTCCAAATGTTCTCTTCATTCTGAATGATTTTTGGATAACTAGTAAACCGTTAGAGATGTACAAAATTTTGCTACACTCAATTAATGTAATACTCGTTTTTTTTTGTATGTGTGTCGAGTGAACCATTTCCGAGATATTCCTTGTTATTTGTTGAATTTTCCAATACTTAATACTTTTTCTCAAATGGGAATTCGTTATTCGTTTTTTGTTATGTCCTGGTCATGCAAAGAGAATGGAATATTCCACATAGCAACCAGCTCTTAAAAGGTTTGACTATCGCTTAAAGCCTACTGTATTTCAATATTCCCCTTGCACCTACAAGAAAATTAGCAATAAGATAGTTTCTGCAAAGGTTTATCTCGACTAACATGAAGTACATGGAGGATAAGCGTTTGCAAAAATAGTCTGTGCAAGAGTAGAGAAAGTCATGTGAGTGTAACACAAGATTTCTTTTACTTCATCTACTACGTATAGTAAATAGGGGAAGTATTGTATTTAGTATTGTATAAATTCGATGTCGAGATTTTATCGTTGATATGTTTTGAGGCCTCCTGAATAAAAAGAAAAGCATTTTTAGATAAAGGCCAGTGTGTGTGTGTGTGTGTGTGTGTGTGTGTGTGCGCGCGCGCGCGCGCGTGTGTGAACAGCATAATTCAAAAACGCAAATTCGGATAAGTGCCAAACTTGGTATTTAAGTTCAGTATCTTCCAAGCATGCAACTCAGAGATTTTTCAAGAAAATTCCCCCCCCCACTACGCTTTACATGGAACATGTTTTCGAAATATTTTATTTTCTAAAATACGTCTAACGATTTTGACTAAAATACCATATGTTTAAATTTAATTTTCTGGGAATAGCCCTTGAAGTGCTCTTCATTCGGAAGGAATTTTGCATAATCTTGTATAACTGGTAAACGTTAAGCGACACATACTACACAAGAAATGTAGATCTCTTTAAAACACACAATTTATTCAAATGAGTTTTTTTTTATTATTTTTTGTGACATAAGCCATGTTTTAGATATCCGTTATTAATGGTTCGAATTGTTCATTTCTTGATCATTCTTTAAGTCCTTTCAACATTCAGTTTTTCTCGCGATTGCATGGAAACAATAGAATTTTAAGGCTAGCATATAGCGTCCAGTTCTTAAACATTAGACTATCGCTGTTCCCTTTGTATCTATAACGAAATGTGTAATGTAGCTCTTTCTGTGAAGGCATATTTCGATTAAAACCTAGTAGATATAAAATCAACTTTAGTAAGAATGGTTTGTGTACTCACTAATAAACGATAGGGGTAAAGAAAGTCATGTGAATCTATCACAGCAGATTTTCTTAGTAATGAATTTCGTAAAGAACGCCCAAGAACTACTGTTACTAATAGAAATAGTGCCGCTGTTCGAGCAATGCTTGAAAACGATTGACGGACATCTAATGAATTCATTCGGGCGACATTGGCAGTAGTATGAGTCAAATCCAAAACATTTTACATCAACAGACGTGAGAAAACTTTGTTGTCGTTGTATTCCACATAAACAGACACCCGATCAAAAACAACAACGCATTGATTGATGCATAAAAACTCTGGAAAAATTCCAAGGCGACACTTCATATTTGGGTTGGAATATACCATTACTGGTGAGGAATCTTGGATTTTTTGTTATGATTCTGAAAAGAAAGATCAATCGGCTCAATGGATCTTTCGAACAGTACCTAAGCTTACAAAACTCCGACGATTTCGTAGTGCTGTAAGATGTTTGCAATCCACCCCCTTAAAACAGGCTATATTGCTACTATAGCATTAGAAGATACACGTAACTTACTGCCGATTGATACACAAATGTCAGTTTACCGCAATTTTTTAAAAAAGTTTGTATAAAACGCCCAAAAGGAAAACTAATGTTACTTCATGACAACGCATCGTCACATACAGCAAAACTAAGCATCTGCATGTCCTAAAGGTCAGCACCATGGACCCTCCACCACACAGTCCTGACCTAGCACCTTATGGTTTCTTCTGGTTTCCAAAAATTAAAGATAAAATGCGTGGAATCACGTTTTCGTCATAAGATGAAGCAGTGGAACATTATTAAAATATGCTTCTGAAGTGCCTCAAGAAGAGTGGCATCATTGCTTTAAGGACTGGTTTCATCGAATGCAAAAATGTTTTGTTGTTAAAGGGAAATATTTTAAAAAGGAATAAAATCATTTATTTATTAAAACTAATCCTTGCTTTTCTAAAAAAAGTTTCATTGTCGACCTCGTATTCGTCAATGCTTATGGGGGGTTTTCAATGCAAACTGAATACCCTCCGCAGTTACATCCTCAACTTCGGTAGATACCGTATTCAATTCGATTCTCCACTACAACAGAACCTAATTCTCAATGAATATCGTGGATGAACAGCAACTTGGACTCAAAATTATTTCAATACTCCATTTAAACAAACATACTGGTTCGAGCTAAAGTTTCACAAAGTTGAGTTTGGAACATTTGCGTTTAATGTCCCGCATCGTTAGTTATCAAAAAGTTATTACAATGCCCTAACTGTACAATATTTACAAAGACCTTTCGGATTTTCTGGCTGACAGCGACAGTTGTTCCTACAGCAACCGAATCAATGATAATACGAGTATAAACACATTTAAGCTGAATCTCATTTCTACATGCAAACGTTAACTTGCACTTTTTGCTTTTCTGAGATCCATTCAGGTAAAACAGTCGCTTTCGAAAACACCCTGCATGTTATTTTCCCATGTAATGACAAATTGAATGGAGTGAATTTCATGAGCATTTTTAAAATTTATTGTCATTAGTATTTCTTGGTAAGTGAACAATTAAAGGAACTGCCTCCCCAATGCTTGATGTTTTTATGAAAACACTCTCAGGCTCTGTGAAAATGCTATATTTCAGAAGGTAATAAAATAGAGCCTGGGTTTCCTTCGAATTGGACGTCGAAAAGTTAATGCAAATGTAGGTATTTCAGAAGAAATTCCAATTTCTACTTTCTTGCTGGGAGTGTTTTGCTGCGTATAATCATGGTCCAGATAAATTCTTATTTCTTGTCAAATAATCGGCTCTTTTCGAAGTCAGTAGTCCGTTTTCTCCAACACAGCAGTATATTTTCCACTACAACGTCGATAGGGTTTCGCTTTACGAATGAAGACACCAATTACTGTAAGTTTAACTCTTTTTCCTCAGCTCTAAAAATTAAAACATGGGACAAGTGTTTACATAAGTTTTCTTCCCCCCTAACATACTTTTAGTACAAATCTCTACATATTTGGCAAAAGCTGTAATAGTCAAACAGTAATTAAAAAAGCGAATAAAATATAAATATCGCTCTTATATACGGTGCATTAGTAAGTACACATTAATTTTTAAACAATCATATTTTATAAAGAGAAAAGCGTATAAATTATTATTATTATTATTATTATTATTATTATTATTATTATTATTATTATTATTATCATCCTAAGATATGACATTATATAAAATGTTTTACAACTAAATGCCATGATGCATGTTTGAACTCATTAAAAGCTTTGCTGGGTTTAAACAACTGTTGCCGAAATAATCGACATGTCGCGCGTTAAAATTCCAAAGAAAGAAAGGGGGGGAAACGCGCGCTCGGTTTTAATACCCGTAACGTGATCTTTTGAACATGCGGAACCGATTGCCAGCTAATCGAGATTTCAACCGATGGCCAAAGCGGCAATTGTATGCTAACTTTTAATTCTATATAAACATAAAAGAAAGAATTAATATATTCGGAAGAATGAAGAGCTCTTATTATACAATACTCTTCATAAATAGGTACATCGAGCAGTGGCATAAGAAAAAAAATGTAGATAAACAGGCAACAGGATTTAACATGCATACAGTAGTAAACAGAAACTAAAGGACGAAAGTACTGCTGCATTTAAATATTTGTCATATGAGCTCAGATTTTAATAATTTATTTCCTTCATTCTGCAATAATGGTTCTATTCGCAAGTGTAATTAAAACTGTCAATTACGAGCTCAGATACGTTCATTTTACTACTTGCAACGGCGATTTTAATCATCAGTTTTCTCGAATTGTGTTGTAATACTACTCCTTTTCTTCCAAGCCGTTACTGAAAGTAGGGCAATGCTGACGGCCTCGCCAACCGTGACGAATTGTGGGCTTTCCCAGAGGATAGCATGGGTCTACTACCAGCCTAAAACTGGCCAGCAACACGGGGGGCGAAGCCAAACATTTAGATTAAATAAAACAATTAAAACAGCAAAATTCGCATAGCAACTTTTTCACCAGACACAATGGAAGATATACTTTGTGTAAAACCTGTAATATTTTGTTTACATTAACATTTTCATTAAATTAAAGAATTTCTTACGTATTAGGTCCACGGCACAAGCGAGATTTTTTAGCTCTATATATTTCCGACGTAGAAAAATTAAACAGTAAGCATATTCTGAGGAGATCAAATGTTTTTCTTTTATCCATTTGTGAACACATAAATTATTCGTATATTTACATTCAAAAACAATTTGTTCGTTTTTCCCAACTAATAACAAAATCAAAGCATGAGTAATGAAGAGCCAACATACTTTAATAGCGAATTGCTTCTATCACCAGCGGGTGTGATATACAATCCAAATAACATCTAAATTCATAAGATACTAACCCCATTAATTACAAGGAATGTAACCACGTTTTAATATGAAACAGCACAATCAAAACAAACCTCCTGAATACGTTATATTAATTATAAACACACTCCATGTACAGTGCATTCTACACTTGTGTAATTTTGAATGTTTATACACAATCTCCTGTGCAAATTTAATATCCCAAACATAAACAAACACCTACTCAAGTTGAGAATCAGAAGGATTACGCACACATAACTGTAATGTTAAGGTTCTTCACAACATGAAAAGTAAATGTATATGCTCCTGCTATACCAAGTATCGCAACACAAAATATTTCAAAATGTGTGGAGAAAGAGTTTTTAGTCACAGGCCGACATGCTTCTTTCAAGCGCACTAACCCCCGCAAATGGCAAAACTGCCATTTACCACACTTTTAACTTTCGCTGACCACACTTAATACAGCTTACACCACGATCAATAAACACAAACTGAATAGCATGTTTTCTGTAGGTTAGTTTGACATGCCTGAAATCCATGTTTTGTCACAACTCACTGGTACGTAAACTCAATCCTCCGTCGCCGGAAGTTCGTAGTGGCAAACATGACAAGTATGTAAAGTATTGGAGGAATCGCGATCACATTGCTTGCATTCTAGCGCTATTTCTGCGAAAACACTTCGTGTAATGTATGAAAATTATACTGAAATATGAAAGTACTCACCAGAGGGAAAGTTGAACGCCTTCTCAGCGAGTTTGGTGGAAATTAGGACGGTATTTGGTCCGTAAATATGAAGAGTAACTCTGATTTTGGTATGCCAAGAATGGCACAAAGAATCCAGACAACGCACAGAACCAATGCGCATACGGTTCGCGCATGTGGTGACACAAGCGGATGAAAGGAGAATCTGAAGTATAATCAACAGGCACTATCCCCTCTCCATGCGTTCACACCTTCACGTCACGTACCGGTTTGCTTACGTATTGGTAGCCAGTTCGCGGGTACTTTACGTGGTCACTTCAAAAATAATGTATCCAAAATTATGGGATGTTTGTTAAAAGAGTGCGCTTAGAAAGCTAGATCATTTGCAGTAGTTCTTTTTATGATGGTAATGCACATGTTTCAAAAAGAAGATAGTACGTAAGGTTCAATCGGCTTTACCGCTTTTTTTTTTTTTGCATACTCTCAGGAAGATTAAAGCATCCTCCCTTAATTTTGTTTCCTTCCCCCTCTGTCCCATATATTCCTCACTGAGGTAAGGCATTGGATTAGAAAATCGGACAGTTTATATCAGCTGTCCGGGATGGTAGCAACGTTCCATTATGCAGAGCAGCTGCTACCTCCAAATACTCGTGAGGGAATCTTTGTAGTGCTGGGCTGAAATATATTTTATGGCCAGTAGGGTGAATATTGTGTGGGTGGATGGGCTAAAATTCCACATAAACAAATAAAATAGCGTAATTAAATGTAGATCACATAGCTTCGGCATTCCGTTACGAAGGACTTAGCATTCACTAAGGGGGGAACCCCCCCCCCCCAAAAGTATGTTTCTTTACTCAAATAATTTCATTCCTATTCTATAGATTATTAATAGAAAATTTATTTTTATAATCCATTTCATATTAATCAGAATAAATGCGCAAGGAAATGATTCCAAAAAATTAGCAATATCCTACACACTTTCTATATTATTATAAAAGGACTTGCTTTAATCGCTATGGTCATATCCGAATTGTTTATTGAAAGCTTTGATGCTGTTTTTATCTTTGAACTTTTAGTTTAGGTTACTTAGGTTTTTTTTAACTTGATTTTCGTTCACAGTCACATCCACACTTCCAGACTCTTATGTAGGGTAGGGAATAATCCTAGTCAAAGAAATATTCCCACTCCCAGCCGGGAATCGAGCCCGGACCTTGTGAGAAGTCGGCTCGCTGACCACTCGACCACGGAGACAGTCCCTACACATTTTATCATACCAGGAGATTGATATAGCAATCAAACTCTCATAAAATAAATCCACTATGCTAGTCAGTTGTAAGCTTACGAGAAACAAATGAAAATTGCTACAGTTTCACAATTTAAAACAGAAACGTTTCGGCAAAGGTTAATGCTACAATAACTTGGCGTGAATGTTACATATTAAGAGGCCCAGATCTATCCTATAACACATTTCCCCTGTCTTTTTAGTGCCCTGATCAGTGGCGAAGCGTGACTTTCAAGGTGAGGGAAGCTCCAAGTAATAATTTTCATTAAAATAGGAGAGAACCATGAATGCTGTATCTATATTTTTTCTTAATCTCGGTAAAAAAAAAAGAAATAAAAATAGATTTAAATTTTTACAAGTAAGTAATGAATAATATATTTTCATAAATATGAGTAAATTAAATATCGTACCTTATTTTTTGTATATCAGACCGATCCTTCTAGTTTTCCTCCCAAAGATATCATTCACATCATCGTAGAAGGATGGGCTTTGGCGCAAATTTGAAAGCAAGGACTTTTCAATGCTGAGAAGAGCTAGTGAAGAAAGTCTCCCCTGACCTTGAGTATTTCGACGATAGGATTTAATTCTCTTCATTGCTGAGAATGACCTCTCAGCAGACGAACTAGATGCCGGGATGGTTATTGCTAAAAGGACAAGTTTATGTAGTTCTGTGTCAAGTACTGATGTAATTTCACGACAGTGTCTTGATGCATTTCAATATCTCTAAATAACACGCACAATTCACTTCTCAAAATTGAGAAATCAAAGAATTTGCCAAAGCTCTGCTTTAAGCCAAAGAACCCTTCTTCTGGAAACTGTTTTGCAAATTCCTTAAAGTTCACCAAGTCTAAAATACTAAGGAATTTGAGTGTTTCCAAGTCAGCAAATCTGGAATACATATTGATCTTCATTACGTCAATAATTTCCAAGAATAATCTCTTATACGAAGTTGATACATTTTCCCCTGGTATAGTATCTACTCTTAAGTCTTTTATTAGGGCCAGGCATACCACACACATCAGATACTTTATGCCAGATAGATTCAAAATCTTCTGAGTTTCATAAGATGCATTGAAAATTTGTCAACTTGTTTACGGCAAAACTCAATATCAAAAGCCTTCTTTTGGAGTACTTGGAACAGTATGTCAGCCTGAGGAAATATACAATAGAATACATGAAGAAAAAAGTTGAAATCAAACCCATGTAATGTTGAAAGAAGACCTTGAGCACCATATACTGTTTCCGGATCCCAACCATCTGCATTTTCGACCACTGAATTTAACAAGTTTTCTATATCTTGTTTGTACTCGTACACAGTTTGTAATAGCCTGTTATCATAATTCCATCTTATTGGAGCTAAGTTGGAAATCTCTTGTTTATTTCAGAGTCGAATGCTGCCATTCACTTTGTAGATTTAGAAAAGAAAATGCCAAAACCAGAAAGTGAAGTAAAAAATATTTTACACTGCTTAATAAAGCTCACAGCTTGCGGCAAAACCAAATTCAGTCTGTGTGCATAGCAATGCACAAATACAGCTTGTGGGCATTTTTCTCTTACTCTCATGTGAAGACCACTGTGTTCCCCCGACATTACAGCCGTCGCATCATATGTCTGTGACACCAATTTCTTTTCACAATTAAATTCTTTTAAGATCTCAAACACATAATGTGCTAAAGAACTTGCTGTTCTATCGACACTGACATCTCTGAAACATAGAAATTTTTCTTCAATACTTCCAGTTTTTGTCACATACCTAAGTATAATAGATAGCTGTGATTTCGTTGTAATATCTGTTGCCTCATCCACAATAATTCCAACAAAAGAAGTCTCAGAAATGTCCTTCTTTATTTCGTTTGTCGTCAGTTCCGAAACAGTATAAATTAAATCATTCTGTATGTCACTAGACAACCCTGAAAAAACGGTCGAATTTGACAAGTGATAAGTCTATATCAAAATCTCCTAATTCCTTCAACATTTCAATATAATTTCCTCTGTTCAAAGAGCTTTCGGACTCGTCATGACCTCGAAATGCAAGTTCCTGTTTTCCCAAAAAGCATACTACCTTTATAATTTGCGAAAGAATGTTCCTGTTTCTTTTTACGTCTTCATTGTGCTTCCGTATTGTGAGCCGGAATTGTTCACTTAAACACGATTCAATTCGTGTATTTCCGAACGGCGTAAATTGTTTCAGACAAATAATGTGATTTTGCGATCCTTGATGCATTTTCTGAGCTTTGTGTAAATTATTCAAGTCGTCAAAACCTGCATAACTCCAAGTGCTTTTTTCTTGCGAAAATAGCAAGCACGGCCAGCAAAACAATTTTCGCAATCAATGACACCCACATAACCATGGAATTGTATCATACATGTTCTCATTAAAGTGGCGCATAAATGTTTTAATACCTTTGCTTTGTATGCCGATATAATTATTAAGAAGTTTTTTCGACTTGTCTCTTTTGATTATATTTAGTTTTTCCTCATAACTGAAAGAACTAAACCTACTCTTCAGTACTTTTTCTATAGTACAGTCACACGTAGACCCTTCTTGCACTGTAAGACTGCTCACACTACAAGCAGACATATCCCCAACCTACTCCACTCAGACGTACCAATAATTCGTAGAACTGGCCAACACCGCGTAAAATGTTAACCTAAAATGGAGAAAGTATGAAATTCACACGCTTTTGCTAATAACTTAAAATTTCACAAGAAATACCTATTTATTACTAGCAAATATCAATCTACAGAAAATACGCGAATTATTGCTATTAAAATATACTTACAGTTCTATTTAAAAGCGCCACATAAAATAAAGCAATAAACTTTTCTTCGCACGCTACAGAGATTTTTCGTGACGATGTCTTTCAAAGCTTCCTAAGTCACGGACAAGTCCCGATTGCTTCCGGAAACCTACGAAGTGCTAGTGGAGGTTACGATTCGTGAACATGGAAATGCTCAGTATTGAATGAGCTCGCGGATCTGGTTTCGGCAGTTGTCCTGATGTCAGCAGCACTGCGGATGTTCACGAATACATTTTAAAAATGTATCCAGAGCAAATAAAATGTTTGTTCGCGTGAATTTTATTTGCCTCTTCTTTTTAAATTCTTGGGGAAGCGGCGCTTCCATCGCTTCTATGCACGCTTCGCCACTGGCCCTGATTATATGAAATTTCACAGGAATCAAGAATTGAATGTCGGCACACATTCTACCATGATTATCTCTAACACTTTTAGAGTAATTTTGGGAAAATAATAGAATCTATTTTCAAGTGAAGAGTTGGTTTTGATGGGGAAATTCTTGAGAACTATTCATCTTGCACCTTAGAAAAATGCCCAACTTAAATACTGAATTTGATTTTTTGTGCAGCTTTTCATTCCAGTTATGCTGTTCATAGACACCAAGAACTTCCTGTTAGCTAAAAATAAATTTTTTAAGCCCCAAATAAGTGTTTTCGGTAGAGAATTTGAAAGCAGAAAGGAAGATAAGGAGGTTCATCTTTCTTTAAAAAGTTGTTTATATTTAACAAATTGTAAACACTTGGCAGCACCATATACTGTTATTAAACATCGTGCACGGACTTTTTGGACTCCTTAATATTCATTCATTATCTGTTTACCCTCCTCTTATGTAGGACTTACACCCCCCTCCCCAGGACTTACAAGCGGGTGCCTGGGGTCAGAGGCCCGTCGAGGAGCAGACACTCATGGATCAGACAGAGCATCCAAGATGGGTGATCAGCCCGATGCCTGGTATGGGATGAAGGAAGTAGATGAAACGAAATGTTGGTGAAATGGATGAGAGGAAAGGTGATGGAATGAATGGCGGGGTACCGGAGAACCCGGAGAAAACCCGCCCAGACGCCGCTTCGTCCACCACAAATCCCACATGCAGGTCCCTGGGATTGAACTCGGGCCGCCTCGGTGGGAGGCGAGCGGTCTAACCACTCGGCCACGGCGCCGCCGTACTCCTTAATATATTATTTTAAAAAATATAAATATTCAGCATTTTAATTTGGTTATAAATAAAATTACAATTAAGAAGACATCACTAGGAATCTACGTAATTAATAACTAATTATAAGTGTGAGGTATATTTTGGTAAATGCCCTACATTTGTAAAGCTTTGAAAAAGGTTAACTTAAATCAATTAGTACAATAGATACGGTGCGTTCTACTATATTTGTGGTACAATTTTCACTTAGATTCATTAACACTTCCTTGGAAAAAGTTCAATATCTACAGTTGGGAAAAGTCAATTAAGGTTTAATATCTAATATTTTGAAATGCAGGGTTTTTAAGAATTGCTACATTTTATCTATTGTAACGGTATTACTTATAATGTTATTTGTGTATGTGTTTACTCAACATGGTGAAGCCATCTTGTGACGTGATTCATTTGTTAGGCTTGTTAGCTCCATCTGGTGTTAGCAATTTGCGGCAGTATTAGTGTTCGTTTGAAAGAATGCTACTGTTATTTTATTTAATTTTGGTTCTCTGTCCTCCGGCTAGCTATGATCTTTTGGTCAAGCACTTCTCTTTATACAGGTTGTGTAAACGGAAAGGAATCTTTTATCCAAAGATAACACTGATGAAGAAATTTGTTTTACACTTTTATTGTCGAACACATTAACTATCACATTTACACATTGATCTTGACACTCGCCAAACTGAAACTGTTATAATAACTTCATTACTGATAATTCTTAATTCGCGTACTTCAACTTTTTGTATAATTAACTTTATAATACTTGAGATTTTTCATAACTCTGTTACGCGTAACCTGCAAATTGATATCCGACGTGTGCCGTACAAATACTTTCGACTGACTGACTGAAGGCGACGTGTACTTTACAAATATTTTCGATGAACTGACGGGGTCTTTACCTCTAACCTACCTTTTATACACCTACACACCGATATGCCTAAAGATTATAACTGAGCTGCAATTGGCTAATAAAACGCGCCAACATTAGCGTCTATTTTTATATCCAATGAAAATTATGAATACATATGCTCTAGGGAAATGTTCCAGAAGATTCTAAATGAAAAACGCGCCAACATTACGTAACTTCCTCGTTTCCAATAATGATAAACAGCTCACCCCCTCGCTGCATTATTGCACGCTATTATTGACAGTTTCAGTAAGGTCGTATAAACTTACTTCTCAACAATAATTACAGTCAACAAACATCTCAAATCAATGTTACACAAAAATGCATATTCATACTATAATCACTTTACATTTAAATAATTTATGATACAAATTACTGCATCACTATTTTGCCCATACTTAATCGTCAGTGAAAAATTATTTACTAAGAGAATAATACATTTACGAGTGCCGTGGGCGGAGGAGTTAGCATGTCCACCCCAAAACTGCCCTTTGACCATTTATCTTGTGTTTGGAGGCAGAAAATGCAGCGGCGGTGAGGACCTGGTGTGTCGCAGAGTTTAGTTTAGGCTAAATACCTACCTTAAAGGTAGGCTTAATACAAATCATTAAATGACTTGAATATTTCACGTAACAAACAAAAACTTTATAGTTATGTACTTACCGCATTTTTCAACTGTTCAGAAAAATTAAGTTTGAAAAATTTGTTGTGCGTACACAAGTATGTTTTGAAGAAACTACACGATGGGTATTTTGTTAATCGTAAGAGGAGCCTCTTTCAGGGATGTTTCTTTTATTACTTCGCTATTTTTTTATTTACTCTTGAATTTTATGGTAATTCAGATAGAGACTTTATTTATTTATAATCAAGAAACTAAAAGTATATACTTTAAAACTGTTTTGCAAAGCGTTCTATAAGTGGTCATGGCTACTTGGTTTGTTCAGTAACAGTTCAGAGACTGAGAAAAGGCTTCGACTATCGAAACATTTCTGTATGATTTTACTAGCTTTTGAAGAATTAAAATGTTTACTCAATTTAACATATATAAACAATTAATCCCCCAAAAATTCATTATTAATCCAATAAATTAAAAATTTCTTTAAATGAAAAAGTAAAATGCCTGTTGGCCTTTATAATTGTTGATGCCACCCTCGCAGCTAACTCTTCGCCTATACCAGCATCATAAGATTGAAGCCGTTTCCAGGCCTACTCTGTTAGAATCCTATCAGCAGTGTTTCTGAAAGCAGAGTCCTTGTATTCAGCGTAGGCGATGTACATTGTTTCAATATAGCCTTTGAACTATACAGACTACAAATTACTGTTACAAAAACTGAGATTTTATGGGATAGATATGTAATATCCAGCCTTATTTCTTAGTAGCAAACACACTGTAATATTTTGACGGATCTTCTGAATCAATTGTTACATCAGATATCCCTCAGGGCTTTGCTTTGGGACCATTTTTATTTTTAACTGCAGTGAATGAAAACAATCTGCAAGCTGTAATACTTGTGTATGCTGATGACCCAGGTTTAATTAGCTTTGATAATAACTTTGCTAAATTGATAAACGTAAAGAATATTACTGATTTGCCCTGCTTTAACTCTGCTGATCTTGCGTTAAATAAATAAAGAAAAAGTGTCTTTATTTTATGTTATTTACACTAAAGCCAATTTTAGAAATCATAGTCCATACTGCAAGGAAAAATTAAATTTCTATGCCTTAACGTAGACAATCGAAATGGGGTATTCATATGGAAATGTTATCAACAAAATTATCATCATCATTTTAACATACTACTTGCCGTCAACATATTGTGCTTATTCTGCATTGGGTTAGCTGAATTAAAACACGTGACATTCTTTTAATAGAACATAAACACCTAACCACCGTAAAGAGATGTGATTAAAAGGTCTCTCTTTTAGTCACTCTTTGCTGGTTTGGAAATGTTGACAATGCTTGATATTTATCTACTTGAGTTACTAGTACAAGTTCACAACATTTTTTATTATTCTTTAAGATAAAGTATACATGAGCATAGCGTATAGCACAGCGATGTAATTGCCACAGTTTAGATTAAGACGACGGCCCCTCGCTTGTACTTGGACCAAAACCGCCATAATTTACTGAGTCATTTTATTAGAAGTCCTACAATGGATTCTCCAACAAACTCTTTAAATCAGTGGTTCCCAACCTGGGAGCCGTGAGAGATTTATGGGAGGGGGGCGCAGACAGCTCAGAAGAAAGCAGAAACATGCGGTCAGACAAGTCAAAAATGTTATATTCTTATTACAGTTAGCGAGTGTATTTTTTGCAGAGTTGGCAGCATCAGCTTTACTTCGCGCGTCACCAAGTTACTGCTGACACAACACATTATTCAGTCTGCGCATCTGCATTGTTAACTCAGTATTACGCTTGTTGTGCTCTGTAGAAGTAAATAGTACTTTTATTGGTTTTGTACATTGAGTGAAAATGTGTGCTAAAAGAAGATTGTATAATGAAGAGTATATTAAGTATGGATTTATGTTTATTGAGAAAGAATTCCAACTACCACAGAGTTGTGTGTCATAATGTCCTCAGTAACGACTCATTGCGGCCTGTGCGTCTGGAACATCATCTAACAACAGTTCACCCAGCGTTGAAAAATAAACCAAAAGAGAAAATTGTTGGAAAAAGAAATTCTTTAAATCGCATGAAGCTGGACTCCACTGGGAACTTTCAGCAGGAAAACGAGAAAGTTATTGAAGCATCATATGGTATTTCTCTTAGGGGGGGGGGGGACTCATACTATTGGTGAGACGTTAATCAAACCTTCCGTTCTTAAAGCAACCAGAATTGTTTTTGGAGAAGATAGCGAAAAATGGACAAGATACCTCTTTCAAATAACAGTGTACAAATGACCCTGAGTGTGAAAGAACAGCTAGTTAAAAGTTTGAAAACGTCTGCATGTTTTTGCCTTGCAGTGTGATTCTACTGAGATAGCTTAACAATGTCACTTAATGGTATACTGCCGATTTGTGGACGAGAAGAAAATAATCGCAGAACTGTTGCTTTCTAAAAACTTGATAATATCAAAAGGTTCTGATGTATTTTCGGCCATTAATGAATTTTTGGTTTGTCTTGGGACAGTGTTATGGCAATTTGTACTAACGGAGCACTTGCCATGTTAGGTTGATAGGTTCACGTCCTGGCTTCCTAAGTATTACCAAAGAAAAAAATGTAATCTTGTTGGCTCTCATTGTATGATCTACAGAAAAGACCTAGCTTCTAAACTTTCACCTGAGAAACTGAACTCTGCACTGAAAATGGCAATAAATGTAGTTAATTTAATTAAGTAAGTGCTGTGAATACTCGTCTTTTTCGAGTCCTATGTAATGATCTCAATGCTGAACACCAATCTTCAATCTTTCATACACAAGTCTGTTGACTTTCGAAAGGCAATATGCTTAGCAGGCTGTATGAATTGAAATCAGAGGTAGAACTGTTTCTTTTGAGTCAAGAAAAAGCTGAGCATCATTCATTCACTGATGATAGCTTTATATTTTCCCTAGCATACCTTTTTTTGAAACCTTAAATAATCGGAATTTGAAACTACAAGGTAGAAACGCACAATAATGGATGCCTAATGCTGCCATAAGGGCCTTCTTAGAAAAGACACAACTATGGAAGCATCGCCTGGATGCTCCCATTACTAACGTTTTGCCATTCCCGCGATTCAGTGAACTTCTAGATAGGCAACGGTGTGATGTCAACGAGTGGAGAGTTATGGTGAACACCTGGAACGGCCTCAAGAAGAGTTCAAGCTTTATTTTCCTGATTTGTCTTCAGAAGACTGGCAGTGCAAATTAGCAAGATCACCCTTCAAATTGATGTACATGCACTTCCTGATGAAATGCAAGAGGATGCAATTGAATTGAACTGTAATTATAGTGCTAAAGAACAGTTTCGCCAAATGGGATTGAAAGAATTTTAGTTAAATTTCCTTCGAATTGAGGCAGTGTTTTTAACACTTAAATAATTTCAGTCTAATTTGTCGCGGTAATCGGCTCGTGTTATCTTATTTACTGGGCGCCTGTTATTGTTTTATTATTTTAAAATTTGGGTTCTTTGTCCTCCGGCTAGCTATTATTACTCAGTCGAGCAAATATCTCTAAGCAGGGCGTGTAAACGGAAAGGAGTTGTTACTAAAAGATAACACTGATAAAAGAATTTGTTTTCACACTTTTATTGCCGTCATACTTAATTAATAATTCACATATTTAATCTTTATACACGCCTGACTGAAACTGTGGCATTTCCAAATGTAATTACTGTCGTATTAGTTGCCGCGTACTTCACATTTTGTAACTAACTTTAAGACGCGAGAGATTCTTCCAAAGTGTATGACGTGCACCTCACGAGTGCTGCATGACGTGTACCTCGCGAATGACTTTTCAAGACTGCCTGAAACTTGCTTATGGCTCGAGAAGATATACTCCTTCCCAAAATGCCTAAACATTATAATAGAGCTGCTATTGGTTACCAAATCGCGCCAACATTAGCGTCTGTTTTGTCAGCCAATCACTACTACTAACATATATGCTCTAGGGATGATATTCCTTCCATTTCTAAGAAACAGCACGCTACCCTGACGTCATTTGTTTGTCTCTTCTTAGTGATAAACAACTCACCCCATCAGCATATTGTTACCCACTTCCATTGTCAGTTTCAGTGAAGCCGTGCAAACTTATTTCCTAACAATGCTTATGGCTAACAAACATCTAAAATCATTGTCATACAATAATGCTAATTTACACTACAATCACTCTGGCATTCACAGTGTTGTGATATAAAATATTGCCTCAAATTATATAATATATAAATTCAATAACAGCCCGCCTTAAAGCAATATGTGTATGTAACAATAATAAAAAGTGTATATTACAGTCATTGTATGTGTTTATATTATTGTATCCATGTGTAATAATCTTATGTGAATATATTACGTAGTTTAATAATGTAGGAGCTGTGAGAATAATAGGTTAAAAGTTGCTAACAATGAGGTAACCTTGAGCCAATAATGAATTTGAAAGTTTAAATGTAAATTTTGAGACAGTTTAAAAACAGCTAATCAACAACCAGAAAAAGCTTTAGTTAAATGAAGGTATTCTATTGGAGTAGGATTAGCCAATCAGAAACTGAAAAGGAGAAAATGTTACAAATTTAGAGTTCAGTTGCCTGCAGACAGTGATTGTAACCGGATGCAAGATGCGTCCTCGAGAAATTTAATACGTATTCGTGTGAGACGAGAAATAAGTTTACGTGTTAAAAGTGCAATTAATTAATAAAAAGAATCTCACAGCTCTCTATATCAGTGAAGTGTTATTTAAATCGTATCAAGCATTAATAAAAGGAGTGAAGTAAAATTATAATCTGTGTAAGCCTACATTCTTGTCGCATCACAACCCTGCTAAGAGAAACGTGTCTCTAACAATAATACTGACGCAGCAGAGGCAAACATAAATATATAATATCTAAAGAAACAGTCAAATTACTAAGTTAATATTTTTAAAAAAAAATTGGGGCAAAGGCTACCGGGTAGCATACGTACGGTTGCAACGAATTTCAAGTGTTCGGCTCCCCAACAGTTGAAATATAATACAACTCATACAACAAAACACATTCTTCAGTATTTATCCAAGAGTGGCAAAGGAAGCCTTAAAACTTTGTACAGTTCTCATCTTCATACCTATGTGAGATCGGATTCTCGACACTAGCCAACATTGGAAAAAAAAAAACAAAAAAAAAAACACCGCAGTCGCCTGAAACGTGAAGTGACCTTAGATGTGCTTTATCTAGTTTGAAACCAAACATTCAGCAGCTTCCTAAAGAAAATTTCAACTCCCATTGATGTTCTGAATTCTTCTCGTGATTTTCATCATAAAAAATATTATATGTGAAAAGTGTTGATGAAGTGAAAACAATATCATTAGGTATTTCAGTAAGACATAAAGACTACCAGTCCTTTGAAACACTAGTTGATTACTCTATATTTGATAACCCTCTTTTACTAAAGTGTGAATTACAGATTATTGCCAAATAAAGTTCCTTGAAAAAAGCAATAAATTAATAAATAAAATAAGGGGGCCATGAGATATTCTGGGGTTGCAAAAGGGGGCCCCAGGTACAAAAGGTTGGGAACCGCTGCTTTAAATGGTTATAGGTTATACAATGGAGGGGGGCACCACGCGGCGATCTACAGATAGGCCACAGAGAAGCGCAGAAGTCCCCAGTAGCTCCAGTCTCGAAGACTCGTCCCACTGCTGTAGCTGCCTAGAGAGAGCGCTGATCAACCATCCCTGTAGTGTCCATGGGGGTATTCTTTCTTCTGAGCAAGCATCCGCGCCATCTGTCCGGCACCGCCATACGCCACGAATCCTAGAAGCACAAATGAAAGATGAGAAGGAAACGGAATGAAAGGGAAATGATGGAAAGGGAATCGTGGTAGATGAGAAACCACCCCAGCATTCTCCTACCGACCAGGGAAAACAAAAAAAACCCAAGGTCAGAATGGGTGATCGAAAGGAGTCGAATCCGGAACCTCCCGAATACGAGCCTCACACATTACTGCCGAGCCATCTCGTTTGGTCTTAAAAGTATTAGAAAAAAACATTTTATGGCTTGGATAAATTTTATTTTGTTTTTCTTTGGACAAAGAATTATATCCCTGACACTGTCAAGGCCTATAAAGATATTACATCACAAGTAGCCTCAATAGCCCCACCCAACGAAAATAACCTCACAAGTGTTGGAAATATAATTTAGGAAAGAAAAAAACTTCAAAATGAAATCCTTTTTTCTTTCTTTCTATCTCAAGTTCCCGATTATGTGATAGTGTGTTACCACTTATTATCTAATTTTTAAATGACAATTAGGAATAGACGCCACAATCTTGATCATTTAGAACAAAGTACAATTACATTCTATAAGCACATTCAAGCCAGGTGTAATTTATACACAAACATTAACTCAAAGTAGGTTCATGCCGGTTTAATTAAATCAGCTGGGATTTTGTTTTATTTTGTAAAGAAAATGAATTTCATCCACGCAAGATGCTGAACTTACATTTGTTATTTTCCTATGTTTCCCAGTTTCTCTTCCTGCGAAGATAGAGTGTCGTCCTTCGTGGTGTGGTTACCATGGTAGCATCTAATTCCTAAGTTCGCGGGTTCAAACCCAGCGGAGGGCGATGGAGTTTTTCGGCGTAAAAATTCTTAGCATGGCTACTCTCGGAAGGGAAGTAAAGCTGGTGGTCCCGGCACTAAAAGAACGTCAAGCCTGATAAGGAGAACTCTGAGCAAAATTACCGGTCTTTCACACCCAATATAGAATGGGACGCTAAGGATCACAGCAGTTAAAAAGCGTCCATAAATAAAACTCATTTAAATTTTTTTCGAAGATAAATCATATCATACATGGGCGAAATGAAAGCGGAAATGAGCTTTCGGACCAAGCTTTAAAGCTACCTGAACATTTTTAAACCGTGTTTTAAGAAGGGCATTTTCATGCTTCGGATAGTTCAGCCCTTAGCAATTGCTGACTGGACCCATAGCTTCATGTTGCATTAGGTTAGGATTTTCTGCGGTAGACGGTGAGATAGCTGCACTGGCAGCTGACAGCTATATCTGTGTGATTTCAAGATAGCTTTTGAAATCAACGTATGTAGTCATAAAGTTTAAAAAAAATGCCGAAAATGCATGTTATTAGCGAAATAAAATCTATTTCCCCTTCTGCTTACTGTGAACTAGTAGCATTGCAAAATGTTTAGCCTCCGTACAGTTGCAGGTGATGAGGTCAAATGCTGCAGCTTTTAGCCTCCGTACAACTGCGGATGATGATGTGATGACTTCAAATGCACTACCAACCATCTATGCTTCTACTTCAATTTTAAACTGTCAATAGTCTTGACTAGAATGTGAAGAAACCTGGTTGGATTTCTGTCAGGGCCGGAGAATTTTTCAGATGCGAAAAACCTCCTTCTTGCGTTCACGAGTGGGTGTTCGTGATCTTTTTATTTGTTCTCGATGTTCCTATATTTTCACGTTTATTTTTTATTTATTTATTTTTTTTGTTCTAGTTGATTTCTGCTTTTCACTTTATTCAGACACAAACAACCATGTTCGAGATGGGACTCAAACCACAGTCCTCAAATGACGGAGCAGAAGCCAAAGGCCCTAGGGACCTGCCGTCTCGTTTCTTTACTGCGGTGCTACTGTCAAGCAAGCCCTTGGTCTGTTGTGGTTGCCACTATGTCCTATCCACAGGAAGTCGGAATTATCTTCATGTAGAACACCCATCGTCATATAGAAGAAAAGCACTTTTGAAATAAGTAAAAAGAGCTTCGCTTTTGTGTAGGTAAAATTCCATAAATAAGGGCTTTCAGAGTTCTCATTCAAAATATACACCAATATTGTTCCAAGCTGAGACTGACCTTAACATTTTGAGAGAACATATCTGAAACATAGTCTATCTACCTAACCATTTTAAATTCTTTTTTACTATTCAGAATTATTTGTATGAGTGATGTAATGCAAGCCGCAACATGAATTTCGTTAAGCTCAAAAGTCTGCGTTTATCTAATGCGAGAATCAAACACATGTAGGCACTAACAAACCTCAGGAACATTTGTGATGTCATACATCCACGACAGTCATTATGAAACAAAAGCGTTCGTCTTCGTTTCTTTTATTTTTATTTCTTTTTTTTTTCTCTGAGAATCTACCGGAAATGGACCATGGGTGAGAGTTGTATGTATGTGTTACGGTGTTTACTGGAAGTCCGCCAGCAATTGATATTCACCACCAAGGAGGCAAGAGCTTGCGCATGTAAGGCACACACATTTCTGTCATTATGTCTGCTTGTCCAATTGTCCAGTGTCACTGACTCCAAGTGTGTGTAAGCCGCGTCACTTCACGCCAAGCCAGCGATCCCCTGCTACCCAATTTTAGCGGATGAGTACATCCTGGACCTCAAAGAGAGTTGAACCCGACCTTCGCTATTTTCATCCTATGGTCGCAAAGACTCCTTTGCCTCCGAAATGTAGCACATCTCAAAAACCTTTCTTTGGTGTGTATACCGTTAACAGTTTATCTTTCAAACATAAGGTTCAGCAAAAACCACGAACAAATGCTGCTTTTCTGTTCATATGATGCATTTTGTCTACATTTATTGGAAGTGATGAACGCAGAAGTTTCTAAACGAAGAGATCACATCTTTTTTGTTTGTTTGTTTCTTTTTTAAAAGCGTGCGAAGTAAAGCGCAGTCAACAGAGCGGGATGGCTCAGGCGGCAAGTCTGTGGCTCGAATTCGGGATGTCGTGGGTTCCATTCCCGCGGCTGACCTTCCTGACCCATGTGATTTTTCGGGGGTTTCCCTGGGTCGCAAGGCGAATGCTGGGAAGGTTCATTACATCCCCCAAATTTCACCTCCATTCTCATTTCACTTAGCCTTTCATCTGGCTGGCTGGTTCAGGGTTGCAAGTGTCGAGTATCGACGTTACATGGACGGGGAAAAGTATGCCCTCTGGATGCCCCGGAATGAGGGCGGTCTCCGAGTCCCGGGCCCCTCATTAGGATATGCAAGCCTGCACAGGAGCAGGGGAGCCGGTCATACCAACGCCATTCGGGGAGTTTCAATCTGGAAAAAGTTAGGGAATTTGCCCTATACCCTTCGTGCCGCCAGGTCCGACCACCCTCTGTCTCCTTTCACTTCACCTCCCCTCCCGGAGGGGACCCCGTCAGGAGCTTAGGCACAAGAGATCTTCCTAGCTCGAGGTGTTATGTCCCCCTCCGCTCCTAGTCATAGAACTAAACAAAGTGCAGTCAATCATGAGACATCTTATCTGTAGTACAGCTAGTGTAAAACGTCGTGACAGTCCCCCACTCCTGAAGGATATATGCGCAATAGCACTGGCCAGACCACTTGCATAATAAGAGAGGTGGGGATCAGCGACCGCCTCCGAGTTCTGATATACTTCTGTTCCCTTGCTCCTCCACCACTCTCGACACTTCTCCTTATTTCTCCTCTCTTGCGCATATGGAGTTCACGACGTTTTACATGAGCTGTAATACAATGAGAATTCCATAATTTATCTTGAGAAATCTAGAGCTCGAATAGTGTTTATTTGGAATATAACACGAACATAGATGGATCCAGAGAGGGGCTATAGATCCCCCCTCAAATGAAGAACATATATATGGCATTTGTTATACTTAAGATTAAGGTGTTGCTTTGCTTTGACAAAATCAAAACCAACATTTTGATTTCTTCCTATTTACTTAAACCAGATGAGTATCTATTCGTTCAGTCATGAGTGACTTTAACTTAGCAGTGGACTATATCTCATAAGATGTTCTCCTAACCCGAGAAGAAACAGAAACAGATAGGTCGAAACGAAAATGCTTCTTCACATTATGATGTTTGAAAGCCTAAAAAGGTAAAATGCTCTATTATCGACTGCATTTTGCTATTGATAATATATAAGGTATTTTACTTAAAAGAAAGGGAGGGCAATAAATGCCCCATGTACTGCGATCAGTTATGATCTATTATACTTCCCTTCATTTAATCTGCTAAGATCTTTGCCTCCTTCTCAAAGTCTGCAAGTCCTTTCTTTTATGGATTATCGGAGGGGACTTTGCACTGCTCCAGTAAGAATATTGTACCCACACCCCACAAGGGGGCGACACCGGGAGAGAGGAGGAGATGAGAGAGACACCGGGCTGCCTGAGCCAGGGGGGACGGCACAGCAATGACATGATCCCTACAGTTTCCAGATTGAGACTCCCTGACAGACGGACCGGCAGACCGTGGACCCCCGCCCCATACAGAGGGTCCAATACCCCGCTCCAAAGGGGCGGTCCGTTTACCCCCGGCAACCAGCCGAAAGCCGAGGGACGGAGAAAGTTCCACAGAGAAGATCCTGTTTCCCTGCCACGCCGCACCGAAACACCATCGCCGACACTTCCAACCTGAAATACACTTAACGGGGTGAAGGGTGAATGAAATGATGAATGGAATGAAACGTAGGTACAAGAAATTCGGGGTTTGTAACACGTCACTCATGCATTTGTCTGACAACCCGAGAAGACCCCCGAAAAACCCATGGATCAGAGTGGGCGGGCGCTGGGAATCGATATCAGAACCTCCCGAATGAGAGTCGCACGTGTTACCACGGCGCCACCTCGCTTGGCGTGCAAGTTTCTTAGTAGGCACTTCTTGAAATCCTTGTAATTGCATGATTTTCTGACTACAGTATTTAAAGCCAAGAACTGTGAGAGCTTCACATTCGCACAACAAATGAGATACTGTTTCATTCGCTCTTCTGTATCTTCTACATATTTGAAGGACGTCTTTGTCGTTCATATAGAGATGCCCATGCGGTTGACAATGTCCTGTGATTAGATCAACTGACCGTTGTAGTGCAATTCCGCCCATTTTAAAGTCGTTCTCTGTGGTATAGTGGTTACCATGCTAACCTCTAGTTCCCGAGGTCGCGGGTTCAAATCCGGCGGAGGGCGATGGATTTTTTAGATTTACGGCATGTAAAAGAACCTCAAGTGTGATAAAGAGCCTCTGAGCAAAATTTCCGGTCTTTCACGTCCAATATAGAATGGGACGCTAAGAAACAGTTAAGGAGCGTCCAAAAATTAAAAAAAATAAATAAATAACATTTTAAGCATGGATTGCGTTCTGCTGGGTATAGGGTATACACCACCGCACTGCGACCTACGTGAGATCTATTGCGGCTACCACCCCTCAGGAGTAAGGGATGAAGTGAAGAAACCACAGGAGACTACAGGCCGCAGGCAGAGAGGCCATAGTTTCTGGCTCGAAGACCCGTCCCAATACTGAAGCTGCCCAGAGAGGACGGTGAGCGATCCTCGAACCAAGCAGCCCTCTAGTATCCATAGGAAATGCTTTTTCCTTTGAGATAGCATCCGCGCCATCTGCACGGCACTGCCATACGTCACGAAACCTAGAAGCACACCTGAAACACGAGGAGATGGAATGAAAGGAAATCGTACTAGATGAGAAACCGGCCCAGCATTCGCCTACCGAACAGCGAAAACCACGAAAGACCTAAGGTTAGAGTGAGCGATCGATGGGAATCGAATCCGGGACCTCCAGAATGTGAGCCTCACACCTTACCGCGGAGCCATCTTGGTCAGTTTGCTCATTGGTAAGGTATGTTTTAAAATATGTTAGATCCTTCCTAAAGGTATCCTGGGTGCGCCTCTGATCTCTAATAAGATGATAAATATAAAATACAATGCGCTTAAATGAATATTAATCCTCATAAAAGTTATGAATGTCCTATTTGGTATTTTAACTTCCGTTTAAGTCGACAGTGAAATAACTTAAGGAATAATAAGGGAAATACTACTACTACTACTACTACTACTACTACTACTACTACTACTACTACTACTACTACTACTACTACTACTACTACTACTACTACTACTACTACTACTACTACTCCTACTGCTACGGCTACTGCTACTGCTACTACTACTACCACTACTACCACCACCACTACTACTACCACTACCACTACTACTACTACTACCACCACCACCACTACTACCACCACCACCACTACCACCACCACTACTACCACCACTACCACCACCATCACTACCACCACCACCACTACCACTACTACCACCACCACTACCACCACCACTACTACCACCACCACCACTACTACCACCACCACCACTACTACCACCACCACTACCACCACCACCACTACCACTACTACCACTAATACCACCACCATTACTACCACCACCACTACCGCCACCACCACTACCACTACTACCACCACCACTACCACCACTACTACCACCACCACTACTACCACCACCACTACCACCACCACCACTACTACCACCACCATTACTACCGCCACCACTACTACCACCACCACCACTACTACCACCACCACTACTACTACCACCACTTCCACTACTACTACTACGAATAATGATAATTATGATAATAATAATAATGATAAATTACATGCGGAGTTGATTAAATGAAAAAGGCAAAACCGTCAGGATAGAGAACTGTAATTGGACCAAATTCAAAGCATTTCTGTCGCGGATTGATCACTTGATACACGTGTGTAGCAGTCGAAGCAAAATAATTCCTATGGCTTAGCATTTACCAATGCTGAAGGAGGCGAAAGCCCTCTCTACATCCTCCTATGTTTAAAGCTCCATTTTTCTGTCCACATTTGAATTCCAATCACAATTTCTCTAAACGTTTTCTAGCATTTTTCAGGGTTTAGGGGATACTATGACTGGGGTTTTAAGTTTTCTTTCAATCATAGTATTTCTCACGTGTTTAGGAAGCGCTTCGCCCAAATTTTCTGCTCCAAGATTCGATATTATCTATCATTTTAATACCGTTTTGCCTGTTCCCTACAGTAAGTCATTTGAAGGGGAAAAATGCATTTATCTCAAAAGTAAAATTTTAGAATGTCCCCCCCATGCCCATGAAATGTTCATCAAATTAAGTGAAACATTTCGTATAGTTAAGCTCAAATACATAAATACTATGAAATGACACAGCAACATCTGAGGTAACTTTAAAGCAACATTTTAGCCCACCTCTGTGGTGTGGGGTAGCGTGTCTGCCTCATGTTCAAGAGGTCCCAAGTTCGAATCTCGGTTAGGATGAGTTGCCTGAATAAGGTTTTTGCCGGGTTACCCTTATCCCGAGAAAGCGAATGTCGGGGAACTCTAAACTCTAAGGATCCCGGGCCCATTTGAGCATCATTTTAACCATTCCGTTTATTCGCCGTCCGAATATGACCTACTCGGTTACAGGACGTTAATCATCAAAGCAAGAAGAAAAAATGACATACTGATGGCTAAATGGCCCTTGAGTGAAGGCCCTCCCATCCAAAAATTTTTCTTAATGCACAAATATGCAAAAATGTGGGGAGTTTAACACATACTAAATTAATTGCTTTATATGTCCAAAATAATCATTTCATCATACCAACTCAATGTTAGATTTTTCTCCATAAACAAGAATACACCGAGCGGGACGGCTGAGGGAGCAATGGCTGTGGCCCGCATTCGGGAGGTCCCGGGTTCAAACCCATGGGGCCGACCAATCTAACCCAAGGTTTTTTCGCGGTTTTCCTCGGTCGCTAGGTGAATGCTGCGTTGGGTAATCAGATCAACGAATTTTCCCATTATCCCCTTCATCGCTAGATTTCGTTTCCTTCTTCTTCACCGACATACCAGGCTTTGGGCTGATCATCCATTCTGGATATGCTATGATCTAGAGTCTGCATGCTCCTCGACAAGCAACTGACCCAAGACTTGTAAGTCCTTGGGGGTATAAAGTCCTACAAAGTGGAGGGTAATCCGTTAAAGAAGAAGAAAAGAACACCTATTTCTGCACTCAACATTTTGATTGTTATAAGCTTGATGCATAACTTTTGTCTCTGGAAGCACTGGTCCAATTTTGTCCAAATTTGGTAGTATTTGTACATCCTGTATGACATGCTTAACTAATAGTTAAAATATGGAAATACAGGGATAAAACCCATTAGATTTTTTACAGCTCACTCCCAGTGTCTCTTAAAACCGCCCCATGTACCTCGGTTTACGACTAATTTGTATAGAACTAGTATAAATGTAATATTTAAGTAGTTTGTCATTCCGAGGGAGACAGCCATACGGATGAGATGGTCAATGGCTCTCATTGCAGTGTGAAGTATTTGAAATTCGGTTGGCAGAAAGTTTTCGGTCCTATCATGGATTGTTGATCATGTGCACTGCTTATGGTCGCATTTCCGTCAGTTTATTTCTCTGACAGTTTCCACGTGGTCAACTATTTTTCCAATGTTGAATAAAGTGAAAAATTAACGTCCTTTCAAGACAGCAGCTGGAAACTTTGTGCACACGGTAAGTACGTATTGGATATTTTACTGACATTGCTTAACCCTCCAATGGTAACAGGAATGATGCGTCACCTCAGCGATAGTTTGCTTCTTCTGTAAAGTTGGCTACAATGGTTTCACTTTTCTGCCATGTCTATCTATTCCTTTGTAAGTGTTTCGTAAATCAGTTACTGGTCAGTAGTGTTGATAACCAAGTTCCCTTCAGCCACTACTCGAGATTGAATAGTCCTTGGGGTTATGTCAACCCTATTACCATGCGTGTAGGTCAAATTTATTTATTAGCGTTTCAAGTATGCAATCTATAAACGTCACTGACCCAAAACTTGAGGACTTTGTGAAAAGAGTTTTTGAAGAAGCTGACGATAGCAGTGAACATGGTTTATTTTCAAGTAAGAAGATAATTTAGCAATCAGTGGCGTAGCATGCTTTTCAAGGTTGGGGAGACTCTGCAGTTAACATAGGGAGACAATAAACTATTCTTAGGAACACACAAAACAAAATATATACATTTAAAAATAAATAACAATACTACAATATAAATAATAATACATTTTAAAACTGAGCTGATATATCAGTCTACTGTACAGTACTAACCTGCGTAAGAAACGATGACAAATTTGGAGAACTCCAACCACAAGGAACAAAGCAATTATATCTTCTTGTACACAAATGCAATGCGCCTGTCTTTTCTTTCCATGAGTAAGTCTATAACTCGTTCCACAAACATTTGATCACTGGATAGTTCTCCAAGCAGTGTTTTTTCAATTGCTAACGTGCTCAGACACGACAAGTCGAGTGTTAGAATTGAATTCCTTAAATAATTCTTCACTCTTTTAAGAGTACTCATGCTTCACTCACTGCTTGCTGTATTTGCGGGTAGGGTCAAAACCAAACGCAGTAACTTTGTTGCTTCCTTATAAACCGAATCTAAATCATTGTTAACGATGTATTTTAGGAGCTTCCGTGGAGATACGTGTTTTTTCCCATCAGCGTAAATGTTATACAGTTCATTTTCAAGTTATTTTTGGTTAAAAAAGGGATATTGTTCTAATAATAATTGAAGCAGTTTCAGCTTTGGGAAATCCTTTTGGTAGTCCGGGAAAGACTTTTCATTCAACAATTCAGCAAATTGAATTTGAGAAAGTCTTGAAATCTTATTTCTATCTGAACAATTTGTGAATCTAGTATCTCGTAAGTTAATACCCTCAGGCTTGTCTTCTGATTGTCACAGAATGTTAAATTGGCATTCAAACTCAAGCTGCATTTAATGCATTCAACAAAGTTTTCTCTTCTTAACTGTTGAATGGTCCTCAACACAGTTCTTATTTCGTTGTGGCAAGCAGTTACGCTGATAGTAGCTTTTGACTGGAGAACATTAAAGAGATGATCAACATAAAACATGCTCGGTATAAGCAAAGCAAGTAGACAAACACAGGATCATCCATCCGTCTTTTCAATCCCACAACACCGTTCAACGACTCTGGATCCCACTGAGAGTCTATATCGTCAATGATGTTATTAAAAACATGTATAGTTCTGAGAAATGGTTTGGTATTGTTAAAACTGCTCTGGAACGAAATTTCCAGCGCGTATTGCTT
The DNA here is from genome assembly GCA_030765065.1 of Deroplatys truncata. NCBI lineage: Eukaryota > Metazoa > Arthropoda > Insecta > Mantodea > Mantidae > Deroplatys > Deroplatys truncata. The sequence continues at coordinate 240,423,354 of CM060975.1, read as the reverse complement.
GCATGTGACAATCTGAATCCTTTTGCAGTTAGCAATACAGTTCATTTTAATGACTTGCTGAAAAAAGAATAAAATGCAGTAAGATCGCTTACTGGAGTAGTACTGATTTTAAAAGCATATAATAGTACCAAATTTAATGTAGTGCGTAACAATGAATAAATAAAGAGCGCATGTGGACAAAACTGCTTCACAATTGTAGTCCTCTTTCTCTGCCAGCCATTACTGAAGCGCCGTCTTATGTTTGACTAACCACCTTTCCTTCTACATTCCATTCTTTGAACACTGCTCTAATAATTTTTGACAAACCTTCAGTAGTTTTATCTCCGGATACGCCGTAAAATCCAACGAATCTTTCTTCAATTCTATCTTCAATACAGTATCTGAATATTATATTCATTTGATTCTTACATGACACGTCTAATGTTTCATCCGCTTGAATCGATATGAAACTGCAGTCCTGAATTTCAGCGTTTATTTTTTCACTAACTCCAGAGTTATCATTTCTATAAAGATCATCCTGAATATCTGGAGAAGTTACTTTGAAAGCTGAAGATGATAAATGATCTCGATTATCTGCTCCCCTTGAGCTAGCAAATCCAACAATTCCAGGTAAGTTACCTTTGTTGCTGGAGGATTCGTCTTCTCGATAGCCGTGAAAGGCGAGTTCTTGTTTACAAAGAAACACAATTGCTTGAATAAGACGAGCCAATACTCTCCTGTTGGATGCAATTTGTTCGTTATGTTTCATTGCCAGACGAGTGGCTTCAGAAAGGGCGTACTCAATTCGGCTTTTGCCTAATAACTGAAAAGATTCTTTGTTCTGCAAGTGGCGTTTTGATATTTGATGCTTTTGCGCTTTCCTGTCAAAGTTCTTTATTGTACAAATGCCTCGTTGCACCATTCCTTTTCACCACCAAACAACAGGCATATATAATAATACAACTTACTATTAACAGCACTTGCAGGCAGCCACTTATACTTCTCGTACCAACCAGTCTGAAATGTGCGTTTTGGTTTTGTTTCACTTAAAACTAAACTGGGTGTAGGAGTAGGTCTTTTGTCCTTTAATTCGCCTTTTTTCTCGTAATTTAATAAAGAAAAAGTAATTTTTAATAAACAAATTTACAAGGTTTTCACTTGCTGACTCACTCATGTTGGCGACACAACAAATATATGTACAAAAATGACAAGGAATTACTTTGAATACAAACGCGCTTCGCTTCACACACGTTTAAAAGCTAGCATAGAAACGGCTGAGACTAGTCTCGGTATGCTACAAGCGCAACGCATTGCCGGAAGAGGGGCGAGAGGGGAGTCAAAATGTTGCGATAAGCACACAGCTAGCCGCAGGGGGGGGGGAGGCAGAGACTGAGATCAGGCAAGTCTCAATATGCAGCCAACCCAATAAAGTGGTGCGGCCGCTACAACTGTCTGTTGATGCATTTAGAACTTATATTTAGATTGTTGTTCATATCATATATTGATATTGCGTTTTTTAAGCGTATATTGACAGGGGAGACTAAGTCTCAAAGTCTCCCCTCCCGCTACGGTTCTTCTGAACATAATTCTGAGATTGAAACTCCAACTTCGGATGATGTGATTATTAGATGGAGGAGGATCAGGCATTACCAGCAAATACTGTAAAAGGTAAGAATGGATTTTTATGGTTTAAAGAACCGCCTATGAAAAGTAAAGCTCTAAGCCGAAACAATGTAAAAATTCCTAAAGCTGCTAACTTTACTCAAAACATAAATTCGGAGCTAGATGTCCTCAAAATACTATTAGATGGAAGTGTTGTTCAGATGATTGTAGCTCATACAAATGAAATCCAAAGCAAAGATGCACATATTCTAACCAGAGGTTTGTGCGCACTAATAGGATTAGGTACTTTATATGTAAGATAGCAGAAAAGATTGTCATCTCAACACTGAAGAAATGTGGTTTGGCTCATCAGTGTACACACGTATTGTGTCTCAAATGAGGTTTAAATTTCTGCTAAATTATCTCAGATTAGGTGATAAAGACAAAAAGAAATAGGGGAGATAAGTTTTCACCATTTCGCAAGCTCTGGACATGTATGTTACAATTGACGAGCATCTTTTAGGATTTCGTGGCAAATGCCTTTTCCGTGTTAACACTGCCTCAAAACCAGATAAATATGGCATCAAAATAATTACAATGTGAGATGTCAGAACATATTATAGAGGAAGGAGGATAGAAACATAAATGACAGTCTGCCAACATATGTGAACGCTCTGATTGGAACAGGTAGAAACATTACTTGTGACAACTGGTTCACATCTGTACCTTTGGCAGACATACTGAAAGAAATTTGACAATTACTGGTACGATGAGAAAAAATAAGGCGGAAATTCCACCAAGTTTTTTTACCTGATAGACGGAAGAAAGTGCTATCTTCGCAATTTGTTTTTCATCAGAGAAAAACAAAAAACAAAAACAAAACACTCGTGTCCTTCACTCCTAAAAAGGGGGAAATCTGTAGTACTTTTTTCTCCTATGCATAGCGTTCCTGATGTTAATCAGAAATCCCACCAGATAAATAAACAAACCGAGATTATAGACTTTTATAATACAGGATGATTTATGAAGAACTGACACATTAATTTCTTTAATTGTTTCAAAACCAGTTATGCTAGCGACAACTTATTATACCTGAAATGCAGAGGGATTTTGGAAGATTATTTATCTCTATAGCAAATGTTGAAAATGTCCTCCATCCTGCATAAGGCACAACTCAACACGTCGTTCGATGTTACTGGCCACTCGTTGGGGAACTCTGTTGTCAATAGCTTGAATCTCCTGTGTAATGTTGTGCTTCAGATTGTCCAATGTCTGGGGAGTGTGGCATAAACCCTGTCTTTTAAGTAACTCCATAGAAAGAAGTCCGGCGATGTCAAATCCGGTGGCCACAGGTTCTTGGAGATTACCCGATTGTCAAACAAACTTGCAATTAGTGTCATGGATTTATTTGATGTATGACATGTAGCGTCGTCCTGCTGAAAATATCCTTGACTCAGCTCTACATCGTCTAGTTGCTCAGCAAACTCGATCAAAACAAGATGTATTTAAATTTCGATCTGTTAAAAGTATAGTAATAGCTCCTGCAAGTAGCAAAATTCCTAACCTTTAGGGAGGAACGATTTAAAAAAAAATTACTGTTTTTTGTGTCATTAATTTTTTTGTTTAATAAAAACTTATATTGATACAATGGTTATCCTATTTTTCAATAATGTGAACGCTCTGCAGTGTTCACATTGTTTTAAAAAAAATGGTCCCACCATTCTCTGTGCGGATATTGCTCACCAAACTGCGATTTTAACCGGGTGCATAGGTGCTTCATGAATAACATGTGGATTTTCTCTGGCCCAATAGCGTGAGATACTTGAGTTTACATAGGCGGATAAATGGAACCATACTTCATCTGTGAACCATGTGATGGACAATATGGCAGGATTTTGCACAATGAACGCCTGAAACCAACGATAATAATTCAGTCGTCTATCCTTATCTGGTTCCTGTAACTGATGGACAACCGTAATCCTATACGGCTTTAGGTCTGCACTTTTCACAGCTCTCTGACACATTGAGTAGCTGTACCCTGTCTCCGGCGACAAACGTCTTAATGATTTTTTTGGGTGACTGGTCCAGTCGTGCTCTTATGTCAATAACAACCGTGGGAAACCTAGATGAACGAGTTTTGCCTTCTTCACTCAGCAGAGATCTAATTGTTTCCAATTTGTTTACCAGTCCCAGTATTGTGTTTCTTTGGGGAGGATTCCGAACACCAAATTCTCCCTGGTATGCCCTTTGAGTGGCTGTAATTGAATTCGTAATCCAGTATTGCTTTACAAGGAAGAGTTGTCATTTAATGTGTACTCCATTTTCACGCTGACTAGAACATGCCAAAAACAGTTGCCGACAATAAAACTAACAATTACGAATAAAACATGAACATCTGCGCATCTAATGACAGGCAATCGAAACTCCAGAACATTCTGCTTAATTTGGTGCTAAAATTGGAGCATTGAGTGAATTTCGAACGGAATAATTAAAGAAATAAACGTGTCAGTTCTTCATAAATCACCCTGTAGTACCAAAGGAGGCGTAGACGTGTTTGACAAAATGGTACTTGTATACACTGTTTCAAAGAGTACATGGTAATGGACACTTCATATATTTTATGGAATGTTGGACCAGGCAGCAATAAATGCTTTTATCCTATTCTTAGTAAAATCACAGTAAAAGATGAAAAGAAAAGATTTTCTGAAGAATCTTGGATTCCAACTTGTTTCACCACACACGCAACCGCGCCTACAGAATAATTTGCCGCGGGAGCTGTCCGAAAACATAATATCACTTCTGGGAACCAAGAGAACAAAGGACCTCCAAGATCAAGAACATAGACCCACAAAACTGCAGAAGCAAGGAAGATGCCATTTGTGCCCTAGAGAAAAAGAAAAGTAAAAGTAGTTTGTGTAAAATGTGGCAGGCCTGCATGCAATGGCCTTAGAAAATAAATTTGCATATCTTGTTTCTCTTAAAGTACAATGTTCTAAAAATTGTTATTAAATTACTCTAAAGGGGTTCCATGTTAATAAGAATGTTAATGCCTATCATTAGACCGATTTTCATTGTAAAAGTTTTGTATTGCTACCACTAATTGTAAAATAAAACACTGGGGTGATGAGTCATCCCTGTTACCATTGAACTATTCATGTTACTAGCGGACGGTTAACATCATTAGAACATTCTCCTAGTTTTGTTGGGCCTGTGGTCATCTCACCTCTACAGACGGGAGAGATGGCCTACAATCTTTCGGGCGAACTGGTCAGTTTCCGGAGACACATTTTCACCGTATTTTGTACTTTTAAAGACATATTCTGCATTTTGGTTTTTTATTCTGACACATTGCTTCGCTATTATTACTAATTTTTGCCACTCCGGTGTATAACCAGGTTGTAGTGAAGTAGATGAATTAAATGCTTTTCACGCCTTTCTTACTTTTCAGATGCCGACCAAATGCAAAAGAAAGCCAGGCAGTGTTTGCGGTATTTGGAAAGATGAAGAGTTGAACAAGACTATTGAAGCTGTTATGAATGGAGCCTCAGTGCGTTATGCATCTATAACATTCACTCTCCCACGAAATACTCTGGAACGAAGAGTGGAAACTGGCAATGTCTGAAAAGGACCACTGGGCAGCAAAAATGGAGGAAGCTTGTGCGACATATTAAGAAAATGCAGAAGCATGATTTTCCTCTAACAAGAGATGATATTTGCACGCCGAAGAACTGGGCCTGAAACGCTATAGCAAAGAACAAATAAAATCATATTTATTTTATAGTTTTCCCCAAACCTTTTTCTGCAGGGACCATTACTTACAAGAGCTTGATTACTAACTGATAAACAAACATATAAACATTGCATAATCATTGTTACTTTAATAAATCACTAAATATACTCTCTGAGTACGAAAAATGTGTGGCTATCCATCCCTGTACAACATGGCTATCTTTTCCGCACTCATAGGGAGAGATGGCCAATGCATAGGTTTTTAAAATTCGGAACTTTTTCATCCAAAATAAATTTGTGTGATCATGAGCATTTACGATTACAAAGGTTAATCTTCAAGGATTCATGTAGCTACTTAAACATATTTTTCTTTCAAAATTCTTCGTATAATACAACATTTTGAAAACTATGGCCATTATCCCATGACGTATCCTATTACTCAGCTGCTATTGATTTCATTGTTTGAGAGCTTAATTCTTATTCAGAAGTTATTTAATAGTAAATATAAACCATATTTGATTCGGTCTATCGTTCTTTCCTTTCACTCTTTTCGAGTCAGTGGAACATCTATGACTAAATTGTCATAAAGCACATAGACACCTTAAAAATACTCCATTAATTAATTTTAATTAACATTTTTTGAATAAATAGTCATAAAATCAATGGATGACCCGCCCTCTTAAAACAGGTGCAAGTAATTCTATTTATATAAATTTTAAGTTCAAAACAAACTTGTAAGCTAATAGTCAACCATTTGTTCAATGCAGTATCATAGACGGACCCAGGGAGAGGCTCCGTATAGTCCCCCTAATAATAGAAAAAAAATGACAGCTGTTATACTTAAAGTATATGCCTTATGGTGCTGCTTTACTTTGGTAAAATCAAAAGCAACTTTTATTTATATTTTATTGATTTAAATCAGATGAGCATCTATGCATTACAGTCAATAAGTAAACTTATCACAGCGGTTGAGTATACTTCAAGATATGTTCCATTAACTCGAAAAGAATGAAAGCAAAAAAGGTAGGCTGAATCAAATGTGCTTTATATTTACTATTTTCTGAATAAGAATTAAGCTCTCAAAAATGAGGATCAATAACAAAACTAGGATAAATAATAAAACTTAAATATTACGTTTAAATGGCATTTTTATTTAATACATAATTTTACGTTTTCTCAAATGTAAATTAATTTTTGCATCCAAAGAATAAATTACTTATTGTTTGAAAATTTAGAAACGAAAATGCTCTATTACTAACCTGCATTTTGCTCTTTGGTAAGGTATGTTTCAAAATATGTGAGCCCCTCCGTAAACGAAACTTGGATCCGCCTATGTGCTGCATTATGCTTGCCATGTATGACTTCTCTTAAACTGTATAAATTATATATATATATATATATATATATATATATATATGTGTGTGTGTGTGTGTGTCAAATTAAATTGAGTTTTATTTATGGACGCTCTTTAACTGCTGTGACCCTTAGCGTCCCATTCTATATTGAGTGTGAAAGACCGGTAATTTTGCTCAGAGGCCTCTTTATCAGGCTTGAGGTTCTTTTACGTGCCGTATATCTAATTCCTTTCCGAAGGAAGCTATGCTAAGGGTTTTTACGTCCGAAAAAAAATCCATCGACTTCCGCCGGGTTTGAACCCGCGACCTCGGGAACTAGAGGTTAGCATGGTAACCATTACGCAACGAGGACGATGTGTGTGATGTAAATTAAATTAAATTGATTTTATTTATGGACGCTCTTAAACTACTATGGTCCTTAGCGTCCCATTCTATATTGGGCGTGAAACACCGGTAATTTTGCTCAGAAGCCTCTTTATCAGGCTTGAGGTTCTTTTACGTGTCGTAAATCTACGACACAGGACCACCGGCTTTACTTCCCTTCCGAAAGAAACCATGCTAAGGATTTTTACGCCCGAAAAAATCCATCGCCTTCCGCCAGGTTTGAACCCGCGAATTGTGTGTGATGTGTTGAACTACATGACTTACTCTACTCACTCTTCTGCAAACTATTCTTGCAAAGCTTATCCTTCTATCTACTTCTTGTTAAACGAGATTAATTTCCAATTCACATTTCGTTGCATGGTACCCTGAGCTAAAGTGATGGACAGTTTTTACATTGTCATGAGGCTTGTTCTGAAAGTTACATCCATTGATATTCCTCAGTCAGTCAGTAAGGTCTGTGTGTTTTGTTTCTCTCTTGAGGCGGCGCTGTGGTTATTCTAATGGCATGTTCTGAAGTATTCGATTCAGCAACTCTGGTTACGTCTGGTATATTCAGATCCAGATGGAGATTTTCATTTCCTATGTACCAGAGTGCATTGGATAATTCTGAACACGGTTCTGGAATGTCTGAATACTCTTGATTTGGGTACTAGAAGCATCATCAAGAGCATGCATATTGCCATAATGGTTTGAGAACCATTGTGTAAACAAGTCTCTTGTTAGAAATGGAAAGGGATGAGTTTTTATGCAGTAGAGATTTTAGCTATCGGTCTATTTCTTAATTTTTACAGAATGTGATCAATATGCTTCTTCCATGTTAAACGGTGTCGATGATAAGCCCAAGGTATCTCATATCGTCTGTTTGTGGTATAAGAATCAGGATCACCATATTCTTTCCTAAGATGGATTTACACACACACACACACACACATATATATATATATATATATTGTTAATGGTTAAATCGACATAAAAATGTATAACATCAATTGTGTGCCTTAACGAGATCTACATTTTTGTGTAAGATTTTGTATATCTCTTCGGTTTACCAGTTATGTAAAAGTCATTCAGAATGAAGACGACTTCAAAGTATATTCCCATAAAACTCAAGATAAAGATTTCATTTGTCATGAAAATATTTTAAACATACGATATTGGAATTAAAATCGTCAGAGCTAATTTTGAGAAAATAAAAAATGTCGAAACATTTTCCACGTAAAGGGTAGTTTGTGGTGGGGGGATTTTCTTGAAAATCTTCGTATCGCATCCTTGGAAGATGCTGAACTTTAATACAATCTTGGTATTTAATCGTTTTTGAGTTATGCTGTTCACAGACGCGCGCGCGCACACGGAACTTTTTTAATTTTTTATTCAGCGTAATTTCGGTAAAATCTCAGTATCCATTTTGGATGGAATACAATACTTGTTCTACTTATTATAGGTAAACAGTAGAGAAAGTAATAAAACCTCATAGCAGCAACTCTTTGAAACTTTATCCTCAACTGGACAGGTCAAAGGACGGTGAATGCTCAACTGAGCCAAGGCAAAGCGTTGAGAGTTACTCGACGTTTGCCTTCTTACAAAACTCCTCTTGTCTTCTTCAGTATATTGGAAGGCAAAAACACCTTATACAGGCAACCTCAACCGCAAAACCGCACACTATTGAGGTGAGATTTTGTATATTGTGTTTGTACAATATTCTCATGCAAAACTTTAAACATTTTTTTTCTTCCCCAGATAAAGTTGCACACTTTCATTGCTCTAAGTTACATATGCTCTACAAATCAGATATACAGCTCTTTCTTTTTTTCCTGTGTGTATATAGCTGTTCCATTTTTATTTATTTTTTGAAGATGTTCATTTTAGAATGCAGGCAATGGCAACATCTGCTTATCATCTTATTGACAATGCTGATGGCAATAATTTCGCTTTCTAATCAAATTTGAAATCATACATTATTAAATTCTTGTTATTATCAACACTTTTTAAATCAGACCAAAAGCACCCATTTACAAAGCAAGAGATACCAGCAATATTTGTAGCTAATGTATTGCTAGATGAGCAAATGTGGTTAAAGTCTTCATATTTTTAAGACACTGTGAACACAGTATCCATGAATTGTTGCACTAACTCTCCACGGCAAATTAGACAGAATAACAAGACAAATTAACAAAATTATATTCTATGTGTAAAAGTTCTAAAGTTAAAACCACAAAACCTTAACCAATCAAAGTCACCAATTTTATCGCACGACAATTAACCAAGCCTGGATTAACTACAAACTGGGAAGCGTTTTGCATCGCCGTGTAATGGGATTGGTGCCTTCCTAATGTTTAAATTTGTACAAGCCTAACTGGAAATTGTTATACGTATAGAAAAAATTCTTTAACATTTTTGTCCCCGATTTGTCCATAGAATACGATTCCGCGGAATTAGCGAGAGAATTCGCAGATACGTTTTTTGACCTTTTGATTGCGGTGCAGTAACGTTGCTCTTTACAAACGGATATGGACTTTTCTCCTGCTGGGAGGTACGTGATTTCCTGAGGTCTTTGAGGACTAATTGACGATCAACATGATAGAGAATTAACGCAACTCCTATTCTAGCAAGCTGTGACTATGCGACTGGGGCACTCCGTCTGCGCCTAATGCCTTGCATGTGAAGGAGGAACATGCAGCGTACTGCAGTAGGATCTGATCCACTGCGTCAGCGATTTTAAAGTTACTGTGTCTCTCAAGGGGCGTTGGATCCTTCTGTGTGGGGGCGACTGTCGGAGATGCACAATCTGGAAACTGTAGGGACCCTGACATTGCTGTGCCGTCACTCCTGGTTCAAAGCACCCAGTGTCTCACCTCCTCCTACCTCACGAGGGTGCCCCCCTGTAGGGCATAGGTACAATATTCTCCCTGGATCGGTGCCGAGTACCCCCTCCCGTTAATAAGGGTAATAAGAGCACTGTGCTTCACTACAGCGATCACAACACGCAGCATTGGAACCATTTTATAAAATTGCATCTTACTTTCCCCATTGGACCGAAACTAACAGTACCTATGCTCTATTCTTTTACTTCTCCAGAAGCAGGGGCGTTATAGCAACCATTACTTGAGCATCACTAAGTCGAATCACAGACACGTACATCTAAAATATGAAACACGAAAACAAAAAATATAATTAAGCACTTGATAAATACAATATAGAACAAAAGAGAGCTAAGATATTATGAAATGAAAACTTTAAGCCTCAAATGATTCTTAAAGCTTTTTAGAATTTGAGTAAGTTTTAAAATATTTGCATAACAGTCCACTTTTTTATTTATTTATTTATTTATGGACGCTCTTTAACTACTATGGTTCTTAGCGTTCCATTCTATATTGGGTGTGAAAGACCGGAAATTTTGCTCAGAGACCTCTTTATCAGGCTTGAGGTTATTTTATGTGCGTAAATATACGACACGGGAACACCGGCTTTACTTCCCTTCCATATTAAGGATTTTTACGCCCGAAAAAAATTCATTGCCATCCGCGGGGTTTGAACCCACGATCTTGGGAACTAGAGGCTAACATGCCACTCCTAGTTCACGGAGGACGACATACCAGTCCACGACTTTCTCTGCATACTATAGTTTATTATAATTTTTGAGCTACTTTCTGTGATCATGATAAACATTCGCGAAATGTAGTTTCAATTTGGAAATAGGCAATATGGCAATATTCTATTTACATAGAGATGGTAGTCAGCCGATTAAAAAACTGATGATATTCGTGATATCGTGAGAAACAAGAGGGTGCTTCACATTTCGGGACTTAATCCCACAATGCCTATTGTGCTTCCGGAAACTTCCAGGAGGAAGGGGTGAAATAAAGAAAACAGAGGACGACTAGATCCAGGATGGCAGGTTTGAAAACAGGCGGGGTCCCTAACGTCCCCAGATATATTGACGCCTGCGGGATCCCCCACAGACCCACCTATCCTCATTGAACGGTCTCTCTATGAGGTTCCGTCACACACCGAAAGTCAGGGCAGCCATTTCCACAGACAAAGCAATTTCACCGCCATACCCCTGTCCCACCGTCCACTCGCCTGATCCTTCGACCTTGAAACACGACAAGAAAAAAAAAGTGACATGAAATAGGGGTAGGGAAATTTACGGCATTATAAAGTTCACTCCAGCATTCGCCTATCAACCAGAGAAAACCGCAAAAAACCAAGATCAGAGTGGCGAACTAAATGGGAATCAAACCCAGGATCTTCCGAACGCGAGCCTCACGCTTTTGAAGTGCTTCAATATATGAAACTTAAAACGAACTGCGACAACTATTTCGAAATCGCTGTCTAAAAAAATTATTTGACATAAATTATAGACTTGACTAGATCTTCGTTTTTGCATAGTAGATTTTATCTTCTTTTTACGATTTCTCATCTGAAAAACATTAAATGTGAATGAAGAGTACCTCTACGCCCAAGGTATGTTGTACTCTGGCATGCTGATAACTCAAATACCTACATGCTATTTAATAAAAACAAAATATCTTCATGTGTCTTCACATTGATTTCTCTTCCCATTATTCAACAGACTATTATTACAAAAGTTTATTCTTCCTTCTGCTTCATGTTAATCGAGGTAAACATTTGTAGAAATGGTTTTATTACCCATTTCCTTGTAGGTACAATGGGAATAGGAGAATTACAGTAGGCTTACACGACTATCAAATCTCTTAAGAGCTGGTCGCTACTTGATGGCTTTGAAATTCTCTTCTGTTTGCATGACCAGGAAGAAAAAGAGGTGATGGGAGAAAGGAATGAGAAAAATGTAAGTATTGGAAAATTCAAACCAATACGGAATATCTCAATAATAATAATAATAATAATAATAATAATAATAATAATAATAATAATAATAATAATAATAATTGACACAAATTGCATGCTTAAACGAGGTCTCTTGCGGTTTACCAGTTATGAAAGTCATCCAGAATGAAGATAACTTCAGGGACTATTCCCAGAAAATTCAAGATATGCATTTCATTTTTCATGAACATATTTTAAACATATGGTATTTGAATCAAAATCGTTAGCCTTTTTTGAGAAAATAAAATGGTTTAAAGAATTTTCCATGCAAAGGGCAGTTTGGGGTGGGGGAATTTCTTGTAAATCTTCGTATCGCAACCTTGGAAGATAGAGAACTTGAATACCAAGTTTGGTATTTAACGACTTTTCGTTTTTGAATAATGCTGTTCACAGAAACTAAACGGGCTTTTTGCTAAAAAAAACAAAACAAAAAACAACGCTTTGTTTGGGTTCAGGGGGCCTCAAAACATATATTTCCGATGAAATCTCGACATTGAATTTTTGGGTGGAACACAATACTCCGCCTACTTACGATACGTAAAAGAGAGTAAAAATTTCTTCCTGCCATTTTGAGAAAAAATGAAAAATCACATATAATTGTTTAGGGTAGAAGAAATTTCTGTAAATCTTCGCCTTGTATACTTAAAATATGCCTCACATAAATATAAACGATTGTCTATTCGACCTTTCACTTTTAGTTTCGTTGTTCACGCGCACGCGGACCTTTTATTCTTTAAAATGCATTAGATTCAGGGATCACAAAACTGTAGTTCCTGTGAAATAGTAATATATAATTAATGGATTAGAATGCTGCGAAGTTTGGAAATATGCTTTAAAAATACAGTATGCACTCCAGTATTTTGAAAGCATCTTTTTTTATGCAAAGCAGTAATATGAATAAACAACTCCGTGGCGTCACTTGCCTGGGTGAGCCAAGACCTACAGCACACTGCTGGTCCTCCGCCTCCATCCACAAGAACATAATGAGCAGAGTGCAGGATTTGGGGTAAAATGTGGTCCCAAGTGCTGTTTAGGAGCCGAGCCCTACGTTTTCATCAAGTGGCTGCTAAGTTGGTCGCCAAACAGATCACAAGTGACTGCACCCATACCAGACCTCTCAGGAGGGTACAGTCCCCCTGCAGGAACCGGACATGCAATACTACTGCAACACTTCGGAAACGGCCACGCAAATGAATACTACGAAATTCTTGTTTTGATAGCTTCGTCCCTTGTAATAGCTGAGATCTACAGAGACGAATGAAGTAATGGTAATCCAGTTCTCAATTGGACACGAGATGCAAAGAGCTGAGAGCTACTCGGGGAAGAAAGAAAGAAAAATCGCAACCAGAAACCTTCCCCAACAATACCAAAATCAGGAATTCCGGATTACTACGCAGAAACGCTGTCCGTTAAACCAATCAGGTGGACATTTTTCCTATCTTCCGTGAATCACACAGCCAGGTAACTTCTGGGCTCCGTGATAATGAAAAATAATCGTGCATCGCAACTATATACATTCTTGTTTGCATTTTCAAGTTTAATTTCTCTACCACGAACATAGTAGGTATAGAGGGTATTGCATTCCACCCAAAAAATTCTATACCGAGATCTCACCGGAAATACATGTTTTGAGGCACCTGAATCCAAATAATGCATTTTCGAAAACATGTCCGTGTGTCTGTGAACAGCATAACTCAAAAACGAAGAGTCGGATAAGTACCAAACTTGGTCAAGTTCAGTATCTTCCAAGGACACGACACGAAGATTTTCAAGAAAATCAACCCATCCCCAAATATCCTTTACATGGAACATTTTTCGAAAATTGTGATTTTCTAAAAATGTCTAATGATTTTGATTAAAATAACACATATTAAAGATATTTACATGACAAATAGAATGTATATCTTGAATTTTCTGGGAATAGCCTTGAAGTCCTCTTCATGGGAAGGTGTACAATCTTGTATAACTGGTAAAAGTTAAACAATAGACGAAAACGTACTATACAAAAAATGTAGACATCTTTAAGAACAATTTATTTCAAATAATTTTTACTTTCTCTACCACGTATAGTAAGTAGGGGAAGTATTGTATTCCACCCAAAAATTCGATACCGAGATTTCACCGGAAATACATGTTTTGAGACCCCCTGAATCCAAAAAAAGCATTTTTGGAAACATGTCCGTGTGTGTGTGTCTGTCTGTGAACAGCATAACTCAAAAACGAACAGTCGGATAAACACCAAACTTGGTATTTAGGTTTAGTATCTTCTATGGATGCGACACGAAGTTTTCAAGAAAATCTCCCCACCCCAGAGTACCCTTTACATGGAAGATTTTTCGAAAAGTTTAATTTTCTCAAAAATGGCTCTAACGATTTTGAATAAAATATCATATGTTTAAGATATTTTTATGACAAATAAAATGTATATCTTGAATTTCCTGGGAATGTCTCCAAAAGTATTCTTTATTGTGAACGACTTTTGCATAACTGGTAAACCATAAGAGAGACAAAATTTTACTACACAAAAAATGTAGATCTCGTTAAAATACACAATTTATGTCATATACATTTTTTTTTGTTGAGTGAACCATTTTCGAGATATTACTTGTTATTCCCTTAAATTTTTCAATACTTATTTTCTCAAATGGGAATTCGTTATTCATTTTTTTTGTCTTGGATATGCAAAGAATTATAATCTGTGCCAAAGGGAATGGTGCTGCACCTAGCAACTAGCTATTAAGAGATATGTATGTGCTTAAAGGCTACTGTTTTTCTATATTGCCCCTGTAAATATATATTCCCCTTACATCTACAAGAAAATTAGCAATAAGACTCTGCAAATGTTTATCTCGATTAACATGCAGTAGATGGGGATTAAGCGTTTGTATAAATAGTTTGTACAAGAGTAGAGAAAGTCATGTGAGTGTAACACATCAGATTTTTTTGTAGCATAAGCCATTTCTGAGATATCCGTTATTAATGGTTCGAATTGTTCATTTCTTGGTCATTCTTTAAAGTGCTTTCAACATTCAGCTGTTTCTCGCGATTGCATGGAAACAGTATGGAATTTTAAGGCTAGCATATAGCGTCCAGTTCTTAAACATTTGACTATCGCTGTTCTCTTTGTATGTATAAAACTAGCGTTAATAGAGAATAGTGTACACTCACTTATAAACGATAAATGGTAGAGAAAGTCATGTGAATGCATCACTCAGAATTTTTCTCCCGCGACAGTTACTACTACGAAGATCACATAAATCCTCGAACGTAGAGAATACCAATTTTCTTTCTCCACAACATATGAAAATAGCTGAGTAGAATGTCTTAAGAAGCAAAGGCAGGTTGTTGTTGACAATATTTAGCATTCCAGCAGAGAGATGGAATTTTCGCGCTCTATCTCAAAATGCACTTTCAGCAGTTTATTAAAAATCCTACCTCCGTGAAACGTCGCTTACACATGGAATAGTAACAATATCAACAGTGTCTACATTTTATCGAGCAGAGAATGGAATTTCAAGAACGTAAGACCTTTTCGAGCGGAGGATGCAGCGCTTCGTAAGACTCCAATATCAATCTCCTTTCACAATTTCATCGCCGAAGCTGTGTAGTTTAGTTGCTACCACAGCTAGCTTACTGAAGTGTGTACATCTGTATGGGTAGATGGATGTTACTCCACTAAAAACTTTACATTTTAAGCACCAAAGACTTCGGAAAAAAATTCTGAATGATACATACACATGACTTTCTCTACCCTCTATCTTTATTAGTGGATATACAAACTATTCTTACTAAAGCTTATTTTTCTATCTATTATATTTTAATCCAAATAAACATGTGCAAAAACAGCTACATTACACATTTAGTTATAGATACAAAGAGAACAGCGATAATCAACTGTATAGAACCGGACGCTATACTGTACGCTGGCCTTAAGATTTCGTAATTTCCATGCAATGCGAGAAACAACATGTTGGCAGGACTTTTAAGAGAATGATCAAATAATGAATTTGAGAAATGGTTTATGCCATAAAAAAATCTTATTTGTAATAAACCGTGCGTTTTAAAGAGATCTGCATTTTTGTATAATACGTTTTTAGTTTATCGCTTAACGTTTATCAGTTATAAACGAGTATACAACATTCCTTCCGAATGAAGAGGACTTCACAGGCTATTCCCAGAAAATTCAAGATATATATTTTGTCATGTAAATATCTTTAACATACGGTATTTTAATCAAAATTGATAGCCATTTTTTAGAAAATAAAAGTTTTCGAAAAGTGTTCCATGTAAAGGGCAGTTTGCGGAAAATCCCTGTTGCATCCTTGGAAGATGCTGAACTTAAATAGCAAGTTTGATACTTATCCAACTTTTTGTTTTTGAGTTACGGTGTTCACAGACGTACATATACACACGAACATTTTTCTGAAAGTGCTTTATTTGGGTTCGGGGGCCTCAAAACATGCATTTTCACTGAAATCTCGGTATCGAATTTTTGGGTGGAATGCAATACCTTCTCTATCTACTATTTACTTACATAGTAGATAAAGTAAAAAGTAGACAAGAGAAAGGAGGAAAGTCTGATGTGAAGCATTCACATAACTTTTTCTTATCAATGACTAATTCGTATATACCTATTCATAATATATATATATATATATATATTACACTATTTATATAATAAGTGATCCTTCTATCCTAGCTAGGTTAAGGTCTCGCTACATATTTTTACCAGAATTGTTTCAAATTCAGCAAGATGGTGTTCGCCAGACTAACGGATGAAATGTTAGGTTTCATAAAAATCAATGAATGGACCACGGTACAAAGCTCAGATAAAATCATTTTAGAAATATGGGCTCCGGCCGAGAAAGCCTAACCCATTATTTTGTCTGCCTTTAAGACTTCCTTGTTATACAAAATTCAATCAAATAAAGGGTAGTTATCAAGAAATTCACAAAAAATTCAAAACATGAGTTTTATCTCTCACATCAATAGAGGCATGTTACATTTTAATCAAAATCTTGACTTTATGAGAACAAAACCGTAATTGAAATCTTTCCATGTAAAAGGTTAGAATATGGCGGAGGGATTTCAAATCTTCTTCATATCCTTGGAAGAGGCTAAATTTAAATACCACCCAACTTTTCGTTTTTGAGTTATGCTACAGACACATGCACATGGATCGTTTTATAAAAAATGCTTGTTCCTGGGTTCAGGGAATCCCAAAACGCGAAATTGCAGTGAAAATCTCAATATTCAAATTTTTGGTGGAAAAAAAACAATGAAATGTATATCTCGAATTTTCTGGGAATGTCTCCAAAAGTATTCATTGTGAACGACTTTTGTTAAACTAGTAAACCATAAGAGATAGACAAAATTTTACTACACAAAAAATGTAGATCGCGTTAAAATACACAATTTATGTGATTAACATTTTTTGTTGTTGAGTGAACCATTTTCGAGATATTGCTTGTTATTCCCTTAAATTTTCCAAAACTTTTTCTCAAATGGGAATTCGTTATTAATTTTTTTTGTCCTGGACATACAAAGAGAATGGAATGTGCCACATAGCAACCAGCTCTTAAAAGATTTGACTATCGCTTAAAGCCTACCATATTCCCCTTGCATCTACAAGAAAATTAGCAATACGATTAACATCTCGATTAACATGAAGCATACGGAGAATAAGCGTTTGTAAAAGAGTAGAGAAAGTCATGTGAGTGCAACACATCAGTTTTTTTTTTTACTTTCTCTACTACGTATAGTAAGTAAGGGAAGTATTGCATTCCACTCAAAAATTCGATACCGAGATTTCACAAGAAAATAGATGTTTTGAGGCCTCCTGAATCCAAAAAAAGGTATTTTGGAAACATGTCCGTGTGTGTCTGTGAACAGCCTAACTCAGAAACGAACAGTCGGATAAACACCAAAGTTGGTATTTAGGTTCAGTATCTTCCAGAGATGCGACACGAAGACTTTCAAGAAAATCCCCCCACCTCAGATTACCCTTTACATGGAACATTTTTCGAAAATTTTAATTTTCTCAAAAATGGCTCTAACGATTTTGATTAAAATATCATATATTTAAGATATTTTAATGACAAATGAAATGTATATCTCGAATTTTCTGGGAATGTCTCCAAAAGTATTGTTCATTGTGAACGACTTTTGCATAACTGGTAAACCATAAGAGATAGACAAAATTTTACTACACCAAAACTGTAGATCGCATTAAAATACACAATTTATGTAATATACATTTGTTTTTGTTGAGTGAACCATTTTCAAGATATTGCTTGTTATTCCCTTAAATTTTCCAATACTTAAAGCTTTCTCAAATGGGAATTTGCTATACATGTTTTTTTGTCCTGGTAATGCAAAGAGAATGGAATACTCCACATAGCAACCAGCTCTTAATATATTTGACTATCGCTTAAAGCCTACCAATTCCCCTTGCATATACAAGAACATTAGGAATAAGATTAACATCTTGATTAACATGAAGTAGATAGAGAATAAGCATTTGTAAAAATAGTTTGTACAAAAGTAGAGAAAGTCATGTGAGTGTAACACATCAGGATTTTATTTTGTCCTGGTAATGCAAAGAGAATGGAATACTCCACATAGCAACCAGCTGTTAATATATTTGACTATCGCTTAAAGCCTACCAATTCCCCTTGCATCTGCAAGAAAATTAGCAATAAGATTTAACATCTCGATAAACATGAAGCATATGGAGAATAAGCGCTTGTAAAAATAGTTTGTGCAAGAGTAGAGAAAGTCATGTGAGTGTAACACATAAGATTTTTTTGAGTTAGGATGTTCTCTCTCTCTCTCTCTCTCTCTCACACGCACGCTCAAAGAAGATTACAGATGTTTTTCTAAAAAATTGTTTTTTCCTTTTTTGGATTCAGGTCTCACAACACATATTTCTGGTGAATATCAAATTTTTGAATGGAATGCAATACTTCCTCTACCTACTAGGTACATAGTAGAGAAAGTAGTATTGATTTTAATATTGAACTCAGGAAGCGTGCAAAGGATAATGCAAGTGGTATCGAAACAAAGAAACTGGTTTACTATTTGCTGATCTCATTGTAGGGTCAATAATATTCAATGGAAAAAATAGAAGCAACAGACAAGTTTTTGTAAAGAATGGAGTTTATGAATTAATTTAAATAAATAACAAATAATACTAAGAGACGAAACAAGTTAAGGAAAGAGAGAAATGGACTTGACAAGGAAGAGAAATTGAAGTCTAACAAATTTCTGTTATCTAGAAGTACTAATGCTGGAAGGAGTGAACAAAACAAAAATGTTATAATATTAAGCATGTATACCACGCATGCAAATAAATGGTTTGAAAGAGTTTATTTGGAATATTAAAAGCTAAAATGCTTTATGGAGTTCAGATTTGGGGAACACAAAGGAAGGCTGAACAAATATGGTGTGATCCAAACAAATTTGGGCATGCCAAGAGCTTCACCCAAGGGCGAGAATTTGAGATAAATTATATCATGGTTAAATTACTGGAAATGATACGGAGATATTAGGTTTAAAATAGACAATCTCACCAGTATTTGAAGACACATGACAGCACTAATCAAGGGGAAACTTGGATTAACAAGATGCAGCAAGTTGCAGGTTCTGAATTTTCAAATAAGATTTGCATGATACAACTTATTTAAGAATATCATTAACAACTCTGCAACTATTAAAGATACACAAAATTGATAACAGTAATATTTCTGTTATTCAAAATTATTTTTACATGCTCTTAAAGGAACAGGATATAAATGTTTCTACCATATATCTATATTTAATATCCTCAACATGCTTGTACACTTTTGTAGAGCAACTACTCCTTTCAATCACTTAAAATAAACCTTACAACTTCATGATAAAATATTATGCATTTGAGAAGCCCTTGCACATCAGTGATTTATCAAGTATATCCCCTTCCACAATTTCACTCTTTTGCATTTATGCTAGCAGTCAGTATGAAGTATATTACAATACATGTAAATGTTGACAGGTACCCATTGTGCATCTGAGTGTGAATGGTTGCAACCCAAGGTTTATCGAGGTTTGCATATCACATGGATAGCAATGAACCTTTCAATACCTATATTACAATTTTTTGTACTACCATATTATTGAAATGTAACTTAATGTTTACTTTTTCTATTACATACCTAGTAGGTAGAGAAACTACTGTTCCACCCAAAAATCGGATATCGAGATTTCACCAGAAATACATGTTTTGAGGCCCCTGAACAAATAAATTTAGAAAAAATTCAGTGTGTGTGTGTGAACAGATACCAAACTTGGTATTTAAGTTCAGTATCTTATAAAGATGTGACACAAAGATTTTCAAGAACATCTCCCCACACCAAACTATCCTTTACATGGAAAAATGGTTTGAAATTTCCTAAAAAAGGGTTCTAAATGATTTTCATTAAAATACCACATACTTAAGATA
This sequence comes from Deroplatys truncata, assembly GCA_030765065.1. Classification (NCBI taxonomy): domain Eukaryota; kingdom Metazoa; phylum Arthropoda; class Insecta; order Mantodea; family Mantidae; genus Deroplatys; species Deroplatys truncata. The sequence continues at coordinate 240,402,978 of CM060975.1, read as the reverse complement.
TGGGATTTACACTTTATTTATAAATAAAATATATATCTTGACCTTTTTGGGAATAACCTGTAACATTTTCATTTGGAAGGAATTTTGTATAGCATTAAAAGATAGCCATTAACACAACACAACAAATGCAGGTCTCTTTAAAAGACTTACCTCAAATAATCTTTTCTGTGGCATCAGCTATTTCTAAGATACCCCTTATTATTCGTTTAAATTTTTTATACTTTTGTCAGTTTTTAAAAATGCAGCACTATTCAATTGTTGCTCAGGATGTCATAGAAAGAGTATGGAATTTCAAGGCCAGCATATTGTGACCTGCTTTAAACATATGACTATCAATTGATTTCCTCTATCCCCCATGTACCTACAACAAAATGGATTGCAGAAGCTATATAAAAAATAAGTGATAGTGGTTAGAGAAGGTTATGTGAATGTAACACACACACTTTATATTTATTAGAGCCGATTTTAATTTAGAAAGTTAAAAATATCAATAGCTAGAAATTTCAAATTAATTAGTATTTGCTATGTTTTTACACTACATTCAGTTAACCCAGCATACCTATTGCAGCATAACTATTCATAACAACAGTGCGTAATTTGGAATTTTGGAAACATTTCTTAATTTATGTATTATTAAATTGTGTGATGTCGTTTTTGTGTAATTTACAAAATAATGAGGCAAAAAGTTTTTTTGCCATGCTAAACTTCATTTTATTCCAGTAATACAATGATCACATTAAGATGTGGTAGTATAAAAAATATGTTTTATGAATTTATACACCCTATTTTTACTACCTCTGTGCCAGATATAGGAAGTATTGTATTCCACCCAATAATTAAATGTTGAGATTTCATCAAAATAGTTATATGACTCCATCACCCCCCAAAAAAAGAGGGACAGAGGAGGAGTAGGAGGTGTGTGTGAGCAGCCTAATTAAAAGTCTGGCAAATACCAAATCTTTCACGGATCCAACACAAAGATTTCCATTAAATTTCCCCAACTGCAGCCCTTTACACGGAGAAATATTTGATAGTTTTTATTTTCCCAAAAAGAACTTTAACAATCTTCATTAAAATGCCATGTCTGAGATACTGTCTTCATTCAGAAAGAACTTTATATAGTTTAGATACCATAAGGAATCCACAAAACAGTTACTTCAGGAAATATATAGAGCATTAGTCATTTTTTAAATAGTGCATGTTGTATGTTTAAATGTTCTCTAATATATATCATCAAATAAAACACCTGAATATTTGCTATTCTTTTCCTTCACAAGAGGTCATTACTACAACTCCTGAATCAAGCTTCTGGTATAAACACTTGAATGTTGTATGTAAACTAAGCATTTACTGCTTAATTCAAAATCATTTCTGTAAAAGAAAAAGAAAAGGGAAAAAAAAAAGCTTGTATACTTTTTATTTTAGTAATCTCTTATATCCTCAAAACCAAATATTAAATAATTAATAAATGACAGTTACAGAAATTTTAATTGTAAGAAAAACATGTTATATATTTGGGAGAATCACTAAAGACGAGAATTCCATGCAAATGCATGTTTTTGTAGGATCATTGGACATAGCTCAAACTTAGACTTATCCATTTCATTACTTTCTGATTCCAAATATGTGTACTTTATCCGTGCATATTTTGACCTAATGCATATGCAAGGCATTTTTAGCTTAATTATGCATATAATATACATTATTTTAAGTTTAAATGCATGTTTTTAATCGTTTTAAGTAGACACCTCAGTTTTTCAATTTTATGATCCTTATTTTTGCTTCAGGAATCAGGGCTGAAGAAGGAAAATAGGGAGGAATAACAGAAATAGAAAGTTAATATTCTCACAATAGGATGACTTTCCCAGAATTTTACTGACAGCCCTCTGTAGACCGCCTGTCATAAACAGATTTATTTATCCACAACAATCACCGGCAAGCCTTTGATTTTGCAACAATGGAAATTTTGCCATCTAAGTCAGGTACTGCATCATCTGATGAACAAAGATACAGCTGAAGAGCGGTCTTGTGGAATTGAACAAACCTTACTAGCATTTCAATTCTTCTGAAACTGAAATCATTCGCTAAACTGCCTTCACAGTGTGTGAATCTCTTAAGTGGTAAATGTCTGTGTTATTCTGTTTATGCGTGTTAATGTGCTTCTAATATGCCTCAAATTAAAAGTTCCAGAAGTGTACTCCTTGCACAGTGGATAAAAGGAAAGGATTTTATTAGATCCGATGGGGATGTTATATTCGGTGATTGTTGTAGTAAAGAGGTAAGCTATTCTTTTTCTGAATATTTTCTATAGCACTTGTTCTTTGTAAAACATTACAAAATTTATTTTAAATAATTAATTAAACAAGAATGCCAGTTTTTTTTAAAAATCATATCCATATAACCAGAAGACCTTTCATAATTTCAGATAAAATGTACTAAAAAAATTTCAAGTCAAACATGTTGTATCTGCATCACATATTGCAAGAATGCGAAAAACAAAAGAATTTGCAACACACCAAATCCACTCATTTATTACTGCTCTGCACCTAAAGCCCACAAAATAATTTTTACATGGATTTGTGCAACGCTTTTGTAGGAGCAAATATACCACTTGAGAAACTCTGAAACCCACTATTAAGGTTTTTTTGGAGAAGTGTACATGATGATGATGATGATGTCCCTGATCCCTCGACATCGAGGAAAGTTTATGCTCCAAAATCTTATAATCAGGTAAACCTATGTAATGTATTTGCCAAAATAAATTTAATTTTGTGTAAAAATTAATGTAAACATTTTCACACATGTAAAAATATGTGTCTTTTTGCTAATCAGGTATTGGATAAAATTTGCGAGGACTTGGGAGCTTTAAACATATGGACATCTGTAGATGAAACAACTGATCCTATGGGGTGCTATGTTGCTAACCTAATTGTAGGAAAATTAACTGAGGATGGACCTGGTCAACCCCATCTAGTGTGCTGTAAAGTCCTACAAAAAGCAAATAACTCCACAATTGCTAGTTTCTTTGATGATGTTTTAATCAGGTATTGTAATTTAATAACATTTTACATAATTATTTTATTCTCACTTAAGATCCTATTTTTATAAATCATGTTCTGAGAAAATGATTCTTGTATTTTAGGGATTCTATGGCCAAATAATCTAAATAAAAACAAAGCTCTTTTGTTGTTAAGTGATGCTGCTCCCTACATGCTGAAGGCTGGGAAAGTAATTAAAATATTGTACACAAATGTATAACACTTTACATGTCTAGCTCATGGTCTCCATTGTGATGCAGAAGCAATACGCTCTGATTATGACATCAATTATTTTATATCAGCTAGAAAAGTATATGTAAAATTCAGGTTTATGTCAGTTTTAATGGTCCCAAAGCTGTAAAAATAAATTAGTCATTTTGATATTTTGTTTTATACAGGTATTTTCAAAAACCCTGCACATGTAGCTGCTTACAAAGAGAGTCTACCTGAGTTACCACTATGTCCACAGCCCATCTTTACTAAATGGGGTACTTGGTTGGAAGCTGCAATGTTTTACTGACAATTTTGATGTCATTAAATCAGCATGAAATAAAATGATACGTAGTTAATTGCAATAAAATTAATACTTCAATTTAATTCTAAAGTAAATACTTCTTTCATTTTAGGTAGTAAACAGTTTCATGCCAGATGGTGCCATATGTATCAGAGATGCACAAGCAGCATTTGAATACAAAATGTGCAGCCGAATTTAATTTACATTAAGACAAACTTCTCTAAATTGCCTCTACAATAATAAAATTAGAAGCCATGTGTCTGCCACTGGTAGACTCAATGCCAATTGTTGAGGAATTCCATAGATTCCTCAGTCATGCTCAAGGGAAAGTGGGAGGAGATGCAAAGAATAAATTGGACAGTGTCATAAACAGGAACCCAGACTACGGATTCTTTTGTTCAGTGAAGAAGATATTTTGCGGAGAAAGCATGAATGAAGAACTTGACATGACACTGTCACAAATAAGCTTATTCAATTGTGCGTCTATAACTTCTTGTGATGCTTTTTCTGTCATTTTCTGCCTAAAAAATATTTTGACCGTTAAGTGCAGGAAACTCACAGAAAAAATTTAGAAATGTTGTTAGTTGTTAACTATGCAATAGGAGAAGTGAATTAATGAATTGAGTACAAAAATGATAGTGCAGATTTTAATGTATTTTTCACTTATTCATGCATACATTGCAGTTTGATAGTGCATGAATGCATATTTTGGGATGTTTTAGTGCATGGAATTCTGGTCTTTATTTATCACATATGCTGTAAGTTGTACAGTATTTTTAATTCTCAAATGTTAGACACGTGAGGTTTCTCAAACATTAAATTTGAGTGATAGAACTTAAGAACTAAGCTTGTAACCAGTGCTCATTTTCTTCCATACCTGAGCTGAAGGGAGCAGGCCAAGACATGTCCAATGACACCTTGAACAAATGTATGACAAAAAGGAATAAGGTTTTCCTAAGAAATAATGGTTTTACACCTGATTAACACTTTAATCAGATCAAAGTATAAGTAACACTGCTACATAAACAAATCAACAAAAAACAATTGAATATGCTTGATAAGTATAAACATTGTAAAAATAAATACTGGCATTTAAAATGGATCAGATATTACCACACACGAGGTTTCAACATCCCAAATTAAATGTTACCACACATGTACCCAGTGGCGATCTGTTTCTCTTCACAAGTGTAAAGGATGAAACCTGAATTAAGAGTTCTCCAACATGCACACAAGTACACATAAAAACACACGTTTTTCCATTATTTGTTTGTCACTACCTGTCCCATTGTCTAGCAAACAAAACTACATCTTTGAGTGAAATGTATTTTGGCTGCTCAGGCATTGAAGTGAAACATGATATACATTTATAAATCATGATATGCTATCATCATACACTATCATCAATATGTAGGTGTTTAATTAATCCCCTTACATTTACTTTAAAGGCCTTTGGTCTCATAAGAGGAGTGTAAAACACAAAAATTAAATCTCAAAATAATGCTTTCTGCAACAACAATGTGCTATAAATGTTAAAACAAAAATCTGATAGACATAATTAAGAAAGGAGCTTTTCAGGTACCTACAGTTATAGAGGATGTCCCATTTATTGCTAACATTAAATTTGTATGCAACACCAATTAAAAAACTGTTTCATGCAGAAGTTGTACTTCTGAAAATAATACTGATAGGGAGTCAGCATTGTAACATTATTTATTAATAAGCCATTTTTAAACACACTTTATGTATGTATTATTGCATACTTTAAGGTAGGCAAGCTTGTCATAGAATTATTTTAAAAGAGCATTAAAAGATGAAAACATATTGTGGAAGTCTCGCTGCTGGGATTATTCATAAGGCCATCAAAATTGAACATTCCTATACATAGATACTAAATGCAAAGTTGTACCAGTAACTGTAGCATAAAAATTGATGCACAACAAAACGTTTCTCCTGGATTTGTGAAGTAATTATTTTGTATCAGCAGATGTACACAACATAATTTGAATTAAATATTTGTCAGACATTTGCCATTGTAAGTTCAGGTTCAATTTAATCCAAAAAAACTATGATATTTAGCACCATTTAAATGCATTTTGTACTTCTATGATAATTTTCATCCAATTGTTGAACTTTGTCCAAAATGTGAGACTTCTTTTGCTATGCAGAAAAACTATGTATAAAGGCACAAATACTGGATCTTCAATTTGAATTCCATTTTTGTTTAAGTTTTTCTCAGAATGGTATATTGTGATAGATTTTTGGATAGATCTTAATGAGATTAACAGAGATATTGAAAAATAAATTAATAGAGTAATTTAAAAAGCTAGTACTTGTTGTTCATTCATAAATACTACTACAAGGCTGGATCCCCAAAAGAATTATTTCACCTTCCAATTGAACACTTATTCTAAATAGTTTTCTATCAGTATGACATACAAATTGTATGTTATAAAAAATGGAACATCCTGTATAACGTAGAAAACCTAAGGAGCTCGAAGGAAAAAATTCTGGGGAGGTAATGACAAAATCATTTGCTAATGTTACTTCATTCACATTCATTTACACTTAATTTTCCAAATTATTGAGACCCAGATGGGCTGTAACATATAACTTCCTTTTAGTACAGATATGCAGCTGTATAATGAAACATTACACTTTTGTACACAATACGCCTTTGGGATGCTTTACATTGGCTAACCAGATCCTTGCCAGTGTAATTTAAATGCTATACCAATTAGTATCATTAAACAAAACCAGCACATGCCATCTGAAATGATGACAGAATCTTCAAAAACAAGTGAAAATATGTAAGGAATAAAGCCATAAATACCTGTACACAAGTAAAAACTATGGAACATAGTTCAGTTACTCTGCAAAACCATCAGTGTTAAAACGGTTACAATGTCCCTTTTGGTAACGTTTCATTTGACACTAACTTTTAAGTACTATTAACTTTTTCATTATTAAATAAATGCCTTGAGAGTCAAGCATGTTTGCTTCGTTGCTATATGTTTAAATTGTTTTTTACAAAATGAAATAAATTGTTCATTCAGAGATACCTATCCATATTGAAGTTCCAATTTAGACAGCACTAATAATTTAGAATGGAAGAAATATTTTAAGTGTTTGTAGTGAAGCCTTCTACATTCTATATTCATAGAAAAGTGCAAATAATTGTACCAAATGATTCACATTTTAATAAGAAGAAACTCAATTCACTGCCCTTCATATTTCTTGAAATCCTAAGGAAACTTGATTTTAATTTAAATTTTCCCATACAATTTATTAGGTTTATGGGAATCAATTGTCAGTACAAATAATTTTGTCCAATACAGGACAAACAGCTAAAAGATTTTGGAGTTCATATCTCCAGTTTATTTAGAAAAAAATGAAGAATTGAAATGCAGCTGTGGATTATGTTTAAAATGAAATGATATACCTGATTATATTGGGTAAACAAGCATGGAATGCAGGTTAGAGCTTTATAATCTGAATGTTTCTTCAAAATGTTAAAACACTGAAATTGTATGCATATCACTTCCTTTTACAATGTTGTGTAATACTACTTTTTGTATATTAAATTATAAAATAAACAAAATATTTTTATTCACATGCAGAATTGTCAGATCAGTACAAGAATGAAAAAGTTAGTAAGGTTTGTCATTTGAGAAAACTGTATCTTTTGCTTCTTTTGCACAACTGGACACAAATCCTCTAAACCAAGGGTTCTCAAACTAAGGGGGTACTCAAGCAAATTTCAGGGGGTATGCGAGAAGTTTACGTAAATCTGTTAAAACAAAAATAAATAAAATAAAAAAAAAATGAATAAAAAGTGAAAAACACAAAGTGAAACTATGTATTTAAAATATTTTCCTATCTGGCTTTGAACTCAATATGTCATAGTGCTCTTTCAAAGCTGGTCTGCACTATACAACATTTAACATCAACTTTTGACATTTAATAATTGTCAAAAGTGAAAAAAATACCCTTAAAACAAGCAGCACATCGGCATATGTTAACATTTAACATTTGGTCCAGACAGGTTAGCTAGCTAAGTGAAATTAATCGGTAACTCTGTTGGATATATCTACTAACAAAGTCACAAAAGCAAGTTCTCCAATTAAATTCAAACTCTGTACGTATCTTAAACTCCTTCCAATTAGAGTGGCAAAGTATTAGAGTAGACAGTATAATTTCCCATTGAGAATGGTTTTATTTCATTTCTTTTGCTTACGAGTTCATTTTAGAAACACTTCTACTGGCAAAATAAAATATATTACTTTTAGTATTAGTATCACAAATAACTAACTTTCTCTAACTTGGACCTCTCATTTATTTGCTGTTTTGTAATTATATTATCGCTTTATCATTAATTTCAATACCCATTTTGCAGTGTGCACTGTTCCATTTTCTTAATAAATCTTCCAAATATATTCTATTTATAATCTATAATTTATTATTTGCTGGTGACCAGGTCATAATAGGACAAGATGATGTTGAATTTATGACACGTAAACTTGCAGATGCTTTTGAGCAAGGTGGATTGAAATTAAACTTTGAAAGGACAAAATACATGGTAGTGGGAGGACCTGGATAAAATCTTAAAAATAAATGATAGTATAGTACAAAAAGTTAATGAGTTTAAATACCTTGGATATATTACTGACAAATTTGACACAAGTGAAAAAGACATACATGCAAGCAATCTTGCAGGAAAGGCAATTAGATCGTTGAATGGATTCTTTTGGAACAGAAATTTGATAAGAAAAACAAAATTGAACCTAATAAAGTCAATAGTAGAAAGCATTTTAAAATATTGGTGGGGGGGGGTTGAACTATAAATGAAAAGATGTGTGGGGAAATAAAAAAAAAAGGTGGCGACAGAAATGGATGGATTAAGGAGCATGAGAATATCAAGAATTCAACATATCAGGAATGACTGGAAAGGATGCAGAAGAAATTGTAATTGATAAATTAGAAGCAAGAACTTTAAAATGGTATGAGCACATAAAGAGAATGAAGGAAGAAAGGTTGCCATGTAGGTTGTTAACTGGACAACTCTTGGAAGAAGAAACCAATGAGATGGATGGATGAAGTCAATAAAGCCATGCAGAGAAGAGGACTTGAAGGATAATGGCAGGATAGAACAACTTTGAGAAGAGAAACAGGAATTAAAGGCAACCACTGAAAAGTAGAAACCCTGTAAAAATAAGTATAATTACATTAAACCAAATAAATAAGAAGGGAAATAAAATTTAAAAGTACTCACTATAGAAAAATAAACTTTCACAAATGCCTGTAGTTTTTCTAGAGAGATTTCATACTCTGCGAAAGTGAACAAACTATGAATTAAAAGAAGCGCTTTCTAACAAATTAAAAACTGCCTTAATAGTTTGCCAGGTAGTCACAATTTATTTTACATTTGTCATTACAGGAAATTTTATCATGAGGATACATTACACATTGTCACGAATGAGGGGTATAAATTTAAAGAAAAGTTTGGTAACTTCTACTCTAAACTATGGCAGGCGTTAAAGAGATTATGAACAAAAATGTAGAATTAATATTTTTGAGAGACATTCAAATTATAAGGTTATGTGCAATATTCCATACTTTCTTTTTCCATCCACGTATACCTAAAGCTGCATTAAATGCAGTATTAGCCTTAATATTCTTCATGAAAAGGAAATACCTTATAAAATCTAGCAATAAAATATACTGACTCAATCCCAAAAACCTGATTTTATTCAGTAGTGAAAATTATTTCTATAAACAGGACCACAATAACTATTGAATTTTAAAATGTTTTATTTTTATTTTTGCAGATGTATGTACCATAAATAAGAGAAAGAGAAGAAAAGGTTATTCATTTGATTAGCTGTATCACTGCAACCCCATAATGGAAACTTGCATTACTTGCATCTACTATATCACTGTAGTTTTCAATTTTTCTTACAGATGAAAATACTTTTATGTAACTGTGCATGGGTAAACAAGTGTTTTTCTATGTAAAGTATGCAGAATATGCCATATGTTTTTAAAATATTAATTTCAATTGTGGGATTGTGAGATAAGGTGACAGACATACTTAAGAAACAAAGCAACACACTAGAACTGTTCTGCATTTCGTGCTTCATTGTTTACATATCTGTATTATGTATGAGACTTAAAACTAAAATTTAACAGGAACAGAAAATCAATATTCATCCATCACATTATATTCAAATATATCCAACAAGGTGACTATTAACTTGCAGGTTTGAAATTCTGTACGTTTCAGTGTTTACAAAAATTCCAACATTACATTAGTCATATTAAAACTAGCTATGACTAGTACCCTTAGTCACAATTTGCTGCTCTATGTTAATTGCAATATTGTGAATGTTATACACAAGATTAACAATTCTGCGAAGTTCTTTTATTTAACTGGACATTTCATCCAATTTTTTCATTACATAATTAGAAATTCCAGTTAATCCATTGTTAAAAAAATCCAGTAAAATTACATTTCTTTCAATATTAGTAGATGCCACGTCAAAATGTATCATAATTCAATGTAGTTTAAGTGAAGAGGTTAGAATAAAAGAAAATGTACTCTGTACTTACATCACTATTTGCTACTCAACTACAATGGCATAGCTCAACACCATAAAATTTGTGGAACAGAACAAATCAGCATTTGAAGCTATGCTTATAAGGATAAGGCAATAGTAAAAACCACTTCAGAGACTGAAACAATGATGAAAACTATTTATCTAAACATGAACAAATAGAGGGTTAGCATAGTCATATTTTGATTTGCTACGATTTTAAATTCTTCTCGAATACCTAATTTTGTTATCTTTGCATAATTCTGGGAAAGATAGGAAGAGAACAACTGACATGATTGAACCCCAATGATCTCTGATTGCTCTCTAAATACACTTTATGTTGGGACTTACAAACCTACTTTACTGCACAAAAGAGGGAGGGGAGAGGGTGTGGGGTAGAGAACAGGGGGAGAGAGTGAAAGAGAGTAGAGAGGGAGGCAGAGAGCTCATTATGAGTAATTGATTTCCTGAAAGTCAAATGTGCGCTAATAGTCGAGCAGTAGGGAGGTGTGTATTTGTGACAACTATTGAAGTCCCTTCCCCCTCCAAGAATGTACACAATGGTGTTTTTTTCTTTTCAAAAAAATATGAAAATAATTAATTTTATTAAATGAAAGAACAAATAAAAAACTATAAAGTAACTTATCAGGTGTGAAAAGCTCTGCTTCCATCATTGTATTTTTCTTTGGATCATATACATTTTGAAAACGAAGATGATTTAAATTTTTGTTGAAGCACAAGTACCTTATAATTCAAACATATTTTGTTCATCATTAAAAGTATGTATATTGCCATATATTAAACTTTAATTTAAAAGAAAGTATCATGAGGTTGTGAACAAGGCACATGCTTTTAACTGCTCAGGCATCAGAGCACATAACGATAATGATAAGCATTTTTCTGTGTATTGCATATCAACTTGGCGTGGTGTGAACATAGAGTTGGTGAATGCTTCCAGTGTTTACTGAATCAGACTTGCTTTCTGGCCATTGCTCACTTTTTTGTGACTTATGGTGTGCATGAAAAGAAAAATCTCTTGACAATGAACCACAGAACTTAAAGCTCTGTAAATGACAAAAATAAATATCTAAAAAATGCGGGTTCATTTTTCTTTCCTGGTAAGGGCTAGAGCTAAGTAAAATACAAAAATCTAACAAGAGTGAGAAAATGAATGCTAATGATAAAAGAGATTCCTCCATATCACAGCTTTGTCATAATTATACACGATTCCAACTGTATGAAGCTTTAAACTGTTTACAAAACCACAAGCAACAGCTTCAACTACATGCTATGAACATTGAAATTTAACATTTCTGTTATTTATTTAGCCTTCAAAATCCCAGACTACCAAAACTCCTACCGTAGGATATTAAGCTCTGCTATGCTGGATGGTGGACATTACTTCAGTGCACAGTTTCTCCATAACTACATAGCAATGCTGTAATTTTTAACAACCTTATGAGAAGGTAACTGTAAACCACCTTCTTCTAACTTTCCCAAAATCTTGTTTGTTTACACTGTCTATTTTTGTGTATTGCATGCCTAATGTACCTTGTCCGTTAAATGTATAAAATTTCAAGACAATGCTTAATAATCTTAGCAACATATTTTAACCCCAAACTTTTAAAGTGCTGTAACTACAAGTTATAAGAGCACTTATACTCAATATCATTTTAATTTCTCTTAAACTACAAAATTTTAGAGCCTCTATTAACACCATTGTTTTCATTCTTTTTGATTGAGATTGATGGAGGAAATTATGAACCTTGATCCATAAGTTTGTTTTTCTGTTTATACACTCAATTTTATTAAAAAAAATAAAGAGCTGTGACAGAAAATCTTATACAATACGATAATTCATCTTTAAAGGCACCGTGACATATCTCAAAAGTTTATGATTTCTGTCTTAAATCAAATTCCTTATAATATTAAAATCTACAAAGACAAATGAAATAATGTAATAATACGTATTCATATCATATGGGATCCAAGTAGATGAAAGTTGTATTATAATAAGGAAAAACCAAGAAAAACCTTATCCAGGCAACTCTAAGATTTGAACCCAGCTAATTACAGAGGTATAAGTTTACTTTCTATTCTAAGTAAGATCTTTGTAGGCACTCTAGCTAATAGGTTACAGAATTGGGTAGAGAAGGAGAAGAAGTTATCTGAGTTCCAAGCAGGATTTAGAGCAGGTAATATATTCATAATCAAGAAAAATGCCAACAAATATCTGAGCAACAAAAGGGGAAGGGTATATATGGCATTTATTGATACCATATACAGAGAAGTATTACGAGTAATATAAAAAACTAAAGGGGTAAGTCATACATTTATTGAAGTACTATGTAAGATATATCAAGAGAATGAGTTTTATATAAAACTACCAGACGATAAAGTAACTGAATGTGTTCAGAGTAAGACAGGGATGTAAACTTAGTCCATTGCTATTTAACCTTTATGTTGATAACATCCTAGAAGAGATCTCGAGACATAAGGTCTACTCGCCAGTTATTAATAATAAAGAAATTCCAGGGTTGTTTGCATATGACTTAGTAGTTGGGTCCATATCTTGTGGAGGGCTAAGGAGGGCAATCGAGGCAGTAGGGAATTTCTGTAGAAAATGGGGATTGAAAGTAAATGAAAAGAAAATAAAGATCATGGCTTTTAAAAAAGGTTATTGACTATGTAACGAGAAATGACAGGTAAATGGAAGAGAAATAGAAGTGCTAAGGATATTTGATTACCTGGGGGTAAGACTAAGTTTGAACGGAAGTTGGAGTGAACAAACAAAGATGTCTATAGCAAAAGGTAAAATGGCCATGAGTGTTATAAGTTCATGTTTAAAAAAACTGCCAGACAGAAATGTCAAATGGCTTAAAAGAATTTACAGTAGAAAGCAAGATGTTGCATGGGGCAGAGATATGGGGAGTACATAATGCTTGGAGAGAGGTCAACAAAGTCAATAGATCTTTTTACAAATATGTTTTAGGCCTACCGATAACATCACCAAATGGGGCAGCACAGTTAGAACTTGATAGGTACTCCAAGATCATAATTTTCACAAGAGCTATGAAATATTTATATAGAATTTCCAATCAGGAAGATAGTGATATTATCAAAAAATGTTTTTATATGCAAAAGAAAAGTGTAAAAAGTCATGGAAAAATTCAGGAAGTTATGGAACAGATAGATATGTGTGGACAAATGCAGAGTACTGCGTTAAAGGCTTTTGGAAAGAAGTAGAATTAAGGCTGGAAGATATTGACAGACAAGATATTTTACGCACTACAAGAAAGAAAAGCTCCCTGAGTATATGTAGGGAAATAAAAACAGTATGGGAGAGGGAAACGTGCATAGAGATATATAATAAATTAGGAAGAGAAGGATTTGCATGGGCAAGAACATGAGTTAGAAAATTGAAAGGCATAAGGCATGACAATATAGTAAAGTATCCAATGTGTGGGGAAGTAAACACAGATTTTCACTGTTTATTAGACTGTAATCGAACAAAAACATGGAGAGAACAATTTGGCACACAAAAAAAATAAATGGAAAAAACTTGGATAAGGAAGTATTAATAAGGAAGATTCTTACTGTAAAACGGGATAAAAATATAAAATCTATTAGTAAATATTTGGGTTAGGTCAAAGAGAAATGGTTAAGAACGACTACAAAGATGGGACGAGGCAGAAGAAATAAACGAATAATGTAAGCAAGCAGACAGTGGGTCATCTATACATGGAAAACTTAGAGTTCTGTGAATTGAGACCATAGATTAGCATAGGCAAACAACCAAGAATTGAATTTATGGCATAAATAGCCTAATATTTTCAAATGTTGTTATTATTATAGTCTAAAATTTATGTAATTTAATAATGTAATTTTGATATAGCGAGAAATAAATTTTATTCATTCATTCATTGAAAACTAAGATTTGAACTCAGGTGAACATATTCCCCATTACACCACAGACATGTGCATGGTGCAGATCATCTAACCGGCACAAACTATGATAAATAAACAGTTCAGTAGATGCCTGTTGTCTGAAGGAAACTTAATATATGCATTTTATCTAGTGGCGCTAGAAGCCCCAATAATTCTGTTTTTGTTGCCCTCACATTTGCAGCTGTCTTAACAAAAGTAAACACCACTATTATAATTTACAACAACATATACACAGCTCCTCTGCATATTCCTTTTTAGTTTTAAAATAAATATTAATTTTGAAAGACTTATAATTTCAATGATGCATATTATTAAGTAACTTGCTTACAAACTAGTATCCTAACCAACGCCACGGAGGCATTTTTGCCAAAAGGAGGAACCTCAGCTGATTTACCATTAAAAGATATTATGCAACATTAAAAATATATTTTATTTATGCATTCTATTAAATTTATGAGAGCAGATGTATTATAACATGTACTTCTGGGTGCCTATTGATCTCAATGAACCATCTATTTTTTAATAATACTTTTTATGAAAAGATGCATTAATTTCACCAGCACTACTTTTGCTACAACAAAACAAACCCCCCCCCCCCAACAAAAAAAAAAGATTTTCTCAGCTCATACTGAAATAAATTTCTTTGATTTTACATGTTTGGCATAGTTATGCCACTGCTACTCTATTATTATTATTATTATTATTATTATTATTATTATTATTATTATTATTATTATTATTATTATTATTATTATTATTATTGATGCCAGATGAGGATGTAGTAAGTTTCATGCTGTATGTGATGGATTAAATCTTACAATTCACATGTTTTTTCTCTGCATGACATTTCCTTAAAACTTTTCATTATGCTGCCTTTTGCATACGTATTTCACTTTCTACTGTTACATGCTAGATTTTCAACTCTACTAGTAAGATGAAGAAAACTGCAGTTCTATTAATTGGTTCACTATTGTTATTAAAGGATGGACAGACACAACTGCTCTTAAAATAGCACTCACTGATTGCACTGGAAAGTTTCAAGTGCCTCTGAAACCTTTTAAGAGATACCAGAGTGACGACAAACCTATCAAAGTTTACAAATTGCATATACCTGAATGTTTTGCTACAAAATGTTAAAATTACATAAAAAATAATGTACATTTATTCTTTAACTTTAAAAGAGATATGTGTTACAATCAATTTTATCCTTGGCACCATACAGGATGGTACAAAAGCATCTGCTACTTTTGGGAAAAAAGAAAGGAGGAAATCAAGATTTCTTAGAAGTCCATTTTCCCAAGCTTAACTGTTTAACCAGGCTATCTAATGAGCTGCTATTTAAGTGCATAATGCCTGAAACTGTTAGAAAATAACAAAAACAAAACCTAAATAGAATTCTGTACCTCAATAGCCAAGTTGCAAGTGGTTGTGGATTTAAAAAAAACAGTGATAGAGATAATATTTACTACTTCAATACGACTATGACATGAGGTATTTGTAAATATATGTGTTAACATTTTAAGCGCTACATTACTTTTCTCAAGAACATTAGAATTAATGTTTGAGTTCAAAAAGAACAAATGCTGTTTACATGTAAATTTTTATGGTGAAAAATTCTCAAAACTAGCCTAGAAATATTTTATCACTGAAAATAAATTAATGAAATAATGAACTAAATCTCTATTTTTATTTTGGGTGAAGATGAATGAAGGCCAAATGTTAAAATGGATATGGCCATCACAACAGCTGAATGTTAGCCAGCTAGTTTTTACTAAAGCTCAAGTTGAGTAACAGATGGTGCTTGGGAGAACCCATAATTCATTTTCCAATTAACAAAACTCACTGGATTGGAATCTCTTGAGTTATGGAACATTCAGTGCAGCCTATTAAGCTAAATAAAAAATGTCACTGCAATATTCATCAGCAGGGGTACGCCAGGGTTTGTCACTCCTTAAGTTTACACATTTATAATTTGGCACATATTCTACATAACATATATCCCATAAAACTATGCTAATAGTTAAAATTGCTCTCAGCTGAGAAAGGATTAACTTCACACATTTACTAATGTTTACATTATTGTCCTCATACAGTTAAATAGTAGGTGGGCAATGCAATACAACATGTTGTGGATTGTTTCAAATGCTGTGCAACATACAAGGAAAAGAGAGTTTAAGTTTTAGCACCAAAATGCAAAACAAACTATTATATTCCACCTACTGTGATAACATCTCTTTAAATATGTTATTTGATTCTAAAATATGCTATTCAAAGAAGTCTGTAATCTGAAAAAACTTAGCTTATGTAAATGTATTGTTAATCACATCAGAATGGAGAATAATAAAATATTAAATATAGAAAACAAGTATCAAAACAGTGAAGATCCATCATCTACAAACATGGAGAGGAATCTGCTAACTTTTGTAGAAGGGACATGGTATTTATATTTATTATTTCCAGCATTACACTAAAAGTAAAAGAACTGTTCATATATCTGCATTTATGGAACAAACATCACAAAGAATTTTTAAGCAGGCAATGATGGAAACATTTTCCATTATCAACTTTTGTGTTCTAGCAAGCTAGCTTTAGCAATAGCAAAGACATTACAGTACTAAGATGAACATCTTTGTAATATACTGGGAGATATTAACAGCTCTAGAGCTGAAACTACTGCGCAGTAATCTGTTATTCAATATGATTTATCCGGCTCATTAGCCTATAATTTATTTCATTTTATTGGTTTTAATAGTAAGTAATGCTTGCTGCTAAAAGAAAATGATTGAAGAATGCCCAAAAAGAATTGTGTTGTTTATAGCTACAATAATCAGAAAATATGGACATCCAGTCTTTCTTTGGGCTTTTTGATAACTGAAAATAACAACACAATACCTGAAATTATAGTGCATATAATGTCTGGAAACAGATGTCTTTTTGCACTTCAAAAGTGCTAACTAAATCTCTATTCAGACCAGTAAAGAAAAAAAAAAGTATAAAACCATAAGACTTGTAGTAGTGATAGTGCATATGGCATCACAAGTGGTGGACACTGATAATACATGAAATGAAATAACTGAAAAAGGGAATTTGGTAAGGAAAAATTTCAGACCTAAGTTTAGGGTACCTCCCTGGCAGTTGCCAATTATGGGGACTAAGGAAAACCTGGAGGGACAAAAAAAAAAAAAAAAAAAAAAAAAAAAAAAAAAAAAAAAAAAAAAACACCTGTCAGTGAGGATGGCCCTGGCAGGATTTGAACTGCAGACTTGCAGACTTCCAGTTCACAAGTTCATGTCGGTAAACAGGTAGTAATTTACACTTGCAAGACTTGGGTATCAACCAAAACCAATGAAAAATGGTTGGTAATCTGGGAAAGGAATGCATGAGAAAACAAAACTAATGAAGAGCTGAGGTCAAAGTTTACGAAACAAAGTACAGTATCAGTAATACCGAGGTGACTGAAACATATTGAATAAATGGAAGAAGCAAGGTTATCTAAGAAGATATGGACACCTGCTGCCACAAGAAAGGGAGGTATCCCTACAATAGCGTGGCTCCATTGGAAGGTGATATAAGGAAATGTGGAATCAGAAGATGAATACATCAAGACAGGATAGACAGCATTGGATGCAGTTGGTATGAGGATGCCCAGGCCCTTCAAGGGTTGTATTGCCAGTAAAGAAAAATCTATCTTTCAATTCCTAAAGAACAAATCGCACCAATTGCCATGGCGGTTTTGCAGTGGATTTAAACAACTGGTAGCGATTTTTAAGATAAAATTGTAATTACTGAATCAGCTGTCAAGACAAAATAAATCTCATAAACAGTCGTAAGTGTGCTCTCTTGCTGTCATGTACAATGGCACAAAAGTAGAACCATTCTGGGAAGGCTACATTACTGCCCTTTCTGATGCAAAATATTTTTATATATTATGAAGCAATATAGGAGATGTGATTTCCTCATCTCCAAAAAGAGCATTTCAAGCATGCTTAACAAAAAAAAAAAAAGCTAAGGTCAGAATACTACAGAGAGCTTAACACAAACACATCCACTAGTAGCGCTCTGCTGTATACCACAGATAATTCTAAAGATTAAGTTCCTTGTCTCTCAGCCACACAAAAGGTTATTTCATTCAAATTGGGAGTCTCAGTTACAACTGTGACATCATTATCAACAAGATTTGAACCTCAAAAGGCGACATAAAAACGGCGTTCATAAGCTGCTGCCCAAGTACATTACAGAATGTCCCACTAACAGCAAAAAGCTGTTGAATGCAGTGAAAAGGGTTTGTTAAGCTCTTTGAATGAAGCATATATTTATCTGATTGAAAGCATAAACTCCACACAAATATTACCAGCCAAAGGGAGAATTTTTGTTTTGTTTTTTAATATGGGTAAGAAAACTAGGTAAAGTCAGTTACAATGCAAGTTAACATCCAGTGAGTAACTAATTAGTTAAAGTCAACTTGGCATACTATCAAATCAACATCCTAACCCCAATTTTCTGTATAAAAACCCCAGTTATGATGCAGATTTCAAATGAGATCTGGCTAGATCAGGATAAACCTTCAGGCCATACATCAGCTTCACGGAAAAAGAAATGGGAATATATTCTATCCCTTATGGCAATATCTCTTATCAAATCACCTATACATTTCTAATGGATTCCTGTGCATTTGGGTTACTGGAATGGTACCTTGGAAGCAAAAGATCTGGAACTGCGGAGTCCTTGAAAAGTGAAATAAATTGTACATCAATGTACTCTGCATCAACTTGCTGCATTGGGAAATATATGCAGTTCATATTCAAAACAACACATCATCGCTGGTAGAGGTATGGTATTTCATAAAGTAAAAGCTGTTTCTATTTGTCACTGTGGATCCTGAGCTATTCATTTCAGAGAGGAAGTAGCCAGTTTAAAAAGGTCAAGCTATCTCTTGATTATCACACAATATACTACATATATGTTCATCTTCTATTGTAACACCTTTGGTAATAGCAAACACGTTTAATGCAAAATATACATGTGTTACTGTCGCTGTTAATTATTTTGCTAAACTTTCTATTTTTGAGTTATTTTTATGCAGAACTATAAAGTTGATTACCCACCTTATTGTAAACTGATACCTGCTGCTAGATATCATGTAAGTGAGAATATTACAAATGGATAACATATATAAGCATTATCTTAAAAGCTACAATACTCCTTTAGGTTTGAAACTTTCAGAATAAACAAACTTGAAGAGGGAAGGAAAAAATAAATATACAGTTATAGAATATCAGAATATATTTCCTTGTATGCATTTTTCCACAGCTGTAATAGTGACATTGTTCAAAGAAGTGCACAGAATATCCTTTCTCCATTGAGACTATTGCATCACATTCAAGAATTTCTTAACATTAATATATACCAGTAAACAATACAAAGCATAGATTATTGGATATAAAAAAGAAATAATCTATGCTGCTACCCCAAGTAAATATAAGTATTTGAAATCTTCTTCCTGGCAGGATTGATTACAGATTTTTAATTTATCAGCAAAATAACATCAGTAACACTGACTTTTCAATGCAAAATATGTTTTATACGCTCTCTGTACAAAGAAAACTACATGTTTATGTAATTGGACTTCAGCGTCATTAAATTAAACATTCAAAATTAAAGAGAAAATACTTAAAAAGGGATAAGGTTATAGATTTCGGGTCGAATGTTTTAGCTTGTATATTGTATACCCAAGGTGAAAATCATCATTATTTAAGAGCAAAATACATGCAGGTGAAGCAAGAATGGCACGACAAACTATTTTGATATGTTTTAAAACTTGGAAACATTAATTCCTAATAATTGAGCAATGCCTGGAAGTTGGAAATGAAGAAATTAGACAAATTATGCTGATGAAAATATATTACAACAATTTTTAGCATTTATTTCTTGTGCTTAATGAGATATTGTTAATACATAACAAAATATGATACCTTTTGACTATTATGCTGCAAATTCTCTTCAAGTTTTCTGTTTTATTATTTACATTTTACCTAATTTGAAAAGTTATCATCACAACTTTGCAAATTATTTAAGTTTTCGTGGGGTTATTAATACCTAGAAACCTGTAAATACCTATCTTGACATTTAAATAGCCATTTTTGTGTTGCACCTTACAGATGGAATAAGAGGGACAAAGATGGTACACAGGAGCCTTTTATGAGAAGAAAGTTGATACTGAGACATGATCTAACCTGTCCTAATCTTACTTATGATTGATTACACATTTAAATATCTGTGGCTTTATTCGGAATTCTGTGTGAGACAACTGACTAATAGCTTTAATAAGTTTCTAATACTGCAACTAGTTACCTGTTACTTCTGGAATTGGTAAACAACAAGGGTGCACTTTGTGGAGAGAACCGGAAATTAGGTTGCCACTTCGAATCTCACGGCATAAGTAACTTAGACTTCGTAATGTGGTGTACTGTACATATGAATGAACTATAACGATCTTCTTTTTGTTACATTTTCAGTTTCTTTTCACTGCTATTCTTAAATTCACGACTCTATTAATAAGACAGTAACCATTTATTAAGCACAAATACATGCCTTATATATATATATATATATATATATATATATATATATATATATATATATATATATTAAAAAAAAATCCAATAAATCTCAATTGAGTACAGATGTTCCAAAGTCTAAAAATAAAACATGCTTTCAGTAACTTCAACATAGGCTGTTGTTATATTTTCATATTGTTTTGTTTGGAAACAGCATGAATTGTGATTAAAGAGCAAACATTTAGAAAGCAGCAGATACTGCAGTCTAACATTGCTAAAAATATCCTTTCAACGTGAAAGTTATTTTTAAGCAAAAACATGGTGCTCAATAGCATTTTCCATTGTTGATGGGCAAACTCAATGAACAATTGCAGGCCATCACAAATAGAAGCAAGATATATTATGAGCAGTGTCTGCAAATTAAATTTAAAAGGTTATGCAGTAGCATTTTGACATATTCTAATATAATGATCAGATAGTTATCTATAACACCAGTAGTAGAGCAGGGTTTAGGGAAAACATGTCTTGCAGACAGTGAGGTATGTGCAGTTATCAGAATTTTCTCACATAACAGCTGATCCTTGTGAATTTGTGTGAAGCATTGCAGTATGGTCAGAAGATGATGCAGCCGATTCACAGAAAATCTATTCAATCTGCAAACATGCAAATTGTTTAGATACACTTGACTATTCTCCATTCAGGCCTGCTCTTGCATCCAATGACCTTCAGTCCTTCTGCCAATTTCTGGCAAGACAACATTTTGACATCAGTGCTGCGGTTTGACGGCAATGACATCCGGTGCAAGTCTTTGACCGCACACTAGCATGGCACAGGCATTAAAGCTTGGTGTGCTGCTATGACAATTGCCCAAACAAGATTAGTAATACTGCAGAAAATAAGTTATTACTGTGACAATAAGCTGAAATAAGATGAAATTTCTTCGTGTGCGGGCTAACAGTTATATTATCTGTTCAAACTGTCTTACAGGAAAGTCCATATAAATTGAATACCTTATATGGTTCCAATTGGGCAACTAAACTAAACTGTTAATCAGTTGAAGAGAGTCAGTGGCTGCTCTCACTTAAACAGCACACCTTTTTCACTCTTGAGTACCTGAAGATTTCAGGCAGATATTAAAATGCATAATCAGTAAATTTTAAAATGTGTTTAACGAGGATGGCATTTGGATTATAATAATTACAATTTTATTTTGCTGAGTGTATAAAGCTGCTGTTTGAATGATAAATTAATTCCAGAACTGGCATGCACATAAACAAAGCTAAAATACTTAAGCTAATGGCAATACAACACATCAACGATTAGCAATATCTAAAGTTGAATTACTATTGATTGAAAAAGTGATTCACCGATACAGAAGCAGAAAATTTCTCAAATGAAGTTTCTAAAAATATTTTTGGGAACTACAATAAAGTGAACTTCATTATGAAGTTACTTGAAATATTTACAGTTTGAAAAATATATGCAGTTAATAGTGGTTTTTTAACAACATTTATAGGAAAGAAAATGCAGATTATGACAGTGAAATAATAATGATAAAAAGTATTCTAAAATTAAAAAACTTCAGAATGATATAATTAAAGACTAACAAATGTTAACTATCAAGAAGCTGTATTTTAGGCTCTTTCATGCAACACTATCTTAAAAAATCTGATGTGTTACACTCACATGACTTTCTCTACTCTTGTACAATCTATTTTTACAAACGCCTATTCTCCATATGCTTCATATTAATCGAGATATCGAGATGTCAATCTTATTTGTAATTTTCTTGTAGATGCAAGGGGAATATGGTAGCTTTTAAGCGATAGTCAAATATTTTATCGCTGGTTGCTATGTGGCGCATTCCATTCTCTTTGCATGTCCAGGACATAAAAAAATGAATAACGAATTTGAGAAAAAGTATTGGAAAATTTAAGGAAATAACAAGCAATATCTCGAAAACGGTTCACTCAACAAAAAAAATGTATATAATATAAGTTGTGTATTTTAATGCGATCTACATTTTTTGTGTAGTAAAATTTTGTCTATCTCTTATGGTTTACCAGTTATGCAAAAGTCGTTCATAATGAAGAATACTTTTGGAGACATTCCCAGAAATTTCGAGATATACATTTCATTTCTCATGACATTATCTTAAACATATGATATTTTCATCAAAATCGTTAGAGCCATTTTTGAGAAAATTAAAATTTTCGAAAAATGTTCCATGTAAAGGGTAGTCTGGGGTGGGGGGATTTTCTTGAAAATCTTTGTGTCGCATCTCTGGAAGATACTGAACGTAAATACCAAGTTTGGTGTTTATCCGACTGTTAGTTTTTTAGTTATGCTGTTCACAGACACACACACACACACACACACACACACAGACACACACACGGACATGTTTCCAAAAATGCTTTTTTTGGATTCAGGAGGTTTCAAAACATGTATTTCCGGTGAAATCTCGGTATCGAATTTTTGGGTGGAATGCAATACTTCCCCTACTTACTATACGTAGTAGAGAAAGTAAAAAGTACTGTAGTGCATACCATATTATGAAAAAAAACATTGTTGTCAGGTTACTGATATTTATGCTGAGCTAGGTGCCAAATATTTAATTTGCTAGAGTTCAATTTCTATTTGGTATTCACCTGAGGGATATTGCTTCTTAAGTTCACTGCTGCTAATGGACTTTTTATACTTCCATCAGTTCATTTTAATCTTTGAAAAATATGCTCTGAAAAGTTTTGGGCAGCAAATCTTATTGTAACTAGCGGGAAAAAGCTCTATTGTGTGTTCACTTTTAAATGGGAGCTTCTAGCAGCTATTTTGGTATTAAAGTTGTCATGGTTATGTTAAACAAGATTGAACAAAAATAGCATTTTGACTTCTATGCCTTTGTTTCACCATACTATGACTGACTTTGTTCATATTACTAATACAAATACATACAATAAAAAGAGAGCAAGAAACTCAGAAATCTGTATAAATATTCAAGAAACACATAGATCATAAAGCAAAAATTATATCTGATTATTTGGAACACCACTTTTGTACTTTCTTTTTTGTAACCACTGATTATTGGAATCTGAAAGTAAAGAAAGCAGAAAAGTGATTATCTAGGCAACATAAATGTATTATGTTACAAATTTATTAAAGAAAAAATGTCCACTATTAAAGGATTTTATTGATTAATTTAGGAAATTTTCAAATGAGTTTAACAACAACAACAACAACAACAATAATAATAATAATAATAATAATAATAATAATAATAATAATCATCATCATCATCCATATCCTTCAGTGCATGAAATCAAACACAAAAGCTTCAAGATTTATCTTGAGAGTTTCAGTTGTGTTTATTTTTACTATTTTAGAATTAAAATGATAAAAATCAAATAATACATTCATAAAATGCACTTACAAAATACAGAAAATTATCAAAACTAATATATAGATATGAATATACACTCTGCCATAAAAGCCAAACAGATGATGATTGAAATAAAAACAATTTATGGGAAACATAGTTGATCGCAACATTGAGGAAAAAACCAACTACAAATTGTAGTGAAAAAATAAAACTGGCAGGAGTGGTCACTAGTTACTTGAGTGAAATAGTCATTGCAATTATTTATTAGTTATGGCAAGCTTAAATATACCAGAATGCATTCACTCACTGCTATCTTACAGATGGTGTGGCGATTAGACTGACCCTCAAGCTCTAATTAGAGCAAAAACCCAAGTTTGCAACATGTATTTTTTCCTTAAGAAATGTTTTTAAAATTAAATTGTATTGGTTATAACTAAAATATTGCTGGCATTTAAATCAAAAGATTCTGAAACAAAGAACAATAACCAACACCAAAAAGAAACACAATTGCATTATTTCTATCTTGATAATTCAATTTATTCATGGACATGTTATACAATTCCCATATGAAACTGAACACACAATATACACATAACTTTTTTAGTTACATGAGCAGCATTAATGATAAAATATGCGTGGAACTAATCAGAGCTACCAGAATTATGAACTTATGGAAATGCTGTGAGAAAGCTTCTTGTTATAAAACACTCTTAAAGGAAATAAACCAATGCTCTTAAATATAAGCACTGTCATATTACACTTGGAATCCCTATATTTATAGCAAAATGATGGCACAAATATAAATGTACCCTTAATTTGAGCAAACAACTTTCACTAGGAAGTAAAATGGCATTTTTACTAAACACAATTTGAGATAAACATCCTCAATACTTGCTGAATAATTGCCTAGATGAATAACAGTTTAAAATTTTGCTTGCAAGACAACTTACTGGAATAAAACATTCTTCTTAATGACTAGATTAGTGACTAGAAATGACTCTTAAATTTATTTTAACATTTCAGTTGTAAAACTTTTATTTCAATGTTTGTACATATCACTACAGTTCTAGGAAACAAACTGCTTAAATAGATTAAGAAGTGGCACCCCTGTCACATCAAAATTTCATTCTTTGGCTAAAGTTTCATCAAACATAGCATAATATTCTTTGTCTGATGCTTTAAATCACAGTACAGCTACAGTAATATACATGTTGCCAAAAGCATAATATTTTCTTTTAGCTAACAGGTTTTCTGTGTTTTAATCCAGTTAAAATAAGGTATGAGAGGAAAGCAATGTAATTGCTTGTCGAACCAAAATATTATTTTCTGACTATATATGCAGACTTATTCTTGTGTAAAATGCAACCCCCATGATTGCTATTTAATTGTAAAATTAATTGCTACTAAAATGAAACCAATGGACAAGCTTTCATATCTTAAAAATGTTACTTCAGTTTTCTCTCAGAGAGAGCTTAACCACGCTTAATTTTCTGCATTATTCATCAACTGCAAATATAGTACATCTAGCAAATAGATTAACAGTTTATATGCTTTGATTTCTCATACTGCAAAAAGGTTACTTTAATTATTACTCTTATTTCATTATACAATGTAACACAGGCTGCATTACTAAGTAAAAACCCTTGCTGATGAAACATTTAATGGCCAAGAGATTCACAGAACACAAAACTAACTAGAGCAAAACCTCAAACATAGCTTTGTGTTAGAATAGATAAAGTATCTCCTTAATGTATTCCTAAAAATGTTACCTTGTTAAATCTCATTATTAGTTTCTGATTGAAATGCTGCCATTACAAATTATTCAATGAAGCAAGAAGGGCAAACTTTAGGACTAGAAACATTTCTGACTAGTTTTCAATCGCACACTGGCATACCCAAGTAACAACATGCATGTAGCTCATCCAGGGCTGTCCAGTTACAAATGCAACTTTTAAAATTCACACTCTAAATAAATGGTGATAAGAAAAACATCTGTCAGGTTAAATGTTACTTAAAAACAAATTATAATGGAGCACACTGAAAAGATGGAAACTTATAAAAACACTGACTAGCTACTGTAATAGACCAGCTTTTACAGTACCACACGATAATAAGATGTGCATAAAATTACAAATAAATAAATAAATAATTAAACATCTTACTTATTAGCACCAAGCAATTCACAAAAAACAAGATCAGAATGAACATCTAACACTGCAGCCTTCCAGATGCATAACTAATGTGTGACTCTTGGATATGAATTCTCTTAGGGAGATTTCAATGATGTCAGATATCTTTTGGTCTGAAGTACATTAAAAACAACTGAATTGTTAATTTCAGAAACCCATAACCAGCATTTTTTTGTTAAAATCAGTCTTTTTGTCGAATAGATATCTCAAATTGTAAACACAAAAAAATCAAATAAAGATTAGGTTAGTGATGCTGATTTAAGTAAGACTTTATCATTGTTGCATCATGACTTGTAGATGTTGCCATTGACCAAAATAGCATTGCCAGATTTGTTTGTTTCTCAGTATGTGTGATCTTTAAGAAGCATCAGGGGTGGTGGTTATTATGAGGGTGACTGAAAGGAATACTTCACATATAATATGTCTCCTCAATTTTTAGTACAAGCCTGAGCAAACCAAAGTTTGGAATGTTGCAACTGTTTAGTTTTTATTGTTCGTATGTGTTAGTTATTAAAAGTGTTAAAGTAAACATTTAAAGCAGTACCACGTGTTGCACATACCACTTGATGGTGCTATTCACACTATGAGAAACCTTTTTGGTCCTGGGCAGCCAGATTTGTGTGTTCAGTTATTAGCACTTAACTAAGAAATTATAAATGTGGCCATCTCTTTATGTCCATCATTTTTTAAGCAGTCTTTTGTGTGCAACACGCCGAGTTTGCATTGTTTGGAAAATGGATGTCATGCCCGAGATGATACAATAGCATAGTAAGCTTCAAGCAGAAGTGCAACAAGCTGATCTAACACTTGAAGAAGTGAACATTTTTGGCAGCTTCCAGCCCATCTAGCCTGTGATTTAGGCAAGCTGTTTCCAAGCTGGCTATCGAAAAACATTACTGCAACACCAGCTAAGTATCTGGCTTGTCTAGACTGGCATTTAATTTCCTTCATTTCATTCCTAATGTGCTCTTATTCACATGTATGTCCCAGTATAGTCTTCTTCCTAAACTATAAGCTCACAAATTTCCTTTCTTTATGCGATTGATTTATTGTTAACAAAACTCCTAACCACATGGATACCCAAACAAAGAAACGCTTGATAACAACCTGAGGGGTTGCCAAGACAAGCCTAACACAATTATGTAAATGAATTCACACCAGAATCTGACATTAATTGTAAGAATGAAGGAATTAGATAATCTTTGGGATAAATTTGAAAAGGCCCAATCCAAATTAAAAGTGTACAATGACATTGATACTTATGCTTTACACAGGGAGAACTTAAAAGTAGTATTTTTTTGAGGTAAAAGCCACAATGTCCAACATTATAAACAGACAATGTGGATGAGATCAAGATGTTCGTCCAAGCAGTCCTTCCCTCTCTCATTAAAGTACGAACAAAATTGCTATCAAATTATCCACTATAAAATTGCCAACTTTCAGTGGAGAGATAACTTTCATACATTTTTGGGCACATTTTGAAGTCTGGTTGTAAATAATGACCATTTAGATAACATTCAGAAACTTCACTATTTGCTATCTTCATTGACTGGTAAAGCACAGTCTTTAATTGCTAATATTCCAGTAACAAGCTCAAATTTAGATGTAGCAATTAATATAATATGCAATTGTTATTATAATGTGAGATTAATTGCAATTGCTCATCTTGGTCATCTGCTGAATCTATCGTCAGTACATAAGTCTTCTGTGAATGAGCTCAGGGTACTCCTTAACAAAGTTGTAACTAACTTAAATGCACTAAAGGCCTTGAATCTGACTGTTTAGTTTGATGAACTGATAGTGTCACAGCTCATTTTGGACAAACCAGATGTGTTAATAAGAAGAGAATACTAATCTAGAGAATTCAAAGTCCTTTTCAAGGCTTGAGCACCTTTGTAATTTCTTAGAAGGTAAATGTAAAGCTTCAGAGATTGCAAACTCCAGCACAATGTCAAGGATCAGCACCAGTTCATATGCGAATGCTTCAGGGTTGAAACAACAGTAATAAACTAGGTCATCAATCTTATATTAGCACCTCAGTGCAATGTGACTGCTGCAATTCTTTGCATGTCATTAGTAGATGCAAAGCATTTGTCAAGACTCCAGTCATGGAATATAGGGACCTTATTAAAAGACTTAATCTCTGATTTAATTGCTTGCAAGCAGGTCACAAAGTAAATACACGCAAGTCAGGGAATTGTAAACTTTGCAACAAAAAACACCCACTTCAGTACATCTGGACTCTCCCGCTAATTCACCAGTAGAGAATAATGCCACAAATCACTCAACTCGTAGCCCAGGTGCTAAACAGGGCAAGCCAGGAGTTAGTAGTTACTATGCTTATAAAAGAGAGACATGCAGACAGATATTGTTGTTAATGGTGCTGGTTAACATCCAGAGAGTCTTGCGCTTAACAACTGAAACTGCAAAGGCAACATAACTGCAAGCCTATACAGGGAACTGGAAGTAATGTCTCAGAAACTAACACAATGTTACAATTCAGGTTGTTTCATGTAATTTCGTCAACCCAGTACAGTATTTAATATTGCCCCAAGGTTAAGGAGGAATTGCCATGTTGGTTCACTGATCCAAAGGAATGCAATGTCATACCACCTTCCACTGGCTGCTCCAAAATTTCATGAGCCAGCACAAATTGATATTGTTGGGGGCTGAGGTTTGATCCTATATTCAAAAGCCAGGCAGACTATTCAGGGATGCTGATCACCCTGTTCTTCAGGAAACGGAGCCTGGATGGATGATAGCAGGAAAGTATCGTGAATGTGTTGACCCCTCCGATACATCACCGCAGCCAGTAGTTTCATGCTTTGCAAATAATGAGGTAGATATTGCTAAACAGCTTCAGAAATTTTGGGAAATTGAGGAGCTAACCCACAACCAAGAACTAGGGAAGAAGCAGAGTGCAAAGCCCATTTCAGGGACAACACAACTTGGGATTCAACAAGACGGTTTGTAGCATGACTCCTCTTTAAACAAAATCCAAAGATGTTGGGAGACTCATTGGCTACAGCTAAGAAGAAATTTTAAGTTCTTGAAAGAAAATTAGCAAAGCAAGATAACCTAAGACAGGATTATATGTAGTTTTTTTAAGGAATATGAACAAATGGGTCACATGGAATTAACCAACATTCTTGTAATTCAATGCTATTACATGTCTCACCATGCTGTCTTGAAGGTCAATAGCTTGACAGCAAAAATTAGAGTTATTTTTGACTGTTCTGCAACTTTCAATAGTGGAGTTTTGTTAAATGATCTTTTTCTCATTGGGCCGACGATCCAACAAGACCTTTATTCTATTATTGTGAGATTTAGAGTCCACGCCATCACTTTCACTGCTGACAGTAAAAATGTTCAAGCAAATATTGTTGGATCCACAAGATTGTGTCTATCAGAGAATACTATGGAGAAATAAACCATATGCTCCATTACCTGAATATGAGCTGAAAACATTTATATATGGAATGGCAACCTCTCCCTTTTAGCCACTTGCTCTCTTCAGAATTACCTCTGGATGGGATTCGGGAGTTTCCCAAGGCAGCTGAAGTACTATTAAGGGAATTCTATGTAGAAGATCTTATATTGTGATGTGCAACTTTAGAGAAAACTCTTTACTTACAAGAGCTGACAGGCCTGCTCGAGAGAGGAGAATTTTCTCTTTGTTAATGGTGCAGCTATCATCCAGAGTTTTTGGCAAATATTCCAGCTGACTTAAGGGAGACAAATTTACCGTTACAGCTTGGCCAAGGTGAGGTCAAAACATTTGGGCTGTTATGGCACTCAGCCAGTGACAAATTCCAAATTGTGAATGGTGCAGGAACAAATTGTTATTCTCATGGTTTTACCAAATGTATCATCCTCTCGGTTGTCTCAGGAATATTTGATCCACTTGGGTTGATCAGCCCTGTTGTTATATTAGGTAAGATGCTTCTACATAAGCTGTGGCAAGGATGCTTCATGTGGGATCAACCGCTATCATCAGAAACTTATAAGCATTTGGCAAGCAATTTATGACCATCTTCCAGGTTTAAAGACATTTGTATTCATCATAGGATTCTTGGAAATGGTCCCTATAGAGCTTCATGGGTTTTGTGCTAAAAAAATTAAATTGAGTTTTATTTATGGATGCTCTTCAACTGCTGTGGTCCTTAGCGTCCTATTCTATATTGGGTGTGAAAGTCTGCTCAGAGGCCTCTTTATCAGGTTTGAGGTTCTTTTATGTGTCGTAAATCTAAAACACGGGACCACCGGCTTTACTTCCCTTCCGAAGGAACACATGCTAAGGATTTTTATGTCCGAAAAAACCCATTGCCATCTGCTGGGTTTGAACCTGTGATCTCGGGAATTAGAGGCTAGCATGTTGACCACTATACCACGGAGGATGACAGGGATTTTGTGATGCATACGCAGCCTGCATCTATGTGTGTTCTACAAGATGTGACAGAACCATCACAGTAAGGCTCCTTTCCTCAAAATCCCGAGTTGCTCCTCTGAAAAAGATCTCTCTGCCACAACTTGTGTTGTTTGGCGCTCTTATGCTACCTCATCTGTTCCAACTTTCACTGAAAGGATTGAATATTAAATGTAATCACAGCTATTTGTGGACAGATTTTTCAGTAGTTTTGGTCTGGATCTCAGTGCTGTCAACAAAATGGAAGACCCCTGTTGTGAACAGGGTTTTGTAAATTCAAGACAGCACACAATTGTTAAGTGTGCCATGCAGCCTCTAAAGACAATCCTGCAGACCTCATTTCAGGGGTATGCAACCCAAGGATATTCTGACGAGCAGATTGTGGTGAGAAGGCCCGCTCTAGTTAACTGAACCGACGATGACCTGGCCTTTGAGCACAATTACACCTGATAGCTCTGAGCTTACAGAACGAAAACCGAAAGCAGGAGTTCCTTTTGTTTTTCATTAGACACAACCATATATGATATATTAATGACCAAGTTTTCCAAACTGTTGAGATTGCAGCGTGTTGTATACCGTAATAGATTTTGCAACAATTGCAGAAAACTAATGGAGAGGCATTCATCAGGACCACTTTCTACTGATGAACTGAACATTGCATTGGATCAGTGCATTCGCCTTTTTTAGTTAGCAGCTTATGGAAGAGAGGTACAGTAACTACAAGCTAAAGAAGCTGTTCACCCTCCTAGCAAGTTGATATCACGAACTCCATTTCTGGATCATAATTATGTGCTGAGAGTAGAGGAAGATTGCAACATGCTGATTTGACAGACGACCAAAGGCATCAAATGCCCCCAAATCATCACCTAATAAGGTTAATTGTTGGACATTAACATAGGCAATTACTTTATGCTGGGTGCCGGCTGCTACTCTCATTACTCAGATAAACATTTTGGGTTATCAATGGGAAAACTACAATATGGTGAATTATTCATATTTGCTTAATTTATTTTTGATTTAAGGCAAGGGCTGCACAACAGCTAATGGGCCAGTTGCTGCCAACAAGAGTAAGGCTATGAGACCCATTTCCAACAGTGGTATTGATTATACTGGTCCATTTTACATTAAATGTGGATCTCGCAAATCAAAATTAAAGGTGAAATGTTACATGGCAATCTTCATGTGCCTAACTACGAGAGCAGTTCACCTAGAAGTAGTTAATGGTACGTCTAGCAAGACATTTTTAATAGCTTTAAGATGATCCGAGTCATGTGAAGGCTGCTGTCAAACAATCTTTGGTGACAATGAAACCAACTTCATGGGAGCAGAAAGGGAACTGCAAGAGATAGAAAGTGTTCTCAAATCTCAAGAACTTCAAACATAACTAGCACAACTGGCATTTCAGGAAGGAATCACCTGGAAGTTCATCTCTCCCAGAGCACCACATTTTCATGGTTTATAGAAGGCAGCTGTTAAATTCTTTAAACACCATCTCTGACGTGTAATGAATACCATGTTCCTTACCTTTGAAGAACTTATAACCCTCACAGTTCAAATTGAGGCAAGCCTAAATTCCATACCTCTAATTCCGCTTTCCAGTGGCCCTTGGTCATTATTTGAATGGCAATGACCTTACTTGTCTCCCCTAGCCAGAATTGGTCAAAGCCAAGCTTAGTTTGTTGACTTGATGGGAGAGACTACAGCAGCAGTTCAGCTATTTTGGCAGAGATGGTCTGGAGATTATCTTAATCATCTCCAGCAATGCTCCAAGTGGACAACTGCTACTCCAGGTGTGACTTGGTACGGTAGTCTTTCTGAAGGAATATAACTTGCTGACAATGTTCTGGAAATTGGCAGTAGTTGAAGTACATCTAGAGATTAGTGCATGTGGCCACAGTTCATACCTTGAGTGGAGTCTTGAAAGACCTATTGCAAAACTTTGCCCGCTTCCTTCTGAAGCTGATTTATAACTAAGTCCTGATGCATTCTTGTTTTATTATGACTCAGATTACAATGTTGTGTTTTTGATAGGGTATATATGTCTATTTAATTGTTAAGAAATAACAATGGAATGTTGCAACTGTTTAGTTTTTACTGCTCATACATCTTAGTTATTAAAGATGTTACAGTTAATATTTAAAGCAGTACCATGTGTTGTACATTATTATTTTAATGAGTTAACTGTTAATGACTGAACACATGCAGTCTACTAGAATAGCAAACCACTTGACAGTGCTATTCATACTGTGAGAAACAATCATATCCAATTTTTTCAAACAAAATCTTCATTTGTTTTAAAGATAAAATACTTTTCTTTATTTTCGACATGTTGAAAATATGCACTCAGCAGGTTTCTGAAATTAATGATTCAATTAGAAACACATCTTTTCCTTCTCTGTTTTGGCAGAAAAACCTTGGTGTACCTCTTACATTTCCATTACACAAAAGATGTAAAAAAATCACAATATTTATGACATGGCAGGGAAGTACGCTTAAAGTGAGGCAATATGTTGATTTGCTTCCAAGATCAGTTAGAACAGAAATGAGCACACAGATTATTAACAAGCATTTGAATGCTTAAAAATCTTATGTTACTCCCTCCTACCATATTTTATTCGGTCAAATGGGTGGCTGTAGTGGACTATTACAATGCATTTGCTACAGATTCCTGTCACAGGAAACAAGCTGTAATTGAGTTCTTGGTTAACAAAAATGAAAGTGTTGAGCATCTATAAATATTTGTGTACAGCACGTAGGACTTATGCAGTCAATAGGAACACTATTATATGTGCACTTAAAGAGCTAAACATCCATCCATTATTCGTGTGGGCTAGTGCATAACTATGCTGCAATTGGCCCTAAAGCTATCAATAAACTAAAGATGCTAAAATGTTGGATGGTGGTGCCTCACCTAAAACAGCACAGATCTTTGGTTTCTTAGGATGCCCTGCATGGAGCTCTAATGATGTACTGAGGAAGTGGCTATGCACCAGGAGAAACTACTACCAAGGAATAAATCTACTTCTTTCATACTGGCATATGGAAACTACTGATAAAAGATATGGCAATATTGGTTTATAGCACTGTGTTTCAGACATTTTGAATAAATTTATTCTGGGGAAAAAGCATGAGGCATTCATTTTTAAAAGACCTTGGTATAAGTGTCAAAAATAAAAAGATGTGAAAAAATAAAACCTTCAAGTAGCACATTTTTGCATGTTTATTTCTGCTCCCTGAGCAGGTATCCAGTCTGAATCATAGTTGGTCATGCATCATATGGTAGTTTGAAGCGCAAGAGAAGGAGACTATGCTTGTAATTTTTATGTATTTTCTGCCAAACATGAAATCGTGGAAGAGAAACCCCACATGTGTATCTTATGTACTTTCACCCCCCCAAAAAAAAAAACTGATATGAGCTTGAGCAATCTGGAAGTGCCTCTTTTTAATTAAAAAACAGTTTCTTAAATTCTCATTCTGCTTTCTATTTTAAAAAAGCATAATCATATAGGGTTAACATAAAAGCCCTGTTCTAACAGATGAGTTGCCTTATGCAATTTCGGTCTGTTAGAAAGGGTCCCCAAAGCAATATATAAAACAATGTGTAAGATAATCTTATCTCTCATAAACTAACAAACTAGTTCACTCACTGGGCAGCCCTAGTATACTGCAGGAAGTTCAAACCAACAGAAATAAAGCAAAATGATGCATACCGTACTTCTCACACATTATAATGCAGTGCTTAATACTGACTTCATCCGTGGATGGAGAGAAAATGATAAACCATGTGTTTGCACATCTTTGGTGTAAACAAAATATAAAATAGATGATAAAAATATGCCTCAGTTTGAAAAATCTTGCCTGACAAAGCCATCTACAAATGCCTACAGTGTTTACTCATGTAAAAGAATGTGTGTGATGGATTTTAGTAGGCACGTGCTGGCTGGCTAGACTAACTAGGCTGGGTTAAAAGTGCCAACCATAGTCATTGCCAGATACACACTTCTCTCACAATTTACTTGCAGCATTGGAGTGAATAAATATTAAAAGAAAAACGTTTTTCTCCTAATCATCAGTGAGATTCTTGAGCGATACACCTCGTTGAAACAAACAAAAAAGCTAACATTTCTACATTACACACCTAAAAAAGCATCCTTTGACTAGTTTAAATGTGCTTTCTATAACTTTTCTTGCAAATGCCAATGCTGCAACTATATTGCTAAACAAACAAACCACTCTTCCCCAGCAGCTGGCGAGTAAAGAGAAGCGAGCGAATGAACGAACGAACGAGCGAGACGAGACGAATAAAGGTGACAGAGCAAGCAGTTACTCTGGCTTCCAGTGATGTCCCTGCTGTGCTTCCTGAGGTGGTTGCTGCACAGGGGTGGGTGATGAGGGTACAAGCACCAAGCCTGGTATTCCCTTAGCAACCATCAACTGCTCACTGGGAAAGTCCAGCACCACTGTCATATGGAATGCCATGTTCGCTGAGGCAATCAGGTACTCACACAGAGAGAACCAACTAAATGCTGTAACCAAAAGTTTTATTTTACAGCTTCCAATATCAATTTGTTTTTGTTTATAGTACACTTTTTGGCTCCCCACTTCCCTGAATCCTCTTATTAAAATTTTTAGATTAGCTCTTTTATACATAATAAAAATAGGGATTAATGGACTCTTCATTTCCACAATTTTTCTGAGTTCACAGTACTCACCACAATGGTACAAAACTGACAAAATATTCAGCAAGAATATCTTACAGAGCATAAGATGCACATATTCCACTCTGTACATCAAAAAACTAAATGAGCTTTGCACGTATTATACAATATGCAATGCAAGCAAGAAACATAATAATTCCATTCTGTACCAATTTATGCAATCTAGCGGTCACTTTTTCTACAACCTGATACATACTAAGACGTTCATATGCATGATTCATATGAGAGTCACTAGAAACATTTTGTTTACCCAGTTTCTCAAAGTATTCCCCCAGGCTCTATATGCAATATTTCATTCTCTGGAATCATTTCTGGAAACACCTATGCTTCTCGGTTTCCAGCATTGCTGATGAATCCTCCTTGTTGCAGCTGCTTCTTCAGGACTTGAAGATCAGTTATCTCAGAGATGACATTAGGCAAGAGAAAGAAATCACATACTGCCAGGTGAAGATACAGGGCGGATGAGTCAATAGTTTTTCCTCAGTTCCTTGCATAAAGTTGTTATATTAGTGGTGTGAGCTGATACATTGTCACAGTGCACAAAAACTGCCCTTTAGTGCTTCCCTTGGCAGCTGTTTTTGGATTTTCTTAAACACTTCTGGAAGACAAACTCCTGTGTACCATTATGCAGACACAGTTCTCTGATTTTTGAGCACAATGATTGCCACATGACCACTTGTGGAGAAGAAAGAAGCAACTATTTTATTTCCTGCTCTGCTTGGCCTCTTAGCTCGTGGGGCAGTTGGTAATTAGGGAAGTCCCAAATGGGGGGCTGGCTTTTTGTTTGTGGATCAAACTGATAGATCCACGTTATATCATCCTAACCTAATTAAATATTCTGTGCCTACCAACAGCTGAGTACTTGTAGCACTTCTTGCAATCACTCCACGCTGTGGGACTCCTGTGCTTCGGACAAATTATGGGGCATCCATCTTGAACATTTTTTGCACTAGTGTTCTTGAAGGTTAATTTAAACACTTGGTGAACTAATTCCTATTGCCAGTATGATGTCCTTTAACCCTTTCACTGTTGAGGTATTAGCAAGCACCAGAACCTCCTTGCTGAGTTAATTTAAGTACACATTAATCAGTATATTCTGTATAATATTTTGCAGAATTAACATAAAATATCCTGAAACACTCACCAAAGTTGTTGTAGATGACTGCTAATGTCACACATTTAAAAAATAAAGTTTTAAAATAGGAGAAAAATACCACACATAACACACTTTACAAAGGGTTGTCCATGGGCTCAAAAAAACAAAACAAAACATTAATGGAAAGCTGTTATACAATGTTCTAAATGTTGGGGTCTTACTTTTTAAAGCTATACTTTGCCAAAGTATTAATGAACATAAATTGATTAACAATTCAGAGGTAAACAAACTTTAATGTATAAAGAATTCTTGTTACAAGTATGAAGCACATATGGTTATAAATTATACAGAGTAATACTTTCAAAATCTGACTTGAGTATGGTACATTTCGAAGAAGCGGTGTAAACATAAACTCACTTTGCATTTGACACACATGTACTTTGTCTCTTTTCTTTTTTTCTGGCCAAGGACGGCATTGAAGCATACATGACATCTTCTGGCAAGCTTTCTTTTATTTGGTGTTGCTGGTATAAGTGAGATAAAATGCCTTTCAGTCAGTCTTAGGGGTTGGTCACCAGGTAAAGGCCTCCCAGGTTTACTGGTTAGTCTTGGTATATGGAATTCTTGGAAAAGTTCTGTAATTACAGTAAGTTGAAAATCAGCCAATGTGATATCTTACCAGTTTTTATGTTGTGTAGTGAGTGTGAGTTTAGGGGAGTCATATCTAATAGATGGAAGAAGAATTTTCTGTAGCACCTCAAAGTCTTCCTTACACACTCGAGGGAGCCTATCATCATATCTGTTCTATCTACAGCACCCATATTTTTTGTAGTCCATAATCCAGTCAGGTTTCATGATTTGCATGTCTGTCTTTTTGTCAACTTTGCCTGTCAGTCTTATTGAATCTGTATGGAAAGTAGTTTAGCACACACACCTCTCGTCTGTCCTTGCACTTTAGTGACAACATATTGTCTGTGTGTGCAGATTCTACTTCTCCCTTGTCTAATTTTGCTGCCAGTCTTGGCATTTCTTTTCTGTTTCTTCTAACAGTGCCACGAGCATTTGTTCCAATTGCATGTAACCAGTTATAAAGAAGAGGGCTGGAATACCAGTTATCTAACCACAAGTTATGCCCTTTATGCAGGTACTTTGTAATAGGGTTTGTACCACAGCCCCAGACATCCCCAGTTCATGGTCATCAACAATTTCTATGGTGATTCCTGTGTACACAATAAAGACCAGTATGTAGCCAGTCTCACAATCACAGAGCACAAACACTTTTATGCCAAACCTGTGTCTTTTGGAAGAGATGCATTGTTTGAACAAAAAGCGACCTTTGAATAGCATAAGGCTTTTGTCAATGCACAAATTTTGAAAAGGTGTTATTAACTCACTGAACGTACGTCTGAAATGCTCAATAACAGGTCTTAATTTATGCAGTCTATCTCCTTTAGCCTTGTTCTATTTTCATTGAAGTGCAAAAGTCTTAGAAGTAAAAGATATCGATCCCTGGACACGTAGTTTGAAAATTGCACAGTGGCAATGAGGGGATTTTTTGTCTAATATTATGCAATTGTATGTTTCTTTTTTTCTGGTCATAAGCATTGTCAAGCCAAAGCAAATGTAAAGTTCTTCAGGAGAAGCATCTGTCCAAGTCTGTAAACGAGAATGGGGGCTTGGTGGCAATTTCTCTACACAAGAAAGTAAAATACTCATTACTCTCATTTACAACATGATGCATAATATGCAATGGAAAGGATAATTTGAAAATATCAGCCACTGTGAAATTTTCATTCAAATCTGCTTGCATACCGAATTATCATCAAAAGTATGAATTACTGGCCTGAATATACCCTGTTTTCACTGGAAGGAAGAATCAATGCATCTTCTTTTAGCATGTTGCATGGGTTCTGATTGTACATCACTGCCGTCACTCCCACTATTTATAACATTATCTTCAATACAACTTTCACTCTCACTGTTATTAAACTCAAAATCTGAAAAATCAGATGATAAGGCTTCAAATTCTGCCAGTAAATCTGCATCCTGCACAATACACATCTGCTTGCTGAAAGAAGCCATCAATTTGTACACCCGTGATGGGCTCCTACGTCACGCAAATGTCGGGAAGAAAGTTACTGCGCATAGCTTTAGATTTTCTGCTGTAGATTGCACCACATGGCAGAAAAAGAGTTGCAGCTTGAGTAAATACTTCAACAAATGGCAGATCAACATTGTTTAGAGAAGACTGTGTTAGACTGCTTGCTCTTTATGCACAGCACGTTGTTTGGTCGAGATGAATGCATCGGCAATGCTACGCCATTCGCAAGGAGAGTAGTGATTAGCGCAGACGGAATTGTTCCGACATCCGCAGTGAAAGGGTTAAAGTTAGTCTTGGACAGTTCCTGATCATTGTTTTTACATGAGTAATATTTTCTTTAGTCACTCCTGTTGTTAGTCTGCAATTCTTCTCTTTATCTTCAAGAAATTACCACCCTCTCCTTAATTCTCCAAAGCAGTGGAACACAATAGCACATGAAGCAGAAAAGTCCCAGAAATTCTCATATCCAAAAGTGACTGTTTTGATTTAAGCCACTTTTGTAATCATATTAAAAAAAAAAACCACACAAAAATGTTATCTTTGAATCATCATTACACTGCCAAGGATGTTGAAGATTTGTAGATTTCAAACATAAACTGCAAGAAAATGAAAAACGCAACACAGTCCTGCCTGCTATCAGTGCAATGCCAATGAATCAGCAATTTCAATCCAGCAAAAATTCTTTTGCCAGGGTTGGCGAATGTTCCATCTCTCAAAACCTTTCTAGTGACCCACATATTGCATTTCATGCAACTATAATATGAAAATAAACAATTAGAAAATATAAACAATAAACACAGTTACTATGCAGCTTGTAATAATTTTACTGAGGTATTGAGTAAAAAGTGTGCATTGAGTACTTAGCTTGTCTGTTGTGAATGCGTGTCAGTAAGTCTCCAGTAAGATCTAACCAGGGTTTGTCTCCAAGTTATTACTCATAAACCTTAAAAAGTAATTCACTCCCAAATCACTAAAAGATATGTTGGAAATGCCTGCCTTAATTTTTCATACATTATCCTGACTGCAAAATGTATAACATTCCTTGACTCCTCTGTAACAGTTGCAGTGAATTTCACATACATCTGGTCAATTGATAATGGCAATCAATCTCTCATTTAAAATTATTTTTTTTAAATATATCATCTTCATGCTTAAACCTCTTGAATATGGATATGTTTACCAAACTTTGAAAATGTCAACTGTCTTCTTAATTGTTCCTGCTCGCTGAGATTGTTACATCAAAAAAAGGAATGCACTGACTGTGTCAGTCACAATGATTGTCACACTACAATGCTTTCTAGCATAAGGAAAAAGTTATAAGCAATAGCCATAACACTGGGCAATGGACCTGCATAACGTCACATACAAATAAGCAGATAAAAAATGAGGACTGCTCGAGAACTAGACAATAAAGAGTTATTTTTCCCTGATTTCTTTTATCTTTTAATAAGCTTTACATTTTTTAATTTAGAAAATCTATTAGATTAGTTTGGTGAGTGCCTGTAAGCAAATTCCTTATTCTGTCTGATTGTTACCTTCAGCATCATATCATTTTATATGGAATATTTAAAAAGTATCAATCTACTTATAAAGATACTGAAAATGATATCTATGCAGGTCTGAATTCTCATGGGAGTTTACATATACATAAAATTAATTGCACACAAACTTCTACACTTACATACACCATTTGAAGTAATCTCTACCATAGCCTGAATCTCTTAAAGTTTATTTACAAAGTTTACAAAGTTTATTTGTGGATTCAATTAGGACAGTTCTGTTATTAAACATAAATAGACAATCCTAGTGTACTGCAGCTTTTGCTGTTCTTCAAAGATAAAACATCCGATGGGAACTGTCTTGCAATGAGCAGCCAAATGTTCAAAAACATGCAGTATAGTGCTAAAATTCAAATTCAAATCCTATCTTATTTAAGATTTTTTGGCAGTTCCTGCTGACTTGCTCACTAAGCTGCTAAGCTTTGCTGTTCTGTAGCACTTGGGACATGGAGGGTTCTCAAGTCCTATATCAAGAACACATGTCTGTTAAAAAGAGAGAGGGGAGGGAGAAAAAAAAACAGAGAAGTTAAGGACAATGATGTATTACTAAACAGTAACCATAGGAGTGATCTGAATATTTATTAGCTCTTACTTAAGTATTTGCTTGAACCAGTTTCTGGAGAATTCACTCCCATCTTCACCTGGAGACCGAAGTAAATAAGTAGGTAAGTGAAGGTAATAAATATCCAACTAACTCCTAGTCACCTGTAAGTCTTTATGTCTGTGTAAATGTGTATTGACTGACTGTGTTAGGGGGGGGGGAGAAAAAAAAGGAAGAAGAAGAAGAAAAAACAAACAAGTATGCAATTCTGAATTATGGTCAACAAGCCCATCTTGTAAAAGTTCTCAGTAAGTATAAAACCTGCACTGTGATGTAGTACAGCTGTATCTGGAAAGGTTTAAGCAAATTCTTATTACACTTGCAAAACCAGGATGTTTAACCCATTAATTTGCATACATTTTCATTTCTGGAGTCTAGAAGTCATGGAAACCTACACACATTATCAGTTACTGAATAAAAAGAAATATAAGACTATAATTAGGAGCTCAAAAATTATAATCTGTGCAATACTTACCCATATCATGGCAGAGAAGGCGATGTTTGAGGAAAAATACACAAAGTCCTATGGTACTTATAATTGAAGTAGCAAATAGAAATTTTTTAATCATGTATGAGTTTTGTTCTGTATCGTTCATACTGGTTTTCACCATTTTATAAACTTTAATTGTAGCAAGCATATAGCTGAGTGATCCAATCATGAACACAATGAAGATCTTCTCGTGCACCGCTGCAAAGAAGAGAGTTTATACTCTTATATGGCACTATTGAAAGTAGACTCAAAACATAAAAGAAGAAAAAATCAGAATAGAAATAAGCTAGAATAAGTTATGCTTTCACCCTTACAACATAATATAGAAGTAAACGGAATATTTACATTTTTTCTAACACAGATATATGTATTGCCAATGATTGTGTTCTTTTCTATTCCTAAAAGTTAAAAAGCTGATGCGTTACATTCATATGACTTTCTCTACTCACTCTTCTACAAACTATTTGTAAAAAAGCTTATACTTCTATCGACTTCCAGATAATTGAGATAAACTGTCATTAAACATCTACAGGTTTTGTTTTAGGTATACTAAGGATACAGTAGGCTTAAGCGAGTCAAATATTTATTAATTAACAGATCGCTATGGACGGTTTCAAATTCCACACTTGAATAGTGATTTTCAACTTGAGAAAAGCATAACTATCTGAAAATTCAAACCAATAACAAAGAATATCTTGGAAATGGTTAATGTCACAAACAAATTTTACACAAGTCAAATTGTGTGCTTTAATGAGATTTACACCTTTAATTATAAAAAACTCAATTCAGAATGAAGACGACTTCGCAGACTATTCCTATAAAATTCAAGATATACATTTTATTTGCCATGTGAATATCTTACACATATTTTAATCAAAATTGTTAAAGAAATTTTTGAGAAAATAAAAAATGACACCCACCCACCCACACCCAGAAAGAGAAAGAGAGAGAACTTTCTCCAAAAATGCTTCTTTTTGTATTCAGAGCGCCTCATAATGTGCATTTCTAGTGAAATCTCTATATCAAATTTTTGGCTGGAATGCAATACTTCATTTACTTACTAAAGGTAGGTAGTAGAGAAAGTAAAAATTGGTACTAATCACAACAAAACATAAAAGATAATTTAGTCATAAGGAATCAAAATCCAGTGTTAACTAACTTCAGCCGATCCATGCTTTTGCATTTTGATTTGACCAGAAACTGGCAAAGCATTAATGTATCTCACTAAAATAAATATTTTCTCCTTCACTTTTTACTTTCTCTACCTGGTAAGTAGAGATGGTATTGCATTCCACCCAAAAATTTGATAACGAGATTTCACCAGAAATATATGTTTTGAGGCTCCCTGAATCCCAAAAAAACATTTTTAGAAAAAGGTCCGTGCGCCCATGTGTGTGTATGTGTGTGTGTGTGAACACCATAACTCAAAAACGAAAAGTCAGATAAATTACAAAGTTAGTATTTAGCTTTAGTATCTTCCAAAGATGCGACACAAAGATTTTCAATAAAATCCGCCCCCCAAACTAACCTTTACATTGAATACTTTTCAAAATTTTTGATTTTCTAAAAAATTGCTCTAAAAATTTTGATTGAAATACCATATATTAAAGATATTTACATAACAAATATAATGTATATCTTGAATTTTCTGGGAATAATCTTGGAAACCCTTTTCATTCAGAAGGAATTTTGTATAAACTTGTATAAGTGGTAAACATTAAGCACTAAACAAAAATGTACTACACAAAAAATGTAGATCTCTTTAAAATATACAATTTATTTCAAATAGCTTTTTTTGTGGCATCAACTATTTCAGAGGTATCCCTTATTAATGGTTTTATTTGTTCAATACTTCATTCTTTTTAAGTCCCATCGATTTTCAGTTGTTTCTCGCAATTGAATGAAAGAGTATGGAATTTAAGGCCAGTTCTCAATCATTTGACTATCGCTGTTCCCTTGCATTTATAAAGAAATGTGTCATTATCCACAGTCAGGGATTAGGCATCCATGCCTGTTCTAGCCTTAAAAGATTGCTGCGACCATCTTGATTTGGGATACCCTA
Source organism: Deroplatys truncata (assembly GCA_030765065.1). Classification (NCBI taxonomy): domain Eukaryota; kingdom Metazoa; phylum Arthropoda; class Insecta; order Mantodea; family Mantidae; genus Deroplatys; species Deroplatys truncata. Next base: position 240,359,710 of record CM060975.1, on the reverse strand, counting down.
TACTTCTTTTGCCCGACTTGTGTATAATATATGCCTTGTTTGCCTATGTTGCTTTCAGGTCATCTCTCTAAGTGACTTTTCCATTTTATCGTATAATCAGCTATCCTTTCATTTATTGAGAAAATACCGAGTTCCGCTCTGATGTCTTCACTTCTCTCCTTATCATTTAACTTATAGTCTGCCACTGATCTAAGAAATTTCATTTCTGCTGCCTGGATATGCTTGCAGTCACTTTATGTTAGGGTACAGGTTTCAGATCCGTAGATTAGAACAGGAACTGCCATAATTTTGTAAAACTTTAGGAGCATATCCTTCCTTACTTTTCCCTTCCATGTTCTTATAATAGTGCCACACATTATTTGAAAGTTATTTATTTTCCTCTTTATATGTTAATTAAAATTATAACTTGTTCCGAATAATTAAAATTGTTAAGTTGTTCAATAATGCTATTATTTATTACTAGTTTTCCACTTAATGGGAGTTTTCCAAGGAATGCAATTAATTTAGTTTTTCCTGAAGATATTGTGAAATTATTGCCGCTAACCACTTTGTCCAAATTATAAAAAGCTCTTTGTATGTAATTTTCTGACCCTGCTAACAGGAGCTGGTCATCAGCATATACGGTGGACTGGTATACCGCCCATGTAAAAAAAATCACTTTACTCAAAAGCCCCAAAGAAAGAAATATGTAATGTAGCTATTTCTGCAAAGGTTTATTTTGATTAAAATGAAGTAGATAGAAAAATAAACTTTTGCAAGAATAATTTGTATACCCATAATAAATGATAGAGGGTAGAGAAAGTTATATGAATGTAACACATCAGATTTTTCTCCTTTGCCTTTGTAATAGACTAGTTAGCACAGCCAGTGTGGTATTGGTGGCTTTTTTCACCCTAAAATGTAATTAATTCTTTATGAAATTATTGTACGACTATACCTTTTTCATTATAAGTTGAAAGGAGAAGTAAACAAAACTTAAATGTATCATTCTGCCGAGCACATGGCAGCACCACGCGAAGGATGACGGGAACTAAGTACCCGTGAGAAGAAACTCCTTCAGACAGAATGCAAATATAATACATTACGCAGCTTGGGGATCATTAGCTTTTAAACATTGTATGTTTTATTCCTATATTTTTTCTTACATCCTAAACTTCTAACACATAGTACTAAGAGTAGACAAATAAAAGTTGTACCTGAGCAGTTCTGCATCTGTGATTAAAGCTACTGGATTAAACTGTTCTTAACTTCAGGCTTTAGATATCATTCATTTAATGACTAATATCAGTATACCACTTTTGCTTTAACCTTTTATGAGTCAACAAGTTAAGAAAATGATTAGCACTATAGGTTAGAAAACGACAGAAAACAAACGCGGCCCAAGCAATTCGAGCAACAATTCTGCATCACTAACAAAGAAGGTAAATTATTTTATGATAAACCAGAAGTATTATTTATAGTGATGTTATGTAGCATTTAAAGTTTTTTGAGTCGGAAAATGTAAATTCACATCACATATATGCGCTAGGTGTTATCGCAGCGATAACACCTAGCGCATATATGTGATGTGAATTTACATTTTCCGACTCAAAAAACTTTAAATAAAAGGTCAATTATTGTTATATAATGGCCAACAATATTCATTGTCAATTAAAGGTGGGTATGTTTCACTGACTTAGTTAAAAGCATTTAATGCAATTGTCTTCTTTCCATTTCTTGTGTTCATGTTTTTCACAGTGGCAGAGGATTCTCAGCCATGAAACTCATTTTCTCAACACCTTGCAAAAGTACACTGGCGGCTTATCCGGAAACCGGAAATGAGCTGCAGTGCCTGCGCATAGTCTCTTATATCCTCTGCTACAACGGTTCATTTAGTTATAGGTGAATCTGAACAAACACATTTTATTCCATAAATTGAACTGTTACAATAATGGGTTTTTAAAATTTCTCTGCACGAGAATAACCACAAAATGTTACAATCTGAACTGAACTGTATTGTGTAGAGGAAGAGATGACACACTAAATGGGAAAAGTTATGGTTTGCCCACCAGCCACTGAGATCCTCTCTTGTCATGTGGTTTTGTTTACAACTCCTTTAAACTTAAAGCGCAACCACTTTAGATTTGTAAGGTGCTTCTTTACCCCTTATTACAGCAATTTTACAAAGTTCTCGTGTTATTTCTAATAACATATAATAAATCTCCTGATATTCTCAAAAATGGGAATGAAGTATCAGCAGAATTTATATTTCTGATTTCTTTAACCTACCAGCGACAATCTTCTAAATTAGCCCATAAGTATCTTTTAGGAATGAGAGAATTATTGAATGGTCGGGTAACTTTTACATACTCACAGAAGATTAAATTTTATACTTCTGTATCTTCTCTTTGGTCCCATAGATCAGGGGACCTCAATACATAAACTCTTGAGTGGTAAGTGATAGAGAAACCAGAAAAACAAAACTGAAGTTGAAAGGATTATTCAGAGGTACAAACACTCTTAAGTGTATGAAAGCATGCAATACTTACGATAGTTTTCCCTATTTGAAATATATGTTACACCACATAGGGCTGCAATTTCCACAATACTGAGCCAATAAGCTAAGGTCAGCAGCCTGTAACCTTTGATCCCTGGGTGTCCAGCACCAGGGGGCTGTGCATCAAGTAGAGATCGATAATATGTATAATACATTGAGGCAATGATGATCCTTGGACCGACATGAAATGCTACACAAATCCTCCACAAGTACCGCTGCGGACTTATGCCAGTGATGGCACTAATGGAGGGGATTACGTTATATACCTGCAGAAAAAATGCAAAGGGATTCATTAGTTTAGAAACAGTTTATTCTTGTTTATAGCAAGCAAGCAAAAGACAAAAAATGAAAATGAAATAGTAAAGCACAGTGTAATTCCTTCAGATACATGATGTAGAAATTTTGATTACTCTCAATAGCTTTACTTTTCCACCTATGCCCTCCCTTGTGGTGTGGAGGAAGCATATCTGCCTCACATTCAAGAAGTTCTGGGTTTGAATCTTGGTTAGACTGAATTACTTGGAAAAAGTTTTTTTCTGAAGTTTTTCTTTTCCTCAGAAGTGAATGTTAGGTAATTATGCGTTGGACACTAGGGCTTGTTTGAGCATCGTTTCACCTGTTTCAATTATTCACCATCCAATATGTCTAAAAGATGTTAAATAAAAACCAAGGGGGTGGAGTTAAGGAAAGAGGAAACTTCACTTTATGCTACAAGTTTCTATCATCAAGTTGGAAATTTTAAAATGAAGACAGTTATTAATCTAACTCTTTCAATCAATTGTTCATTATACAGGATGAGTTAGGACAATACCAAATAATTTTAAGATGCAATTTAGGGGTTCTATTTCAATATTTTCTTTTATGGAATGTATGCCCGTAAACGTCTTGTTATTGAGCTAGAGGGCATTAACGTTTTTGAAACACTGTATTGGGTTAGGTGAAATTCTGCTGAACAGGTTGCTGCACATCTTTTGCTATAAGGCATTGGGAAAGTTTTGAAATATGAGTAGCCGGTATCTTTAATTTTAAACAATGCAAAACTCTCTTAAATTGATTCAATAACTTTTGAATCTTTTATTTAATTATGTGGTACCGAATCCATGTGCTCTGAAGTAGGTCAAAACTTTAACCAAATCTGCAGCTGCAAATACAAGTATTTGTCAATAACATATGCAAATAATACTACTGTTGGTAAAATTTTCTCCACCATTATACAAATTACTTAAGAAAAGCTAAGACAATGTTAAATGATGCAAACATATGCTTTTAAAAGGCTTCAAACATAGTTAAACTAAGAACAAAACAAGAATTGAACAAGTGCATAAGTGTTAATAAAAGATATTCAAAATGCCGACCTTTGACTTCGGAGCATAGTTGACAGCATCGCTGTAATGATTGCAGAGTTCTAACAAAAATACCTGGCATATCACAAATAGTTTCAAATACTACAAAGACCCTGGCCATCAGCTACTCTTCGCTATTAACCGACGTCATATCCACAAGAGTCTGAACATGTCCTCAAAGGAAAAAATCAAAAAGGGGTTAGAGATGGTGAATGTGCTGGTCAGTGATCAGGATACGTTACACTTAGGAAATCCCTTACATCAAGGGTAGCGAAAATGACTTCCTTCCGCGAGTCACCAAATATGCAACACGTACTGCCTCACTCAGCAGCATATGAAAAACAAAGGGATGGTTGCAGAGAGGGAATGACGCCTAAGTCACGTTTTCGCCACCTCTGCCTTACATCATCGGAATAATGTGTAGGTGCCCCATCGTCTTGGAACCACATTAATTGTCGTATTCCAAATGGAACATCTTCCAGAATTTCTGGCAAAGTATATTGTAAACACTGTAGGTAAATGTGGTCCCTTATAAGTGGAGATAGTAAATAGGGCCCTATGAGTGTGTCATTCACAATGTCAGCCCAAATGTTCACTATAAACCGTGTTGGTAATTTGTAACTCTGATCAATGCATTTACAAAGAAACCATTGGACAAACTGCAGTCAGGGTGGAAAGTCATTTGGCCCCAGTGCTTGCACTCAGGCGAGATGATGTGGATATAATTGCTGCTTGTGCAGAATTCTAGTAAGCAAAGACTGACTTGTATACATAGCATGCACTATTGTTCTTGTGCTTGTAGACAGAGAATTATGGATCCGGTCAAGAACCTCCTCTTCTAGAGCCACTATTCTTACATTTCTTTGGTCTTCCAAACAATGGCTTGTTTTTGGAAAGTTCCTGTTTCCTGCAGTTGTTGATGTACAGCAGTAAAGGTGCTGTGATGAGGGCAAATGTCTTCTTGAGTTAAGCTCAGCATAAAAATCTCATGCCCTTATCGCACTTCCCCAAGCAGTACCACAAATGTAATGCATGTCTGCTAGTTCTGCATAAGTAAAGTGGAACATTTTTATAATAGGCTATGAAACTGAAAGTCTTCCCAGTAAACAGAGCACTTTAGTATATCCTGACAGCTGAGACTGATAACTTACACCTCTTGTAGGAGTCACAAAGTGCTGTATAATATGAGACGGAATCCTTCACCACTTAAATAAAAAACACAGATTTTAGTTTAATGGTGATATAAACAATGTTTGAGATTGATAACTTACACCTCTTGTAGGAGTCACAAAGTGCTGTATAATACGGGACGGAATCCTTCACCACTTAAATAACAAAACACAGGTTTTAGTTTAAAGGTGATATAAACAATGTTTGAGATTGATAACTTACACCTCTTGTAGGAGTCACAAAGTGCTGTATAATATGAGACGGAATCCTTCACCACTTAAATAACAAAACACAGGTTTTAGTTTAATGGTGATATAAACAATGTTAAAAACAGAACATAATATTCCAAAATGCAAAGAAAATCAAACATAAGTCATATTCCAAAGCTGTAGGGGAACAGGGATCTGTTTACGGAATTTCATCTAACTTGATGCATGTTTGAAAAATATTAATGTCCTCTAGCTCGATAACACAATATTTACAGACATACATTCCCTACAAGAAAATATTCAAATATAATCACTGAATCACACCTTAAAATTATTCAGTGTTTTCTGACTCGCCCTGCATAATGTACATTCATTAATCAGCATACTGTAAAACAATATCCATCTGCAAGAAATTTTTAACGTATCTTAACTGTTACATATTTCATTACTCTGATTTACTTATGGTTTAAACTAAATAAAGAATTTCACTTATACCTTTCTTTTATTTTAATTAGCTTAAATGCAAAACAAGTTACAACATTGTTAGCACATTCATATCAATAGGGTGATGAGAGATCCTATCTCAAAAAGAGGACACCAGATCCTGAAATTCTTCAGAACTTTGCACCTATATCTGGACACCTTGTCGGGTAACACAGATTTTCCTACTGTCATGCTCTAGTTGTCCTATAATAAAACTTTTCCTTAAGTAACAAATGATTCTCAACTAATATTACAATAAGTTTTGCTACTTTAATTCACAAAAAAGCTATATTACAAAGTGAGAAAACACCCATAATAAAAGACAAACCTTTGGCTATTTTTTCACATAGTCACAACTTACAATGATACATTTGGCATACTGTGAAATCAATTTCAAGTAACTGTCCTGGTAAAACTCAGTGCTCAGCAATTTCAGGAAGTTCTTCATAGCCTACTGCACCTATTTGCTGCTTCTGAAATGATATCCCAATAATGCTGACTTCAATGCAGGAAGAAGGTGGAAGTCTGATGGAGCAAGATTGGAGTTGTAGGCCGAATTATTCAATCCCTCCCATCCCAGACAATGAATGTGTTCTGCAGTGTCCTTTGCTAAGTGGGATCTAGCATTGTCATCGAAGAACAAACCCCTCGATTTAAGTACCCTGGTCTCTGCGCTAAATGGCAGACTTTCAATACTCCAACAATTCGCGAGTCATGTGGTGGGCTTGAGCATGATCAACACCCAAGTGAATCCGGCATCAAATGCAGTTAACTGCCTGTCAGCTAATACCACTTCCTGTACTCTTGTCAACATTTGTTGCAGTCGTGTACAGGGGTCGGTCTACATCTTCCACACTCTACTTTCCTTTGCTGAACATTGAACATCTTTGGCAGTCAGTGCATGCACAGTGTTTCTCTGCTCTCACCCTATACATCAAGAAATCGGGAAAGATTGTCTTCTGTCATGGAGATATGTTTTCTCACTTTGTAATACAGCTTCTCTGTGAATTCCATTTTAACCTCTTGTTCATGAAATTTGTAAGGCCATCATTCACCACAGAGCAGTTACCAGGGCCATCACTTACTGCTTCGTGCGCCAATTTTGGATATCACAAACTGTAAATTACTGTGAATATTGTCGTTTTGTCTGACGTCTTTGTTCAGATATTCTATTTTATGTAGCATCCATATAATTCTGCAGAGCTTGAACTGAAGACCATGCTGCCTGGTTCTGAAAAACCTTTAAGGGGCTTGTTGCTTGCTTAGCATAATAATGCAACCATTGCATTTTCTCGTTTGAATTGAAATTTAACTGTCTGACCAATCATCCATTCTCAGAGTTGCCGCAACCACTTTTCTCCGCAATAATATGGGCTGGATGAGAAATTTTAATATATGCACAATGCAGTCCCCCAAAAGGCAATGTATAATGATTCCATTAGATGGCAGTGGCTGCCAGACTGAGCTGAGCAATGTGGGAAGTCATGTTCAACGGTCGTGCAAAAATAATATGACCTGACTTGAACAGTATACATATGAAAATAGAGCAGTCCTCCATGGAAAGAATGTGAGAGGTCGTACTGAACTTGAGTAAGTGATGATGTTATACCATACCAAACTGCTGTGAGGTGAGTAGCAGCATTCAGGCATGGAAGAGAAGCAACTATCAACATGCATTATTCAGAACAACCTGTGACTGCATGTGCAGACTTTGCTGGTTACTAATTGCCTGTGCATGGAGCACAGCAAGAGGGCCTCAGCAGGTACTGAAGAAAGAACCATCCACAATATTTTACAAGACTACATGTGCACAAAACTGCAATGTGGGTGCCATTGCATTAACAGAAGAAGAACAGTAAGGATATTGTCATATTCACCTAGAGCGATATGAGCAGATGGAGACCACCACACGCTGACAAGAAGTTTCCATGCATGAATTTTGGGCCAGGGCCTATGAGTGAGAACTAAAACATCAATCAGCAGAATGCAACATTAAGGTTCGCACAGGAGGCAGAAATGTCAGTGAAAACCCCCTCCCATTAATTAAAAAACAAGGTTTTATTTGTTAACAATGCTGTCAATTGCCAAGATCATATCAGCACCATCAATGTGCCAGAATTTTGTCCTGCAGGAGTTCTTTTACATGCAGTAAATCTACTGACATGGGGCCGTCACTTTTAAGCACACTTAAGAATATTCGGTCCAGGCTGGGTTTGAACCTGTGACCTTGGTATCAGAAGGCTAGTGCCTAATCAACTGAGCCACCCAGACCAACTCTCTTGTCAAGTTAACAGTTATTGTAGCACATGACATTAAGGAAGTGATTTTATGTCATTTGGTTTCACATTATCAAACAGTGAATATATTTTACTCGCACACTTTCCTGCAAAGACGTCTATGTTGGGCTATTAGGGAGAAACACCCTTTAAGTCTACAAGAGGCAATCTTCCCTCATGACATGATTGCACATAATGCACAGCGTGTACAGAATTTTCTCACATGGTATGGCTGTGAAGTACTCGGCATTCCTCTATTTGCTCGAACATTCTCTCCGAGATTTTTTCCAGTGTTACCTGCTGAATGAAATGACAAGTACGGAAAATACATTCCTGTATATTTACTGGAGTTGTTGGAATATTTATATGCAACACCTTTGATAAACCCCAAACCCAGTGAGGTAATGTCAGGAGACAAAACAGGCCAATGAACTGCTCCTCCATGACCAATTCATCTAGAAGGATATCCAAGTGACAACAAGCACGAATGTGATCATTCTGTTTTCTTAGAGGACAGCCTCCAGAAGTCTAGGGAGGATTCTTCTTAAAGAGTTGGTATACTACTTGACATTTTAGTTACCATTCAGGAAATAATCATACTTTCAACTCTCCATTGGTACAACTATGCATATAACTCAGAACATTTGTTCAGGTATTTCCTGAAATGTGGATGTGTGAGCAAATTACACTCATTCGAGCACACTCACATGCACACATCAGACTCAGGACATACTGGGAAACTTTCTTAATTGAAGAAATACTTCTTGAGTGTGGCTAGGAATTACACCTGAGATGCCTTGCACAGGGCATGGATCTACTGCCTGTGCTACAGGACAAGACAAATTCTATTCTGTGCTCCAATGTTCTGCTTAAAGAATGACCTTATGTGATACAATTTTGAACAGATATTGTTGAGATGAATGGAAATATGAACTAATAAACACAATTTGCTCCTTAAGAGAACAATACTAATGATCATATCTCAACATAGTGTGTTACAATTTTGACTTTACATAATAAAGTTAGTCCCCCTCCCACCCACACCCTCAATTGCACTGCTTTTGTATGAAACAATTTTCCATATTAGATTGGGTACAAAATTTAAAATTATTATAACTGGTGATGATAAATGGGACTTCTGCTATGATTTGGCTACTCTATAGTGAACTTAACAAAATAAAATCACAGTTCTATATCACAAAATAAACAAAGTGGACAAAAATCAAACTGGTTTGGTGCAAAAATAGTTAAAAGAATACAGATGAGTAATTTTGAAACTCTTATAACATTCATCCAAATTGTTTGAAAATTTTGACATTGTGTGTATATCCAAGAAGTTACTGCAGTCACAAAACTGAAGAATAAACAGTTAATTAATTTTTAATTTGTAAACATGTTTTATAAGATCTTCCGATGAAAATGCTCACGTAATGCAATTTGAATTATTTTTAGAATGTATTTTGTAAACATAATCTGCAGGCATATGCTCACTAAAATTGATCTCTTAATGATCTGATTATTCTTTTTTCAGTAAAAATTAAAACATAACTGATTTAACACATTTTAAAAAATTCATGTAACCATTGTAAGTGTAATAAAATGCAGAGAAATTCCGGTAGCATATATTAATGAGCCTATTTGCCAAACCTGAGTCCATTTCAATTAAAACTGAATGTCACTCTGTCAACAAATTCTGCTGCTGCAACAGTTGGCATGCTGGCTCATCACAGTAAATATCATGAATTCTACTCCCTTACAGCAGATTTTTGTTTGTCTCTTTATGTTTTCAATAACTTCTCGAGCTAAAAAAAAAGAAAGAAAAAAGAGGGGTGGGAAAGAAAAAAGAAGTTGATTCTTCTATTATTACATGAAAACGAATTATCCTAAGTAAAATAAACGTTCTAAGCTATTTATGTCTGTAGTTTACTGGAGCAATATGCAATTTATGTTTATGCACAAAAGTCTCATGGTAAAATAACCAATTTATCTACTTTTTCTTAAACTAACAACTTCTCTGTCTTATCTGAATACATAATCTCTTGTGTTAGTACTTGAATCTAGAGATTTCTGAGTGCAAATCCAGCATGTTCACCACTACAATAGCAGAGCAGATAAAGGAAACAAAAGAGTTTTTATTCCCCCTCTATTTCTTCACAAATTAGAAATGACATAACAGATCAGCATTTACAGCACTGCCTTCTCAGTCTGCAGGATGAATTGAAATGCCCAGGAAGCAATCTTTCTGTTGACTATCATTTCTAAAATATTGTGGTAAAAAAGGAACCAATACTTGTAATAGCAAGATGCCATCAGTTTGAAAAGCTAGTTTTGGCCTGAAAGGTCCAAATAAATTCCTTCCATTCTCTTTAACTGTAGCCAATACTTTAGAAATGTCAAGCTTGACCTGCAGAAGCATTGCATATACTATGGAATAATTATGTATTCCTTTAAATAGTTACACCTCTAGAAACCCTTAATGCAATGCAGCTTAATTCTTAACAAACTTCTTTAACAACCTGGTCAAACATATATTTACTCTTGAGCAATCAAATTCAGTGTTTTGTAATTGTTTAATATTTGCCAACAGTTCCTCTACCTATCTGCCTCTTCCTGTAGGTGTTGTTGAGAAGTTGTCTTGCAGTATGGTTGAAGTGTGGTGGAGCCCCATTATGTTGGAACTGCATCCCTTTGCGTAGCAAGGGGCACATTCTCCATGAGCAGACACACTGATTGAAGGCCCCACAGTACACAGCTTCTTTTAAATATGATGACAACTCAAATGATAAGACAGGAGCAACTGTTGTATACAGTAGTGTGGTCAAATGGGTGCGCAACTTGAGTGTCACAACTCAATCATGTGGTTCCTAAACAACATATCAGCCAACGCTGTTGTTTGACAAAATATGGTCCTCTCTGTGAGACCTATCATTCCACAAAGCTTATTGCAGAGGTCCTGAATTACCCTGTATTTCATCTCAAGAGATCTTTTCCACTTAAGCTTCTAAAAAGATCTTGCTTCTCCACATATTTAACTCTTACTCTTACAGAAACATCTGGTTTTGATAACAGAAATGAGGAGGATATTGAGTACTGAAACCTGCATCTGAACTAAGCCTATGAACATGATGACAAAAGTTCACAGTGTTCTAGTCAGGTACGATTAAATGATTTTATTCAAAACTTCAACCTATTAAAAAATCCTTGATCTTTTAGAGTCAAGGGGCCACTTATTACTGGCATAGAAATTGCAAGGAGAAATTTCAATAAAAGATGAGAAAATTATGCATTACTGTGTTATCTCTGGTTTGATTCGCCAGACAGGAACACCATATTATGATCCTTCAATTAGTGTTTGCTATTCTAGCAAAAGGAATCTAAGCAATATCCTTCATCAATACCAGCAAACCATTCAGTATCTTGAACAGAATCTTACCACAACTTATACATTCTTCCACAACAAAATTAAATGCATTCAACACAAGTGATACATGTAATGTGATCCCAGAGAGAGCAGCATTATGTTGGCAGCAAGCAGGACAGACAAAATGACAAGTTTTTGCACGACTGGGATAGCAGAGCAAGGAAAACATCCTGAAAGGTTACGAGAGGAATGGTTTAGTAATGGGAACAAAAATTAGAGCAACTACTAATTAATTGAACTATAAAAGGCTTCAATTTAATTTTAGGTGTGTATACTCAACACCTCCTAGAGAGAGAGAGAGGGTCTGAGCATTAAAACAAGATGGCCATTGGTTGCACGAGCACTATTGCATCTGAAATGCTAAGATAGAAAAGCAGAACATTCATCTTTTTGGAAACTTTAAACCAACATGCCCATTTTGTTCTTTAAGATCCAAGCTGATATAAAGAAAAATTATTACTTCAGACTAGCTCTGTTAAAGATCTGAGAAAGTCTCAGGGATACCTAAAAACAAATATTCTAAATTTTCCTATCTCTGCACATAAATTTAGATTTACTTCTGAAGATTAAAGTCTAACAAGTTAATTTCAGATTGATGGGGCTGATATTATTATTATTATTATTATTAAAAACATTAAATTATATCACACTCATGCTCATGTTTTCAAGGATATTAGTTTGTGCCAAGTCATTTAAATGGAAAGTACTATTATTGGTCATTTCAGAATTTGAAGGGGATAGCCACAAAGAAAGTTCCCCCCCCCCCAAAAAAAAAGCACAATATAAATCTGAAAAATATGGTACAAAAATAAACCCATGTATATGATCACAAAAGAAATATATTAATCCTACAATAATTGTGGAGGCGGTAAAGATAATTTGGCATATTGCAGCTAAATGCAGCAAGGAACTTAGCCACAAATTATTACTATGCTTGCATATAAAATGCAGAAGAGCTTCAGTGAATATTATTTGTTAGTGGATGGAATGGGAAAATGAACAAATGAATGATTTATCCTATAAATGCTTTCTTTTAAGCAAATATAAATGTTAAAATAGTATTCTGTCACTTTCTTGGTATATCAGAGTTTTAAATGTGATTGAGCTCATTTAGAATATTTAATTTATGTAAAATCAGCATTGTCCAGTAATAGCTCATGAAGAAATTCCTGGACTATTAAATATGGATGATTTAATGGTAAGATCTATAACAGTAGTCTGGTTACAAAGGGCAATAAATGAAGTTCAGAAATTCTGTGAAGAATGGGGAATTAAAATAAATATAAAAAAGTCGAAAGTTATGGTCTTCAAAAAGGAACTAAATTGAGAAAAGAAGAGAAGTGGGTACTAAAGAGGAAAAGATAAGTGGTCATAGAATTTGAATACTTAGGAGCGAGATTGAATAACAACGGGAAATGGGAGGCACATACTAGGAAAATAGAAGCAAAAGGAAGGCTGCAATGGCAGGAATGAGAATATATAAATACAAGCTATAAATGACAACCAAATGGTTGGAAAGAATGTACGAGGCACTAGTAGAATAAAAAATGCTTACGCAGTAAAGATTTGGGGGGGGGGCACAGATGTAAGCAAAAAGGTAGATCATATGTACAGAATGTTCTGTAAAGAACTATTTGGGTAATCAAGATCAGCGCTTAGAAAAGTAGTTTTAGTGGAACTAGGAAAAACAAGAAGGAAAGGAATATTAACGGAGAGAATAATAAAATTTTGGTATAGATGTTTGGTCAAAGAAGAGGCAGAAATCTTACAAAGTTATGCAAGAAGCAGCAAAAAAGTTGAGAGAGCACAAACAGTTGGTGGGCAGGGATAGGAAGAATTATGGGGAAAATAGGAATGTGAGACATATGGAAGTTAGAAGAAAGGAATGAAAGTGGTGTAGGTAAATTGGTAAAAAGCAGAATAGAAGACATAGAAAGGCAAGAGAGATGGGGAAGTTTAAAAAACAGGAAATCATTACAATTTTATAAACAAATAAGCTACCCGGCGGGGCGAACAGGCTTGGCGCCATGCAAGCCAAGGTAGCAACAAGGTCAGTCAATCATTTGTAGATAGTTTAGATTAGATAAATGAAAAATTGTAAAACGTTATGCACAGTAAATGTTGTACAAATTCATTCACTCAAGAAAACTACATGATGCAAAAGGAAAATAAAGTACTAAATAGCAATGTTTAACACATAAAAGTAAACACAAAAGTGATGACAAGTATTCCATAATAACCACAACTAGTTCCAAAAAGAACCAGTAGCCACTTTTTCACTTAAATGCACCTGTGTTTTTCCAAACACGTTTTTTTCTCAAAATGAAATCTTAAACTTTTGTTGGTAGGCTGAGCCTATTAAGTCGTTCTATTAGGTTTGCTTTATTTGATTCCTTTTCTATACAATGCACATGCAAGTTTGATGATACACCTAGATTTAAAAAAATGCTAATAAACATTAATGAAAAATTACTACTAACCTTAAAATTTAACTACATCTATGTTGTAATTCAGAAAAATATAAATAAGTTTATATTTTAAATGTCAGACATGAATTGAGAAATAATCTGTTTGGTTAGGTTAAGTTATAAATATGTTACCAGTTAGGTGACGTCTGGTCTAGAATTGGTAACCTAGATAGTGGTTATTGGGAGGGAGTTAGAACACAATTGGAGGATATAGATAGGCAGATTTTAATTGCTCAAATGAGAGAAAAGAAATCCTTACAATTCTATAACAGAGTTATAGAAGGCATAGAAAGAGAAATATATGTTGAAATTTGTAATGGAAATGAGCAAACAGGGATTGCCTGGTTTAGATTAGGGATTTGTACGTTAAAAGGTTCGAGGGAGGAAGTTACTCAGGGACTTTGCCCAATTTCTGGGGGAGAAGAAAATGAATTCCACATATTGCTTGAATGTATTGGGACTAATGAATGGAGAATTGAGCTGATAAAAAGAAATGGTTAAAGATAAATAAAGTAGTAGGATTAAATACAAAAGATAAAAGCCAGGGAAGAGATTTAGGGGGAATTCCTATGGAGAGTGAAAATGATATGGCAGAGATAAATAGACAAAGGATGGATAATATAATTTAAGTCAATGTATTAATCTTTTACAGATAAGATTTTATGTTAAAAGAAAAAAGTGAGATCCATCAGAGAATGACCAGGGCTAAAGAAGGTAGACTCCCATGTAATGTATGTACTTAGTACTGAAATAAATAAATAAATAAATAAATAAATAAATAAATAAATAAATAAATAAATAAAAATATGTTACCAGATGACAAAGACTTTGCTTGCCAAAGACTTAACAGAACATCTTTTATTGGAAAAACTTTATGCAGTAGGTATCTGCGGAGTAGCACTAGATTGGTTTCACTCCTATTTGGCAAACAGAGAAGAAATGGTAGAAATTATCCATTTAAACAAAACTAAAAATATCTTAGAAGCAGCTTTTTTACAAAAGAAACAAGTCCACTATGGTGTACCACAAAGGTTGATTCTTGGTCCACTTTTGTTGCTGCTATACATAAAGATCTGGCGCTACTGTGAATTGAGTACATATCATATTATATGCAGATGATGCTAGTGTGCTAGTAAAAGGGAAAGATATACAAGAACTAAATACAAATATTGAAACTGTTAGTACCCAGATCACAAACTGGTTTCAAAATAATATCTTGCAGTAAACAAACACAAAACTATCTCATCCTTTTGGCATTGTCAAAACAAATTGGAAAATGTTTTAAAAATAAAATTTGATGGAAATAATATTAATTTAGTTTCAGAGGTGAAATTCTTGGGCATAACTCAGAATTGAGAATAAAATCAGAACCTAATTCATCATATTGAACCCTTAGCAAAGTATGTGTAGTAACATTATTTGTATATGTTTTGAGCACCACGTTGGGCGCCAATTTGCGACGGTATTCTTTATATAATGTTATTTAATTTATTGAGCCCCACGTTTGGGAGCCAATTTGTAACGGTATTAGTTATAATGTTGATGCTTGTGATGTTTGTGTATGTGTGTTTACTTCACGCGTTGCCATCTTGTGACGTCATTCATTTGTTCGGTTTGTAGCTCCATCTTGTGTTAGCAATTTGCATCAGTGTTAGTTTTTGTTTGATTTCATTTCAAATGTCCTCCAGCTAGCTATTATCCTGTTGGCTTGGGCACGTATCTCTATACAGGTTGTGAAACGGAAAGGAATCTTTTATCCAAAAATTACACTGATGAAGAAATTTGTTTTATAATTTTTATTGTCGAACACGTTCACTATCACTTTTACATATTGATCTAGATACTCGCCAAACTGAAACTGTTATAATAACTTCTTACTGATCACTTTTAATCAACGTACTTCAACCTTTTATATAATTAACTTTACCATATTTTAGATCTTTCATAATTCTGCTGCGCGTAACTTGTGAATCTATATCCGATGTATGACGAACTAATACTTTCGACGAACTGACTGAAGACGACGTGTAGTGTATGAATGCTTTCGGCGAACTGAAGGACTGACTGACTTTACCTCTAACTTGGCTTCTATTTATACCCCTCGTCCAGATACGCCTGAAGATTATAACTGAACTACTATTGGCTAATAAAACGCGCCAACACTAGCGTCTATTTTAATATCCAATGAAAATTATGAATACATATGTTTTAGGGAGAACACATTCCAGAAGTTTCCACTGAAAACGCGCCAACATTACGTAACTTCCTCGTTTCCAATAATGATAAACAGCTCACCCCCTCGCTGCATTATTGCGCTATTATTGACAGTTTCAGTAAAGCCTTATAAATTTACTTTCCAACAATATTTACAATCAATAAACATCTGAAATCAATGACACATAAAAATGCATATTCATATTACAATCATTATTTACATTTAAGTAATTTGTGATACAAATTACTGCATCATATGCCCCACTAGAAACATAATTATAAATATTTACAACTTGTTTGGAAATTTTATAATTGTGTCTTTAGTCTCCTAAATCTTGGAACACACGCTATCACTTTCACTTAACACTTCACACGTATTTAACACACGACATGTTTTTTTTTGTTTTTTTTTTTATCTCACCACTACTTACTGGCTCTGGTTTAATTAATTTAGATATTAATCTGACATCACAAAATTTTTTATAGCAAATACTGTACCCTAAATTATTTAATTGCTGTTACCAAATTGTTTACTTTCTTAAGTTGTTGACAAAAATTTATACATTTAAGATTTTTGTAATTGTTTAACATTTTTACCAAAATATTCACCCTCTACACAAATAAATTTACATCTCTTAAATCTAGTCACTGTTTCACATGTTCTATTTGCTACATAAGTATTTGTTTTTTTTTTTTTACACATTTATTGTCATTTTGTACTTTATTTTAACAATATTCTTGGAATTGTATTTACGTACTTTTAATTTAATATCATATTAAGTTTCAATCTTTGCATTCTTAATTTTCAAATGTTGTTACAGTTACTAAAAATTTAATTTTTTTTTTTTTTTTATAATTTATTTCTCTTTTCAAATGACATATAAATAATTAACCCTTTTACGTTCCAATACATTGCTCTGCATTTCGTCTTTAACTATCCAGCATTTACTTTACATCTCATTGCTATTTACCCTCCTGGATCAAATTGTGTGTGGCTAAACATTACTCGTAACCGTATCCTAACCTTCCAAAATTTGTTCATGAATAACCTCTTGTATTCATTTGAAATTTCATCATATGATAACATTTGAAAACAATCTAAAGTTTCCTGAACAATACATCTTTTAACAACTTTCATTTTCAATTCATCTGCTATCTTTTTAACTTGATAATACTCTAACAAATCTGTACTAAATTGTACTGGACTGGAGTTTTCATTTTGAACATCTTGGTACAATTTCTTTCTTTGCATTATTGACTCCTTCTGTATTTCTGATATCTCCCCTCTGAAATTGACTTGCGCCTTATTCACATCTACATTCATAACCTCTTTTATCTCTCTTAGCTCACTTGTAATGCTACTCACTCGACTACCTGACTCTGTACATTCTACATCAACATGTTCACTTTTAGTATTAACCTCACTTTCTTTGTTACCTATTTCCCTGCTCATGTCTAACATTTTCTTTGAAACTTCTCCAATCTCACTTACTATTATTTCCTCATTTTCATCTCTCATTTTTGGCATACTACTATCTAGCTTCGTAACTTTCTTTTCAATTTCTCCACTGCTTTGATCTACTTTTTGCTCTAATATCTCATTACTCCTACCAATATTTTCAATTGATTTCCTATGATCTTTTTTTATAGCTTCTCTCAATTCCACAAAACTCTGATCTACTTTTTGTTCTACACTCTTAATAATATTTTCACTCAATTCCCTATTATTCTTTTGCATATCTTCCCTTAATTTCTCATTACTCTGAGTTAGTTTTTCTAATTTCTCATTATTCTTTTGCATATCTTCCCTCAATTTCCTATGACTCTTTTGCATTTTCTCACTAATATTTCTCAGCATTCCCATAATTTCCATCATCATACTAGCATCAAAATTAATATTTCCTGCTATTCTATTCTAACTTTCTGCACTAACATTTTCTCCCTCAAATACTACATCGTTTGAGCTTTTTTTTGTAACCTGTATTGAATTACAGCTAACTGTTACACTATCCCCTTCCATCATTGTTTCTTCAATATTATTAGTAGCCATTGTTTTTTTGTTTTCTAAAAAAAATTACAATACTCTGACCTTTGTGATGCTGTCTGTTGCTGTTACTTTGATGTCCAGCTTCCTGCCCCTCTCTCCTAGGTTATATGTCGCTTCTGCGTTGTATTATGATGAATCTACGTCGTTTTGATGTTTTTGTGTCCACTCATCCGCTTAGTCTGTCGTTCCTGTTGTTTCTGGAATCTGCGTCTTGTAGATCATTTCACTGCTGTATTCGTTCCACGTCCTGGTTCCTTTCCTGGTCACTCTGCTCCTTCCTGGTTATGCTGATCCTTTCCTGGTCATCGTGTTCCTTTCCTGGTCACTATGCCCCACGTTGGGCGCCAATTTGTAGTAACATTATTTGTATATGTTTTGAGCCCCACGTTGGGCGCCAATTTGTAGTAACATTATTTGTATATGTTTTGAGCCCCACGTTGGGCGCCAATTTGTGACGGTATTCTTTATATAATGTTATTTAATTTATTGAGCCCCACGTTTGGGAGCCAATTTGTAACGGTATTAGTTATAATGTTGATGCTTGTGATGTTTGTGTATGTGTGTTTACTTCACGCATTGCCATCTTGTGACGTCATTCATTTGTTCGGTTTGTAGCTCCATCTTGTGTTAGCAATTTGCATCAGTGTTAGTTTTTGTTTGATTTCATTTCAAATGTCCTCCGGCTAGCTATTATCCTGTTGGCTTGGGCACGTATCTCTATACAGGTTGTGAAACGGAAAGGAATCTTTTATCCAAAAATTACACTGATGAAGAAATTTGTTTTATAATTTTTATTGTCGAACACGTTCACTATCACTTTTACATATTGATCTAGATACTCGCCAAACTGAAACTGTTATAATAACTTCTTACTGATCACTTTTAATCAACGTACTTCAACCTTTTATATAATTAACTTTACCATATTTTAGATCTTTCATAATTCTGCTGCGCATAACTTGTGAATCTATATCCGATGTATGACGAACTAATACTTTCGACAAACTGAATGAAGACGACGTGTAGTGTATGAATGCTTTCGGCGAACTGACGGACTGACTGACTTTACCTCTAACTTGGCTTCTATTTATACCCCTCGTCCAGATACGCCTGAAGATTATAACTGAACTACTATTGGCTAATAAAACGCGCCAACATTAGCGTCTATTTTAATATCCAATGAAAATTATGAATACATATGTTTTAGGGAGAACACATTCCAGAAGTTTCCACTGAAAACGCGCCAACATTACGTAACTTCCTCGTTTCCAATAATGATAAACAGCTCACCCCCTCGCTGCATTATTGCGCTATTATTGACAGTTTCAGTAAAGCCTTATAAATTTACTTTCCAACAATATTTACAATCAATAAACATCTGAAATCAATGTCACATAAAAATGCATATTCATATTACAATCATTATTTACATTTAAGTAATTTGTGATACAAATTACTGCATCATATGCTTTGCCCTAAGGCGTATTAGAGAGGCAGTAAACATTAAAATATTATGGATGTTACATTATGCAAACCTTCATCCACTCTTGTGTTATGGTATATAGTGTTCCAAGGAAACTCCAGCCAAGCAAAACTAATATTTATAATTCAAAAAAGAGCCATTTATCTAATTATGAATATAAATCATAGAACAAACTGCAGGGAATTTTTCAAGAAATTAAAAATACTATCATTATCCTAAGTATACATCTTTGAGTTGTAGAATTAACGTTAAAGCCAATCTGCATCAGTTCAATACAATATCCCAGGTACACTCACATGACACACAAGTAACAAAAATAATTTACATAGATATACACATAGATCCAAACTTTTCGAAGAAAGCTTTATACACACTGGATTAATAATTTATAATAAATTATCCCTAACCTACAGAAATAGTGAAGTTGAAAGCTTTAAGATTCAACTAAAAGATTCCTGCTAGCATTGTTTTTACACATGGAAGAATTTGGGAAAACTGCAATATATTGTAAACATTAATTCCAATACTGCCCTTTAGGTTTTAACTCAACATTTGATAACTGGATGTTGTGAACATTGCAGAATACTGTTAACATTTTATATGAAGAATACTTTGTATCTAATCTGTTTGTAATGTAATCATTTTGTTTATAATGTAACTGTTGATTTGACAGCTGTAAATCTGTATCTTATATTGTAAATATTTTATTTGACGTGTCCAACAGTAATGTATATTGTTTACAAAGGACAAAATAAAATTCAAAATTCAATTCACATATTTATACATCTGTGTAGCTCTTTAAAGCTTATATAACTGGTTACCTATTAGACTAAAAATAAGTACAGAAAATGGATGCATTATACATATACATATTAATACATTACCAACAGTGATACTCACAAAAAAAGATGTGATATTCTTTCTATCATACATAGCCTAGCTAGAACTGCCGTTTTGTTTACTGCAAAAGCAGTAGTGAGGCCTCCTCTTTCTCTCTCTAGGAGGTGTTGATATACTGTTGTAGAGCATCTATTAGCATCACCTTATTCACCTGTTTAACTGTATGCATGCAACAACTTGCAAACCACTGCAAATATGGATTTGATTTGATATATATATATATATAGAAAAATTGTCAACATATTTCCAATTTGGTTGAAATCAATACAAAATTATAGTTAATAATGGAAAGCTCCCTACAAATGTTCAAGTTTTAAATGAATCACTGAATGTATTGAGTTGAAATCTTTTTCACAAGAGTTTGTACAAAATTTATTGACACATGCCATATTTTGTTGAAATCAGTACAAAATTAAGGGTAGTTTAATTGTATAGCCTCATACACATTTTCAGTGTTTAGGGAAATTGCTGCACACATGGAGTTGAAATTTTATACACAAGAATGTGAACAAAATGTGGACACATTTAAAATTAGGCTAAAACTGGTACGAAATTAAGGGTAGTGAAGATGAAGAGCCTTTGCATTAAGGTTGAAGCTGTATATTTCTGAACCTAGGCTAAAGGCTGTGAAACTTGTTGGCTAAAAGAAATACTGTAGTGAAATATTTATGTTAACTGGTTGTAAATTGGTGGGAGGAAATATACCTTTCATTTTTTAAAATCGTTATTTGTCATTATCAATAGAAGCATAATGCAACCCTAATGGAATCCATGGCAGTGACCAAAATGTGTTTGCATGTTTATGGATTCCTATTCCAAACAGTTACTGTGTGTCCTCTTGCTTGACACACAGAAGACCAGGGTTCGATTCCACACCAAATATTAAAATTTTAATCTACCTTATTAAGCCCTTAATGGGTTAAAAATTTGCAACTTGACTTAGCACATGTTATACTTTTAAAATCATTTCAGGTCCATCATGTGCTTGGAAATGTCAGGTTTGCTTGTAATCATTTGATATCTTCACAAACTAAAACACAAAAGCTTACCATTAAAAATAAATAAAACCTTGGGGAATCTATAGATATATAAAACACCCTGTCATACAACATAAGGAAAATCCCACCAATGTAGAGAGGCTTCCAAAATACAAACTTATATACTATCTAATATGACATTACATCAGCTATGTTGGTATTATATAAGTGAAAGAACAAGTGAAGGTGTTAAAGAATGTTAACAAATGCTAAGTGAATATTCATACATATAATTTCTTTGAAATCAATAAAAATTTAAGAGCAGTTTATATGGGGATCTGTTAAAAATGTACAATTTTTGGGAATGTTTCATAAAATGTCTACGAAATACCAGAAAGCAAGATACATAATTTAATGAATGGACCTAAATGTAATGCTATGTGCACATTTACATTCTTGTTGAAATGTGGTTTCCTGCAAATCTTGCTTAACAGCAATGCTATTAAAATGGCAAGTTATATATTTACACAATATTAGTAATATAGTGAACATTAAGGTTAATCAGGGCATCATCATAAAATGCTTACAACAAAACATAGCAGTTTATCAAGGGCTTTACACGAAACTGATCTTGCTTCGTATTCACTGTTTTTTATTTTTGGCAATGCTTGAAATGAAAAATACCAGCAGAAAGTACGAGAGAAACACTGATTTTTTTTTAGAAAATTAAACAAGGTTTAGTTTTAAAAAAATTTAAATTATTTTATTGTTTTTCAAAATATTCCCCTTTAACATCAAAGCATTTTTGTATTTGAGAAACCAATCCTTAAACCAATGATGCTACTCTTCCTGAGACACTTCAGAAACCAGGTTTTTATAATGTTCCACTGCTTCATCTGATGATGAAAAAGTGATTCCATGCATTTTATCTTTAATTTTTTAAAACAAAAATAAATCACAAGGTGCTAGGTCAGGGCTGTATGGTGGAGGGTCCATGGTGCTGACTTTTAGGGCATCCAGATACGCATTTGTTGGTTTTGCTGTATGCGACAATGCGTTGTCAGGATGTAACATTATTTGGCAAATCTCCTCTTAGTGTATCCCCATTTAAAATGCTTATAAAAGCAAAAGGAAAGCGAATAAATTACCTTAGGAGTAAGTTTAGAAGTGGATGTGATCTCTTCAATATCTGGTGACCACCTGCCCACCCCTTTTAGGTGTTTTACTTTTATAGACAAATTGCGTTATCAACACAACAAATGTAGCAAATCACATGCAAAGTGGAAACTGCCAACCTAAATAAAAAGTGAAATCCACTAAATATGCGATGTGCTGTTGTTTCTGCGAACGTGAATTATTCGAGTTTTAGAGGCGCAGATCCCTCGGCTACGCCCTGTTGTTGCTAACTTGCTACACTCCTCTCCTAAAAAAAATCCCTCAGCTACGCTTTGAGGCTGAGGGCCCTCAATCCCTCGGCTACGCCTTGAGGCTGAGTATCTTACTGGCTTTAGCGGCATTAGTTATTCATATGTTGCCAGCATTGCATTAGAGCAAGCGCATGACATAGAGTGACATCTGTTGAACATATAACACATAATTTTCATCGCTGTGGAGGATACACTAAGAGGAGAATGTCGCATTATTTTTCCTTTTGGGCATTTTTCACAAACTTTTTCAAAAATTTGCAGTAAACATAAATTTGTATACCAATTGGCAGTAACGACAGTCTATCTTCTAATGCTATAGTAACAATATGGCCCATTTTAGAGAGAAGAAAGAAAAAAATAAAGAAAGGAAAAAAAAAAAGAAAAAAAAAACTAGCAACCATCTTCTTACCAGCACTGCAAGTTCGTTGTATTTTTGTAAGCTTAATTTCTGTTCAAAAGACCATTGAGCTGACTGACTTTTCTTTTCAGGATCATAACAATAATTCCAAGATTCATCACTATAATAGTAACAATATTCTAAACCAAATTTGAAGTGCAGCTTTGGAATTTTTTCAGAGTTTTTCTGCACCAATCAATGTGTTGTTGTTTCTGATTGGAAGCCAGTTTATGTGGAATCTATCGACAACATAGTTTTCTCACGTCTAACTGTTGATGTAAAATCTTGCCCAATATCATCTGAATAAATTCATAACATGTCCATTCATCTTCAAACATTGCTTGAACAGCAGCAATCTTGGGTGTCCTTCATGAAATTCGTCACTAAGAAAAAACTGATCTCTTTTGAATTCACTGTGCCAATTATAAATTGTTGCCTTAGATGTGGCTCCTTTGCCAAATGCATTTCTAAGCTGATCTTCACATTGTTTAGGTGTTAATGATGATTTAAAATCGTAAAAAATCATTGCCCAAAGATGTTCTCTAGTCAATTTTTTTTTTTTTGTGAACACAAAATCTTTAAATGATGATAATGAACAAACTATTACAGAAATGAATAAACTACATGGCAATCAATTTTTAAAATATAAGAAAGCAGCCGTCAAATATACAGAAATCTCATTTGTTTTAAGAAACATGGCAATCTAAAAATTTTCAGTATCTCCCTCATATGAATTATGTGGCTGAGAGTTTGGAGGCATTGGAAGTAAAGATGAGCCTAATTTGCATTTTCCACTTTCTAGTCTCTATTATTTCTCAAAAGAACCTGTGGGCACAAAGTGAAGGACAGAAAGAGAGGTCCTACACAAAAAAAATTTTATGCATTATATTCATATGACTTTCTCTACCCACTATTATATATTTTTACATAGCTTCTACACACTCTTCTTACAGAAGCTTAAAAATCTATTTCATGTTAATCAAGATATGCCTTTGCAAAATAGTTTCATTACATATTTCATTATGTGTGCAAGCAAGATGCAGGAAGTGGACAAATTGATGTCAGATGTTTAAAAGCAAGTCACTACATGCTGGCTTTGAAATTCCATACTCTTTTTATAACACTGCTAGAAACAACTAAATAATGATGACACTTAAAATTACTTGTATTAATGATATGTTTTAAAGAGAGATTTGTCATGTATCTTAAATATGTACAGTAGAACCCCGCTTTAACGAACATTTTCGAAAGCCCTGCTAAATCTACCATAAGTGTAATGTCATTTAAATCTGCTTTTTACGAATCCCGAATTAATGAAAGGCCCGTTTTTAACTGAAATATTTTTCTCGCATTTGCGATCAAGCAGCTTCTTCTGCATTGTTAGTGCGTCAAGATTTTCAGAATGCAGTTAATGCTACCTCCACCATAATGGACAATGTTACGCCTTTTTGGATGCTTTCAAATTCATTAGCTTCCTCACATCACTTCATGTTCCACTTTAGTTCACATTAAATTGCAAAAGTTGGCAGCTCTGCAATCACGATTTCAAGCCTGTTAACTTCCGTATCTCTGATTAGGAGGTGAGTGGGAATTTTTGAGCGGTGTTTGGTGTGATCTTTCAAATATCAGGAGTAAAGCTAAGTAATCCTAATTATTTAGGCACTTAAAACTAATTAATTAGATAGTTCTGTAATTTATTATTCAGTGTATAATATTTTTCATTAATTCATTTCGGCCTCGGATTTATTTCTTAAATATTTGAAATTTCTATCTTCCCCTTTGGGGATTCGAATGGAGATTCAATATGGCCCAGAAGTACCGAATTTAAAAAACCAAACAAATAATTCAGGATGTGATGTAAATGAGATGGTAACTAATGTAAATATGTCAGTTAATAGGAAATTGCTGTATAATTATAAAGATTCTGGCCCTTTTATTGTGAATTTAGTATGAGTTGATAAAAATGTTAACATGATGCATCCAATGAAAAATGGAAAAATGCTCTATGAAAAAGAAATGAAATTCAAATCTATTGTCACAGTAGGGAAAAATAAAATTGAAATCCATTTTAATACATTCCAAGAGGCTAATAATTTCCTGTTATCTGAATTTCTTTTATCCCTAAATACAATATACTAACCAAAGGCATTGTTAGAGTTATTGATACAGATTTGTATAGATGAGATAAAACAAGTGGCTAAAACAAATGGTGATATAGAAATTGTCCATGCATACAGATTTCAAAGGAAAAGTGCAAATCCCAATGGAGACATACAATGGTTCCCTACTCAATCAGTTCTTATGACTTTTAGATCTCAGTTGTTGCCACAAAGGGTATTTATTTATGGAGTGAACTGCAAAGTAGACGAATTTAAAGAATCTCCTATTCAATGTAAAAAATGTCAACAATTTGTTCGTGTGTTTAAATTTTGCAGAAATCCTACAAAATGTGTAGCCTGTGGAGAAGAGCATACTCTTTCTGATTGTTTAGCTTCTGATTTTTACTGTATACTATGTAAGGGAAACCATAAGACCAATAGTCGTGAATACGCAGTGTATAATTTTGAGCAGGAAGTCATAAAAGTAGTACATGAGCACAGGGTGTCTAGATATGAGCTATCAATACCATCAAAAATAAATCTTCTTATGCAGATGTCACCAAAAGGACAAGTACTAATGATAATAAGCTTACTTTGCTTAGTTCAGTTGCCATTCAACATCTTTCTTCTCCTCCAAAAATATCTGTTAACAGTACTTCTCAGTTTCCCCCTAAACTTCCTAGATTGACAAAAGAAACTCCAAAGAAGAGGAAATCCCTAGACAATGTGAAGATAAGTAAACAAAGTCAAAAAATTAATTTGAATCATCTCTAATTTGTCCTAATGTTAGATCTCCTTCCTCCTCTGTGACATATGCTTCAGTTACTGCTGTCAATAACTCAAATTCTCAGAAGACAGCCTTTAAAACATCTGAAAATTTAAGTTCTGTTAATACTAATGAAAGTATCTTTCAGAAGATAAATCCTTCAGATCCATGCTGCTCCCATAGTAATTCCAACAAGACTTTATCAACTAAAGGAAAACCTAAAAAGAAGAATGATATTTCATTAATGTAAGAATATGGACTTCTTCAACAAATCTAAGTCAATTAATATTAACCAATTAAACTTCATATATTGGAATGCTCAAAGTCTTAAAAACAAAAAAAGATGACTTTTTAGCGTATATAGTAAATCAAGATCTGGACCTGTTTTTTATCTCAGAAACATGGTTAAAAGAATGCCATAATATTCGTATTGCTAATTATAAAATCATACGTTCAAACAGACCTACAATTGGTGGAGGAATACTAGCAGGAATTAAAAAATCAATTATTGTTAATTCATATGAAATTTTAGACAATGAAGATTATTCAATTCAAGGAACATCAATGGTATTAGGTAATATTAAAATAATTTTCATATACAAAAAACCAAATACAAATTTCTCGATTTCCTACTGGAATTATCTTCTTCAACCTCAATCTCATAAGGATCTTTTGTTATTTGGCGACTTTAATTTCTATATTCCTCAGCTGGATAGGATTAATGGAATATTCAATCTGCCATTTGATTATTTAGCTTCTCATAATATATTTTTATTGAATGATGGGACACCTACAAGAATGGGTAGAATGGGTCAACAAGATACCTCTCCTGATTTAACTTTTGTATCAGCTTCTCTTATAAATTTAATTCAATGGAAAGTAATTCATGAAACATTAGGAAGTGATCATTTTATGATCTCAATTATGTTGGGAGCTACGTCACTTAAATTTTGAAAAGTAACTGGCTTTCAAGAAATATTAATATAAATTGGGAAAATTTTAAGACATTTATGCTGGAAAAATATTATCATTCTTTCCGCATTCCAAGTAAATTTGTTTTTTCCTTCATTTATGAAGTAATAGATGAATACATTAACAAATTTCATCCTTTAGCAAATTTTAAATCCAAAAAGAGAAATAAACCTATATGGTGGAATTCTAATTGTCAGAAACATATTGAAGAGAGAAAGCTTAGATGTTATAATTTCATGAAACATAAAACAACGGAAAATTTTATGTTAATGAGATAACAATATGCTAAAACAAAAAATATCATTAAACAGTCGAAATTTAATGGATGGAAAGAATACTGTAATTCTATTACGTTAGAGAAGAAGAGAGTTTCACAAATTTGGAATATGGTACAAAGCTTCACTCATAAAAAATTCCAGCAATTTTCTCCAATATCAGACAATCATCGTTTACAAAATAAATTCTTACATCTACTGTCGCCTGCTTCAGTTTCTTGTAATATTCCTCAGATTATTTCAGATTATGAACCAACCAATTTACCATTGGAAAAATTATATAGAGAGTTAACTTATAACTTTATTTTCAATAAACTTCAAGGAGTTATTAAAGGACAAAAGGATTCTATGCCAGGCCCAGATGAAACTAAATATAAAATGGTTCAGAACTTTCCTACAGAATATCTATTTATTACTTCATGGATATAATTTTATCCTTCATAGTGGTATTACTCCTAAGATATGGCAGCATTTTTACATTATTCCAATTGAGAAACCAGGGAAGAATAAAAATAGTGAAGAAAATTATAGACCTATAGCATTATCTTGTGTTTTTCGTAAAATTTTAGAAAAGCTGCTGGCGCAAAGGATTCAATTTTTCTTGGAGAGATATGGAGGTTGGCCAAGAAATCAATATGGTTTTCGTCTAGCATATGGAACAACTCACAGTCTGAGTATACTAAATTTGGAAATTCTTCAAGCATTATCTAAGAAAAAGGCATTACAAGGACTCAGTTTGGATGTTTCTCATGCTTATGATACAGTAAATTTAAATATTTTAATCCTAAATTTGCAGAAATTAAACTTACCTAAGAAGATCATAACTCTTATATATACTTTATTAAAAGATAAGATAGATTCAACTTCATCCTAGATTTCATAATGCTTTAAAACTCAATATCAGAAGGACTCCCACAAGGATCTCCTCTCAGTCCAATTTTATATAATTTATACATCTATCAATTATCTCTTATGAAATCAGCATCAACAAAGTTATTATTTTATGCAGATGATATTTTTATATATCAACATATCGATTTTAAAAAACTTGAAAATAATAATGAAGAGTTTGAGAATTTGGTTAACAATTGCATCCTTCAGTTAGAAGAATTGGTACTTAACATAAGTCCTCAAAAGAGTAAATGGATACTATTTAAAAAAGGAAGATTTATACCCCAAGTTGTATCAGAAAGTACGAAATGAAATACTCCAACCAAATCAATGTGTAAAATTTTTAGGAATTATCTTGGATCATATATTGAATTGGAAAAACCATTTTAATTATATAGTTAATAAAATCAAAAGTATATCTCATATTTTCCAGTATATTTCTGGCTCTTCTTGGGGAGATCATCCTCAAGCTATGATTATTTTGTTCAATAACCTCATCAGCTCAGTAATACAATATGGTTGTTTAATAACCCATAATCCATTAAATAGTTCTCTTCGAAAACTTAACTCGGCAGTTTATGATGTTGCTAAAATAATTTTAGGTATCAGAGGTAATCCATCTACACATCTCACATTAAAAGAAATTGGATTTAAAAATTATCAAGATACTCAACGTATTTCAAATTATAAATTTCTCTCCAAATTATTCAATTGTTCTGAAGATAAACTTTTCCTTCTGTTGTCTCAAATTAGTAACTCAGTTCATGTGAAGAAATTAGAAAATCACGAATTTGGATCACAATTGGATGTCTGAACAGAATATAATTCATTATCAAACCTGGCAATAATTCCTCGTCATCCTCGATACTGTGTCGACTGGAAGATTCTCTTCAACAATTTGGATATTGATACCAGTACTTTCTCCAATATAGAGTCATATCACAATCAATATTTTTTTACATTTTCTTCAGAAATTTCCTAAGACGACATGGAATTTATTCTTCACAGATGGTTTCAAAAAAGTATCAGAAGGAGTGGGAGCAGCTGTATGTCATTATAATTTAAATGAATCAATTCTAATTAAATTAAATGATAAATGGTCCATTTATTCGGCTGAAACATTGGCCACCAAGAAAGCTATTCAAATCATCAGAAAACATAGATATAAATTTAATATTATATTCACAGATAGCAAATCATCTTTCCTGGAACTCCAAAATTTCTCTATTAAGAAAAATATTAGTCTTTTAGAAGTGGAAATCAAATTTTTGATTTATCAAGCTCTACTTGATAAAATAATAATCAAATTGGTATGGATCCCAGGCCATAAAAATATTATTGGTAATGAAAAAGCAAACTCTTTGGCAAAAACAGCAAGATATCAAGGAGATTTTTCATCAGAACCACTTCCTTTAAAGGATGCAAAAATCTTTATCCTTAATAAATGGAGTGATAATTATTCTCATAACTTGGATTCTTCTATGAAATGTTATATTCATAAACCTTGGTTCTGTAATATCAACATCAAGAAAGAAGACCTTAAGGTTATTTCCAAAATAAGATTACAAGTAGCTTATACACCAGATTTTCAATATAAATTAGGCAAAACTGTTAATAATAAATGCTCATGTGGCAATCTTGGTAATTTAGAACACATTTTATTTGGATGTTCTTTTAATGAACAACCAAATAATAAATTGTTATTAGAATTGTACAAATTAGGTTTTTCTAGGCCCATTCAAATCACTAATATAATACAATATGATCCAATTAAGGTTTTTAAAAAAATCATTACCCATATCCGTAAATGTAAAATCAAATTATAAGTTAGGATTACTTAGCCATTTCAGTTTTTGGGAATAGTCAACTATTATTACGGATAGGGTAATTAGACGTCAAAGAGGATATAGTGTCTTCAGGACATCTCTAAATAAGAAGGAAGAAGAAGAAGTATCTCTGACTTCCGAGTTCTGCTTGATTTCTTCTTTCATTTTAAAGTTCACTGGGCGGCGTGTTAAGTTATGTTGTCTTTATGATAGTGATTTATGTTTCTCATTCGAAAAAATGGCTGCTAAACGGAAGCAGCTTACCATCCACGATAAGATTACAATAATGCGAGACGTGGCAAACAGCACAGTTTCTTTGACCGATAAGGCGAAGAAATATGATTTGGCTCCTTCCACGTTGCAAAATGCTATTCAGGCCGTGGAAGTACAGTGCGGATCCACGGTGAAGCGAAAGAATTTTTGTAGTTCTCTGTCTGAAGAAATCAAAAACATTTTAATTAAACAGTTTGAAGCCAGATGAAGCGACAATGTTACTATCAACGGAAACATCCTAAAAGAGAAAGCTCGCCAAATAGCTTTAACTTTACACGTGGAAGTTGTGATAGCAGAAACGAACAGTCGGATAAACACCAAACTTGGTATTTAGGTTTAGTATCTTCCAGAGATGCGACACGAAGGTTTTCAAGAAAATCCCCCCACCCCAGATTACCGTTTACATGGAACATTTTTCGAAAATTTTAATTTTATCAAAACTGGCTTTAACGATTTTGATTAAAATATCAAATGTTTAAGATATTTTCATGACAAATGAAATGTATATCTCGAATTTTCTGGGAATTTCTCCAAAAGTATTCTTCATTATGAACGACTTTTGCATAACTGGTAAACCATAAGAGATAGACAAAATTTTACTACACTAAAAATGTAGATCACGTATACACAATTTATATCCTATACATTTTTTTTGTTGAGTGAACCATTTTCGAGATATTGCTTGTTATTTCCTTAAATTTTCCAATACTTATACTTTTTCTCAAATTCGTTATTCATTTTTTTTATGTCCTGGACATGCAAAGAGAATGGAATGCGCCACATAGCAACCAGTGCTTAAAAGATTTGACTATCGCTTATAACCTACCATATTCCCCTTGCATCTACAAGAAAATTAGCAATAAGATTAACATCTCGATTAACATGAAGCATATGGAGAATAAGTGTTTGTAAAAATAGTTTGTACAAGAGTGGAGAAAGTCATGTGAGTGTAACACATCAGATTTTTTTTTTACAAACTATTCTTACAAAAGAATATTGTTCTATCTACTTCTTGTTAATCAAGATAAGCACTTATTGTACATTTATATGTTTCGTTGTAGATATAAAAGGATCAGTAGGTTAAAGCAATAGTCAGATTTTTAAAAAGCGGATTTCTATATGGGGATTGAAATTCCATACTCCTTACATAACCACAAAAAAATTAATGGCAACTTCTACTTGAAAAAAGTATAAGGATTGGAAAATTTAAACCAATAACAAAGAATATCTTTGAGATGGTTAGCACAAAACTTTTTGACATAAATTGTGTGCTTTAATAAGATCTACATTTTTTGTGAAATAAGATTTTGTCTATCCCTTATGGTTTATCAGTTACACAAAAGTCATTCAGAATGAAGGTCTTCACAGGCTATTTCCAGGAAATTCAAGATTTACAGTTTGTCATGCAAGTATCTTAAATATATGATATTTTAATCCAAATGGTTAGAGCCATTTTTGAGAAAATAAGAAACAAACATTTTTCCATGTAAATAGTAATTTTGTGCAAGGAAATTTCTTGAAAATCTTCATGTTGCATCCTTGGAAGATTCTGAACTTCAAATACGAGTTTGGTATTGAACCAATTTTTCATTTTTGAGTTGTGCTGTTCTCTCTCTCTTGCATGCACACCTTTTTCTAAAATGCTTTTCTTTTGCATTCAGAGAGCCTCAAAATGTGTATTTTTGGTGAAATCTCCATATCAAATTTTTGGGTGGAATGCAATACTTCTACTTATGTATGTAAAATTAAGAAATAGTCCATGAAAAGGGAGATTTTCTTGATATTTTTTGCCTGGAGTCCTTAAAAGATGTCTGAACTCATGTGTGAAATTTGGTGTTTGTTTATCCAACATTTCAATTTTCAGTTAGACTGTTCTCTTGACTCCCCCCTACTCACTGAGAAAGTCCCTTTTCTAAAAATTGTTCTTTTCATTTAATTGTTGCATGAAATACAATACTTCTATATCTACCATACCATATAGAAATGCCAGAGAAAGAAGCAAAAATGTTTTACATAACAATCAGAAATGTACAAATAATTTGCAATTCATTACTTTTGGATGTCTGGAATTATTTTTCAGCTTTTTGATTGTTTTGTAAAAGTAGATACTATGCATTTAACAGAGATTATAGAATCCACAAAGTATGACTAAATCCTGATAAGCTTTTCTTTAGAGTATGTTCTTTCGAATACTTAATATCACACTACTATTCTTATACTTCACTGTAATTTATGTTTTACTTCCTTCAAGCACTCAGGTAGTTTCCTAAATATTGAGCTCTATGTTTTTTTTTGTTTTAATTGTAATGTAAATTTTGAAAAACATATTTTATACCTTTTACCTCAATACTGCTTTTGACACATTTTGCAATAATTCTGTCTCTGGTACATACATTCTTTATTATTTCAAAACAAAACCATCTTACACATGAGCGCAAACTTATGGGCAAGAGCACCGGTCCCCCCCACTGAAATTAGCCCTGGAGACAGCGCTCCCATGAAATAATTAAGGTGCCCCCTCCACCCTCATGGACCTACAAAACTGAAGTCAAAGTGAAAATTTGCATTTCATAAAGTGCAAATTAGATTATTTAAAATTTTATTTAAAAATGTACCTAATTATCTTTATTATTGAGTACCAAATTTATTTTATCGGTTGTTACTCATTAGCTTAAGTATGGATCAGTTTTATTTAATTAGCATTTTGTTCTTTCAGATCACCATTATACAATGTTGTAATAAAGAACATCCAACAATAAGCAATCTGTTGTTATTGATATTTTGGACCTTTGCATTATGCATGTTATTTATTTAAATTTGCTTCCTGCAAATTTCATAATGCCCTGTAAATTGCTTCAGACAAGAATGTTAACTGACTGAACTTCAATAGAAAGCAGCAATTTATTAGCATGTAAAAAATAAATTAATGTAAATTTCTTATAAGTACTTAATTTGATGATAAAAATGAGAGTGCAAAACTAAGTCGACTTTACAAAAAGAGAAGACTTTTGCAGTGCTGCATTATTATTTTTTTCCCATGGCCAACATAAGGCTACCATTTATGCTGAATTGTATGATGACTCAATGAGAAAACTAATTAAGCAACCATCTGTTCCATATTTTAAATATTGTCCCATGGCCAACAACTTCTGCATTTGTCCAGGCTAAATCGTTTGAGAGCAACATAAAATTTGTTTACTATTAATTTTGCAATGAGTGCTTGTTGAAAATTGTAATCACCATGGATATGACTAATTGTGAGTTGGTTTCTTCAACTGAACTTAAGTTTCTACAAGAATGACTTCAATTTCCATCATCCTCTCTTACACAGAGGCATGGTATTAAATATGACTAGAAGAGAAAGTGGATATCAAAAGTGTGAGTGACATTATGAATTTGTTGAAATCATCAAAACATAGTTCAACAATAAGAAGTCTGTGCACCATGCTCACTACATTCATTTCATGTCTTGTCACCATGCCTGTGTCTGTGTGAACAGCTGAGATATAATTTTCTGTGCTCAGATGACTTAAAACTCTCCTTAGGTCAATGACAAATCAACAATGCTTGAACGCTGGCCATGTCACATATTCACAAATTCCTAGCAGCAGAATTAAACTTGGAGCTCTTAATGGATGATTTCATTGCAGCTTCAGCTGTCTTATGAAATAGTTTTTCTTTGTCTTAGGACCAGCACATAAATAACAGGTACTTATTCTGAAACATAATTTATATTGTTTCTCTTTTATCATTTCTTGGTAGCATAAATTAATATAGTCTGTTTAAGTATGGCACAGGTTATACTGAATTGTTTGTATTTTATCTTATCTTAAGATGTTGCTTGGATAATTATTGCAACTATTATAATTATTTATACATATAACTTTACACCAACATTTGTAGATTTCAAAAGATTTTGTGATAAGATGCCATTATCTTGGTTAAATTAACACAACATTATTTCAACAAACTCGCCCTCCATGGAACAAATACCAAACCTGATGCCTATGGTCTAAACACCACTAACATATTTCATATCTAATATTAAGTCTAACATCAAGACTACCACAGCAAAACTACACTAACTTCCTGCATCTCCACTACCTTCTTCTCCTGTATACTAATGTTCATCATTGTAATCATTGCTATATTCAAAGTTTCTACTTAATATTCAGGCAGCACTTAATATGCCAATTTTGTTAAAGTATATTTGTTTTACTTTCTTAATACAGAAGAATTTGATGGAAGCAGCACTGCCCAAATGCAGAGGCCATTGCCATTGTTGGGGGTACTGTGTCTATCTCCTAACCCAGAGTGGCAGAGTTGAACTCTCAGTTGGGGGAGCTACCTGGAGATGGCTCTTCCCAGTTTTCCCTTATTTTTACTTTCTCTACTACGTATAGTAAGTAGGGGAAGTATTGCATTCCACCAAAAAATTTGATACCAAGATTTCACCGGAAATACATGTTTTGAGACCTCCTGAATCCAAAAAAAGCATTTTTGGAAACATGTCCGTGTGTGTGTGTCTGTGTGTGTGTGTGTGTGTGTGTGTGTCTGTGTGTGTCTGTGAACAGCATAACTCAGAAACGAACAGTCGGATAAACACCAAACTTGGTATTTAGGTTCAGTATCTTCCAAGGATGCGACACGAAGGTTTTCAAGAAAATCCCCCCACCCCAGACTACCCTTTACATGGAAGATTTTTCGAAAATTTTAATTTTCTCAAAAATGGCTAACGATTTTGATGAAAATATCATATGTTTAAGATAATGTCATGAGAAATGAAATGTATATCTCGAATTTTCTGGGAATGTCTCCAAAAGTATTCTTCATTGTGAACGACTTTTGCATAACTGGTAAACCATAAGAGATAGACAAAATTTTACTACACAAAAAATGTAGATCGCGTTAAAATACACAACTTATGTCATATACATTTCTTTTGTTGAGTGAACCATTTTCGAGATATTGCTTGTTATTTCCTTAAAATTTCCAATACTTATACTTTTTCTCAAATGCGTTATTCATTTTTTTTATGTCCTGGACATGCAAAGAGAATGGAATGCGCCACATAGCAACCAGCGTTAAAATATTTGACTATCGCTTAAAAGCTACCATATTTCCCTTGCATCTACAAGAAAATTACCAATAATATCGACATCTCAATTAACATGAAGCATATGGAGAATAGGCGTTTGTAAAAATAGATTGTACAAGAGTAGAGAAAGTCATGTGAGTGTAACACATCAGATTTTTATATGAGAAATGATAAGTAACAAATAGCTCAATGGTCTCCAGATTCATTTGAGTGCCATTTCATTTACCATCTCTGCAAACTTGAGTTGTTATAAGGCAATAGATCATGGTGAAAAAAGTGTTGATAATAATTATACTGTTCAAGATAAAAGATTAAAACATACAACATTCACCACACACTAAAATACACTTTGACATCAGGACACCCAGATTAACTGGTTGGCTGCAATAGTTGGATGTTAACATACAGGTAGAAGAAAACAAAATCACAGTTAATGTAAACTGGCCACAGACAATCAGGACAACAAGGGTTAGTTAACATGATTATAAGGGAAAACCGTAAAGATAGGCAATTAACCATTTGTGGCACAACAATGAAAAGAAAGCATTAATCCAATATTGATGAAAACCATTTGCAAGTGTACCTTCAAAAACATTGGTAACATTGATTATTTTGAATATTGGCCTGTAGTTTTTTGGGGGTCTGGTTTACTGAAAACCTCTATTGTGGCATTAATAATACATTTACTTATGCAAAAAATTATAATTAAGTAAAAATAACAATTACTTTTAAAACTGAAATATGCCATACACATTGATTATAAGCTATAATTTACAAAGGGTATGGTAGCTTCAAATGCAAAACTACAAGATTTGTATACAGTACAGTCCCGGAATTCAAGCTAATTGGGGCTGAGGTTACCTCAAATTACAAAACACTCGGATTGTATGAAAATATCACTAAATCAATGGGTAAATCATGAATGAATGTTTAATGAGCATAATGAACACAATAATAGTTAAAGAAAAAAAAAGGACATACTTGTGCTATATGCACATATATGGGCACACATTCCCACGTTGCAAAAATATATGTTACATTTTAAAGAAGTTGTCCAAGTCCTTTGTTTTAAAATAGAACCTCGTTTTTTAGCAACAATGTTGCGCCATTTTCTAAGAAGCATGGTGTCAGTTGGAGTAGCTTCTGCTTGCTGCCCGATATAATGCATTGCCACATCTAGCGCTGCCAAACCCTCTGTGCGAGTGATCACTGGTAAAACCTTTTCAGGCAATTCCTCATTGCCACTGTCTTCAGCGGGCTCATTAACCATTTCAACTATTGCAAGATTGGACACTTCAAACTGTTTATCCATTCTGAAACCTCATTTGCATTTTCACATCCTGCAAACTTTTTCATCAGTTCTGCCAATGGTAGATCATCTTCGTGTGTACTGCTGGTATCCGTTTCATTCCGTAAAATCCGGTTCCAAGACTTTTTTAGTGTTTCCACCTTTATTTCAGACCATGAATCGGCTATCCTGTAAACTACGTCTTTTATTGTAGTTATTACTTTCTCTACTACGTATAGTAAGTAGGGGAAGTATTGCATTCCACCCAAAAATTCGATACCGAGATTTTGCCGGAAATACATGTTTTGAGACCTCCTGAATCCAAAAAAAGCATTTTTGGAAACATGTCCGTGTGTGTGTGTGTGTGTGTCTGTGAACAGCATAACTCAGAAACGAACAGTCGGATAAACACCAAACTTGGTATTTAGGTTCAGTATCTTCCAAGGATGCGACACGAAGGTTTTCAAGAAAATCCCCCCACCCCAGACTACCCTTTACATGGAAGATTTTTCGAAAATTTTAATTTTCTCAAAAATGGCTCTACGATTTTGATGAAAATATCATATGTTTAAGATAATGTCATGAGAAATGAAATGTATATCTCGAATTTTCTGGGAATGTCTCCAAAAGTATTCTTCATTGTGAACGACTTTTGCATAACTGGTAAACCATAAGAGATAGACAAAATTTTACTACACAAAAAATGTAGATCGCATTAAAATACACAACTTATGTCATATACATTTCTTTTGTTGAGTGAACCGTTTTCGAGATATTGCTTGTTATTTCCTTAAAAATTCCAATACTTATACTTTTTCTCAAATGCGTTATTCATTTTTTTTATGTCCTGGACATGCAAAGAGAATGGAATGCACCACATAGCAACCAGCGTTAAAATATTTGACTATCGCTTAAAAGCTACCATATTTCCCTTGCATCTACAAGAAAATTACCAATAAGATTGACATCTCGATAAACATGAAGCATATGGAGGATAAGCGTTTGTAAAAAATAGTTTGTACAAGAGTAGAGAAAGTCATGTGAGTGTAACACATCAGTTTTTTTTTTTTTTTTTGAGATTCTTTGATGGTTCCTTCACCTTCTGTTGTTTGTAGAAGCATCTGAAGCAAACGACGACAATACTTTTTTTTTCAAGCATTGTAAAATGCCTTGGTCCATAGGCTGTATTAAACTCGTCGTGTTAGGGGGTAAGAACAATGTGTGAATACCACTACATTGTAATACTTCATCAGGGTGTGAATCAGCATTGTCAAGCATTAAGATTGCTTTGAAAGGCAAGCACTTTTTCTTTAGGTATATTTTGGTCTCTGGAACATAATCTTCGAAAAACCACTTCTTAAAAATATTTTTGTCCATCCAAGCAGATTTTTGGTGGACATACGTAACAGGCAGTGCAAAAGCAGTGATATTTTTTAAAGCTCTAGGCTTAGTAGACTTCCCTATTACCAGTAGCTTCAGTTTATGGTCTCCACTTGCATTCGATGCAGTAAGAACTGTTAACCTCGGTTTGCATTTTTTGTAGCCCAGGGCAGCCTTTTCTTCTTTTGAGGCTAGAGTTTTAGATGGAAGCATTTTATAATTTAATCTTGTTTCTCACAATTACACAGTTGATCAGGAGTAAGATTTTCTTCTTGTATAATTTTTCTTAATTTTTCACAAAATTGTGTAACAGTTTGAGAATTTGCAGAAAGTTTTTCACAGCAAATTTCAAGCTGCCTTATGCCGTATCACTTCTTCCACCTATCCAACCACCCTGAACTTGCAGTAACTCATTCCTAAAAAAATACAGCGTGGGTTTGTTTGTTTTTTTTTTTTTTTTTGCAGAATAGGCCCTCAAGTTGGATTTCCTTTTTGTCTTTGTTGAGTAAACCAAATGAACAAAGCTTCACTTGTTTTTTCATACTCAGATTTCTTCACTGACTTCCGTTCAAATGACGAAATAGACCACTTGTTAGATGAAAACTTCTCAATTTTGTTTCTATGCCAATCTCCAATTGTCCCTTCACCGTCTCCATACTCAGCAGCAAGTTCTTTTTAATGTTTCTCCTTTGTCTAGTCTTTCCAAAGCCTCCAGTTTCACATTCAATGGCACAAATTTTCTCTTACTCCTACCACTCATTGCAATCTATGAATTAAAACATTAAGAAACACATAGTTACATATGTACATACATACAACAGTTTAAAATTAACATGATACAGTTGGGCTCACTGCAGTACAGATGTTACTACACAACCATTTACATACAACAATCGTCAGCCTATGTTGTAAAATGTGTATTTTTACTTAAGCATATTTTAATGACCACTGTCGCTGAGTAGGGTCAGCAATAGAGGTAACAATAAGGATGGTATGCACTTTACAACTGATTATCAAGTGGTCCCAATTAGTGAAGGGTCACAAAGAAAGAGCAAGTGCACTCCTCGAAACCTAATGGTACCTGTCCATCTGTAATAGAAATGCATTAGCAGTCTGAGGCCAAGGTTACTTCTGTGCATTATGAAAAAAAACCCTAAGTGGGACAATTTTACCTGTATTGTGCATGGAAAATTGAAAGAAAGTTCAAAATGTAACACATTCGGAAGTGTATAAAACATACATGGAGCCAACGCATAAAAACAGGATTTTACTCTAGTTTTACGTAAAATTTTAATTTTCTTAAGACAAGTTCAAATTACACGGAACCTTGAAATACCAGGGCTCTACTGTATAACACGTTAAGAGAACAACAATTTTATTAGGAATTTAATGTTTACTATGGCAACTATATTTTGCTCAAGAGCAGAACTAATGTATAAATAAACTTTTATACTAAATGATAATTGTTCTTCCACACAAGCCATATGTTGGCTAAATTTTTAGAGGTAGAAACAGACTGACAAATTCTATGCCATAGCCGGGATTTGAACCACAATCTTCTGCTTTCCATGCAGTTGTTCTAACCAATGAGTTACTATGGCAACATGCTGGTATGACACTAAATTCCCCAACTGACTCTGATACTTCTTAGTAAACCACCAGGTGTCTCAAATTTTTTAGATAACAAACCCCAATGGCAACTTACAAAATTACTTACGAATTTGTGTCTGATTCTACCTCTAAAAAACGTTAGCCTACATATGCCTTATTTGAAAGAACAACTAATTATTATCAATTGACCTTATAGTTGCTAAATATGTGACCCTGGACTTAAAATCAGAGTGGTTGTAAATTAACCTGACAAAAAAAAAAGGGGTTTAAAAAAAATTAAAAAAATCTACAAAAAAAAAAAAAAACCCAATAAAGCCCATCTATATTTATATACAAAAATTTGATCAACAAAAGTTTACTTAGGATTATGCAAATTAATGAGAGCCATAATATTTATTGAATGATAAAACTATTTTTTTTATCCAGTTATTTTATTTATATTGTATTGCATTTTATTTATTTATTTATATATATTTTGAAATATAAGAAACACTTTTAAATAACATTTACACTCCCAGAAAAAACTTTAACTTTATTACTTATTGTAGATGGTATAATGACTGTACATTACAATTTAGTTCTTTTTGGAAACATGTAGAAATTTGTAGATGTTCACTAATTTCCCAGCTCTTCTCCCTTCTAAATTATTTCATAATTTTGACCAAACAAGCCCATGTGGAGAAGATTCTCTCGATGGATGAAATGAGGCTTTTCACAAAACTAATAAATCCTGTTTAAGTGTTTTCAATTCCATTATCTTCTAGCATTGGTTTGGATGGAACTGTGTTACTATTGCATCACAAAATAGTGACAGGAAAATAATCAGAATCAGCAATCCTAAGATACAACACTTAGAATCCACTCTGGATGAACCTACGAGCCAGTTTTCTGCACTTTTCTCTTGTTCTGCAGTTAAAATTCCTCTGAATCTCGGACCTAACATATTAGCAAGATAGTGAAAGGGTTCTAGAGCTTGTTCCTTTAGTTTCTTTATTGTGTTCTTATAGGGTAACATATCAGGATTTTCTCAAAGAGTAATCCATAGTTCCATAGCTTATGCAATATTTGTGCTATCTGCCTGAAGAAGGTCCAGACTCTAGAAATCTGACAGTTGTCAGAGAATATGAGTGGCATCCTTATAAATTATAACATTATACAAGATTTTGCTAATGTTAACAGGGCTTCTTCCAAGGCTCTGTTACAGTTTCTACATATTTAGATTAATTATAATCTGGATCCAATGCTAGAACAAAGCCTGAATTTTCACAACTACTCTCTTTACAACCATGTGTTTAAACAAAGTACTTGATAATTGTGCAAGCTAGTGAATGCCAACACAATCATCTGAAATAGAGCTTAATGTATGAGTGATAAGTAGCTACAACAGTATTATTTACATAACTAAAGCCTTTTCAAATTAGTTAAATCCTTATCTCCGTAACATTAGATTGTATTATTTTTCATAGTTAAATGAAAGCTCAAACAGCTAGATTTAACTATAAGCTAGCTAAAGTGGAACATTGGTTCTGGCTGCCAACATAAGAATATTTAATTTACTGGGTTTTGCCTGTTTAATTAATGTTTTTTTTTTGTTTTTTTTACTAATGAAGTAGTTATAAGAATGGGTTAGTGTTGTAAATAAATTAATCATAAGATAATTTAAATTTAACTATTTAATTAATGAAAATGAAAACATAAAGATCCCAATAAAAACCAATTTAACCGACGGGTTGGTTTTTTTTAAAAATGTACCTGGGTTTTTCTCAATCCTGCTTAAAATATTTATGAATTTGTAAGTTGCCATTGGGGTATGTTATCTAAACAATTTCAGATGCCTAGTGATTTACCAGAAAATGTCCAAGTCAGTTGGGGAATTTAGTGTCATACCGGGCATGTTGCCATGGTAGCTCAGTTGGTTAGAGAAACCATACAAAATGAAGGACCATGGTTCAAATCCCAGCTATGGCATTGAATGTTTCAGTCTGATTCTACCTCAGTTTATACTTCTTATACATAATATACATTTTCAATAACTCATCTATGCTTTAGTGAACAAATCTAATATTCTGTTTTGTTAAATCATTATTTGATACTCATCGACTCTGTAAATAAGAATGTCAGCATTATAAATTAACTGCTAATGTACTCCTTAATGTTATAACGTCATTTCAAAAAGTGTCAAACAATGGATCCTCAATTCTCTGTTCGATTACTCTTCCTGCTTGAGCTACCATGGCATGGAGCCAAACATCTTGATTTGAGTCCTGGCTGTGCCACTGAATTTTTCAAGTCTGATTCAAATTTCCCAAGTCTGGATAATTAGTGTAACATTCATAATTACTGACATTAAAATACATTTTCAATTGATGAAATTTGATGCTTTACAGAACCACAAATTACATCAATCTCCTAGTATGCGTACGCAAGTAACTGAACTTCAATATTTACTCTGGAAACAACTGAAAACAAAACCATCAAGGATGTAGTTCACTTTTGGATTATCATACCTCCTTTTATGTGGAATCACCATGAAATGAAATAATAATACTCCTCATTTACTTAAGGTGAGTCAGAATTAGTTACACTAACATCACTTTTAAGTTTTCTCACTTAACAGTCTTTGGGAAATGGTTTGTTCCCATCCTCAGAAGGTGTCTGACATCTGAAGAGGGAACAAACCCTTTCCTGAAACATATTAAGTGAGTAAACTTATATCAAGTGACTGAAAACTGAGTGGAGTGATAAATCAAGCTTTTTATTAAGTTTCAAGGTTAGCCTGTAGCACATAGCTCAGTGATAAGTATTATCCACTTTGGTCGAGTTATAATGATTTTAGGTCAAGTCTAACTAAACTAGTTTTATGTGCCTCTCTCTATTCATTCTAGAAATAGGCTTATTCTCTGACCAAGCCAGCAGCGCAGCAGACATGGAGAGGTATAGTATGACAGAATGTACTGACTTATTCAATGTACAGGTCTACTGCTTATGTTATATACACACTTGTGCTGTTCTTATGCATAAGCGCAGGAACATGTTTACTGCTAATGCTGATTAACAAAAATTCAGGACAAGACACTGCAGTGATTTATACCTGTCCTTTTGTT
The DNA here is from genome assembly GCA_030765065.1 of Deroplatys truncata. NCBI lineage: Eukaryota > Metazoa > Arthropoda > Insecta > Mantodea > Mantidae > Deroplatys > Deroplatys truncata. The sequence continues at coordinate 240,316,776 of CM060975.1, read as the reverse complement.
TAAAAGGGGGAGAGGAAGAAAAAAGAATCAGTGCCCAGCAAAAAAGTCTTCTGTGTGTTAGTATGATCTTACACTAACATCATGGAAGAGGTAAGAGGTTCAACACAATTTTTGCAAAGACCTTAAGATTTCACTAACAATAAGCTAGAATTCTGTTAAAGAATAACTGCCGCACATTTTAAGGCTATAAATGTGTGATGTGCCTCCATATATGTGTTGAAGGGGTATTAGTGGATTAATTCTAAGAGAATGGTATTCAGAGTACATTTAGACAAATATATTGAGTCATTCAGGCATCCTGAAGACGATGTATGACTCTGAAATGTTGAGGTCCTATCAAAGCCCCAACTGGCTAGAATATATGTGTCATCAGGAAAGCTTCAGCTCTTACTTCTCTCATTATGGATATAGACAAAAAATATGAAGTACGTTTGAACCCATTTATTAAGGGTAACTGTGTGTTCAAAACTTAATATTAAAGAGGATAAGCAGAAAACATTTCCTTAAGAGTGTTTTTTATAAAGTTCTCCATTGTAATATTAACTCTGATTTCATTTTGTGATTAGTAACAAATTTAAACAGGGTTCATAAATTTTTTGTTTGTTTGCCCTTCTAAACAGTATTTTATAAACAAAAGAAATATTCATTTAGCACATCAAATGATCCTTGTTGGTCAGTATTACTCTTAGCATTTGTAACCATTTTAAATTCCATAATGAACAAATACTTACCCGACAATGTGTTTCATGGATATCATCTTGCTGGAAGATGTAGGCAGTCACAAAACATATGAGCAATGCACATAGGGGTAGCGAGACTGTCACCACACATAACTGGCGGAAGCTGATAACAAAATAAACAGCTGCTTTGCTGCACAATGAATTTCCTTCCATTCTGTTTCGATCCCCTGACATCTGAGAGCAGAGTTGATCCAGAGAGGCTCTTTCAGGCAGCAGGAAGAAAAAGGAATTTGATGCTCTCAACTCTTTCATAAAGTGTGTACAAATAAGTGGTTGATGCCATGGCTGCTCATTAAAATGATAAGGTTATGCCTTATCTTCTGACGACCTAAAATAAAAGGCCAAGTATTAAGGAGAGAATGTGTTGTTACAAAAAGCAAAAGTAAAATCAGTACATACTCATCATCATTATCATTATTTTGTATAAACGTTTTATCAGTTGACATCGCTTGACCCAGCCTTGACCTATGCTACAGTTAAATATAACTAGTTCTCTAAGGTAATATAAAACATAACCATAAAACAAAATCAATTCATGTTCATCACACGAAACACCGCTGCTATGCGCCATTGGAGATACAAAATAACTCGAAACTGAACAAATGCGTTATGATCAAATGACAGTTTCTATTGATCTACGTTACTAAAACCACTAATATCCACTTTCCTTTCTGATAAAAGAAGACAACAAGTTTTTATCTTACTCGTATTCTAAAATTGTAAATAATTTAATGCCAATTTTCTCCTCTTCCGAATGCTCGATTTAAACACGTTCATAAACTCCAACAAACTCTAATGCGGTATCATGTTTTCAGAGAGTGTACACTTCTCAACATCATATACGGCGATTTCTAATCTCGATCACAGCCAAATTTGACAATTGCATGTTAGCCAACATTATTTTGTAGACACGTGGGTGAGTGAAGAGGAGTAATAACTGTTTGTAAGCTTTTTAAGCTAATAGTTGCTTTCCGAGTGAATGAAATGAAAATATTGTTGATATTGCGAATAAAGCATAGTGGTCTTTTAAACGACATTGTGTGCTCTATGTCAAAAAGGGTTGCATTTGTAAAGCACTCACATCTTTTGTTGCTCTGCGTGTAAGGAATATTGCGTATGTCCATAAGTAGTAATAATAATATACAGGAACATTAATAAACTATAAGCTCGGTACAAGTAGGGACTCTTGCACCTAGACACATTTACGCACGGCAGTACTAAACACGTATCTTGAGGTTAGGTTAGTGTGCGTATATGAAATGAATTGGGCAACAATTCAAACTGGTTACAAGGAAATCACGGCCATGTAAACTTCACATGGTGTATAATGTAGGTGCTCAGGGGAGAAAAGAAAAAAAAAATCGGTTTCGGATACCGGGAGAAGTGTGTTTTAGTATTAAAAACTTAAGTAATCTGTATCCGTCACCAGAATGAAAGGTAAGAATACACACAAACCTGGTAACTGCTTCTCCTCTACCTATAAAAAACACCCCTTGGCTACGCTTTGCGGCTTAGCTCCCGCTTGCTTATTTTTAATAAGTTATTCCGTTTCAGATGTTGACTGCACTCACTATACATCATGTACATTTCGTTTCGGGCCTCTCCCTTGTATACCAAATAATAATAATAATAATAATAATAATAATAATAAGTCATTCTACATAACGTTTTGTAATCGTATGGAAAATTGGCCAGAGAACTAGAGCAAATGATCACGGAACTGAACCAAATAAACGGTGAAGTCGGACTGGCTAAGAATCCATAAAAAACTAAGATAATGACGAACTCCGATGAGAGATCAATACAGATGATAAAAAAATTGACTATGCAGGAGAATTCACTATCTTGACTAAACAGTAAGTATGATTAGGAATGACAGGACAAAGGGAGAAGGAAAACTTATTATGCCTGGTGCAAATGTTAAGTCACTAAGTTTTATATTCCAGGACCAACAAACAAACTAAAAGCTGAAACTTTGAGAGCTGTGCTGAGGGAAATTAAAACAGAAGTGGTCTCAGGATATAGCATTTACAATGCAGAGGATCAAATGGAGATGGAGAAGTCACATGTTAAGATTGCAGGGAAACATATGGGTATATTCAGCAATAACGTCGGACCTAGGCTAGGGAGAAGAAGTGGAGATGTAGCTACGCCTTCAAGACCATAGGCAGGAATGGTGTGGACAAACATAGCAAGGGACAGGAAGAGATTGAAGGAGAGTGGCAGTGAATGGCTTTACTACATCAATCAAAGACATTGAGAGTTAACAACTGTACAGCCTTGGTTGCAAATGGTTACTGGAAAGGCAGTGCAAGAGGGAGAAAAATAGATTCTAGTGAAACGATACTAAAGTGACTTAAGAAGTTGAATAGTACATAAATCAATCAGGAAAGTGCAGCGTAGGGTTAAAGTGTCAAAGATCATAAAGACAAAGAAGTCAGGAACACTTTTATGGCCTGACTATGAGAGCAGTAGAGCAACCTGTTCCAAAGTAGGAGGCCCTTGCCCCTCAGGGATTATGCGGGTTTGCTTTATTATATTATTACTATAATACTTAAGTTTTAAATTATCTTATGCTTTCTTCCTGATATTTTGGGTGTGTTTATTTCATCATGTCTGCATAATATTTGTGTGTTAATTCTAAAGAAGCAATTTTTCTTTTATAGTAGTATTGTATTATTTTTTCTGTACATCTGCACCATCATGTCCATGTATTAACCCTGTTATTGAATCAGTGGCTCATTTGGATTTCTTGGAATATATATAGATTAAATTAGTTTTACTAAAAGCTATTCAAAGGTAGTTTTACTTAAAACTATTCATGTTACTTGCACAATACAAATCATGCAGTTGAAAGCAGATACTGCCCAAGTGCTGAAATTTCAATCTAAAACTTTTTTGGCAGCAACTGCTCTATTCCTTTTAAAAACATCCCTTGGCTATGCCTTCAGCTTAGGGCTCTCAATTGTATTTTCAGCTTTGTTGGGATTCCAAATGTTGGCAGCGGAAAATGTCATGATGCCATGTGTGAGATGCATGCGATGCGACTTCTGATAGTAATATGGAATAAAAGTGACAAAATATGCCATATATTCATAAAAATACCTAAAGCACCATGTTATTTGTTCTTCACTGTATATAATGATGTTTTGAAATCACTAAAAAGTTTTGCAGGATATGTGTGTGTTACATGTGTATAGTGATACCAGCCATAATCTAATACCAAAGTTTATCCTGAAAAGGTTTCATAAAATGCACACTATGTCATCTGTTTTAAATGAGTCTATGATTGCAATTTCAATTTATACATAAAATTTTCATTTTGTGATTTTATGTCACATTGAGTAGACAAAATAATTTTGAAGAATGAACCTGGTTGATTTTAATTCTGTTTGATGTAGGCTTGTTCTATGATTTAAAACATGAACTTGAGGAAATGGTAAACAACGGAGGGAAGGAAAGAATGATTTAGGGCAATTCTTAAATACTTTTTGTACTTTGTTTTCCAGCTTCAAACTGCAAACTGTAACAAAATGACACAAAATAAACTTCCACATGAAGTTAAGAGTGATGATTCTGACAGTGATGGGAGCACAGGTGAAAATTATATTAGTCTTGAAGAAGATAGTGATGAAGATGATAGTGAGAACAGTGACACAGAATTTACTAATTTGGGTACATGTAGCACAGTAAATGCTGAAGAAAATGATGAAGACGAAGAAGAAGAGGATCCAGTAGTGAAAGCTATTCGAAAAGAATGTGAGAAAACAAGGGAACACCCACCAGACATAAACTTAGAAGATTTTGTTGTGGATATTTCATTTCATCCAAGTGACAGCCTTTTGGCAGCTGCAACTATTACAGGCGATGTCAACTTGTAAGTAAAACACTGTTTACGAATCTCTTTGAATACATGTATAGATGTACTTGGTTTATTTTTATTCTTTGGATTCCATTAAGTATGATGCTTGGGAGATACTGAACTCATCTTGTTATACGAAACCATTACGAATCACATAGGCAAAATTAAGACAAAGTTAACTTATAAACTTTTTATACCTATTTGTGCCAATATATGATCAAATAATGGGCAAGTCATGTAAGCTATTAAAATACCACACAGATAGTATGAAACAGCTTAAACAGTTGTTATATCCGTCACTATTCATTTCACTACATGATCCAGAAATAAGCCTGCAGTCATTTAAGCCATCAATATACCACACAGCTCAAGAATGTTATACAGGATGAACCAGAACTCCACCGACAAACTTTCAGAGGTTGTTCAGGGATACCTTCCGAGTATTTTGGTATATGGGACCCTCAGTTTCTGGCGGCTCCTTACAGAGTAATCGCATTTTGTTTGGTTTCTTGCCCCAATTAGCTTTATATCTATTGCACTGAAAATACTGCACAGCAGTGTAAATGTTGACCGTATGTGCTGTATGTCTTGTTTGTAAACAAACTAATTCCACTTGCTCACAGTACCTGCTGTTGACAACAGTAATGCCCTCTTTAAATTATTGCCCTCAAGTTTGCATTCAGTACTGCTCAGTTCTGTCTAGGGTTTTGTTTTTCCGGCAGTGTTAGTTGTGCATTCACAGTGATACACAGCATTATGGATAGGTTTACTGATGAAGAGTTGGCCGATATGCACCTTGTGTATGGGTTCTCTGAATGCAATGGAAGAGTGGCACAATGATGCTAAGCTGAGCTGAGCTGAGCTGTTCCCAGACCGATAGCAACCACATCACAATACTTTTGAATCTGTACATAGGCAGCTACAAGAAACTGGATCCTCCATGCTAGAACGAAAGATACTGGCCATGCGAGGCCAATAATTCCATGCATACCTCGCATGGAATTCTTCTGGAAGAGAATGTGTTACACGTGATTGATGACAATCCTGCCGCTAGTAATCATCCCATTGTATGAGCCCTGAACACAAGCCAATCAACTGTTTTGAGAGTCCGACATTAACAACAATTGCACCTGTATCATTTACAGAAGGGGCGGTCATTGCAGCCAGTGAACTTCCCATTTTGAGTGGAATTGCAAATTGGCTCCTACAGCAATGTGCAAAAAACCACAATTTTCCTGCTTTGGTGGTGTTTACAGATGAGACCAAGTTTACAAGAGAAGGCATGTTCAAGAATAGGAATAGCCATGTTTGGGATTACGAAAATCCACACTTACTGGTGTGTCAATCCTTACAACAGCAGTTTGCTGTGAATGTATGGGCTGGTATAGTCAACGATTTTGTGGTTAGACCTTACGTACTTCCTGATACACTGAACGAAGTCATGTATAAAACATTCCTTCAACATGTCCTCCCACAGTTCCTGGAAGAGGTGCTGCAAAGAATTTGTCAGTTTATGTGGTTTCAACATGATGGGGTGCTGGCTCACTTTGTATTCAATGTTAGGAACCACATTGATGTACAGTTTGCCCGACAGTGGATTGGTCTCCATTCCATGAGCCTGTTCCATGGCCAGCTTGGTCACCAGACATGACATCAATGGACTTCTTCTAGGGTCATGTGAAGAGCCTGGTGTACGGTCAATACTTGCATGAACCTGGTTGCTAGAATTATTGCAGCCATAGAAATATGTCCAACTCCTGGAATGCTTGAGCACGTAAGACAGTTAATGGTGCATTGCTGTACATTTTGCCATGCTCATGGTGGTCAACATTTTGAACAATACTTGCAAGGGAACAGTTCTGCATTTGTTATATACTGCATTGTACACTGACAGATTGGATTGGACACACTATGATAAAAGTGTACGGGTTTGGTCTGTGGGTATTGCATTACTCTGTTGTACGTTTTGGTTATTGCATATTATACAGGCTTCTTCACTGTTGTGAAGGTATTTTCACAGAAACAAGGGTTACTGAGGTAACAAATTGGATAAATTATAATTACATTATTACTCCATAATGAGCCGCTGGAGACCATGGGTCCCTTATACCAATATATTCAGAAGCTATCCTTGAACAATCTCTGAAAGTGTCGTCCTCCGTGGTATAGGGGTGCTATGTTAGCCTCTGGTTCCCGAAGTTGCGGGTTCAAACCCGGTGGAGGCTGATGGATTTTTTCTGGTGTAAAAATTCTTAGCATGGCTTCTTTCAGAAGGAAATTAAAGCTGGTGGTCCTGTGTCATAGATTTATGGCATATAAGAGAACCTCAAGCCTGATATAGATGTCTTTGAGCAAAATTTCTGGCTTTTCACACCCAATATAGAATGGGACGCTAAGAACCATGGCAGTTAAAGAGTGTGCATAAATAAAATCCAATTTCAATTTTACCTCTAAAAGTTCGTCGGCGGAGTTCTGGTTCATACTGTATAAAGTATTGAAGGAACAGACTGGTCTTATAGCCTTTTAGTACAGAATGATATTCAGCAGAATTGATCAGTAAGTAAGGCGACACCAGTGGAAATACTTTCCTGTTAATAATACTCTTGTGCTCATTATGCTCTTTCTATGTGCATATAATTCTACATGATTTTATTCCTGTAATAAAACAATTTCCACATTTAGAACTTGTTTCAGTTGAGGATTAAATTCATTTATAAATTGTGACAATCGTGTTTGTTTATAAATTGCAAAAATAAAGTATGATGCTATGAGTGATTAGGAGACAAATTGTAATTTCACAGTCTTGTAATTTAAAAGTTTGCCTCCCCCAACCCATCCCACAAGGTAAGGATCCACATGGCTGCTCAACCCAATTGGTAATGAGAACTGATACCTAAGTGCATTAACCTCTCTTTCTTTCTTACTTCTATACCATTTATCCATGGTTTTGATGGCCCCCACCAAAAAAAAAACTCATGTGTGCACATGAGAGAGGTGGGGGGGGGGGGAGAGAGACACCACAGACTATTGCCAGTTTTTCTTTCTATCGTAAATGTATGATTGAATTCTGCAGATTTAATAGTTTCAAGGCATCGCCTACAAACTTTCTGTGTATTATAGCAACCACATCATCTGTATATTGTATTTAAAAATGTATGTTAAGGCTACCACAGTTAGTCCTGAATTCTGTATGTAAAATGCTATTTCAGTTGGAAAAATGTATGTACTATACAGATGTTAGTTAACTTTCTGAGTTGTTTAATTACATAATTTTCCGAGTTTGTTATGGAGAACTAGTTTTCAAAATAAATAAGCACTTCATTCTTGGAAATGCTGTGGAAATGTGAAATAAACAGGGCCATATTTAGGCATGTGGAACTATGGGCTGCAAAATGTTGCCACGGAAAAATTATTTTTTAAGTATAATTTTAATGTGCATTGCATTAGAGTTCAGGCATTCAATAATTTATTGGCAAAGTGTTGACAAACATTTCTACCTGGCATTAAATCAAGCCTACTAGGAATAAGGCCATAACACTGGGCATATGACATCATGGTAGGAGGCCATCATCAAACTAAGCCCTGGTACACCAATCCCAATGCGTTATTTTCCATTCCTCAGGGCTCAAATTGTAAAGTTAGTTTTAGGGATGGGGTTGGGGGGAGAGCTCAAGTTCAAACAAAAAGAGAAGTTGCCATGCCATTTAATTAGAACTACATTATAATTTTCAGTGCAATGCTTGCAATATTATTAAATGCTAGTTTGTTTCTGGGGTGTTAATAAACATTAAAACACGCCTGTCCCTGTGCTTATTTTGTGATCAAAACCTTTAAAAACTTTCTCTTATAACCAAAAACGACAATGAAATTGGCTGATGTACACAAATACATAATAGTAAGGTTAACTTCATTTAATTTCCTGAGCATTATCCTATCAAAAGTTTTAAATAGCAATACATGGAAAAGAGTTCCAGTTTCACTATGTAAATTATTTTAAAATAAAGAATATATCTCTTTTTTTTTGAGTGTGCCCACTTACAACTCCACTTTGGGGAAATTACTAAAATGCCCCATGGCCTTTGCTCTATGTGGGGGAAAAAGTATTAATGTATGCAGTTTTACAGCAACTGATACAGGGAACATTTAAAAAAGGAATTTTTGGCTTCAGGTAAAATCAGTTATTTATCCAAAATTAATCAGATAAGTTTTTGTTATAGTTTTATTACAAGTATTATCACCTTTATAGCAAAGGCATGTATAGGTTAGAAAAAGCACAGTTTTGGACAACTATTGCAGCCAGAGATGAATTTCCCAGTATTAAGACAATAGAAAGGATGACAAGAGGAGAGGAATTGTTATTAAATGTGTAATTATAAAATTAGGGCATATTTCAATTACAGTGATGATAATATTTTGTTTATTTGTAAAAAAAATCTGATGTGTTACACTCACATGACTTTCTCTACTCTTGTACAAACTATTTTTACAAACACTTATTTTCCATATGCTTCATGTTAATCGAGATGTTAATCTTATTGCTAATTTTCTTGTAGGTGCAAGGGGAATATGGTAGGCGCTTTAAGCGATAGACAAATGTTTTAAGAACTGGTTGCTATGTGGAGCATTCCATTCTCTTTGTATGTACAGGACATAAAAAAAATGAATAACGAATCCCCATTTGAGAAAAAGTATAAGTATTGGAAAATTTAAGGGAATAACAAGCAATATCTCGAAAATGGTTCACCCAACTAACAAAATGTATATGACATAAATTGCGTATTTTAACGCGATCTACATTTTTGTGTAGTAAAATTTTGTCCATCTCTTATGGTTTACCAGTTATGCAAAAGTCGTTCACAATGAAAAATACTTTTGGAGACATTTCCAGAAAATTCAAGATATACATTTCATTTGTCATGAAAATATCTTAAACATATGATATTTTAATCAAAATCGTTAGAGCCATTTTTGAGAAAATTAAAATTTTCGAAAAATGTTCCATGTAAAGGTAATCTGGGGTGGGGGGATTTTCTTGAAAACCTTCGTGTCGCATCTCTGGAAGATACTGAACCTAAATACCAAGTTTGGTGTTTACCCGACTGTTCGTTTCTGAGTTATGCTGTTCACAAACAGACAGACACACACACACACACGGACATGTTTCCAAAAATGTAATTTTTGGATTCAGGGGGCCTCAAAACGTGTATTTCTGGTGAAATCTTGGTATCAGATTTTTGGGTGGAATACAATACTTCCCCTACTTACTATACGTAGTAGAGAAAGTAAAAATTGACAGCTACCTAAATTTGTGGACTGCCGTGATAATCCATAGAAGTGATTTTGTTATATGTTATTAAATGATTTTGTTATAAACAAACTAAGAATTGTTGTGAACATATTAATGTTATATGAGGAAGAAAACTGCATAGGATGAATTTAAATTTAAAGGAATTTAGAAGAGAATGGCTGGATATAATACTTTTATCTAAATGGATGCAACTTACCAACCATTATTTATTAGTCTAGCTCATAAATGAGTTTGCTTAGTAACACAGTATAAACAAATAAATTTAGTGATTTTAAACAAAAAAAGTTATAAGTAAATATTAAAAAAAATATATTTTACCATAAATTATAACAGTTACATAAAAATGTAAGCTATGAGAAAAAAATTGTAACAATGATTACAATGTGTAACAATAACATTATAACAATAAAAAGAGAATCATTTGTAAAAATAAACTTGCTTCTAAATGATAATACATTTTACAAGCTGTTTAAACCATACACATGATTTCGAAAGATAGCTACAGAATGTTTTATAATGTACTGTGTAATTGCATCTTGAATACTTTTAATAAATTTATATCTCTCCCTCCATTTTGTAAATATATTTGTGATTATTCATCGGGATCCAGAAAATAGGCCTACTACTGTTATTTTTTTGTTGTTACCTGAGAAACTTGATTTACTTATAAGAAATACAAAAGAGAAAAATACCCAACTATTCTTGAAGCTTTTCACTTAGTTAATGAATATAAAGAAACTGTTTATCGATTTTCAATCTATCCTTGTTTCTCATATTCTTATGAGACACTCGTACATGAAGTACATGTGGACACCTCACTCATCCAGTATAATATGTGTAATACTGATAAAAATAAGAAATTATTAGGTGCACTTCATGTTAACATGATGTGCAATTTAATCACAGTAATATATACCAGTGGTTCAAAATGCTTGGAAGAATACTCACTAGGTGTTACCTTCTATATTGAAAAACTCATTTCAACCACATTCAAGCTACTGTCTTCCACATCTGTATTTAATACTGAAATATTTGGTATTAAACAGGCTATTCTTTAACAACTCAGATTTTTTTAAAGAATTTAGTAATTTTAACAGATTGTCTTTCACCTGTAGATTCACTAAAATCAGTTTATTACCATTACAATTTGTAACTGGCACTTACTGAATTTAAATTACTTAATATTTAAAATAAACATATCATATCTGTAAAACTCTTTAGGATTCCTGGACATAAGAACAATAAAAGCAATGAAATGGTAGATAAATTAACAAAATTAGGCAGAGGAAAAGGAGAATTCTTTGACTAGTTTTCCATATACTTGCACTATGTGATCAAAAGTATCCAGACACCTGGCTGAAAATGATGTACAAGTTCGTGGCGCCCTCCATCGGTAATGCTGGAAGTCAATATGGTGTTGGCCCACCCTTAGCCTTGATGACAGTGTTCACTCTCGCAGGCATACTTTCAATCAGGTGCTGGAAGGTTTCTTGAGGAATGGCAGCCCATTCTTCACGGAGTGCAGAACTGAGGAGAGGTATCGATGTAGGTTGGTGAGGCCTGGCACGAAGTCAACATTCCAAAACATCCCAAATGTGTTCTATAGGATTCAAGTCAAGACTCTGTGCAGGCCAGTCCATTACAGGGATGTTATTGTCGTGTAACCACTCCGCCACAGCCCACGCAGTATGAACAGGTGCTCGATTGTGTTGAAAGATGCAATTGCCATCCCCAAATTGCTCTTCAACAGTGGGAAGCAAGAAGGTGCTTAAAATATCAATGTGGGTCTGCGCTGTGATCGTGCCACGCAAAACAACAAGGGGTGCAAGCCCCCTCCAGGAAAAACATGACCACACCATAACACCACCACCTCCGAATTTCACTGTTGGCACTACACGCGCTGGCAGATGACGTTCACCGGGCATTCGCCATACCCACACCCTGTCATGGGATCGCCACATTGTGTACCTTGATTCATCACTCCACACAACGTTTTGCCACTGTTCAATCGTGTAATGTTGACGTTCCTTACACCAAGCGAGGTGTCGTTTGGCATTTTCCTGCGTGATGTGTGGCTTATGAGCAGCCGCTCGACCATGAAATCCAAGGTTTCTCACCTCACGCCTAACTGTCATAGTACTTGGAATGGATCCTGATGCAGTTTGGAATTCCTGTGTGATGGTCTGGATAGATGTCTGCCTATTACTCTTTATGACCCTCTTCAAATGTCGGCGGTCTCTGTCAGTCAACAGACGAGGTCGGCCTGTACGCTTTTGTGCTGTATATGTCCCTTCACATTTCCACTTCACTATCACATCAGAAACAGTGGATCTAGGGATGCTTAGGAGTGTGGAAATCTCACATACAGACTTCTGACACAAGTGACACCCAATCACCTGACCACGTTTGAAGTCCGTAGTTCCAAGGAGTGTCCCATTCTGCTGTTTCACAATGTCTAATGACTTCTGAGGTTGCAGATAATGAGTACCAGGCAGTAGGTGGCAGCAAAATGCACCTAAGATGAAAAACGTATGTTTGTGGGGGTGTCCGGATACTTTTGATCACATAGTGTATATTTTAAGATATTGAAAAAAAATTAGTAGTTGATAAATGACAAGAAAGGAATAAACTAAATGCTACAATATTTAGATAATTGTACTGAGTATTCATTCATGGTTCTACCATGTTAATCTTCTTGGAAAGGTAACAGTTGTGGTTCCCTCAGATAAGGGAAAATATCCACACCTATACAAAATTAAAATTAAAGATTATTTCTACTATCATTGTGGAGAGCAGAGTTCGGTAGATCATTTGTTTTTTGACTGTCCTTAAGTGAAAAATTAGCTCCATTCTGAGTTAATTAACATAAAATTTTGAAACCCCCATAAGTGTGCAATCTTTGTTAAGCAAACCATCTCCAAAAGTTTGTAATTTATTGTTTAGGTTCTTTAAAAATGAAAATTGAATGTGATATATTTATTGCTAAGAAGTCTACAGTATATAGGATTGCCTGCTGAGAGTTTGGTCCTGGCCACTTATTCAGTAGACATCCACTCCACATACAAAAATTATTATACTATTATGTATCTATAAATTTTCTTCTTCTCTCTTCACTGTCCATTTCCACTTCTTTTTAACTGTAAATGAATATTGTCCCACACTGCTGCTCCCCTTTATGAATATTTTGTTCCACATTGTTCTTTGTTCCTTTTAAATTTAAACTGACTTCATTTCTCCAATTTTCAATTTCCTTATACTCAAACACTTCCAAGTCTTCTTTCCCTCCACATAATGAACATTCCCCTTGAGTAAAGTCTTCTCTTTCACATTTTAACTTCCACGCACCTGTTCTTGCCTATGCTATATCCTCTCTTTTCTCCTTATTAGTTTTGTCAATATAATTATCACTTTCCCATATCCACTTCATCCTTGCATAAAATTCCTGCTAAATTACTAAATAATTTTTGTATTTCTATATCTTTGAAACGTTGTCTTGTCTCTTTCCAAAATCCTCTACCCTAACCCATTACTCTCTAAAATATTTCTTAAGGCTACTCGGTCATCCCTTAGTTAGACACAATTCTTGATATATTAAACATTACTTATCTAGTCTGTCATATTTAGGTTTAAAATTCTGTATCAATATTTTAAAACTTTCTCGTAATCAAACCTTTTCTTGTAACTCTCCCCATTTGTATTTGAGCAACCTGTTTTACAGCAGCAATTGGTAAGCCGAGAATTTCTTTGCAAAATGATTTGCTTTTCTCATCCCCCCCCCCTGTCCGTTTTGTATCTAAATACATGCACTCATATACCACCTTATACTGCTTATTTCCTTTCTTCCATTTCTCATATTTAGTCAACTTTCCTCCTTTCTTACGTATTACACTTTGTATGTTGTCTTGGTTCACCTTTAGACCCCATTCTGAAGAATAATTATCAATTTCCTGCAAAGCTGATTTTAGGTCAATTATAATTTCCCTCTCTATTTTTTTAAATATTTATCTGTTAAGGTTTTTAATATGTTATCAGTAGTTCTACTTCCTTTTCAAAACCCCATTTGATACTCCACTAGTATGATGTATTGTTCTACCCATTTTTGTAATCTACCTACAAAAATGCCTGTACATTTTTTTTCCTACATTAGACAATTAAGCCAAACCCCTGTAACTGTTAGGTTTATCTATATTACCTTTACCTTATGTTATATTGGGTGTATAATTGCTTTTTTCCAATTTTGTGGTATGTATCCTTTACTTTTCATTGCATTGAATACATATGTATATCGTCGTATCGCCAGCATGTGGCATGAGTGAAGCTATGTTGCAATCCTTTTCACAGAGGGGAACGGTTGGGCAAAATGCTACCTGGCGCAATCAGTTAATAATGCTAACAGTTGATTCATTATTGTACATGACTAAATAAATCGTCATTCTCACACTGTTAGCGAAAGAAGAAATTACAAGTTAACGTTTATACACCAAAACTACTAATGTACAAATATAAATCCAGTATAAATAAAACCGTCAACAGTGGAAGTGTTATGTTATGCTGGAGGTAATAGGCAGAGGGGTTGAAGGGGTGTTGGACAGTAACAGTGGTGATTGCTGTCACTGAGCTGTCTCAAGGGACAAGTTATAATATGGTGATTATAAGTACTTTCACCCTATCTCCATCAGTGCACCATTCCCTTAGGAATTCTGTTCGATTACTTCTTTTTTATTTCACTGTCCAACATTTCAACAAAATTATTATAAATTTCCGTACTATTTCTAGCTCTCATGCACCGTGATATTTCATAAAGTTTCTTAAAAATAATGTAACCATTTCCTTTTATTGGGCACATTGATATATGTCAATACTTAAGATAAAGTAATTAGGCATGGCACTATTAATAAAGCAGTATTCCTTAAAAACTTGTAACATTGAGTGAGATGGAATGTATCAGAGACCAGGAAACTAAGGCTTCCCATGAATACATTGCCAGGGACTTGTGACAGTTAAGCAAAGAATCCTGCTCTTTCATAAATGAAATTGTTTCTTTTTTCTCTGCTAACTTAACAGACAAATTTGTTAAAGCATCCTCTATTAGTCCATGCTATTGTCAATGGGTTGATTTTGACCTTGATTGTTGCAATTCAGACACATATGATGAAGAAATGAACTTACTTGATCAGTGTTACTCACTATTGCTGGCCACCGGTGCAATTGGACATCATTTTGAGGCAGTATTTTTAACACTTAAACGATTTCAGTCTAATTATATAATATAAAAAAATAACAGCCCGCCTTAAAGCAATATGTGTATAATATAATATATAAAATGTATGTAACAGTCATTGTATTAATGTTTATATTATTGTGTGCATGTATAGTAATGTTAATGTTATCCATAAATTTATTTATTATTAAAGTAATAGTTATATATCTTACCGTTGTTACAATTAAGTAATTTAATAATGTAGGAGCTGTGAGAATAGAAGTTGAAAGTTGCTAACAATGAGGTAACCTTGAGGCAATAATGAATTAGAAAGTTTAATAAAGGCTACTAGTAATTTTTGGAACAATAATGTAATATTTAAAACAGTTTATAAATAGCCAATCAAAAACTAGAAAAGCTGAAAGTTAAATAAAAGTATTCTATTGGAGTAGGGTTAGCCAATCAGAGACATCAAATAGAGAAATTTGCAAATTTAAGCGGTAAAAGCCAATTGCTAGTAGACAGCATTCCCAACTGGACGCTAGATGGCAGCGTACCTAAGTAGTTTGTTTGCTCGGTGTGTATTCAATGTGAGACGACAATTCATTACGGCGAGAATATTATAAAGTATGTGTTAAAAAGTAATTAATAAATAATCTCACAGCTCTCTATATCAGTGAAGTGTTATTTAATCATGTGAAGGATTAATAAAAGGAGTGAAGTAAAAATTATAATTTGTGTAAGCCTACATTCTTTAGCCGCATCACCCCCTGATAAGAGATATGTGTTTCTACAAATTAATACTGATGCAGCTGAGGCAAACATAAATATATATAATATTTAAAGAAACATAATAATGCAAAGTTGATTCCTAAACGTTGGGGTGAAGGCCACCGGAAGCTTTGTACCGAAACGTGGAGCAGTTACTTCAAGTTTGGCTCCCCAACTACAATACAACTACTTCACATCCTACTTCAAATTGGCTTTCCAACAGTGAGGCATTAAACAATCTCAATTTACAAAAGCTGATAAAACTTAAGTTCTTGTCAAGTATAGCATAACATTGATGCAGTAATTTGTATCACAAATTACTTAAATGTAAATAATGATTGTAATATGAATATGCATTTTTATGTGACATTGATTTCAGATGTTTATTAATTGTAATTATTATTGGGAAATAAGTTTATACGACCTTACTGAAACTGTCAATAATAGCGCGCAATAATGCAGCGAGGGGGTGAGCTGTTTATCATTATTGGAAACGAGGAAGTTGCGTAATATTGGCGCATTTTTCGGTAGAACCTTCTGGAATGTTTCCCTAGAGCATATGTGTTCATAATTTTCATTGGATATTAAAATAGACGCTAATGTTGGCGCGTTTTATTAGCCAATAGTAGTTCAGTTATAATCTTTAGGCGTATCTGAATGCAGGAGTATAAATAGGGTAGGTTAGAGGTAGCTTCATGCTTAGTTCATCGAAAATCTCAATACATTACACGTTGCCTTCAGTTGCTCAGTTCATCAAAATTCTTTGTACACTACACGTCGTCTTCAGTTCGTCAGTTCGTCAAAATATTTGTATGAGATACGTCGTCTATAGATTCAAAAGTTACGAAAATCTAAAGTATTATAAAGTTAATTATACAAAAGGTTGAAGTACGTGGATTAAAAGTGATCAGTAAGAAGTTATTATAACAGTTTCAGTTTGGCGAGTGTTAAAATCAATGTACAAATGTGATAGTTAACGTGTTCGACAATAAATGTGTAAAACAAAATTTCTTTATCAGTGTAATTTTTGGATAAAAGATTCCTTTCCGTTTACACAACCCTGATCAAGAGACATGTTCGACTGAAATAATAGCTAGCCGGTGGACAGTAAACAAAACTTAAAATTCTTTCAAACACTAATACTACCACAAATTCCTAACACTAGATGGAGCTACAAACCGAACAAAATGAATGACGTCACAAGATGGCTTCAACACTGATGTAAACAAACATTTGTAAGTAATACCGTCGCAAATTGGCTACCACAATGTGGGGCTACAATAATGTTAAATAAATAAACAACATTAATACCACATTAACATACAACTTTTGGCACTGGACTATCTCTCACTAAAATAAAATATATGCCACTGACTATTTTTCTAGTAACTCACTCATCATTTAGTTCACAGTGAGCAATCTTCTCCAGTAGTTTTTCTACGGTGTGAAATGTGGTTTTCCTGATATGCTCTTCTTTGACACTCAAGCGCTCTGCAATTGCAGACTTTATTGAAATCGTTTTGCAAGCATTACCTGTGCTCTTCAGGATCCTCTCTTGAAGTAGAGGTTTTTTACAAACAGGAAGACACCCACACAAAAGAGAAGAAATTGCATCTGTAACAAGTTAAAGAATATAGTTTATTAATGAAAATCTTTAATGGCATATAAATAATAACCAAATTATTTACACTTGAATAGCCACAGCACATCACAACAAAATACTACATAGCATCATCATCTTACTCTACATGATTAATAATAATGATGATGATGATGACGACGACGATGATAAATCTATATTGTTTTAACAACATGAATCCTGTTTGCAGCTCATAGCAGTGTATATGAGTGCAAACAATTAAGGACATTTAAGAAAAATTGATGCACATGATAAAATCTAAATGGTTTGATTGTTGAATTTACATTCATTAACATCTCTTGGTCATTAGTATATCATTTTACTTAGGACGTTAAAGGTCATTAAACTTTTGTTCAGAGGTTTTCCTCAGGCTTGAGATTTTTCTAGTGCTGTAAATGTACAATATGGGACCCACAGCTTTACTTCCCTTCCAAATGGTTCAAAGCAAACCAACATGTTCAGAGCAACAGAATTATTTCAAGGATAAGCAAGCATGTGTTTCAAACATACATATTCAATATCACATTTATCTTATTAATAATATGTTGCTCAAAATCAACCCTGCTTGCTACTTTTATGTCATCTGTATCCCATTGATACTCTTATAAAATGAAGACTTGATAGGACTTTCATCTCAAAATATTCTATATATATTAACAGCAAATTATTTGACATTTGAAAAAGAAGCTAGAAACAGTGATGTGTTATTGAATTTATTTAAAGATGAGTTGGAATTGTTACACTAACATCACTTATGTTTACTCACTTAACATGTTTCGGGAAACGGTTGTTCCCATCCTCAGAAGCTAATCCGACTGGCCGGTGTTGTTGGTGTTTCCGTTTTGTTGACTGGATACTGTGGTGGCATCTTGTGGTGGTGAAATGTACTTCCAGAGGGGACTTGGTGGTGGCAAATCAAAATTCATTAGATGTGTGTTGTGTTTTAGAATGGTGATCTTCTCCCATGCATCTAATTCAGCTGCAAATTTGGCTGGTTTGACTAATGTAATATTGGGTTTGATGCTGTGATTGGTGATCCAAAAATGGTGTGAAGCTGCAGATTTGTCCATTTGTTATTTGATACATCTCATCTCATGCGCTCCTTTAGCCCGGTTTCTAGGTTTCTTTTTGTTTTACCTACATATACTTTATTGCAATCCAAACAATTGACTTTGTAGATTCCAGCTTTTTTGTCTTGTGGTATGGGGTCTTTTAACTTGTTACAAAGTAATTTCTCTATGTTAAATTTGTTCTGTGGGGCTAGGCTGATGTTGTGTTTCATGAAAATCTTCTTAAATTTGTGATATGTTCTTGGCTGGTATGTGAATTTCTTGAGCTTTAGCTGTTTATCATGCTGGATGAGATTTGTTGTGTCTTTGATGTGTTTCTGTCATTTGAATTTTGCAATTTGTTTGCCAATTGTTGTTTTGTTGTACCCATTATTTATTGCTGTGTCTACTATGTGCTGGTATTCTAACTGGTATTCTTGTTTATTTAAGGGAGTATATACAAGTCTATGTGTTAAGCTGTTTAGTACTGCATGTTTGTGTGTGGTTGGATTGAAACTCTTATTTTTTATGTAATTAGTAGAATGTGTTGGCTTCCTGTATATACCAAAGGTTAGGTTCTTTTGTTCTCCGATGAATTTTATGTCTAAAAATGGTAGCATGCCTTCCTTTTCTATTTCTATGGTGAAATTTATTGATTGGTTCTGCAGGTTTAGTAAGGCTAAGGAGTCTTGTATGACCCTATTAGGGACAACAGCGAAGATGTCATCGACATATCTGTGCCAAACTTTAAAAATGTATGGGAAGGAAGTTGTTATGTGTGTTTCCAAGTAACTCATAACTAGATCTGCAAGGAAAGGTGAAAGTGGGTTACCCATGGTTAGACCTGTTGGTTGTTGATAGAACTCCTTGTTGAAACTAAAACAATTTTGTGTGATGCACAAATTGGTAAGTTGTATGAGGTCTTCTATTTCAGCTTCTGGAGTGTTAGCCTGCTGGAGCCATTTCTTTAATTGACATAGGAGTTGATCTGTAGGGACACTTGGAAATAGTGTACTAACATCAAAGGAAACTAATCTGTCTTCTGGTTCAAGTTCCAGTTCTTCTGAATTCATTATGTTTTTACTATTGAATTTTGGTAGTGAAGAGAATTTCTGAACTAACCATTTTGACAGTGGGAGAATCAATATTGCTGACAATTGGTCTCATCTTGTTACCCGGTTTGTGTATTTTAGGTAAAGCAAACATTCTTGGTAAGATGGGGTGGTTGGTTTTAATCTTGACAAATCTCATTTAACATGATAAACAGCTAAAGTTCAAGAAATTCAGATATCACCTAAGAACATATCACAAATTTAAGAAGATTTTCATGAAACACAACATCAGCCTAGCCCCACAGAACAAATTTAACATAGAGAAATTATTTTGTAACAAGTTAAAAGACCCCATACCACAAGACAAAAAAGCTGGAATCTACAAAATCATTTGTTCGGATTGCAATAATGTATATATAGGTAAGACAAAAAGAAACCTAGAAACTGGGCTAAAAGAGCACATGAGAAGTATCAAATACAAACAAATGGACAAATCTGCAGTTTCACACCATTTTTGGATCACCAATCACAGCATCAAACCCAATGTTACATTAGTCAAACCAGCCAAATTTGCAGCTGAATTAGATGCATGGGAGAAGATCACATTCTAAAACACAACACACATCTAATGAATTTTGATTTGCTGCCATCAAGTCCCCTCTGGAAGTACATTTCACCACCACAGTATCCAGTCAACAAAACGGAAACACCAACATGAGCTAGTCGGATTCGCTTCTGAGGATGGGAACAACCGTTTCCCGAAATATGTTAAGTGAGTAAACATAAGTGATGTTAGTGTAACAATTCCGACTCACCTTTAAGCAAATTATTATTTAACCTTAGAATGCTTGGGTGGTAAATATAGGCCAACACACTAAAGGCTATAGCAAGCACAGTGAAGTAGTGTGATAAGTGTTACTGTAATTATAACAGTACTGCATTTATAATGTTACAGTTATGCATATAGAACTTTTACCGTTTCAGTTTTCTTCCATCTAAGACACCTACTTTAAGTTACCATTATGCACTTTCATTTGAAAATATTCTATACGTTTAACTGCAAGTTATTACTTAATTTTATTTTCCATAGAAGACACACAGGCCAATACGCCATAGCAAGTGAAGTAGTAATGGATCTTGTGGTTTCTAGGTTAGGTTTGGGTTATGCATATATGAATCAATATTAATGTAATTTGCTTTTTATTTACTGCCCTGAGGCTCCAGTGTTCTATATGCTATGGTTGTGCATATCAAACTTTTATCTTTTCATCCTCTTCCATTGACAACAGTTACCTAAACCAAACTGTGTGGTGTTCTTTAATGTAGGGCCTTAGGTATAAAGTTCATGGTTGGTTACTTATAAATTGCAGATTATGCTTATAAATTATATGTTTGTATTATTATAGCAGCTCCTATTCCATCATGCCCCTTAATGGCAAAGAATAGTTATCCCTACCAGCTACTTAAGTATGTTCTGGTTAATGGTATTACTTATAAATTTACATGCTAGATACCTATGTTCCTTTACATATGGTAGGATTGTATGATAGTGATGGATATGAGAAATAGGTATGCATGGTTACTTCATACCAATTCCTCATTTATTACTTAATAATACTGTTTTTACTGAATGGTATTTATTAAGGTACCTGGAGAATGATAAGAAACTAACCATTTTTTAGGCTTCTGGACAATCTAGTGGAACTGTAAGTTGTTTTCCAGTCTTGCTGTCAATATGCTTCTTTCTATATCATGGGGTTGAAAATGCTTTTCACAAACCTATAAAAGCAAAATTCATGTCAATAAGTAAAGTGAGAAACAATTTAATATTCTACTATACGTGTGCATGCATAGAATAGGTATGTTAAACATTCTACAAAAGATTACCAAATACAATTTCACACGATATCAATAAAAGCAAAAAGAATTGTTAATAGTGTATTTAAGTATATAATTGTTTTATAAAAAGCTTACCACAGTGTATTCTGTAGGAATGAAATTATCCTGGTGAACAGCTTGTATCCATTTCCTCTTAGGTTTTCGTCTAATGGAAAGTTACACGCTTGTTTTTGACCCCAAAGAATAATTCCCTTTATACTTGGGCATTTGCGTGGCATTTACACTTTGTAACCAATTATGTTCTACATTAATAAAACACAAATTAAATGTATGCCAAATCTATTATCAGCACATATTGAAGGCTTCCTGACTGTGACATCAGTAGCCAAATGTATTTCAGTGCGGTGGCCTTATCAAACTTGTATTTTACTATTACTCCACCTGTATAACATCTTCCGGTAAGAGTGCATTAATCTTATAGGCTATGGTACAAGATAGCTCTCCACATAATCGCATAGCCGACAAGATCTTGCCTGTGGCATGTGCTTTAATTCATCCATTCATGGTTATGTTGGCATAATACAGAATACAAGTAGCTTGGTGGGCTCATCATTCCATGTGGTTTTCAATTTAAAATTAAAGTATGTAATTCAAGTACTAACTGGTCACAGAGAAGTTGGTTCTGTATTTGATACAATCAAAGTTTTCAATACTCTAAATTGCAGTTTTTTTTCTTTCTTCTTTTCTTTCTTTCAGTTCATGTAGTGATATGGATGGACGATCCAGGTTAAGTAGTGCTGTATATTGAAAGAAAGTTGAAGAAAAGACACAGGGATAGTAAACTTTTACAGAAAATACCTTGACTGGACTCGTATTTGAATGGTAAAAGTAAAAGTGAACTGTGTAGCTTGAACATTCAGGTGAAGTTGTGGTTTAAAGCAGTAACAATGAACAGAGTAGCTCTGAAAGTGCAGGCTAAATTAGAGTCCTAAACAGTAAACAGAGTGTAGAAGCTCCAACTTTCGGAGTACCGGAAGGATGTCAAGAATCTACACTCTCTAAAGCAGAGGACTTTTCTGTTCCCAGTAATGACCCATTTAATTGGGAAAACACTGACCAGACACTGGATTATTTGGTTAAAAATGGTATTAAAACAAAAATGCTTGTTTTTCTATGTCTTCACAGCGATACGCCAATAGATCTCAGCGACTTTGCAGCATAAAATTGTTTGAGGGTTTTGGTGAATGGGAAAATTATCAACTGTGAATATCTTGTATATTGTCGTAGCCAAGAATCGTTCTGTGCACATTGTAAATTATTCAATGGTGCATTTCAATTTGCAACATCTGGTTTCTGTGATTGGAGCCATGCTGGAATACAAATAGTGAACATGAAAATTCTACCTCTCACAGAGATGCTTGTTAAAATTGAAAAACAGAGGAAATGAGATGAATAAAATTGACAAACAGCTGCTCACCCAGCATGAACATGAAGTTACATATTGGAGAAATGTGCTAAAAAGAGTTGTTTCTGTAGTTAAGAAGCTAGCTTCTAGGGGTCTAGCATTTCGTGGAGACAAAGAGGTATTTGACTCTGTGAAAAATGGAACTTTTTGATGTGTCTGGAGTTAATTGCAGAGTATGATTCTTTTTTGACTGACCATATAGTAAGGTTTGGTAACCCTGGAAAAGGATTTAATTCATACTTGTCACCAGCAACCTATGAAGACCTAATATCTTATGGAGAGGTCAGTGAAAAAAAGGTAATGAAGTTATTTCTTCTAAATATTTTTTCAGTCATAGTATATTCTACACCAGATATATCCCATAATGACCAGTTAAGTATAATCATTAGATTCATAACTGAAGATGAGCTCTCAGTTGAAAGATTCCTGTTTTATAAAAAAAAAAAAAAAAAATGCAGGCCTAACTGGAGAGAAGCTTTCTAAAGAAGTTTTGAATTCTTTAGAACTACATAGACTGAAACTTGACAACTGCACAGGTCAGTCGTATGATAATGCAGTCAACATGTCTAGTGTATATTCAGGCTTGCAGGCAAGTCTCAAGGACGAAACACACTAATTCTTCTTCATTCCATGTTCGGTTCACTCGCTGAATCTAGTTGGTTAATGAGCTGCACAGCTGCAATACAGTATTTTGAGTTAATTCAAGGTTTATAAAACTTCTTTGCAGATTCTACAGGTAGATGGAAACATTTTTTGATTCTGCGAGTATGACACTAAAGTCACTGCCAACAACTGGATGGTATGCAAGTGAGGATGCTTGTAAGAGTTTGAATGCAGATTGGAAAGCAGTGTTTTCTGCATTAAGAACAGTTTTAGAAGATGGGAGTGGTAGAGTTAGATGTGAAGCACAGGGTCTTCTTAGAAAGTTAAGTATTGAGGTAGCTTTCACGACATCAGTATGGGGTTGTATTCTGCAACAGTTTAGCAAAGTAATGAAAAAACTGTAGGCCGAGGATGTATAGTTATACTGTTGAAATGTATGACACTCTTACAGTGTTTTTAACTGAGCTTCAGACTCTTTTTCAATTCATAAGGATTCAGATGAAAAGAAACTTATGGAGATCAGGAATTCCGAATCAGTTCCACCTCCTTCAGCTGCTGAGAATCAAAACAGGAAGCGTCAAATTAAATGCAAGAGATTTTTTTGATGAATCATCTGACTCAGAAGAAGAAGCAAATGCTCTGAAGAATAATCAGGATCAGAAGATTGTGTTGAGATCTGGAGAAGAATGAAAATGTTGCATTCTAAGATTATACAACTCTCCAGAATGATTTACAGAAGAGAGTCTACAAAGAATATAACTTAAGATTTTCATTTCTCTCAAATATCGCCATATTCTGTTCAACTCTTCAGACTTACGATGCTACAGAGAAACTTAGAACCATTTATAATTCTGACATAGAGAACAATTTTGATGAATATATACATTTTAAAAGCTAGCTGTTGTCTATGAAGAAAGAAGATGGTGACAAGTTGTCCTCTCTTCCATTTCTGTGTAGAATGTTGGTTTAAAAAAAATGGTGATTTCTATCCAAATGTATACACAGTACTCAAGATTTACAACTTAATCCAGCAACAAACAGTTCTGCTGAAAGATCCTTTTCTGTTTTTAAAATGGATTAAGAACTACCTACGGACAGCAGAGAATCAAGAATGACTGGTAAATCTTGGAGTACTAGTCATAGAATCAGATATGACAGTCAGTCTGGATTTTGAGGAAGTGATAAATGAATTTCCAAATACAAAAGTGAGGAGGAAGTCATTTCTCCACGTTCGCTAAGTTTTGGAAAAGGTCAATTAAATGGTATTGTATCATGTATTTTGAACTGACTAAATTTCACTTTTAAGTAATTTCACTTTTTATATAGGGTATTAAACAGTAGGGATTTTCTTTATATTTTTACCATATATTGTGTCCAAGTTTGATGTTTCTGTGGCAGTTTTTCAGTAAAAGGGGCTATTGAACTGTAGTAGTTATTTTATAATTTTTGAATACTTAATTTGCTTCTGTGGCCCGCATTTGGGAGGTCATGAGTTCAATTGCTAGGGCCGACTTTCCTGCTCTATGGGTTTTTTTTTTTTAGGGTTTCCCCAGGTCACTAGGCGAATGCTGGGAAGGCTCATTGACTCCCCCAAATTTCTCTTCTCTCATTCCCTCTCATTTCATCTTCTTCCATCGGTTACAGGTTGGCTCTGAGGCTGTGTTCCAGATGATTGCGGACAGATGGTGCAGATGGCATGTGTGTTGGAATTTCTTCTTAGCCCTGTCAGATGGAGGCTGCTCGAGTCTCCGCTGCTGGGTCGAGATTTTCCCGGTCTTCACTGGAGGGGACCTGTGAGTTACCCTCCAGTGGTTTGGTAGGGCTGCCTTGAGTGCTCTCCGCCTGGGAGGTCAAGCTTGTAACTGTTAGGGACTCCTGTGCATCTCTGTCGCCTGTGTCAGCCGGTCCTGCAGTCCATACATCACCTGTGGCTCCTTCATCTCATTGTTCCTCCCAGTGGTGTATGCACAAAAGATCCCAGTGTGGGTCGAGGGCTAGGTGTCCCCTCCATAGTGTAACCCTACTCCTAACTTGCACAGTGCTTTGTGTTATATGTTATTTAAATACTTCAATGAAGTTTAAAATTGAAGTTAATGATTCTGCAGCTTTATCGTGTAATGTATAAACGAATAACAATGCTAAAGTTTAGGAAGGAGTGGCATAAAATAAACTACTGCACAGGGGTGTCACACACCCTAAATATGGCCTTGGATACAACATCAAATGAAACTAATATATCGTCAACAGACTACAACTTATAAAAATGCATGTTTCCTAATCCTAATATTGTATAACTGCAATGTGCATATACCAGGTGAGTCTTCTCAGCCTGCGGATTGAGAAGCTATGCAGTCCCGCATTGTACAGACTATGCCATAAACAGTGTCCACTGTATTTTGGCTGAAATGACTGCTTTGCACCGCTATGCATGCAGTGACTTCCACTCATAGCGCAAACAGTGTGCGCATTGGCTTTCATTGGTGAAGATCCCAGGTTCAAATCGTGCCACCTGAAGGTACTTTTTATGTTTAGTAAATTTAATGAGAACTAATAGTTTGACATGGAGGTGTCGTTTCAGTTTAATTATGTGAGTTTCGTTAAAATACAAATCGTTACTTGTTAGAATATGTTTTAATGAACATCATAAATAAATGCAAGAAAAACTATTTATTTGCAGACGTGATTTGAACTTCTGACCTTCACCATGACTTTCCAGCATGTTAACCATTGCGCTATTAAAGCATGTTAACGAGCACCACTGTAGCCCTAATCAGCGGTCTAGTGAATGTGGTGTCAGCACCTGCAATTCACATCGTCTGTAAAATGCAGGGTTGCCTAGTTACCAATCTGCAGGATGAGAAGACTCACACGATATATTAAAAATCTGATGTGTTACACTCACATGACTTTCTCTACTCTTGTACAAGCTATTTTTACAAACGCTTATTCTCCATCTACTTCATGTTAATCGAGATAAACATTTGCAGACTCTATCTTATTGCTAATTTTCTTGTAGCCTTTAAGCACATACATATCTCTGAATAGCTGGTTGCTAGGTGCTGCAGCGCCATTCCCTATGCCACAGATTAATACTCTTTGCATATCCAAGACAAAAAAATGAATAACGAATTCCCATTTGAGAAAATAAGTATTGAAAAATTTAAGGGAATAACAAGCAATATCTCGAAAATGGTTCACTCAACAAAAAAAATGTATATGACATAAATTGTGATTGTAACGTGATCTACATTTTTTGTGTAGTAAATTTTTGTCTATCTCTTATGGTTTACCAGTTATGCAAAAGTCATTCACAATGAAGAATACTTTTGGAGACATTTCCAGAAAATTCAAGATATACCTTTTATTTGACATGAAAATCTCTTAAACATATGATATTTTAATCAAAATCGTTAGAGCCATTTTTGAGAAAATTAAACTTTTCGAAAACTCTTCCATGTAAAGGGTAATCTGGGGTGGGGGGATTTTCATGAAAACCTTCGTGTCACATCTCTGGAAGATACTGAACCTAAATACCAAGTTTGTTATTTATCTGATTGTTCGTTTCTGGGTTATGCTGTTCACAGACAGACACACACATGGACATGTTTCCAAAAATGCTTTTTTTGGATTCAGGGGGTCTCAAAACATGTATTTCCAGTGAAATCTCGGTATTGAATTTTTGGGTGGAATACAATACTTCCCCTACTTACTATACGTAGTAGAGAAAGTAAAAATTACATGGCATCTTACTTTTTATTTATGTGACTGGATTTTTCATATACTGTCCTACACATTCAATGTCCTAACTTGCTTGTTGAGAGATCAAAAGAACAAAATCAATCATTCAAACAAAGAAGCAAACAAATAACCATATACAGTGATGGTATAAACTTGGTGAATATATTTACATTTTACAAGATATACAAGAGCCTTGTTTATTCAGATTAGGTGGGACCAAAGATAATCTGGATTAACAAAACTCTGGATAATCCAGAAACAAGCTATTAAATGAACAAACTTTCATGTACAATAGTGAAATTTGGATTACTGTAAAAGCAGAAGAAAAAAGAATTGAAAGTCATGCAGAGGAGAAGTCTAAGATCAATCTTCCTGTCATGAAAACAAACAAAACAGTCTTGCATATTTTAGTTCTTCTGTTATGCGTATCTTGAAGCGTGCAACCAACAATGATGTCTATGCTACCTGCAGTGCCAACATTACAACCATATACATTCATGTGTATTTATAAAAGGACACACATATTTTTATGGTGAAAAGTAATAAAAAAAATTAATCCGATAAACAGGAAAGGATTAATGAAGGCCGGATAAACAAGGTTCTTGTGTAGCTAGTAATTTTCTCAAGGTGTCTACCTGAATATGTATAATAATACAACTTACTTTACTTCAAAATAACATTGAATTATAATTCTTACAGGTACAAATACTCAAAGGAAAATGTTGAGCTTGCAAGCACTTTAGAGTTGCACATGAAAGCTTGTAGAGCCATTGAGTTTAGTACGGATGGGTCACTACTACTATCGTCCTCAAAGGATAAGTCAATAATGGTGTCGGATGTTAGTAGTGGTAAACTCAAACTATGTTATGAAAATGCACATGAGTAAGTACAATGAAGTACTTTTATTTTTAGCATATAATGTCTCTCTATGTGTATCAACAACAGCAATAATAATAATAATAATAATAATAATAATAATAATAATAATAATAATAATAATAATAATAATAATAATAATAATAATAATAAGAACAAATTATTTATGGATACAGATTAGCTAGTACATGCATTAATACTTTTAATTTCAGGGAGCCCATCTTCTGCCTATTGATAATAAATGAACATCTGTTTGCTTCAGGAGATGATAATGGCACAATAAAATGTGAGTTGTTTTTATGATGTTTTCTTTCTGTATTGCTGTGGTTAAACTTCACTGGGTAATAGATTCAATATTGCTGCTGTAGTTTGTGCTGCTGGAATGCAACAAGTCCATTTTAATGAAATTTCAGCAATAATGTAGCTCTGAGATGTAGAAGCAATACTTTTCTCTGTTTTAATAGTCTTTATAATTAAGTATGCAATATTTTAACAGTTTTGAAACAAGGTTATAATCTACTGTTATAAAATGAAGCAAATACTGTATTCACATCCCTTATTTAACAATGTAAAAAGTGTAAACACTGCCATCTGGTGCATAGGTTTGGAAGTATAGTGGAAACCACTGCCTCTTTTACTAAAGAAATTCCTTTTTTTTACTTTCTCTACTGCTTAGCTATAGTAAATAGAGGAAATATTGCATTCCACCCAAAAATGTGATATCAAGATTTTACCTGAAATACATGTTTTGGGGTTCTGTGAATCCAAAAAAAAAGTATTTTTAGAGAAAGGTCTGTGTGTGTGCATGAATCTGTGCATTTTTGAACTGTATCTGTTCATCTGTCTGAACAATATACACAAAAATGAAAAGTCAAAGCATTAATGTAAATAAAAAATATGCCAGGTATTATATTTAACCCTTCCTGGGTGAATTGCAAAATATATTTGCTACCGATGACTACACGTCAACTTCATATAGATCGTCATTGTATGCCTGCCTGAGCTATCGTAGCCTGCATTTTCTTTATGTAAATGGTCAGTAGATGTCACTAGATGCATATAAGCGCATGGCTGTGCTTCTGGCATTGTTTCAGTCACAAGAAGATGTAACATTGAGTGCTAATATTGTTTTGTATTCTGTTGGATTATTTTCAGTATTGTAGTTTAATCTGTAGTGTGGCGTGCAAGAGACTTTATGGGGAAGATGAAATAAAGGCTTGAACTGAATCTGTGGTTAATGAAACTGACAAAAGTGATTTTAGTCCATGGGAAAGCGACTAAAACAAAAGTTCTGTGAGTGCCCTCAACACTGACCTATCAACCAGCAGCAGTGATGAGTCAGAGTGCTTGGATGCACAATGTCTTATGGTTACCAGTAACAATTAAGTTATTTGTTTTCATGGTTATCACATTCACAGTTACATTACATTAATGGTTACCAGTAACGATAGCTGTAATTGTGTTTCAATATGAATGAAGTTGAAACAAACTTAATTTGTTATGTTTTGCATTCTAAAAAGAAGTTTCTTTAGTTGTGTCAACACTTTTATTACTGGGGTGGTTTACAATTGCAAAATGCATTTGCACTTATATATACATACGTATGTACACCCGTGGACAAAAGAAATGAGTCATGTCTTGAACACCAAATTTTTCTAAGTCCTACGCAGCACATTTCTTGTTTACACCATACACAATATAGTTGTGTAGCCACTGCAACTTGTTGTATGGCAGTATTAAACATGCTTCTTTGCATGTGTCTTCTCTGTAGCGTTGTGGAAGTATACGGTACTTCTGTGGTTAAGACTACAGGTTCACTTCTTGTATGTAGCAAAACACTTTTTTTTCCTTCTGTTAATAATGTTTAATCAACACATAGTGACTACTTATTTTCGATATACTGCATTTCATACATACATTTGGTAAAGATCATAATAGAATAGTTATTACGATACAAAATATGTTGCTTCACAATTTCATCCTGGTCGCATATCTGTATTTTGTTGGATATCAAGGGACAGTCTAGGTGTGTTGTGGCAGCTTGACAATACACTGAACAGTGTGCAGTACACAGTAATACTTGAGAATATTTTGATTTCCTCTGCGAGAATGAGATATCCAGATGGAATTGTTGAATTTGCATTCTGGGCACAAATTCAAGAAGCCTGGGATGTTGTAACTTCTTATCCTTGTTACTACAGGGATTTAATTTCATCTATAACCGGAAAATGAGGACAGTTTTACTGTCAGGGTTGATACACCTGATATTAATTTTGTTTATTTTTTGTGCATTTTAGTTTTAGAAGATAATAGTTTATTTGCATTTATTTCTTTAGTTATTTAAAATGAGCATTTTAGTAGAATTGTGTTTTTGTATACATAGATATGCCTAAAACTTAAAATGTTAAAGTTAATTTAATGCAATATTATGTTCTACACATCCATTCATAAAATTAACAATATAAAAAATAACAATAACTAATGCGAGATTTGAACCAAGGAGCTTATGAGCAAAAGCGATACCTTCTTAATCTCTTGGCCAATGAAATTTTTTCTGTGCTCTTTTTCCAGTAGCTTATAAGCGTCACCACTGAGAAACACTGTTATAAGGTGACCATTGCGCTCACAGGTCAGAGACATTATACAGTTTCTGCATGTGCATTGTGAACCCAGCTGTTATGAAGGTACATAAAGCCCTCCGATCGTCACATGGAATCTGGAGGATAACTAAGTTTTTTACACACACACACGCACGCACTCACTCTGTGTTGCTTTCTCCCTTTTGGCTAAGATATTCATGTGTAAATGCAAAGAATTTAAATTTAAATTGAGTTTTTATTTATGGACGCTCTTTAACTACTATGGTTCTTAGCATCACATTCCATATTGGGCATGAAAGACCGATAATTTTGCTCAGATGCCTCTTTATCAGGCTTGAGGTTCTTTTACGTGCCATAAATCTACGACTCGGGATCACCGGCTTTACTTCGCTTCTGAAGGAAGCCATGCTAAGGATTTTTACGTCCGAAAAAATCCATCGCCCTCCGCTGGGTTTGAACCCACGACCTTGGGAACTAGAGGCTAGCACGGTACCACTAGTCCACAGAGGACGACAATGCAGATGGGAACAGCCGTGAGTAAATGAAAAAATCATTACATTCATGTAAATCGAGGTGGAAGCATGCAGTTTACAATATTAATAAAGAATATTCAACTTAAATTATGATGTGTGTGGTAATGAGAACCCTGATGTATATATGTCTGTCTTTCATTTCTTTGCCATGCAAGGTTAAAGGCATAAATATCCACAATAACAGATCCAAAAGAGCAGAAACAACACCTTCATGTATGCTTTTCGAATTCAAAAGTTGGAGAAATATCATGTTTCTTTAAGCAATCTTAGAGAGTAGACTTGCTGAAATTGTGTAACACTGAAAATTAATTTGAGTTTTATTTATGGATGCTCTTTAACTACTATGGTTCTTAGTGTCCCATTCTACATTGGGTGTGAAACACTGGATTTTTATTCACCACAGTTAAAATGTATGTACTGTTGTTTGAGCTTAGCTGCCTGCACATATTTTACTACTAAACAACTTTAATATTTATTCATATCCATCTAGCTGCGATGTATACAAACTCATGCACATATAATCATTTGTGAATAACCATCTTATTGCAATGCATGCAACTTTGCTGCCTGAGTGGTGACTGATCTGTCATCTATGGCCTGTGACCTATATTTGAAGTGATAAGCAATCACTGTAATAAACATGTACTTGCAGCTCTGTGCAAGGATGACTCAAGTTATAAATGAGTTTAGGTAACTAGTTCCCAATAAGTAATACATGCAGTGAGTGGTGTCACACAGGCTCGGTAACTATCTCGTTGCTTTAGTAACTCGTAACACAATAACTAGTTGTCATTGTTACTTTGGTAATTTACAATGTAACCATTATGTAATTTTCTGCCCATCCCTGTTGGTAGAGAAAGTAACTAGAATGGATGTGTGAAAATGTTAATTGATATAATCAGTTGTTCAGTATATGTATTAAAAAACAAAAAAAAAATTCCAATGAATAAAATAGTGATTTAGGATGCACAACAGCAGCTCTTCAGCAGATGTACAACTTCTGAATTTCAGTGTGGGACCTTAGAAGACGTGATGCAGTATGCTCTATGAAAGAAATGGATGACTATGTTAGCTGTATGACTAGTACATCACGAGAAGATTACCTAGTGTGCTCTAGTGGAGAAGGAACTGTCACTTCCATTGAACTTGGAACAAGAAAGCTCTTTTTGCAGGTATATACAAATTGTAGTACTTCAGCAGGGTGAAATCCCATAATTGCAATGTGATTCTGGTGGAGCTGTTAATTTATTTCATCTTGCAATGTTGCACTCAAATGAAAGTTTCTCTGGGTGTAAGTGGAAGAAATTAAACATGATTAACATTTTGTACTAAACTGTAGTTTAAAATTCACTAATATTACATAGAGAGAAAAATTTGTGTGTGTGCGCATGTGCGTGAGAGGGAGAGAGAGAGATATCTTAAAAACCCTCAACCCATATTGATAATTCTTTCATCATTGAAAAACCCTATTCTTTCTGATAGACATGGACAATAAAACACCTAATTTCAATTTATAAATTATTAAAAGACAAAAAAGGATTTACAAAGCCTTTAATGAGAATGCCATGGTGTAGAAAATAGTGCTCCACAGAGAATGCGTGTAGAAACAATAGCTAGTTGGTTGCTGTGCTCCACAGAGAATGTGTGTAAAAACAAAAGCTGGTTACATTTTATTCCAGGCAGCATATTTAGATGCCCATGATGTAACACTTAAGCGAACAGAATACAGAGCCCAGAAAGTGACAGTCCTGTTTAAAACAGTACAAATTGTATGCTATTTATTTCTGTAATTGCCATTTAATAAATACTGAATGTGTGTTTAAAGAAACATTGTCAAAACCTCTGAATAACTTTCATTCTAATTTTATAGATGTATGCACTGAATTTTCTAGATGCCAGAACTTAATAATTCTCTTGTAAGAAAATTTTGCTTTATTTCCTTTGTACTTATATTGTGATTATGGTCTTTAGCAGGGTATGCTAAATAATCATGTAAAGAGAGAAAATTGCTAACATTAGAAAACAGGGAGCCAACATTTTATACTTAACAACTGAGATTATTTTTCCTGGTGGTCGCAGACGATGTGCCTTTTCCAAAGAGGTTAACTTGGTGTTCTGGGAGTGGGGAATCTTCGTATTCACCAACTTCACCTCTATTTCATTGTATGTGTTAAGGGTTCCTGCATTATGTGAAAATGTAACTTATGTGTTATTAAATAACTATGGGACCAAAGAGAAGGTACAGAGCTTTAAAATTTCACCTACTGTGATTATTTAAAAAATTACTCAACCATTCCAGCTGATGATTTTTGCAGCATCAAAGAATAATTATAGGCTATGCAGGATTGGAAGACGTCAGGGGAGGTTAAGGAAATCGGATGTTTCACATCCTTTTGTGTGAATGCTAGGGGACTTTTCATTCATTTGGCATAGTTGGGTATGTAAGAAATTACAATTAAAGGGGTAAAGGGAAGTATTCTTTATAAAAATCCTCTAGATCATTGTACAATAATTTCATAAGGAATGGAGGGAGGTAATGAAATTCATCATTCCAGTTTAAAAAGTTAACCATGCAACATTGGGTAAGCCAATTAGTAAGTTTATAAAATGCTAAGGTCTAATATTAACAGATAAACAGTTTTGGAGGTGTGTTTGTGTGAAGGAGGAAAATATGAGCTACTTGAACACCCCTGTATCAACACACATTAAGTCTACAGATTGTAATTTTACAGAATATGCACCCCATCTAGACAGAGTCTGTAAAGAAAAATATTTTTCACAACAGTTCAACAAGCAAAAAATAATGGCAGAAAAGGAAATTGGGCATTGCTTAGATTGTCATTTAGCAGATTTGCAGTGAATATATTGTGCTGTGATTCTAAATGAGTAAGGAGGATATTGAAATAGTTGTTGTACTTAAATTTAGTCTTACATTAGCAGAAGAATCTTAACTGGAAGTGGTGCACAAAAGGAGAACAATAACTTTAATAGTAACATTCCAGTTAAAATTTAATATTTAACTTGCATCACTAACCTTGATATGTTTCATGGATATGTTTATCAGCTAAGGATGCAGACAATATGTCTGTTTTGTTAATGTGACATGTTTTAATTATAGTATCGTAATTTCTAAAGCAATGCTTTCTAATTTCATATTACAATGTAAATATTTATGTACTATTATTTTGTATTTTAATTTAATTCTAATAGTGTTATTGTTTTGAGTTAAAATATTTTATACTTGGAACCAGTTTCTTTATTTGTAATTTTCGTAATTTGTAAGTTTGACGAAGCCTATATCTTGTATAAGATTCAAATAGTGAATAAATTGTGATATTATGATATTAAGATGCCATTATCAAGGAGTGATTTACTCTAGCCAAGCAGCTTGATCCAAGCAGGATTGGAGTCCTGCTACTTAAATATTTTCCTTAAAGATAACTGCTTTTCTTAAATGGATCTTGGCTTCATTGCAACATTGACTATGAAACCACACAAGTGGAACAGTTTTTCATTTTGGATTATGGTATCATTGTATTCTGCTTTTGAAGTTCAGTAATTTAGAAGAACCTCCCAAGTAAATAAATGGCATCTTTGGGACTAAATGTTCAGACTATAACTCTGAACTGGATTTTTCTGCCTTCACAAAAGTTATAATTCTATCACATAAGTGTTTTCATAGAAACAAGGCTATTAGCTAACATTGTGAATCAATTCTACATTTCAGTCTGAGGTGTATGATGCAGAATTGACTTGTCTGGCAACAATGAGAAGTGAAACAAAACTTCTGGTGGGCTCTTCTAAAGGAACATTTTACCTGTTCAACTGGGGAGAGTTTGGATATCACAGTGATGAATTCCCAGGAACAAAACGTGCCATTAATTGCCTTACGCCAATCACAGAGAATATTGCTGTGTGCGCTGGGGAAGATGGAGTGATCAGGTTTGTTCTTTTCTTACGATATATGAAGTTTTAAGCTGATAATAAACATGTTTAAGTGATAATATAGATCTATCAGTACTGTGATAGGCAGTTGATTTTTAAATGTATATGGGAAGTTGAGTATTATATGGACATGCAGCTAACTCAAGAAACATGGATATCTGTGCCTGTGATTGACAGATCAGTGCAAAAAAAAATTACTGTATTGTAAATATATGTACTTATATGCCTCTTTAAATTTCCACATTTATATGCTTTGTAGTTTGCCTGAAGAAAATTATAACTTCTAAGAACAGTTTGCTAGATAAAGGCAAAACTTTGAATCTTTAGGTTCCTTTTTTTTAAAAACCATTCGAAGCAGAGAGCTGAGATTTTTAATTCATATGAAGACACTCTACCTAATACCACTGAAATAAGGAAATTAAGTTGCGAGAGCATTTCAGGTTCTATTTTTCTTTTTTCTGTGTGAAAAGAAAAAATAAACCAAAATTTAAGTGTACATTTTTTAAAACAAAATTGTCAGTTTCTTAAAATGTATTATACAAGGTAGTATAACTCTAGTCCAGTGTATGTGACGGATTATCTGACAAAGTGTGCAAAATTTCAATCTTGGATCATTTATAGGTTTCAAGAAAAAGGGATATATGTTAGAAAAAATGTTTTTATATAATCACAGTTGAAATCTGAATTCAAAAGTATGACTAACTTTAATGCGTATCAGGGGAGTATTAACAATTAGCTGCATCCTGTGTTGTCTTGTGATTCCTTTGATGAAACCTATGTCCTTTCAGCAGATAATGCATGTTGAGATATTAAAAGTTTTAGCAAAAGGGGTGTGGAACTTGAAGTTTGAAGTGATGTGCAATCCACTTAAGTGTTTTTAAAGGGTTAGCTGTTTTAAATGACCAAAATCCACATCTATTCTGAATCAGAAGGAAGGATAGAATATTTTTCCAAATTTTGTCATTTATGCTTCTCAGTCCCCTGAATACAAACAATTGTTTCAGTGAAACTAGAAAACAGTTATTTTACACTTGAAAAGTTTAATCAAATAGTCAAAGTAGTTTCTGAGAAAGTTGCCAAATGAATTTGCAGTTTAATACCCATGAATTTGTAAAAGAAGAGAGCTGTATTTATCATTGAAAAATTTCCCGAGTCACGGGTTCAAACCCGGTGGAAGGCAATGGATTATTTTTGCGACGGTAGATGCTTACGTAATTTGTGTTTTTTTTTTGTTTTTTGTTAGCCCCACGTTGTGGAGCCAATTTGCGAGAGAAATTGCTTTATGGTCATCGCAGCCTTCGGATCCCCAAGCGGCGACCTTTGTGCAGTAGCCAAACACTTGTTCCCTACCCTCCCTAACCGCAAGCACCATAAAATCTTAGTGACATCCATGTGCATATGCGCGTTGTTGCCAAAATTAAAAATAGTATTTAAAAGCAAAACTTTGCAGGTGATTTCCACATGTACAGAATACAATCATGCAGTTTGTCTGCTTGCTTTACACACAAAATAACTATGTAAATAACTATGAATCGCATAGTAATTACATTTAAGTTGCAAACGCTTTAAAATATAACTGAACTAATGAATGATCTGAACTAATATACTGCGCTACAAGAATAGAAATGCATGTTAACATATCCGAGAGAAACTTAGAAACATGTTCCGAATAAACTATACATTGTTGGACTATCATTAAATAATTAAAATACATAAATATTAATTTATTTTGAAAGGAACTCTTACTCCCAAATCAAAGCATCATTTTTGATTATGCTGTGCGCGGAGCTATGGTAAAAAGTTTTTTATCACTTGTATCACAACAATGTTTTATTAATATAAAGCTAATACAAGAAGTTGTGTATTGTTTAAGGTGTAAGATTTATAAGCATGACATCTTCTGTTTACTTAAATGAATAGCTTTATTATAAAATGCAGGATAAGTAAAAATACGAAGGCAAAAGAAAGAAAATAAAAAAAAAATCTTATGTATTATATTCACAAGATTATCTCTACTCACTCTTCTACAAACTACTTTCACAAAAGCTTATTCTATCTACTTCTTAAATAATAAGATAAAATTTCATTGCACATATCGTTGTAAATATAAGGATACATAGGCTAAAGCGATAGTCAGATTTTTAAAATACAGATGACTATATGATGACTTTGAAATTCCATGCTCTTAGCATGACCACGAGGAAAATACAAACAGAGACTTCCAACTTGTATTTCAAAATTCAAACCAACAACAAAAAATTTCTCGGAAATGGTTAACACAATTTGACCTAAAATTTGTCCTTTACCGAGATTGCATTTTACGCAGAGTAAGATTTTGTCTCTCTCTTAGAATTTACCAGTAATACAACAAGTTGAGAACGAGGAAAATTTTACAAGTTATTCCCAGAATATAAAATTCATGATACAAATTTTATTTTTCCTGCAAATATCTTAAACTTGCGGTATTTTACTAAAAATCGTTAAGCTGTTTTTGAGAAATTCAAAACAATAACAAACATTTTTCCACATAAAAGGTTCTTTTCTACATGTTCTTGAACATTACACATAAAAATCTGGCTTTGTTTATTCAGTTTTTGTAGCCCTTTTCTTCGTGGTCTTGGCATTACTGATATTCGGCAGAGGGTCACTTGCTGGTGCGACCGGAGGGGCATCAACTTGGTTCGTTTCCCAAGGTCTCCACATCTTAATTAAACTATTAAACGCTAATAACTATTGAACACTGCTAAACTTACAAAACTGCACTAAGTAAAACACTATATAACTTCTCTGAAGAAGTAATATAGAAGCTTAGCTGAACATGGAAGAAAAGCACGAGCGAACAGTCACAGCTGCTAAAATAAAACCGAAGAAACAGCAGAAATGACATTGCAACAACGCTTTGCTTTGGTGGAGCTGGAGAAAGGACCACGTGTTGTGTTTAAGGGATGGGAAGACCCTACTAATCGTTTACTGATGGGTTTATGGTCAGGCTTCAAAGCTTTCCGTTCGCTTTGAAGCCGGTTGGGGAAAGGATGCCCGGGACTAGTTTACGTAATGTTGTTTACATCAGGGTTGAAGCCATCTTGTGACGTCATTCATTTGTTTGGTTTGTAGCTCCATCTGGCGTAGCAATTTGCATCAGTTTTGAAATAATTCACTTTAAATGTCCTCCAGCTAGCTGTTTGGGTCGAACATGTATTTCTTTGCAGGTTGTGAAGCGGAAAGGAATCTTTTATCCAGAAATTATACTGATGAAGAAAATTTGTTTTATAATTTTTATTGCCGAACACATTCACGAACACTTTTACATATTGATTTAGATACTCGCCAAACTGAAACTGTTTGTAATAACTTCTTACTTATCACTTTTAACTCACGTACTTCAACTTTGTGTATATTTAACTGTATAATATTTTAGATCTTTAATGATTTTTGCTGCGCG
The DNA here is from genome assembly GCA_030765065.1 of Deroplatys truncata. Taxonomy (NCBI): domain Eukaryota; kingdom Metazoa; phylum Arthropoda; class Insecta; order Mantodea; family Mantidae; genus Deroplatys; species Deroplatys truncata. Next base: position 240,278,114 of record CM060975.1, on the reverse strand, counting down.
TAACTTGACGAAATGAAGGACTGACTGACGACGTGTAGTGTACACGAAATTTTGATGAACTCAGGGGCAAGCTACCTCGAACCTACCCTATTTATAGGCCTGCATCAAGATACGCCTAAAGATTATAAATGAACTGCTATTGGCTAATAAAACGCGCCAACATTAGCGTCTATTTTAATATCCAATGAAAACCACGAATACATATTGCTTTTAGGGAAACATTCCAGAAGTTTCTACCGAAAACGCGCCAAACATTACATAACTTCCTTGTTCCCAATAACGATAAACAGCTCACCCCCCTCGCTGCATTATTGTGTTATTATTGACAGTTTCAGTAAAGCCGTATATTATTATTTACCAATAATAATTACAATTAACAAACATCTGAAATCAATGTCACATAAAAATACATATTCATATTACAATCATTATTTACATTTAAATAATTTGTGATACAAATTACCGTATCATATGCCCCACTAGAAACATAATTATAAATATTTATAACTTGTTTGGAAATTTTATAATTGTGTTTTTAGTCTCCTAAATCTTGGAACACACGCTATCACTTTCACTTAACACTTCACACGCATTTAACACACGACATATTTTTTTTTTTTTTTTTTTTTTTTATCTCGCCACTACTTACTGGCTCTGGTTTAATTAATTTAGATATTAATCTGACATCATAAAAATTTTTTTATAGCAAATACTGTACCCTAAATTATTTAATCACTGTTACCAAATTGTTTATTTTCTTAAGTTGTTGACAAAAATTTATACATTTAAGATTTTTTTGTAATTATTATACATATTTACCAAAATATTCACCCTCTACATATATTTACATCTCTTAAATCTAGGCACTGTTTCACATGTTCTATTTACTACATAAATATTTGTTTTAATTATTTTTACCCATTTTTGTTATTTTGTACTTTATCTTAACAATACTCTTGGAATAGTATTTATGTACTTTACTTTAATATCATATTAAGTTTCAATTATTACCTTCTTCTTTTCAAATACTGTTACAGTTACTAAAAAATTTAATTTTTTTTTAAAACATTTCTCCTTTTTTTTTTTTTTTTTTTATAATTTATTTCTCTTTTCAAATGACATATATTTAGTTAACCCTCTTACGTTCCAATACATTTCTCTACAAGTCATCTTTACCTATCCAGCATTTACTTTACATCTCATTGCTATTTACCCTCCTGGATCAAATTGTGTGTGGCTAAACATTACTCGTAGCCGTAATCTAACCTTCAAATTTTTGTTCATGAATAACCTCTTGTATTCATATGAAATTTCATCACATGATAACATTTGAAAACAATCTCAAGTTTCTTGAACTACACATCTTTTAACAACTGTCACTTTCAATTCTTCTACTATCTCTTTACTTTGAGAATACTCTGACAAATCTGTACTAAACTGTACTGGACTGGAGTTTTCATTTTGAACATCTTGGTACAGTTTATTTCTTTGCATTACTGACTCATCTGTATTTCTGATATTTCCCCTCTGAAATTAACTTGCGCCTGATTTACATCTACATTCCTAACCTCTTTTATCTCTCTTATCTCACTTGAAATACTACTCATTTGACTTCCTAACTCTGTGCATTCTACATTAACCTCACTTTTAGTATTAACCTCACTTTCTTTGTTACCTATTTCCATGCTCATGTCTAGCATTTTCTTTGAAATTTCACCTATTTCATTTGCTATCATTTCTTGATTTTCATTTTTCATTCTAATCATACTACTATCTAGCTCCATGAATTTCTTTTCAATTTCTTCCCTGTTTTGTTCTAAGCTTTTACCAATATCTTCCCTTAATTCCCTATGACTCTTTTGCATATCTTCCCTGTTTTGATCTATTTTCTTTTCTAATTTCTCATTATTCATTTCCATGTTCTGAGTTAGTTTTTGTTCTAATTTTTCATTATTCTGAGTTAGTTTTTGTTCTAAACTCCTATCAATATCTTCCCTTAATTCTTCCCTCAATTCCCTCTTATTCTTTTCCATATTCTCATTAGTCTTTTTCATATTCTCATTCAAATTTTTCAGCATTTCCATAATCATACTAGTATCAAGATTAACATTTCCTGCTATTCTATTCTGACTTTCTGCATTAACATTTCCATCCTCAAATCCTAAAAAGTCTGGGCTGTTTTCTGCACTAACATTTTCATCCTCAAATCCTAAAAAGTCTGGGCTTCTTTCTGTAACCTGTATTGGATTACAGCTAACTGTTACACTATCTCCCTCCATAATTATTTCTTCTGTATTATTGGTAGCCATTGTTTTTTTTATACTACCACTCCTAAGTAACATTTAAATTTGTTTACCCTTTTTTTTTTTTTTTTTTTTTTTTTTTTTAGAATTAAAATCACACTTTTCTAACCTTTCTGATGCAATCTGCTGATGTTGCTTAGATGTCTAGCTGTCTGCCCCTTTCTCCTAGGTTTGTATGTCGCTTCTGCGTTGTGTTGTGATGAATCTACGTCGTCTTGTTGTTTTGTAGTTAAATTACCCTGTTGCCTTGTAATCTCGGAATTACGATGTCCAGTTATCCATGTATTCTGTCCTCCCTGTTGTTTCTGGAATCTGCGTCTTGTAGATCATTTCACTGCTGCATTCGCCCCTTCCTGGTTATGTTGATCCTTTCCTGGTCATCGTGTTCCTTTCCTGGTCACTATGCTTCTTTCCTGGTCATCGTGTTCCTTTCCTGGTCACTTCGCCCCACGTTCTGGGTGCCAATTTGCGACGGTAGATGCTTACGTAATTTGTGTTTTTTTTTTTTTTTTTTGTTAGCCCCACGTTGTGGAGCCAATTTGCGAGAGAAATTGCTTTACGTAATGTTGTTTACATCAGGGTTGAAGCCATCTTGTGACGTCATTCATTTGTTTGGTTTGTAGCTCCATCTGGCGTAGCAATTTGCATCAGTTTTGAAATAATTCACTTTAAATGTCCTCCAGCTAGCTGTTTGGGTCGAACATGTATTTCTTTGCAGGTTGTGAAGTGGAAAGGAATCTTTTATCCAGAAATTATACTGATGAAGAAAATTTGTTTTATAATTTTTATTGCTGAACACGTTCACGAACACTTTTACATATTGATTTAGATACTCGCCAAACTGAAACTGTTTGTAATAACTTCTTACTTATCACTTTTAACTCACGTACTTCAACTTTGTGTATATTTAACTGTATAATATTTTAGATCTTTAATGATTTTTGCTGCGCGTAACTTGACGAAATGAAGGACTGACTGACGACGTGTAGTGTACACGAAATTTTGATGAACTCAGGGGCAAGCTACCTCGAACCTACCCTATTTATAGGCCTGCATCAAGATACGCCTAAAGATTATAAATGAACTGCTATTGGCTAATAAAACGCGCCAACATTAGCGTCTATTTTAATATCCAATGAAAACCACGAATACATATTGCTTTTAGGGAAACATTCCAGAAGTTTCTACCGAAAACGCGCCAAACATTACATAACTTCCTTGTTCCCAATAACGATAAACAGCTCACCCCCCTCGCTGCATTATTGCGTTATTATTGACAGTTTCAGTAAAGCCGTATATTATTATTTACCAATAATAATTACAATTAACAAACATCTGAAATCAATGTCACATAAAAATACATATTCATATTACAATCATTATTTACATTTAAATAATTTGTGATACAAATTACCGTATCATTTTTGGGCATAAGAATTTTTAGCAATGGCTTCCTTCGGAAGGTAAGTAAAGGCGGTGGTCCCATGTCTTAGATTTATTGCACGTAAGAGAACCTCAAGCCTGATAAAGAGGTCTCTGAGCAAAATTTCCGTTTTTTCATGCCCAATATAGAATGGGATGCTAAGAACCATAGCAGTTAAAAGTGTGTCCATAAATAAAACTCAATTTCATTGAGAAATTTAATGACAATGTAAGACATCATGCTGGTAAAAATAGAATTGTTAAGAGATCATAAATTTTGAGACACTTATTTAAACTATTAGCATTATTCTGTTTGATTTCAGGGCAAACAATTTTTTCCCACAGCGTCACTTGGGTGTGGTAGGACAACATCAGTTTTCCATTGAATCACTAGACATTTCAGGGGATGGCTGCTTTATAGCATCATGCTCACATGACAATACCATCAAATTTTGGAACATTAAGTATTTTGAAGACATGAAAGTAGATGGTAGCAAGAAAGCCAGGAAAAAGGAAATGCATCACAATCTTCCATCATCAAAATGTTCTAATGCATCAGATTTTTTTTCAGATCTTGTATAAATTTTTGTAGTTCTAATTGTGTTGTATGTATTATAATAAATGAGAAAAATATTTTGTATATATTTAAATTGTATTAATCAAGAACAATCTGTCATTAATGAGAGAAGAATGCCTCGGTTACTAACTGGAACTCATTCTGGTTCAGTAAAGCTGTTGTAATGCCATTTGCTCTGGGATTAAATTGAGAAAACAATATATTCAAAATTCATCTAAGATTTCAAAAATTTCTGAAAGTAATTATATTCCTAAGCTTCTTGGTTGAACTTTCTTTTCCAGGGCAGATGTCTATCAGTCAGACCAGCATCTGTGTAATTATGGTTCAAGATTGAAATACCAAAAATTTGGTCCAGTTGCATTAATAAACATTAAGCTTATGTAAGAAAGTACTTGGAAATGAGCAAGTGCCTGACTTTTTTTTTTCTTTTCACATCCAAAGCATCAACATAGTACTCCTGCCTAACTCTGGTAGGATTCAGGCCTTAAGAACAACAATCAGCCTTTGCTTCTACAGGTTACTTTTATAGTATAGGAAATAACGGTGCTTTGCAAGGATTCATAGTTAGCATTTACTTGTGGCAGCTATGGCAGAATTGGCATATAGAGCCCAGCTGGAGTGGGCACTTTATTGATCAGAAAGAGAATCACATAAATGGGTTAATGATGCCATCTGACAGTGCAGTGCAATTAGTGGACAAAATATGCATCTTTCATAAAGGAAAGAGAATTTACTACACATTTACAACAATATTGCAGCATTTTAAATAAAGAATAAAGTAGTGGAGGCATCCTTATATATTTTGTTTACAAAGTAAATATGAGGGGCATTCAAATGAAACCTGGTCAGTGCATCTAACTTTGCATTACACGTAAGGTGGCATCACGTAACTGCGTGTATGGTGGCACCATCTATTGGTAGAGCGACTGCAGCATGCGCAACATTTGACATTGCATAGCGACAGTGTGGTTTCACGCCGAAGAGAAGGTGGTCACACAAGTTATTGTCCATCACTGAAGATGAAGGCGATTAAGCAGGAACAACGAGGAGTGATTCGATTTTTAGCAGTGGAGGAAGTTTGAGGCCATGAAATGTATCGACGGATGAAGGCTGTGTACGGTGAGTACAGTCTGTCGTTCAAGTGTGGTGGAATGGCACAAAAGATTCCTTGAGGGGCGCGAGTTACTGGAAGACGATGCTCGTCCTGGACAGGCTCATCGTGTCATCACACCTGAAATGATTGCGGAAGTGAATGCTTTAGTCTTGGGCAACCGCAGAATCACTGTGGACGAGATCCATTGGTTACTGGGTATTAGCGTGGGCACCATTCACACCATAATGCAGCAACACTTGAATTTTCGAAAAGTTTGTGCGCAGGGGTTCCCCACCAACTGATCGCCAAACAGCGCAATACTCGAATGGTGCTGTCTTTAAGTCATTTGCAACATTATCATAAGGAGGAATACGGCTTTCTGTCGCATATTGTCACTGGTGATGAAACACCATTTTGAACTGGAAAGCAAGCGTCAGAGCAAGCAGTGGAAACATGCGACTTCACCACCTTCAAAGAAATCAAAGGCCGTGCACAGCAGTTCTGGTAAGGTCATGATGTCCTCCTTTTTTGACCACAAGGGCCCAATGCTTGTCGAGTTCCTGGAACGGGGAACCACCATCAATGCCCAGCGTTATCAAGCCACTTTACGGAACCTTAGACGAGCCACCAAGTCGAAACGCCCAGACATGTTGTCCAATGGCATTATTCTCCTGCATGATAATGCCCGCCCACACATTGCCAATGCGGTGAAGACAACATTGCAGCAGTTTTGATGGGAAATGCTGGAACATCCACCGTACAGTCCAGACCTTTCACTGTGTGGCTTTCATGTTTATGGACCTCTAAAACAAGCTATTCGCAGACATCGATTCACAACGGACGACGAAATATGTGAATGGGTCCAGGCCTGGATCCGGCAGCAGCCTACTAGCTCCTTCAAAGATGGAATCGACCGGCTAGTGTCGTAATGGGATAAATGTACCAACAGTTTTAGCGACTATTTTTGAGTTAATAAAATCGTTACCGTTACTTTACACAAGTGACTGGGTTTCATTTGAATGACCCCTATATTTGTAGCCTTACTGCATACTTGAGAATTTATATGTTCAACCATGCTGGTGACATGATTCTGAATGGTGCTGAAATATACCTATTGCAACTAGGTCTTGGCATCCTTGCAGAGAGCAGATTTATACTTGCAATGATCTTTTAGTTTTTGCTTATAGGGATGCTCTTTTAGTAATTATTTCACTTGTCCATTGTGTATGCTTACTCCAATACCATTGTAGCTGATCCATGAACAGATTCATGTTTATTACTGGATGAGCTCTACATTTTGGTTACTGCAGTGTACACACAAAAAAGCGAAGCCTTCTTGTACCAGTTTTGCACAAAGGACTGGCATGCATTCAAGGATAGTGTTGATAGCTACAGATAACAGAGGATTGGGCCATTATTAGTACTGGTCAATTAAAGATCAGAATTGTGCTAAAATACTTATTATAAAGTTGTCATTAAGTGATGACAATATAATAATGTGTCTTTTTCCTCATTCTGTTCAGGTTTATACACTGACCTCTCTTAATGATAGGAAAGGCAGTTTATTTGCATTTACCTTTGTTCCACACCTAGATCTGGAAGCCCCACATGCTTTGAAGATTATTAAAATGCACTAACACCTCAGGTCTATAACAAGAAACAGAAATAATTTACTATTTCAGTAAACCTAGAAGTTCTATTCTGTATTTAGCGTAATTCTAAGCAATTCACTGTAATTAGAGCAATTAAGTTAGTAGCTTTGGATGACTATTGGTAGACTTAAGTACATATATTTGCATTCTGTAGATTTCCTACAACTGAAATTCCTGCAGTACTGCTATTTCATTAATTTTGTTATTTATATTAATCTAGCACAATTTAAAATTATTTATTTAGTCATGTTCCAATATGAACAGCACTAAAACACTTAAAACAGCCAGAAAAATACATTGTCATACTGTGTGGCTTGGATAGATACTTAGCAGTAGGTTGTGTGGCCTACTTTCCAGACACTGCAGGGGCTTCTGTTGTGATATACTGGAAACTCAAAGATGAGTTCAAAATATAATCTGTCCTGCTCTGCACACAACGAAACCCTTTTCATTAGCCTTTGTAAGATAACAAATTGTTGTATATATATAATGTTTATAACACCACGTTGTGGAGCCAATGTTGATGTGGTATTAATGTTATGTTGACTTCTGCGTTGCCATCTTGTGTGACGTCACTCCTTATTTGGTTCGTTTAACTCCATCTGGCGTAGCAATTTGCATCAATTAGGGTTCGAAAGAATTTTAAGTTTTGTATATTGTCCTCCGGCTAGCTATCATCTTTTCTTGGTAGAACTTGTATCTCTTGCAGGGTGTGAAGCGGAAAGGAATCTTTTGTCTAGAAATGATATTGACGAAGAAATTGGTTTTATAATCTTTATTGCAGAACACGTTCACGAACACTTTCACATATTTATTTGGATACTCGCCATACTGAAACTGTTTGTAATAACTTCTTATCACTTTTAACTCGCATACTTCAACTTTGTGTATTTAACTGTATAATACTTTATAAGATTTCTCGTACTTCTGCTGCGCGTAACTTGACGAAATGAAGGACTGACTGACAATATGTAGTGTACTGAGAATTCCGTTGAACTGGGGGACGATGTGTAATGTGTTGAGAATCTTGTTGCACTGGGGACGATGTGTAATGTGTTGAGAATCTTGTTGCACTGGGGGCGATGTGTAATGTGTTGAGAATCTTGTTTCACACTGGGGGGAACGCTCCCTTGAATCTACACTATTTATAGGCTTGCCTCAAGATACGCCTAAAGATTATAAATGAACTGCCATTGGCTAATAAAACGCGCCAACATTAGCGTCTATTTTACTATCCAATGAAAACCACTAATACATATTACTTTTAGGGAAAATTCTAGAAGCTTTTACCGAAAAGGCGCGAAATATTACGTAACTTCCTGGTTCCCGGTAACGATAAACAACTCACCCCCTCGCTGCATTCTTGCGTTATTGTTGACAGTTTCAGTAGAGCCGTATATTATTATTTACCAATAATAATTACAATTATTAAACCTCTGAAATCAATGTTACATAAAAATACATATTCATATTACTATCATTATTTACATTAAAGTAATTTGTGATACAAATTACCGTCTCACCTTTTCTGCACCCTGCGCTACATTGCAGCTGTTATAGTTGCATTTGCTGTGCGAATTCTCTCATGAGACGATTTCTGTCAGGAGGTAATTCTGGTAAACACGACCTTTGATGTAGCCCAAATAAAGTAATCCATGGTAGTAACACCCGGGTGCCTCTTGCTATGGGCTGTGTGGTCCAATCCATTGACTGGGACATTTGCTATACAATATCCTCTTGTGTCCATGCCACCGTGTGTCTGGGGTGGCCATCTTGTTAAAAGAGCATGTCTTGATGAATGTCCGGTGGCATATCCTGTAACAAAATCTCCAAATGTTCAACAAAGACAAAAAATATCTGGAAACGTTTGGCTATAAATTGGTCATGCTTGTCTGCCATTACATTGACACTTTCCAAAAACTAACAACATATGATATAATTCATTATTACTGTATTGTAGCCGCTCCATGATAATTTGAGTGAAGAACTAATTACAACAATGGAGCATGAGTCATGTAGTTACCAAGCTTCAGCCTGTGCTGTGAAGCTATATGTTGCATCTTGTAAACACATTTTGTATCCCTCTGTGTTAGTCTCATGTTTGTATCAGTTGTGAAGCACAAACTGCTCATCAATATCGTATGCTTGCAGAAGAGAGGTCAACTACGTCATACAGAATTAAGTGGAAGCTACAACCTCTTTTGGCTTTGCTATTCATATTATTTACTCTTTCACATTAATCAAAGTTTTGAATTATGTTTGATTAACATACTTATTGAAAAATCACAGATATTTGTGCTTATTTAAGGTACAAGGGGACAGTTCGGTAATATCAAATGCTTAATATTTTTCAAGTTTATAAAATTTGTTTATGGTTCAGTTTGAATATTCTATACCCTACTGAAAGCTTTAACATGTTATTTCAATACCTTAATTCAAGGGTGACGAATACACCTTCCTTCCGCGAGTCACCAAATGTGCTGCACGCACTGCATTACTCAGCAACATGTGAAAAAACAAAGGGACAGTGGTAGAGAGAGGGAACGGCGCTTACGAGTTTAAATGACTCGCGAGTCTCGTTTTTGCCACCTCTGCCTTAAGAAGCTCATTTCCCTTAGAGTCACCTTTATTGGTTTTTCTTTGACTTATTATAAATCTTACATTTTGATCTTTGGGAGGGTTGTATTGAACATGGTATTGTGCTTGAAAAAACATGTGTTTTACTTTAAAAACAACATTTTGTTGCTATATGTGTATATGGTTATACAAAAAATATCAGCAGAAGCAACATTTACATTACTTATCATATACAAAGAAAAACATTTTAGTAATTCATTTTGAAGATTGAGAAGCTAGTAACAGTGATGTGTCATAATTTAAAATAGAGAGAGTTGGAGGTTGTTACACATCACTAGTCGCTGGTTAAGTTAGATATTTTATACAACACATGCTACCAACATAGAGTGTAGTATAAAGGGGATTATTGCTTTCCTCTGCTCGGAATCCTTATAACTGTAAAATGCTATAATTTAAATCGTTATAACCTAAGAATGAATTTTAATTTAAAATCAGTTCATGTAACAGAATTAAATGTTACACAGCTGAGTTGGTATATATATTTTCATATCATAGCGACAGTGAAATTGAATGACACCATATGGTACAAAAGAACCAATAGTAAAGTGCTTTGGACTGTGCCAAATTTCTATTACTTCTCTGCGCCTAGAGTGGAAGCATTCCCCTCTGCATGTCTCACCGCTAACATTACCTTCAAATGCAAGGATTCCTGGACGGACTTGATGTAGTCCGAATACACTCTGTAAGGAAAAGATTTGCGCTGATCATATATGCATTGCAAAAACAAACAAAAGAAAATATATAAACCAATTTGGAGAGTGCAGAATTTACTACAATTATATCAGATGTTATTCTTCTTTCCTGTTTTTATTTGTGGGGAGAGTGCCGCCCGAGTCCTCCATCGCTAGCCGCCATTGGTATGGGGTGGCAAGCTCAACATGTGGATGTGATTTTTCTTGGCAAGTGTGATCACACGTAGATCTTTATGGCTTGAGTAACCATCAATAATCCAAAGGGCAGGATATTTTTCAGCTGGATTGATCTTTCTTCAAAAACCTTCAACCACTTTAGAAAAGCAACTGCAGGTATCCACCCATTTGGTTGGGCACTCAATACACTTCCTACCAGTGCATCCTTTTTTAATTTGTTTAGTCTTATCTGCAGGAAAACAAAGAGAGGGGAAATAAAGAGATCCCCTGAGGCATTTATTGATAGTAGTAGTTTTAAGTTCCTACCTCTTTCTGCTGAAGTAAGTTTGGTTTGCCCACTTGTTTTCTGCTTTTGAACACACAATGTGCCAATTTCATCGGCATTAAAAATCTTTGGACAAAACTTCAACTTTTCCATTAATTCATTTAGTTTGAAAAAAAAAAGATTAAAATGTTCCTTATATAAACCTGCTGCTCTCTGGAGGCTTCTGGATTCAGCAGTTCTTAACTGCAAGTCTGTATGCCTCTGCATAAAATCATAAGAAAAGTCTTTATCAGCTTTCAGGATTTGTTGAACCTGTGCTTGATTTTTAGTTTCTCTACATACTGATAAACTAAGAATTAAAAACTCATCATTACTCAAAAGCATTAGCTGGCTATCTAATTCTTTAACATGGTTATATAAGATATTCTTCTGTTCATTTTTGAATGTCCTCGGAAAGCCTTTAGTATTACCTAAACATGCTTAATTTTGATTGCTTTTTCTCCTGCAAGAGCTTAAAGTCTTATCACCTAAGGTACTTTTAGGTGCATAATATCTTTCACTAGCTCGGTTCATGAAGTCAGACAATTTCTATTGCTTCCTTCATGTGATTTTGATCTCACTTATGACATTTTCATCCACCCTAAAAAAAAAATAAATAAAAAAAAAAAGTTAAACCTGCAAACATAGTACGACACAACCTGAATGCTGCACTCTGAAGCTTTGATATCACATGCATATTGCCAGGCCTAGACATTTATCGCTTACAGTATAAAGAACAGTAACCCATACATCAGAACACTAAAAACATTATGCACACATTCAGAGTTTTATTATTCTAGCTTCACTTTCACATCAGAACTTACTAGGACATGTTTCAGAAACTGTCCCCATCAGCCTAGATTCACTTCAGCGCTTCCTCTTGTGACTTGTAAATGGAGTTTTCTGGCTGGCCGTTCTGTACAATATCGTTTTCATATGGAACATCAAAGTTTAATATATTGTGCTTATTCTTATGTACGAATCATTTTTCCCAAATGGAGAGCTCTGCTGGTTTTAAGGGCCTTTAAGAGCTTCAGTTTCTCTTCCATCTGATGATCTATGGATCATATGCTCTGTAACTGCCATTTTATACTTCACATTCTCATGTGTTCTTCCTTGTGTCTATACTTCTCTTTGTCTTTCCTATGTTCACCTTCTTGCAATTTTGACTTCCAATTTCATAAATACCAGAAGTTTTTTCCTATGGAATTTTGTCCTTTGTGTTGGTCCTAAGTATGTTTTTTAAGGAATGTTAATTGTGGCTATGGTTATACTATATTCTTCGAATATTTTTGTGAATTTCTGGAAGGCCCATGGGGGAAAGTGAATGTTTTGAACTTTTTAGTTTCTGTTGCTTAGTGTGGTGATTTCCTTCATTTGTTTCTTCTTTTTGAATTTCTTTATCTTCCTGTCTACTGTGTCTTTGGTGCAACCATTTTTATGTAGATTTCCAGGATCTTGCTGTATTCCTTTTTTGTACTCTTGTGTGTTTTTACCAGTCTGTAGGTAAGGCTGTTTATTATTGCATATTTGTGTTTCCTGGGGTTGTAGCTGTAATTTTTAATATATCTAAGAGAGAGAGAGAGTGAGTGTGTGTGTGTGTGTGTGCGTGTGCGTGCGTGGGTGGGTGGGTGTGTGTGTGTGTGTTTTTTTTTCTTCTACATATGCCAAAACTTACTTTATTCTGATTCCTCGTGACTTTTAAGTCAAGAAAGGGGTGCATGTTATTGGATTCTGTTTCTAATATAAATTTTTCTGATGTATCTTTTAAGTTCAGTAGAGATGTTACATCCTTCACAAACTTTTTGTCTACTGTGGTAAAAATGTCATCTACATATCTGTACCAGAATTTATATATGTGTGGAAATGCTTCTGTTACATGTATTTCCAACGAACTCATATATAAGTTTGCTGGAAACGGGGAAAGTGGGTTGCCCATTGCTAAACCATTCACCTGAAAGTATAGTTTGTTCCTGAATGTGAATTCTGAGTGATGTACAATCATTCAGTATCAGGTATTCCTTATCAATCTCTGTAGAGTATAGCCATTTTATCAAACTACTACTAGCTTATCTTTTGGTATGCTGGGTAATAGTGAGATGACAAAAGAAACAAGTACATTGTTTTCATCTATTTCTATAATTTTCCCAATGAGGTCATAGGTGTTACTTATGCTCAGACCTTTTGGTTAGAGGAGTTCCTGAAATTTTCTCAGTAACGAATTTGCCAGATTGTATGTGGATGAATGTATTGATTGGGCATATTTTATTTCCGGGTTTGTGAATCTTTGGTAATACATATATCCTGGGTGTAGTTGAGTTGCTTGGTATAACAGTTTTTATCTCTTTCAGCGTGGATAGAAGTGTTTTTATTGGCTTAAACTCATAGCTGTGCAAAAATGGTTTCCTTACTTGTCTCATAATCCTGTTTGTCCACGATCATTAGTTTGTCTCCTTTATCCACCGGTATATAAAATACGTCTTTCATATTGAGGTTTCTGATAATGTTTTTGTGTGGGTGTTTCCATGGTTGGTTTTCCTTTTGTATCAATTGGATGATGAGTTTGCTTTTTTTCTCTAATGATTGCTTTTTCTTCTTCTGGTTTTTTGGAAATTGCTGCTCTATGTCTTCTATATATTTGTCCCTTTATGGAGAAAGTTATGCAAGTTTTCAAGCTTTTGTTTATAACTCTTGTCTTATAAAGGATTCTTTTGATAACTTTACTATGTTGTTTAGCAGTTTTCTCACCATTTGCATTCATTGGGTGTGCTTTCTGAGTAAGCGTATGAATTTATTGTTTAGCATGTTTCTTTTTGGTTTTAATAATAAAAATCTCAATTTGTGCATAAAGTTTTAATAAATTTCACTGTGGTTTCCCAAAAATATTTACTAAAAACATTGTACTTAACTTTCAGACAAGCTATGTAGCTCCAAAGTTATCTTCATACACTAGAACAAATAACTGACTGTCACTTACAAAAGCACAGACTGTGTGGTCCAATATGGTGAGAGCAGCTTTCTTCCACCTTAGTACATATGACATCAATGACTTATAAATCACTTTGCACAAGACAAAATACTAATACTGTAACTTGAAATACTGAAAATGTTTGTACTTTATTGTTACTGTGAGGCAGTATTTTTAACACTTAAACGATATCAGTCTAATTATATAATATAAAATATAATAACAGCCTGCCTTAAAGCAATATGTGTATAATATATAATTTGAGGCAGTATTTTTAACACTTAAACGATATCATTCTAATTATATAATATAAAATATAATAACAGCCGGCCTTAAAGTAATATGTGTATAATATATAATTTGAGGTAGTATTTTTAACACTTAAATGATATCATTCTAATTATATAATATAAAATGTATGTAACAGTCATTATATTATGTTGATATTATTATGTACATGTATAATAATGTTATGTGAATGTATTACGTAATTTAACAATACAGAATAGAAGCCAAAAGTTGCTAACAATGAGGTAACCTTGAGGCAATAATGAATTGGAAAGTTTAATAATGCTACTAGTAAGTCTTGGAACAATAATTTAATATTTAAAACAGTTTATAAATAGCCGATCAACAACTAGAAAAAAGCTTAAATTGAATAAAAGTATTCTATTGGAGTAGGATTAGCCAATCAGAAATTGAAATAGATGAAATTTGCAAATTCAGGCGGCAGATGCTAGAAGGCAGCATTCCAGAGCAGTTTGCTTGATACGTATTCAGTGTGAGACATAAAAAATTCATTACAGCATGAATAATATAAAGTTTACGTGTTAAAAAGTACAATTAACAATAATCTCACAGCTCTGCAGTATGATATATCAGTGAAGTGTTATTTAATCATGTGAAAGATTAATAAAACGAAGTTAAATATCATTATAATTTGTGTAAGCCTTCATTCTTTAGCCACACCACCCCCTGCTAGGAGATACATGTTTCTGCAAATTAATACTGATGCAGCCGAGGAAAACATACATATATAATATTTAAGGAAACATTCAAATTACAAAGTTTATTTTTTTTTTTTACATGGGGGCAAACGCCACTGAAAAAGTAAATGTGGAGCGAAGGCCACCAGAAAGTTTGTATCATATGTGGTTGCAATTGCTTCAAGTTTGGCTCCCCAACAGTGGAACTACAATACACCTTCTTCAACTGCTGCATGCGTTGGTAGTTTTGATTCAAGATATCCATATAAGCATAAAAAGAAAGAAATAACTATTTTGTTGATGTTATCTTTTCAGTTTACATGCAAAATAGTTGTTTCAGCATAATGCAACTGATATAAATGATAACCCTCATCCCATCCTTCATTAAAGACTTGGTAGTAATGTAGTGAGGATTCAAATTTAGCTGACCTCCAATATCAAAATCATGATCAGAGATGTTCAGTGCTTGAGCTGAATGACAACAAGCAGGACTAAAGCTACTTGTACATGATCAAATTTTCGTCAAATTCAATACATTACAAGGCTTTTCAAGAGTTGTAACAGCTTCACATCTTTTCTTGTCAAATTGCTTCCAATACTTTTAAAGTCTTGAAAGCAAAGAAGGACATGCTCTAAACGATCAAAGATTTGACAATGAATTGATGGCTTTAGCCAATAAAATGCAAGTATTTACAGTGCATCACGAAATCTGCAACATGGCTGAAAGCAAAAAGTAAACAAAAACAGCTACCCGGCTAAGGCATGTCGTATGCGAACTGATAAGATTATACATAAGCTGGTCATGTCTGTATTTCTAGGACTCTGTGGATTACCACAACAGGATGAAGCAGATGAACACATATGGAGAAATAATTGCCAGGCAGATTTCCCAATTAAGTGTACATTAATGCAATGTTATATAGCGTGGTTAGCCTATCGGTTGGTGTTATTTCCATTGTATTCCATAATCGTAGAACAACATTTCATTGCAAATTGTTATATCTACTGTGAGCAAATAATAAATTGCTTTGTGCGTAATAAATTATCAGTGTTCTGAAGGGCTTCAGTTTGAAAAAAAGACAACTTGTCAATACAAGTCAACTCTTGTCCAATCTTGTCACATATTGAAAAAGTTTGACAATTTTTCTTGTAAACTCTTGAATTGAAAAAAAAGTTTGATCGTGTACATGGGGCTTTATACATTTTGACATACCTTACCAATGAGCAAAATGCATTTAATAATAGAGCATTTTACTTTTCTAGATTTTCAAACCATGATATAGTGAATAAGTGATCCACAGATCTTCCTTTGGATGCAAACATTAGTTTAAATTTTTAAAAACTTATTATATAAACATGCCTTATGAACGTAATATTTTGGTAGGTTCTTTTTTTGGGAGGGGGGCTTGATGTTAAATGTAACCAGGTAGGTCATATTGAAAGGTGAATGTAATGGTAGAAATGATGCTTAAATGTGTCTGGGGCATAGAGTTGCCCAACATTCATCTTCTCAGGATAAGAAAGAGCTTTATCTGGGTAACTAACCATAACCAAAAATCTAACTCAGGATCTCTTGAATGCGAGGCAGACATGCTACAAGTACCTCCATACCATAAAGGTGGACTTCAATTAGTTTTATTACTCAGTTTTATTGTTAAATTTTTGTTCCTATTGTTTCAGAGCTTAATTCTTATTCAGAAGTTATTTACTAGTAAATGTAAAATATATTTATTTTGGCCTGCTTTTTTTTCTTCTGGAGTCCACTATCTTTTGAGATGTAGTTGCTTACTGACTGGACAAACAGATGCTCATCTGGTTTAAGTAAATAGGATAGAAATCAAAGTGTTGGTTTTACCTAAGCAAAGAAACACAACCTTAAGAATAATAAATGCCATTTACTTAAGCGGGGAGTAAAGATCTGCATTATAATGAAAATGATGACCATGACTCACTGGCCACCTTTGGTTGCCATGTATGGCAGCTGAGACAGGTTTAGCCAAGTGCGTGAAGCCGAGCAAAGACAACTTGCCAGTTATGGTAGTGTCTTGGTCGCTCGCAAACAACTGTAATGCACTAGTACAGTAAAACCTGTCCAGCGGAATTGAATGGGGCTCTCGAACATTTCCGTTAAAGATAGGTTTCCGTTTAATGAAGGTAGGCCTAGGCTGTTAACAAAATTAAACCATAAACATACACCTGTTCTCACCTTTTAAACATAATGATTTATTTGGTAACGTGCAGGAGAATAGTCCCGTCTCGTTGCCATTTACTATGTTTTCAGGTTGGTATCCTTCGATTATTGAAAGTAGTTTAGCAATCCAGTCAGCGATGGTTTCAAGATTAATGTCATTCGATTCACCACAAAGTTCGTTAAAAACTATCTGATGTCTTTTGCGGTAACTCTCCAACCATCCATTACATGCTTTGAATTCAGTCTTCTTCAGTTTTTCAGCAATGTTTTTAGCATATTCCTGTAATATAGGCCCCGATATGCAGTGATTTTTTGCTCTAACACTAACAAATCACTCCCACACTATTTCATTAATGTCCTGACTTTCAGTTTTCTTAAGTTCTCTGTTTATTTTTCCATTAGCACAATTTTGCCACGACTTGGGAATTTCTGTTTTCTTCTTTAAAATCTAGTAAACTCGAGTTTTGCCTATGTTGAACACCTTCATGATCTGTTTTACACTCAATTTATCATGTTCACTAGCATAAATCACTTTCACTCTCGTGTTTTCAAAGCCATGGTGTCTATAGCTGAACTAAACATCACCTATGTAAGTTTAGAGGTGTACTGTTAAGAGCTGTATTTTATGCTGCCTGACAAGTCAGAGCGGGAAAGGGAAGAGATAACAATAATAGACAATCTGCCGTGCTTGTTGTTAACTTAACTATGCAGTAAAGGATGAGTGTGGCAGGTTTCTCAATATTCGGACGAATATATTCTCGATATTCATTAGCGCACCCCCCTCCCTAGACTGGTCAGGTAGCAGCAAAATGGTCATGTTTCAACTTAAACATTACATATTTAAGGCTGCCTGAAAATGCGCTAAACTCTGCATTCTGGAACTGGAAAGTTTCTGTTAAAAGGCGTACTTTGATTTCCGTTGTCTGCGTAAGACAGTTTCCGTTAATAAGGGGAATTTAGCATGTTTTTCACCCCAAAATTCATGGGACCATGGAATACTTCCTCTTAAGACAGATTTCTGTTTAACAAGGGATCCGTTGAAGGCAGGTTTTACTGTATAACAGTACATTCAAGAGCAGATATGTACTAGAGATTTTATTGGGAGGCGGCAAATTTGGGAGTGATGAATTATAAAACAGTTACATTCTTTTATAATCTGCAGTGATTTGTTTAATAATAGCATTATTATATACCCAAATCTTGTTTATTACATACCCAATTTATCGCTTGCACATACTCTTATTATATGAATAATCCAACATTCTGCATTGTAATTATTTATTTAATTTTGTAGTTTTAAGTCTATTAACTGCATAGATCATATCTGACAGTTGGAGTTTTGAATACCTTTAAAAAATTGGTTTCTATAAAAAAAAACAAATTTACAAAATTCACATCTATAATGAAGATGTTTTGGGGCTTCAAAATTGGAGCAAATTTAACATATTTTACTGCGTTGAAATAAAAAAAATTAATCGATTTGAACAGTCTTACCACATCAGGCAAAGTGGAAAGGATTGGTTTTAAAATAAAATGTTCGCTATTAAACAATGAAATTATATGAAATAATCTGTATTGTTCTCAGTAATACGGTTTGCATTTGTAAGATTTTAAATAAATGTATTATACAGTATCTATATGACTATAGTTTTCAATACTACTGAGAGTTGGTAATACTAAGGCATTACTTACTAAAAATAAAGAAAGAATACATTATACACAACTTTAAAATAACCTTAAAATGAAGCCCATCAGCATAATAGAACAAAATCTGATATATTATCGCTGCTTGTCTGTGTACAAATAGAAACAAACAACGAAAAGGTAACAGAAAAAGCTGAGGTACAACTTTACTTAGGTAATGTTAATAGTAATTATTATGGAAGGATTCTGCAGAACACAGATTAATACTTCTTTTTGTGTGTACTACAACAGGTAAGTCTTTTATGTTAATTATAAATAAAATGGATTCTGCAATATTTAAGTGTCATTATCATAATGAAACTACATTTATGATCACTATTAAATAATAACAAAAGCAGGTAAGGTTGGGGAGTGAGAATGGAGCTGGTCTGTTGACATTTGTCAGTACTCGTATAGCCGCAGTTTATGGCATGCAGGCTCAATTAGGACTGGAGATGCATCAGTACTGAGAAGTGTAGTAGCAGATAGGTTCTAATGCTGACATAAATCAAATTAAAGCATTAATTATTTTTTATGTTGAGACAAAATTCTTATGTATTTCTCCAAACATATTTTATGGTGTGCATTCCATGTAAGTTAGCACAGAAGCAAGGGGTATAACTTTTTGTGTGTTTTGCATATACAGAGATGATATTCCTAATCATGAGCATTAATGGTAATAAAAATACTAATATACTTCAACTACTACATAAACTCCCACCATCTAAATGCAAAATGTACAACCATTCAACTGATTTAAGTCGTTTTTATCATCAAGCTTCTGTGAGAAATAAAAAGAGTGTCGCAAAACTTTAAAACATTTTCATCACATTTACTTGCACTTGAAAAAATGCTAACACAGAGCTTGAAATATCTAAAAGGAACTGTTGATGTGAAAATACACGTCTTTAGAACAAATTGTATATTCTTTTGTAGATATACATTTTTTCTGCAAACAAGTTTTTTTGCCTTTCCCTCTTGGTTTTCAAGATGTGCATTTTATTTGCCATTTCAGTATTTCAAATATATGGCATTTGAATCAAAATCAAATTTTTGAGAAAATAAAAAATAATTAATGTTGTTTCATGTAACAATAATTTGGGGAGGGGAAATTTCATGAAAACCTTGGTACCACATCTGTGGAAGATGTTGGTCTTAAATATAAATGTTGATATTTATCACACGTTTATTTTTTGAGTTATGCCACATACACACATGCAGATCTCTCTTAAAATTCTTCTTTGGGTCTAGGGGATCTCAAAATATGTATTTCCAGTAAAACTTTAATATCAAATTTTTGGATGGAATACAGTACTTCTACGAATCATAGGTAGGCTGTAAGTAAAGTAATGACAAAATACATAAAATGGCCAGCCCCCCCCCCCCCCCCCCCGTAAAAAGTCGAAAGTAATGGAGACTAGCTAAACAAGGCTATACATTTGCTACTGAGTGAGTAAAGAGGTACCTAACCGTAACAGTTGCTTCATTCACCTATACAGTCCAAAGCACTATCATTGTTCCAAATAGTCACGGTTAACCATGGAATCCAAATCAATCGTGAGCTCTCAATCAAGAGAAGTGCTTCGAACAAAGAAACAAGGGAGCAAAGAAGTTGAGCCTGATAGGTATGCAATCATAGGCACATTCATTTTTATGTTTGAGCGTAAAACGCTATCACTGAAATGCATACCTCTAGTTGGAAGGGGGGGACAAATCTCTCAGCCCCATCTTGGATCTGCTTACATCTTAAGATAAATGTTTTCTGCACAGATGTATGTAGTAGGCATGGAAAAAGTGGCTTTAAGGTGGAGTGATTTTACTTATTCATTTCTTTCTCCTTCCATGCACTGAGGCGACCTGAAAATAAGTTGAAATTTAAAATTTGTATTTCCATTCATATCGAATGCATGTCGTTCTTATGTGAACTACTCACTAAACGTTGACCTTTATGTTTCAATCTTTTTTTGATTATTTCTTGAAGTTTCTGTATTCTGGAACATCTGTACATCCTGCTGCTACCCAAGAGGCTAATATACTTTGCAGCTTTATTATTTGAAAACAAAGGGATCTTGCACTTTGTTTTACAATTAACTAGGTGCATAATAAATAATATGTACAACATTTTCATCCATTGTATCTGCATTCTGTTAAAAACTATGGTTAAACTTCATAATAATGTTTATGGTATTTGTAAACAGAGAGTTAAACAAATTATAAGAGTATTAAAGTAGTAGTTATAGCTAATGGTAAAAGTTGTATAAATTCTCAATAAAATGAGAAGAATAAGTGTTCAGTAACTTACATTTATTCAGATGCAACTGCAGTGACTATCTCCAAATCTAAATCAATATTTGTACTGCTGCTTCCCTCCATTATTTACTTGCTACAGCACCTTTTTAATTCTTGGTGGTTTATTTTTTAAGAAAAAATTGTGCACCATTACACAAATTTTCATATTGCTTAACTATATATTCCACAAGTTTCCTTTTTCTCTTGGATGTAAGTACTAGTCAGTCACAATACGGGCGCTAATTACCTTTCTCGTTTTTCACCCTTAAACCCCCCTTCATCATCAACCACAATATGAAAGCACTTGGAGGAGGGTGCCAGTGCTTTTGTTGACAATTCCAGGTTAGGGATAAGAGGGGAGTGAGAAGCAAGGCGATACAGAAATGTGTAGCTTGCACAACAAAAACAGTACTACATTTTGCAGGCCTCAGCCTCACTAGTACATGCAACTCAGAACTGCAGATGTTTTCTTTACCTGACTGTCCTTACGACTGCCCTGCAATTGTTCTGTAACTGCTTAGTTCCTCTTCCCACTGCACACGCTCATATCATGGCCAACAAGTACTTTGCCTGTTTGTGCTTCCTTACAGGCACAAACAGCATAACTAAACACTGATAAATGTGAAGGTCAGTTTTACTTTGTTTTTAATCTTAAGGGTTGGATATTTATTACAGAACTTATAGCCATTGTCTACTGAGGTATCACAAGAATTGTTGCATGCAAAAGTAGGTATATCTAACCTTATCTTTCAAGGTCAACTTGTTCTTGGGTCTGATCCAATCGACAACCTTGCACACGTTTCCATCTATCCTAGATGTATTTAGCATATATTTAGAGATAGCTATCATTCAGTATATTGAAGTTAATGAATTGCTATATGCTTCACTAGTAGAGCATCTTAATATTAGCTAATTTGTTTACTTTTTATTAAGGTTTAACTATGTTGTGATTTTGTAGCCAAAAAATATTGAACTGTAACTGATTTCTCTGTCATACCTTATGTTTCGGAAGCATTCTTTCAATTATAAGTTAATGTTCCTCTTGACTTGTATCTATGTAAATATTTCTGTGGTACACAGAGTTGATTTGGAAAAAGAAAGGGTTTTTATCAGATGGTGTTATGCCCTCTAGAGGATTTTTTCAGGTTTTGTTGATGTGTACTATGTATTTCTAGACTGAAATAGAAATCTTCTCAACATCTTGCACTGCTTTGCATTTTTTAATGTTTATTATAAACAAAAATAAGTTTCTGTGAAGCAAGTTGATTTTGGGACATGGAGGATGGCAATATTGATGTTCCTTATAGACTAGCAACAACTTTAAAGTATTTTGGACAATACCTAATAACTAAAATTAATTTATTCTTTGGATTTATATTCACACAACTACTAATATATATATTAGGAACACATCACTGTTTATAAGCTTCTACTTCATTAATGCGGAGCTCCAGTCCATGAACTTATTTTGGTCAGTATTGACACAGTAGTAGTGACCTACATTTAACTTATGTTGGAATGAATTGATACCATTTTTAAGTGCTTTTTTTTCTCCACCTACTCATTAGGACTAGCTTTGTGGTCAACTGGTGTTACCATGGATTGTTTGGTCCTACTTGGCATTTTGCTGCCCTCTGTTCTGATTAATCAGATGTCATCAACAGCAGGAATTTCAAAATTCATAATTTTTTTGATGATAAAGATGTTCTCCAAAGTGCTCAGTTCTAATGACTTCTTTACATGTTTCACAATTTTTATCTCCTATTTTATATTGTAATTTAACAACCAATGTGATGAGCTATAACAGATTTGTCCATATATTTGAATTTGATGCTCAAACGTTCCTTCATTCTGACCTAGTTTGATTTTTCCAATGTATATTTTTTCACATTATTGAATTTCCTGAAAATCCTCTCAAATTAAAATAATAATAATAATAATAATAATGATAATAATAATAATAAAAAAAAAAAAAAAGGTAGAATTTACATTTAAACTTAAGTTTCTCCAATTTCTCTAAAGTGGTGATTTCTTTCGGCCTCTTATGTGTTTACCACTAAAGTGGTGATTTCTTTCAGTCTCTTATATGTTAACCAATCAATTTGTCAATAAAGATATTTTGAAACCATTCAGCTCAGCAACATGATGGATGTATATTCCTGTATGTATTCTATCGGTATAAGAGGGATATAAACCAATCTGATCTACATTTTACTTTGTGCTGTCATGATTTGCTACTGTGGGTAGGACTTTTATTTACAAGGAGAATGGGAGCTGAATGTGATATTTTTTAAGGATATAAAGGCTTGCTAAATAAATACCATGTGAGGTTCTCTTCATTCTACATTTTGATGTATAAAAGTTGTGTTAACATAAGCTTTGGTATAAGTAATGACACATGTTAATACTACTTGCATTAGGTACAATGTTGAGACATGTGCAGCTGTTATATGTATCTTGTCTTCACAAAAAGACCAGACAAAGCATACTGGCCTGAAGATAAGAATTTAAAGTGAAATGCTCAGGGAATGAATGCAGTTCATTCCATATGAAATGTTTTGTGTAGTTCCATTAATCATTAATTATCTTAAGAAAGAAGTGAAAAGGCAATAAATCAATTAACCATATTAGATGAATATTAACAACCATAATTATAGGTTCCAACTTATGAATAATTCCTAATGTAGTATGCCAGTTCTCTTCAATATGCTGTTTCATTGATTTTCCAATATAATGGTTACAGGATTTGTCATTATACTATGACTTAAGTAAGAGTTGGGCAAAAGTGATCTGTAAACTTCGAAGTCTGATCTCTGCTCAATACGAGGAGATTAAGTAAAGGAATTACTTGTTAATGGGCAGTGTTCAATATGTCATTAGAATTAAGGTTATTAATTACTTTCACATTAACAATTACAAACTAATGTGTGTTCTGTTTGAAGAAACAAATCAAAGTTTAATATCACCATAAATTCTTCTGTTTGGACTAAACCTCATTAGGATCATCTCATATTTGATATAAACATCATGTGTGTTAAGGTTCTCAAGCAGTACATAACATCTACTAATAACATTTTCATATCAGTAATCCTTGCCATAATTCTGACTAGATTCTCCAAACTTATTGAAGTTTAATTGAGGTTCTACTGCAAGCAAGGTTTTTATCATTGATATGATGTTGCAAAACTATTATAATTTTTTTAAAAATATTTTGTTCATTTATGATACAGTAATATTTGTTTTAAAAGGCTGCCCATTTATTTCAGTAATTTAAGGCTGGTGTGAAAGGTGATGATGAGAACTCAAATAGCTCATTTTCAGACCATTATACTTTCCATTTTGTTTACATAAATGTAAATGGCAAGACTTGTTTTATCTTGAATATTATGGGAAAGGTTAGAAAGATAATAAATATATACAGGTATATATACAATGCTTAAAAGGAATATTTCTCTTAATTGTACTTTCAGTACTGGTGTAAAAACCATTCATAATACATTTCTTATAATATTCTACCTTTATATAAAGTTGTATGGTAGGCCGAATTCCTCAAAAGAAATCAATGCATGCTAATGGATAAAAGTCACATGCTTTTATATTAACAACTGTTTTGATTTTAAATATGGGCGCATGAGTCCCTCTTCAGATGTGGTATTTTGTACAGGCTTATAATCAAGAGGACATCTAGCAACCTAAAAGTCAATATTTGGGGAATGGATTTTTGCTTATTATGCTCACCGAGCAAAAGTAATTGCTTTGGAATGATATCTCATTATCACAAATTAGTTTATAAAAATAATAGTGGAAACTCTCCTAAAAATGCATGTTTTGTGCGAGATCTGTCAGTTGTGGTTTACATTTATTCTGTTCATCTTGTATTCATTTATTTCATTAATTTAAAATCTCCAAAACTCATTCCTACCATGACAATACCAAATTTTCATCAACATTAACAGTCTTTATCTCATCTTAAAAATGATACAAATAAGTCTGTCTATAACCTATATCATCATGCTCACATTCCTTTTTGGAAGCTATGGACAGATTTGCAGCTTCGTTGTTGCTTCAGACACTTATACATGGTACAAATACTTCAGCAATTATTATTATTAATAAAAAGTAATATAAATGCCATCAATGGTTTATTATAAGCCTCCAATCCATGGTGCTACAGATTTGTTGCTCATTATGAAATAAGAGTTTCCTCTATTATCTTTATGAACTATGTGCAATCATATTATGTCTTTTTAAAAATAAATATATGCATGGTGGGTTTAGAAGTGCAATACATACGGATATAACTTTGTCATATTATACCAATATATAGAAAAAATTGAAACTCAAATTCTGCATAGTGAGTCACGCCAATTAAATAAGGCCTTATAAAAACAAAATCTTTACATTTATAAAATGTGTACTGAAATATTAAACACAGTTTTATTTTATGCCTTAACCTGGCCTCATGCCAAAGTGTTGAATAACATGCTTTGTCATTTTTTCTTTTTTTGGTCATATATCAATGCTTTGACTTTAAAGGTAACTGCTTGGCTTTAACTTCCTTACATTGGGTTTTTGCATCAGGTTGTTGCTTTTTGTTTGTTAGTTTGTTTTTACTATGAAATGATTCTAATAAAAAAAAAATTCCTACTCCAACTGGGAATTGAATCCATAAGTTTTGGATTAGGAAACTAAGCACATTGACCATTTGGCCACAGAGATAGTTAAGTTCATATATTTCATAAACATGACCCACTAAACAAAATTCCGGTTTTAATTCTTTTATACATTGGTTTATTACAAAATAAATAACTTTCCTACTTTACACACTGCTAAAGCAAAGTCCATTCAAAGTCATATCAATTCTTTAAAGCAATAATTTTGATGACATTATCAGGTAATAATTGTCTTCCAAATTGGTAAACTGATAATAGAGAGACAGTCTGCTTTTATACCTGTTACCAAGAATGGCTTAATAAAAATAAACAGAAAACTTCAGATTGTGCTCTCGTTGATTACAGCATCTCACAGAGATGAAGGAAATATAATCAGGACCTCCTAATGTTGTATACTCTGACGGAGATGTTCCGGTCTACAGTAGTGTGCTTGAGCAGCCAATGTTGGGTGGAGTGGAGGAGGGAAACATCGTACATGCTCCACTGCCATCACATCTGAATCACTTGACTTCAAGAATTTATTCAGCACTGCAAAGATCTGAGAATTGAGAACTTGGAAGCGCCGAATACGGTCCACCATCCGCTTTAGAGCCTGTGAATGCATAAGTTCATAATAACATAAAATGCTAGAGGATTGGAAACGCAAATTAAATAGAATATCATATTAAGTGGCTAATACACATAATATGAAAGGAATGAATGAAGCTTAGAAAATAGAAAAACTTTGATTCATTGTTCCTCTTATTGTTATTTTTCTGCATATTTATCCATCTTTCTAGTCTTGGGAATAGTTTCTGGTTTCTAAAGCTCAGTGATTGTCAAATAGCAAACATATAGCTCCTTTATGGTTTAAAATCTTATATGCCTATAACAGCTATTTTACAAACTATGAAAAACAACCTAAATCTAAGTATTTTATCTGGATTAAAACATTATCTTAAAAGCTTTTAGAATGCAAGCAGAGGATAGGAGAAACAAAATGAATGTAATAGTTTTTGGAGCAGGGAGAGAGAGAGAGAGGGAGAGAGAGAGAGAGGGAGGGGGAGAGAGGGGGAGGGAGAGAGAGAGGGAGGGGGAGAGAGAGGTATGGAACCAAATTGAAGAGATCTTTCAGGACAAGTTGGGGTATAAAACTGGACGGATGGGAAATAACTGATATGTTCAGAGTAGCTAGAAAAGGTTCAAACCCAAGACCGGTAATTGTTAAATTAAACTCATTGAAAGTAAAATGGACAATTCTATCAAACACCAGAAAATTAAAGGGGACAAAGATATTTATAGAGCAAGATAGAGATACAAGAAATATGTTACTTAGAGAAATGAAAATTGCAAGAGCTAGAGAAGAAAAAGCTTTTGTAAGGGGCCTTAACCTATGGATTAATGGAAGTAAACAGCATATGAATCAGCTAAATATGTGACGTATGTCAGAAACGAAACACCAGACACATGCCGAGAAGATAATTGAGAGGACAAGAGAAATGACTCCAATTGCTGGTAGTAAGAGAGGGGGAATGTAGGAGAGGAGGGGAAGCGAGCAGCATACATCACCTCCAAGGAATATATCACCATCAAGGTATACGTCACCAACCAAGCAACTTGTGCCGGAGAAACAGATGATTGACGATACACGTAGATTGGCCTTGGGAGCAGCTGCGGGATTTGACGTTTGGAAGAACAATGGACTCAGCATTGTATCGTCACCTGGAGGCAGCATTATGCAAGTAGAGGATTCTACGGATGAGAGAATAGCTACTGACAGGATAACAAGGAGTAGGAAGAAATTGCACCAATTTAGATTTGAAAGAAAAGGATCTGAATAGGGAAAGGATCTGGGTGTTATATCATGGAACATTGAAGGTTTGTGGAAAAGCTAAAGAACGAGGAAACTGTGTGAATTTTAAATGTAGCGGATGTGATAGGAGTGGTTGAGACTTGGTTTAAAAGTGATACAAATGTGGATCTGAGTAGTTTTGACTTCTATGGAAAATGTAGTGGTAAAAGGAAAGATACAGGTCATGGGTCAGGAGGTGTAGGTCTGTAGTTAGAAAGAATTTACAAATTAAAGTGAAAGTGCGTAACGATATAGATGGCAAAGCAGTTCTGTGGTGTGTTCTAAATGATGTATGGGAAAAGGAAAGTGTTTTTGTCGCAGTAGTATATAACCCACCAAGTTCCTTGGAATTTTATGACTCATATTTGTTTAATAAGCTAAGACAAAACATGGAAGAATTACTAAATAGGCACTTATACAAAGGATTTATCATAATGGGTGATTTTAATGCAAGAGTTGGGAAACCAAATTCAGTTATTAAATTTGGAAAGTGTGTGGGAAAGCAAAGTAAGTGAACTGATCAAAAGTTAAATAATGGTAGGTATCGAAGTTTAAGCTGTAAGTAGGACCCAAAAGCTCGGCAACCACAGGTTTGAATCTTTTGGGCCCTAGGGGCACAGCAACTTATTGTAGAGGCAAGAAGGTTAAATGTATAATTAAATTGTAAAGCTTGTTTATGTTGATATTATTATTATTCTGTTTGTACCAAGAATTTGTGCAAATAGTATCACAGTAAATTACTTACTTATTAAAAGCTTTTATGTAGCATGAAGAATAATTAAAATCTTTAAGTCTTGGAAAATAGTGGAATGGAGGTAAATAATATTCATCCTTTTTTGCTTCTACTGTAAAATTTGGTCAACACATTTAAGAGGTTTTAGAAGCAAGCAGAACAGTTTTTTCCTCTCCCACTCCCATTGAATCTGCATCAAACATTAAGACATTACTTTTACAAATTGTGCTTTCTCTAGTACAGAGATTTAAACAAAATGCACGTTTTGAAGTTCCCTGAATAAAAGAAAAGCAGTTTTTAGAAAAAGAATTGAATAAATACCAACTTTTATTTTAATGTTTTATTGTTATTGTATAAATTAATTATACTTTTAACAGACCTTAGCCTGGTCTTGGCAAGTTTTTAATATAGAGTCAACTGAAAAATTCAATGCCACAGCTGGGATTTGAATACAGTTCTTCTGCTCTGTATAAATTAATGCCAAGACCAGGCTAAGGCCTGTTAAAAGTATAATTAATTTATAAAATAACAATAAAAAATTAAAAACTTTAAAACCCATTTACCCAGCACTGAAGTACTTGCAATAAGGTCGCTGCTAAGATTGTCATCTCGAGTGAGATGCCTTAGTGGCCTGTCTGGTAAACAACTTGAGTCAATTGGGGAATTCAATGTCCCACCGGCATGTCACAGTAGCTCAATGCTTAGAGCAACCACACGGAGAGTGGGAGAACCATGTTCAAATCCCGGCTGTGGCGTTGAATTTTTCAGTTGACTCTATATTAAAAACCAACTTTGTATTTAAGTTCAGTATCTTCCAAGCATTCAACAAAGATGTTTAAGGAAACTACCTCACCCATTTATATGAAAAAGCTTAAGTTTTTACTTTTTAAAAATAACTATTTTGATTAAAATACTATATGTTTAAAATATTTAATTTGCCCCTCAAAAAATTGTATATCTTGAATACAATATTTGAGCCTGCTGTTTTGTACACTATTCTCACTTATATTTAAATTTTTGAAAAAATGTTTCAAGAGCTTTCACTCCCAATGTCAACTCTTGGCTGACTGGTTGTTCTCCAGTTGGAGAACCGACTGTAATACTATATAGTTATCTCCTCATTGTGTAAAACTTTCATTTATTAAGTTATTAGTGTTCTTGAATTTTCTGCAAAGAGCCTATGCAGTCCTCTTTATTCGGAAGGAATTTTATGTTTGTACTAACTATAAGAGACAGGCAAAAACTTACTACACAAAAAATGCAGATATCTTCAAAAACAGTTATTTCAAATAAAATTTATTGTGGCATTAGCCATTTCTGAGATATTAGCTGTTATTGGCTTGAATTTTCATTACTTTCATAAGTGCTGTCACCATTCAGTTGTTTCTTGTGATGTCATGGAAAGGGTATGAAATTTTAAGGCCAGCATACAAAGACCCCTTTTTAAAGATTTGAGTATCACTTTAACTTTCCTATACCCCCTTTGTACAGCCTTCGCCACAGATCAGAGAATTTCATGGGCACTCAAAAATGCTGTATTTGTAACACTTAGGAAACAACTGCTGTAGGTTCTTTGCCAGTGAATTTGTGGATCACACATAAAAGAAACCGGAAATAAGAAAATGTGTAGTGTTACTATGGCCAAGCAGTTTAGTAAGCATTGCTCTTTGTAAGCTTTTGGGTTCAAATCCCAAACACCATTTTTGTTTTATTTTCCTTATTGGTTTTATAAGTGCATATGTAGAACATTATATTGCCTGAATATCACATTATACTTTTAACGTATCATTTGAATTTTATGGCATTACCTATGCAAACACAAAAATGTAATCACAACTGATGTATTCTTTACAAATAATTAAAAGAATATATGGATAAAAATCTTTATCTTTTAAAGGGAAAACACGTAGAAATAAACAAAAATTAATATCAGGTGTGTGAACCTTCAGTATTTATAATTGTCCTCAAACTACACCCTTCGGTGTATAGATGACAGCAGATTTATGTAGTAGTATGGACAAAAGGCTACAACCCCCCAGGCTTCTAGTGATCATAAGCTATCTTTTGTCCTTCATGCACATGCACAGGAATTTGAGCACTACTTTTTTTTTTTTCACCTCAGTCCACACATTTTAAACCTTCATGTGCAGAAAGGATGATTATCCTGGCTGAATCAATAATTCCATCAGGGTATATCATCCTTACAGAGGGAATATAAATACAACCCCATAACACACGCTGTTTAGTGTACTGTCCAGCTTCCACAATACACATAAACTGCCCCTCGATATCCATTCCCAACAAAATAGATGCACGAGCATGGCAATATTCTTTAGCCTCATATCTTGTATCGTATTGGGATCCCTTTGGATGGTAAACAATCACCTTCCCCTTACATGTAGAAGAAAATGTCACTTCCCAGTCATGCTTTGCATTTTCCTGCAAGCACTGGGTGAAACACACTGTGATCATCTGTCATCTTAGCTGCTGTTTGTGTGAGGAGTCCTCTGACATTTATATGCTGCAGAGCCATTTGAGCATATCCAGGGCATTACAAATGTGTTTCCATGTGTCAGAGGCAGATTGGAAGGCATTCCTTTATGCTTCTGCAATCAAAGTTACATTCAGTCCGGAGTGGATACACATCATCTTCCTGAATAAGGACAAAGGAATTCAGTTCTTTCCCTGAATAAATTCACCCATCTCTGAGCTTTAGATGCAGGAACTTCAATATGATTTGCATCCTAATTTTTTTTTCAATTTATTTATTTATGAGCAAATAGTCTGTGACATTCACTAATACAAGGAAAGATTGCCTTCTCCCTATGTCCTTTGACCTTGTCAAGTAGATATGATTGATTGAAAACACCTTGCATTTGTGCAGACTAATGTGCACCACTTTTCAGCAAAGCAGTCAATAAAAAAGATGTAAGAGAGCAAGTGAAACAGTATCCGACTCTCATAGTTCTTAGAGTTAAATACTTTAATCATGAAATCATTCAATTGCAAGGATTTCAAGAAGTGCCTATTAAGAGACTTGCAGACTTTGCAAAGGAGGCAAAAATCTTGAAGATTAAATGAAGGGAAACACAATAGATCATAACTGGTCGCAGTGCATAGGGCATTTTGGAATGTGTGTGCTGCATAATTTCATTTAGATAGAACAAATACTGAAGGACAATAATCATTATAATATACATATTGAGTGCCAAAATAATTACAATCATGTTGGGAGTGACTGCTTCTGGCTCTGGCCATTTTATAGTCATCTCCCCTCCTTTGGTTATAATAATGATGTATTAATCTATTGAGCATTAAGTTATTACATATTAGATGCCTTCTTGGATTACTATTACATGCTAATACAATTAGTAATTTTTATATTTATTTGTATTTACATTATTTTCTTCTTTTAACCATCCATATCGTATTCCTATTCATTCCATACCATGAACTTTCTTTTCTCCTAATCTCTACTTCTTTGCATTCAAATATAATATATTATATATCTTCTCTTCCCCCACCCTTTTGATCTACATTAGTTTTATCCCTTCCTTATTTTACTCACATTATTTTCTCTAATAATTTTAGTTACATTCTCTGCTTGTCTATTTACCCTATTCTTACGTTAAGGTCCTCATTATTATAATTTCTATATTCGTATATTTATCCTTTAACATTTATATATCTTTCTCAAAAGATGGTACAGTCCAGGATTGTGAAATTGTGAAGCAGCCGATTTGGCCTTCACAATTCCATTCTCCTTGTTGACCGCTATTGCGATCCCGTTCTGTTACGAAAAGGTGTAAATCTTCCTAAAGTTTTTTTACTTCTCAATTTAATTCCCTCCACTGATTTTTGCATTTCTTTTTGGAGCACCAATATACTTCCATGCGGAGATGATATAATGTTTTCTTCCCCTTCTTCCTCCGAATACTCCCAACGATTCTCTCCCCTTCCCTTCCCCGTTATATGCTTTTTTACACTGCTCACTGCACACTGTTGCCACGCCTCTTTCCTCTTCTCTGCAAGGACGCATATGGCTTCCCTCTCCTCTCTTCCCGGTGACACAGTAATGTTTTCTTCCCCTTCTTCCTCCGAATACTCCCCACTTTTCCGGTGATTCACACCACTTCCCTTCCCCGCCACATGCTTCTTTCCGTTACTCACTACACACTGTAGCCACGCCTCTTTCCCCTTCTCTGCAAGGACACGTGCGGCTTCCCTCTCCTCTCTCCCCGGTGACACTATCTTTGGCAATGACGTATGCCGTGATGTTACTGGACTTCTACTTCCCCTCTGGTTCGGTGTTATTGCTTCATAGATATGTTGTGACGTACCTTCACCTGTTACATTTACGTCATTTTCTTTTCGTGTTGGATCTATCTTCTTTCCTTTTCTCAGCTCTGTTCTGGACTTTGTACTTCCGCTGGCTGCCACTGGTGTTAATTTACTTCGTTCGCCGCTATTTTGCTGACTTGTTTCCTTCCATTCTGGTTCTCTCCACCATAGATCCTTTTTGCTGGTATATGTTATTACATCCTCATCATCTATCCAAAGCCGTAAGTTTCGGATGAATGCTCATTTGCCTTCTGATCTTGCCTTCTTCATCTTCTGTATTAGGCTTCTTTTGAGGTCCCTCTGGGCTGAAGTCAAGTCTTTGTTTATAAATATATTACTTCCGTTTAGCATTTTTGACCTTCCTAAAATTTCGTAAACTATATTGGATGTTGCAAATTGTACTATTATTGGTCTTTTCCTGCCTTTTCTACCCACTCTGTATGCTTCCACAATCTCCCATCCTATCAGATCCATTTCTAGTTTATTTGTTAAAATTTTTCTTATTTCTTATATGGCCAGATACCCCTGCTCTCTTCAACTCCTGTGAACACCAAATTGAGTCTCCTCCTCCTTTCATCTATTCTTTCCATTCTCTCTTTGACTCTATCAACTTCTATATTTATTCCTTGCACCTCTTTACTAACATTTCCTTTTATTTCTTCAGCCACTTTGTTTAAATTATCTTTTATGCGTTGTTCCATTCCGTTCATGTTGTTGATTTTTTCTATGAGATCCTCCATCATTTCTTGCATATTCTTTGGACCTGGAATTAATTCAATCCCTCCGATCACTAGGAGCATAAGTATCACACTTCCTGTTGTCAACCAATTCATCAACATGTTTTGATCAGTTTTACATTGAATAACCTTTTTTGCCATAAATAGTCCAATTCTCATTCTGTATACTGTAATTTCAACTCCCATTGTCCCTTAATTCACTTTTCCTCTTCAGCCACAGAGCTTCTTACTAGCACAACCTTCCTCTTCCCCTACTCACTTAGCACTCCCAATAATATACATATATAATGTTAATGTAAAACGGAACCATGGCTTCATGCCAGAAGGCGAACCTGAGTTCTTAACCACAGCACCACTGCCACAGAACTAATGGAACACACACACTATCAGCGCCTTTAATGCATGCCATAAAACACAATTGCTGTAGTAGCTACACAACTTTGCTGGATACATCGTGAACCACATGCTCTATTGATTAGGACGTAGAAGAATTCTGTGTTCCAGAGTTGGCTCATTTTTACTTTCTCTACCACATACGTAGTAGATAGAGAAGCTATTGCATTTCTCCAAAAAGTTGATACCGGGATTTCACCAGAAATACATGTTTTAAAGTACCTGAATAAAAATTTTTTTTTAGAAAAATGTCCATGAGAGAGAGAGAGAGAGAGAGAGAGAGAGAGAGAGAGAGAGAGAGAGAGAGAGAGAGAGAACTCAAAAACAAAATGTTGGATAAATACAAACTTGGTATTTAAGTTCAGTACCTTCCAAAGATGCGATACAAAAATTTTCAACAAAATTCCCCACCCCAAACTACCCTTTACATGAAACATTTTTCAAAGTTTTTGTTTTTCTGAAAAATGGCTCTTAACAATTTTAATTAAAATACCAAATACATATTAAAGATATTTACATGAGAAATAAAATGTGTATCTTGAACTTTCTGTAGTTTATGAAGTCCTCTTCATTCAGAAGGAAATTGATATAATCTTGCTCAACTGGTAAACATTAAGCAATAGATGAAAACTTACTGCACAAAAAATTGTAGATCTCTTTAAAACACACAATTTATTTCAAATAACTTTTTTTATGGCATTAGCCATTTCTGAGATATGCGTTATTAACGGTTCAATTGTTCAACTGTTTCTCATGATTAAAATAATTAAACTGAGTTTTATTTATGGACGCTCATTAACTGCTGTGGTCCTTAGCATCCCATTCTATATTGGGTGTGAAAGATTGGTAATTTTGCTCAGGCCTCTATCAGGCTTGAGGTTCTTTTACGTGCCGTAAATCTACAACACCGGACCACCGGCTTTACTTCCCTTCCAAAGGAAGCCATGCTAAGGATTTTTATGCCCAAAAAAAATCCATTGCCCTCTGCCGGGTTTGAATCCGTGACCTCGGGAAATAGAAGCTAGCATGTTTCTCATGATGTCGTGGAAAGAGTATGAAATTTTAAGACCAGCATATAGCGTCCAGTTCTAAAACATTTGACTATTGTTATTCCCTTTGTATCTATAATGAAATGTGTAATGTAGTTATTTCCAGAAAGATCTATCTCCATTAAAATGAAGTAGATATGAAAATAAACTTTTGTAAGAA
Source organism: Deroplatys truncata (assembly GCA_030765065.1). Lineage (NCBI taxonomy): Eukaryota > Metazoa > Arthropoda > Insecta > Mantodea > Mantidae > Deroplatys > Deroplatys truncata. Next base: position 240,243,223 of record CM060975.1, on the reverse strand, counting down.
TAATTTGTATATTCACTAATAAGCGATAGAGGGTAGAGAAAGTCATGTTAATGTCATCAGAATCTTTTTTTCTTGGTCACCAGTGGTAATACTCCAAAATGTTTGTCAATTAAATGGAGTAGATGAAAAACTAAGCTTGTGCAAGAGCTGCTTGAAAAATCTATATAGAGGCAAATATTAGTGGCTAGAGAAAGTCATGTGAATTTAACACATCAGATTTTTCTCTTTGAAATACAAACATTTTTCTTCTGCTATCACTGTTTCCAAATAAAATTTTAGATAAAGGCTGTTAAGAAAATAGGGCATTATAAGTTACAAATATATAAACAATATATAAAGTAGATAGCTTACGATGCCCAACTGAACAGTGGCCAGGGCCAATTTCAGTGGGCAGTCAATACATATAATGTCTTAGTAGTACAGGCAAATGTCCATTATGTGGGGAAAGAGAAGGTATACAACAACATTATTTTGAATACAGGGAAATGGAGATTTGGAGAAAACAAAGTGTATGGAAGTGTATGGTACAGATAGGACCGTCCATTGACGGTACAACCTAGACTCATATTGGGGGGACCGGGGCTTTAAAGGGCCTGGGATTTCAGGCGGTCTGGAAGTAATACATATATTAACAGAAACCCAAAGAGAAAATGCAAGCTAAGAGCATTCATATATTTTAAAGCGTCTTTTGGGCTATTGTCTGTTTATTACACCTCAACCTTTAAGAACAATGCCGTGCATGTATATTCAAGTTCAGCGTTGACATTGGCAATAATGAGTTTCTGCAGTCTTGTACTATATGTTCCTGTTGTACATTGCACATGCTTTTAGCAGAACATTAACGAGAAGACGACTGCACGGAAGGTGTATATTTTGATCTTTGATACCAACATGCACATACTCAAGTATCAAAATAAAGGTCAAAACCTTGGGCATTGATTCTTCGGTTACAGATGTGCTAAATTCATGCTAAATTTGTTTTGAAATTTATTATGCAGGTTCCGTTTCCAGACTGCTGCAGTTATCATACAATTATTGCCTTATGCACATTAATGGTGTTTCCATTTTAGAGTCATGCTGCAATTTAGCAATTGCTTAGTGAAATGCACAGCCAATTTCTTAAATTTGATAGTCAGCAACTATGACAAAGGCACGCATGCCACCAGCAAGAAGTGGCATACCCGTGTAAGTCTGGTATCGAAGTTCTGTTTGTCGGTGGGTTAATGCAGTGAATTGTTTGAAAGTCCTTCAATATAACAGTGGCTAGTTTAGTATGTGGTGTTCTGAATAAATGTAAAATGAATTCAGTGTAGTTATAATTGCTTACGGAATAGTTAAGTAGGTATAGGATATGTATATACTGAGGCTTTCGCAGCCAGCGTCATGAATAATGATAGAATTACTACTATCTGGGCTTCTAGACCATGGCCTACAAGCCTGAATGGTAGTAATTCAATTATTAGGTATAGGATATGTTTAGTTAACTGCTAGAACAGCTAGTTATCATAATAAGTCAGGTGCTAAAAAGAGCTGAAAAACGAAAAAGAAGAAGAAAAATACCCGGAAGAAATTCAACCATGTAAAACCATATCCGTTTTTCAACATCAGGAGCCTAGTCAAATTCTAAGACAATCAAATACAGAAGCAGAAGATAATGCAGGTGAACATGTTTCATTACATCTCTTGAATGTCAGGTATGTATTTACCATTACCATCAGCTCAAGGTAATACAGAAATTTACTTTAATAAAGTGTCAAGACTCAGAATTTACTTCGACAGACAGCTGGGACTCCTTAAATCTTAGCCAGTGGCCAACAAAAATTACAAATGTGAAGGAAATAATTGTTATGAAAGGTCTGCCTGAAATAAATATTGAAAGTTTGCAAGAATATGACTAAAAAGTGGAAATTTACAAAGCATCACCTTTATTCTAAATATACGAGGGCGGATTGAAAAGTAACGCACAATAATTGGTATTGCAGCTGGAATGTTGCAATTTCACACAGATATAGTTTGAAGCTTTTACTACAGAGGATATTTTTTGTTTCATATGCAGCTCTAGCGAGAGAAGCATGAACTACACAACAAAGATGGCAAGCATGTTACTGTCGTCCACATGTGAAGAATAGAGAAGTGTGGTCCGATATTTGTGAGCCAAAGGGCATAAACCGAGTGATATTTACAGGGATATGCGTGGCGTGTATGAGGATGATTGTATGGACCATAGCAATGTCTCCAGGTGATGTGCATTCTTCCTAGAGGGCCATGTGAATCTTAGCGATTCGCCACGCTCCAGGAGGCCAGTAACAGCTGCAACCCCGCAGAATGTCAGAGGTATTGAGACGGCAATTTTGAACAACCGGCTTGTGCAACTGCGAACTTTATCGCAACAGTTCAACATTTCCTATGGTGCAGTGTATAATATTGTTCATGACACGTTGAAATTTCGTAAATTTAGTGTTCGCTGGATGCCTAAGAACCTGAAAGACAATCACAAGGGCCAGCGAATGACGACAGCTTGTATCACCCAATGTTGCTGCTTCTGTTTGTCAGAAAATCCCCAAATTTGGTTGGGAGGTGCTCCAGCATCCACCATACAGTCCGGACCTTGCACCATCAGACTTTCATCTGTTTGGTCCCATGAAGAAATTCCTGGCCGGCCAACGCTTTGCAACAGATGTGGAAGTGAAATCAGCAGTCCGCAGATGGCTATACCAAGGAAACGGACTTCTACGAACAGGGCATATTGAAACTGGCATCACAATTGCGAGAAATGTGTTGAGAAACTTGGTGACTATGTCGAAAAGTAGGTAAAAGGTGTAGGTTCATTTTTGATTTTTTGTTTTTGTTTTAATTATTAAACTTTTTTGTAAAAAAAAGTATTGTGCGTTATTTTTCGATCCGCCCTCATACTTCTGGAAAATGTCAAATGAAAAGAGACTGGTTAGTTTGGAGTGATATTCACAAAAGCTTTTCTGTGGACCATCTCTATTTATGCTTTTTTTTTAAATGCATTTATTACTATACTATAGACTATAGTACATCAATACCCATTGTTGTTCTTAACTATTCTGTGTAATAATTATGTGGGACCTACGAAGTTGGGTTTGGGGGAGGTCCGCAATCATGAGTTGTCAGGGGGCCCCTTAATTTATCTGGAAGGCCCTGGGTATAGAATGAATAAGAATACTCATATAAATAAAATTTTAGACAAAAACTATAAGAACACAGGGCTATATTTCAGGAAAGTAAAAAACAAATGGAAATGGACTGTTAAAGAGGAAAGGAATAATAATGTTAGAATATAAATATAAGAATTAAATATCATTGTACTAAGTAATATGTAATTGTTATGTGGACTGCCCATCTTAGTGGCCAGGGCCAAATACAGTGGGCAGTCCAGTACATGTATTAACTTAGTACTGCAATAAATTATCAACACTGTTTCCAAACAGACCAACATTTGGAAAAGTATCATTAAAAAACAAGAAGCTACAAACTCGCTCATTTGGTTTAGAAGCTAAGCAAATTGAATTCCTGGCAATGGAAGGATTTTATTTTCCTGTTGCACTGCATTTTGGGGGTCATCCAGGAAGTAATATCTGTTTGTGCAGTTCCACTGAGCAGATTGTTGTCAGGCTTCTATCCAAGGTTGAATGGTATCCTCGACATCTTTTCTCAATGTTTTGTGAGTTTCAGATGAAACAAGTTATTATTGTGCTTTCTGTGATTGTTCAAAATGAACCATGTGATACAAAAGCTCATGGACAGATATGATGAATGCGTAAATAAACGAAAAGATTTTGTGGAGAAATAAAGTAAGCTTCAATTTTGTGAGAGACTTTTTTTCAATAAAATATTTTTTCTGAATATATTAAAGCCAAACGGGTTACTTCCTGGATGACCCCTCATATCATTCTTTTTCCTCTGTCTCCTTTAACAACAATCAATCAAGGTTTTACTGTACAGTTCCTGGATGAGGAGAATAAGAATGATAAATAACAACAATAATAAACTCTATACTGATTACCAGGTGTTATGTTTTTAAATTTCTTTCTGGTGCTTTTGTTTTCCTGTGAATTAAGCTTTTCATTATTTCTTTTCAAAGATAAAAAGAGCACATTCCTGCATCTTTAATATACCTCTCTCTTTCAATTCTAAATAACACAACCTGAAATTTACTTACTATTCCCTTCACATTTTCATCCTTTCCATCCACTCGCTGGACTCGCAATATATGGTAACAGAAATCCAAAGCCTCAAAGCGTCTTTGCTGTCCCAACAAAACTATCATTGTACAGCCTGCCCAGTTCAACCCTTCTCCAAACAATTCCCTGTAAATTTTAACAACAATGCTACATACACACACAAGGAAAACAGTGTTCCCAATACAATGTATACATTTGTCTGGTAAAAGTTTTACAAACTGATTAATTTAGTATTTTAATTAGCTATCTTTTCTTTAGGAAGAATGTACATGTTTTTTAAAGATTTTGAAAAACCATTTGATCAATAAATAGAGAGGCATTAGCTTATAAATTAAGAAGGAAAGGGGTAAGCGAAAATTTTATAAGAGAAATAAGGGAAGATTTACAAAGATATAAAATTTTGTATAAGATGCGGAAATAATGGCATTACAGAAATGACTGAGCAAAAAATAGAAATAAGACAAGGGTGCAAATTGAGCCCTATACTATTTAATGTATCCATAGATGACATATTAGAAAGAGTGAAAGAAAAATTCTACATCGTCCCATAACATCAAATAGAGAGATACCAGGTTTACTATACACGGATGATCTTATGGTTGGGGCTATATCGGTAATTGGGCTACAGAAAGCAATCAATGGAATACAGGAATTCTGCAAAGAATGGAGAATTAAAGTAAATATAAACAAGTCAAAAGTTATGGTATTTAAAAGTGGAAATAAATTAAAAAAAAAGAAGAGAAATGGCAGATAGGGGTTTAAAGTTAGAAGTTGTCAAGGAGTTTGATTATTTGGGGGTAAGGATGAGCAGTAATGGTGAATCAGTGGCGCATAACAGAAAGGTTATGGCTAAAGGAAAGGTGACAATGACAGGAGTAAGGAAGTGCAAATAAAATTATAAATGCTGATTAAATGGATAGAAAAAATGTATGAGGCATTGGTAGAAGCAAGAATGCTATAAGCAGTTGAAATTTGAGGGGGATCTGAATTAAGCAGAAGAATAGACCAGAGCTACAGAATCTTTTGTAAAGAACTGTTGGAATTAGCAAGATCGGCATGGGAGCAAGTAGCGTTAGTGGAATTAGGAAGAACAAGAAGAAAGGCAGTGATACTGGAAAGGATAATGAAATTTTGGTTTAGATGCTTGAAAAAAGATGAAGGGGGAAATTTTAAGGATATGTATGGAACAACAAAAGAGTATGAAACATAAAAATAGCTGGTGGACAAGGGTAGAAAAAATTATGGAGAAGATAGGAATGGGAGATATTTGGAGAGCAGGAGAAAGAAATAGCAACGGCTTCTGGATAACAGTAAAAAAACAAGAGTGGAGGACAAGAGATCTGGGGAAGCTTAGAGAATAAAAAATCTCTAGGGTTCTATAGGTTAGTAAAAAGGAAATGGTGAAGAGAAGGGTTCGTGGATTATTGTAATAGAGCGGCGAAAGCGTTTGCATGGATGAGAACAGGATCAATGAACCTGAGAGGACTAAGAGGCAGAAAAAGTGGAATTTGTGAACTATGCGGAGAAAATGAAAGCACAGAGCATTATATGATAGAATGCAAAGAATTAGCAGAATGGAGACAAATAGTATAGGGGAGCGGCGATAGATGGACAAATAAGAATATGGGGAAGTTTTAAAAGAAAGTAAAGGAGAAATGGATTAGAAAAGTAAGGGAGATAAGAAAGGTAGAAGGGCAAATGGAGGAGGGAGAGGATGGATCATAGGTGATTAAGGGTAGCAAGGGCTGCTCAGCTGAGCCATAAGGCCAGGGTGCCAGGCAAAATAAGCAGTACAGATAGAACATAGCTGGCCAGAAAATTTGTACACACATTAAGTTAGTTTACAAGTGAAATATTGTAAAAAAGGATTGTGTATAAAAAGATATACAAATAGTTTATTCATTCATTCACCTTTTCTTTATCTTTAATATTTGGATAAAAATCTGTTTTTTTCCATTACTTAACTGGAGTTATAAGGAAATTTAATAATGAAATTTTGGAAACTGTAATAGTTTTGTGCAAATAAATCTCAGAATTTATTGTAAAAGAGGCTGTGAACCTTTATCATAAGATTTTAGTTAATAAACTATATTTTCTCTCAATGGATGGTGCAAAAATCTGTGGATAGACCAAAATTGCAATTATGAGGGATGCCATTAATTATACAGTGATATGCTACCCATGTGATTTTCTGTTAGTTTTATTGCTTCTTCATGAAAAAATTTGCTCAAGCATAACACTTCTTTAACTACAAAATTCTTTCATAAGTAATCTCTTAGGGCATTTTATTTATTTAATATTTGCATTTATGATAATGCAAGTTTCTGCATAAATTATGTGGCTTTTACATAAATAATGCAAAATTTATAAACTAAACTACTAGTCTTTTGTACTCTAAAAGAGCAGCTTTGCATTGTATGTCTTAAAATTATCAAATGGACATGCCGTTTTGGAATGGAATGGTTTTCTGTATATAAGTAGATGGTGTAAGCACTGGTGATAAATTTTATACACAGCATTGCTTCGAAAGCATAAGTATTCAGTGTTCCTGCTCTGTATCACTTTCTCTTTGTACTGTTTACAGCATACCAGTCAATAATAATGATGTTAGGTTGTAGCAGTATTTAAGCTGATAAAAGTATTTTAGAGGAATTGTATTTATAATGATTATGTTATGTTTAGTTTTAAAGTTGTGTTTAAAAATGTTAACCAAAGAGAAATGTATATGGGACAATCTGTAATGCACTGTTGGTTGGCACGAAGCGAGAGGAAGGCCATGAAACTGAGATTTAAAATGGTGAAAACTATGGAAATTGAAAATAATATTCATTAATGTTAAAGGAATCTGCATATGTGTAACAATAATATATATATTAAAGTGATTAACTAGGATTGTAACAGCTATTGTATAATAAAATAATAAAACTACATACCAAGAAATGAAAATGCATAAAGTTACTCAATACAATATAAATGGTTATAGCCAGTTAAGGATTAAGCACATATTTCTTAATGTACTTTTGTATGCAGATCACTATAGCCTGTTAATATTCATATAAAGTATAATAGAGATGATTACTAGCAACCTCGAGAGAAAATAACCATAAAAGATTATTAAAACAGATTCTTAGTTCTACCAGGGAATGGTGTAACGACAGATCCATGCTGCAATCGAAGTCAAGATTGGTAACCAACTGCTGAGGTTATATTATAAATTACTACCATCAATACATCCATTAGCGCAACCGTCCCAAAGTGTATGACTTTGAATCCTAGAACTGTTTTGTCATTCACTACCATCAGAGCAGAGCATCCAGGGCAGAACACAAAAGAGATCGGCTGCATGAACCCTGGCTCTTGGGGTGCGTAATGCACTGATTTGAGTCAAATGACCTGCCAGACAATGAGCATCAGTCAGACATTGCTGCTTCCTGAGTGGAAGTATTGGAGAGTCAAGGTGCAGAACAAGTGAGAATAAGACAAACAGCGTATTATCTCCTCTCTCTTTATGCAAAGTTGCTTTCTTTCCACCTGCCTTTGTTCATGCTCCTGGTTCTAGCTATAAAATATGAGTGTCAATAACAGAAGTTGTGAAAACATGAACCAATTCTGATGCAACAGAAGAAGAAAATGGAGAAAAAGAACAGAGTGCCTCTGTATTGAGTGGTCAGCATTCTGATTTCTAAATCCAAAGGTCCCAGATTTGATTCCTGGCTGGTGAGAGAATAACATAATAATTTCCTATCCTCTGCAGAGTCTGGAGGTGTGGATGTGAGTGTGTTTAATAGTAAAATGCAGTACTTGATAAGAAACCTACAGTTCATTGAGTAAAAACACCAACGCTAACAGTTGTTTCTCATATCCATGTCAAAGCCCACATTATGACCATGAAAGTTAAAAAAAGAAGAGGACAATAACTATACACTGTCTATGAGTGGGATAAAACTATGCATTAATCCTACTATTGAAGGAGATATATTCCAAATTAAAAGATGACAGTAAGGAAATTCATTCGGCACTGAGGATATCTTATCATTGGCATGCAAGGCAAGTTTATCCGAAATGGAGAAGAATGATGTCAATAAGTGGTTGAGTACATGGGAAAAGGCTTCAGGACCTGAAGCTCAAAACAACTGAATGCAAAGCGCACATTTCAATCCACTGAAGTATGAAGGATCACCAGCAGTGCTTGGTCCGTTTAATAACCAAGTTAAGAGGGGTGAAGTTTCCCTTGTACACAACCTTGTATGCCAGCCTTAAAAATCAAAGGAATTTTGATAAAAGCCTCAGCAACAAAAATGTGTTTCAACAGATACTTTCATACCTTCTGAAATGCCAAACTTGTTAGTTTATTAGGATACCAACAAAGTAAGATATGAAGAAACATCTCTTGTTGAACCAGTGAGACAATATTGCACAAAATTAAATTTGGATTGGTAGCAAAGCTCAAAAAATCAATTACCTACAACATTTTAGTACTGTAAACATTATAGATAGTTTTCAGTATTTGAAAGTGGTGGCTGAAATAAAGGATTTCAGTGGTTTAATGCACAGGGCAAAAGTTGCATTGAAATAATGCCTTCACATCAAAGAGCTGACCAACTGTAGGCTGTCTTAAGAAAAATGACTGCCATGTGTGAAAGCAAACTTATAAATATTTTTATCATCCTACAACAAAGTTTTGACTGGTCAAACAATCTTCAAAAATAGTAATTAAGCCAAAATGGTAACTGTTTCAATTGAAAGCCAAAGGTATCTATTTGTATTAAAGCAGCTGTATGAAATAAATACAGGAAGTTTAATGACAGATTTTAAATCTCGAGTGAAATTTCTTTGGTTTGAACTATTATTACATGTACTGCACTCCAGTTCATCTTTTAATAGGTTATATAACAGCTTAAAAATATTGAACTTGAATTTCCTTGCCAGCCATGAAGTATTTTTCATCTTTAAGCAATTTATTTCCCTTCTTGAAGACCATGGTTTTAGTTTTATTCCGATTTACCTTCAGCTCCCATTCTTCACAATATCTGTCAATCTCCCTATAGCTATCTTTAAGCCAATTGCTTATGTTGAACATACTGCCAGATCATCTGCATACAGTAACCTGGGGATATCTACATTTTTAATTGCAGGCATGTGAGTGCAGGTATTCATCTAACAGTCCAAAGTATCAATAAACAAATTAAACAAAATGGGACTTAATTTACATCCTTGTCTGAGCCATCTCTCCTGACCAACCACTCTAGTTACTTCCCCATCGCCACACTTAACACAAAATTTATTTTGATAATATAACTCCTGTAGTATACCGATCACATTAGCATTTAAACCTTTCTTCTTTAATTTATATCAGCATTTCTCTCTCAACCCTATCATAAGCTTTTCTTAGGACAGTAAATATAGCACACAATCTGCCCCTTTTCTTTACTAGATACTTATCTATCACTATTTTAATTATGAATACATTATCCACTGTTCTTTTTCTTTTCCTGAACCCTGCTTGGTATGGAGATATCCTTTTATTCTCTTCAGGCCTATTTTGTAATCTCTCTGCCATATTTCCTGTAAAAAACTTTACAAAATTAGATAACACTGCATTTCCTCTATAGTTATTGGGGTTTGTTTCGGTTCCTTTCCCTTTATATGTTGGGTTTATGATTGCTATAATCCAACTTTCCGGCACCTTCTTCCTTTCTTTAATTACGTTCATAAGCCTTGTCAAGCATGATAGCATGTCCTGATCTTTGCACCATGCTTTGAAAAACTCTTATAGATAGACCATTGATTCCTGCTGATTTGTTTTTCTTAAATTTACAAACTTGGTTACTAACTTCTTCCTGTGAGAATGGTCTGTCCAACTCTTCCACATAATTATTAAATACTTCAGGTTCATGCTACTTCTGGTTTTCATAATAAACAAATTCCGACATTAATTAACCCATTCATTAGGACTAATGTTTACGTTTCTTCCTTCCCCCCTCACACGCTGATTAATAATCTGCCAAGCTTGCTGCCCCTCATCTGGGTCCAACTTTAGTTTGATTTCTAAGGCTCTAGCTCTCCCTCATTCTTGTATCTTGCACTTGTATCTATCATACAATTGAATTATGATGCCCCTATCTATTTCATAATTTCTATCCCTCCACCTTACCACAGCTTCCCTTACTATAAATCTCATTTCTCTGCATTCCTCATCAAACCAGTGGTCATAAATTTTCTTATTCCGTCTATTCCTTACAATCATGTCACTTCCAGCCCATTAACTATAAACTCACATAGCTTTGTTGCATCGTCACTTTTACCTAAAGAAATCATTAAGTTAATCCCATATACACTATCTCAACCATAGCTGAATCCATTATCCCACGAAATCCATCGCCCTTTCTGGGACCCACTTATAACTGATTATCTTAGCACCAGAGTTCTATATAAGATCTCTTTCAGCTTCACGGTTCTCTTCATTATAACAAGACACTTAAGTGGAAAATGTGAACTTGTTCCACGTATGTTTGTTGCCTTAAAACTCACAAACTGTACATTAAGTGTTATCACTACATAACACATAATCTACAACACTCTGACCTCATGCACTTGTAAATGTAAATTTATCCATTTCAACTTCCCCCAGCAACGATTCATCATTACAAATCCATTATTCTCACAGAACTGAATTCATTTTAATCCCTCCTCATTTATAACCTTGTCTTTGCTGTGCCTCGTCGATATTTTGCTAAATTTCTCCCTCTCCATATCTTCCCAAACATTTAATACTCCTCCTCCACTCTTGAATTTAAATCCCCCATTAGTATAAATTCTATAAAGTGCCATTCTGCTTTTATATTCAATATTTTCTTTTCTAGCTGATAAAAGATATCTGGGTTGTGGAATTCACTGGTGGGTTCTACAGTACAGGAATGCATATTCCATTCACGTATCAACACCCACATGACCTCATCAATTTCTGACTTCCTCTTCTTAGCTTTACTGGGCAAGTTATTCCTTATACCTCCAGAAACTCAACCTCTAATATTCTTCCTTGATCCTTGTTTCCCAATAAAATTATACCCCTGCAAGTTGATACACTCATTGCTTTCTAGCCAGATTTCAACTAATGCCAACAAATGGATCTTATTCCAAATATTCTTAAAAAGGCCTCTACTCAAACATCTTAGCAAGCCTTTACAATTCCAGAAACCAAATTTCATCCTATTGTGAGCCTGAGCGAAATCTAAAAGTGTCTTAACTTGCTCTTGCTCCTCAGCAATATCACCCGATGTTCCTTCCCACCAGCACCAGCCTCTCTTTTGTCTAGAGATATTCTCCTCTTCTATGATGTCACACTCACTGCCAAAGTGGGGCTCCGTTCACTCTCCTAACTTCTTGATTTGTCACCTCTTCAACCTTAAGACTTCCCATCATGTTTGTTACTATCTGCTGATTCATTTCCTCTTCGGTCCTTCTGTTGTCCCTTAGACCATATTGGACTCATCTATTGGACATCCATCTACCCAAAGCCGTAAGTTGCATATGTATGTTTGCTTACCCTCTGATCTCACTCTCTTCATCTGTTGCACTAGCTCTTTCTTCAGAAATCTGTGCTCCACCGATAAGTCTCTATTGATAGATATATTCGTCCCTTTTAATTTTTTTGATATTTCCAGCACTTCAAAGACAGTTTGCATGGTCCCGAATCTGACTACTATTATCCTTCTTCCTGCATTCCTTCCAACACGAAAAGCTTCAACAATTTCCCATCCATTTAGTATAATTTCCAATCTTCCTTTGAAAATTTCTCTCATTTCCTGGATTGGCCACACTCTTCTTCTTTCTTCTACTCCAGATATTATCAGATTGAAATTCTGGTATCTTTCTTCCAATGATTCTACTCTCCTTTTAATGAACTTCAGTTTTCATATCTTGTAAGCTTCAATTGAACGAGGGCTATTGCAAAGATCATGGCAACCATTTTTGCTTTCTCTGCAAGCAAGAGAAAATCAGTAATACATGTTTTGAAGTCCCCTGAATACACAAAAGCATTTTTAGAAAAAGGTTTTGTGTGTGTGAGTCTGTGAACAGCATAACTCAAAAACAAAAGATTTGATGAATACCAAATTTGTATTTAAGTTCAACAACTTCCAAAGATGCAACATGAAGATTTTCAAGATAATTCCCCCACACTAAACTATTCTTTACATGGAAAAATTTTCGATATTTTTGATTTTCTCAAAAAATGGCTCTAACAATTTTTATTAAAATACCATATATTTAAGATATTTACATAACAAATTAGATGTTTATCTTTAATTTCCTGGGAATGGCCTGTGAAATCCTCTTCATTTGGAAGGAATTTTGTATAATGGGTATACCCTAAGAGAGGAATGTGCTACACAAAACATGTAGATCTCTTTAAGACATAATTTAAAACAACTTTTTTATTTGGTATAGCTCCTTCCAAAATATTTGCTATTGGTTTAAATGTTTCAATACATTGTCATGTTTAAAGTGCTATTACTATTTGATTGTTTCTTGCAATGTTGGGGAAAGAGTAAGGAATTTCAAGACATATATAGTGACCAATTTTTTAACATTTGACTGTCACTATTCCCTTTGTACCTATAAAAAATGTGTAAAGAAACTATTTATGCAAACATTTATCTCAATTAACTTGAAGTAGACAGAAGAATAAGCTTTTACGAAAATAATTGTTAGATGCTATATAAAAAATTATATGAAAGAGATGTAAGTAGGGGAAAGAGGTGAGGAGGTGAAGAACTTGGTGGAAGACATTGGAATGGGAGAAGTTGGGCAACAGGATGAAACTAATTGCAATCTATTCTGGAAGGAGGTACAGTAGGTAGTTGAGGATATAAAGAATAGGAGATAAGGGCTAGTTTTGAGGATAAACACTTATTAGAATTATAGAAATTAAAAGGAATTGAGTAAGGGAGAAATAAGTGGATGATTCCAACAAAGGGGAAGGATGGGCTAAACTTGGATGCAAACAGATGTACTATTCCTTGAAGGATTAAGATCAAACTTGACAGAAGTGTGGGAAGCCAGAGGACATTTACCATTACCTAATTGAATGAGAAACGCTTAAAAGGTAGATGGATAATATTTGGAATGAGAAATGGAGTAAATTACCAAAAGATGCAATAGCAATTAAAATGTTCGCAGATAACAGAGAAGAAATTAGTAGGATTGGGGAATTCCTAAGGGGGGAGGGCAAGGAGCTACATGGAGCAAGAGGGAGAAGACAATTATAATAATGATGGTAATTTGTTGTGGAGGCTCTACCCTATACGTAAAACCTGATGGTTGAAGTATGAGGATACTATAATATATAGAAATGGTTGCAAATATATTATACTTAATCTTTGCACTATGTCTTCCGATTTAAAATTAATGAGGATACTAATTTACAAGTGCTAGACTCTTAAAAGTGTATTATTTATCAAGGATGTAATTTATGTAAAGAAAAGAAATGAAATATATATATATATATCAATAATAAGTGATAGTGGGTAGAAAATTAATGTGAATGTCACACATAATTCTTTTTTTTCCCCTGCAATACCACAGGTCAGACATAACATTTTAAAATACACAATAGGAAGGCTATTATTTAATGTATGAATTCTGAATAACATGGAAAGCCATATCAAGATAGAGAATTAGGGGGGGGAATTCATTCATTACAAATGTGTTTCTTCCTGTAATTACAACATGTTAATCATATACAGCTAAGTGTGACATCTACAATCCTTCAAAGTAGTCTCTTGCAAAATCCACCACACACCGCCAATGAAATAACCTCATTCTCACGTGAAGAGAATTTCTGATTTCACATTTCAGTGTTGTGGATGTCCGAAAGCAAATCTTATGCAGTGGCTCCTTCAATTTCAGTATGAGGTGGAAGTCACATGGAGAAACGTCTGGAGAATAAGGTAGATGCCAGAGTACTTCCCATCCCAACAGAGTGAGAAGTTTCTGCACACACTTTGTTGTATGAATAAGAATAAGAATAATTTTGTCATTGAACTATTACAGTAATAGACGTCAGATAATATAATGCTAGTATAGGCTATTTACAAAATTATATTTACATTATTATTGGTACTAAGATGTACCTACTCATCAAAAAATTCTTGTAGTGAATAAAAACGTTTAGTAACAAGCCAGTCATACAATTTATTCTTAAAACTAGGTATGGGACTTTGTTTTAACTTTACTGGTAGCTTATTATACAATTTAGAGCCAAGTATTTTGAAACTCTTCCGTGTTGTAGTCAATCTACAATATGGTATATCAATCAGTTGACATATCTAGTATTATAAGAATGAATGTCTTGTCTGTTTTGTAATTCTGATATGTGTTGTTTTATAAACAATATCACTGTGTAGATGTACAAATTAATTACTGTCAAAATTTTTAATTTCTTAAATAATGGTTTGCAATGAGCTAATTTTGATTCATAAAACATTATGCAAATAGCTTTTTTCTGTAATACAAGAATATCATGAATGTGAGTACTGTTGCCCCAAAGTAAAATGCCATAAGAAATAATGCTGTGGAAGAAGGCGAAATATGCAGATCTAATGTATACTTCAGGAACATGCATTTTCAATTTCCTAATCAAATGTATTACTCTAGAGTGTTTAGTTGTCATAAACTCTATATGTGGTGCCCAGGTTAATTTATTATCTATTATAACGCCTAAGAATTTTACTTTATCCGTGTAATTTGTACTATGTGTATCTCTACAGTTAAAAATCATGTGTTGTGTCTTTTGTTTATTAAGTAGAAAGCCATTAGCTCTGAACCATATGGGATGTCACTTGCCATGAATGATCATTGCATGCTGTAGAACATTCAGGGTGTTTCTCTCTAACAAGATGTAGGTGTATTTGGAGGAAAGTGTGCAAGTAATAATGTGTTCATGTTTGGCGATTGTCTTTTAATCCTCCACTGCTCCATTTCTATTAATGTATGTGGCACCCACTTTGCAGCAACTATGCACATGCGTAGGTCTTTTTGAAAATTCCATGGATGGTTCTTGCTTCAATATCTGTATGAAGCTACAACTCCTGCAGAGATGATCAACTTTTGTTTTCCATGCACTGGGTAATTAGGTCACCAGCACAATCTGTGCATGCACATAGGTCATCCTGAATGTTGCATTTGGGCAATGTTTCTCTTCCACATCTGAATGCTGCTGCCAACCTTACAAATGTTCAGTATGATAAAGCATCATTCTTAATGCTTCCTCAAGCTCACTGTGACATTCTCTCACATTCTTTCTATAGAGTGCTGTTATTTTCGCATTTGAATGCTGTTCAAGCTGTCTCACATTCATCTTGCACAATTGTTAAAAATGCACTGACTTCCCATGCACCGCTGATCGAAGTCTTGGCAGCCACTAACCTTGTAAAGACATCATAATACTGACTAATTTTTAAGATTTAGAAGCTAGTAACAGTGATGTGTCATAATTTAAAATAAAGAGAGTTGAGGGTTGTTACACTACATCACTATAATATTCTTACTTGAACGCATTTCGGGAGACGGCTTGCTCCCATCATCAGCATGTCCTCAACAGAAGGAGAGACAAATAAAGTAAGTTATGCATTTGAAAGTGAAATGATAACTCTCTAAATTATATGACAACGGGAGCTTACCCATGGGGCGTAATGCTAGCTTGCTTGTCAACTGCACATTAATTCTTTATAACAAACAGAAAGGGCAATAGTGCAGTCCACTGGCAAAATACACTAAGAAGTGATTAACAGAATGCATGGCAAGAAAACTGAAGCTTCCAAAGAAAATCTGTACAGTTGTCGCTGTCTTCTACAAATCCAATTACACTCGCAGTGGTCTCCTTGCTGCAGCAACAGTCAAAATCACCTGGCACAGAACTAGCAATACATGAGCCCTCATTTTATTCAACAAAACAATTGGATACAGATGATAATGATGAAAATGTTTCTTTTCACCACATTTACTATTATGTAGCACACTTATTGAGTAAATCTGTAAATACTCACTCTACTGTGAACTCCGTGTCACCAACTGGAATGCAATACACAAACTGAAGCGCAGACCACAAACGATGAAATTCTGTACACTCGTCCACATTTAGAACACCATTGGCAGGCAGTGGACCAACCCAAATGGGATCATCCAGGAAACTTCGTAAGCGGCTGAGTACAACTTCAAAAATTGAAAGACCACAGCACAGTCTCTCTCTTGTCAGCAGATCTCCCTCTCGAGCAATCATTGCTTGCTAAAACAATTAACTTTCTATTAGCTCTTTTATTGGTCAAGAATACACTGATGATTTGCATATGAATACATGCTTTCATTGAAGGATGATATTTACAAAACACTAATGTATCTGCATTTTGGAATAAAGAACAATAATATAAGACCAATTTTATTTTGCATATTTTGAGTTTTGAAGAGAAGTATATTAATTTAATTTTGCATAAATTGTGCCAGCATTTGCTTTACATTCGGGAGTAATTTGCAATTTCATTTGTATAATTAACTGCTATCTGATTAATTCAGCTTTAGAAGGGCATTTAGTGTGTGTACAAACATATTTCAAATTGTACAGCAAATCATTGGCTGGATGTCAATGGCAAAGGTAGTACTTATGAATGCTAGGCTAGAAAATGAGAGAGCATATACAAAAAGATTTATTTCCTTACTGAAGGAACAAAGCGACCCAGATTTTCAAGAATTCCTCTTATTACGTTCATCTAGATAAGAGTTGGACAAAGTCTTGTAGTTTAATGCCATTTGAACTATAGCAAAAGTTCTGCAATTAAACATTAATATGTTAAAGAGGTAGTTTTTTATATAATGTTCACAAAAGATAAAAATGTGAAAAATAATTTTTTGACAGTTATACCTTTAGAAAGTGCAACTGTAGAAGACCACTTAGCACCTCTGCAAAAACAGATGTGCTCTCATCCATAGAACTCATTGGCATTGGTAATAATGGTGCTGCTACTATGATTGGAACCACCAATGGAGTGGTAAAGAAAATTGGACAGAATCTAGATCACAACATAGATATTCATTGTATGGCCCACAGACTTAACAGTATACAGAGTGCAGTGAAATATGCAAAACATTTTGAAGAACTTGATTCTGTCTTAATTAAACTGCACCAATTTTACCAAAAATCCCCAAAGAGTGAAGCAAGTTTCTAAATACTTCAACTTAGCATACAAACATTTCAATGCCTACATAATACAAGATGGGTTACTAGCAAATTTGGAGCTGTCTCTTCTCTTGCAAGATTGGAAGTATGTCATTATTTATTTATAAACTGTAGTTACAGAAAAACATTATCTTCTACCATTGCCAAAGGTTTGCTTAAGAAACTGACTTTAAACTTTACATTTGCACTTTCTGCTGGATTAGAAATACACAGGAGCCTTTTCTCATCTTTCAATGAGCAACTTTTTCTGAATAGTGTTTCCACCTGAAACACTCATTCTCTTGAATCACTAAAAGGCAAATTGGAAAAGAATAAAAATAGTTTCATCACAAGCCCTTACTGAGTCTATCAAGATGTTCAACTTGAAGGAATGCCAGATCATGTGTTGAATGGGAGAAAGAAAAGCTAATAATGCAAGCTGTCAAACATCTGGAAGAAATATTTTTGAACCAGGGCTATTGAAACGTCCACATGCATTTTTGACACTTTGCCTGGTCATCAGGGAGTGTTATTAAAGAATATGGAGCCAGTGAAGTGATAGTTCTGGCAGAACATATTAAGAAACAACCTTCATTAGCAGTTGCAGAAAGAGGTATTATAGAAGCTATGCATGCTGAATGGTATGAGCTCAAAGTGCTTGGGAAAGGTAAGAAACTGTATGAACTATTGCATTTAGTGAGAGGCAACAAGGAAAGGTTTCCAGTTTTACGACAATTACTATCTATTTTTTGTGTACTTCCAGTTTCCACAGCTTGTTGTGAGAGAGATTTTAGTTTGATGAATCTTGTTATGAATAAATTCAGATTTTCCATGCAGTCAAAGAGTATGAAAGAGCTCATGATGTGTAACATGAATGAGTTTAATCTGGCAGCAGCTCTGGCAAAATGGGGAGCGATGTTCATAGCCACAAAAGACCTTACAAACTCTTTAATCATCAAGTGTAGTTAGGTAGTGTCCAGTTTTTTTCTTTTTTTTTAGAGGAAAAGCTAAAATTGGCTCCTAGATGTTTCAGCTGTCCCCTGAGATCCATGGGTAATTTATTGTGTGTTGATGTAACACATCAGATTTTCTCTTACATTACAGTATATTCAAAGTATAATTTGTTCAAAACATTTTTTTATTTTATTCTAAAACCAATCAGAATCTATATTAAACTTTTTCTTTCTTGTATGTTTAGGGATCTAGAAACTAAGAATATTCTAGAAATGGCACTAACCTTTGGAGTTCCCTGTTTTTCTATATTGGGGACAATTTGCAATGCAGCATATTTTGCTTCTAGCCTCTTTTGTTTGGTTTCTGGCTTTTCACCATCTAAAAATAAAACATAGTAGTTACAAAGCAAATTATTTCAAAATTAACAGAATGAAACATATATTCAAAGTATAAAAATAAGTTTTTCATTCTCACCTTTGCAGTAAGGACGAGGCAGAATGTTTTGAAAGGGTGCTGCATGAAGCAAATCACACACTTCTTCTTGTGAGAGTGCCTGCTCCATTAGAAGGCAGAAGAGTATTGTATTTCCAAACTCCCGGAAACTGTGGAACAACTCTGTGCGTGCATCAGGATACTGGACAATATCATTCAACTGTGCATGGTAGTAGCCCAACACACCTAAAAGCATACACACTTCATTAGCTAGGTTCGTTAAGTGGACAGGTGAGAACAGAATCAAATCAGGATGTATATGAACAAAATCTTCCTACTACAGTTATCAAACATGCAACCTATTAGGGGAAACCAGAAAACATTATCAGTAATAATCAACTGTAGAGAATGGTCAGTTTGTAATTTACCTCTTCCCTTGCTGAAGCCAGTTTCTCTACCTTCTCTACAACCACAATGGACGGCAGGATAAAAAGCTTTGTTCGCTGTCCATGTTGTACAATAAAGAATTTAACAAGATTGTAGACATTGTACAACTAAGGAAATTATAGACAGACAGAATGATAAATTCAAAGCAGCAGCAAATAAAGAAAACTGCAACATTTAGCAACATAAAATAATAAAATTTAAAAAATTCAATTCCCACCCTTGGGCCTTTCAAAGAATATTATATAACCTCAACCTGTTAATAAACATTGCTTAAAAATATATTCAGGACCAACACAAAGGAAAGAATTCTGGGTACAAAACATACCTTGGAAAGAAGACGGTCACAACTGCAAAAATTTCATGAATTGAGATAATGATGTGGTCAAATAATTTATAATTCAAATTATATTAAATTTGAAATAATGCATATAAAAAGGAATCAATATAGCACCCATAACCAAATAGACACCATATTAAAGATTTAAATTAACAGTGCTGTTTGAATATTAAACTGTCAATATCTCTTAAGCGTAATTTTTGCACTTATGCCATCTTCTTTCCAAGGTGTGAAAAAATTCAGATATATATGAAATCAGATGTGAAGGTTATGGGAAGATTTACACATGGAAGACAAATGAGTAACCTAGGCCAAGATTTAAACAGCACATCAGAAATGCAAAATATAAGCAGAATTATAAACTAGTTGTATCACAGCATTTTTAGTCCACACCTTGCCAGTTAAAAGAAAACCCAAAGCATTCGCAAGTTAGTCAGAAACCTGTTGAACTCTGTTTGGAAAGATTTGTTTACATATAAAAACAAATATAATTTATTAAATGTCGATGTTACATATGATAACAATCTAATCACATAATGTTTCATAAGTTTGTCTTTAAATAATGCTAAATTAATTCCAAAGTAGTTAAAATTTAACATATTTTTTTAGGGAAGAAGGTGAAGCAATCAACATTAATTGGAGACACAATAATGAACCAGCAATTATAGTTTCAGTTGGTTCTTAAACAAGAAATAGAAGAATGACTTAACTCAAGAGACCAGAAGTCACTGAATAATACGAGGGCGAATCAGAAAGTCTTTACCCCTATCTTTTTAGTCAAATATGGCTGCAAATGTGAAGTCAACATATCCATTTCCAGCGGTGGACCTTTCTTGGAATGATCCAGCCTTATCTGCCGGTAGCTCCACGGCACGGCACTGCTGCCGACTGTTGAAGATGGTGGTTGTGTTTTGTACGTCCACAGCATACGAACAATGAAGTGTGATTCATTTTCTATTGCGCAAGGTACAAACGCCCATCGAGATCCACAGGGAAATGCAGTCCATGTATGGAGAATACTGTCTTGCTTTGAGAAATGTGAGGTGGTGGTGGCGGCGGCGGTGGTGGTGGTGTGAGTTTGCAAAAGGCTGTGAAGTCTTGCATTGCATGACAATGAGCATTCGGGGAGGCTGTGTTCATTGCTGACTGACAACATTTCCCGTGTGGATGCAATGGCGAAAGCAGATCGGCATGTGCACCTCAAGGTCATTTCCTGGGAGCTTGCATTTCGTATGGGAGTGTTTACAACATCGTTCATGGGTCCTTAGGGTACTGAAGGTTTTATGCTGGTGGATGCCTAAACAGTTGGATGACATGATGAAAGGCAAGCAAATGATTGTTTCACTGAATCATCTGCAACAGTATACCAAGGAGGATGAAGGTTTCCTGGACTGCATTCTTACTAGCGATGAAACATGGATACTGCATTTCATGCTGGAAACAAAGCAGCAGAGCATGGTGTGGAAACATCGAGGTTCACCTATGACAAAAAAATTCCATTCAGTGTCATATGTTGGGAAAGTTATGTTAACGGCCTTCTGGGATCACCGTGGACCGCTCCTGCTGGAGTTCATACCTCAAGGTGCAACCATCAATGCCGACAGTTATTGTTCCACATTGTCACGTCTGCGGGCTGCCATCAAGCGAAAGCGTCAAGGGATTCTCGATGTGGACGTGATTCTCCTCTACAACAATGCGAGGCCCATGTGGCAATTAGAAACGCTGTCAAGCTCCGGGCATTTCACTGGGAGAATCTGGATCAACCACTATACAGTCCAGACCTCAATCCTAGCGATTTCCATGTTTGCAGACCGCTGAAGAAGTTCCTGACAGGACAGTGATTCACATGCAATGATAAAGCCAAGACAGCAGTCTGACAGTGGTTCCACAGTCACCGGACGAATTATACCACAGGGGCAACTCAAATTTAGTGCTGCGATGGGACCAATGTGTGAACTGTTGTGGGGACTATGGAAAAATAGTGTAAGGTGCTTAGAATAGTACGTATATTTGTAATTCATGTATCTACCTTATTTTGGCTAATAAAAAATAGGGGCACAGATTCTCTGATTCGCCCTCGTATTTCGACAGAAACATGAACTGTATGAGGCAAAATTACAATACAGAAAAAGAAAGGAATAACTGATCTCTGCCATTAACACAGGAAAATTTTCTAAAAATACAATTCATAATAATATAATTATATATTATATAATTGAAACAGACAGGATCTTGATGTACACCTCTTTTCAATATGGCACAAGTGCAGCAGATGTTCTAAATGCATGTAATCCATATAAAGTTTTGTCCCACCAGATTTTAAAAAAATTATGTTAATGTTTCATTGCAAAAATAAAATGTATGTGTGTGAAGACAAATTGTTTTGGAACTAAATCTAAAAACTGTTGAGTTGGATTTTGAAATATATCTATACATACGAATTGTTCAAATTATTTTCATAAAAAAGTAATTTACCTAAATTTAAGCTCTTATTTTTACATTTTATTCCTACTTATTTTTACTTTTACATGCATTTATTTTTTTGCTAAGTTTTGTTTCTGACCACATTATGAAGCAAAACATTTGTGATTGCTTGGCAAAAATAGGTACAAGTGAAATGAACCTGTCCCTTCTTGCAAAGCAATAGAACAGATAATGGCCCAGCTGACTATGGGTGCAGCTGAATATTTACCATTTTCAAACGATTACAATTAAAATTCCTTTACTGACTGCATTAATTAAAAGTGTCTAGTTATTCTTTCAATTAATAAAGTTAAGTGTGCTTAGATCACGCTTTCTCTAACTCACCTGGAGAACCATAATCGTATCTTGGAAGTTTACAGATTTTGGGCATTGCTTCCATTAATGTCTTAGTAAACTGTAGTAAATTTCCCTGAACCAAGCTCTTTACTATCTTAAGCAATTCCTCCATCACAACAGCTATGCCTTGATATCCCAGTAGTCGACACATAGTCCTAAAATGTGTAGCCCCTACAAAGCCTGCAAATGTTAAAAATAACAATATATATTCTGGGATATTCCCTTATATTGAGTTTAATTTGTTAATTACAGTAAAAGATTGTGATAGAGGATAGATAGAGGCCGGAACAGGCCGATTGGCCTAATTCCTGTCAGGAAGAAGAAGAAGAAAGTAAAGGATGAAAATTCCAGAAAGCTTATTTTGATCATAATTGCCTAGAAAAAGCCTAAATATTAATTTTCATATACAACCTTTGAAAATCTATTGCAGCATGCACAAAGTGAATAATAACAAATTATGTAAACAAAATGTAGATATAAGTATTTCAACTGCATTCATGGAGTAGCAAAGAGTGTCTCATTTTTAAAGTTAGCTGACTTACACTTATAAAATATGAGCAAGTAGTTTAAGGACAAAATTTATTTGTTTGGTAACATAAATTAACCCTAAAAATGGTTAACTATAAAGACTGCAACACTACAAGTTGCCTTTAAGTATGATATCTAGAATATCTGAGATCGGCTTGAAGGTCTACCAGTATTCTAGAATCAGAAGAGACGATTTAATGCATGTACACGCATCTCACCATGGTAGCTCAACAGAGCTGAAGATCCATAGTTCAAGTCCTGGCTGTGGCATTGAAATTTTTAAGTTTGATTCAACTTCCAAAATACATCTACTTTTAACTATTCTGATCATTTGTGATTGACACAATGTCAAAACATAAGTGCTATATTAATGATAATATTAGAAGGGAGGTTTATTATGTAGTTCGAAATATAACATTTCATATTGCAGTTGGTCAGATATCATCCACCATTTGAAATAAAGAACATAAAGCTTCAAACAGCAGCATTACTACTTAACTGGACAAGAAAACCCAGAGCGAGTTGGAAAAACTGGCAGCACAGGAATTAACCTATGTTTATCACATGATTTACACAGGGGTGCCCATCCTCTTCAAAGCCTATGGCACATCCACCCCCCAATTTTTCTGAGAGCTGAATTTAAACTATAAGTTCCTTTTCATGTTGCTGAAAAGCTTCGCAAAGGGGCTGTCTTATAGGTACTACTATAGTAACTATTGTGATACCAGTACACAGTAAAAGCTTAAACAAATAATTGGAAAGCTAAAATCAGTAAAAAGTCATATTTACACCAAAAATTACAAACAAAAATATTTGGCAAATGCTGTATTTTATTACCTGGTATTTCATTATAACCTATTGTATCTATCTAAATAGACCGATATAGTAAGTGTAATAAGGCTATACATTCTGAAGTACTACAACCTACCTATTATATTATAGTTCCTTTTATATATTTGCAAAAATTATCATTTTACATGCCATATTATACCATATGGTATGAATTGTACTTAAGATTACTTTTTTGGGGGGGGGGAGGAGGATACGGTGTATTTGGATTAACATACACAGAGATATAAATTGAATTAACAATTACAGTACTCAATTAAAAATTGTAATAAATGTGTTTATATTGCCTGCATTAATTTATTTTAATTTTTTTTTGTATTCCCCAAAATTTTCAATTTTCCCCAAAAATGCTCCTGATGCAATTTGCAGCATAATTCCCACACCATGAGTACCCCCCATGGGTGGCCCTGAAGGTACATAACCACACTTTGGATTACATCAAAGCACTGTGAAGAAATTTTACAATGAAAAATTTCACTGTCTGCAAACAAGCTCAATTATTAACGAGCAAAGCTCCTTAATAATCATCAATGTAATAGGTCCATTTGCAACTGGGTTGATTTTTAAAGAACTTAAGTAATCTCATTTTATATGTCTTAATTGAATCATCAAACCACTTCAACAAGAAGTTGGTGTCTCTTATTGTGAGACATTTTCATGCATAAAAAGGTGTGCAGGTGAAAGTGGTGGAATTAGTAAATTTAGGTGGTAAATCTTCAGAACTGTTAGGAAATGAAAGAAATGATGCTCAAATGAGCTTGGAGTCCTTAAATTTAAAGTTACCCAGCATTAATCGTTTCTGGATAAGGGAAAACTCTAGAAAATACCTTATGCAGGTAACTCACCCTAACTAGATTCAAACTCGGCACAAATGAAAATCTTATTACTGTATCGGCAGGCAATACAGCTAAAAACTTTGGTGGTAAGAAACAAAAGGAAAAACACAATCTGCTCTTCAAATTGAAGGAAAATACTACAAACAGCTTAACTGGTATTGGCTGCTCTGCACATATGATACACAATGCTGTGTAGACTGCCATATAGATTGCTTCCTTATCAATCTTTAGTTAAAAGTTGGCAAGATTTAAAAGCATTTCTACATTTATTGCATGTGAGTTGAACTCTAATCATTTTGAGATTTCACCAACAAAGAATATAGGACAACAGTAAGACCAGATGGCTGTCTCTCTTGCTTGCAATTCAGAGTTATTGTTAAATGTACAATATCTTAGCAATAAGATAGAAGAAATCACTGTATTCTTACATGAAAATAGACCGGATGTCCTAGCCATCTCTGAACATGGACTAAAGGAAAGTGAACTTGAACTATGTCATATAGAAGGATACAAAAATGTAGCCTATTACTGTAGGCGTAACTATAAAGGTGGTGGTACGGCACTGTTTGTATCTAATAAAATAACTAACATAAAACCCAAAAAATGGATACAAAACAGTAGTATAGATAAAGTTTGTGAAATATCAGGTATAGAAATGAATCTAAATAAAGATAAAGTGACAATTATCTCTTGTTATCGATCCCCAAATGCTAATATTAATGAATATTTCGATATAATAATAAACACATTAGATAAACTGGATGGACAGAATATAATATTACTTGGCGATATTAATATAAATAAGGACGAAAACAGCAGCAATTACAAAAAGTTATTAGACATAACAAATATGTTCAAATTAAAGCTCGCGATTAATGAACCAACTAGGGTAACAGATACATCAGCTATTATAATAGACCAAGTTATTACAAACCTCCCCGTCAATATGTACAGGACAAATATAATAAAAAGCCTTCTCTCTGATCATTACGCGCAAAGTATAGAAATTGACTGCTATACACCAAGACAGCAGAAATGCTATGTAAAAGTTAGAAATACAAATGAAGCAAGTGTAAATGGTCTATGCTCCCTACTAGCCAATGAAACATGGAAAGAAGTATTTAATAAAGATGACATTCATGCTAAATGAGAGACATTTTATACTATTTTCAACTACTACCTAGATATCGCCTGCCCCATAATCACCAAGGTAGTGAAATGTCCCACAAATAAACCCTGGATAAACCAAGAGATTAAGCGAGCTAAAGAAGTACTAAACAGATATTATATCTTATATAAAACCATTAATGATGAGAAAAGTAAGGCAGTATTTCGTAGTTATAAGAAGGAATATAAAACTTTATTAAAGAAAACAAAATCAAACCAGATAAAAAGCATGCTAAGTGTTAGTAATAATGTAGTTAAAAAATCTTGGAGCATTATCAACAATGAATGTGGGAAAAATAATTATGAATATAATAACATGCAAATAAACAAAGGCCAACTAAGAATTGAGGATCCAATAGAAATAAGTAATACATTTAATCACTATTTTTTAGGAAGTGTAAATCAGTTAATATTAAATAAAGACAGGAATAAAATACATCCTTATAAAACAAAGACAATTAGTAACTCTATGTATCTTAGGGAAATAACAATGGAAGAATTAGTTGTAGCCATAAAGAAATTGAAAAACAAAGTCTCTTCTGGATTAGATGGTATTTCTAATACTATATTGAAGCAATGTGCTCCTTTTATGTTAGAAGTGTTATTAAATCTAAGCAATTCTATTATTATGTCAGGTACATTCCCGGATTGCCTGAAGAAATCTATAGTCATACCTATACATAAAAAAGGAGACAAGAGTGAAACAAGTAACTACCGACCGATAACACTTATCTCATCACTCTCCAAATTGGTGGAAAGAATAATAGCTGATCAAATCGTATCATTTATAGACAAACACAAAATTCTGGTTAACCTCCAATACGGGTTTAGAAAAAATAAGTCAACAAAACATGCCATATCAGAAATAATAGACCACATAATCGATAAGCTGGACAACAATGAAAACAACTGTGGTATATTTCTGGATCTCTCGAAAGCATTCGATTGTGTTGAACACGAGCTTTTACTAGATAAATTGAATCATTACGGAATACATGGAATACCGAACAAATTAATTAGGACATATCTGAGCAAACGATCCCTACAAGTAAAAATTGTACATACTAGGAATCAACATATCAATGAATACTACTCAAATAGTGAATTAGTGGCATTTGGAGTTCCACAAGGTTCCGTTCTCGGCCCCCTTCTTTTTATAATATATGTCAATGATATCCCAAATATCTCTGATGGAAAGATATTTCTGTATGCTGATGATACCTCAATAGTAAACACGGGTATAAGTTCTCAGGCTCTGGAAAACGTGACAATAGGTAACACAACACAAATTATACAATATTTTAGGTCTAATAATCTACACATAAACTTAGATAAGACAAATTACATTCAGTTTCAAACTCCTCAGAATAGATTAATGGCAAATACAAAAATAGTCATTGAAAATAGAGAAATAAATGCAGTCGATAAGGCAAATTTTCTAGGGGTAATTGTGGATAAAAACCTTACTTGGAGCGAACACATTAATTATATTTGTAATAAAATAAGCTCAGGGTTATTTGTAATGAAAAAAATGACAAATATAGTGGACGTTAATACACAAATAATGCTATATTATGGATTAATCTACCCACACCTATCATACGGGATAACAGTGTGGGGATGCTGTGCTAAAAAGTATACTAAACGAGTATTCCTACTTCAAAAAAGAGCTATAAGGATAATTCTGAGAATGAAACAAACAGATTCATGTAGGCAAGCCTTCAAAGATCTAAAAATTCTAACGCTATACTCCCTATATATGTATGAAGTAATAGTACAATTGTTCAATAGGCAAGATGCAGGTCAAACAAACAAACAAATACATGAGCATTATACCAGAGGAAACACAAACTTTCACGTTCAGTCACATAGGCTAGAAATGCATAAAAATAAACCTACTACTGCAGCCCATGAACGGTATAATAAACTCCCTGCCTATTTGCAAATTATTAATAACTTTAATGTATTCAAGAAAGAATTAAAGAAATTTTGCATAGAAGGTTGCTACTACTCAATTGATGAATATCTTAGATAATATGGGACAAATATTTTAGTATTGATATAATATTAACTTGTAATAGTGTATAATATGTAACTTTTATTGTAAATATGTTACCACAAATTTTATCTATGTATAGATAAAACTGTATGATTCTGTACATATTTCCTTGACGATGCTATGAATACGTATGTATTTCTTTAAGCAAATAATAAATGAATGAATGAATGAATTGAACTTTCCCTGCAATGAGGTCCTGTTTCCTTTCCATTGATAAATGTCCCATCAGCCTCAAACCTTTCTTTGAAAACTCCTTTCATTTAGGTTCTTTAATTTCCTTGCCAGTCGGTTAAAGGCATTTTCTGACACCACCAAATATGTCAAAAGTAAGAGATTACAGCAGTGAAGCAAAGGAATGAAGTAAACAAAATTAAGCTCCAGGAAGGCAGAAAAGTTTCTTACTACAGCTATGAGAAACCATTTGAAGATTCACCACATAACAGTGGTAAAGTTTGAAAGCTACTAAACCTGAATGGAATATTGTAGCATCCCAGGGCTATGAATGAAGCAGTGAAACAACACTCAGGAAAGTGTTGAAATTAGGGTACATGGTGAATTTAGATTAACAGAATGCTGACACCTCACAGCATAGGATATTTAAGCTGGCTGAATGGAAGTCACAGGTGCAGTCCACCTTGACACCGTCCCAATGTGGCTCATGGTCAGATAGGTATTTTTATAACTTGTGAATAAGAAGCAATTTCATCAAGGGCTAGGTTGGTCAAGGGCCAAGTTAGCAGGGTGCTGGGTAATGTTGAGGACTACAAGGTGACATAACTCAGCGGGAGAGCACTTGCCTGGTTTACGTGCAGCGCTTGGGTTCCAGAGGCAATGAGAACACCAGGCAATGCTCCTACTCATGCCTAGAGCCCTTTATTCTATCCTAAGGGTCTACAGCTCAGTCTGGAAGTAACTCAGTTTATTACATGCCTGATCCTTAGTGAAAGTGCTTCTTATTTACAAGTTATAAAAATACTTGTCATGTTCACGAACAATATGGGGACGGTATGTACTGGATGACCTCAATTCAGTCAGCTTAAGTATCCTATACTGTGAGGCATCAGTGCTCTATTAATCTATATTCACCATGTGCCCTAATTTCGACACTTTCCAGAGTGCTGCCTCACTCCAATACCTGGAGTTTGTTGCCAGCTCTGGGATACTGCAATATTCATGAATGTCATTTATTACACCTTTTCATCTATGCATTGGATCAACTCAGAGGGAAACAAGCCTGCAACCTGAAAGAACATTCAAGAAAGCTATCTTTTCAAGAAGAATATTTTACCAAGTTTACTCTTAGTTAAGAGTGTGTATTTGATGTTAAAAAAGTACTGCAAAACTAAATCCAAAGCGTGGAATGAACAGAACAATCGAAGTGTGTGCGCAAAATGAAAAGAAATCTTACATATTTCAAAATGCAAGGTATAACTCCTGAGGACCTGGCACGTTTAGTAAATCTTTGTTTGGTACTGCCAGGTTCCTATGAAACTATGGAGCACACTTTTTTACTTTCTCTACTACGTATAGTAAGTAGGGGAAGTATTGCATTCCACCCAAAAATTCGATACCGAGATTTCACCGGAAATACATGTTTTGAGACCTCCTGAATCCAAAAAAAGCATTTTTGGAAACATGTCCGTGTGTGTGTCTGTGTGTGTGTCTGTGTGTGTGTGTGTCTGTGTGTGTGTGTGTCTGTGAACAGCATAACTCAAAAACGAACAGTCGGATAAGCACCAAACTTGGTATTTAGGTTCAGTATCTTCCAGAGATGCGACACGAAGGTTTTCAAGAAAATCCCCCCACCCCAGACTACCCTTTACATGGAAGATTTTTCGAAAATTTTAATTTTCTCAAAAATGGCTCTAACGATTTTGATGAAAATATCATATGTTTAAGATAATGTCATGAGAAATGAAATGTATATCTCGAATTTTCTGGGAATGTCTCCAAAAGTATTCTTCATTGTGAACGACTTTTGCATAACTGGTAAACCATAAGAGATAGACAAAATTTTACTACACAAAAAATGTAGATCGCGTTAAAATACACAACTTATGTCATATACATTTCTTTTGTTGAGTGAACCGTTTTCGAGATATTGCTTGTTATTCCCTTAAATTTTCCAATACTTATACTTTTTCTCACATTCGTTATTCATTTTTTTTATGTCCTGGACATGCAAAGAGAATGGAATGCGCCACATAGCAACCAGCGTTAAAATATTTGACTATCGCTTAAAAGCTACCATATTTCCCTTGCATCTACAAGAAAATTACCAATAAGATTGACATCTCGATATCTCGATTAACATGAACCATATGGAGAATAAGCGTTTGTAAAATTAGATTGTACAAGAGTAGAGAAAGTCATGTGAGTGTAACACATCAGATTTTTACTAATAAATTCATCATGAACTAATGAAGAAAACAGGCATAAAATTGAAAAAATGAAGCGTCTACATGACTGTCATTAAGACTCATTTTAACAATCTCTCATGTTCAGAACTTTATGACTTAATATCAAAAGAAAACAGATTTCTAGAAGAGGATCACAAATCTCAGAAAAATACTGAGGAATGTTAAATGCAAAACAAATACATTTAAAATTTTTATTTTTTCTTGGCAAGGTGTAAGAATTATAACTGTGATGATTTATAATTATTTGTATTCATTTTAACATGTTTATTACTTTCTTTACCACATACCTAGTAGGTAGAGGTGGTATTGCATTTCACCAAAAAATGTTATATTGAGATTTCACAGGAAATAAATGTTCTGAGGCCCCATGAATAAAAAAAAAAAAAAAAAAAAAATTAAAAAAGAAAATAAATACAAAAAATAAATTTAATGTTTGACTTCACCGGAAATATATATTTTGAGATCCGCTGAATCCAGAGAAAGCATTTGAAGAAAAAGCTCTGCATGCATGTCTGTGAACAGCATAACTCTAAAGCCAAATGTTCAATTAATATTAAACTTGGTAATTAACATCAGTATCTTCCAAAGATGCGACACAAAGACATTCAAGGAAGTTCTCCCACTTAAAATTGTCCTTTATATAAAAAATTTTCATATTTATGACTTTCCCAAAAATGGCGCTAACGATTTTTATTAAAACATTACTTATTTAAGATATTTGCATGACATAAAATGTATGTCTTGAATTTTCTGGGTATAGGCCGTGAAGTCCTCTTCATTCAGAAGGAATTTTGTATAATGGGCCAACCATAAGACAAAAACGTACTGCACAAAAAATGTAGAACTCTTTAAAGCATACAATTTATTTCAAATAAAATTTCTTGTGGCATCAGCCATTTCCAAGATATCCGTTATAAGGGTACTATAAAAAAAATATTTTTTTTTTCAACTATGTATTCCATTTTTTTTTATATAAAAAAACCTTATCCCCTTCAAAGTTCTCCTTATTACACTTAATAAATTTGACCAATCTGCGATTTCATTGATGGAAACATTTTTCAAACTCATCTGTTGTGATGGCTAACAGCATCTCCCTGTTTTTTTCTTCACCTCTTTTACATTGTCAAATTGCTGTCTTTTCATGTCCATTTGCATTCTTGGAAACAAAAAGAAGTCACATGGAGCAAGGTCGGATGAGTAAAAGCTGTGGCTCAAGGAAAGCATGCTGTTTTTGCCAAAAACTAGTGGACTGAGATGACTGTGAGAGCAAGTGCATTGTTGTGGTGAAAAAACCAGTCCCCCATCTGCAACAAATCAGGCCTTTTCTGTCACACACTGTTATGCTATCTTCTCAGAACCTAATGAGCATCGTCTTGATGTTCAACCTCACTTGACAAGCTTTTTTGGATGAGGTGTGACAATGTGATTTCCATTGGCTTGTTGTTTCGTTTTGGGCTAGTAAGAATAGCACCATGTTCTGTCACCTTGGACAAAAAGTCTGGGTTGCCTAAAAGCTGTTCTTTCAAAGCACTGCATGTTTCCACTCGATGCTGTTTTTGATGGTCAGTTAGAACCCGAGGCACCCATTTCGCTGCAACCCTTCTCATTCCCAAATCTTCCATTAAAATTTGCTGGCTGAAGCTCCAAGACAATCCATATAAATCCCGTCTGAAAACCACTTATACACTTGAGCTTTTACACAGCATTGTGTTTAACATCACAACGGTTTCTGTGGCATTTTTCCTGAGTAGGAAACAAAATTTCAGAGTCACACAGTGTTCACTTAAATTGGCCACCATAAAAACAAGGAACAAGCAAAACCGCTTTTACGAAACATTTCACTGTGACTAGAGATAATCTTCTCAGGCGACGCCATGGGTGCACTGAACTCGGAGATTTGCTCTACACTCACCTAGCAAGAAAAACTTTTACCATGGAAACTTCGCCCATCATAGCGCTATTCTATTTTTTTTTAAGCTACCGCCTCATATTATTAGTTTGAATTTTTCAATACTTTGTCATTTTTAAAGTTCTTTTACAATTCAGCATGTTTCTTGCAGTGTCATGGGAAGATCATTTAGCAATTACCTTTAAACATCTGACTATTGATTCAGTTTCCTTTATCCTTCTTGTACCTAAAATGAAATGTATAATGAAACTATTTCCACAAAGGTTTACCTCGTTAACATGAAGTAGATAGAAAAACAAGCTTTTGTAAGAATAGATTGTAGAAGCTATGTAAAAATAAATTATAGTGGTAGAGAAAGAAAGTCATAGGAATGTAACACATCAGAGTTTTAGAAAAAAGGTCCATGTGTGTCTGTGAAGAGCATAACTCAAAAACGAAAACTTGGATGAATACCAAACTTCAGTATATATTCAGTATCTTCCAAAATTGAGACATAAAAGATTTTCAAGAAAATCCCCCTATACCAAACTATCCTTTACATAGAACATTTTTCAAAATGTTTGATTTTCTCAAAAATGGGTTCTAATGATTTTGATTAAAATACCATACATTTAAGATATTTACATAGCGAATGAAATGAATATTTTGAATTTTCTGGGAATAGCCTGCAAAGTCCTCTTCATTCTGAAGGAATTTTGTATGAGACAAAAAATGTAGATCTCTTTAAAACACACAATTTATTTCAAATAACTTTTTTTGTGGCATTAGCCATTTCTGAGATATCCATATTATTGGTTTACATTTTTCAATATTTATGTTAATCTAAAGTGCTTTTGCTATTCAGTTGTTTTTACTGATATAATGGATGTAGTATGAAATTTCAAGGCCAGCAAATCAAAATTCAATATGCGTGTTCTGCTCTTTATGATTAGAATTTTCACCCTGAGTCCAGCTCGGCAGCATACATATATGGCTGGTTTTAGCAGTTAATTATTTGACCTAATTTCATGGTTGGTAGACCAAAAGTAATACACCACTGCAGATTTTTTGTGTCCTTTTGTATTTATGAGGTGTAAAATACAGACATAAAAATCTGCACTAGCGCATCACTTCTAGTCTACCATTCATGAAATTGTGCCAAATATTAAACTGCTAAAACCAGCCAGATATGCAACACATGGGAGGAAATTCTTCTCACAAAAAATAGGATATGCATATTGAATTTTGATTTGTCATCAGAAAATTCTCTCTGAAAGATCTTTCAACTGCAGGATGTCATCACATACAATCAACCTACAACTACTAGTGGATCTAGCCTGCTGGATAATTGCTGATGGAGATAAACCATCTCTGAAGTGTGCTTAAGTAGTTAAAAGCTTTTTAGTGATTATACAATATTATCTCTTTATATCACTATAGTTCCGCAGAACACAGTATGTATACTTACCATCAAAAATTAGATACACCATAAACGTATATCAATAGTATGACAATTACAAAATTCATTAACGTAAAATGCTTTCCTTATCAGTCAAACAGAGATCATCCTTTTGAAATAGTATATGCTTAACTTAAATTCATCCGATGGTATCTTGTTAGCTATCTTAGCAGACATAATCTTGTGTACACGATGAGCCAATTAAACAGCCTATTTTCAGATTCACGGCTTTTCAGCTGTTGTCAGGTACTTTAACTGTTACATGCAAAAATATATTCTTCATTCCATATGTTCATATTGGATTGGATGGGTGAACACATGGGTTTTGCTATTAAGGCATATTACAAGAATAATGATACTTTTATTACTGCACAACGGCTATTTTGACAACATTACAATATTTATTACAATGATCTGGAGCCATTAGCCTATGCAATAAAAATGTGAGTGGAGAACTTTGAAGTAAGTGGTCCTGCATTAAATAAGTATCCAGGTAAGCAAAGATCTGTACATACTCTGGAAAATATCCATGTCGTAAGAGTTTCTGCTAAACGTTCTACCCATTGTGAAGCAATTTCACTTGGCTTGTCAAACACTAGTGTATGAAGAATTCTTCATAAGCACTTATACATGCATCCATATAAAATTTAAATGGTACAGACATTGGCAGATACTGATAAAGTAAACCTCATGACCTTTTCCTCATAATTCTTAAATCTCATAAATGTCAATGAAGAATGTACCACAATATGCTGATGAGTGATGAAGCTCATTTTCATCTCTCTGAATATGTCAACAAACAAAACTTTTGATACCGGTTGCAAACTAACCCCTTATGGAATACATGAGAAGCCATTACACAGTTTGGTGTGCAATAGCGTCATTTGGAATCATCAGTCCTTATTTCTTTGAGGATGATAATGCGGCATCTGATACTGTAACATCACAACGATATGTCCAAATGATTGAAGAATTTGTCTCCACAAATTGCCAACAATCCTCTCATTAATCGAGACATGTGGTTTCAACAGGATGGTGTGACCAGTCATACGGCTAGATGCTCGATGGATGCAGTCAGACATTTATTTCCAAACTACACTGTCTACAGATATGGAGACATTTCATGGCCTCAGTATGCATTATTTCTTATGGGGACATTTGAAGAATATGGTATTAAAAAATCTATCTCCACAGAACATCAAAAAACTCAAAGGAAAAAAATCTGCCATTAAGTTGTTGAAATTCCTGTGGAAATGTTGCATCATGTAATGTAAACATACAACTTAGGCTTGAAGAATGTGTGCAATGAAATGGGTCCCAGCTTCAGGATAGTGTGTTCAGAAAAAAGAATTACTTGAGGTATAGGTAAATGCTGAGGTATATACTTTAAACGTATACAGTGAATTCTTTTTCAAAGTAATCAGTGCAATAATTATTAAAGTTTTAAAATTGTACATTTCATTGGCTCACCTGTTATATCTCAAATATAAATAGTTACTAGACAAGTTTTAAAAATGTAACATTTCATATGCAGCTGTAATTCTGAACCAAGAGATAACAATGAACGCAAATTCTTTAATCTGTGAGATTATTTTGCAGAAACAAACAGAAGGAAATAATAGGTAGAAAGCATTTTACCTGTATATTGGCCATATATGGTGCTGTAGGCTAGATTTAACTGTTTGCTCCCCCACAGATAATGGTGTCCCATCTGTGGTGGTTTATCCCTGTGCACTGGTTGTGTAAATGTGATCCCGCGGCACTTTACAAATCTAAAATAATAAAAAAAAATCCTGGCATTGGGAGTTCTATACTATTATTGAATGTAACTAAATACAGCAAGTAATCAAAGAATACTAGCAAGGAAAGTACCAAAGGTCCAGTTATATGTTCCAAAAGAAGTCCTCTAGCTTTGCATTAAGATGATCATTTGAGTATATTTTTTGCTTGGTTCCGAAAGTAATGCTGTGATTAGAGTGTCTTACATTACGATTTAACAATTGCAAGTATTTAAATGCTGCGAGACCTTGGAACCATCTCTGCTTAGTGCTCCCAATTTCAATTAAAGGCTCTTAATGTCATTTAATTGTATGGCACATATAAAGTAACACATAATGAACTCAATAATCATTAAATGAGTTTTGCATTTTATTTAAGATCACAGAATAAGATTGTTAGTTCCTGCATATATTAGTTAAGTTATAAACACTGCAAACTGGCTAAAATCGGATAAGAGGAAGTTTTCTTCAAATGCTCTTGGAAAAGAATGAAGAATCACAACTTGATGCACAAGAACCTGAATCAAGGGAGTAACAATGGACCAAAGAGTATTTTGCTGTACAAGTAAGGTAAATAGTAAATATTTATGGATGTATTTTACTGTTTTTTTTTTTTTTGGGTAGCATTATTTAGAATCTAATATTTTATTGGAACTGGAATGTTTGGAACTGTTGCTGAAAAATAACATTTTTTCCTAACTTTAATAAGCATTTTAGAGTATTTAGCTTGAGAGGAATATTTTCCTGTGTGGTTTAGCATGAAGAAAAAAACAAATGAGAGACAGAACCACAACATGAACAAATGAATCATAAATTTATTATTTATTGGTCATGGCAGCAGCCTTTATAGACTACAGAGAAGAATGTTTATTCTTCTTAATATTTATTTCTTGAGGATAAATACCATTTTGGGGAGTAGCACTTAGCGTTACCCATTAGCTGTGGCTTCTAGTCAAAGCCACAGCTCTGCTTATATTATTATGTTAACTGTTGAGGTTCTCTCTGTCTGTGTTTACGTGTTTGTATGCATGCGCATGTACTCAAGTACATGTTATGCTCTGAAAACTGGTAATAAAACTACCTTTTCTGGGATGTTAATAAAAACTAAAACAAGCAGGAAATTTAACAGCATTAACTATGACTGTTATCTCTGTCTTACACGATCCAACCATATTGTTTTCCAAAGTAACCAGAAAATGACACTAAAGGCTTGTATTATGATCTCTGGTTAAAAGCTGAAGTTTTTAAGTTGTAGTTATTGTTACCTGATGGTTAAACTTAGTGCCTCATTTTATGTACACAAGGTAATGTAGGGTAGTTAACCTGCAGTTTGTTAACAATATGGTATGTTTGGCAACATTTTTGTGTGCAATTTCATGTCAGCTAGGTGGAAACTTGTAACATTAGATCTTTAAAATAAACTTTTTGGTGTAGTTTTCTTGAGATTACTGCCTGATTTCTGTGTATAATAAAATTTTAATTTGTATTAAACTACGAGGGCTGATCAATAAAGACTGAGATTGATTTTTTCCTGTAGCTTTCTTGAGAGTTTCCTGTCTCTACCATGAATATTTGAAAAGAGCGGGGTTTCATGATAATGTCCATAGGCGGCAGCACTCTCGTATCGGTAGGTTGGTAGTAATACTGTATATTGTTGACCCTAGTTGAATTTCGCATACCACAAAATGAAGGTGACACAAGAGGAGCAATAAAATTTTGTTTTCGTTTAAATCATACAGCCTCTGAAATTTTGGAAAAGCTGAAGTAAGCATACGGTGAAGATGCACTACCTTGTGCAACAGTGTTTAGGTGGTTCAAAGACTTCAAAGTAGAGTGAGTCCTCTGTGCTAAGCAAGGTGGGCCTGGTGCTTCGGCTTCTGCTATGACTGAAGTCAACATCAACACAGCTGCTGTGATTGTTGTTCCCACTCACACCACTGTTACAGCAGCGTACTACACGTCAGTATTGGCTACACCGAGGAAGCACATTGCAAGGAAACATCCAGAACTTATCACAACGTGTGGCCTCACGTTGCAAATCAAGTCCAGGAATTTTTGGCTAAATTCAACATTACCTGTGTGCCGCATCTGACTTATAGCCCCAATCTTGTCCCCTGTGATTTCTTTTTATTCCTATCACTAAAGGCAAAGCTCCGGGGCATTCAATTTGAGAGCACTGAAGAAAAGTGAGGCGATTCTCAAAGACAAAGAATGACCTGTACCATGTGTTCCAGGACTGGCAGAGACGCTATAAAAAGTGCATTCAAGTAGGAGAGGACTACTTTGAAAAAGACCATGTCAACATTGAAATGGAGTAATACATATCTGTGAAAAAAAATTAGTCTCAGTCTTTATTGAGCAGCCCTCGTAGTTTGGGGATTTTCATGATTAATATGGATCGTTTCTGATGGCAGGATGCATCCAGGAACATAATAAAGCAAACTTGTTAATATTACAATTTGCATAGGTTAGGTAGTGGCATATTTCTAAGAGTTATGCCATTAGTTTAGTTCACAATGGAACAGATTAAGAGCATTTCAGTATGTTTAAAAATAATGATTTGCCATTAATATAGCTCTTGAGGGAGTGTAAAATAGGATAGCTATACATATAGCGTAGTTTAAAAACAGGTTAGGACATTTCAGAGTATTAGGTTATGTGGGATTTCACTCTCAATATGATTTAGTTTAATGGAAAAATACATTTTACACATAAGAATGCATTAGTAGCAGCGAATACTAGAGTCTCTCTTGATTCTAACATATGCTAACATGTATTGCATTAGTGTTGCTGTTAAAACATTCAGAACTGATTAAAGCAGAAATGAAATTTTTACCTAATGCACAAGTATAGTGCTTATTTTATTTCTGCCACTGTTTGATTGCACAGAGGTAATAGTCACAAGGCTTATTCCGCTACATTGAAATTTGGGATGGTTACATTTAAGAAACAATTTTGTTGAGTTTAAAAAAATACCATAAACTCAGGAACAGGTTGTGATGATGCTACAAATTATTACAGAGCATAAAAGCGATAGAAAATAGAGCCACAGTGCAGTTTTTGTTAACCTGAATCATTTCCCAATTTCCTTATCCCTCCCCTTAAGTTTACTTTTCCAAGTTCTTATTCCTATTATATAAA
The DNA here is from genome assembly GCA_030765065.1 of Deroplatys truncata. NCBI lineage: Eukaryota > Metazoa > Arthropoda > Insecta > Mantodea > Mantidae > Deroplatys > Deroplatys truncata. The sequence continues at coordinate 240,204,690 of CM060975.1, read as the reverse complement.
TAATGTCTGAGCATTCACCTTGGCACAAAAGGAACAATGTAGGGCTTTTACTAAATTAAAACATTTCAAAATATTAAATTATATAGCTTTCGCTATTTACACACTCAGTGTAGTGTGAATAAAGTTATTAATAAATGTTTACATTTAGAAGAACATTCCCAAAAACAAAAAAAAAACAAAAAAAATGGAAAGCCTATGTTAAGTAGGTAGGATTTTGCAACTAATGTACTTGTGTAGATTAGTATGAGAATATATTGGGTGATTTTGGAGTTTTTAGATATTAACTTATAAGGATTTTTGCTTTCAGCTTCTTGTAGGTTACTAGGAAAAGAGGATATTTTGGAATATAAGGTTAAGTTCAGCTGTATTTTGTAAAGGTTGCTTGCAAAATAGGTTAGATGCACGAATATCAGGCTAATATCAGTTACATTATATTTCAACAAACATTACGTCATTCATGTTAAAAAAAAATAAAATAAAACAATATGCAAACTACGTATAAGAATAATGCTGGAGGTATTACACAGTAGAAATGTAATAGAAGTTAAAGGAATCATCGCAACTTTAAAAAAATCTTATTAGGTTTAAGAAATTCATCGTCCCAAACCTGGAAATTACTCTTTTGGAAGTTTAATTATTTTGGCTTTTCTCCTGTTATATAAATATTATATAAATATTCTAATATTTATGGACTATCAATTGAGGCCAAAGGTACACCATTTCTGTATGGTTACCTCCAAGCTTGTACCCTAACCACTACGCAAAGTGACAGTTCATCATTAAGAATAAACTCCTGCTTAGCTGTTTACCAAAGGTCACAATACCAAAATTTGCCAGGACTCCCAGTTAATATCTAACCAGAACCTTAACCAGAGATCATAATACAGGCCATAAAAGATTCAGAAGTTTAATGTATTAGACTTTTGCTTTTGAATAATAACAAACTGGCACATATTTTTATTTTTAAACACTCATCCTATTGAGATCTTGATTGAATGACAAAACTAATCAGAAAGAGTATGCTTATAAATGTTCTTTAAGTACTATTTTTCACAGAACTCAACAATAATCAAGATACTTTCATGTTTTAACTTTAAGCTCTATTAGACAAGTCCCACCTTTTTTGAGCAAAGTAATTAAGATGCCATGTAGACTACTCTCTAAGTATGTTACACGCCAAGTTTTGTGGCAATTAGCTTGTTCATTGCTGGGTCAGAGGGAATCACACACACAAACAAAAATCTAAATAATTCAATTTTTAGATTCATTGTAGCCTAAAGCACATTAGCATCAATTATTATTACCGAAAAAATAACAAAAATACTTCTTTTATAGCTTTATTAAATGTATAGACAGTCATCATTTAACTGAGCCAATGTGCTGTACAAAAGTACCTCACCTAAAAATGAGTTGCTGCTCAACCTTACTAAGGGTGTATAAACAGATTCATGAGAACAAGAGAAACCTTAAACTCAATTAATTTGTGTCATAATCAAATGGTTGTACGGTAAGTGCAAACTCTTCCAAAAGTAGCTCATACCAGAAGTACTTAGCTCATTACTATGATAATTATGTTTGCATAATCTATAGCAATTGGGTTTGTTATTCCAGATGAAAACATCTTATAATAACTGTGGTTTGCAGTGTTTAGCAGTGCCATCTGAGAACATGCAAATTTTCTTCGAATGGGCAGACAGTGATCTCATTATATGAATAATAAAACATATCCTGTTCTCAAAAAACGTTAACATTCAATTTATATGTTATGAGTAGAGATATAGCATTCTCTCCTTTTTTGTCAAGCATCAAGGAATTTTTAATACTCTACTGCACAGAGTGATTTGCTTTTCTGTACATTAACACACAACAGCACAAATCTCAGCAGCTCACTGTGTATGTAGCTGAGATCAACCAATTTAAGAGGCCATTTATTGTTAAAAACAATATTAGTGGCTAAATTGTAACATTAAATTAGTTTAACCTGTTGGTTGCAGCATTGTAACAATAATTTGGAAGGAAGTCATAGTTGAGCTCCCAGAATACATGAAGAGTAATTCTGCCATAAGGAGCAAGAACATTGTGATTTGCTTCTCTGAACATAGCATCATAATCATCCAAGGCTAGATGTTTTGAAAGCAACTTGTGACACAGTCTGTTGACTTGTAATAAGCCATCCAATTCCTGCAACACAAAAAGCATTTTCTGTCACCATAAACAAAACAAACATTACTCTGAAATTTTTCTCTGTGTAATTTCTTGATTTAATGAGCTAAGATTGTTTTATTCTGAAATTTCTGCTCTATAAATAAGCAAAAGAAACAAATGAATACAACAGATAAACATGAGAAATACTTCTGAAGCACTACTTGTCAAATGTTATAAGGGTTCATTTTCATGTTTGAAATGCAATATGTATACAGATTTTGCTGATGTAGAATTTGAATCAACTTAAAAGTTTCTCAAGGCCCTAAAATGCCACTTTCTGCAGTTTTGTAAGGGGCTTGTTGCATAATTACAGGAAACTTACAATTTACAAGAATTAAAAATTGTTGCTGCATAAAGGTTGTTGCTTTACTAATAGTATAAGTAAATTTCTACAAAAATATTCTACAAACTACAAGTACATTATAACTATGTCAGAGCACAATCAGCACCACAGTTGAAGTTTGCAACATAAGTAATTTTCACCACACTATTTTTATTTTATGCTGATGATCACGAGAATTCCATCACCATAGAAAGACACATGCTTGTTATTTCCCTGTGCATTCATATATCTTAAAATGGGTAAGCATGAGCATAATTTTGCCCTTATTTGATAATTGTGTGCACTGTTGATGCGTTATTCACTCTGGGTGGCCCAGTCGGTTAGGCGCTGGCCTTCTGATCCCAAGGTCGTGGGTTCAAACCTGACCCAGACTGACGACTTTTAAAAGTACTTGAAAGCAATAACCCCATGCCAATACATTTACTACCATGTAAAAGAACTCCTGCGGGACAAAATTCTGGTGAACCAGCAGCACTGATATGATCCTGGCAATTAACAGAGTCGTAACAAACAAAATATTTTTTGACTTTCTCTACTATGTATAGTAAGTAGGGGAAGTATTGTATTCCACCCAAAAATTCGATACCGAGATTTCACCGGAAATACATGTTTTGAGACCCCCTGAATCCAAAGAAAGCATTTTTGGAAACATGTCAGTGTGTGTGTGTCTGTCTGTGAACAGCATAACTCAGAAACGAACAGTCGGATAAACACCAAATTTGGTATTTAGTATGAGATGCGACATGAAGGTTTTCAAGAAAATCCCATTACCCCTTACATGGAACATTTTTCGAAAATTTTAATTTACTCAAAAATGGCTCTAATGATTTTGATTAAAGTATCATATGTTTAAGATATTTTCATGACAAAATGTATATCTTGAATTTTCTGGGAATGTCTCCAAAAGTATTCTTCATTGTGAACGACTTTTGCATACTGGTAAATCATAAGAGATAGACAAAATTTTACTACACAAAAAATGTAGATCGCATTAAAATACACAATTTAAGTCATGTACATTTTTTTGTTGAGTGAACCATTTTCGAGATATTGCTTGTTATTCCCTTAAATTTTTCAATACTTATTTTCTCAAATGGGAATTCGTTATTCCTTTTTTTGTCTTGGATATACAAAGAGTATTAATCTGTGGCAAAGAGAATGGTGCTGCACCTAGCAACCAGCTATTAAGATATATGTCTATGCTTAAAGGCTACTGTATTTTATATTGCCCTTGCAAATACAAAACAAGAGGAACATAGTACGCCTTAAGTGATAGTCAAGTATTTTTAGAACTGGTCACTATGTGTAAAATGTAATTCTCTTTGCATGTCAAAAGATCATTTCTGCAAATGTTTATCTCGATTAATATGAAATAGTGGAGCATAAGAGTTTGTAAAAATAGTTTGTACAAGAGTAGAGAAAGTCATGTGAGTGTAACACATCAGATTTTTTTCCCTTATGGTTGACTGCTGATATAAACTTGTGGATAGTGATCACATGCTAGGCTACAATGTACCTGCAAACTTAATTGTAAACCTCTAGCCATAAATCCCAGATTGCTAGCCACTGAAAACAAACTAAATCTATGCTTAGAGCTTTAGTTTGCAGATAAGCAAGCAAAATACTGATGACAAACAAACAATGGCATTTTAAGCTTCAAACAAAATATTTATTAGAGGAATAAGTTTCACTGTAGCAGAGTGCTAAATATATTTCACTAGGATAATTATTAAACACATTTAAAATTGAACATAGTGAAAATGAAATTGTATACAAGGTTATAAGCATAATATTTGTTTCATTTATATGGTATGTTGTATAGTACAGAGATACTAATTGTAACACTGATTCTGCAGCATTGTAATTTAGGTAAACATTTAGTTCTCTTGATTATGTACAGCACATAATATATTTCTATAAACATAAAGGAACCATTGGAAGCAAAAATGCATACAGAACACTTCTATCAGTATATTTTTCTTGCATTAATGTATTTTCAAAATTTAGAAAGGTCAAAGTTTCATGTTTATTCTCAGCAATTGCGAATGGGCTTATAACTCGTAACTTACAAGTGATGCTGCACTAGTAGAAAAATTATTAGTATCTACTTGAATAGAGTATTAGTAGCAGTTTTGCAACAGAAATGAGAAAAGAGACATGGCTGGAGCTTTAGTTGACATGTGGCTGAAGATGGGAAGGAAGCTTCCTAAAAATGTCTAGCCTTTCTAACTTGCATTTAGTGGAGTGAGTAACAATGTTTGACTAGCTTTGTGCAATACGACACCTTCACTGTCAGCAACACTTCCATGTTTTATATGTTTGATTCACTAATTATATTAGTAATTTTACTTGTAATTTGTAGCTTCTCTTCAAACTATTAAGGCTGGTTCACAATAACTGAGAACAACAAGGTTAAAATATGTTATCATAATGTGAGCATTCACAACTAATGGGAAGCTTTCACGTGTTCTGGGAATGAGAAAAGAAAACTCTTCACTCTGGAAATTATTCAAAGTGAAACAGCTGCTATATATGTAGTTGCACGGGAAAAATGAAACAGGAAGGAATTCCAGGAAATGTGTCCGGATTCCCTCAGATCCATTAAGCATTGTTTCCTCTAGAGTTTGTTTATATGCAACTCAAAACTGGCTTTTGACCTCCCCGCACCCCCCAGAAAAACACAAACACCAACCACAAAGAACACTAAACACCGAGAGAAATTAACAAAGGACAATAAAGAATAGCCAATAACTTTAATGTATACTATTAATAAATGAATGACGCTTGGTACAATGTATTAATCTGTGGAATGGCTAGAGGATCTGTATTTAGCAAATATTTACTATATTCAATTTTGACATTGGCTAACCTACATTATCTTGACTGAATTGGAAGGAGGTGAAAAAATATTATTTGTCAACTACAAACAAATGACACCCCAAATAATCCAATTCTTAAAATCGATTTCCCACTTTGCTATCAATGTGATATTATTCCTGTTCTCATTTCTGGGATATTAAGAACCAAAATGTTGTATACTGTTTGGCTTTGAGTTTGCATTTCCATTCTCTGGTTATTGCGAACTAATCTTTATGAAAAACAAGTATTTTATGAACTACAAGCAATATTGCTGATAACATTAGCTTCTTGTTTATTATGCAACAGACCGCTGACATGAGACATTTTAATTTTAAACATTTGAAGAACACTCCTCTTTTACTCCTCAGCAGTGGAATGCACTATAACATTTTCTTACCTGCAGTGAAGTACCTAAAAATATCTATTGCTATAAGTATTCAACAAAATTTGGATGGCATCACAATAAATCCTTTACAGTTATTGGGAAGATTTTGCAGTTATATCCTTGTGAAGCCTCTCTTTTTATTATATTAGCATAGATTTTATTCTCATAATGTTTGTTTTTTGCATAGTGAAGGCATTTGGCTATAGTTTTAAACTCACAACTAATATGCTTTAGTGAAAACAGTGAATTTTGAACCACTTGATAGTCTGCATCAATTTAATTACAGCAAATTCTCAGTTATTCATGCACATATTTCTACTAACAGTTCATGACTGCCTCAACAAACATCTGTGCATGATTGGCATTGCAGAATGCCCCTTTGTGAATTCTGAGAAAATACGGAGCAAAACCATCTACTTTGCTGCCCAGCCTCTCATCAAAATACTGGAGTTCATTACCAACCATAAAAACATTAGAAACCAACAAACCAAATTTCTACTTTGACTTTCTCTATCACTTATATCCAAGTACAATTGAGAAAGAAATGCATTGGACTCTAAATTTGATACTGAGATTTCACTAATATTCCTTTATTGAGGCTCTCTGAATTAAAAATTAATTCTTAGGAAATGGTTTGCACATACATGCATAATTCAGAAACGGTTTAGAGAAATGTGAACCTAATATCTTTTCATAGTGCATCTCAAAGCTTTCTAACTGATCTGTGCTTTTACTTCTCGATATCTCTCTCTCTCTCTTGCACACACTCACACAAACATTAATAATAACTTATTATACATAACTCTAATTATTATTAAAAAGGGCACCTCTATTAACTGAAATTAGTGTAAACCACTCTTGTGAGTTGCTGACTACTCTACTGGTTCCAGTAAGCTTAAACACTGCTGTTATCATGCTACCGTGTGTTCATAGATCGACCGGACCATTCCGTGGTGGCACGCCTGCTGCCAGAGAGTAGCGCTGTAGTTACTGCTGAAGTGTCAGACAAATTGGATCTGCTGTGAGGGAAAGATATCTGTACACATGTTTAGAGTAAAAGTGTTGTCTCTTGGTGATAAATTATCCATTAATAATGGTTGAGTACACTTTAGAACAACGTATTTTTCTGTATGGTGCATATGTGAAACACTCTTCAGCTTGAAGGTGTCTTAGAGAATTTCAATATTGGTTTGCAGGTGTTTGAATCCCTAGAGGTCAACTATTAATGACCTTGTCAATAAAGTCAGGCGTACAGGATCTTTTTTGAACAAGAAACGCATTCAACAATGCCGTGTGCTGACAGAAGAGAAGCTTGATAAAGTAGGTGCCTGGTTAGAGCACTCACCCCAATGAGACGTTTAGCACAAGAGGTTAACATTTCCAAGACGTCAGCTTTTGTGGCAATGAAATTTCTGAAACTTAAGCTGTACAAAGTAACTGTGGTTCATGCTTTACAACCACAAGATCCTGTAAGTAGGGTTAATTATTGCAATTGGTTTTTGCAGTCCGTTCATAATGTGACGTGAACCCACTTTTAATGTTCTTCACTGATGAAGCGTGGTTTAGTCTTCAAAATCACATTTCTACTCAGAACAATAGATACTGGGTTACTGAAAATCCCCATATTATTCATGAAGTTCCTCACGATGCTGCAAAAGTTGGGGTTTGGTGCATAGTGAGTGCGCTTAGAATTATCAGTCCCATATTTTTCAACACAACATGTAAATTCATTTTTATATAAATTTTTCCAACTAACAAGAAATGATAGATTGTGTGGCTGGTTTCAGCAAGATTTAGCTACAAAGCACATTGCTGCGAATTCTATGCATGAATTGCGAAGTGTGTATGGTGACAGAATAATTAGTCAAGGATTGTGGCCACCTTGTTCCTCAACCAATCTCCATGCAATTTTTATTTATGGGGTATGTTAAAGAATAAAGTGTATGCATCAAATCCACACATGTTACAAGAATTCAAGGACAACATCACGAGAGAAATACAGACAATAAGTCAACATGAACTTTTGCGAGTAAACCAGAATTGTTTTCGGAGATAGGAAATGGTGTTCGCGTTGAAGGTCATCAATTTCAAAATCTGTTGTGATGCAGGGAGGCCTAATGTAAGTTAGTACACTAGTTAGTGTTCTGTACCCATGACTTGTTGGTTGTTTACGTGTAACTCTGGCAGAAGGGGTGCCAATCTTCACCCAGTCCAATGCCGCCGCAGAATGGTCCGGCTAATCTACGAACGCACGGTACTAGATAGGGCCATTCTATAAAAATCTTTACGTATTATCTATTTCCACAGTATCTGCCTTCATTTTCCTTGATTAATTTTTTCATCCATTTTCTATTTACCTTTCTTAAATAACTATCAATCTCTTAAATATTCTTATCTGATTTTAATTTTAACGATTTTCCCCCCTTATATCTATTGATAACCTTACTTTTTCTCTCATTTCTTTAGCTTCTTTGAATACAAGAATCACATGCCAACAATTATCTTTCATTCTACACAATGGACATGCATCTAAATCGTTTTTCTCTCTTAAAGCTTTCAATGTTACTACCCCTTTTCTGGCCCATGCAATTCCTTCTGTTGCAGCTTTATCCCCTTTTTCCTTCCCCTTTCTAACTTTAACTCCCTGTAAATATTCAGTGATTTTGTTTTTAAAACTACCAAGTGTTTCCTGAATTTCAATATCATCAATTCTTGATATAATCTCTTCCCAAAAGCCTCTTTCTTTTAATTCTCTATCACTCTCATCACCTCAGCACTCTTTTCCAAAACAAGCTTTTACTTCTACATGACCACTGTAATGACTTCTTTTCTTCTAGCCATACTGACCTCTATAGATTTATTTACCACATGCATGCATGCACAGGAGTCAATTAGCATGCTTCCTATTCTTCATTTAATTCCATCCAGCAAAGAATTGTCAAATAAAAAAGGTAAAATAACAAAATGGGAAACTATGGCATTTTAACCATTGTGTAAAGACTGGGATTTTAAATATGCCGAGGAGTAAAAGTGATCTTTGTGCAGGGAAACTTATTTACACAGATTATAGAATATTAACATTCTCTTTATTACTTTATTTACTTAAGAATGATACAAACCACTATTCCTGTTATATCCCCTGCTTCAAATTTGCTGACAGCAAGATCTAGTGACTTCTGCATGTCGGCATTTATACGCTGTGTAATGAGCTTGTTCAGATCTATAGAACGTCCCAGCAGCTGAACATGCCTCTGCTTCAAGAGAGTTTCATAGCGATTGGCTCGGGGATAAGGCAATAGGTATGTCCCCAAGGCCACACACTCTACTCTGAAGCGCTTATCCAGTAAAATGCTTAAAAAAAAGAAGATATTCCAGATTAATGTGGGCCCATAAACAAATGATTTGTCAGCTTCTGATGTTTACAAAATGTACTTATTGGCAGTTATTTACCTTAGAGGATGTCTGTTTCTAATCACTACAAATATTATGTATTAATGGATGCAAGATATCAGCAACATTTTAGGTATTACGAATGAATTAAATTAATGGCAATAAAAGCAAGGAGCCTTGTCTCAGCTTTCCAGAATGAGAGAGCACTCTGGCACAGTTGACAAACTGCAAACTGTTCCTTAAAGACAAGTAAATTAATGGTGGGAAAGCAGACCAACGCTGGGCTTCAGTAATGCAGCTATTTTGTGCAACCCCTGCTTTTTATGTAAAACTGCAAAACACTTTTAAGGGCGCTTAATGAAGACATTATACAGGTTGCCCTTATGATCAAATCATTCTGAATTTCATGGAAACAGATGTTATTGTGCTATCATGCAAAAAAAAAAAAAAAAAAAAAAAAAAAAAAAAAAGATGATGAATTTGGTTCAAATTCTTCCATTTCTAAAGAATCCTGCTGTATTTTTCTTATAGTCCTGTCAGCTACTTAGCCAGAACTCCGAATCAATAGCTTTAAAACATTACAATATCGCTGTTTAAGTGGAACTATTGAAGAAAAATTGACCAAACTTCTTACAGCATATATAACTTCCATATCATGCTATAGACAGAACACAACAGAGGATAAACAGATATTAAATTTTATATTTGAGCTTCTGTCTTATCTTGGTTTATAGTTGTCTGAAAAAACAATGCAATGCAACTACTATGAGATAAAAGATAGTCTTATGAACTGATGAAAACATCAACTTAGCAAAGAATGGAAATTAAAAGGATTATGGTATACATACCTGGCTGCAAGTTGCTTGTAGTGAGCAAATATCTGCTCACTCAGCTTGTAAACAAACTGATCAAAACATAGATTTACTTCAGCCTCTACTTCATCATAAAGAAATTGTTTACGAAATACTGTTAAAGCATACACAGCACTGTCATTATACAAATCCAAGGGATACAGCACATACCTGCAGAGAAGAACAGTTAATTTAGTACAGAATCAAAATTACAAATACCTAGTGTTCCCATTTTAGAAACATGTCTTGCCAGTCATTTGGTAAATGGAGCTATACGAGTGCTTAACATTGATTCATTTTCCACAATTTAATTATTTGCTTCACCACGTGAAAGTTCCAATGATTTTAAATGCCATTGCATGTTTATACTTACTCCATCATTGAGGGCTCCTTGGTTCGAAGTATATGATCAGTAAGAATCCATGGCATTGACATCTCAATGGGAAACTGCGAAGAAGAATATTACAGTTAGCAACTGAATACTGCAAAGCATTTTCTTTCATGCATGTCACTGCAGTGCACATTATTGCTTTGATTTGCAGTTAGGGCTCCCTTTTTCCTTAAGCTGTTAAGCTGGTGACTCATAGAGAAATATTTAAAGCTTTAAGCTGGCAGAATCAGCGTTTTTCATTATATTTATAACTTTATGATAATTACTTTTTTCATCTACCTTCTATCTACTAAGCTTGACATTGTAGAGAAAGACATAAAGCTACAAGAATTTTCAAATAACTCTAACTCTGAAGTGCTTTACTACTAATAACAATTTATATTTTCCACTAATTACAAGCTTTATGCAAAATGCAGACAAATTACCTTTCTTAAATCAACGTAATTACCTATGTATTTTGAATAACATCTTCAAGTTGATAGCTGTTTAATATATGCATCATTGTAAATAATTAAGCTAAAAGTTTCTAGTTTGAATAATTTTAATTTTTCTACAGAAAATGTATTTAAATGTTTCCAGATCTAGAAAATGTACCAGCTATGTTTAAATAAAATTTTCAATAGGTAATCACTTAGTTGACTTGGAGGAGAGGTACAAACATGTCCAACAGTAATTTTGCAATTATTCTGAAAGCTACATATTTATTTTTAAAGCATAGTGCAAGCTAAACTATGATGAAAAGAGCAACAAAACAGCACATGTGACATCTAGTGGTTCTTGCTGGGCCAAGTTGACACATTCAATCTAAAACTCATAAAACGTGTTAGGTCACCATGTATTCACACAGAGATCATGCAGAACAAAACTAGTAACAATAATAAACAAACAAACAAAAGAAAGGGAGCAACAATTAATTTGATGTGAAGCTACCATGATTGGCATTTCCATGCAGATATTAAATTTCATAATGTGAGAGAGTTATTTGTTACAACAAATAAGCTGGTGAGGTCCTAATATAATTTTCTTTTTTTCAAAACAATTCCATCACATGATGTAATTTCTTACCCATTCAGAATATTACAGCATGAAGACCTTCAGCTTTCAATGATACCTCTTAAAAGTAAAATTACATGTAGCTACCTTTCCTGCACAGCTTTTGTATAGTGTTGAAAGCTGCAAGGTTTTCACCCGAGAGAGGGAGAGGGAGAGGGAGGGAGATGGAGAGAGGGAGGGGAGGATAAAAAGATAAAACAGCGTAACTCAAAAGTGAAAATTTGTATAAATATGAAACTTGGTATTTAAGTTCAGCATCTTTCAAGATGCGGCAAGTTGATTTTCAAGAAAACCCTCCTACCCCAAACTATCCTTTACACAGAACATTTTTTCTGTTTCTTATTTTCTCAAACATGATTAAAATATCATGTGTTTGATGTGAGAAATAAAATATATATCTTGAGTTTTCAGTGAAAAGTTTGTGAGGATCCTTCATTTTGAGCAAATTTTATATAATTATGAATCCACATAGATAGAAACTCCAAATTAATTTAAAGGCTTTTTAAGTACAATTTATACTGTATCCCTTATTTAATGCTTCAGCCATTTACAAGATAATTCTTGCTGTTGGTCAGAAATTCCTAGGATTTCAAGCCACACACTTCTGAAATTTTATGTCTGTTCTTTTGTTCCACATCAGGCCATGCAAAGAATATTCAAAATATAAAATCCAGCATACGTACAATGAATTTCTTTTTATACATTTGATATTGTAATTGTATCCTGTATGCTTCTAGTAGTTACAACAAAATGAATATTGAAAGCATTCAGAAAACATTTAGCATGATTAACAAGAACTATAAAAACATTCTTTTTATGAATAATTTGCAGAATGGATATTGTGACGCAGCTATGTGCCGAGCTATCAATTGGCTAACACTGACTGGCTGGCTGGTAAGAGATAGGGATAGATAAATAGCATTCTCATTCAGCATAAATACCAGAATATGCTATCGATAGATAACCAGAATCTTCTGAAAGTTTCCCTTCTCCCTGACTTTTGAACATTCTAGAATGTTCTGTGGAAAATTCCAGTGGCTAATAAGCGAGCATTCTCGCAAGTGGGTGCATTTCTGGTGCAACATAAAGTGTGTTCTCTGAGAGTGGGTGTGACAAATGTTGTGATGTACAGTGAATGCTACTGCTGCAAGAGATTAGAGAGGTCTTGTGTCGACTCCCCAGCGTGAAGCAGATGGAAGAAGAGGCAACCATGCATGTTATTATGTTGCTACATTGCAAAGAAAAGTGAAGTGATAGTGAGCACTGGACAAAGTCACACTGATGTCAGGAGTGGATATAAAAGCCAAGGTGGAGGAAATACTTAAAAAACTATTGGCTGGAATAGAGTAAATGGAGAGTGAAATGAAGAAGGGAGGGTGAGCGGATGGGGAGCATAAAAAGATAAAACAGCATAACTCAAAAGTGAAAATTTGTATAAATACGAAACTTGGTATTTAAGTATCATATGTAAGAAGAGTACAAATTCTGGAATGGAGAAAATGGAGATTAAAAAAATTGGAATCTGGGATGGAAAGTGAAATGAAGAATGGATAAGATGAAAAGTGAAATGATAGTGGAGTCAATGGAGAAATGTAGATGGAAGTGGGAAATATAAAGGAAGAAATGAACAATGAAATGGAAAAAATGAAATCCAAACTCGGCTTTGACATTGACTCTGTAAAATCAGAGATAAATGCTATGGTGAAAGACATGAAAGATGACATTGCAAAGAAGTTAGAGAATATTAAATCCGACATGGAAGGAAAAATTAATACTGTGGAAGAGTATTTAAATCAATAAGAAAAACTGTTAGACCAACAAACAAGGGAAAACAAGACAATGATACAAACCACATTGAAAGAGCATCTTGACCAGCAGGCTAAGGAAATCAAAAGCATGATGGATGACGAAGTGGAGGAAATACGCCATGGTGCCAAGTTCTGTGCCAAAGTGGTAGAGGAATCCATAATTACAAGGCCAGTTAATGCATAAACAGTAAAGTCTTCCGCAATTCCACAGCATTTTGTCGTGAGTGGTGTTTAAGCAGCAGTTTGAGGCCATTGCTACCACAATGGATGGACGCTGGCAGAGAAGATGACACAGCTTTTGGCTGCCCTGCAGGGGCAAACAATGAAAGCGCTTTAAACCGTACCAGCCGGAGGCTAACACAATCCCTGTTAGCCATAGACACAACAATTAATTTTACAAGTTTATGGTGGCATACACACCTGGAATGTTCCACTATGGCCTGCCATTTTTCTTCAGTTTATTACTCCTGTACTATTAACTTAAGCACATTTTACTATGTACAACAAAATAAAATTACTACCCAGCTACAAAACAGAAAAAGGAACTCTTCAGCAGCTGCCTTTGATGTAAGCTTACAATGCAAAGTAACAATGCAACAAGAATCATTCATTTGGGTGCAAAACATGCCAGCAACAATACAAGGCACACTCTCTAGTACAACACTTGTGACTTCAAATCCAATTCGATGTAAGGAAAGTTGAAAAAGGTTAAATAATGGAATCCTTGAAATAATGGAGCCAATAGGCCTCTTTAATGCAATTCTGTTCTGTGCTTTAGTTCCAAGGTTTTGTCTCAAGAAATCTGTAAATTATATAATAAAGAAAGCTTTAAGGTAGCTAAAAGGTTTATATTACATTATACAGATAGAAATCCACATTCTGTGCAGACATCAATCCTGGAAGTTATGCTCCCACACAAACAATGATAACTTTTACATAAAATGGAAATGCACACAAATGTACATGTGGTTGAGAAATTAATCTCTGCTATATTCATTCTATCACTCCTTAGTCATGTTTTTCACAGGAAGCACTCTAGTATCCTTCAAATTTTCCTGCACAGTTTACAAATGCATATCAAGTCTAGCTCATGGGAATATGTCTTTTTGAAGAGGTTGTGGTAGTATCCATATACTGTGAGTCCTATTATTGAGTGGTACAGTCATGGTTTGGCTCTGTTCCTTCCCTTCTGTACAGTATAAATCTGATCATTTCACATCTCTATTCTTCTTCCTCCTCCTCTCTAAGCAGTTTGATCCATGCCTATAGTGTCAGTAGGTAACTTGTTCTGAGGTCTTCAATTATTAGGAATGTTTCTCTTGCAAGCTTATATGTCAGTCTTGAGGCTGTAAACTTTGAAAGGCTGACAGTATTTTAGGAAATGCACTTTTACCACTTCTAAAGTTGAATACCATATGCTAAGATTCAGACAATTTTTTTTTTAAAAAGTCCTCATAGCTGTGTTCAACAATATTTTCCTGAGGTCCTTTAAGGTGTGCATAGCCTTTATTGCAGCTGCTATTTTTTTCTAATATGTGAATATGATAATGCGTCAGTGCACTTGTCTCTAAAGTAAGGTCCAGGTTCCTGTGGTGGTTTGCTACTTTCAATTCCATCCATTGGTGTCTTATTTTGTCTTTTTGTTTCACTTTTCTGAATATTATTTGTTTGGCTTTTTTACTGTTATTTTGAACTGTTTTCTTTGCCCAGTTAAAGTGCTGAATGTATCCTTGAGGTCCTCTGCAGTATCTGATCTATGGGTAGTATTATGCATTACAAATACATTTTCTTAGAATGCTTATTAATCTTACCATTCCAATTTCTTTTGCTGTTTATTATTTCTCATAAAATATGTTTGTTAATATACAACATGCTGCTTCTTTTATCCAGTTTTCAGCATCTGGCAATGAAGTCATTAGCACTTTTCCTCTCCAGCAATGTTTTGCAACAGATTCGTTAAAATATTTAAATGGGTGTGGTCACAATCCTCAGATTCTTAACATGTCAACGTAGCGTTTCTCTTATTTTTTCAGGACCTTTTATATGCAGAACAGGGTTTTTTAAAACTGCTAAATTTTCTAAAACATGTGAAATACTACTTAGAATTTCATGTCATATTATGTATCTTGTCTGAGTGCAGTATTTTGATTTAATACATTCCATGAAGAGAATGTAAATATTAGAAAAATGGTTATACTACTTCTCATTAAGTACAATGAAGTTCTTTATGCACTTTTACAATTCTGATTTGATGATCCTGGAATAATATTTCAGATATTATGCACTGCATTCATAGTTTCTTTAGACTCCTTACTTACTTAAGCATGGATTAATATTGCTAATGCTTTCTCCTTTTCATTGAAGGAATCTGTTGTTTGCTTCTGCTAAAGCACTGCTATTAAATCGTGTAATGTTTACATTTTCATTACTTCCGAACTGACCTGTTTGTTTTGTTAACAAGTTTATTTACTTTGCTCTGTGCTGCTTGCTTTGGGGTATATATTATGTACATTTCTTGAAACAGCTAGCAAGCATAACTCTGCATTACATCATAAGGACAGAGGGGAAAACAAAGGAGTGGAAATGGGAGAGAGAAGAAAGTTGTCACAATTGCTGCCATAGAGCTGCATGTCAATTATCTACCTGAATACGCTTCTCCATGGTGATCAGGTCGTTGCATTCCTCGTTATGTTGGTGCCTCACTGTGCACTTCTATACAACAAGAACAACACATCAGCTCCACATTAACAATAACACCCACACAACCCTCTCATCTCAACAGCTGCAAAAAATCTTTTACACAGACAAAGACGAAAGCAATTCAAGATATTTTTACAGTTTACATGTATATCCAGAAATGTTCACAAACTAGCCTGACACAGTATGCTTAAGGAGTTCACTAAAAGATCTTCAACTGCTATTGTAACCAAAAGTGGTACATGAATTAACATGGAACATACCTGTATTCTCCTACCCATGGTCATCTCAAGGTAAAATTCTCGGTACCAAAGCTGAGAGAGGTCACAACATTCTTGTAAGGAAGCTGAAAATTACAAATAACAAGGATCAATATGATAATGCAAAATAAATTTTAATCAATGTAAAAGCAAGGAGTAAAAATTCTTTCAAAAGCCTATTTAACCAAATCCATATTTCTGAACCTACTTTTCCTATTCCATTCTTGCAAACATTGTACATGGTCATTGCACATTGAAGAAGTATTACATGTTGCTATGTAATGCATTAAACGTTTCTGTTTGGGTTCTAGACAACTTAAATGTCCTGTGTGATGGACACAATATCATGAATTATTAATACAGAAAGAGGAGGAATAAAGTTGCTGTTTAATGGCTTTATTTATTATAAAACCAGATTTGGCAAGCAGGATAAAATTTACTAGGAGTGCATCACTCCAAATGAATCTCGCTGAAAGTTTTCATAACCATCTACTTGTGTTCAGAAAGCATCATCCCAACATCTACCCAGCTGTCAGAACTACAAAAATAGCAGGCTCACTTTGAATGTATGATACAGGAATTCAGAATGGGCCAAGCAGTAAAAGCACTACCCAAGAAGAAATGGTATAAGTAGAAAAATACATTAATGCATTGCTTTTAATTATAAAACTTATAAACAAGAGAATCGACAAATCGAATGTCTGTATGTCATGGAATACAATTTGTCAGTGTAAATTATTTCTATTAAGTTAAATTATTCCATTAAATTTGATTGAAGAAAAAAAATCCTATGTATAAACAATTATTACCTTTTGGAAAAATTACTTTCAGAATATGGTATTTGGAAACTTAGAAATAGGGTGACAGCCTTTTAAAGAAAAGGACTTGAAAAAATGTACAGGAAACAATTTTTCTAGCTAAATCACCTTTTCTATATTTCCAGTAGCAAATGGTATGATATGGTAAAGGCGGTATAGGAATTTATGATGCAGACACTGAGCAATGAAATACTATTATTTAACTTCAAAATTCAAACACATTCTAAGAGAAGTACCACAGGGTGTAGTTCTGAGTACATTATATATAAATGACTAACTACACAAAATCCAGGCCTGCAAGTAGCAGCCTTGTTGCCAATATAGTTATTTGTTCCTCCAGAAAGTCAACACAAATAAACAAGTTCAAAAGAAATACTACATCGTACAGAACATTTTAGAAGAATGATGCACAGAAAATTTAATAAGTATCAATTCATAAGA
This sequence comes from Deroplatys truncata, assembly GCA_030765065.1. Lineage (NCBI taxonomy): Eukaryota > Metazoa > Arthropoda > Insecta > Mantodea > Mantidae > Deroplatys > Deroplatys truncata. The sequence continues at coordinate 240,187,189 of CM060975.1, read as the reverse complement.
CACAATTTGAGACATTTAAGTTAATATAGGGACCACAGCTTGGGCTGATGTATAGCCATATTCTAAGGAAGATTGCTAGCACAAACAAATAAATAAATAAATAAATAAATAAAATATAGGGACCAATATTAGTATAAAATATAACAATGCTGCACTGCAGAAAACAATGAAGCAAAACACTTGGGAACTGCATTTGACAACATACTCAGAAAAGGCAACTAAAGTGTTCAAAATACTGAAGAGACTTAAACAAAAATCAAATAGGCAAGCTCTAGGAACACAATACCATATACATTCTTAAATAACAATACAAGCAGTGTCTCAAAGCACAATGTTGTCCAAGTTCTGCTTGATCTTCTCTGCACACAATCCTTTAGTTTCCTTCTGTCATAATTCATAATTAATTTCTATTAAAAGGCATTGGTAGCCAAGTGGCTCTATGCAGGTATTTAGCAACTAAAACTAACAAGGTTAACATCTTATGCATTATTATTATTATTATTATTATTATTATTATTATTATTATTATTATTATTAATTATTATTGTTTGCAGATGGATGCAATGTTTATAATTAATATAATTACCAATTGCAAGGTTTATTTGATGTTAAGGCTTTTATGCTCACACATAAATACTGCAGTTCTTGTTTTTAAAATAAATATGAAAGGAATAAATATTCTTACAGGAAAAACCAAATAAAAGAATATAAATTAACTTAATACAAGCACGAGAGAGAGAGAGAGAGAGAGAGAGCGAGAGAGAGAGGGGGGAGGGAGGAAAGAGTGAGGAGGAGAGAGAGAGATATGTTTAAATTCACTATCTTCCATGCATTCAACACACACAAAGATTTTCAACAAAATCTCTCCAACCCCAAACTCCCTACACACGAAAAAATTTTTGTTATTTTTGATTTTCTCATAAATGGCTCTGATGATTCTAATTAAAACACCTTAAGTTTAAGTTATACACATGACAAATAAAATGTATATCTTAAATGTTCTGTGAATGCACTGTGAAGTCCTCTTCATTCTGAATGAATTTCATATAACTTGTAAACCATAAAAGTTAGACAAAACCTTGCTACACAAAAAATGTAAATCTGCTTAAAACACACAATTTATGTCAAATTGGTTTATGGCATTAAACATTTCTGATAATTTCTTTATGAATGCTTTTACTGTCAAATGCTTTATAGCTTTTTCAACTGCTTAGTCACTATTCGGTTTTTTCTCTTGGTTATGCAAAGAGAACAGGATTTCAAAACCAGCATATATGACCCACTTTTAAAAGATTTGCCTATCGCTTAAGCCTACGTATTCCTGCTGAACCTATAACAAAATGTGTAATAATACCTTTCTGCAAAAGTTTATCTTGATTAACATGAAGCAGCTACAAGAATAAGCTTTTGTAAGAATAGTTTGTAGAAGAATGGATAGTGAGTCATGTGAATGTAAAACATCAGAATTTTTCATCTTATTCTACATTTTTAACAGGATTCAAATCTAATCAGAACAGAAAGCAATCAATCATTTTAATATCCTGCCTCTTTGAAAACCTGTTTACTTGTGTGGACAGATATATTAATTACCCTATAGAATTCAATACTTCCTTCAGGACAGACTCCTCACAAAAGGAACAATACATTCATGAATGTCTTTACACTGCTGGCTATTTAGTGTTTCAACAACCTGCCACCACACACCCAGGCAGTCCTATGACATCCAACACCACTCACATATGAGTCATTCCACATCAAACTGAACACACCTATAACACCACTTTCTCTGAATTTTAGTTTATGTGTTCCACACAAAAAATAAATGGACATGTATTTTATATTTTGCAGAAAATCAATTTATTTTAGGGTTTACAGGGTACTTAACATTTTTCATATATGCGCACAATGTTACATAAAATCAATTTATTGTTGGAACACAGAATAGTCAGGGGTAAGAACAATATGTCGATTTGTAGATAAAAACATTTTGATCTTCCTCATTCAAAATACTATTTATTCAGAATAAAAAAAAACAATCATTTTTTAAGTATGAATATTTTGAACCGCAATATCATATTTAACCCCTTAATATTAAAATCTGGAAAAAATATGGAAGGAATTTGTGATATAATTTGTTTTAAACCTGTTAATATCAGGATAGGATCTTCCTTAGAAGTATGCTTTTAAACAGTTTATTTGTGTTAATGCATAGGAATTTAGAACATAGAGACTGCTTGCCAATTGAGAGCTTCACACCACAGCAGCACACCGACCGATGCATTACGCAGTATGAACGTGATAGGTTATCACTTCCGGTGTTCAGTGTAACTTAGCAACTGGAATCTGATACTCTATGAAGCCTCTCTCCACTGTTTCATTTTAAATGTAACTTTGTCTTCACTTTTTGTTTTACAGTTCATTTTTAGCTCTGTGGTTTATGAAAAAGCATAATGAGTGAACTTAAGAAATGGAGCTAAGACTATTAACTAATTTTGAAGATTTTAGAAGCTAGTAACAGTGATGTGTCATAAAAAACTAAGACTATTACTTCAATCCACTTAATGTTTCCAAGCATACACAAAGCAGAAATCGCTTAATTACCTGCAATATGCTTACAAACTTAAAAATAGAGAACTTAACTTTGCCAACAGTCCTAAAACTATGTGATGAACATAGAAAAGAATTCCCAAAGTACCAACCACTGATAACAGTGGTTGTGTGCTACAAAGTACCAATGCTGAGAATAATCCAGAAATGGTTTTGAACATAGTGAGGCAAGATACAGCAACGCAAAAGTGGTCCCTGGTACCTTTAAGCTAAATTCATTTATTCCGTCAACTAATAATGCAATAATAATCAGATGGTATTCATTTGAGCCTGAAGGGAAAAAAGTGAGCATTTAAATTGTAGTTAAGTTGCCTATCATAGGATAAGATTGAAAATTCAAATGTTTCTTAACTGTAAATTTAAAATACGAAGGTGGTTTGATAAGTTCTCGGAATCACAACGGGTCAGCACTAGCGCAATGAGTTGTTCAGGTGATATTCATTGGACTGTTGCCTGTAAACATGTGCCACGTCAGTGCTCTTGGAAGAAAGCTGTGGTGGTGACGTGGCTCTGTTGTTGTTCCTGCATAGTGATTTGCGAAGATGGAAAAAAATCGATATTCGAGCAGTGATTAAGTACTTTGTAAAGAAAGGTATGAAAGCAAAGGACATTCATGCCGACTTCCAGAATATACTGGGGGACTCTGCTCCTTCATATTCAACTGTTGCCAAGTGGACAAATGAATTTAAATTTGGTTGGGAGAGCTTAGATGATCCGTGCAGTGGACAGCCAATATGTGTCACTATTCCAGAAATTATTTCAAAAGTGCACAAAATGGTCATGGAGGATCGCTGATTGAAAGTGCGTGAAATTGCTCATGCTTGCCAGATGTCATCTAAAGGGTATAGCACATTTTAACTGAAGAATTAAAGATGAAAAAATTATCTGCGAGATGGGTGCCGCGACTCTTGACACTGGATCAAAAACACATGAGAATGAAATATCAGAACAATGTTTGGCCTGTTTTAGGAGAAATAAACAAGATTTTTTGCGCCAGTTTGTGACCACAGATGAAACTTGGGTGCACTACTATACTCCAGAGACAAAACAACAGTCAAAGCAGTGGAAACATGCTGATTCTCCACCACCAAAGAAAGCAAAGACAATTCATTTGGCTGGAAAGGTCATGGCATCAGTATTCTGGGATGTGAAGGGGATTCTGTTTGTACATTATCTCCCCACTGGGCAAACAATTACTGGAGAATACTATGCTAACCTCCTGGACAAATTGCAACAAAAGATATGCGAAAAAAGGCCAGGTTTAGCAAGGAAGAAAGTAATCTTCCATCAAGACAATGCGCGCCCACACACATGTGCCGTTGCCATGGCAAAATTACACAAACTAAGGTATGAATTGTTGCCACATCTGTCTTATTCACCTGATATGGCTCCGTCAGACTTCCATCTCTTCCCACAACTGAAAATTTTTCTTGGTGGACGAAGATTCACTTCATATGAAGAATTGATAGCCGGAGTTGACAACTATTTTGCAGGCCTGGAGGAATCTCATTTTTGAGATGGGATCAAGGCACTGGAACATCGTTGGACCAGGAGACTACATTGAAAAATAAAAAAAGTTTTAAGTGATGTAAGTACGTTTTTCTATTTCGTTCCGAGAGCTTATCAAACCACCCTTGTAAAGTGCCAAATTTAAGTTACATGTGAACAAACTAATGCAACTAAAGTACTGTAACAATTGACAAGACATCCAATGACAGACCACTACCACTACTACTACTCTCCAGCTGCACTGCGCTGCAAACCCGCTAAGCATGGCTGTGTAAGTTATTTTGTTTAAAATTAACTATACAGGATCCCATCTTTGTTTTATGCAAATATATACAAAAAAAAAAAAACTACAAGGAATTTATTTATGATTTTTATAGAAATTTAAACTTGTGGGTTAATACAGATATATAGTTTTTAAATGTTTGGATTTTAAAAATTGATGTAAATAATTATATCGATTGTAATACATATTAAGTAAAAGATTAAATATTTAGTTTTGCATTGCACTTTATAACAATTTTATCACCTATTGCCCTGAGATATTCTAATTTAAAGACAGAGAGATGTGGTGCTTTACACAAGTTGGATTGCGCAACATTTTTTAAGATATTGTGATTTTAAAAAAATGAGACTATAAAACATAAATTCACTTTGTTTTTGTAATCCATAGACAAAATTTGAAGTGAATCGAAAACATGGTCAAATATTGTGTAAATTTGTGCGACCTGACGTGGAATGACTCATACAACCTTGGCAATTCAATGAGCCATATATCTGCAGCAGCAGACAACATTTTCCCCTATTTATGGTTGAAAATTCCACTTTATCTGTCATGTATAACATTATTTTAGTTGTAATAGACATTTTCTTCTGCAAATGCATAGTGAAATAACCTTTGATAGTCTTTAAAATGCTGCTTCTTAGCAACTGATTGAGCCAAGAGCCTTGCAGCAGTCAAATGCTGTGCTGTTTGATCCAGGGAAGTCAAAATTAATTCCATTTCAGACACATGATGGAAGAGATTGCTGCCTGTTGAGGAGAGTTTTTGTGCAAACCAGACCAACAGCAAACAATCCCTTCCTAGGATAACTGCACCCACATCGTAGCTACAGATATAAGGACTTAAGTGATCCTGCAGCTTAAGACACAAAGCAAGTAGCAATGATTATTAATGTAAGGAGGGACCTCCTTGTAGCTTTGTCTTATGTGTGTGCTCAGCCTTGCTTAAGTCATTATGACTGCAAACAAGTAACATATGTGGTACGTATTGCATTCCATACTCCTGCAGTGTTGTATACATTGGGCTACTAAATACAACATAAAAACTTGATTGCCAAGCACAAGAGGAGCTGCTTCTTGGGCCACACAGAAAAATCTGCAGTCACTGTGCATGCGCTACTGGTCAAAGTAGAGCACATCATCCATACAAAGACACTGACATTCTCTACTCTGTATCACATTACCATGTGCACTTGCAATGAGAGGCCATAGAATTCCACTTACATACAATCTTAAAAGGAAAAAAAATCTGATGTGTTACACTCACATGACTTTCTCTACTCTTGAAGAAATTATTTTTACAAATGCTTATTCTCCATCTACTTCATGTTAATCGAGATAAACATTTACAGACTCTATCTTATTGCTAATTTTCTTGTAGGTGTAAGGGGAATATGGTAGGCTTTAAGCGACAGAGCTTCTAAGAGCTGGTTCCTATGTGGAGCATTGCATTCTCTTTGCATGTCCAGGACATAAAAAAAAAATAAAGCATTTTTGGAGACATGTCCATGTATATGTCTTGTGTGTCTGTCTGTTTGTGAACAGTGTAACTCAAAAATGAAAAGTCGGATAAACACCAAACTTGGTATTTAGGTTCAATATGTTCCAGGGATGCGACATGAAAGTTTTCAAGAAAATCCCCCCACCCCAAACCATCCCTTACATGGAACATTTTTCGAAAATGTTTATTTTCTCAAAAATGACTCTTAATGATTTTGATTAAAGTATCATATGTTTAAGACATTTTCATGACAAATAAAATGTATATCTTGAATTTTCTGGGGATATCCGCAAAAGACCTCTTCATCCTGAACGAATTTTGCATAACTGGTAAACCACAAGAGATGGACAAAATTATACTACATAACAAATATAGATCTCGTTAAAACACACAATATATGTCATAAAAAAATTTTTTTTGTAAAGTAAACCATTTTCGAGATATTCCTTGTTATTTCTTTGAATTTTCCAATACTTACACTTTTTCTCAACTGAGAATTCGTTGTTCTTTTTTTCTGTTCTTGACATGCAAAGAGAATTACATTTGACACATAGCGACCAGTTCTAAAAATATTTGACTATCGCTTAAGACCTACTATGTTCCCCTTGTTTTGTATTTGCAAGGGAAATATAGAAATACAGTAGCCTTTAAGCATAGACATCTCTTAATAGCTGGTTGCTATGTGCAGCACCATTCTCTTTGCCACAGATTAATACTATTTGCATATCCAAGACAAAAAAAAGAATAACGAGTTCCCATTTGAGAAAAAGTATAAGTATTGGAAAATTTAAGGGAATAACAAGCAATATCTCGAAAATGGTTCACTCTACAACAAAAAATGTATATGACATAAATTGGGTATTTTAACACGATCTACATTTTTTGTGTAGTAAAATTTTGTCTATCTCTTATGGTTTACCAGTTATGCAAAAATCGTTCACAATGAAGAATACTTTTGGAGACATTCCCAGAAAATTCAAGATATACTTTTTATTTGTCATGAAAGTATCTTAAATATATGATATTTTAATCAAAATCATTAGAACCATTTTTGAGAAAATTAAAATTTTCGAAAAATGTTCCATGTAAAGGGTAATCTGGTGTGGGGGGGATTTTCTTGAAAACCTTCGTGTCGCATCTCTGGAAGATACTGAACCTAAATACCAAGTTTGGTGTCTATCTGACTGTTCGTTTCTGAGTTATGCTGTTCACAGACACACACACAGACATGTTTCCAAAAATACTTTTTTTGGATTCAGAAAGCCTCAAAGCATGTATTTCCGGTGAAATCTTGGTATCAAATTTTTGAGTGGAATGCAATACTTCCCCTACTTACTATACATACTAGAGAAAGTAAAAAGGAGGATTAAAAATTAGCAAGATTTAGTTTCCTGCACCACAAAGAAACATTTGCAAACTGATTTGTCAATCAGAAGAACACTTGTATCTAATCCTGCCACTGTAGTCATTCAACACAGATCTCAAACAATGCCAGCCCACTCCTTCATCAGGACCAATCAGGAAGCAGCGAGCATTGAACTGACCAAATCAGAAGAAAGTGCCCTCTCACCTACTGTTATATAAAGCCAGAAGCTACTGGGCACATCAGCAGCCATCGAAAAAAACAACAAAAGGAAAAACGTTTCTGCTAGACCACGGCCATACAGCCAGAAGACCTGCTTTCTCATACTGACTCTGGCCGTGAAAGCCTACACACTTTAATGAAACAACATACAGCTCTTGGCTACTAGATGTGCACAGATCATCATGCCAGTACCAGTGATAACTGAAGAATGGGGGCCATAAAAAGAGATGGAAGCTTTACACATTCCATATTAAGTTAATCCAAGTTTTCTTTTTTCCCCCTTTCTTTCCTTTTTTAGTTTTTCATGGTAGGATATTTTAGTATGGCATTTATATTGAAAATGAGAATGATTAATTCAAGTTCCTGTGCTTAAGCATGAATCCTTATAATAAAAATATAATTTGTCTGCTGAAAATATACAATACTGATTTACACTAAACATTAATTTTACTTGCACATAAAAATTGAAGTACAAGGGAGGATTTGTACCTAGGTAGCTCTAATAACCAGATACATGTGTTTGACTACTCAGCTATCAGAGCACAAAACTAGAATAGATATTTTCCTATTTATTGCATAGCATTAAATTGTGCAATTAAAAACACAGTGTCAGTGAATGCTTCCAATGTTTTCTGAATCAAACTAATTTTGGGACTATTGCTCATTTTTACTTTCTCTGCTAAATACCTACAGTAAGTAGAGGAAGTATTGTATTTACAACAACAACAACAACAAAAATATGGAGATTGTACTAGAAATACAAGTTTTGAGGTCCTCCAAATAAACAATATTGAAAAAAGTCTGTGTGTGCGTCTGTGCATCCGAGAACATCATAACTCATAAACGAAAATCGGTTAAATATCATAATTGGTATTCAAGTTCAGATCTTCCGATCTGTGAAACAAAGATTTTCAAGAAAATCCTACAGCCCCAAAATATCATTTACAGGGGGGGATTATTTTCCCAAAAATGGCTCTAACCATTTGGTTTAAAATACCATATGTTTAAAGATTAAAAACAGAAGCACTATTTACAGTGAAGTATTCTTCATGATGGTAGATTGAATCACACTTATTGACACTCACCTTCACTAAATTAAATGCGTATAAAACAGAAACATTTTCAAGGGCATTTGTGCTTCGTCAGCGACTGGGTGACTAAACCATACTAAATAACCATATGTTTAAGTTATTTCATGACTAATAAAATACATATCTTTATTTTCTGCAAACAGTCTGCAAAGTCCTCTTTATGAAAGAATTTTGTATAACTGATAAACAATAAGAAATAAAAACTTATCACACACAAACATGTAGGTCTAATTAAAATACATTATTTCTGTCAAATAATTTTTTGTGGGGGTTTGAATTTTCAAGTACTTTTTTACTTTTATTCATTTTAGTTTTATTTTATTTGTTTTTTCTTCTAGTCATGCAAGGAACATGGAATTTCAAAGTCATCACATAGCTACCTGCTTTTAAAAGATTTGACTAGTGCTGCACCATTGTTTCCTTGTTGTACTTACTGACATCAAATAATACACACGAAACCAAATTTGATATAGCACAAAATAAAGCAATTACAATAACATGATATGTCAAATCTACAACAGTTAATACAATGTATGCCTTAACTCATAACAGGCCAATTATAACTTAGAACAATAGATATTTCATTATGAGAAAATAAGATTACCAAACAAATTTTTGGGAAAATTATAATGAACCATCACACAATTTAAAAACAGAAATGGATTCACGCAGAAACTGCAGGATATCAAGAAGACTCAAAAGTAACACAAGAAAAGGAATGATTATTAATAGATACAAACATTCTTGATGTTATCATAATAAGCCTTTGACAGAACACTTCCTGAATAGATCTGATGCATTCCCACTGCTTTCTTTACTAATAATAAACTCACACATATCTGTTATAATTATAGTATTCATATAAAAGTTATTTTTTACCCACATTATGTTACGATATATTTTTGCTTAAGAACGAATTCAAATTAAGCAAGATGTACCTAGATTATGCAGAAACAGCATTCAAATATTTATTTCTGGTAACAAACCCATGAGATGGAAAGAAAAGATAAGATTTTAAGCACATTCCCTAGATGATGGCATCAATGCTTGGGAGGGGTGTAAGTTTGCAGCATAGAACATTTTAAAAAATGCCTAATGCTACAAAAAATTTATTTCACATAAATTGTGAATTTTAATGAGAGACATTTTTCCTGCCTTAAGTTTTAGTCTATCACACAGCAGTCACTATAAGTAATTTAAAAACTCAAATAAGCTTCCGAACATACATTAATAAACTAAAATACAAGAATATAATTACAATAAATATAATAGCAACAGAGGTAACGAGTCCAATAGAATATATTCATATACAAAATCAGAATGACCTGATATATACAATACACAAACAAAACAATATACCAGATGAAATGAGAGCCATAGTAATAGCTACGGAAAATGAAAGATATCCAGAAAAAGAATGGCTCCGAATATATACAGATGGATCCCTCATCAATAAAAAAAACATAGGTGCAGGAACATACTGTAAACACTTTGCACAGTATCTAACATTAGATGAAATTTATTTAAAGGTGAGTCGAAATTGTAACACTAACATCACTTAAGTTTACTCACTTAACATGTTTCGGGAAACCGTTGTTCCCATCCTCAGAAGGTTATTAACTTGACTGAGTTAACATACTCGACTCAGTCGAGTTAATAACCTTCTGAGGATGGGAACAACGGTTTCCCGAAACATGTTAAGTGAGTAAACATAAGTGATGTTAGTGTTACAATTTCGACTCACCTTTAAATAAATTCAATACACATCACTGTTTCTAGCTTCTTTTCATTACAATACATACGTAATTAGATGAAATGTCAAACCACTATGATGGAGAATTAACAGCTATAAAAGCAGCATTACACAACATTTCATATAGACCATACATAAAACAAAAAATAGTCATCTTATCAGACTCAAAATCAGCCATAGACGGGATAGTAAATTACAATAATAAAACAACAATAAATATTAAAGAAGAACCCTAATTAAAGCAGTTGAAACTAGAAATCATTTTTTTTTTGAAGATTTAGAAGCTTGTAACAGTGATGTGTCATAATTTAAAATAGAGAGTTGAGGGTTGTTACACTACATCACTATGATAATCTTACTTGAACGCGTTTCGGGAGACGGCTTGTCCCCATCGTCAGCATTCTCTCTCAACTGATATTTGCCGGTCATCGTCTGGGGGATGTGTGTGGTTTGTGGTGTTCTCTGGTGCCGGGCTGATGAACCTCCAAAGGCTGTTGGGTGGCGGCAGTTCAAAATTCATTAGGTGATTCCTGTGTTTTACAATATGTATTTTTTCCCAGATGTCCAATTCATTGCTGCTGTTGATCGGTTTTAAGAGTTTTATGTTTGGAGTGATATCATGGTTTGAAGACCAGAAGTGATGTGCTACTGCTGATTTATCTTGCTGCTTTTGGTAAATGCATCTCATATGCTCTTTAAGTCTTATTTCAAGATTTCTTTTTGTTCTTCCTATATATACCAGGTTACATTCATTACAATCAATTTGATATATACCAGCTGATTTATCGTTGGGGATAGGATCTTTTGTTCTGTTGCATAGTAGTTTCTGTATGTTGTGGTTATTCTGTGGAGACAGGGTGATGTTGTATTTTTTGAAAATCCTTTGAAATTTATGATGTGTCCAAGGGTGATAAGTGAATTTTCTATATGCTTGTGGTTTTTGTTGTCTGAGTAATGTAGTCATTTGTTGGATGAGCGCCAAAACAATGAAACTGAAAAAGAAACTAAACAACCTTATATTCAAACAAAAAAACTCCCTGGTATACCGGGAAAAATCTCCTAGACATAACCAAAAACGGAAATCAACATATAAACATAACCTAAACAATGAACCTACCACAGGCCAATATGTAGTTAACCTCTCAAAAGAACCATTCACCAGCACTGAGCTATCTGTCTTGAACAATGGCCTAAAAACATGTTTCAACTTCACAAAAAATACAGAAAACTTTGTTGCTGATATTGAAATAGCCTCCAACCACCTTACAGATAAGGATAAAAGTTTAAATACAATCACAGTGTGAACCAATATTGGACCAGATACAAGCCCAAAAACACCACTACGTACCACATCAAAAAATTATCAAATCTCTAAAGTCAAAACCTGTAGTATACACCAAAGCAGACAAAGGAAACACATTAGTGATATTAGACCAAGATGATTATGAATCTAGAGTTATGCAATTACTACATAACCCAGAGTACATAGAAATCAGCAAAAATCCATTAAAAGAATGCACCAAGTCACTCCAGAATACATTGATAGAAACCAAAACATTAACAAAAGCCGAAAAATCCAGAATTAAACCAGATTTTCCCATCATACCTAGGTTATATGCACTACCAAAAATACACAAACTCGGCAACAAAATGAGGCCCATAGTGAATAACATAAACTCTCCCACATATAAACTAGCAAAATGGCTTTCAAATACCTTCAACTCCATGCCTATGTTCAAAAGTCTTAGCATAAAAAATTCTTTAGAATTAACCAGTCACCTTTCAAATATAAATATATCACCCACAGACATGATGGTATCATTTGATGTCACTGCACTCTTCCCAAGCATACCAAAAGAAGAATTATTACCACTCCTAGAAAATTGGATATTAAACAATGGCACACCTAGAGCACAAACAGAAGATTACCTGAAACTAACAAAATTATGTCTGGACCAGAATTTCTTTTCATTCCATCACAAAATCTTTAAACAAACCTCAGGCCTAACTATGGGAAACCCCCTTTCACCATTTTTAGCAGAACTATATATGAGCCATTTTGAATCCCATATTACAAAATCTTTCCCACATCTATTCAAAACCTGGTATAGATATGTAGATGATATTTTTGCTATTGTTCCAAAAAAACTTTCAGAAGATGCTTTGAAATTATTAAATTTACAAAAAAGATCTATAAAATTCACAATGGAAAAAGAAGAAAATGGCCAATTACCTTACCTAGACATCAGGATCATCAGAAATAATGCACACAACAAACTAACGTTTGGCATTTACAGAAAACCAACGCACACAGAAAACTACATTAAAAATAATAGCTACAATCCTACAAGCCACAAACATGCAATTTTAAATAGTATTACAAACAGGTTAGTACATATACCAATGGAGAAAGAGGAATACCAGAAAGAATACCAACACATTATCAACATAGCCACTATGAATGGATACCAGAAAAAAACAATAGATAAGAAGATAAAAAGGTTTGAAAGACAGAAATACATCCAACAAATGACTACATTACTCAGACAACAAAAACCACAAGCATATAGAAAATTCACTTATCACCCTTGGACACATCATAAATTTCAAAGGATTTTCAAAAAATACAACATCACCCTGTCTCCACAGAATAACCACAACATACAGAAACTACTATGCAACAGAACAAAAGATCCTATCCCCAACGATAAATCAGCTGGTATATATCAAATTGATTGTAATGAATGTAACCTGGTATATATAGGAAGAACAAAAAGAAATCTTGAAATAAGACTTAAAGAGCATATGAGATGCATTTACCAAAAGCAGCAAGATAAATCAGCAGTAGCACATCACTTCTGGTCTTCAAACCATGATATCACTCCAAACATAAAACTCTTAAAACCGATCAACAGCAGCAATGAATTGGACATCTGGGAAAAAATACATATTGTAAAACACAGGAATCACCTAATGAATTTTGAACTGCCGCCACCCAACAGCCTTTGGAGGTTCATCAGCCCGGCACCAGAGAACACCACAAACCACACACATCCCCCAGACGATGACCGGCAAATATCAGTTGAGAGAGAATGCTGACGATGGGGACAAGCCGTCTCCCGAAACGCGTTCAAGTAAGATTATCATAGTGATGTAGTGTAACAACCCTCAACTCTCTATTTTAAACTAGAAATCATGTCCTCTACAATGGATCCTAGCTCATGTCAGACTTTTGGGCAATGAACATGCGGATCAGTTAGCAAAGAAAGGTGCAATACAACAAATAAAACCTGTAGGACAAATAGAAATAAATAAACAATTAAATAACATTAAACAACATTTCAAAAGACAGCAGAGACTTGATGAAGAAGATAAATTAAAAGATAAAGATTATAAGAATATTAAAGATAGAGATAGAGTTGGTATACAAAAAATGCTAAAGTAAACTGCAGTGGCCTTATTTAGGATGGCAACTGGCCACGATTGCCTCGCAGAACACCTCTACAAGATAGGATGCCTATCCTGAACAAACAGCATCTCGCCAAATCTAAAGGTCTTAAAAGTGATTACTTACAGACTATTGGGAAGCCAGAGGGAAAATGATGCAGATCAATTCATTTCCAGTGGCATTGGTCAACAACAACAGTTTTAGTCCATCGCTTATGGTTTCCTAGTTATACAAAACTTTGACAATTGCCAGATAAATCACAAAAAGTACTAGATTTCCAATTTGTTAGTCATGCAAATATCTGAAACATGCTATTTTAATCTTTTAATCATAACCATTAGAACCATTTTGAAGAAAATAAAAAATAATGGAAAATTTTTCTACATAAAGGGGCAGTCTGAGGTGGAGATTTCTTTTCCACTTCACGTTGCATCCTTGGAAGATGAAATTATATAGACCAAGATTGGTCTCTCTCTCTCTTTCACGCACTCCTCTTTTTCTCTAAAACTGCTTTATTTCAGGGGGCATTCAGGGGAATTAAAACATGTACCTTAATTGAAATCTCAATATTAAATTTTTGGTAAATGGTGGTACAGAATATAAAAATAAGCTAATGTAAAAAAGTAAGATATCTGCGTAAGTAACCTATATTTAGGCATTCTCTGAAAGAAGTAATGTTTAGACCTCAGATTTTAGGCCCTAAATTAGGCTCTAAAATTATAAAAATGGGCACAATTATAAAAATAGACACTAAAGATAAACTAAAATAAAGATTCCACGAGCTAAAAATTTTATTTTGTGTATCTAAAATATATCTCCACTTTCTGAAAGTTTAAACATGCAATTAATTAGTCAGCATTAAAAATTACACAGTAACAAAAACAGTAAATTTACTAAGTTATTATGGCTAAAAACATTTTATGTCTTAAATTATGAACTTATGGTTGCTAATACATAATGTGAGCATATAAAGTTGAAAAAAGAGACATTCAGAACTTAATGAATAGATCACAGTGGAAATGCACTATACACTACCAATATATTTGTGATTTAAATGCTCTAGAACTGATGGAGTCAACCCTCAAAATGATGTTTGCAAAACACAATTATACCATTAAGAAGAGCAATGTAAAAGAACTGTTTGAAATATATTTGAAAAAGTTACAGAGAAATCTTGTGAGCATGTGCATATCAGCAGTTAGTGAGGGGGACGAGGTCTGCGAGACACAAAACAATGGGAAATATGTCAATGACCCTTCTTGCTGTTTGGAAGGGATTGCTGCCATGCTACAGTCATCGACGACCAATATCAAAGGATGAAAAAGAATTTAAAATAAAGAGAGTTGAAGGTTGTTACACAACATCACTAAAACGTTCTTACTTGAATGTGTTTCGGGAGACGGTTTGCTCCCATTGTCATGTTTTCAACTGATGAAAAAGAAACCTAGAGGCAGCAAGTATTCTGTTTCTTTTTCTACAAAACAAGTGAATCTACCTGATAAAGTGCTAAAATAAACCAGACTTTTCCCCGGAATATTTCTTGCTACAACAAAACTATTACAAAGTCTTGAAGCAAACTGACTTCATGATAAAATACACATTTTAGGGACCTGAAACCCTTTTCATACTTTTATATTTTATATAAAGCATGAAGATATTTAATCAGTTTAGTTTATTTGTACACATATACAATAGGTATTTACTAATAAATGGAAGTTTTTGAGGTTAACTCAAATTAATTGAGGGTCAGTTAGGTTTACACTATACCTCACTCGTAAAAATTGGACATGTTTTGGGAAACTTCATTCCCATCTTCAGCTTATAACTGACTAGTTGCTGTAATTGTGTCATCTCATGTTTTCTTGATGGTGAAGGTCTCTGTTGGTGGTGATATGAACTTGCTGAGCTGGTCAAATGGCAGGAGATTGAAGTTCATAATCGGTCCTTGCTTTTTATAATGTGAATGCTCCTGATGATCATACCCAAGCTTACAGCATTTAACAATCATTAGTGTTGGGTTTGCTTTTTGCTAATAGATTCTATAGTTGTCTGCCTTAGCATCTTACTACTTAGCGTATTGTTGATTATATTCATTAATTATGATTCCGATTTTGTCTCTAAACTCTCCAATCCCTTTATATTAACATTCTTACTAGGTTATGTCTGCTTTGCTACATTACAATACTTCGGTCCCCAGTTTTGGCCAATTTATAATATCCTTTTTTTCTCGTCCTCGCCCCTTTAATCACTTTAAGAACCTATAATCACTCTCTCCTTGCTCTCCCTACTGCTGCCACGACACTTATATACTTCCCTAATGTGAGCTGCTTCTTGCCCTGTTCAACTCTTTAAAATATTTATACATGGAACCACTTCTCATTTCTCTGACCCCCCCACAAGTCAGTATGGATCCTCGTGTTACCCTTATTAGATGTTGAACACAGATGTATCTGATCTGAATACAGAATAAAGTCAAACACATCTAAGATATAAAACTGAATGATGACATACAGAGTAACTGGGATTGCCATATAGCCTACTCTTGGCAGTGTTTTACTTTCATGGCCAGGAAATTTCTTCCTATAGTTCCTCACAGCTTGCAATATAATATTTTTTTGTTCTTAGTTTTTTTGTGGTTGATCATCAGCTTTATGCATCCTTCTGTGGAATCATTCACAACTTTTAGTCTTTCACTATCATTTATTTTCTGTCGCACAAATTGCCATTAAAATTTTAAGAAATTTGTTTTCTGAGTTATATAAAGCTCTTTTAAAGTCAAAATAAAATGTTACATAAAATACAGTAAAGCGTAGGACACTTGAGAATGTTAAGAACAAAAAATACTACTATTTCAGAAATAAAAACACATATTCGCTGAAATGTTTTATACTGGTTTCATGCTCAAGATTTAAAATGTTACTTTAAGTGCATATATTTTTTAAGGGCTTTCCACAGAAGAATTTCTTTAATATCATTTAAGGATGGCTAGTTATTAGCATAATATAATTAACAGGTTTATATTATTTTATTTAGATGCGGCAGAAATATACATTGAAACAAAAAGGGGCAAATTAATCTAAAATGAAACAGTATTTTGGGAAATGCTGATAGTAAAATGAAATAAAAAATAAATTAGAAAATAATTGAACAAATGAAACAAATTATAGTGTGGGAAAATCATAATGGAATGGAACAATTTCAGAAGAGTATTCATTATAGCCCAACAGTAAAATGGAAAATAAGACAAAGAACACTTTGGTAAACGTAACCGAGTGTTCTCTGAATGGATGGAATACATCAATGCCCTTTAAGCCATAAAAATGATGCAGCATCAAATTTTCAAGGTGCTAAACTGCTTTGCACAACTCCATTTAAGCACTCATTGTTCTAAAACATCGAAGTATTACAAAGGTAGAATCAGACGATTTAAAAATTCAATGCCATAGCTGGAATTTGAACTATGGATCTCCCGGTTTCCATCTGGTTGCTCTAACTTTTGAATTACCACAGCAACATGCCGGCAGGACATTAAATTCTCCAGCTGATTTGCAATATCCCGGAGATCTAAAATTGTTTTGAGATGACATACCCCAATTGATGACTTACAATGCCTAAGTACTTTAAGTCCTGGGCTTCATAGTTTAGCCTCTATTAGGTCAATTAATTGCTCTTCCAGACTAGCCATGTGTGTAGGACAAGGTTAGAGAGGTAGAAGGTAGAATCAGATAACTGAACAAATTAAAGTACTTATGACATTGTAAGTCGCTGGGGGGGTATGTCATGTTTAAACAATTTGAGGTCTCCTTATGAATTACTGGGAAAATGAAAGTCAGCTGGAAAATTTAATGTCCTGCCGCTAAGTTGCCATGGTAGCTCAGTGGTTGGAGCAACCAGACAGAAACCGGGAGATCTATGGTTCAAATCCCGGCTATGGCATTGAATTTTTCAGTCCTCTGATTCTACCTTTCTAATCTTGTCCTAAACAAATGACTAGTGTGGAAGAACAATTAATTCATCAAAATATTAGTATTGTTAGGTTATTTAGTTTACACATTCATCTCACATCATCTCATTATTTCATACACTAAACAGGGCCTTTAATCATTATCACCCAATAAAAACTTTAAAGTGCCTTAATACATGATGACTGCATGATGATTATATTATAAAAAGAAAGAGTATATACTGGGACTATTTTGAATGACGCAACTCAGGTCTGACTCGACTAGGTATCAGGTTGAATGACCTCACTCTACAGTAGTCTAGCTCATGCAACTATGGTGAGTAAACGGCATTCACAGTTGAGCCTAATGTTGTTTGGCATGATGTAATAACGTTTGTGAAGCTCTGTGTAGCTTCAATGGTTTATACTACAAAACAAAACAAAT
The DNA here is from genome assembly GCA_030765065.1 of Deroplatys truncata. Taxonomy (NCBI): domain Eukaryota; kingdom Metazoa; phylum Arthropoda; class Insecta; order Mantodea; family Mantidae; genus Deroplatys; species Deroplatys truncata. Next base: position 240,169,028 of record CM060975.1, on the reverse strand, counting down.
ACTACAAATTTTTATTTTGTTAAGTTTTGCTGAATGGAGTAACATGTGGACTGTCAGCTTGAATATATAACGGTGTCACTGTTCCTTGGAAATCCCCAATTTATAAGTGGTTAGGAAGATTTAAGCAGACTAGGACCATGGTACACAAATACATAAGTCTGAGTGTGACATTCACATGACTTTCTTTACCCTCTATCATTTATTAGTGGGTATCCAAATTATTCTTACGAAAGTTTGTCTACTTCACTTTAATTGAGATAAACATTTCTGGAGATAGCTACATTACACATTTCATTATAAATACAAAGGGAATAGCAATAGTCACATATTTTAGAACTGGGCACTTACGCTGGCCTGAAAATTCCATACTCTTTCTATGACATCACGAGAAAGAGCTAAAAATCGACAGGACTTGAAAAGAATGGTTAAATATTGAACAATTCCAACCATTAATGATGGATATCTCAGAAATGGCTGATACCACAAAAGAAGTTATTTGAAATAAATTGTGTGTTTTAAACAGATCTAGAGATCTACATCTTTTGTACTATGTTTTCGTCTATTGTTTAGCATTTACCAGTTTTACAAGATTATATAAATTTCCTTGCAAATGAAGTGGACTTCATGGACTATCCCCAGAAAATTCAATATAAACATTTTATTTGTCCTGTAAATATCTTTAATATATATAATTTTAATCAAAATCGTTTAGAGCCATTTTTCAGAAAATAAAAAATTTCAAAGAATGTACCATGTAAAGGGTAGTTTGTAGTATGGGGGATTTTCTTGAAAATCTTTGTGTTATATCTTTTGAAGTAGTATTAGTACAAATGGTATATTGTAAATTTATGTGTTGCCATTTCACGCGTATTAGCGAGAGAACTTGCTTTACGTAATGTCTTTTTGTTATCGAGCCCCACGTTGTGGAGCCAATTTGCAGTAGTTTTTGTGTGTTTGTGTATTTGTGTCCCCACGTGGTGGCTAATGTTTCTCACGTAATGTTGTTTACCTCATGCGTATATAGCCATCTTGTGTGACGTCATTCGTTGCTCGCTTGTTAAATCCATCTGGCGTAGCAATCTATATGAATTAGTTTTAAGGTTATGTATATTGTCTTCCGGCTAGCTATTTAGGTAGGCATTTAATTCTTGCAGGTTGTGAAGCGGAAAGGAATCTTTTGTCTATAAATGATACTGATGAAGAAACTGGTTTTATAATCTTTATTGCAGAACACGTTCACGAACACTTTCACAAATTAATTTGGATACTCGCCATACTGAAACTGTTTGTAATAACTTCTCACTTTTAACTCACGTACTTCAACTTTATATATTTAACTGTATAATCCTTTATAAGATTTCTCGTACTTCTGCTGCGCGTAACTTTATGAATTTAGAGACCGACATGAGAATCTTGTTGAACTGGGAGCTGACGTGTTACTTGTTGAGAATCTTGTTGAACACTGGAAACGATGTGTAATGTTTTGAGAATCTTGCCGAACTGGGGGCGATGTGTAATGTGTCGAGAATCTTGCCGAACTGGGGGCTGACGTGTTACGTGTTGAGAATCTTGTTGAACACTGGGGGACGCTTACCTCAGATATGGCTTATTTATAGACTTGCCTTAAGATACGCCTAAAGATTATAAATGAAATGCTATTGGCTAATAAAACGCGCCAACATTAGCGTCTATTTTACTATCCAATGAAAACCACTAATACAAATTACTTTTATAGAATGTTCTAGAAGCTTTTACCGAAAAGGCGCGAAACATTACGTAACTTCCTGGTTCCCGGTAACGATAAACAACTCAAACCATTCATTGCATTATTGCGTTATTGTTGACAGTTTCAGTAGAGCCATATATTATTATTTACCAATAATAGTTACAATTATTAAACCTCTGAAATCAATGTTACATAAAAATACATATTCATAATAAAATAATTATTTATATTAACGTAATTTGTGATACAAATTACCGTCTCATATGCCCCACTAGAAACATAATTATAAATATTTATAACCTGTTTAGAAATTTTATAATTTTGTTTTTAGTCTCCTAAATCTTGTAACACACGCTATTCACTTTCACTTAACACTTCACACGCGTTTAACACACGACATATGTTTTGTCTCGCCACTACTTACTGGCTTTGGTTTAATTTGTTTTGATATTAATCTGTCGTTACAATAAATTTTTTTTTTTTTTTTTTTTTTTTTATAGCAAATACTTTACCATAAATTATTTAACTAGTGTTACAAAAAATGGTTTACTTTCTTATATTGTTACCAAAAATTTATCAATTCAAGAATTTTTTTGTAATTACCATACATATTTACCAAAATATTTACCCTTTACATATATTTACATCTCTTAAATCTAGGCACTGTGTCACATTTTCTGTTTGCTACATAAGTATTTGTTTCAATTATTTTTAATTATATTTACCAATTTTTTTTTTTTTTTTTTTTTTGAATTTATTATTATTATTTTAACAATACTTTTGGAATTGTATTTACGTACTTTTAATTTAATATCATATTAAGTTTCAATCTTTGCATTCTTAATTTTTTTTTTTTTTTTTTTTTAAATCTTGGAATTATATTTACGTACTTTTAATTTCATATCATATTAAGTTTTAATCTTTGCATTCTTAATTTTTTTAATTCTTGGAATTGTATTTACGTACTTTACTTTAATATCATATTAAATTTCAATCTTTGCATTTTTAATTTTTAAATCTTGGAAATGTTGTTACAGTTACTAAAAATTTTAAACATTTCTCCTTTTTTTTTTTTTTTTTTTTTTTTTAAATTTTCTCATGACATATACATTTAGTTAACCCTCTTACGTGCCAATACATTTCTCTGCAAGTCGTCTTTAACTATCCAGCATTTACTTTACATCTCATTGCTATTTACCCTCCTGGATCAAATTGTGTGTGGCTAAACATTACTCGTAGCCGTAACCTAACCTTCAAATTTTTGTTCATGAACAACCTATTGTATTCATTTGAAATTTCATCACATGATAACATTTGAAAACAATCTACAGTTTCTTGAACAACACGTCTTTTAACAACATTCATTTTCAATTCATCTGCGATCTTTATAACTTGAGAATATTCTGACAAATCTGTACTAAACTGTACTGGACTGGAGTTTTCAATTTGAACATCTTGGTACAATTTACTTCTTTGCATTACTGACTCATTTTGTATTTCTGATATTTCCCCTCTGAAATTAACTTGCGCCTCATTTACATTTACATTCCTAACCTCTTTTATCTCTCTTAGCTCACTTGTAATACTACTCATTTGACTTCCTAACTCTGTACATTCTACATTAACCTCACTTTCTTCGTTACTTATTTCCTTGCTCATGTCTAGCATTTTCTTTGAAATTTCTCCTATCTCACTTACTATTACTTCCTCATTTTTATCTCTCATTTCTGGCATACAACTATCTAACTTCATAACTTTCTTTTCAATTTCTTCACTGCTTTGATCTACTGTTTGCTCTACTTTCTCATTCCTCCTATCAAGCCTTTCCATAAATTCCCTATGACTCTTTTGCATATCTTCCCTGTTTTGATCTATTTTCTTTTCTAATTTCTCATTATTCTTACAAATTTCTTCCCTTATACTCTGAGTTAATTTTTGTCCTAATTTCTCATAACTCTTTTGCATATCTTCCCTCATTTTCTCATTATTCTTTTGCATATCTTCCCTTAATTCCCTACTCATATTTCTCAGCATTTCCATCATCACAATAGTATCAAGATTAACATTTCTTGCTGTTCTATTCAGACTTTGTTTACTAATATTTTCTCCCTCAACTACTACATTGTTTAAGCTATTTTCTGTATCCTGTATTGAATTACAGCTAACTGTTACATTATCCCCCTCCATCATTGTTTCTTCAATATTCCTAGCAGCCATTGTTTTTGTTTTCTAAAAAAAAATTACAATCACCTGACTTTGTGATGCTGTCTGTTGATGTAGCTTTGATGTCCAGCGTTCTGCCCCATTCTCCTAGATTTGTATGTCGCTTCTGCGTTGTTTTATGATGAATCTACGTTGTCTCGTTGTTTTTGCGTCCACTTATCCGCGTCATTTGTTGCTCCTCTTGTTTCTGGAATCTGCGTCTTGTAGATCATTTTACTGCTGCATTCGCCTTTTCCTGGTTAATTCTGCTACTATCCTGGTTATTCTTGTTCCTTTCCTGGTCACTTTGCCTTCCTTTCCTAGTCACTTCGCCCCACGTCCGGGCGCCAATTTGCGAGAGAACATTGCAAATTTTGTGTTTACTTCACTTTAACTGCCCCACGTTGGGCGCCAATTTGAAGTAGTATTAGTACAAATGGTATATTGTAAATTTATGTGTTGCCATTTCACGCGTATTAGCGAGAGAACTTGCTTTACGTAATGTCTTTTTGTTATCGAGCCCCACGTTGTGGAGCCAATTTGCAGTAGTTTTTGTGTGTTTGTGTATTTGTGTCCCCACGTGGTGGCTAATGTTTCTCACGTAATGTTGTTTACCTCATGCGTATATAGCCATCTTGTGTGACGTCATTCGTTGCTCGCTTGTTAAATCCATCTGGCGTAGCAATCTATATGAATTAGTTTTAAGGTTATGTATATTGTCTTCCGGCTAGCTATTTAGGTAGGCATTTAATTCTTGCAGGTTGTGAAGCGGAAAGGAATCTTTTGTCTATAAATGATACTGATGAAGAAACTGGTTTTATAATCTTTATTGCAGAACACGTTCACGAACACTTTCACAAATTAATTTGGATACTCGCCATACTGAAACTGTTTGTAATAACTTCTCACTTTTAACTCACGTACTTCAACTTTATATATTTAACTGTATAATCCTTTATAAGATTTCTCGTACTTCTGCTGCGCGTAACTTTATGAATTTAGAGACCGACATGAGAATCTTGTTGAACTGGGAGCTGACGTGTTACTTGTTGAGAATCTTGTTGAACACTGGAAACGATGTGTAATGTTTTGAGAATCTTGCCGAACTGGGGGCGATGTGTAATGTGTCGAGAATCTTGCCGAACTGGGGGCTGACGTGTTACGTGTTGAGAATCTTGTTGAACACTGGGGGACGCTTACCTCAGATATGGCTTATTTATAGACTTGCCTTAAGATACGCCTAAAGATTATAAATGAAATGCTATTGGCTAATAAAACGCGCCAACATTAGCGTCTATTTTACTATCCAATGAAAACCACTAATACAAATTACTTTTATAGAATGTTCTAGAAGCTTTTACCGAAAAGGCGCGAAACATTACGTAACTTCCTGGTTCCCGGTAACGATAAACAACTCAAACCATTCATTGCATTATTGCGTTATTGTTGACAGTTTCAGTAGAGCCATATATTATTATTTACCAATAATAGTTACAATTATTAAACCTCTGAAATCAATGTTACATAAAAATACATATTCATAATAAAATAATTATTTATATTAACGTAATTTGTGATACAAATTACCGTCTCACTTTGGAAGGTACTGAATTTAAATACCAAGTATGGTATTTATCCGACATTTCGTTTTTGAGTTATGGTGTTCACAGACAGACATACGGGCCTTTTTCTTTTATTATTTATTCAGGGGACCTCAAAACATGTATTTCAGGTAAAATCTTGGTATCAAATTTTTGGGTGGAATGCAATACCTTCTCTACCTACTAGGTACATGGTAGAGAACGTAAAAACAAATATATCTGATGTGGTACATTCACATGACTTTCTCTACCCACTGTATCTTATTAGTGGGTATACAAATTATTCTTAAAAAGTTTATTTTCCTATCTACTTCATTTTAATCCAGATCAAAATTTCCAGAAAAAACTGTATTACACATTTTGTTAATAGATACAAAGGGAACAGCAATAGTCAAATGATTTATAACTGGATGCTACACGCTGGCCTTAAAACTCTTTCCATAACATTGCAAGAAACAACTGAAAAAGAATTACTTAAGTATTGAACAATTCAAATCATTAATAACAGATATCTTGGAAATGGCTGATGCCACAAAAAATGTGGAGATTTACATTTCTTGTGTAGTGCGTTTTCGTCTATCGCTTAACATTTACCAGTTATACAAGGTTATACAAAACTCCTTCTGAATGAAGACTTCAAAGACTATTTCCAAAAAATTCAAGATATACATTTTATTTATCATGTAAATATCTTTAATATATGGTGTTTTAATCAAAATCGTTAGCCAGTTTTTAGAAAATCAAAGATTTAATAAAATCTTCCATGTAAAGGGTAGTTTGGTATGGGGGTATTTTCTTGAAAATCTTTGTGTCAATCTTTGGAAGGTACTGAACCTGAATACCAAGTTTGATGTTTATCTGACTTTTCGTTTTTTTGAGTTATGCTGTTCACAGACACACACAGACCTTTTTTTTTCTAAAGATGCTTTTTTTGGATTCAGGGTTCTCATTAACATGTATTTTTGGTGAAATCTTGGTATCAAATTTTTGGGTGAAACGCCATACCTTCTCTACCTACTATGCATGTGGGAGAAAGTAAAAATAGTTCATATCACAATAAAAGTAAGGTTGCCATAATCTGATAATCCAAAACCAAGACTTTTTTACCATTGGTTTAACTGATTTAAAGAAATTAAATTTTGAAGAATAATGAACCCTAATGTAGGAGAAATGTGAATTTAATTAATAATCCAGAGTTTTGGTAGGGCTGCTTTATTATATTTTACCTTAAGTACATATTATCAAAAATGTATTAAATGTATTCAGTACAGCTTAATGTACTAAGCAATCAACACTTAAGTTTTTATAGTAATTGTATTTCTACCGATTTCTGCATAGCCCCCTCTGCAGTTACCGATATGTCAAACCAAGATGGCCAAAGTTTCGGCAATGACGTCACCCCTTCAAGCTCTTGGGTGCATGGCATAAAGGTCATCCGAGAGCTTGCCATTGGTTAACACCAGACACCAGTTCACGACAACAGTGCCATGATGCAGCGGTGAGGAAGGTGGCTGCCTGGTCTGAAGAGGGAAGAATTGCATTGAACCAGCGAATGAGCAACATTATTCTACATGACCATTAGAGTGGCCAGCTCTGCATGAGTTTAGCCAAGGTGTTCGGAACGATTTTGGCCTTTTCCTAATTTAGTGAATAACATGATTTAGTGAGTAAATATTCAAAATATTTTTCCTTTGTCTGCTTTGGAAAGCAGATTAGTGCCAGAATTAACAATGGCATAAAGGTGCATTGAACTTTTGCCAAGGAAATGCATTTATTATGTGTGTCAGTGATGCAAGTGTAATGTTCTTTGAAATTGTTCAATGTTTTGTTATTATAAAAGCATTCTCAGAAATTTTACAACTGCCAATCCATATTAATGGTTGCATTTAGTTATCAGATTTCTTATCTATGCACTTATGCATAACACAAGATTCATAGAATAAAAGATATAAAGGTATTTTTTTGTTTTGGTAAATTTCCTTAATTTGTCCTTCACATTAGACCATTAAGTCAGACAGTTTAAGATCCGCTTCTGTGGATAAAATCATAGTATGAGTTTTATTAAGTGTGGTCCGTTTTTATTATGTATTACATACTTCTAAGAACCTTGAGAGGTAGAAATGAACTTGGTATTGCTCACAATAAGTTTATGAAACTCACTACAATGTATATTTTTCAAATTGTATTATATTTGCAGCATTGTATTAACTGATTTTACTGTTAACTATTTCTTTCTTCTGTCCACTGAGCACTCATGAGAGGAACTCTCTCTACATTGGTGTTATGACCAGGAATGGAGAAATAATATCCCACAATTTTTAGAAACTCTGAATACTGCTCACTGAAATGCAAGTATGAATGAAGGCAACCCATTTCTTATGTGACAACAAATTCTCAAAACTATCATCCTTGGCTTCTCCCAAAAAATATTAAATTTGTTGAATTTGAGTTCAAATATAGAAAAATTCCGAACTTTTGGCCTGGATGTTTTCATTCACCATAAAATTACAGACAGTCTGCAAAATCTGTGGCATATAGCAACCCTAAATAAAAGCAATTGTAATTATCACTGCATGTGCTTATAGTAGAAATTGGTTGTAGCATTTTTCAGAGAGGTTCTAAATGACTAATTCTTTCTTCATAAGGATTCAGCAAAAGTTACAGAACATAGGGATTCAACTATTTATTAGAAATTGCTTTTTAAAGAAGACATTCATCAACATGATATGTGCAATCCTCCTTATGTTAAAGCAATTCCCATAATTTTCCAATTTTCCTTCTCATGATATTCTATAAGATACTTACTGCTGAATGCAAGCATGTAATTCCAATAAAATGATGTTTTATGGAACTGGTCAATCTGAACCAAGTATTGGCCATCGATATCCTTGCGGAGTGTTCGTTTGCCACCAGATTTGTCTGCAATAAGAGATTCCAACATAGTCCTCACCATGTATAACTGAGTAGATGATGGTCCTGCAAACAAGAGATATATCTGTTAAAAAGCATTATATGTTTCTACACTATTCAGTCTCATGCTAGCACAATGATTTTCATTTTAGAATCTGCACTTTCTTTTCTTAAGTCATACATAAAAATCAGGCCTCTGATATTGCATGTCAGGTTGCTCTAGTGTTACATAAATTTAAAATACAGCAGACTTACGATTAACCGAGACTCTGGGTTAACTAAAGGTGTTGTTGGAAATAAACATACATATTTTCTGTACCAATGCAGTGCTAGACTGCATGTGTCAACGATATTGAATAGGACCATAGCTATTGAATTATCAGTGGAAATGCTAATTGAAAATAATAACGTCCTTGAGTGGTGTAACTAAGAACAACAATTACAGCTGACTGATGGCATTGTTAATATGGTCATCAATTCTGAAGAGCAGCACAATACTGATGAGATCAACTTGAAAATATCACATTCTGAGGCACTGAAGGTAATTGAAGTTGCTATAGCCTACATTGAATAGGAAGAAGAATCTACACTGCTTGATCTATTGTCTCTACAGAATCGGCATTACATTGCAATGTCTAAGAAAGGCAAGAGGTTAGCTAAACCTATGAGACTTTTTCAAAAAGTAATCTTGTCATTAAATATTATAATCTGTTTATCTTTCAATTAAACTGTATGAAGTATTCAATGTACATTTATAAGGAATTATATTGTAACAAACAATTGCTATAGAGTTCAGTATCTTTTCATAATTTATAACCTAGTAGCACATTATCCCGTATTATCAGAGTTTTTCTCTATCCGAGGTGGTATCAGTGCCAACTAGCTTGGACAATCACAAATCTACTGTATATTCATCACTATAAAATCTTCTCAAACACCTCACAAAGATTCTGAACATAAAATTTCTAGAATAGAAATTATAATCTGATACGGTAATTTGTATCACAAATTACTTAAATATAAATAATGATTGTAATATGAATATGTATTTTTATGTAACATTAATTTCAGAGGTTTATTAATTGTAATTATTATTGGTAAATAATAATATACGGCTTTGCTGAAACTGTCAACAATAACGCAATAATGCAGCAAGGGGGTGAGTTGTTTGTCATTGCCGCGAAACAGGAAGTTACGTAATGTTTCGCGCCTTTTCGGTAAAAAGCTTCTAGAATGTTCCCTAAAAGAAATATGTATTAGTGGTTTTCATTGGATAGTAAAATAGACGCTAATGTTGGCGCGTTTTATTAGCCAATGGCAGTTCATTTATAATCTTTAGGCGTATCTTAAGGCAAGCCTATAAATAAGCCAGGCCGAGGTAGCGTGCCCCCCAGTGCAACAAGATTCTCAACACATTACACATCGTCCCCCCAGTTCAACGGAATTCTCAGTACACTACATATCGCCAGTCAGTCCTTCATTTCGTCATAAGTTACGCGCAACAGAATTAAGAGAATTCTTATAAAATATTATACAGTTAAATATACACAAAGTCGAAGTACGTGAGTTATAAGTAAGAAGTTATTACAAACAGTTTCAGTTTGGCGAGTATCCAGATTAATTTGTAAAAGTGTTTGTGAATGTGTTCAGCAATAAAAGTTATAAAACCAATTTCTTCGTCAGTATAATTTCTGGATAAAAGATTCCTTTCTGATTCACACCCTGCAAGAGATACAAGTTCTACCAAGAAAAGATGATAGCTAGCCGGAGGACAATATACAAAACTTTTCGGAAACTAATTGATACAAATTGCTACGCCAGAGGAAGCTACGAACCAAACAAGGAGTGACGTCACAAGAAGGCTTCAACACACGTGATGTAAACAACATTACGTAAAGCAGCAACCGTCGCATATTGGCTTCCAAACGCGGAGCTACAATTAATGATCTACAACATTAATACCGCATCATATTGGCACCCATACGTGGGGCAGTTAAAGTTATGTAAACAAACATTCATATGTAACATTAATACTACTTCATATTGGCTCCACAACGTGGGGCTCAACAACAAAATTACGTAAAAACATATTACGTAAGTAATACTACTTCATATTGGCGCCCAACGACGTGGGGCGAAGATAACCAGGAAAGGATCAGCATAATCAGGACGTGGAACGAAAGCAGCAGTAAAATGATCTACAAGACGCAGATTCCAGAAACAACAAAAGGAACGACAGACTATACGGATGATTGGACATCGTAATTCCGAGATCAACTACAAGACGACGTAGATTCATCACAACACAACGCAGAAGCGACATACAAATCTAGGAGAATGGGGCAGAACGCTGGACATCAAAGCTACATCAACAGACAGCATCACAAAGTCAGGTGATTGTAATTTTTTTTTAGAAAAAAAAAACAATGGCTACTAGTAATACAGAAGAAATAATGATGGAAGGGGATAGTGTAACAGTTAGCTGTAATTCAATAGAGGTTACAAAAAAAAGCTCAAACAATGTAGTATTGGAGGGAGGAAATGTTAGTGCAGAAAATAAGAATAGAATAGCAGGAAATATTACTATTGATGCTGGTATGATGAAGGAAATGATGGAATTGCTGAGAAATATTAGTAAGAAAATAGATCAAAACAGGGAAGATCTTAGTAAGAAATTAGATCAAGAAAGGGAAGATATGCAAAAGAGTTATGAGAAATTAGGACAAAGATTAACTCAGAGGATGAGAGAAGCTATAAACAAAGATCATAGGGAATTGAGTGAAGATATTAGTAAGAGCTTAGAACAAAACAGGAAATCAATTGAAAATATTGGTAGGAGTAATGAGATATTAGAGCAAAAAGTAGATCAAAGCAGTGAAGAAATGGAAAAGAAAGTTATGAAGTTAGATAGTAGTATGCCAAAAATGAGAGATGAAAATGAGGAAGTAATAGCAAGTGAGATAGAAGTTTCAAAGAAAATGCTAGACATGAGCAGGGAAATATGTAACAAAAAAAGTGAAGTTAATACTAAAAGTGAGGTTAATGTAGAATGCACAGAGTTAGGAAGTCAAATGAGTAGTATTCCAAGTGAGATAAGAGAGATAAAAGAGGTTAGGAATGTAGAAGTAAATGAGGCGCAAGTTAATTTCAGAGGGGAGATATCAGAAATACATAATGAGACAGTAATGCAAAGAAATAAATTGTACCAAGATGTTCAAAATGAAAACTCCAGTCCAGTACAGTTTAGTACAGATTTGTCAGAGTATTCTCAAATTAAAATGGTAGCAGATGAATTGAAAATGAAAGTTGTTAAAAGATGTATTGTTCAAGAAACTGTAGATTGTTTTCAAATGGTATCATGGGATGAAATTTCATATGAATACAAGAGGTTATTCATGAACAAATTTTGGAAGGTTAGAATACGGCTACGAGTAATGTTTAGCCACACACAATTTGATCCAGGAGGGTAAATAGCGATGAGATGTAAAGTAAATGCTGGATAGTTAAAGACGACTTGCAGAGAAATGTATTGGAACGTAAGAGGGTTAACTAAATATATATGTCATTTGAAAAGAGAAATAAGTTATAAAAAAAAAAAAAAAAAAAAAAAAAAAAAAAAAAAAAACGAGAAATGTTTAAAAAAAAAAAAAAAAAATAAATAAGTAAATTAAATTTTTAGTAACTGTAACAACATTTGAAAATTAAGAATGCAAAGATTGAAACTTAATAAAATATTAAATTAAAAGTACGTAAATACAATTCCAAAAGTATTGTTAAAATAATAATAAATTCAGAACAAAAAAATTGTTAAAACTAATTAAAAACAAATATTTATGCAGTAAATAGAAAAGGTGAAACATTGTCTAGATTTAAGAGATGTAAATATTTGTGTAGAGAGTAAATATTTTTGGTAAATATGTATAATAATTACAAAAAAATCTTAAATGTATAAATTTTTGTCAACAACTTAAAGTAAACTATTTGGTAGCAGTGATATAATAATTTAGGGTAAAGTATTTGCTATAAAAAAGTTTGTGATGTCAGATTAATATCTAAATTAATTAAACCAGAGCCAGTAAGTAGTGGCAAGATAAAAAAAAAAAAAAAATATAAAATAAATATGTCGTGTGTTAAATGCGTGTGAAGTGTTAAGTGAAAGTGATAGCGTGTGTTCCAAGATTTAGGAGACTAAAAACACAATTTTAAAATTTCTAAACAAGTTATAAATATTTATAATTATGTTTCTAGTGGGGCATATGATACGGTAATTTGTATCACAAATTACTTAAATATAAATAATGATTGTAATATGAATATGTATTTTTATGTAACATTAATTTCAGAGGTTTATTAATTGTAATTATTATTGGTAAATAATAATATACAGCTTTGCTGAAACTGTCAACAATAACGCAATAATGCAGCAAGGGGGTGAGTTGTTTGTCATTGCCGGGAAACAGGAAGTTACGTAATGTTTCGCGCCTTTTCGGTAAAAAGCTTCTAGAATGTTCCCTAAAAGAAATATGTATTAGTGGTTTTCATTGGATAGTAAAATAGACGCTAATGTTGGCGCGTTTTATTAGCCAATGGCAGTTCATTTATAATCTTTAGGCGTATCTTAAGGCAAGCCTATAAATAAGCCAGGCCGAGGTAGTGTGCCCCCCAGTGCAACAAGATTCTCAACACATTACACATCGTCCCCCCAGTTCAACGGAATTCTCAGTACACTACATATCGCCAGTCAGTCCTTCATTTCGTCATAAGTTACGCGCAACAAAATTAAGAGAATTCTTATAAAATATTATACAGTTAAATATACACAAAGTCGAAGTACGTGAGTTATAAGTAAGAAGTTATTACAAACAGTTTCAGTTTGGCGAGTATCCAGATTAATTTGTAAAAGTGTTTGTGAATGTGTTCAGCAATAAAAGTTATAAAACCAATTTCTTCGTCAGTATAATTTCTGGATAAAAGATTCCTTTCTGATTCACACCCTGCAAGAGATACAAGTTCTACCAAGAAAAGATGATAGCTAGCCGGAGGACAATATACAAAACTTTTCGGAAACTAATTGATACAAATTGCTACGCCAGAGGAAGCTACGAACCAAACAAGGAGTGACGTCACAAGAAGGCTTCAACACACGTGATGTAAACAACATTACGTAAAGCAGCAACCGTCGCATATTGGCTTCCAAACGCGGAGCTACAATTAATGATCTACAACATTAATACCGCATCATATTGGCACCCATACGTGGGGCAGTTAAAGTTATGTAAACAAACATTCATATGTAACATTAATACTACTTCAAATCTGACACAGCAATACTGATCTTTATCTTTTCTTCATTACTAAATGAACCTTTGACAAAAGAACTGGAACTTTATTTCAGTGATAGCGTTACGAGAAACAATTATTATTTCTTCAGAAACCTGAAATAGCAGATTCCTGAAGGTACCATAAGTCTAGGAGCTGAACTTTATGAAAGCCACTACTTTTGAAACACAATGATTAATATTTAATTACTAGTTATTTTAAAAGTTGCTTCCATTTTTCACCATCACTTTTCAATAGCTGCAACAAATTATGAGTAAAAGATTCATATTTTCTTTGACAAATGTATCAATTTGGAAATTTCTTAAAATATACAACTGAAAACCATACAAGGAGCTTTTTTTGTTTTAGGGCACAGACATATGAAGTTATTTTTTTTTACATTGGAATTGTATTAAACTATATTTATTATTATTATTATTATTATTATTATTATTATTATTATTATTATTATTATTATTATTATTATTATATTTTTAATGAAACATCTGCTTTTATTTAAAAATGCTATTACCTTCTGTGGCATAATATTAAACAAATAGAGGACAAGCAAATTTTCAGGTCACAATATGGTTTAAGATATGACTAACAATTAATTCAACACATTTATACACAACATTAGATAACTATGTTTTTAATAGAAAATTAAAATATCTAATTATTACAAATTACTATACTTATAAAATAATACCCTGTTATTAATTATAATTATGTTTTCTGTTTCGATAATAAACTAATATTTTCTATGTTAATGGCAGGCAGGGACTGGAAAATTTTGCATTTGGAAAAGGTGTGAAATTCATTAGTATGAGTTTAAAACAGAATTTTTATGGATGAAAAGTAAAATTTGGCAACATATTGCCTTTAGTGATTACATGCCACCTTTTTTGTGTAAAGTGTGAAAATAATAAATAAATCTGATTTAAGGCTTAATTCTTATTCAATCTGTACTTCATTTGTGAGAAACCATATTTGGGTGCAAATATGTTGGAAACTTATTCCTAGTCAAATTTAAGTCACTGTAATCTATTACTGCTGTAATGACGTAAAAAATGAACATACAAAAGTGTGCCATTATTGTATCACATATTATTTTCCAGATATTATAAAATACAAGCACACCAGATAAAAGTGTGTACTTATACAAGGGTCATTCAGAAACAAGTACCATTTGCATCCAGAGATGACACCTCCAGTCGGGTAGGAGTATGTGGCAAGCAATTGTGCAGAACCAGCGTTTCACAATTTCAGAACTCTCTTGTCAATTTTCCCAGATGTCTTGCTTGCTTTTGCATGAAATTGTCTCCTGGTGGCTTGGTTTTCACAAAGTGTGCACAAGCTGGGTGTCAAGGCAACTCATTGATGAATACAAAACGAAACGTCTGGCTGTAGCATTGACATTCCTATAGCAATATGCAAAGGGGACAAGTTTCTCGACAATATTGTCATTGGGGATGAAACATGGGTGTCGCATGTCACACCAGAGACAAAACAACAATCAATGCATTGGCGGCATAGTGGCTCACCAACGAAGACCAAATTCAAGTAGACAATCTCTGTCAAAAAAGTCATGTGCATTGTCTTCTGGGATCAACGTTGTGTCCTGTGTGAGTTTTTACCACGAGGGGAGACCGTAAATGCGGATCGGTATTGTCAAACATTGCATAAACTGAGGAGGGCAATCCAGAACAAGAGATATGGGATGGTTACAAGAGGCATTATGCTATTGCATGAGAATGCAAGACCCCATACAGGCAATGCCACACGAATGTGTTGAATCAGTTTGGATGGGAGATCTTTGACCATCCAACCTACAACCCCGACCTCGCCGCAAGTGATTTTCATCTCTTCCATCTCATGAAGCGTTTTCTGGCAGGAAAACATTTCCACAATGACGCTGAGGTGCAGAATGAAGTGACCTCATGGCTCCAGACATTGGTGGCAGACTCGTATGACTCGTGTGCGACTATGTTGAAAAGTAGCTAGCGAATCTATGTAATTATTCTAATAAATATCCCTTGCTTACTGATCATTTTGTTCTCTTTATCATTCATCGGGACTTACTTCCTGGAAAACCCTTGTATATGTGTTAGTGTTATTAATAATTACTTAAAAAAAAGTACTGTTTTCCTTCATAAGACTAGCTTTGATTACTGTTGCTTTGGTTGAATCACTAAAAGAACAGCCATATATTGACAGCAGAAGAAACCGTATCACTGTGGTTGCCCTGTACCACTAGATACAGAGCTTAAAGATTGCACATTCCCATCATCATTTAGCTCAAAACCATTCCAATAAGAATTATTATGAACAGAATAACTAATGTGTCATTTCCATGAGATTATTTTGATTATTTACATTAAAAATTGTGTGTTAAGTTATGCACTTACTTTTAATGGATAGACAAAACAATGGGGGGGGGGGAGTGCAGCCTTGTATAAGCATTTAGAACAATTTCAAAAATGTCAGTATGTTAATTTACACCTATCCACTTTGATGTTACATACATGATGTAAGAAATACATTTTTTTTTCCTTGCGAAAGGAAGTGCAAAAGTGAAACATCAACCATTGCTCATTCTTTCAAAATAAAATATGAACAAACCGCAATGTATGTTACATGACATTATTTAAAACAGGTGCTAATCTGGAAAATATAAATGCTAACTCACTCTCAAGTGGAAGAATTTAATGGTGATATGTTATTCAAATTAAGAATTATATTTGTCTATTATTAACACATTACAGGAACTTATTTAAAATTACTTGGAACATGAATTGAAAGAAGATTCACAAATAGCCGAGGATGAGAATAAAGCTGCTTTTGAACATGTCCCAAGTAATTTTAAGTAAGCAGAGTAAAGTGTTAATACTACAGACACAATTCTTAAAAAAAAGCTAACTTTAATAAGAATAAATGCTAAACTTTCTGGTTCCAAATTATAATAAACCTTTTGTCCTGTTGAAAATCATAATAAATTGGCACTCTATTTATTAAATGATAATATGAATTCTCATATACTAGATGATGATGATGATGACAAGTTGCTAACATTAATAATATATTTTCCACTGCACTATTTATAATGCAACATTGTTTTCAAATAAAATGTGTTGTCTTTAATGACCATTACTAAAATTCTTTCTTTCATTATACTTGTCAGTTAATTCACTGCATTGCAGAGTAGTAAATGAGTTGTTTCTGCACTACTGCATTAGATTACTGGAAGTTGTGAACATTGTGCACAAAATTAAAATATACAATTGTCAATGGTCAGTTGATTTCTGGCTGAGAAATTACTCTTTTGTAGCTCTAAACTGTAGGATCTTATACTCACCAACATTTCTGCGTGGTACTTTTATGCCAAAGCCATTGTCTGGATCCTTTTTGCCCTTGAGTGCAGGATCTGCTTGTGGTTCAACCCCTCTCTGCCAGTCTGCACATGTCTCGCGTACAGACACAATTATGCTGCAGACATGAGATATCATTTTTCTATGAATGCACTTTACAAGGGCAAATTAAACACAAATGAGACCTTCTAACCCCCTGGCCAGGAGATACTGTATAGAGTTGTGGCAAAGAGGAGCTGCATCATTATTATCACTATAATATAGGTGAAACACTTAAAACTACCCATTATATTTATGACATTTAACTCTAAAAAAAATCCAGCCTATGGAGATACACACTATTCAGAAAGAATATTTTGAGTGAAAAGTTGTAAATCTTTCCTTTCAATCTCATTATTGCCTCTGAACAGGGGCATCAATTAGAGGGGGCATGGGGATCAATTGTCCTCCCTAAGTTACGAGAAATAATTAGGCTATGGATTATTATTGCTCTACCAAAAGAAAAATTATGACAACTGTACTTATAATACAAATATTTCACATTTATTAAATAAAAGAAGATTTTCTTTTAGGCTAAATGTGTCATTAAAATTCACATGAAAATTTGAAGAAGTGCTTCGGAGAATCTTGCCCCCCTTAAGCAGAAACTGAAATGACACTCCTGTCTGTGAAAGGTTAAATAGATTTGTCATTATTCTACCAGAAATTAAAATACAGTGAACTCTTTATTAACGCTTTGCAGATTATCCACAACCACTTTAGAATTCTCTTATTTTCAAGTTACATTACCAACTTATATAGTTTGCATTCCAAAGCAATTTCTATGTATCTTGAAGTATTTTGGTGGATGATGATTTTTATGGACTGTGCAGTAGGTCTCCCCAAGTAAGCTTTCTCTTTTACAGTATTTATTATTCTCCAACCATTCACCCTTCAAACAGGAATCCCTTGGTCAGAATATGTGAAAGAATAGAAATAATGCTTCTGTATTAAAAGTAGTAATTGCCTGCAAAGACATGGACAGTGAGAACATTGAAGAGTAGTTTGCAGTTAACAGACACTGCCGGATCACACCAGTACTTTGGTACTGATGAAGAAAGTTTTATGCATGCACGGTGCGAGAAGGATGATTTACACTTTACAATGATGATGATGATGATGATCCCATGAAAGTGTATTTTTCATTCAACAGCTCTTGAATGGGCAGAAATTTAGTAGATTACCTTGAACAATAAGAGATTCTTTGTCTGACAAATTAAGGCTTCGTAAATTAAGACATGTGATACAAAAAAAACGATTTCTTTAAAACAAAAGCTGATTAACGACTTTCTCAGTAGGATGTGAAAGATCCTAATGGTGTGTTTGTGTGCAATTAGAACTGAATACATAGTAAAGTTTTTGTGAAGTGTAAATGGCTTTATTTGGTAAGAAATTACTACAATATTGCTAAAAAAAAAAACTTGAAATGTAAAATAGATCAACAATGGTTGCTTGCTAAATGGATTGTGCTAATGGAGACGTCTTCTAAAACTGTGAGTTAAATGGCAATTTCTTCATTGTAACTATCTCAATATCTACACCTCACATTAGTACTTACATACCATAGAGGTTATGAACTTTTTGGATTAACATCTGTTTTGTTTACCCATAGAAGCGTTCCTCTACATTATTGCGGATATTCCAGAGTGTAATGTATATAAATTAAAAAAAAAAAAATTGTACTTACAAATTTCTAGTGTGAATAATTAATGGATAATTTTTACCGATTAAAATAAGTGAACATTTTTGACCAGTAGTTTTGTGGTCACTATGCCATCTTCTAAATACAGAAGAACACCAATTTGATTCCTGGCTGGAAGGTGGGATTTTTCATCAATTGGGATTATTTTCTATCCTCTTTGATTGAATAAGTGTGTTAACATGTGTTATTCAAAGGTTACAGAACCCAATTTAAAGAAGTTATCATAGCACTGCTGAGCCATTCTCTTCAAAACCACTAATAAGTTCTTTAAAATTAAAGGTAGAGTACATTTTTTTTCTTTTATAAATAACAAACAACGGTATTTTTGGAATTAAAATCCAAAGCTCAGCTGTTTTTCTTTTCACTGCCACCTTGTAGGAAAAGAAAATACCTAAGTTTTTATTTTATTTTACTTGTTTTTTTGCATTGCCACTTTAACTTGTATGGTCATATTTGGGAGCACTGACTTGATAAACAATTGCTGCATTATGAAATGGAGGTTATAAGAAAAAGATGGCTTTTAGTGTTTTTATCATGAAACACACTCATATTCACTCCCATATATACACTTCCAGTTTTGCAAAGGATAACATAAGTGGGGTGAGAGGAAATAAGAGAGGCAGGAAGAGAACAGCATAACCTAAAAATGAACAATCCGATGAATACCAAATTTCAAACCTGACTAAGACATGTTTATACCTGCCAAGGGAAGATTTTCAAGAAAACTATCCTTTACATGGAAAGTGTTTCATTATATATTTTTCATTTTCTTAAACATGCCTCTAACGATTTTGATTAACATATATTTGAGATATTTATATATGAAATTAAAATTTACCTTAAAGTTTTGTGAACAACCTATGAAGTTGTCTTCAAACTTATAAAAGGAAAAAGGAGGTGACACAAATTGTATCAGCTGTTTTTGAAATATTCCAAGCTTATGTTTCGGCTTTCCCATGTGTGTCAACTGAAGGATATTCTTTACATTTGAAGATTGAGAAGCTAGTAACAGTGATGTGTCATAATTTAAAATAAAGAGAGTTGGAGGTTGTTACACTACATCACTAAAAGGTTCTTACTTTGAACGCGTTATGGGAAAACGGTTTGCTCCCATTGTCAGCTTGTTTCCAACTGTTTGAGTTAGAAACAAGCTGACGATGGGAGCAAACCGTTCTCCCGAAATATGTTCAAAATAAGTTCCTTTTAGTGATGTAGTGTAACAACCTCCAAATCTCTTTATTTTAAAATATTCTTTACAGTTTTCAATTTTTCTTTATTCTCTTTCATTGCAAGAGCCAGTTAGCATAGCTAAACATTTGAATGCTGTTTTAGCATGTTTCATATAAATAAGCACTTATTGCTTAATTTGAAATCATTTCTATGCAAGCATTTATTGTAAGCAATGCAATGTGTATAGATGAATCACTTTTTATGTGAATACTAAGGTGCATTGCAAAATGATAAAACCAAGTGATGAAACTCATCATGTATAAGAAACACTAAAATCAAATATATTTTTACTTACGTTCAAAAAAATTATATAACTTTTATGGTATGGCTAGTTACAAAGAAAAGCATTCCTTTCACACACTGCTGAACATAAAAAACAATAATTTCTGTTGCAAAATGATAAGACCACTTTAATATCCTATAAAGGAACTAACTGAAATACATGTCCTGCCATGCTCTCTACAAGTTTCTGTAACACTTAGCAGTTCAAGTTCATTCCATGCAGATATCACAAAGGTCTTTAATTCCTGCACATTGGCGTATTGCTTTCCATCACGATAAACTTATCTGCATAATATTCCCCATACATTCTCCATAGGGTTTAGGTTTGAAGAAATGGCGGGCCATTCCATAACACTAACACCTTTGCGATGAAACCAATTTCTTGTGGATACTTGTATTGTCCTGCTGAAATATCCAATCCACTGTTTCAATTCTCTAAGCAACCAGTAAGAGGTGATCTTCAAGCAATATCTGATAGTGCATGGCTTTCATATGACCTGCAGGGAATGCAAGATGTGCTTTCCCTCTGTATCCGAATCCACCCCATCCACCAGAGACTTTCCCCTTTGCTGCCTATTTGAAAGCAGTCTCGCCTTTTCTGAGTTCATGCCAGTAGTATGCCCAGCCATCAGGGCCATCTAAGTAATTTCTTTTCGTCACTGAATATTACATGCTTCCATTCTTCCTTTGAGGTGATGTGTTCCTTAGTCCAGTCAGCACATCTCTGTTTGTGGCAGACTGTCAAATGGGGTTGCATTTTCTGTTTCTTGTATTTAACATGTTTGTTTGTCTAACCAGCCTGAACAATGCTGATTTGTGAACATTGGTGGTGGGATCACGAGCAAGTTGTCCCAATGATGAATCACCAGCACTGAGTCTT
Source organism: Deroplatys truncata (assembly GCA_030765065.1). Lineage (NCBI taxonomy): Eukaryota > Metazoa > Arthropoda > Insecta > Mantodea > Mantidae > Deroplatys > Deroplatys truncata. The sequence continues at coordinate 240,147,769 of CM060975.1, read as the reverse complement.
CTGATCACTTGCCTCTTCTGTCGAGGTATAAGTTTTTGAGGCCTTCCAGACATTGTTTTTGTTCCATAATTATTTCCTAGCTTCAGGAAGTTATTTATCATACATGGTGATCTAACAAACCTTCTTGCTATTTCCCGAGACGAATATCCTTCTTCTTTTAAGACTTTAACCTCATGTTGTTTGAAGTTGGACAATCCTGCCTTCTTGCCCATACTCACTCACTTCAATAGTTACCGTGCAATCTTCACAAACACAACTGACATGAAACTACTATCCCCGTAGCTGCAGCATAGTGTAGAGTGAGTAGGTCATGGAATATTCAGCCTGGTCTTATCTTTTTGCAACAGGATTATTTTCTGTATTTCAGCTTGTGTGCAACAAATATGTTTGTTTGTATCTGCCCTACGATGTAGGTAATATAATTTTATGTATGCAAGTAACAATATATTTGATTTTAGTTTTTCTGTATACATGAAGAGTTTCATCAGTTGGTCTTATCATTTTGCAATACACCTTATAATACATAACAGATATATGTGAATTTGCCAGGGTGCTGAAAAATCAAGACATGGATTTTATTTCTCATGCAAACGTTTTACATGGATTATATTTCTCATGCAAATATTTTAAACATATAATGATTTAATCAAAATCATTAAAAGAGCCATTTTTGAGAAAATTGAAAATAATGAAAAATTTTTCATGTAAACGGAGTTTTTAGTTCACTAAACTTTCTCTTAAATTGTAGCCATTATTCCACTTAAGAAAACATGATTTAAAATCCTTTTTTTTTTTTTTTTAAATAACATTAACTCTCTACAGGTATCAATTTTAGCCTTTAAATGCTCTTTAAGTCTAGTGACAGTGACTCCTGATTCCATTAAAAGTAATGGAGATATTTAAGGTGATATTTTTAACCTCTCACCTTGTATATCCTCTAAACTTAAGAGCTGACAATTGTCCTTACCTTCTAATCAGATCTTTTTTGTTTTTGATGGCTTTCCTGAGTGGTTCCCTGAGCAATAGCTGTACAAAATCCTGAAGTTCTGCATAGATGTTCCTTCTGATTGCATCAGTGAATACAGTCTCCATTCTTGCCATTAAAACCTGCAGTCCTTTGATCATTGCAATCACTTCAATCAGAGCAAACTTTTCCTCATCTGTGTAGTTATACCTCGTAGCCTAAGGAAAGTAATACCATGAATCATGGAGTAAATATGTAAATAACTACAACTCTTAGATTTGTTAAGTTTCTAACTTACTCTTTCATATTCTTCGGCTTCCTGAGGACATTCTTTATTTTGATGGTGATCTGTTGGGTGAAGCAGTTTCCATGAATATAGCTCTGTTACCACACTTGTCCACTCGGACAGAAGTTGCAACCCTCGTAAAGCCAACTCTGCTGTTTCTTTGTTTTCACTATCGCTTCTTGTTTCTTTATATGTAGTTGTTACCTAGTAGTATGTATAATGATAATAGCATTACATGCAAAGCAATGGTCACATAAATAGATTTGCAGATGATTTCCTATTCCTAAGCAACACAGTTCTGATTTTATTACTTTTTAAAATAGATCAAGAAAAATGATCACTCTTGGAGTTTAACTGGCTGTTGCTTTAATATTGGATCGGGGGAGAAATAAATATTTAATTATATTTAAACAATAAGTAATTTGTAAGGGAATCTAACATCATATGGAGCTGAATAAAATTACTGAAATGAATGAATTGAAGTTAAAACATTTAGCCCAGTTGCAGAAACAATCATAAAAGCTTAGCTTAAACAATATGTAAGTATGACTGCTATGTTGCAAAGATGATAGTTTGTATCAAACAGTATCTAAGATCAACATTTTAAGAGCTAATGTTTAAACAGCAATGAAAATAATGTTTAATCCCAAATAAGAGTTACTTCCTTTCCTTAAGGGTATTTCGGGAAGATAATTGGAAAATTTCACAAATACAGAAACTAATGCATGCAAAAGATCACAATAATGCATTATGCAAGAACCAATTAAACAATAGGAAGCATTCTGTATATATGGAAGTTTATGTCCAATAACTCTTTTTTCACACCAGCCAATTATGGGCAATAAGTTTGAAAGTTGAATCAGACTTGAAAAAATTCAATGCAATGACTGGGATTCTTATCACAGATCTTTGGCTCTTTGTGTTGATGCTCTTATTTCTGACCTAAAATGACATGATGCTTGTACATGCATTAAATATTCTCATTTAATTTAAAGTATCTCAACAAACCTTCAAGGCGGTCTCAAATACCCAAAGCACCCTAACTCAGAGGTGACATGCAATAGGCGTTTTAATTAACAACTATTACAGTTAACTTATGTTTGAAAATTGGGTGACTTTAGCCTTTGAACAGTTATTTCAGCAGAAAAGCATTTTGACAACACAATTAAAAAACAGAATGGTTAAGGCAAGTCTTATTGGAGTATATGATAGAGCAGCTGATCTGCATTGCTCTTTCTACATTCCTCTTTAGATGCCTTGTTTCATGGTTCTGTCTTTTATAAGTTGCAATTTCAACTTGAATGAATGCATTGCATCAGGCACATCTGCTTGAACTTGCACATAACCAAAATAGTTGAGGTATTGAATGCCATTTTTTACCTCCTCTACCATGTATCCTGTAGTAAATGAAGTATTGCATTCAATCCAAAAATTTGATCTTGTTCTGGTTCTAATTGCTTTTAAATCTACGAAAGATAGTGTACCTTCAATTTCAGTTTCCATAGTGAATTGTATGACTTTGTTCTGTAAATTGAGTAATTTGAGGTCATCCTGGACGAGCTTGTTGGGTACTATTGCAAATACATCGACATATCTATGCCAAATTATGTAAATGTGCGGAAAGGAGGTAGTTATGTGTGATTCAAAATTACTCTTGAAAAAGTCAGCGAGGCAAGGTGATAGAGGGTTGTCTATGGCTTAAACCAGAAGTCTGTTGATAGTATCTATTGTTGAAAGTGAAACTGTTCTGAGAGATGCAAAGTTCTGAGATTCAAGAGGTCATCTGTTTCTTCTTGTGTTATATTGTTTTGGATAAGCCATTTTTTCAGCTGGTGTAGGAGTTCAACTATTGGGATACTAGGGAAAAGGGCAGTGACATCAACAGATACTAGCTTATCTTCTGGTTTTAGTTCTATATGTTCTATTTTTGTAATTAATTCTTGAGAGTTTCTGATCTTAAGCTGTTGTATTTAGGTAGTGATGTGAATTTCTGTGTAAGCCATTTTGCCAAATTATATGTGGCTGAATCAATATTGTTTATTATGGGTCTCATTTTGTTGCCTGGTTTATGGATTTTTGGGAGTGCATACAATCTTGGTAATGTGGGATGATTTGGTTTGATAACGGATTATGGATGACAAATCACAACATCACACCAAATATAAAATTCCTAGGATGGGAGCAATTAGCTCTCGAAACCGGTCAAGACAAAAAACATGCAAATGATGATGTGCGTTTCAACTCTGCCTCAAATTTTCTAAATAATTTAAATTTCAAATCAGTGTTACTAGCCTATCCGTATTTTACAGAAATCTGAAGCATTATTTAATGTTCTGGATGGGATTTTGTCTTGAGTTTTCATATGGGGACAAATTGGTGGCTCAATGTTATGATGGGACAAGAGTAATGGTAGGTCACTTAAATGGTCTTCAGAAGAAAATTATGGCAAAGCACCTCAATCTAGTGTTGTGCATTGTTTAGCTCATTTACTAAACATAGTGCTGCAACAAAATTTAGATTGCAATTTTAACTGTTGCATACTTTTTTGCAAGTATCAGTAGGATTCCTTCATTTTTCCATCAATCATCAAAAAGAACATATACACTAGATTTGCTTTCAGCTAGACATATTCCAACCTTAGCAAAAACTTGCTCTTCACTTTAATTGTGGAACATTGGAAAAAAATTGAAATAAGTGTTTGAGAATATTATAAATAACAAGTAGTCTGATAAAGAAACTCTTCAGCTTAATAGGGGTTTTATGAATAAAATGAATAGTTTCAAATTTATTCTTTTGACTGTAGTGTTCAATGATATATTTTCTTTGACAGACTTTCTCTTTGAAATTTTGCAAAAGAGATCACTGGACATTACCTATTGCATTTCAAAAATCAGGACGACATGTGATTTAATAAGCAATAAATGAAATGAAGAATACTGTTTGGAATTATTTGATAAGTCAAAAAAAATTATCAGTCTCACCGAAAGAAGAGCATATGCTATCCTGACAGAGAAAGAAATTTGTAAAAATTTCAAGATTTTGTTTTTAAAAATTTTGGATTCCAAATTTTGGATTGTGACAGTTTACAATTTCTTGCTCATTTGTAGATACCATAAAATTTGAATTTTATGGTATCTTCAATATTAAGGAGTTTCCTTCTTAAGCTCAAAAATATGCAAACTTGTTATCCACAAATATTTTTAAAAATTGATCGTTTGAAGAATAAACTCATCTTTTGTATGCTGCTGAGGTGTATAGGTCCGTTACTACACTGGAATGTTTTAAGTCGTGTCAGAAAAATAAGGATGTATTTGAGGAATCATACAAGCTATTTGCTTTAGTTTTAACAATCCTATCCACAAGTGCATAGGTGGAAAGAATTTTTTCGTGTTTGAAAAACTTAGATCTGCCATCAGATACACTATATCAAAAGGCAGACTCACATCATTTGCAAATATCTCCATCCAGAAGAAACTTTTGTATGAACTTATAAGGAAACAGCCATTTTATGAGGATATCACCAATAAGTTTACTTCTTTCTAAGACCAGAGGACTGATTTAATATGTAAGAAATAGGTGAGTCATGCATGATAATTTATTATGCTGCTAAATGGTGTGTTTTTAAAATTCTGTTATCTTTCTTTACTACAGCTTGCAGCCCTCCACCACAATAAATGCTCTACAGATTCCTGACTGAAACAATAGTTGTAAAAAGAATGAGAACCTCACTTCTTAATGTTAATGCTTTCAACCACTGCCATTTCAGAAATGTAAAAACTGGTATTACCTCATTGCTATAACGAGCCAATTCACTTATATACTTCACATGATCCTCTCGAATCTGTGGGAGATGCACCATTAGATCTGCCTGTGGACTAATGCTGTTTGAACTTGACAAAGGCCACTTTGATGTATCAAAATGTTTGCTCCTCTTTATATAATTGAAGGGTGCAATTTGCATGTCACCAAATAATGGAACAACTTCCAAGTTCTGTAAAGCATAAATTACTACATTTAGCATACAAACACAAGTAATACATGAGAATTCATTGCATATTAAGTCTCTGGAGACTTTACTGCAGCTATAAGAGAAGCTTTAATACATGATACTGCTTTCAATGCTACTTTACTGTTTAAACATAAAAACTGCATATGTTTATTACAAATGGTGCATGCAACCCAAAAGGTTATACAACTGTCAATATGTCAGTTACATGCTGCTGTTTTTCAGCAATATGTTCCCAAGTAAAATACATATTCACTTTCTTAAAAACTATATGTATTATATATTTATTTCCATAATGCTATACAAAATTCTTTCAGTTTTTAATACATTACTTTGAGTTGCTTGAGTTTTCTTTCTTTGGTCCATCATGCATTTTAACACCGTGGTTATTCATGCATGGTGGGTCATAACAAGTTATAGGAAGATAAATTCATTCTTATAATGGATAGAGTTTCCTTCTTGTTTACAACAAGACTGGCATAGTAGTGCTACCATCTCTAAAATTATCTGAATTCTAATTTCAATATTATGATTTTCCAACTATTTACTCTGGGCGGGGAGAGGGGATGACCAAAGACAGCATGGTACTTCTTTCAATGAATAATGAATTACCTATAAAACCTTACTAATTTTGACCCCGAATACCTAAATCCTAAGCTTGGAATTATTTTAGGAAGGGAGGTCTCAGACTAGTCTTGTTGCATCTCACCATCGAAACTATACTATGTGATCAAAAGTATCCGGAAACCCCCACAAACATACTTTTTTCATCTTAGGTGCATTGTGCTGTCACCTACTGCCTGGTACTCATTATCCGCGACCTCAGTAATCATTAGACATCGTGAAACAGCAGAATGGAATGCTCCATGAAACTCACGGACTTCGAACGTGGTCAGGTGATTGGGTGTCACTTGTGTCAGAAGTCTGTACGCGAGATTTCCACACTCCTAAACATCCCTAGGTCCACTGTTTCTGATGTGATAGTGAAGTGGAGACGTGAAGGGACATGTACAGCACAAAAGCGTACAGGCTGACCTCGTCTGTTGACTGACAGAGACCGCTAACATTTGAAGAGGATCGTAAAGAGTAATAGGCAGACATCTATCCAGACCATCACACAGGAATTCCAAACTGCATCAGGATCCACTCCAAGTACTGTGACAGTTAGGCGTGAGGTGAGAAACCTTGGATTCCATGGTTGAGCGGCTGCTCATAAGCCACACATCACGCAGGAAAATGCCAAACAACGCCTCGCTTGGTGTAAGGAGCGTCAACATTACACGATTGAACAGTGGCAAAACATTGTGTGGAAGGACGAATCATGGTACACAATGTGGCGATCTGATGACAGGATGTGGGTATGGCAAATGCCCGGTGAATGTCATTTGCCAGCGTGTGTAGTGCCAACAGTGAAAATCAGAGGTGGTGGGTTATGGTGTGGTCGTGTTTTTCCTGGAGGGGGCTTGCATCCCTTGTTGTTTTGCGTGGCATGATCACAGTGCAGACCTACATTAATATTTTAAGCACCTTTTTGCTTCGCACTGTTGAAGAGCAATTCGGGGATGGTAATTGCATCTTTCAACACGATCGAGCACCTGTCCATACTGCACGGGCTGCGGCAGAGTGGTTACACGACAATAATATCCCTGTAATGGACTGGCCTGCACAAAGTCCTGACTTGAATCCTACAGAACAGGGATGTTTTGGAATGCCGACTTTGTGCCAGGCCTCAACGACCTACATCGATACCTCTCCTCAGTTCCGCACTGTGAAGAATGGGCTGCCATTCCCCAAGAAACCTTCCAGCACCTGACTGAAAGTATGCCTGTGAGAGTGAACGCTGTCATCAAGGCTAAGGGTGGCCCAACACCATATTGACTTCCAGCATTACCGATGGAGGGTGCCACGAACTTGTACGTCATTTTCAGCTAGGCGTTGATGCAGTAATTTGTATCACAAATTACTTAAATGTAAATAATGATTGTAATATGAATATGCATTTTTATGTGACATTGATTTGAGATGTTTCTTGACTGTAATTATTGTTGATAAGTAAGTTTATACGACCTTACTGAAACTGTCAATAATAGCGCGCAATAATGCAGCGAGGGGGTGAGCTGTTTATCATTATTGGAAACGAGGAAGTTACGTAATGTTGGTGCGTTTTTCGGTAGAAACTTCTGGAATATTTTCTCTCTAAAGCATATGTATTCATAATTTTCATTGGATATTAAAATAGACGCTAATGTTGGCGCGTTTTTTTAGCCAATAGCAGTTCAGTTATAATCTTTAGGCGTATCTGGATGAAGGAGTATAAATAGGGTAGGTTAGAGGTAGCGTCATGTCATTTCATCAAAAATCTGTGTACACTACACGTCGTCTTCAGTCAGTCAGTTCGTCGAAAGTATTTGTACGGCAAACGTCGAGTATCGATTCACAAGTTACGCGCAGCAGAATTATGAACAATCTAAAGTGTTGTAAGGTTAATTATACAAAAAGTTGAAGTACGCAAATTAAGAGTGATCAGTAAGAAGTTATTATAACAGTTTCAGTTTGGCGAGTGTTAAGATCAGTGTGTAAATGTTATAATTAGCGTGTTCGACAATAAAAGTGTAAAACAAATTTCTTCATCAGTATTATCTTTGGATAAAAGATTCCTTTCCGTTTACACACCTTGACCAAGAGATATGCTCGAGCCAAAAGGATAATAGCTAGCCGGAGGACAGTAAACCAAAATTGAATAAAATTACAGTCGCATTCTTTCAAACAAAAACTAATACTGCCGCAAATTGCTAACACCAGATGGAGCTAACAAACCTAACAAATGAATCACCTCACAAGATGGCTTTAACGCGTGAAGTAAACACAAACAAACAAACTTTATAAGTAATACCATTACAAATTGGCTACCACAACGTGGGGCTACAATTAATGTTAAATAAATAACATAACATTAATACCGTTACAAATTGGCGCCCAGAACGTGGGGCAGAGTGACCAGGAAAGGAACACGATAACCAGGAAAGGATCAGAATAACCAGGAAGGGGCAGAATTAACCAGGAAGAAGTGAGATGACCAGGAAGGGGCGAATGGAGAAGTGAACTGAACTACAAGACGCAGATTCCAGAAACAACAAAAGGGACGACAGACTACGCGGATGATTGGACATCGTAATTCCGAGATTAAAAGGCAACAGGGGAATTCAAATACGGAACACCAAAACGACGTAGATTCATCGTAATACAACGCAGAAGCGACATATAATCTAGGAGAGAGGGGCAGAAAGCTGGACATCAAAGCTACATCAGCAGATAGCATCAGAAAGGTTAGAAAAGTGTTATGTTAATTCTAAAAAAAAAAAAGGGTAAAAAATTTTAAATGTACCTTAGGAGTGGTAGGATAAAGAAAACAATGTCCACTAATAATACAGAAGAAATAATTATGGAGGGGGATAGTGTAACAGTTAGCTGTAATTCAATACAGGTTACAGAAAATAGCTCAAACAATGTAGGATTTGAGGGTGGAAATGTTAGTGCAGAAAGTCAGAATAGAATAGCAGGAAATGTTAATCTTGATGCTAGTCTGATGATGGAAATGCTGAGAAATTTTAGATATCAATTAATGGAAGATATTAATAGGAGTTTAGAACAAAAACTAACTCAGAGAAATGAGAAATTAGAGCAAATATTAGATCAAAACAGGGAAGATATGGAAAATAGAAATAGGAAAATAAGGGAAGATATTGGTAGGAGCTTAGAACAACAACTAACTCAGAGAAATGAGAAATTAGAGCAAACAGTAGATCAAAGCAGTGAAGAAATTGAAAAGAAAGTTATGAAGCTAGATAGTAGTATGCCAGAAATGAGAGATGAAAATGAGGAAGTGATAGCAAGTGAGACAGGAGAAGTTTCAAAGAAAATGCTAGACATGAGCAGGGAAATAGGTAACAAAAAAAGTGAGGTTAATGTAGAATGCACAGAGTTAGGAAATCAAGTGAGTAGTATTTCAAGTGAGATAAGAGAGATAAAAGAGGTTATGAATGTAGATGTGAATCAGGCGCAAGTTAATTTCAGAGGGGAGATATCAGAAATTCAGAAAGAATCAGAAATGCAAAGAAACAAATTGTACGAAGAAGTTAAAGTTTTGCCTGTAAATAATCAAAAGCTAATTTCTGAAATTAACAAGTACCAAGCTGTTAAGAATGAAAACTCCAATCCAGTACAATTTAGTACAGATTTGTCAGAGTACTCTCAGATTAAAGAGATAGTAGAAGAATTGAAAATGACAGTTGTTAAAAGATGTGTAGTTCAGAAAACTTTAGATTGTTTTCAAATGTTATCATGGGATGAAATTTCATATGAATACAAGAGGTTATCCATTAACAAATTTTGGAAGGTTAGGATACGGCTACGAGTAATGTTTAGCCACACACAATTTGATCCAGGAGGGTAAATAGCAATGATATGTAAAGTAAATGCTGGATAGTTAAAGATGACTTGCTGAGAAATGTATTGGAACGTAAGAGGGTTAACTATTTATATATGTCATGTGAAAGGAGAAATAAAATTTTTGACATAATTAAATTTTTTTTTAAAAGGAAAATGACATTTTTTTTTGTAACTATAACAACATTTGAAATTAAGAATGTAAAGATTGAAACTTAATATGATATTAAAGTAAAAGTACGTAAATACAATTCCAAGAGTATTGTTAAAATAAAGTACAAAATAACAAAAATGGGTAAAAATAATTAAAAAAAAAAATACTTATGTAGCAAACAGAAAAGGTGAAACATTGTCTAGATTTAAGAGATGTAAATATATTTGTGTAAAGGGTGAATATTTTTGGTAAATATGTTTAATAATTACAAAAAATTCTTGAATTGATAAATTTTTGTTAACAATATAAGAAAGTAAACCATTTTTTGAAACAGTAATTAAATAATTCAGGGTACAGTATTGGCTATAAAAAAAAAATTGTAATGTTAGATTAATGTCTAAACACATTAAACCAGAGCCAGTAAGTAGTGGCGATATAAACAAAAAAAAAAAAAAAAAAAAAAAAAAAAAAAAAAAAAAAAAAAAAACATATGTCGTGTGTTAAATGCGTGTGAAGTGTCAAGTGAAAGTGATAGCGTGTGTTCCAAGATTTAGGAGACTAAAAACCCAATTATAAAATTTCCAAACAAGTTGTAAATATTTATAATTATGTTTCTAGTGGGGCATATGATGCAGTAATTTGTATCACAAATTACTTAAATGTAAATAATGATTGTAATATGAATATGCATTTTTATGTGACATTGATTTGAGATGTTTCTTGACTGTAATTATTGTTGATAAGTAAGTTTATACGACCTTACTGAAACTGTCAATAATAGCGCGCAATAATGCAGCGAGGGGGTGAGCTGTTTATCATTATTGGAAACGAGGAAGTTACGTAATGTTGGCGCGTTTTTCGGTAGAAACTTCTGGAATATTTTCTCCCTAAAGCATATGTATTCATAATTTTCATTGGATATTAAAATAGACGCTAATGTTGGCGCGTTTTTTTAGCCAATAGCAGTTCAGTTATAATCTTTAGGCGTATCTGGATGAAGGAGTATAAATAGGGTAGGTTAGAGGTAGTGTCATGTCATTTCATCAAAAATCTGTGTACACTACACGCCGTCTTCAGTCAGTCAGTTCGTCGAAAGTATTTGTACAGCAAACGTCGGGTATCGATTCACAAGTTACGCGCAGCAGAATTATGAACAATCTAAAATGTTGTAAGGTTAATTATACAAAAAGTTGAAGTACGCAAATTAAGAGTGATCAGTAAGAAGTTATTATAACAGTTTCAGTTTGGCGAGTATTAAGATCAATGTGTAAATGTTATAATTAGCGTGTTCGACAATAAAAGTGTAAAACAAATTTCTTCATCAGTATTATCCTTTGGATAAAAGATTTCTTTCCGTTTACACACCTTGACCAAGAGATATGCTCGAGCCAAAAGGATAATAGCTAGCCGGAGGACAGTAAACCAAAATTGAATAAAAGTACAGTCGCATTCTTTCAAACAAAAACTAATACTGCCGCAAATTGCTAACACCAGATGGAGCTAACAAACCTAACAAATGAATCACCTCACAAGATGGCTTTAACGCGTGAAGTAAACACAAATACACAAACATTATAAGTAATACCCCCGCAGCGTCCAATTACTTTTGATCACATAGTGTATGTTATATACTTTCTTGGACCGATACAATGCACTGTTACCAACACAAACAAACTTATTGGTTTTAGGTGATCCAAAATTAGGAGTGGTTATGGCTGTAATTCTAACACACTTAAAGGTCCCCTAACCACAAGTGTTAAAACACAAAACAGCACTTTACTCATTTGCTCATCTTCTCTTTTCCAATACAGTTTTCTGCTATTTATTCCTGATGCACTTCAGCCTATAGGCTTATTATGCTACCTGTATCATTTTAACATCAGTTTATGCTTGCCAACTTCCTGAAATTGAAACTCATAGAAATCCCTCATCCAGCGAAGCATAATAATTTTGTAATGACATGAAATTTAGAACGTGTAAAATGTAGTGCAGTAAATGTATAAAAACTACTTGGAAAATAAATGGGAATTCCATTTTATAAGAATCCTTAAAGTATTGGGCTTCTTTCTGGTATCTGCTGAAATTCTTTCTGATGTCACAATAAGATACATTAAAGCAAAGAATGCCACTTCCTAGTATATACACAGATTTTTAGTCCATATTTTACGCCTCATAACTATACACAAAAACTGTTACAAAAAATGGGAAATTTGTATACAGCAGTCATAGAATGTGAACAAGATTAAACAATTTGCATGAGGGAGTTGACTTTGCATTTCATGTTGTCCATTACTGAATGTTTGTGACCATTTACTGCTGATTACTGGGTCACTAGTGGTGCAATCAGATTTTAAATCTGCAAGCTATGAATTTTGTTGCAGCGTAGTGAAGAGGGACCATAATCATGACGTAGGATAGACACACAATAAGCTCTGGCCTAACATAACACTTTCTACCAAATAAAGCAGTACACTTAATCTCTAATCTTAAGTAACAATGTTGCCAAGTTGCCAATAATGAATTTTCAATAGCTAAAAAAGTGATCAAATAGTGACTACTACTCTGTATTTCTATGAATTTGCAGAATTTGCAAAATGATTAAAACAAAGGGTTTATAAAGAAATATAATGTCCATCTGATTTAAATTTTAATGCCTCATAAACTGATCAACTTTAACCTACTTTTCTTTCTTCACAAAAAAACTGGGTGATGAGACCTGTTTTCTATTTATCAATTTTAGTTTAAATCTTCTGTCTTTACCTTATCTTCTTCCAATTTTTGTCACACTTTTTTCAGCCCTTCAAGCACCCCTTTTGCTGCACGTACTTTAGCCAAGTCACTGTGTTTAATGGCAGTTTTAATCTGTTTATCTGCTTCTGATAGAAGGTCGTCTTTTGCTTTCCTTTTCACAACTTCATCTCTCTTTCTTTTCTGAAGGTTTTTTTCCATTTCCTCAATCCCAGCTTTATCTTCTTGAAGTTTCTTCTTTGCTTCTTCTTAAGCCACTTTCTCTTCCTCTTCTATGTTTTTCCTTTCCTCTTCTGCAGCCACTTCTTCCTTTTCTTTTGTAAGTATTCCTTATAATTATGACTAGCACATCTTGCTTGTTTGAGAATCTGAATGGTAATTGGTACAAGCTCTGGTTTGTTCCCATATTTCTTCATACATCACAAAATAGTCAACTTGGCATCAAGTGTTCTTGAGCACCTTGCAGCGTGATCTTCTGCCAACAGTCGGCCAGATAAAGAAAACAATCTCTTTACATCCACGCTTCTGTCACTTTAAAGACAAGCATGCCTTCACTACTTTAGCTATGTTCTGGTACTTTGGGAAAAATTGTCCGCAGTAATGGCCAACTCGTTGATATTCTTTTAGTGGTGATACATTTTCTTCTAACTGTAGCTGTTTCCATTCATCAAGTAGTAACTCAATATCAATATCATTGGCAGGAGATTTCCCAACTTCGTGATACAACAGAACTGTTACTCGACATGATATTGCCAGGATCAAGAAAAGTCAAATATTTCAAAACATCCTTTGAGATAGAGGTAGTATTCACAATATGTTTATAAGCAGCAACATAGTGATCTGAATCCTCTTCCTTATAAAAAGTTGCTTCTCTTACAAAATTTTCAGAATTTCACTTGCCTGCTGGCCACACTCAACTTCTGAAAATGGTAATAACATTCTGTTATGTTTAATAATAGTGTCATAAAGAATTTGAGATGCAGATAACACATTCTTCTTAGCAACGCAAAGAAGAGTTTTAGCCAATTTCTCTAGTTTAAAGAGCATAACATGCACAAGAGGCTCGTTCTTCTGAAGTGTGCCCATAATATCTGTAAAAACTTTAGCACTAGATATTACAAAACTTATCTTAGCTTTTGTTGTAGGATCTTTCAAAACCTTAGTTATAGACTGGTACTTGTGAGATGCCATTAATCCATCCAAGAGACACTGAACGTTTTTATATACACTTGGCCCATCTGAGGCAATCATGAGCAATGAATTTCTGGGAAGCCGAGCATTGTCAATTGCTAAGTTGATGTGTTTGACAAAATCTTCAGCTGTTGCCTTGCCCATGAAAAATGTCTCCAAGTACTTGACTCTACCTGATCACAGGAATGTGACCAATATCTGACCATTACTTGGAGCTCTTTTTACCAGCATTGTTAGTCGTTTCATCATACTGGATTGTGTAACAAGGTGATTGAAGTACATCTAAAACAACCTTTTCTTTGAGATATGGTCCAAGACCATCTTTTATTATGTATCTCATTTTTCCTGCACACATAGAGAAATCACTAGGAACTGATTCAGGAAACATAATCAGAAGAAGCAGAATAATCTGAAATGAAAGCCTTCAAAGTGCAAATTATTTCTGCTCTTGTGGCAGAGTATCTTGCACTATACAATTCTATTGTACTAGATGTCCAGTTAGATGAAGCTGATGTCACACAGGAATGTGAAGCAAATTGTGACACCATATTACATGTTCTGGAAGCAGGGATTTCCTCTACAGGACTGACAGTAGTAAGATGAAGTTGACGTGGCTGTAGCTTTATCTGAGCATTTTCCTTATGCCTACTAGTTGCAGCATGCTGGCATAAACCCTGTATTCCTTTGGCAACATTAATCTTTGAGTCACAAACAATACAAAATCTCTCATTATTTTTAAACTTTTTCACCCATTTGGATTAAAGAACACCATCACAAGAGCTTTTAAGAGCCAGTCCTTAAAATTACACTTCCCCATAGCTAATATAAAAGCAAAACAGCACAAAATCAGTCAAAAAGGGATGACTCCTCAACCATTTGATCTAGAGCCATAATCATTCAATCCACTGTAAAGCCTGAGAGAAGAAACTACTATTAGACATGTAAAGGTAATATACATGTATATATTAAAGGGGAACTGAAGTAAAAATATAAGCTTTTATGTGTTAAAGTGTACTTTATACATAACACCTGCAAAAAACCCACTCTCCTACTTGTATAGTATTTACTTGGAAAATCCAGCTTCAATCACAGTTGTGCAGGAATGAAAATGTCACACTGCCCACCCTAGCATCTGGCAGGGTGCTAAGCAGCAGTATGATATCACTGTGTCAACACATTGTCATATATAAAACTGAATAATATGAGAACCAATGGTCGTAAAATTATTTATGTATGATCCACTGTTTGAAATTTTACAATTTCATGGCTTCGCCAAGAGTAAAATATTATGTAAAAAAAATATTCCCTGTAAATATTCTCTTAATATTTCTGAACCAATGGGTTATGTTAATGTAAGTGTTAACTTTTAGTTCAGTTCTCTTTAAACGTAATAGTACAAAGCTCTCAATATGCATGGTATATACAAGAAACAATTAAATATTAATATTCTAGCCGAAGATGAAGGAAAACATTAATTCCTGAATGGAGAAGATGCAATTGACCAAATTGACAAATGACTGGCTGGCATGGAGGAGCTCAGAGGAAAGGTGAGACCTTTGCCAACATGTTGACGCACTGGAGGACATCAGGGAACGGCTTAGCATCCTGGAAAGAAGTGTCACAGCAGTGCCAAGGAACTGAATGCCATGGTGGAATAAATGCTTAGCAGAAGACTAAAGGACTTGAAGGTTGAAACACCAGGATGCGACATGATATCCATGCACGTTAAGATGCCCAAATACAACAGGAACATCAACTTTCAAAGTCTTCCACCGACAATTCGCCGCCAACAACCAATAGTCAGCAGAGAAGGAAGCCACACAGCCAATACCCAGCCTCCAGGGACGGGCAGCAGAAATTCTGAATGCAATTCCAAAATTGGCATTCAAGTCCGGAGACATCTGGGAGGCCCTCAAAACTGGTTTGAGAACCATCACTCGGCCTCAACCTGTCAAAGTCAACTCAAGTCGAAGCTGCAACAGCCAGGTTAGACGTTGCAGGAATTTGCCCTGCAATTGAACAGCTAGCGAATAAAACTGGCGAATCTCCCGCACAGTTACATATCCCAGGAAGCTGCCTACTGTTTGTCAACAGGGTGCACAACACCGAGATATGGAGTGTCTAATGCTCGGCAATTACAAGACCATCCACGAGGCGCTAATGGTCAAATTGAGGATGGGGGTGGTCAAGGTAACCACGGCACCTACCTCGAAGACCAGGAGCATTCGATATAGGGAGACAGAGGATCAACCTATGGACGTCAATGAAGATCTTCAAACAGCACAGCCAGACCTAAGGAGGGAGCAGCTAACGACCAGGGAAACAGTTACTCCCACCTTGGAAATCAGACAAGGACACAGAATCAGTCCAGGGACATCAAAAAAGGTCAAAAGGTGTGTGTTGGGGGGTGTGACCAGCCAGGACAACTCGCAAAGGACTGCCCACAGGCAAGTCGACGAACATCAGCAGATTACCTAATGAAGGAAAATGATGCTCTTCAACTTCGGAACAGTGTGTTTTGGAGGTGTGACTATCTGTGACTAAGCTGATATGCAGGAGAGGAACAAATAAGGACCAGCATGGTGAGGGGGACGTTGTTTGCCCTGGACCGAAGAATGGATGGCAGCCTTGTCGTGGATGGTTGGATCCACGGAAAACTGAGCTGGATACTAGTGAACACGGGTGCAGCAGTAACCGTAATCAGACCTGACATGGCGGAGGGCTTGCCGTCAAGGAAACTGGATCAGCCCTATCAGATAGTGATGGCATCGGGCGACACATCTGTCAAGGCCCTGCTGGAGGTGACTCTGGGGTGGAGCATTGTATGACTGTGAGTGTTCATAGTGGGGTGGCTGAGCAGGTGGCACTGGGACTGGATGCCCAAAGGAGCCACAATTCCATGGTGGATGTCGGCAAGAGAGTCCTGCGACACGACCGGAATGAGGTGATGCTCCGGAGCCCTGAAGAACATCTGGAATCTGCAGGGTGATCTTGTCAGAGTATGGATTGTGCTCGTGAGACTCGAGCTAGCTGCGAGGACGCGTTTGGGAGGCCAGCGGACAAGGAACCCCGTGGATCGCCATCAAAAGATGGCCCGCTAACACATCCAGGAAGCCATAGACTCGTCATGACCACCAAGCCAGCAGCCAAGGTTTCTAGCAGGGTAATCTGGTGGGGTTGTATCATCCTACCTGGACCAAGTAGCATTTTTCCAAGCTCCAACAACCATGGCAAGGGCAACCCCATGGTGAAGAGGTTCAGTGATGTAGTCTACTGCACCCTGAGGCCTCCCGAGGGAAGATGCTGGTGGTACACTAGACTGTGCTGGTCGGGACGACCGGCCCTAAGGAGGGAGCGCTAAGTTCCTATGGACCGGCGGTGCGAGCGTCTTCCAGCCCATCTATCTGCTGCGGGTTAGACTAATAGTCGATCCTTGTCTAGAACAATGGGCATTTGGAATAGCCATTGTGTGCCACTTCCATGCTCCAGAGGATTCCTTTTGGCTCTTTCTGGTATGTTCTCAGAAGTTCTGCTTTATATATGGGACCTATATAAGGGGTTGCTCTGCCAAGACAGTATCAGTTGAGAGTTGAATGCAGTCAGTGTTAAATTCAGTTGAGCTGAGTGCCATTAGAAATGGTGCAGTTTAACTGTGAGTTGTGCAATTCATCATGATTTGATTCAACAGATCAGTTGTGTTGTATTCCAAGTGGCTCAAGTGTAGCGTGTGTGTTACGTTAATTGCCTAGTGATAAATAAAGTGTGTTTTTGCAATAACTGGTGTTCTTGTTTGTTACAGTACTAAAGAATTACATACCTATGTATGTACTTGTTAAATAAATGTACTAATTCAAGAATGGGTAACAAAATGTTATGAGATATCTTTTATTAGTAAAATCTTAAATGTTAATCAGAGTCCTTGGGTAATAGTTCGACACCCTGGTCGGAATCAGAAGTGAAGATATCACTTGAGTCGTCTTCCCAGGAACTTGGTCACACATACAGTCAAGCTGCCACATTCTGTCTTCCTTGCATATGATATGTCCGATGTCAACTTGCCACATATAAACTATAACTTGAGACATTGCTGCCTGTGCTGTTGCACTTCTCTTAATGTGCATGTTTTATTGTTCACTGCCACCTAACCTTTTATGTATCCCCAAAAAGTTGAATCAGATTTAGGTTACTATGATAAGATGGCAATCCTAATATAGTGTGCCCTGCTTTGCATGGCAAACCATCTATTGCATATTTCCTCTCATCTTTGTCAGCTAGTTTTTGTACCACTGCTTAAAGTTCTACCTTCACAAAATTTTCATCAAAAGTTTCATTTCTTGCCTGCAGCCACTCTACAATTTCTTTTTTCTGCTAGGAGCCATTATGCCGTTTGTAAAACTTAACAGACTGGTATGAAGCATTATCCATAACAATCACATTATTGGGTGCCAGTTTCCCCATCATGCCTTCAAACCATTCCTTAAACACTTCTCTGTTCACCTCCTTGTGGTAATCATTGGGTTGTTTTGACTAAAAAATGAACAAACTTCCATCAACAAAAATGTTGTCGATACCATCATGTTAAATGACGAGGCATTTTCTTTTGTCTGTTGCATTTCTCAGTCCTTTAGAAAAAGCCCAGGAAAAAGTCCACCGTAGTATCAATGGAGCCTTAAGAGACATGCCCCTCAATTGTGCAGGTAATATATTTTATGTCCCTCTGCATCATACTGCCTCACAGATCTCAAGTAGCATCTTCTCCACAGCCCTATGTCCTCACAATCGATTACCACAATCACTTTTGGTTATTTTTGCAAACTGGAAGCCAATATCTATGAACAATTTGTGAATAGTATTTCTTTTAAAATTTGGAATATTTGAATCAGTGTTTAATGAAGAAAGCATCTTGGACTCATTGTTTAAAAATAAAAGCTATGCACCTTAAAACGTATGGCACATTTTACAAAGTCGTCTACTTTACCTAAACAACTACGCATTGGTTTTCTTTTCTATTTTGGGGTTTTCACAATTCTAATCTGTTTCATTTCTTCCTTGCATTGGAAACAGCATTCCCAACACACCAGTTGCTTCCAATTTAATTTAACATCGTTAACAGCAAGGGTATCATAATGCTCAAACAAAAAGTTGAACACCTCCAAAAACATTGTTTTTTTATCACTTTTAAGAGTGATAAAAATGCTTAATTACACAGCTCTCCCCTGCTATGCATTCAGCCATGATCACAACATAAACAATACTCATTAGCATGACTCTTTTACTCTTTGCTTCCCTCCAAGAAACTACACAGGAATACTGATGTCTGCATGATCAGGATAAACAGAAGCTAGTTATTTAAGTTATGTTTAAGTGAAAAATTAGGGCAGATGTCATATAGCTGTCATTCTTATGCAGATGTCAAGAGAGTTGAGGGATTTCTGCTTTGAAGGGATTTAGCCTTGATTATTTCTGGGAGATTCCATATCTATGCTCAGTTCCAGCATGTGAACTGACTAAACCAGAAGTACTTCAATGGAAAGGGAAGAGCATAATATACTCAAGATATGGAGAGTTGAAAGAACAAACATTGGGTTTCTCTCTGCAGAACATCATCTGCTAATCCAAAAACTAGCAAAATAATTTAGACACCAGCATCTCAATGCATATTAGTTTTAATAACCATGAGATGCCCATATATACATTAAATTTTCTCATCTGATTCATATATACCAGTAAATTCTATGGGATAAACTGCCTTAAAGTGTCTTGAAGTGTTGCAAGTACCATTAATTTCCAGGCTTTATCCTCTATTTGGATTAATTTTCTTTTTAATAATTGCGCTTTCACACTAGCTATCTCTAGGCTAAAGTTGTGGAGCTGGCACAGACTTGAAAAATCCAATGTCACAGTGAGTCTGAATCATGGATCACTTTCTGTGCTGATAGTCTAACATAAGCTATCATGGTGGGGTGCCTACACACATTGCTATCTGATTCATATAACCAGTGAATCTTTAAGGCAATATCTAACACTACCAGATATGACACCTTAAAGATGACTTGTTAAGCAGCAAGATTTCCAGGCTTTATAACTGAATCAAGTCTGATACAACTCACCAATTTTACACTACAGATGGCTAGCATAATAGAGTAGTTCAGTGGTATTTGGTCAAAAAAATCAGGAATCTGGTGAACCTACAAGTGCAAATGAAAATTACATATCAGCAAGTTATTTTCTTATATGTGTGTGTTTAAGCTTTCACATAGCTTCCAAATAGTATATAAAGCCAACGTCTTATTTAAAAATGGCATTTGGAAGATATGCGGAATAAACACCAGCAAAATACCAAAATATTAACCCTGATAGTAGTTAACTATACAGCTCAATAATTAAATGCATTTGCAACATTGCAAATCTTCTTTAAAATATATATCAGAGCATTTAACATTGCTTTGAAGGCTTACCAGGATATATGAATTAGATGAATAAGTTATACACATAAAGGCATCTTGTCAGTAGTTCGGTGTAAGAATATCAACATAGAAAGTACTCCAACTTGGTTGTACAGGCACTGAATTCTGAATGATAAGATCAGTTATGCCAACTTCAACAGCAAGAAGTAAAGAATTCATTTTCTTGGATAAATATAAATGATAGAAATGTGTAAAACTTAAATCATTATTTTGCATTCCCATGCTACTGTATATCAAAAGAGCTCAAAGTAACACCAGTAATTTGCTCCTTCCAATTTAGTCAGTTTAAAAGGTGAAAATATGATAGCCCTATGTATTTTCAAATTACCACTCCCTTACCTCACTGCACATCAAAGCAGTGGGCTCAAGCAATTCAGCCATCTCATATCACAATACCATTATAATTTAACATTGTCATGATGAGGCATTACATTTCCCTACGTAAACCTGAATGCTAGTGATGTAAAATATATAATACGCTTATGCCAATATAACAAAAGTTTCTTACAGCAGTTACAGTCTATAGCTTTATTTGCATAAAAGTACACTTAATTACAGCTTTTACTCCAGATTTGTTTGCTATTTTGTTCAAGAAGTTGGGGCCAATCTATACAACTTCCCTTGCAATAACTACCATAAAATTATCAATTTATTCCAAGTAACCATTATATTTCCAGCTTCCTCTGTTAAAGCACAAGGACCATATGTTTGTCTGCAATTTAACCTTATTTTGTAAGTTACTTTCTAGTTGTAAGGCAGGAATGAAAACTAGAAGCTAAGTCTCACAAAATGAGCATGAGAAAACAAAGTCAAATATAATTTAGCAAACCACGTTATAATTCCTAAACCTAAAGTAAGACACTTTTATTAATTACTTCTTTGAGGGTGGATCAGTAACGCACAGTACTTTTTCTTGCATTGTTATTGTGGCTAGGAAATTTAAATTTCGCAAAGATATAGTTTGAAGTTTACACTAGAGATGACAATTTTTCAATCAAATGTCGAGCTCTTGCGAGAGAACCGTGAACTATGTAGTGAAACTGGCATGCATATAACTGTCCAACTTGTGAAGAACAATGAGGTGTTGTGCATTTTTTGTGGGCAAAAGGACATAACCCAAGTGGAATTCACCAGGAAATGTGTGCGGTATATGGGGAAGACTGTCTGGACCTAAGCAACATCTCTAGATGGTGCACATTCTTTTAAGAAGGCAGTGAAAACTTTGCTGATTCACAATTTCCAGGTGACCAATAACAGCTGCAACACAGCAGAATGTCACAGCCACTGAGGTAGAATTTTGAATGACTGGCAGATCCATCTGCGAACCTTGTTTGAATGGTTTAGCACTTCTTACAGTACAGTGTACGACATCATGTTTAGCACACTAAAATTTCATAAATTAGCGTCCGCTGGGTTCCTAAGAACCTGACAGATAACCACAAAGCCCAGCGAATGATGACATACTTGGACCACGTAAGGTGCTATGTTGCAGAAGGAACGACTTTCTGGAAGAAATTGTAACTGACGAGTCCTGGGCATACTACTATACACCAAAAACAAAGCAGGCCTCTATAAAGTGAAAATACACCAACTCCCCAGTAAAGAAAAAATTCAAAGTGGCAATCTGCAAAGAAACTGCTCGTGTCAGTGTTCTGAGACATGCATTGTGTTATGCTGGTTGACTTTGCTGAACGAGGGGCCACTGTGAATGCTGCATGTTACAGTAAAACATTGGTGAAGTTGTGTCAGGCAGTTCATGACAAATGCCATGACATTAAAAATTCCTTTGATTCAGATGCACAAGGAAACTGGCTGTGCGAAGATGGCTATACTTCAGTAATAAGGAGGTCTATGAACAGGGTATAATTAAATTGGTCCCACAATGGCAGAAATGTGCTGACAGACTAGGCACTTATATATAAAAGTAGCTAAAGGATGTGGGTTCATTGTTATGTAGTTTATTGTCTTACCTATTAAAGTTCTTTTGAAAAAAAATATCATGTGTTACTTGGTGATTCACTCTTGTAAATCCCCTTATATACATACTTTACACTGGATAGCTACAAATGTAAAATATAACTTTTTGTTTTTGAAATTCCTGTGAAGACTGTTTGCTTCATGTGCCAGATTTTACTCAAAAAAATTTTGCGGCTAGTAAATGAAATAAACTTCCTTTTAAGAAATTTAATTCTAAGCTGAAGGAGTTAATTATTTTAGTGAATTTAATTTTCTTGAGGAGAATGTGATAAATGAAACAGATTCAACTATAAACATGTAATGAAAAGAAGCGGGAAGCAACAGAACAATAAACAGACAATAATGTGCTAATTATTGATAGCTTAAAAACAATGAGGAAGGTGCTGAAGAGGGAAGATGTATGCAAACAGAAATACAAGATCCCAAAACAGCTATAGAACTACATTGTCCTAACTAATAAAATATTCCCTGGTTATTTACCAAAACCATTTGCACGGTAAATGTTGCATAGCATAAATAAGTTCAATCTACAACATATTTATTCTCTTTAATATTTAACAATAACTTTTATTGTTAAAATTCATAACTACTTACCAGACATTTACTTATTTATATTTTAACACTTATTTCTTTTTATAACTTACAAAAAAATCAATTTGTGAGCTTTCTGTGTCACATGGCAAACCTTTATTATAAGGTCAGATTTGTTAATAAAATATTTCCAAGCTTAGATGTCACCTTGTATGCCAAGATGAAGATATAAAAGGAAACAAATTACTACTTACCTTAAAAATCCTATCAATTTTTTCTAGTTTGAGCTTTTTCTTTTGATCAAGCTTGTTGATATTGCAGAGTTCACTGTCCATAAGAAACAAACCAAAGCCCATAACCTTTACAAGCATATGCTTCTCTGATGGAGTAAGATACATTTTTGTTTCAAACATGTGTACACAGATGTTCACCACATCAGCCAAAAGCTCCTCATAACCTGGAATTTTCTCTAGGTTTTCTTTTACAGTGTCTCTGATTTTATTTTGTGTAGCAAGAAACATGGAAAGGTTCTGTGATTCTTGTAATGTCTGAGAGTCTGCCATTACTTTCAAGAATTGAGCTGCCCTGAAAGAGAAAACAAAATCTTGATCCAAGTTCTGTTTTCAGTATTTGACAGAGAATACCAGTTCCTATTTTTGTTTTTTGCACACAGGCAGTGCTGTATTTTGACAGATTTTAATACCCAATGTATTCACTTTTATAAGTACAAGGTGCACTATTTATATTTTGAGACTAATAATTAAAACAAAGTAATTTCTGATTGAAAACTGCTTTATTGTTTTTCAAAATATTCTCCTTTATGATCAATACACTTTTGCATCCGTTTGAACCATTTGTCAAAGCATTTATTCCAGTCTTCTTGAGACACCTACAAAACATGGTTTTTGAAGGCATCAAAGGCTTCTTCTGCCAACAAAAATTGTTGTCCACGCAGTTTATTGTTGATGTTCAGGAACAAAAAGAAGTCATTGGGTGACAAATCAGGACTGTATGGCGGATGACCCATCAATTCAATTTTTTGAGCCTTCAAATACTCTGTTGTTAGACGAGATGTGTGTGCACTCGTATTGTCTTGATGAAGAATGATCCTACAGTTCTTGTTGGTTTTCCTTACTTCACCGAAGATTTCCGGCAAACAAATGGTTGTGTACCATTCGGCATTGACTATTTTACATTCCTCTAAAGGCACTGTTGCCATATGGCCAGTTTTGCTGAAAAAGCAGGCGACCATTTGGTTTGAAGTGCTTTGAGTGCGAACAATTTTTATTGGATTTGCTTCATCTTGAAACACCCATATAGGCGACTGCTGTTTACATTCCGGCTCATATACAGAGATCCATGATTCATCACCTGTTACAATCTTATATACGTCTTTTGAGGCACCACCATTGTATTTCTTGAGCATTTTTGTGCACCAATTGACACAAGCATCTTTTTGAGATTGCTTCAAATTATGTGGGACCCAACGAGAGCAAACCTTTTTCACGGCTAAATAATCATGCAATATTTTATATATGCTGGTGGAACTAATGCCTATGGTTGCCTCAATCTCACAATATGTTGCATGACGATCTTTCATTATTAGTTTTTGCACAGAATCAATGTTTCCTGGCACAACAACTGATTTTGGACGACCTTCACGAATTTCCCCATTGAGCGAATGGCGGTCACGATTAAATTCGTTATTCCAGCATTTCACAGTGGCAAAGGATGGAGCTTCATCGCCAAATGTGGAAATTAGTTGATCGATGCACTCTTGTCTTGATAATCCACATCAAAAGTCACAATAAATCATTGCACGAACATTTTCACGAGTTAATTCCATGTTTTTGATGACACAAAACTTTTCAGGTTAGTGTAAACAAAACAAATGACGCTCTATTGACAAAATGTTTGAAGTAGATTATGGTCAAAAATGTCAAACTTTCATTGGAAACGTCAGATGGCACCTACAACATTCAGGGTTGCCAAGGCTCAAAATATAAATAGTACCTCTCGTAACCCTTATAATAAAAGGATCTAATTTTTTAAATATATTTCACATTTCTTTTTAAAGACATGCATTTTTTCTCATAAAATTCATGCTGAAAGAAATAAACTAGAGTCTTGGTTTTGATCTGAAGGGAACAAGATGCATGTTGGAAATGCTGAAGGTTATTGACATGGTTGCAATGTATCAGCCAGTTTCTGTATGTTTCATTTTGGTTGGAACAGAAAGCCAAAAATCTGTGGTTTGAATCCCAGTCAGAGCACTGAATTTTCCAACTCTGATTCAGCCTTCTCAATTAATGCCAATGTATGGCTAGTATAAAAGCACAGTTACTGCAAATTTCTTGCTGCTTTGTAAGAAACTGGCTAAAAATGGCAAATTATGAAGTTTTCAAACATTTGACTCATTATTAATATTACTTTTCATTTAATCTAGAATTTCTTTAGCATATGGTAAAATTTGAAATATGATGCAATATACAAGGGAGCTGCATCCATACAAATAGCGTTTTGCTCTTTATGCACTTTCCACATCTCCAAATTACAAAATTAAAATGTCATAACAATTGTTGCTTAGAAATTTCTTTTCATTCTCCATATTTTATATGGCATAACAGAGATGTCATGACCTGCTTAAGAATGTCTATCTTCATGCCACAAGATTAGAAACTGCTTCATTAAAAAAGGTTAAAATAAAAGTCATGCACACCATGCAGTATTATAGGTATTAACTATATTGGCATGGCATCCCCAAAAATGCTGAAGCCCAAGTCGACAAGTAAAATAACATTTTTGGAAATTCATTGAGGCCATGGTATCTCAAGATGGTATGTTGGGAATTAATATCTTATAACTAAATTTTATACAATACCTTCGATATGTGGAATAGTCATTTTTGACACTAGACTTCATGTTCTTCAGCTCATCCAAAACAGCAAACATATTAATAAACTTTCCAAGTGTGAGCAAATATGCTTCAGAAACAAAATCCTTTCTCTTTTCTTGATGGCACAGTCGTTTGACTTCTGCTGAAAACCTTTCAATTGCTTTCCTCTGTAAAGAAAATCACTAACTGTTAACAAATTCCTGTCAAGGTACAATGACAGAATGGGCTACAAATATTTAATTCCTACCTGGAAATACATGAAGTTTAAGAGCTTGTTCACTTCTGGAGCTAGTACTTCAACAGTCTTTTCATAAATCTCCACACGATTTGGTTGCTCATTTGATTTGGGTTGAGGGATAGCACGAGAGCAACAACGCCAGGTGTACAGCATCACTGCATGCACAAGTCCCTCCTCCAACAGCTCATTCTGTGTAGGCAGATTAAAATAAATGGTTTCAGTATTTCCTTCAGCACATAGTATATATAATTAAAACTACCAAAAATATAACTTTTGATGGCTTTTCATAAAAAATCATCTTAAAATAGGTTTCTCAAAAGTTAAAAATTCAGCAAACTTTGGCTGAAGCATGCTGTAAAACGTTCCCTCCTCCTCCTCACTTCTTCTCTACACTTCAATCTTCACTTATAGTGCCCAAATAAATCCTTCTACTTCCTCTCCTTTCTGTTATACCTCATCCATCACTGCTTAAGACCACAAATCTAATCTAAGTTTTGCTTCTACTACCACTGATTTGATACTACATCATTCTATGCTCTTCTACACAATTGTACACTTTTACACTTTTTTTCTTTCTTATTCTACCCCACACAAAAATTTGATGTTGAGATTTCAATGGAAATATATGTTTTAAGAACCCTTGAATCCATAAAAACACTTTTAGAAAAAATCTGCATGTGTGTGAGTGTGTGTATGAGAGAGAGCAGCACAACTCAAAAATGAAATGTCCACCGAACTTTGTATTTAAGTTCAGTACCTTCCAAAGATGCAACACAAAGATTTTCAAGAAAATATCTCTCCAAACTAACCTTTACATGGAAAATATTTAATTACTTTTTATTTTCTCAAAACTAGCTCTTTAAATATTCTGATTAAAATACCACATATTTAAGATATATACATGGCAAAGAAAATGAAGTTCTTAAATTTTCTAGGAATAACCTGAGAAGTCCTCTTCATTTGGTGTTATCTGTTCGAATTTTTCACAACAAAATAACTTTTTGAAATGCCGACACATTTAGTTGTTTCTCGTGTTATCGTGGAAGAAGTAGGGAATTTCATGACCAGCATTTAGCAACCCACTTTTAAACATTTGACTATCACTTGAGTTTCCTTTCTCCCTTGTACCTAATTTAAAATGTATAATGAAACTATTTCTGTAAACATTTACCTTAAATAACAAGTAGCAGTTTCTTGTACCTCCCTTGTACTTACAAACAAATGTATAATGAAACCATTTCTCTTAAATCACAAGCAGATAGAAAAATAAACTTGTGTAAGAATAGTTTCTATAGACGCTATATAAAAATAAACAACAGTGAGTAGAGAAAGGCATGCAAATGTAACACATCAGATTATTTTTAGTAGTATTTACCACCCATTCTGAGTACATACAGCATCACAGACTGATGATACATGAAGTTAAAAGATCCAGGCCTTAACAACCTTGGCCACCCATGTCTTACTTTTACACTGAGCTACGATGGACTCTGCTGAATATCCATTATTGCCACTATCCTCATAGATTCTTCAAAATATACTTCCATACATATTACTATGTAAACATTGTGTTTCCAATATAAACTCATTCCCAATACTAATCTGACACAAGTGCTGATGCCTACTCCTGGGTACACACATTTCACAGATACCAACTCTTAGACCACTGTTTTAAAATACTGCCATACAACCATAAAAAACTGCACTTGACTGGTGAATGTGTTTTGAGATGATGATACAAAAAGTGGCAAAATACGTTAAATAAAAGTAAAAAAACAATGAGTGTCTGGTTTTCAGATATAAAACAGAAATGTGATTATAGTGTGATTTGTTAATTGAGAGAGCCTATGATGGCTCTTGGTACTCTGCTGTAGCCCCTCATGATATGGGTTGAGTTTGATGAGAAAAACTGAACTTACTGGCCTAGCTAATCTTTCCTAAAATCAATACTAATATCCCTTTCAGTCAAGCACGGTTTCTGCTGAAATAATTATTCTGTAAGGCTGAGTAGAGTTCTTTCCATCTCTGTAACACATACAACTTACTTTAATCACTAATTTGGGCAATGCTTACAAGATTTTAATCTGTTTTAGTAAAGATATACACTATTCTGTTTAGAACAATACCACAGCATGGATAGATGCATTCTAAACTCCTGCCAAATATATCACAATAATATATAAGAATTAGCATTATTTGTGAAAAATGGACATCACTTCCAAACAAATGAAATTACACACAAACATTTTACTAGAAATACTAATAATATGCACTTAATTTCTACCAGAATGAATCTTTGTGAAAAAGGAGTTCAACATTCCAGCATAGAAACATATAATTCCATTCCAAATTCAATAAAAGCTATAGAAAAGCAAAATGTATTTAAATCGAAGTGAACACTTTTTTGCAGGATCATTATATTCATTATGATACAATTATGTTTTATTTTGTATATTCTTATCATCTTTATATATTGGTAAATTTTACTAAATATGTTTATTACCTAGAGCAAATACTGTATTAAATCACGTCAGTATTGTATATAATAAACTACTCCCAAAAACAATGAAAAAAATTAATAAATAAAAAAAAAAATCACCAAGTTAAATTTATTTAGATCAACAATAAATGTATTTTTGCTTGACCACTGTTTTAATACAGTCAAAAATATGGAATTTATTTAATTTGTAATGATTTGATGTAATTATTTTTTATTTTAGATGATTAGGTACAAATGAAACTATGAAATCATTTATTCCATTTGTTGATTAGTTATACAGGGTAGAAGGTGACCTTTGATCCTTTTAAACTATGAAAGAACACCTTGTTTTGAGTTTTTCCTTAATATATTTTTTCCATACAGCTTTCCATTCTTGAGATAATTACTATTTTATTTGACCAATATTGGAATACAGCAAATTCAACACGCTAATTTTAATTCTTCAGCTTCTGCTACTATGGCAACGAACAAATAAACACTTCCAATACACAAATAAACAGAATACTACACATAATTGTAAATTAACCTAAATATCATACGGTATATGGAACTGAGGAAGTATTTACAATATTATGCAAATTATTAATAGGAACACTTATTTATAAAGAGAAATAAAAGCTTCAGAAATCCAAGTTAGAAGATTATGATTCCTTTCTTTGTGAATTATAAAACTCTGTGAACAATTAAAGCAAGACAAGAACAGAAAATCATTGAGAACTACTTTCTAATGTTTAGAGAAATTGTTCAAAATGTGCACCCATCATCAACACACATGCTTCACAACATTTTCTTCCATTCTGCTGCACTCTATGAAGTACATTCGGTCGTTTTTCACTTCTTCCGCTGTTAAAAGGATTCTTTCTTGCAACATTTCTACATCAGGCACTTCTGCAATGTATATGCGAGTTTTCATATTGCACCAAAGAAACACATTTACTGGATTTAGATCTGGTGGCCTTGATGGCCATATTATTGGTCCATTCTGAGTGATCCAGCGTTCTATGTTAGTGTTGCATAGATGGTCACATTCGGCTCTACTTATGTGCAGAGGTGTGCCATCATGTAATAGCCACATATCATTTCTTATTGTCAGGGGAATATTCTCAAGCAGAACTGATAATGTTTCTTGAAGACACTGAAGATAGATGGCTCCTGTTCAAACATTTACAGAAAATCTGTGCTGAAAGCTGTCTTGTCTTATTGTGTGTGGATTATTGTAAACACAGGTGCGTGCATTGCAGTTGTTACTCCATTTTTGATAAATATTGCTTCATCCATTGCAAGAATTTTAAATGGAAGTCCTCTCCTTTTTGAAGAAACCGTTCGAAAAATGCTACCCCTAGCGTATAATCTGCTTCAGAGAGATACTAGATGCATGGAGTATGAAAAGAGTGTACCAATTCTTCTTTTAAACTTCCCAAAACAGTCCAATGGGATATGCTGATGTGAGCTATATCATGGCTGCTGCTTAGAGGATCTTCTTCCACAAAGTGAAGGATTTCTTCTTCTTGTGCAACATTTTTTTGATCACTTCCTTCAACATGAGAGATATGCTTCCTATCTAGAACTCTTTGACAGATGAAAACAAATGTCCTATGATGTGGCACTCATCTGTTTGGAAATCTTTCTTGATAAATTCTTGCTGCACCTGCCACATTACGATGTGTTTTGCCATAAATGAGTAGTATTTCAAGATACTCAGCACTAGTAATGTGAACCATCTGTAACTGATAATCTGCTGTTTCGAAAACAAGCCATAAGCACAATAAACAACAGCTGAAGTGCATTTCTTTATAAACAAACAGCTGAAGTGTATTTCTTTTGATCTTACAGTGTTGTCATGTTGTGTGGTCTTGGCTAACAATGCAGATTCAACTGAGACAAATTTCCAAAGCTTATAATAATAGTAACAGAGCAATTGTTTTAATTCAAAATGTATTTAAACATGCAGAAAATATTTATTTTTCAATCTCCTCTAAGAAACATTTAAAAAAGTATTTAAATTTTGTAAAATCTTCATTCAAAATAGAGTTAATATTAAGAAATTTTCACTTCAAAAACACCAAAACTGCATAAGATTTTTTGTTCAATTCATTACAGAGTCATCCTGTTCAAGGATGACTATAGGTCACCTTCCACCTGTATAACTGTAAACATATTGTATTTTAATAAATGTATTTAACGGAATATTCACTGCATTTTAATTGTAAATGGAATCCTAGATTTAATTTAAATTATCTATTTAACATGTTGATTTTACTCAACTGACAGTTTAAAGCAAATTTAATATTATTTTATTTGTATAGATCTATTTTAGTTTTAGCATATGGTCAACTTAAATGTAGTCTTTTGTATCTCATTCAGTGTGAATTCTACTTAAGATGTGATGTATCCCATATCATCACATCTAAAACAATACCATTTAGTGCCAATTCTTTCTGTTTGATGAAGGTCTTACAACAATGAAGCAATACTAGGGCTAAACTTCTGTATTCAATGGCCAAAAGAAACTGTAAGAAATGAAGATGAATGCAATGGAAATATTGGTAATGTATTTTACTAATTAGAGGTTTAGGAGAAGTTGTAAACACTTGGAAAGGCAGAAAACTGCCCTCCCACCCTTTTTACTTTCTCTACTATGTATAGTAAGTAGGGGAAGTATTGTATTCCACTAAAAAATTCTATACCGAGATTTCACTGGAAATACATGTTTTGAGATCCCCTGAATCCAAAAAAAGCATTTTTGGAAACATGTCCGTGTGTCTGTCTGTGAACAAAACTCAGAAACGAACAGTCGGATACACACCAAACTTGGTATTTAGGTTCAGTATCTTCCAGAGATGCGACACGAAGGTTTTCAAGAAAATCCCCCCATCCCAGATTATCCTTTACATGGAACATTTTTCGAAAATTTTAATTTTCTCAAAAATGGCTCTAACGATTTTGATTAAAATATCATATGTTTAAGATATTTTTATGACAAATAATATGTATATCTTGAATTTTCTGGGAATGTCTCCAAAAGTATTCTTCATTGTGAACAACTTTTGCATAACTGGTAAACAATAAGAGATAGACAAAAGTTTACTATACAAAAAATCTGATGTGTTACACTCACATAACTTTCTCTACTCTTGTACAACCTAATTTTACAAACGCCTATTCTCCATATGCTTCATGTTAATCGAGATATCGAGATGTCAATCTTATTGGTAATTTTCTTGTAGATGCAAGGAAAATATGATAGCTTTTAAGCGATAGTCAAATATTTTAACGCTGGTTGCTATGTGACGCATTCCATTCTCTTTGCATGTCCAGGACATAAAAAAAATGAATAACGCATTTGAGAAAAAGTATAAGTATTGGAAAATTTAAGGAAATAACAAGCAATATCTCGAAAACGGTTCACTCAACAAAAGAAATGTATATGACATAAGTTGTGTATTTTAACCGATCTACATTTTTTGTGTAGTAAAATTTTGTCTATCTCTTATGGTTTACCAGTTATGCAAAAGTCGTTCACAATGAAGAATACTTTTGGAGACATTCCCAGAAAATTCGAGATATACATTTCATTTCTCATGACATTACCCTAAACATATGATATTTTCATCAAAATCGTTAGAGCCATTTTTGAGAAAATTAAAATTTTCGGAAAATCTTCCATGTAAAGGGTAGTCTGGGGTGGGGGGGATTTTCTTGAAAACCTTCGTGTCGCATCTCTGGAAGATACTGAACCTAAATACCAAGTTTGGTGCTTATCCGATTGTTCGTTTTTGAGTTATGCTGTTCACAGACACACACACACACAGACACACACACAGACACACACACGGACATGTTTCCAAAAATGCTTTTTTTGGATTCAGTGGGTCTCAAAACATATATTTCCGGTGAAATCTCGGTATCGAATTTTTGGGTGGAATGCAATACTTCCCCTACTTACTGTACGTAGTAGAGAAAGTAAAAATGTGGATCACGTTAAAATACACAATTTATGTCATATACATTTTTTTTTTTTGTTCAGTGAACCATTTTCGAGATATTGCTTGTTATTCCCTTAAATTTTTCAATACTTATTTTCTCAAATGGGAATTCGTTATTCATTTTTTTGTCTTGGATATGCAAAGAGTATTAATCTGTGGCAAAGGGAATGGTGCTGCACCTAGCAACCAGCTATTAAGAGATATGTATGTGCTTAAAGGCTACTGTATTTCTATATTGCCCTTGTAAATATATATTCCCCTTACATCTACAAGAAAATTAGCAATAAGATAGAGTCTGCAAATGTTTATCTCAATTAACATGAAGTAGATGGAGAATAAGCGTTTGTAATAATAGTTTGTACAAGAGTAGAGAAAGTCATGTGAGTGTAACACATCAGATTTTTTAAGTTTGTTTTATAGCAAAATAATCACAGTATGTGAATAAAGAACTCCATCTTGTTACTAATGTGCATGCATAGAAGTAATATTCGAGAACGCATTATTTGAATACCGTTCATATATACACACTAACTTAGGCATCATAACCTAACCTCAGGCTGAATTTCGATACCTAAGGACCCTGTCATTCTGTTCACATACACACACTAACCTAGGCATTGTAACGTAACATCTGGCTTAATTTAGAAACCACAGCACCCTGTCATTTTATTGCATCTTTTTCACTCAAGTGTTGGCGGCTCTTCACTCTGAAGTGCATCATCGAGAGGCACAAAGCTCCCCCTACCAACAGAAGCGAAAAAATAACCAAAGCCATAGAATACAGGTGTTTGTCGTGATATTACTACATGGAATCAATTAGGTAGCAAAGGTGGGGTTAGTGGTGCAGCAGCAAGATAGTGCCTTTGTGCCATTGAGAATGTTGCCAAAAAAAAATTGTGCCATAGTTGAGGTTAACTGCAGCAACAAGTAAGTCCAAATTATTAAAATGCTTTTTAAGAACTGCAAGATCATATTACTCTCTAGTAACTCACAAAAAATCTGCCAGTGTCATGCTGGTCAAACATTCTATTAGCATAAGATAAGAAAGTGTTTTACTTTGCTTCACGAACACTACAGCCTTCATGTAAGTTTTTTTTTATTATTTTTAATTTACCTATGGTAGATAGTGGAAATATGCATTTTACCCAAAAAATAATTTTTAGAAAAACATATATGTAATCTGGTGAATTGTTGTATTCATAAACAAAATATTCTAAAAAATATGAAACTTCTTAATCAAGTTCAACTTCATCCAAGGATGTGACAAAGATTTTCAATAAAATCCCTCCACCTCAAACTATTCTTTACTTGGAACATTTTACTGAATGTTTTTTTTTTTAAAGAGTAGAAATTATAAACCTGCCTGTTAACGAAACCTATTTGCAATGGGAAAAACATTTCAATGAATTATATTTGTTTTCCAAATATACCAGGTGAGTCAGCTGCATCTATTTATTTTTTTAATTTATGCAATGTGCTAAGCAACGTATGTGACTTATGCCTTTCTTGAATGCCTTCTAATGGCTGATTTGCATAACACTTTATAGAGGAGGGATACATAACTCAGTGCAAAAGTGTTTTACAGGACAGAATGCAATCACTATGTATGTCGATGCAAAAAACATCCCACCCTGACACTGGGAGCCAGAGTAGCACTTTTAGCCAATTTTACAAACTTTTATTCTTTAGCATACATCCAAGCACCCCTTTGAAAATGCCCCTAAAGGAACAGCCTATCACATGCATCGGTTGACAAAACCATTTGAAAACAAAATGGCAGATCTATGCAGTGCGACCAATTGGATTTAAGCTGTTAGTCACTGTACAGCCTTGTCAAAAAATGCTAAGTATTAGGTAGGTAATTTCTCTTATTTCACAAAACTATGGCGTATTTCAGATCACACAGTAACTGTAATGACTGACACAGTTTATTTGTTTGAATTAAAATTACCAAACTGACGCAAAAAGCATGTAAAGATTCGAGTTGGGGTTTAGTTCTGTGATTACTAATTCGTATAGGAACCTCAGCTCACAAGGTAGCATTGGCTGAATGGTATTATCATGGTTGCTTTAACACTGTGCCACTTTAATTCGGGTTCAAATCCTTCGGGTTGTTCAAATTTTTTATTACCTTTTGTTTTATCTCTTTGGGCCTATAATTTGATATTATGATATAAATAACATTTTCGATAACATTATAATCGCCATGTTTTCCACTGGTGGCAGGTGGATAATTTGTACTTCATAGCAGGTATTTTATTGTGGTCAGTATTAGCTTGACCCATTCAACCAAGTTTAAAACACTTCACACATGCAAAGTGGCTTTAGCTATTTGCGCCTGCGTCAATGCTTGGCGTGAATAAATAAGTCTCTCTCCATTATCTACTCAGTATCTGAAATATTTCTATGAGACACGGCTGCTGTCATAATGTATACAAATGACGAGTATGTTGACATGCTGTTAATCTATGGTGAAACAAGGTGCGATGCACTGTCAGCAAAGTGCCTGTATGAAGAACAGTTTCCAGAAAGGAGGGCACCTACTGCAGACACTTTTTGAAGGGTTGAAAGATGCCTTCGTGAAACAGGATCATTTGGAAGAGCACCACCTGCTCGCGATGCTCCAGTAACCTCTGGAGACAATGAAGAAGCTGTGCGAAACGCAGTAGAAAACAATTCATATACCAGTTCAAGAGCGTAGGCAGAAGATCTGTATATAAGTCAGTCCTCAGTGATGCGCATATTGCACCGCAATAAATATCATCCATACCATCTACAACTACACCAGCCTCTCCACGGATGCGGCTTTCAAGCATGAGTGATATTTGCACAATGGCTACAGCAGCGAGCGCAAATGGATGCAGAGTTTTTAGGAAGTGTTCTCCTCAGTGATGAAGCCACATTCCACAATAACAGAACTGTTAACCGCCATAATATGCACTACTGGAGTATAGGCAATCCTCACTGGATGAGAGAAGATGCATTCCAAGTACAGTGGAGCATCAATGTCTGGTGCGGAATATTAGGAGACCAGTTAATTGGATCGTACTTTTTTGAAGGCCACCTCACAGGACCACGGTACCTTGCATTTCTGCAAGAAGAATTGCCATTGCTCCTAGAAGATGTGCCACTAGTGAAACGGACAGGAATGTGATTCCAGCAGGATGGAGCTCCACCATACTGGTCACTGATTGTAAGGAATCACTTACATAGAACATATCCGCAAAAATGGAATTGACCGAGGGGGCCCAATCGCATGGCCACCTAGATCACCTGATCTCACGCCACTGGATTTCTTTCTGTGGGGTCATTTAAAGGAACGGGGTCTATGCCCAAGAGCTGCAAAACCCAAATCATCTACGGGAAGTCATACGTGAAGAATGCAGACAGATTACACTGCGCATGTTACAGCATGCAAGAAGGTCTCTCCGGCAATGTACAAAAATGTGCTTTGATGAAGGGGGTCGTCATTTTGAACATTTACTTCTTTGATGAAATCCACGCTCTTTAACAATTTATCATCCTGTTTACCCGTGTACTTAGCACATTTACAACTCCTTTGTGAATAGAAGAAGTGAAATATAAGGTTTAAACATGAAACAAAAACTGTTAGATTTAATATTGTCGATATGTGCCCAAAAGAATAAAAGCTATCTACGTAACATGGTTTACAACACCAGATACGGTACAGATTATTAGGGTAAACATGATACACAATTATATGATTGTAATTCTTATGTCTTTGGCTCACAAGAGAGCCAGTAACAAAAATAAATAACTTAGTACACTAAAATACAAAAAATAAACACAAGGAGAGAAAAAGAAAGAACCAAAACAATTTTATGTTTGTATCAGATTTGAACCTCCGAAGCTAATCTTTACTTCACCACATTCTGGCAGCTAAACCACTCGGCCAGAACACATGTAGTCTAATGTTCCTCTATCTCCTTTCAAACATTATATTTATGAAACGCCATCTTTTTTAAGGTCTTCATAGCTCTTGGGTCTTCAATCAGGCCTTTAATCATTAATGGGGATTGCGTATAGTACCAAATAGAAGGGCAGAGCTACAATAACGTTTGTTTGCTAAAAAGGCCATGTTTTCACATTAGACTATAAACTGCGGGTTGCATAGATACAAATACCTAGGGGCAGCTGACTCACCTGGTATATGAATTTACACTTTTATTAGGATGATACCTTATTATACATGAAAATTCTGTACTATTAAGTTTTAATTATAATTTATTATCTTTGTTATTTTAATTAGTTATTCAACTTGAGGTACCAAAGGATCATATTAGGAACAGTATTGAAACATACATAAAAAACTTATTATTATTATTAAGAAAGATGCTTGCTATATTTTATTTAAAGCAAATGGTTGGTAAATGCAGCTACTTGGATGCAAGTGATTAGCAATGAAAATGAGAAGATACCATCAACAAAATTAATACTGAAAGATATAATCCATCTCCATTCAATTTTCAGTTTCTGTGCAAGTGTAAAAGGCATTAAATTTTAACTTTGGCATTGCAAAAGCAGGTACTTTAGCAATAAAACAGCTGAATTTTCTAGTCATGAGGTAATCAAAACAATACTTATTAATGAAACAAGTTGGAAAATTGTAATTTTTTTAAATGGTCTGTTCTCAAACACAAAGTAAAACATTGTGAGTAGCACACAATTTTTTTTTCTATAATAGGCATAAAATTTACATTAAATAAATTTTTCAAGATAGGTTAAAAAATCAGTTCCATGGCCAGAGGTAATTACTGTATGCAAACCTGCTGACTTCAAGCATATGTGTTCAGAATTTCTCTTCAAAGAGTCATTCCTATTCATTTGTTGACTATAGAAATAGTAAATTTTTAGTTTGTATTGCAATCCTGGGTTTCCAAAGGCTTCTAAATTAAATTTTTAGACCTTAAAGAAGCATATTAAAGAGTGTTTTTATGTCATTAAAATCTGGTCCCTGTTACTATTATTAGTGTTGTTATTATTACAAGCTCAAGTATTGTGTAACAGAGTTTAGCAAGACTCTTAGCCATATAATATACATAACCATTCCTTTATTATGGGGATATTTCCAGAAAGAATGAAGCATGCAGAGACAACACCTGCTCTCCAGTTATAGACCCCTATCTCTCCTTACCACATTTTCTAAAATCTTGGAGGGAGTGTTGAGCTAGCAGTGGAAGAGGAAGGTTGTGTGGGAGAAGGGATCAGCACAGTGTAAGGAAAAGTGACCTAACAATTGGGGTGGTCTTAATAGTGTACAAAGTGAGAATAGGACAGTTTAGAAGTGTAAAAAATGTGTCTTTTGTTGACCCGTTTCATATCTAGAACAAAATATCACTCCTACTGATTTTGACACTTTTCTGGTAAACCAATAAAAAGACTCAGCATTGGTAACCATGTGTTTTCCACCTAATACAGCATGCCATACTAATCTCTTCATTTCCCCACACCACCATCAACACTGCCCTTAGCACGACCTGCAGCTAGAAAGTTCCATGTTAACAGAACTTCAAACTCTTCCCGAAGGTGAGTTAAATTACAGAGAGAATGACGCTACTTAAATGGCTTGCTGCACCATCTGTAAAAATTTTAATTTTTTTAGAACTTTGGGAAGTTTTCCTGATCTGAGAAACCAGCCCTGGAAGAAATGCGTTGACAGCATGTTTGTCATGTGATATTTTGTCAATGGCAATTGCATAACTTCATATCATTTCAGGACTTATTCAGGCAACAGCTGTGAAAATTGTGATCTGTTGGGAGTTCCAATATGCCAATTGAATTTCATTTTGAAATCTGGCAGTGTAATTTTCAGCAAAATTAATCTGTACTACAATTTCTTTGCCATCTATAGCACCTTCTTTTTTTTGAAAACACATACGCTATGTTTTTGCCATGAAGCAATATTTTAAAAGCTGGAGTATTTCTTCAATAAGCTCTTCAAATGCTTCACAAACAATGTTCTCCTTCAGAACTTTTTCAATTTTTTCATCAATTGTGTTCAAAACAAACCGTGCTAATTCATTTGTTAAGGTATTATGCTGAATGAGCAGGTTCCTGATGCCACAACTATCACATGTGCTTGACATGCAGTTATCATTTTCAGGATTGCATACTAATATATTGATTAGTTGAATGATGTTTCAGGAATACTCCTTATACCCACACAGAACAGTCTCAAGTAAATTGATGTTCTCATGTTAGCAGGCACAAGCAGCTGTGGTGAGGCATTTCACTGACTGGAAGGACAAATTTGGGTTGCTTACTGATGCACATATATCAGTCTGTGATGGAATGGGACAGTTATTAAAAGATTTCTCGAGTGTTATGTTTTTATATTATTTGAAGTTAGTATGCTGTTGGATGTTTTAAAAGTTCACTGATCATACTTATCAGCATTGAATAAATATTGTTTCAAAATAATAGAAAAAATACCTTTTCTGTGATGGAATGGGACATTTAAACAATGATAATTAAAGTTCCAATGTGAGGTATAATATGTAGTTACAGTGACCAATATACTCAATGTATATCTAGCTAAAGGGTCTATATGTAAGTAAAAAACATTAATTTTCAAAATTATTTAAAACTTACCCTTATGAAACCTTTCTAAAATATAGTGCCCAAACACCGCTTTCAGCATTTGTTGTCACCTAGCAGTAAAATCACAATAATAGAGAGATAACAATGTTCACACTTGTTTACACTATTTCCCAAAGTTAAGCATATTGTACTTCAAATTTAACACCTATCAACCTTGACATATAAAAAAAATAATTGTCCATCTTGGTCTAAGTTTTCATGGAATGGCCCATATGCAATCACATATATTTATGTTATGTAATAAAATAGTTATGAATATGCATATGTTATAGGACTATAATGATTCCGAGCCATTGACAGATATAGGGGCATTCGATATACTTCCGTATCCAAAAATGGCTCGGAATTACTATACTCATATAACACAGATATTTCACTATTTTATTCCATTTACTTTCTTTATTTCAATTCTAACACATCCTATGTTTTACGACAAAAATTATGAAGATTGTGAAGTGCTTGTGTACTCTTTTTATATTTATTTATTATTTTGCTTACCACTTACCAATTGTAAAGTTCAGGGTATACCAAGTTTAGTCCCTACCTAGAGCAGTAGGCTATTGGGTTCTTCTTTGTAAATAAATAAACATATCATGCTCACTATATAAAAATGTAACAATGAAGCTCTTACCAGACTAGCGTGCACGGTGGCTTCTTCGATATACTTGGCTATACCAGTAACAAATCCATTCCTATCCTCAAAATTGGTATCAAAATTTGCTTGATAAACAACAGAGCATGGTTGTGCCTCAATGCAGGGCTGCTCATCCGGTAGCGTTAATTCATCCAAAACATCAACATTTGACAGTGCGTCGGTTAGCGTTACTTTCTCTGTGGCCATGGTGTTGATCTAAAATCAAAAGGCGACAAGTTAAGTTCTGTCTTTTTCTCTTAAGTAAACTGGACAACTAATTTTGTCACCTTTTACTTTAGAACACATATTTAAAAATTACCGGAACTTAAAGTACTGTCATTAGATCTCACTCATCGGAAGCTGTACGAAAAATGCTATGGTGACAGCTTCTTTTACAGATAGGAAAGCCACAAAACCCTTGACATTTAATAACTTGAACTTTACACTATAGGCGTTTCCTGCACGCCTCCATCTTTTGACAACTGTTTCGATTAGTGATAGGCCGGACTATTGCCAACATCAATAATTAGCAAGAATTGAGTAAGCAAACATCTATCTGTAACATCATAGGCAGTCCGCATTTTTGTTTTAATGAATTACTGAGAGAATGGTTCATTTTTAAAATACTTTTTAATCGTTTATTGCTCTATTTGTGCATTTCAGGATTTCCTATGCTCTAAAGCAGCTTGCTGAATGGTACTTGCCTAAGTCACAGGTTGGTACACTTGTAAAGCTCTGCGCGATAGCGTGAAAATCAAGACTCGCTTTCCGGTTTTTTTGCCTTTGGTGCATTGGGATAAGAAAATGGCTGATGGCGTCGACATTGATTTATATGCAGATGATATTGAACAGGATTTTGCTCAGGTACATAATATATTAGTTGTTATAATAAATGTAAGCTTTAAAAAGGAACATTTAAGAGAGCTGAAATAGTTACCTTCACCAGCCAGTCTTAAATGTTACAAATGGGGGATAACGCTACCGGTCGCGCTATCGTATTTTCATTTATTTATTTAGTTACTATTACTTGTGTGTCAGAATAATGGTTTGATATTCATTAATCAATAAATTGAATTACAACAGGTTCGAATGCATTAATTTGTGTGGAATAAGCTTGGGTGCAGTTGTTGGTAAACAAAGGTTTTATTGCCGTACCGTGCAAGCTATACGTGGGACATACCGCAATTTCTAGTAACTCAAGATCATTTGATAAAGAGCTTATGCCTACTCATTTCAAGACCAAAAGCAGAGCACAGTAGTGGGTACAACAATTGCAGAGTGCTAGTGATAAATAGTGAGCTGGGCTCTAGTTCCCAGGTCGCGACTTAAAACCTCGGGAAGGGCGATGGGTTTTCTATGGTCGTAAAAATACTTAGCAGGGCGTCCTTCGGAAGGGAAGTAAAGCCGGTGGTCCGTGTCGTGGATTTGCGGTACGTAAAAGAACCTTATGCCTGTTAAAAAGAGGTCTCTGAGCAGAATTTCCGTTCTTTCACGCCCAGTATAAAATAGGACGCTAAGAACCATAGTTCAAGAGCGTCCATAAATAAAGAAGAAAACAAACTTGCACTGTGCCTTAATTTTTGCAAAGCTGCTAAGCTTTACAAAAAAAAAAAAATAAATAAAAAAAAAAAGTGTATAGCAACCTTGCAAGGAAATAATATTCAATGTCGTTCATACAAAGTTGCCGGTTTTGTGGGTAGATTTTACGGGATAAACTTCCATATTGGATTATGGCCAGTATCACTATACACATGTAACATATGCAACATTGCACAACTTTTATTGATTTCAAACCATCATTACATATAATAAAGAACAAGTAACGTTCTTTAGGTATTTTCATGAATTTATAGCATATTTTTCACTATGTGAAACAGCATTTGCATCCTATGTAATTCACCCGAGGCATCATAGGAGCACTGCTTGCATTGTGTTTGTGCTGGCAACACCTGGTGGTACAGCCAACATCTGAAATGAACAAAACTGATAGTTGATACAAAAACACACAAGTGAGGGGATGCATTATTTAGTTTAGGTGTCTGATTCACAGGAGGTTATGTTATGTTTTATATATATAAGCTCAGGTTTCTGATTCACGGCAGGTTATGTTAGGTTCAGTTTTTTTTATATATATACAATTACATTAAATAGCAACCAGTTGTTACACCAAAGCACACAAATAAAGCAAGTGTGCATTCCTGAACAATGCTTCTGACTCACAGGAGATTAGGTGTAGTTTAGTTTTTTTTTTTTTTTTAATATAAGCTTGGGTAATTAGCAAGCATGCCATTTCGCTCGCATGCATTCCTTAAAAATGCTTATGACTCAATATTTATATTCAGTTATTCGTGTTGAGGAATATTCTTACCTTCTAATGTGGTGATGGATCCAGTTTCTGCAATTAGGAAATGATATATTCTCATTTTCCTTGGATGAACAATCAAGTATCCTTCGAAGTAATCCTTCTCACGTCCGAAGCCATATTTTCGCTCATTTCAAAATGTTGGCAATGCTACATGATGTCATTTTGCATCATTTCCGCTATTATGTTGGTGGCACTTCCAAATCTTGCCAAAAATGACTATAAGAATGATCGCACAAAAGGATGGGCGGATGGGTACAATATTACTGCTGGAGCAACATCTACTACACCAAAACCTTCCTCATTATACAAGGATTATTCTGAATAGCAGAAAATCCTGTTTTCGTAAGCTCTGTTTTGACCATAATCCAATATGTAGGTAGTATTACTTATTTCACTCTAGCGGAATCAGGTTTTACTGCAAGTAAATCCATACATACAATAAATTATACGAGGGTTGGGGCAAAAGTCGTGGCAACTATTTATTTTCTTGAAGATACCAGTTCGGTTGGAAAATGTGACATATACAGACGAAAGGACAAGATGTTAGCTACATGTGTGGAAAACGAATAGCACTGAAATATCGTAACGCACTAATTTATTACAGTAGTAACAAGGCAATATGGCCTTCACGGTGCAAAAGAATGACAACACAGTACACATACAGTTGACACGACAAACCTGGGCCTAAAGACCCTCAAAGTAGTCCCCTGCTGCTGTCACCACATGCTGCCAACGATGTGGGAGGCGCTGAATACCATCTGCCTCAGCATTTGCTGCACCATGTGTGAATCAGGTCACCACCTGTTCATGCAAAGCATTAGCAATGTCCTCTCGTGTTGCAAACCACCTACCACGTAGTGGTTCCTTAATCTTTCGAATGAGATCAAAGTCACAGGGCGAAATGTCGGGAGAGTACGGTGGGTGCTCCA
Organism: Deroplatys truncata; assembly: GCA_030765065.1. Classification (NCBI taxonomy): domain Eukaryota; kingdom Metazoa; phylum Arthropoda; class Insecta; order Mantodea; family Mantidae; genus Deroplatys; species Deroplatys truncata. The sequence continues at coordinate 240,104,830 of CM060975.1, read as the reverse complement.
ATTCTTCCCATCCCCAACGTCTCAGTAGCTGCCCTACACACATTGCTTTATGTGGTTTTGCATTGTCATGCAGGATTATTGCACTGTCCACAAGATCCGGACGTTTCTCCCAAAACCACATCGTACCTGTCACACCAGGAAGTCCCTGTAGTACTGTGTAGTCACTGTTCTGCCATGTGGAACAAAGTGGCAAACAATGACACCCTGACGTCATACGTGATAACCATCAATTTGACTGGGGAAGGATTCTGACGGAACTTCTGCCTCCTTGGTGACCCAGCATGTTGCCACTCCGCAGACTGATGTTTAAGTTCTGGTTCGTATGCCCTGGCCCAAAATTCATCGATGGCGATTATTCGTGACAAGAATTGATCGCCGACCTGTTGCCAGCATGCAATGTGGTCAGAGCATATTGCATAGCACCCCACCTTTGAACTACCGTCAGTGCATACGGTACGCACTGCGATGCGATTTTGCGTAGTTGCAGCTCATTACGCAATATCCTGTGGATGGTGCATTTCTCGATGCCACTTGCCATCTCTAACTCCAGTAGCGTCCATCATCTGTCTTCATCCAGGAGCTGCTCGATGACTGCATGTATCACATCGGTCCGCACACAGACAGGTCGTCCCGAACGTTGCTCATCACTGGTTGAGACATGTCCTTGCTGAAACTTTCCTACCCACCGTGCTACTGTATGGTATGGCAGAGCATTATTCCCAAGGACTTCCACTAATTCACTGTGACATTCCATTGCATTTCTCCCTCGGAGAACGGCTATTTTTATGTAAGCGCGCTGCTCAACACAGGTTACTTCCATCTCGCACGACACTCACCAATGACTGATTTCACAGCCCTCGCTGTCCTACTACCAGCTATCACAGAGCCATCTGTTGTTCTGCATACACATTATTCCATGCAGAACTTCCACACAACACATATACGTTTGTGAACCGTTCACATATCTACAAATAAAAAAATAGTTGCCATGACTTTTGCCCCAACCCTTGTATAGAAATAGAACAAATCCGTTGCTTGTACCTCTAGTCTGTTTCATTCTGTTAAAAACCTTCAAAATGTTGTTAAACATAGCTTAGTGAAATACATTTTAACAAGTGTTCACATCCATGCTACTATGGTTTTATGTAGATATATATTGCAAGTAGGAATCATTGTTGCATGTGTGTCGCCTTGCACTGATATTAGAGGCCACCATTTTGAACAATTTCCTTGAAACCAGTGCATTTTTATAATTTATTTGCTTACCTTTATTATTGTGCCTATCTATTGTATTGCAATGTTAATACATAGATAACTTATTTTTGTACTAATTCAGACACATTTAGATCTCTTAAATATCTACTTATAAATTTGCATTTTTTATAGTCATTTGTGTAGATGTACCAGTTAGCTTAACATTGTTGCCTATATTTAGTTTTCAGTGTGTACTATTTAAGTCATGAAAGTGTAAATGGTAGCTAGAAGAATTTGAAATCAAAAACTTAAGCATTGGTTAAGTTGAAAAATACACATACAGAACACAATTGTTTCCTGTATAGCAAATCAAATTAACCTGAGCACAAACTTATGAAGAAAGAAAGCAGGGGGAAAAAAAATGCAACTTTGGATTCAAAACCAAAATTCAAATGTCTGTTTACCTATGCCTTTCTGGTAACACATTGTGCTAAAGATGCGCGCTCCAACTTCCTCCACTTTGAAGTGGAAATGAATGGCGAGGAGGAAGGTTATTATACCTTTAGCCAGTTGTGGGTTTGTGCACATAAATCAGTTCTATCTCTGGTATAGTATCTGTGCAGTGAAGAATTTATCTTGTAGCACTCTTAATTGTCATATGACACAAAAGTGAATATTCCTCTATGAAAATGAGGATTTTGAAGCATTTATATAATGATGTACAGGAATGCTTCACAGCAACTTCAGATACAATCCATGCAGTTCTCTTTAGCATTATAAGTAACTCCTTTCTATTACGCACAGAGCTACCTCAGACAATAGTCCCAAACTTCATTATGAAATGAAAACAACAGTATACACTATTTGCAAAGTTCCCTAGGTACTGCTATACAATATGTTGTTTGTCTATCTGATGTGATTTGTCCACTGTCATCTTCATGCTCCTGAAGTTTTGTCAGCAAGAATGATTTTAAAAGCATGAAATCTTAATTAATGGGCTTATAGAACCTTTAAAAAAAAATTATTGTGTTTTATTCATATGACTTACTCAATCCTTATTTTTTGTTTGTTTGTTTGTTTACATTCTCTTCTATAACCTATTCTTACAGAAACTATTTTTCTATTTACTTTATGCTAATCGAGATAAATGTTTGCAAAAATGGTTTGTTCTTTTTTTACCTGAGGGGAGGAGAAAATGTTGTTAGGCACTTCTGTCTCGATGGGATTTGTGACAGGGAGTGTGGGACTTGCCAGGCTTGACCGTGCACACCAAAAACATGGGAAAGGTAGTGCGGTCCCACATAGCACCCGCGTGAGTCAACAAAAGATAACTAAGCTGCTGTCCAGTGGGAGGAGGAGCAGCATAATGTGCAGTTCTAGGCTACAGCTATGACAAATTGCCCTGACTGCAGCCTAGAGGTTGGAAGGTGGAAATAAAGGAGGAATTCAGGGTGATAGGATAAGGATGTGGTGATGCTCCAGGCCCTGAAGCTTCTTGGAGATCAGGTCGGCCATAGTTTCTTCCAAAGCAGCTAACTGGGCACCAGAGTTCAGGAACTCTGCATGTAGGTCCTGAATGGCATCTCGGGTTACTGCTCCGGTCGAGAATGTTGTCAAAGTGTCCTGGTGAGTCAGTGTGGCAGTCATTAGAGCTAGCAGTGGCGATGGAGATCATGTAGCTGGCACGTTGGTGGGAGGCATTATTTGCACTTAGGCTCAGCTGCACAGCAACAGCAGCAAGAAGCTAACCTTTCCTGTCGGCTAACTGCAACATGTAACTGCCTCCTTAACAAGTAAGTTTTGACACCAAAGCAAACTACAGTTCAGCGAGGCTGGCCAGCTCCACTCGTACCGGCAGTGATGATCCTGGTGGCCCTCAATGTAGAGGGTCACTGATGCACTGTGGCCAACACAAAATGTGCCGGCAGGTCCCTGGGCACGTGAGCTACCATGACACTAAAGCAGCAGATGCGTGGTCACTGCTGGTTGGCAGCAATGGCTGGCAGCAAAGTAGTCTTGTATCCCTCGGCAGATGCCAGAAGAGAGGTGGAAGTTGCGGTGGCTCTGCACTGTTTGTGCTGCTTCTCTCTAATCAGCTTGAAGAAGTGTGTCTGTCTCTTGTCGATTTCATTATACTTTTTTGTGGGTATAAGGAACATAAAGGAGACTGAAGTAATATGAAAATTTGAAAAGGTGGATTTCCTATATGCTGACTATGAAATGCTATACCCTGCATGATGTGAGAAACAAAGGAATGGTGATTTTGCACTCCAAAACATGTAGGATAGAGTATTGGTAAATTCATACCAATAGCAGTGAATATCTTGAATAAATAAGTAAAATAACAAAACAGTGGAATAAATTGTATGCTTTAGCAAGATCTGCAATGTGTTGATTATGTTCCATAGTCTATGCTTCATTCAGCTGTAACTCTGTGGGCTGAAAGTAAAGCTCTTCATACTTGTAAGGGGTAGTATCACAATAGGATCAGTCAGCTAGTTTAGCAAAGGGTTGGATTGAGACTAATGTGTTTTGAGCGCAATGGATGCAACATCAAAATATGTAGTAATCAATATAAGTGAAGAACAATGCTGCTAAAAGCAAACTTTGGAAACAGTTTTAGATAATGGTGAATTATAAAGCAGAAAATAAAATGCTGTATGTTCAGTGCACCATAGGAAAATGTATAATTCAAATTCCTAGCACCAGAGCATTAAAGAGATACAGCTGCACCCATTCTTCGTTGAGTAAAGAAGGTGCATTCTGGTCAAACTCTGGCTTGAACTCTTGATGCTAAGATTGTTTCTTGTGCAATGAAATATTGAATAACAGAGGCTTGTATCAAGTTGTTTGCATTAGATGTATCCTTTTAGTGATATCTATTTTGATGTTTATAGGATGAATTTGCTGGCGATGGTGTAGACCTTTATGATGACGTGATTGCTGCCCCTCCCAGCAGCGGAGGAGCTGGGGATGATAGTTCCCAACCACCTCACACCCCAGGACCACCAATTCAGAATTCAGATGGGCATTCCCCCAGCAATGCTAATCCACCATATCACCAGCTGGGAAACAATATTCAGCCTAATCAGGTTGGACGCAGACATCAACTGTATGTTGGAAACCTTACATGGGTACGTACTTCTTGTATCTTAAAGCATCAGATATTGACAGCACACCACCATATATTGGCTGGTCTAGTTCAGCCTTGGGCGAGCTGAGTGTGATACCCTTGGCATAATCTAAAATGTTTGTATATAACATAAATGAGAAATGGTAGACAAAATTATAAGAAAGACGGTTTTTTGTGTGAAATTGTGCAGTTATTTGAATGGAAAATATAAATACTTAGTGGAGTTTCTTTTCTTTTCTGTTCTCTTCCTTTTTCTCCATTCATTCTTTCGTAAAGCCCCCTTTAACTTCTATGGTCATACCAGGGCCTTAACTTGAGAAAGTACCAATGGTTATACACTGCACTGTAGGATTCTTAGCGTTTGTGTATTCCCTAAACATGCTCACATACACTCCCACACTCATACTTCCAGATTGTAGTTAAAGAAAAATCCCTGCCCCAGCCAGAAATCGAATCCAGGATCTCTAGGTTGAGAAGCCAGAATGCTGACCACTTGACCACAGAGGTAGTGAACTGGAGTGCTGAGTCAAATTTTGACACTTTAATCTCACTTGCTTTGAACTATGCATTGGACATGTTTTGAGGACGTTTTTTGTCATAGTAACTCCATGTGAACTGATGTTTGAAGAGAGCTGTTATGGTTGATATGTTACTGTTACCATCTGATTTTCTTAGGGTTAATTTGTCGTGGTAATCTGTTCGTGTTATCTTTTTTTGCTGAGCGCCTGTTATTGTTTTACTATTTTGAATTTTGGGTTCTTTGTCCTCCGGCTAGCTATTATTACTCATTCGAGCAAATATCTCTTGAGCAGGGCGTGTAAACGGAAAGGAGTTGTTACTAAAAGATAACACTGATAAAAGAATTTGTTTTTACACTTTTATTGTCGTCGCACATAATTAATTTCACATATTTAATCTTGATACACGCCTGACTGAAACTGTTATATTTTCGAATGTAACTACAATCACTTATTTGCCGCGCACTATTAATTCGTGTATTTCACATTTTGTAGCTAACTTTACAACGCGAGAGATTCTGTAGAATTGCGTAATGTGTACCTCATGAATGCTTCCTTAGAACTGCCTGACGTGTAACTCGCGAGAGAGATTTCTTAGAACTGTGCGACGTTTACTTGTGAATGATTCTGTAGAACTGCGCAATACTTGCATTTGGCTCAAGAATTTATACTCCCTCACCCCGATATGCCAAAACATTATAATCGAGCTGCTATTGGTTACTAAAGCACGCCAACATTAGCATCTATTTTTTTAGCCAATCATAATTACTAAAACATATGCTCTAGGGAAGATATTCCCTCCATTTCTAAAGAAAGGCACACTACTCTGACGTCATTTGTTTGTCTCTTCTAATTGATAAACAACTCACCCCATCGCTTCATTGTTACCCGCTCCTATTGTCAGTTTCAGTGAGGCCGTGTAAACTTATTTCCTAACAATGCTTATAGCTAACAAACATCTGAAATCATTGTCATACAATAATGGAAATACATAGTTTAACAGATTTATGGAACCTCACTTGACACAGCCATACACTCAGTAGGGAGGAAAGTAAATGTACATTCAAATGTTAAATATTTTTGTTTTTTGAAGATGTGTTAATATATTCATAAATTGTTTACAACAGACATTCAGATTCACTCATTTGAAACTGAGATTTTCTTGAGGTTTCATGGATAGTAAAGATGGCATGTGCTATGCAGAAATTGAAATGGTTTTGGCCTAAAGTGATATTTATACCCTTTTTTTTTTCAAGCATATTCTATATGTAAACCCACCAAATTGGTTTTCTCCACATTCCCTTCTCTCTTTTATTTAGCCCAAGCTATTCATGCCATGATTGTGTCTTTCCTATGATGTTGAGAATGGGACCAGCGGATAACATGACAAGCCATGAGTGAAATACAATAAACACATGTACCTAGCATTCATGCAAATGAAGTGTCAGAAGCATGTTAATAAATGGATATTCAACTTACTGTTTCAGAGTGTTTGCTAGTAAAGCAACCTCCTCCAAGTCAGAATCTTATTCTGTGATATTGGGTTCACTGATTTAGGCCTGCTGTACCGCCTTCTCCTTTGTCGTGCAAGGTAAAAATGTAAATATCCATAGTAAATCCAAAGGAAATACAAACTACTTGTTCACAAATTTTGATAAATTTTAGAATACAAATATTCAAAATTTTACATTCTAAGTCCTTGCTTTTCTATTTCAAAACACTTTTCTTTTTCATCTTCTCCTCAAAGCTACAGCTGTGATGTGGAACTCGGAGTTACCTGCATATTCTGCTATTTATTACAGTATTAAAAAAAATCTTGTGTGTTACATTCATGTGACTTCCTCCACCCATTATCAATTATTTTTATGTAGCTATTATAAACTATTATGAAGGCTTATTTTTCGATCTACTTCATATAAATTGAGATAAACCATTATAGAAGTAGTTTCAATGCACATTTCGTTGTAAGTACAAGGCAGACACAGAAAAAAAAATCAAATGGATATCTCTGGAACAGCTGATGCCACAGGAAAGAGTTAATTGAAATAAGTTGCATGTTTTAAAGAGATTTTATAGAGTTATTGTATATATCTTATGGTTTTCCCACTGTACAAAATTACAGATAATTCCTCCTGATTGAACAGGACTTACAGCCAGATTCAAGATATTTTTATTTGTCATGCAAATAGTTTAAATATATTGCATTGTAACCCTTTAAAGGGCAAAACCTTTGCTTATCTATCTGTCCATAAGGCTCATATTCTCCTGAAAGTGATTCATGTTATGCTGGACCATGAACCTTAATTGGATGGCAAGATACAATCCATAAGGCTCTTTTTTTACTTTCTCTACTACGTATAGTAAGTAGGGGAAGTATTGCATTCCACCCAAAAATTTGATACCGAGATTTCACCGGAAATACATGTTTTGAGACCTCCTGAATCCAAAAAAAGCATTTTTGGAAACATGTCCGTGTGTGTGTCTGTGAACAGCATAACTCAAAAACGAACAGTCGGATAAACACCAAACTTGGTATTTAGGTTCAGTATCTTCCAGAGATGCGACACGAAGGTTAACAAGAAAATCCCCCACCCCAGACTACCCTTTACATGGAACATTTTTCGAAAATTTTAATTTTCTCAAAAATGGCTCTAACGATTTTGATTAAAATATCATATGTTTAAGATAATGTCATGAGAAATGAAATGTATATCTCGAATTTTCTGGGAATGTCTCCAAAAGTATTCTATATTGTGAACGACTTTTGCATAACTGGTAAACCATAAGAGATAGACAAAATTTTACTACATAAAAAATGTAGATCTCGTTAAAATACACAACTTATGTCATATACATTTCTTTTGTTGAGTGAACCGTTTTCGAGATATTGCTTGTTATTCCCTTAAATTTTCCAATACTTATACTTTTTCTCAAATTCGTTATTCATTTTTTTATGTCCTGGACTTGCAAAGAGAATGGAATGCGCTGCATAGCAAGCAGCGTTAAAATATTTGACCATCGCTTAAAAGCTACCATATTCCCCTTGCATCTACAAGAAAATTAGCAATAAGATTGACATCTCGATATCTCGGTTAACATAAAGCATGTGGAGAATAGGCGTTTGTAAAAATAGATTGCACAAGAGTAGAGAAAGTCATGTGAGTGTAACACATCAGATTTTTTCCATGGTAATGGTCCATGTTATGTTGAACCTTGAACTACATAGCAATTATAGAGATCATCATCCTATAAAGGGTTAATCAAAATCATTAGAGCCAGTTTTGGGAAGGATAGTTTGGAGAGGGAAGATTTTGTTGATAATCTTGTCACATCTATGATAGATACTGACCTTTAATTTTTGTTATGCTGTTCACAAACACACACACACACACACAGACTTTTTTTCTAAAAATGCTTTTGTGGATTCAGCAGGCCTCAAAACATTTATTTCCAGTGAAATGACAATATCAATTTTTTGGGTGGAATGCAATACTTCCTCTTACCGACTAGAGGTGGGTAGGTGGCAGAGAAAGTAGAAAACTCGTGCACTTTTAGCCATCTTTGAATAATGTTGCTCTTAATGCATTTCAAACATAAGAGTGTTAATATATAGTTGAGTCAGTATGTATTTTTTTTTCTTTCTTTTCTTTGTGTGCTGGCAAATATAATTTTCTCAATATTCAAATGTATGAGGGCAGATTACTGTTTTAAACACAGAACTTATTATACTGAAATAAACATTTGTGCATCTATAGCCAATAAGAGAAGACTATAGAAGCACATGCTATTGATGGCATCCTGAATAGAATAAGGAAAAATTGGATGTAGGTAATTTTCAAGCATTGAATATTTGATCAGTGCTTGGTGCATGGAGCCACTGAACAAAGTGATAGGCTTTTGCTTCTTTCTCAGATGATTCCGGCTTCTATTATGTTCCTTCCCTCCCTCCACTGAGCCCGAGGTGATTGCTCAAAACTCTGATGTTTGAAAACTGCCTAAATATCACTATGTACCAAAACCATTTCAATTCCTGAGGAACACATTACCTCAACAGATACCCAGTTTCCAATGACAGAAGGCATTTAAATGTAAATACACATGCTAAAAGCATACTGGAAAACAGCTTACTTAACAAAAGTGCACTGGTATGTATGTTTACATGAAATAATTTGCTTGCCTTTTTAAATAAACAGCAACTTAGGCTGCTAGAACATCCTTTGAAGTTAGTTTCAAGTATGCTACGACAAAATATAAGTTTTGAAAATAATGGACTAAGCTTATTATGGTGGCAATGAGGTTTTAAATCAAACATTCTGATCATTAACATGTATATTGTAACTTTAATGTCTTTGTCATTTATAACCATTTACATTTGTTTCATGTAATAACAATTTTGTATTTGAATTTAAATCAAACATTCTAAATGTATGTTGCACTTTTAATGATGTGTTTGTGCATTATAACTTGTAATTTTATAAATTATCGAAAATGAATCAAAGTTTAAACACTCATGTTAGTGGTAACTGGTAATTATAAACTAAGTATCAATGTCATTCACATTGTGCATGTTTTTGTTACTTTTAACTGTCAATACTATGTAATGATGAAAGTTTTAACTATAAAGCTGCTAATAATGTAACCACTAATTATAATTTAATTATTGCTTGTAACCATTAACACAGTATTGTTATAACTGCTACAAGAAAATAAGTCACACCCCAAAATTGTAACAGTTGCCATTTAAAGATCTATATGCACATTATAGCTTAATGCTGGACCTGTAAACCATGCAAAGTAGAAGTGACTCTTAATGTTGACACCAAGTTGGCGATCTCCAAAATAAATGCTCGCATTTTTATTCAAAAACACTGTTGTATCTTTTTATTTGTGTTAAATAAGTTTATACTGGATTGCTTCTTTTATATCCATGCCGTCTGTGGACAGCATGTACTTATGTAAAGCCAGGGATTTTACAAAATTTTAAAATAGCCTTTCCAGGCCTGTCAGCATTTTTAACTCTACTTTCTTTGTTACTTTGTTCTGTAATTCACTAAGTTTTTAGAAGTTATTATAAACAGTGAAAATGTTTCTTCTTGAAATTGTGAGTGGATTGGTGACACTTAAGCACCACTTATTTTGTTTTCACTCAGAATATGTTTTGAAGACATTGTTCATCTCCATTGTCAGCTGTATGTCTACTGGCATCTGGCCCAAAGAATTAGCTAGGTGAAATTGGTCACCAACTAGCAATATACAGCATGGGCCTTTTGGGTAGGAAAAAATAATATGGTGAAATGATTTTGGAAATTAGTCAGATGTCAGCTAGAAGATATGGATAGACAATGTTTATGTGCAATTATGAAAAAAAGAATTCTCTAAAATTCTATAGGACTTTGGTATGGATGATGGAAAGCAGTTGTATACAGAGAAATGTAGCTAAGATCAAAGAGGTGGCATTGTTCATATTGGGAATATGGAAGTTGAAAGGTTACAGGAGAAGGTTTGAAGAAGGTATTTGCACTCTATTTGGGGGGGAGGAGGATGCAAGCCATATTTTGTTACAATGCAAAGCAGGAAAGAAACAACTGAAAGTAGCAAAAGTAGTAGCGATTCAAAAACTTTTCATCAACAATCTCAGATTAATAATTTAAGAGCATATTTAAAGTCAAGAAGAAATGGATGTGGTTCACAAATAAACCTGGGAATATGCATTTAGCAATAGCTGTATATGTTAAATCAAGAATTGTAATAGCATAAAAAATGAGAAAAAAGAGATTCATGTATTACTTTGTAATGAGCTAAGTATAAATAAATAAATAAATAAAATAAATTATTGGATGAAAAGTTGAATTTTAGAATGCTATTGATAAAATGTGTAATAAAATCAGTTGATGCTTGTATATGATGAGAAAACTAAAAAGTTATGTAAATTCCAATCATAATTTGAAATTACTGTATTGGTTTACTCATATTTGCAATATATTATTAAAATTTAGGGAAGCTTAAGTATCACATCTCAAGAGAATTTAATAATTAATGAAAAAATGTGTTAAGATGCATATTCTGGATGGAAAGGAACTTAATGTAGGAATATCTTTTAAACAGCTGAAATTTTAACAGTTGTACCATTGTATATAAGGTAATAAATACTGTACTAAAATAAACACTAAGTATAAAATGTTATAGGCAAGTTATCACTATTTGTTAATAAAAACTTAACTGAGAAATATCCTGAAATTGCTGGAAAAATAAATTCCAAAACCGATTTAATCCAATAAAATAAGTGCCTCTAATTGGTAAATATTTTATATAGAATTGAACTGCAAATACCATTGTGTAATTTGTTTTACAACTGTTCTATTGAAGTGTAGAAAATGACAATGACTGCCTGGAACCTGTAATAACAAGTCTGTATGCAAATAAAACCTTGGTACCACCACCACCACCACCACCACACTTTTTCAAATTTTAGTGGTCACCAGAGACTTATGTAAAACTGAGTAACACAAGTTGCTATATTAAAGCTATTAAGCTTTATTGGAAAGTTTGTCCCAGTATACTGTTCATTTTGGTACTTACTGGGAGAAGCATAAAAGAAACTCTCTCAATTATGTGTATTGTAGTACTTACTAGCAATTTATAGCAGCCATGAATTCTGCAAATTGTTATAGAAGCATTTCTTTCGTGTTTACATATTGATTATATTTTACCTGGAAATAAAATTATATCAAGTCATGAAATAATCATAAATTCAGCATAGAATTTTGCAGAGATGGTGATGGAAAGACTTTAATAAGCACCTAAAACATAATGTTTATGCATGTCTTGAATTGTGAGAAAAGACTTCATGACATATTCTGTGTGGCTACTACTGCTTGTCTCAAGTGCGTTGGTTTTTATGCCTCCCATTGGCACATCTATTCACCAAGAAAGAACTTTTTAATGATGTAGTGTTACAACCTCTGACTCTTTATTTTAAATTATGACACATCACTGTTACTAGCTTCTCAATTTTCAAAATTAATTAACATAATGTGTTATTACCAATTTGTTCATGTTGTATGTAATGACAACAGAATGCATTCCTCAAATGCTGTGCGGTCACTGTTAGGTTTCTCAGCAAACTCAAAGGAATATTGACTAATTTTGAAGATTTAGAAGCTAGTAACAGTGATGTGTCATATTTAAAATAGAGAGTTGAGGGTTGTTACACTACATCACTATAATATTCTTACTTGAACGCGTTTCGGGAGACAGTTTGTTCCCATCGTCAGCATGTCCTCATCCTGCAGTGGAATATCCTGACTTGGTTGCATCGTTTTAGTTGCTATTTGTTGAACATTATGTTAATAATTTATGGAGGGGGTCCAAGAAAAGAGTTGTTTATGCACATTATTTACATGCTGAATTCCACGAGTTGTTCTGGAGACATAAAGTATTTATGGTATCTCAGCTACAACTATAGCATGCACGTCTGTGTGCACAATTAATGTATGCATGTCATTTGCAAGCAGCAAATTATCCAGTTACACTAATATATTAGATGGCAAGCTGCGACAGTTGAGCAATGCTTGCGGTTTGATCCTAAAGAAGTGCATTAGTGAAGGAAGCGGAGGTTTCTGTGACAATAGTTACAGTGCCATTTAAACAACTTGAGGCTTCTGACATTTCACTCTAAGCGGATAAGTGGGAGAGTTGCATTGCCACATTGTATTAGTAAGCTGTTTAGTAGCATGCCGAATAACAAACAGCTCACTGGGATGCAACGCTAGTGAGCAGTAGTAAACCACACCAACATGGTAATGTGTTACCCCTCAAAGTTCAGCTTGTAGGTTAAGGGAAAGGAGGTTGGTGGATCCTTACTTACTACGGCAACAGTGAAGGGAACGACATTGCCATGGAAACATACCCCTTCAAGATGTGTCAGAAGTCTCTTGTTATTTAAATTCTACCATATGAAGCCATGCCTCAAAACCCAGCCCCCTACCATAGTCTCCCAAATATGTCATTGCTGTTGCTATGCAAACCAAATTAACAAACTTAATCCCACTATCTTTAGATATAGAATACATAGATAGACTAGATAAGAAAATATCGGTAATGGAAGTTTGGGAGGAAACTATAAGGTTTAAAACAATAAAGCATCAGGGATTGGTCTACCAGGGGAATTTTGGAAAAAATGGATAGAGAATAGAGATAGGACTGAGATACTATTAAACTGATGAATATTATATTTGAAAGAGGAAAGGTACCACATAACTGGAGGGCAGGGCAAGTATGTACCCATTTATAAAGGGAAAGGAAGTGTCAAAGAACCAATTAATTATAGGGGTATTAATTTGCTGTCAGTCTTAGGAAAGGTCTATTCAGGAATTTTAGCAACTAGATTGCAGAAATGGGCAGAGGAAGAAAATAAATTATCAATATTTCAGAGGGGATTTAGAAAAGGTAGGAGAACAGTGGTCAATATTTTCATTATAAAATCTATTAGAGAAGGCATTTGATACTATAGATAGAGAGGCACTATGGATTAAACTGAGAAGTAAGAGACTAAGCTCAAAATTCATTAGAGCAATGCAGAATATATATATATATATATATATATATATATATATATATATATGAATAATAAGTTTTATATTGGGCTGAATGGTGAAGAAATTATGGGAAAAATTGATAGTAATATGGGGTTAAGACAAGGTTGCAAACTTAGCCCTATACTGCTTAACTTATTTATTGACAATATCTTACAAGAGTTGAATAAGGATAACTTATATTTACCCGCATAAATAATAGAGAAATTCCAGGATTACTTTTTGCAGATGATTTAGTGGTAGGTTCTATTTCAGTAGGAGGTCTAACAAAAGTGTTGCATACCATATATTCATTTTGTAAGAAATAGGTTTAAGAATAAATTTTAAAAAATCAAAGATAATGGCATTTAAAAAGAGCTATAAAGTGAAGGAGGAAAAGTGGTATGTGAAAGGGGAAGAGATGCAAATAGTAAAGAAGTTTGATTATTTGGGAGTAAGAATAAGTATTAATGGGAGATGGAATGATTACAAGATAAGTGCCTTAGCTAAGGGAAGATTAGCAATTACTGCTATAAGAATATGCTTAAAGAAAATACCAGATATGCAAATTAAATGGTTGGAAAGGGTTTACAAAGCTGTAGTTGAAGCAAAAATGATCAATGGATCAGAGATTTGGGGAAGTGTCAAAGGATATCGGATGATTGATAAAGTATATAGATCGTTCTGTAAATGTATGTTAGGTTTATGTATTTCATCATCTAATGGAGCAGCAATGTTGGAGGCCGCATCATGAAGGCATTGGTTGCCGACGTTTCGCAGGTCATGTGGCCTGCTTCTACTTGGGCTGTGTGCGAAGAAATCAGCTGTGCATCTCAATTTATACCTGGTTTGCTCCGCCTACAATCATTTCTACTGGTGATGGGAGGGCCAGAGCAAAACAGGTATAAATTGAGACGCACAGCTGATTTCTTCACACACAGCCCAAGTAGAAGCAGGCCACATGACCTGCAAAACGTCGGCAACCAACACCTTCATGATGCGGCCTACACCGTAAGAGTGTAGAACAATAATGGACACCGGCCGTGGAAGCCTTCGCAAACCGCAATGTTGGAGTTGGGAAGAGTAGGTAGCAAGGGCATGATAGGAGAAAGGATACTTAAATATTGACATAGATTGAAATCATTGGACGAGCATAATATCTTGAGGCAATGTTTAATAATACAAGAAAAATCCAGTGATGGGATGAACTGGGCTCAAGGAATAAGGAGAATTTTACAGGAAATAGGAATGGGTAACTTATGGGAGGAGAGAGAGGGGTTAGTTAAAAGGTTTCTGGAAAGAGGTGAGGAACAGAGTAGAAGATATAGACAATTAAACGTAGACTGGGGAAGGGAGAAGTATGTGGATGTAGGTAATAGGTTAGTGAGAGAAGGGTGGGCCTGGTCTAGATTAAGGCTAAGGGGAGATAGGAAGGGAGTGAATTTGGATAGATGTCCTCTTTGTGGAGAAGCAGATGATTTGCATTATATAATTGAATGTGAAGAAACTAAGTTGTGGATAGATCAGTTTTTACCTAAAGAATGGGAGAATGTTAACAAAGAAGTATTAAAAGTTAGGATAATGAAAATTCAAAAGGAGATGGATATAAAGAGAATATAAGAATATATGGGGAGAGTAAGAGAAAAATGGTTTAGAAAAATAAAGCAGTATGAATCTGTTATGACCCACCATGCATAAATAACCACTGTGTTAAAATGCATGATGGGCTAAAGAAAGAAAAAAGAAAGTAGCAACTCAAAGTAATGTTTCCTACACCCAAATGTCCTAAGGTATCCCTCTGCCGTATGCTGACAGCTGTGAGATCCTAAGTAGTTTTAATTCTACTCTACAAGCATTGAATTTGTTTGATCCTGCAGAGAATGTCCAAATGACATTAACAAGGGTGGCATATGGGGAATTCGGGCATTAATGGAAATCAAGATTATAAGGAGCACACAGAGCTCCAGTGCCTCTTAAAGAAAGTTTCTTCAAATGAGATATGAAGGCACTTTTGCTAGGAATAAGCTTAACAAATCTAGATTTTGCAAACTATAGAAGTCGATTTGGCTACCATGTCAAATGCAGATTGTGATAAGGTTTATAAATATATGATAATATTCTCATTAACAAGTGTTTTCTAAGTCAGGAAAATATTGGAGTGTTTTTAGAACCACACAGTAGAGCAGATGTTATACGTTTTAAGGTTCCACACCAAAAGATGTAAATGGGCTCTTTTTGGTAATGACATTCTGGTGCACACATACACAAAATGACTGAAATATGAAAATCTATTACTTCAATTTTAGTACATGTTTGTCAATTAAATCCCATTATTTTACAAGAATGGTCATTTCTGTTATTACATATAAGTTACTGGATTACATTTCACTTTCCTTTTTTGGGGGGGGGGAGGAGGATACCAGGGTTTTCTTTTCTTAACAGTGTATTAAGGATGCTGATTCCTAGTTCCTTCTTAGGAGCTATGCTTGTTCTAATACGAATCCACTTTTCATCAGTATGTAATCAATTACAGAAAAGCTTTATGTCAATTTTACTATTTCATGAATGAAACTCAGAGGTGCTAAACTGTAGGGCAACTACAGAGTACCAGCTGCATGCAGTACCAGCTGGTGCAAGTATAATGTTGTTACATGAGGATTACTAATTTCAACTAACAAATGCATAAATGGCTGGATGCATCCAATCTCTATGCCATAGTCCTTGCTAGGGTCTGAAATGGTGCAAGTTGCAGGAAGTTCAAAATTACATGAGTAAGGGGACAAAACTTTTTCCAGGAAAGTAAAAGCAAAGTTCTAATGTACTTCAAAGACTAGAAAATTTGACACGTGTAAAAGTGTGGTCTCATTAAATATGTTTTAACGTAATATTTTGATATGGACATATACGTAAAACCATTAATGAAATCCAACTGCTGCTATTTTAATAGTAATAGATTTTTTGTTAACACCTGTCCTTCTGCATGTGGCACTACAGGTAGTGGACGCTGATGGTACATGAAAGATATTTGAGAAGGAAACATTCCAGGCCTAAGTTTAGGGTACCTCCCTGGCATTTTCCAGTTCTAGGACTGAAAAAAGCCGGGGGAAAAAACTCAGCCAGAGAGGACAGTCATGGGTGGATTTGAACCACATACCTCCTGCTCATGAGTCCACGCTTTATCAAGCTTGGCCACCCATGTCTGTGTAAAGGTTTTCTGATATCCCTCTAATATGGATTTTTTAGGTACTACTTTTATTACTGTCAAATCATTTAAATATTCCAATCTGTAGTAATTATTGTAAAACTCAAAAATATAAATTCACATACAGTGAAACTTGTGTAATTCAAATATGAAGGGCCTAAAAAAAATATTCAATTATCCGAGAATTTTAATTAGAAAAAAATTATAGGCAATCTGTATAACATGTATTCTGAAGTCACCAAAGTATATTATACATCAGTATGAAAAAATATGATACAGCAGTAATAACTGTACATAATTATATACCTAATCATGCCATGAATCATTCTAGGTTCACCATGAGTACATCATTTATAGAGTGTAGTAGACACAAGAGGGTGGCGCCGTGGCCGAGTGGTTAGACCGCTCGCCTCCCACCGAGGCGGCCCGGGTTCAGTCCCAGGGACCTGCATGTGGGATTTGTGGTGGACGAAGCGGCGTCTGGGCGGGTTTTCTCCGGGTTCTCCGGTTTCCCCCGCCATTCATTCCACCAACTGCTCCATCATCACCTTTCCTTTCATCCCTTTCACCAACATTTCATCTTCTTCCTTCATCCCATACCAGGCATCGGGCTGATCACCCATCCTGGATGCTCTGTCTGATCCATGAGTGTCTGCTCCTCGACGGGCCTCTGACCCCAGGCACCCGCTTGTAAGTCCTGGGGAGTGTAAGTCCTACATAAGAGGAGGGTAAACAGATAATGAATGAATGAATAGTAGACACAAGAGAATATATAAATTTTCTAAGAGAGGCATAAGCCCTGGTGATATATCAGAATCTGTGCCGCACCCTAGGTCTTCTATGGCTGTAGTTGCTAATTCTACAAATTCCTCTCAGATATGTTCTCATGACTGGAGCACAGCACGCAGTCACACTGAGGGATAGTCGATTGTCATGTCTCTTGCTTCTCGAAAGCAGAAAAAGCGGTAACTGTACAACAAGTTTGCCCATTGTCATAATAGAGTCCTGTATTGTCCTTTACATTCCATAACTTGGTGTTATTTCGAGATTTTTTTCTTTGAATTAAAATTGTTTGAATAAAATTAAAGACAAGCAAATTGAAAGGAAAGGCACAAAGCAAGAGTTTGAATTAAGAAATAATTCAAATTAAAAGCACAAATTATTCAGTTGCACTGTTATACTATTCTTATAAAAAGTGGTTCTTCTATTCACATTATGTTACAATGTATTTTTGCTTAGGAATGATTGCAAATTATGCAAGACTTGTTTAGTTACAGTTTGCAGAAACAGGATTTAAATGTTTATTCATGATTAAGTTCTTGCAATGAAAAGAAAGGGGGAGGAACATGAGTTGCAGACTTTCAAGCATGTCCACTAAATGACGTTCAGCATAGAATATTTCTAAAATGGCTAACACTACTAAAAAAGTTTGACACAAATTGTATATTTTAATCTCTAAATTTTTCCTGTAGTAAATTTATCTTGAATGGTTGCCTTGTAATTCAAATTAAATTTAAACAGAAAGGACTTCAGGGGCTATTCACAGAAAATTCAATATGTTTTATTAGTCATACAAATATCTTAAACATATAGTATTTTGATCAAAATGATAAGAGCTATTTTTGAAGGAAAAAAAAATCCTTGTAAAGGGCATTTGGAATGGGGGAATTTTCTTAAAAAATTTTGTGTCACATCCTTGGAAGATGCTGAATACCAAGTTTGATAACCCAACTAATGTTTTTGAGCTATGCTGTTCACATACACACACACACATGCGTGTTTCTAAAAATTCTTTTTTTTATTCAGGGAGCCTCAAAACATATCTTTCCAGTGAAATCTCATATTGAATTTTTAGGTGGAATGCAACACCTCCTTTATTTACTATAGGTAAGTAGTAGAGAAAGTAAAAGATCTGATGAATATCTCACAACTTTCACTATGCATTACAACTTCACATGTATACCTTGTATATTATGCTGTTCATCTGAAAGCTCATTTTCCTATCCATTTTAAGTAACTCATGATGAAACATGATGTTGTATTACAAGCAGAGTTTTGTTAGCAATGAATATAGACCAGATGTTGGGCAAAATGCATATGTTATATTATTACAGATGTCATAAAAATTATTGAAAATAAGTTCATATCATGATATTAGGGTTGTGTACAGCAAAGATAATTTTGCTTATTTTTACCTGTTTTCATTTTTAATGCCTATTTTATTGATTTTTCAAAACTAAGTTTGCATTGCATTAAAACAAAATGGACAGGTACATTTGACTGTTGACCAAATTTTCTGAATGCATTATAGCAAATGGTGGGAGGGGATTTAAGGACTGAGCACAGTCATTTACCACTGTAACTAAAACGAAACACTGTGCTATTAACACACTCATCGCTTTCTTAAACTGTCGCCTAACTGTAAACATGTGTGAATGTCGGGTTGTGGAAAGAACGGAAGGACATTGTTGATATTATTCACAGTTCACTTTTATCATCCACTAAAGACTGGTATTTTGTAGAAATAGTGTGGCAGGTAGGTTGTTTCTTGAGGTACACTGGGCAGTTGTTTCACTATTCAAAAAAAACAAAAAAACTGGCAAAACAAAACTAAATACGTTTGTGAAAAAATTTGGTCATGTATTTTCGACAGATGAATCTGTCTTGTTTTGCAAAGTGTTGTAGGACGAACTATAAAGGGAAAGTGTGACTAGGTTCTTGTTGACAGACTTTCAACAGTTGAAAGACATTGGAATGATTCACAAAGGTGAAAACAATGTTACAACTGACATTGACCCAAACACTGTAGCACTGTTCAAATATTCTCCAATAACATTTGTAGATGTGAAGAGATATTTTTTGTTCTGAAAAATGAATTGTCTGACAGAAGACAAAACTTAAAAGTAAAAAATTTGCAAAAATATCTTGTTGTCATATGCAATGACATTTTCTTTTCTTAAGACTGACAAGGCCTGTAGTGTATGAATATATTTTGGTTGCATTCAAAGTGTCAAGAAACATTTATGTATTATTTTATTTGAATTTTCCATATATAATCAGGTATATTGATTTACTAAATAAACATGATTTAAAGGTTTATTTTATTTGATAGTAAGCAGTATGTGGCATATGTTCATATTTCACATAAATTACATCTAGTAGTTGTATATTGTGGTAAAATTTAAGTACATACTTAAAAAGATACCACACTGAATTTAAAAATAACTGCCTATTTTCATGATTGTAGTACCTTTATGTCTGCCTATTTCTAACATTTTTAGTGCCTAACATCTGGTCTCTAGTTTATACCAAAGCAGAAGAAATGTCTATTTTTATCAAGCAAAATTCAACCTGGAATAGCTTGAAGCATACAATGAATATTTTGAAAACAACTGTCACATATGAGTTTTCCATTGGCAGGAAAGACAATGAAATTGATGAGGGCTTTACTGGCTATTTACAGAGATTTCAAAATTTAGTTATCATTACAGTATCCCAATATATTTCCTATAAACTTACTACATCCTATTTTGAGAAAATAAAAAATAAATTAAAATTTTGTGTGAGTTTGTTTAGGACTGTAGTGAATTACATGAAAACCTTGTGAAGCACCTTTTGAAGTGATATCGAACTTAAGTTGAAAATTTCATACATTATGTGGTTCTCTTTCTGGTACACACAAGCATGCCCACATGGATCTTTTTCTATAAATGTCATTTGTGCGAGTTGTAATTAAAGAGCATATTAGCAAATGCATTTTACTATCGCACATGTCACTGAATCTTTTTGATGCATGTATTAATATTTTATTTTTATCATTCTAGTGGACCACTGTTCAAGATATAACTGATGCTGCACGTGTTACTGAATCTTTTCCATGCATGTATTGATATTTTATTTTTGTTTATCTTTTCAGTGGACCACTGATCAAGATATAACTGATGCTGTACTTGGCATCGGTGTCACAGATTTTGTTGAAGTGAAGTTCTTTGAAAATAGAGCTAATGGTCAGTCTAAAGGATTCTGTGTTATCACATTGGGCTCTGAACCAAGCATGCGAATGTGTATGGAACGACTGCCAAAAAAAGAGCTGCATGGACAGTGCCCTGTAGTCACTTTTCCAACAAAACAAGCACTAAACCAGGTACTTTCTGCTGTGTATATCTTAGTGATACTTGGAAATTATAAGAGGTTCAAAAATAGAAACATTTGATTAACAGTTTAAGATATGATACTTGCATTGAGAATAAAATGTTAAGCTTACAATGTAATCATTGAAATGCATAGTTAAAACCTCTTTTTTGTCTGTCTGAAAGTACATTTATTGACTAATTTTGAAGATTTAGAAGCTAGTAACAGTGATGTGTCATAATTAAAAATAGAGAGTTGAGGGTTGTTACACTACATCACTATGATATTCTTACTGGAACGCGTTTCGGGAGACGGCTTGTTCCCATCGTCAGCATTTTCTCTCAACTGATTTTTGCCGGTCATCGTCTGGGGGATGTGTGTGGCTAGTGGTGTTCTCTGGTGCTGGGCTGATGAACCTCCAAAGGCTGTTGGGTGGCGGCAGTTCGAAATTCATTAGGTGATTCCTGTGTTTGACAATATGTATTTTTTCCCAGATGTCCAATTCATTGCTGCTGTTGATCGGTTTTAAGAGTTTTATGTTTGGAGTGATATCATGGTTTGAAGACCAGAAATGATGTGCTACTGCTGATTTATCTTGCTGCTTTTGGTAAATGCATCTCATATGCTCTTTAAGTCTTATTTAAAGATTTCTTTTGGTTCTTCCTATGTATACCAGGTTACATTCATTACAATCAATTTGATATATACCAGCTGATTTATCGTTGGGGATAGGATCCTTTGTTCTGTTGCATAGTAGTTTCTGTATATTGTGGTTATTCTGTGGAGACAGGGTGATGTTGTATTTTTTGAAAATCCTTTGAAATTTATGATGTGTCCAAGGGTGATAAGTGAATTTTCTATATGCTTGTGGTTTTTGTTGTCTGAGTAACGTAGTCATTTGTTGGATGTATTTCTGTCTTTCAAACCTTTTTATCTTCTTATCTATTGTTTTTTTCTGGTATCCATTCATAGTGGCTATGTTGATAATGTGTTGGTATTCTTTCTGGTATTCCTCTTTCTCCATTGGTATATGTACTAACCTGTTTGTAATACTATTTAAAATTGCATGTTTGTGGCTTGTAGGATTGTAGCTATTGTTTTTAATATAGTTTTCTGTGTGCGTTGGTTTTCTGTAAATGCCGAACGTTAGTTTGTTGTGTGCATTATTTCTGATGATCCTGATGTCTAGGTAAGGTAATTGGCCATTTTCTTCTTTTTCCATTGTGAATTTTATAGATCTTTTTTGTAAATTTAATAATTTTAAAGCATCTTCTGAAAGTTTTTTTGGAACAATAGCAAAAATATCATCTACATGCCTATACCAGGTTTTGAATAGATGTGGGAAAGATTTAGTAATATGGGATTCAAAATGGCTCATATATAGTTCTGCTAAAAATGGTGAAAGGGGGTTTCCCATAGTTAGGCCTGAGGTTTGTTTAAAGATTTTGTGATGGAATGAAAAGAAATTCTGGTCCAGACATAATTTTGTTAGTTTCAGGTAATCTTCTGTTTGTGCTCTAGGTGTGCCATTGTTTAATATCCAATTTTCTAGGAGTGGTAATAATTCTTCTTTTGGTATGCTTGGGAAGAGTGCAGTGACATCAAATGATACCATCATGTCTGTGGGTGATATTTATATTTGAAAGGTGACTGGTTAATTCTAAAGAATTTTTTATGCTAAGACTTTTGAACATAAGCATGGAGTTGAAGGTATTTGAAAGCCATTTTGCTAGTTTATATGTGGGAGAGTTTATGTTATTCACTATGGGCCTCATTTTGTTGCCGAGTTTGTGTATTTTTGGTAGTGCATATAACCTAGGTATGGTGGGAAAATCTGGTTTAATTCTGGATTTTTCGGCTTTTGTTAATGTTTTGGTTTCTATCAATGTGTTCTGGAGTGACTTGGTGCATTCTTTTAATGGATTTTTGCTGATTTCTATGTACTCTGGGTTATGTAGTAATTGCATAACTCTAGATTCATAATCTTCTTGGTCTAATATCACTAATGTGTTTCCTTTGTCTGCTTTGGTGTATACTACAGGTTTTGACTTTAGAGATTTGATAATTTTTTGATGTGGTACGTAGTGGTGTTTATGGGCTTGTATCTGGTCCAATATTGGTTCACACTGTGATTGTATTAAACTTTTATCCTTATCTGTAAGGTGGTTGGAGGCTATTTCAATATCAGCAACAAAGTTTTCTGTATTTTTTGTGAAGTTGAAACAGGTTTTTAGGCCATTGTTCAAGACAGATAGCTCAGTGCTGGTGAATGGTTCTTTTGAGAGGTTAACTACATATTGGCCTCTTGGTAGGTTCATTGTTTAGGTTATGTTTATATGTTGCTTTCCGTTTTTGGTTATGTCTAGGAGATTTTTCCCGGTATTCCAGGGAGTTTTTTTGTTTGAATATAAGGTTGTTTAGTTTCTTTTTCAGTTTCATTGTTTTGGCGCTCATTTTCTTGCTAAGTAGCGTAAGGAAATTTGACCGTAAATTTTCCCATAAGGGTATTCCTAAAACTTTCGGTAACCATAAGTGTAATTCATAGATTTTAAGGTCCAAGTCCTGTAAATTTGCATAATGTTTGTTCTTTTCTATTTCAATTACTTTCTTGTCTGCTGCTGTTTGATGTTTTACATTGTGATTAAATTTTACGTATTTTCTAACGAAGTTTGGCGTAAGTTTGTGTTTTAAGCAAAGATTTAGGAATCTTATGTTTACAACCGTGTTTTTCTTTTTGATTTCTAGTTTTAAGTATAATTTTATGTCCTGTTTTATTCCAAAGTTTCCGTTGAATCTGTACAAATCTGTGCTTACCTCCATATTCTTTAGTTACGTGCGGCAATATCGGTGTTTATTCTTTGCTTCTTATAGACTTGTAAGTCCAAATTATTGACTAATTTTGAAGATTTAGAAGCTAGTAAAGGCCCATAGTGAATAACATAAACTCTCCCACATATAAACTAGCAAAATGGCTTTCAAATACCTTCAACTCCATGCCTATGTTCAAAAGTCGTAGCATAAAAAATTCTTTAGAATTAACCAGTCAGCTTTCAAATATAAATATATCACCCACAGACATGTTGGTATCATTTGATGTCACTGCACTCTTCCCAAGCATACCAAAAGAAGAATTATTACCACTCCTAGAAAATTGGATATTAAACAATGGCACACCTAGAGCACAAACAGAAGATTACCTGAAACTAACAAAATTATGTCTGGACCAGAATTTCTTTTCATTCCATCACAAAATCTTTAAACAAACCTCAGGCCTAACTATGGGAAACCCCCTTTCACCATTTTTAGCAGAACTATATATGAGCCATTTTGAATCCCATATTACTAAATCTTTCCCACATCTATTCAAAACTTGGTATAGGTATGTAGATGATATTTTTGCTATTGTTCCAAAAAAACTTTCAGAAGATGCTTTGAAATTATTAAATTTACAAAAAAGATCTATAAAATTCACAATGGAAAAAGAAGAAAATGGCCAATTACCTTACCTAGACATCAGGATCATCAGAAATAATGCACACAACAAACTAACGTTCGGCATTTACAGAAAACCAACGCACACAGAAAACTATATTAAAAACAATAGCTACAATCCTACAAGCCACAAACATGCAATTTTAAATAGTATTACAAACAGGTTAGTACATATACCAATGGGGAAAGAGGAATACCAGAAAGAATACCAACACATTATCAACATAGCCACTATGAATGGATACCAGAAAAAAACAATAGATAAGAAGATAAAAAGGTTTGAAAGACAGAAATACATCCAACAAATGACTACGTTACTCAGACAACAAAAACCACAAGCATATAGAAAATTCACTTATCACCCTTGGACACATCATAAATTTCAAAGGATTTTTAAAAAATACATCATCACCCTGTCTCCACAGAATAACCACAATATACAGAAACTACTATGCAACAGAACAAAGGATCCTATCCCCAACGATAAATCAGCTGGTATATATCAAATTGATTGTAATGAATGTAACCTGGTATACATAGGAAGAACCAAAAGAAATCTTTAAATAAGACTTAAAGAGCATATGAGATGCATTTACCAAAAGCAGCAAGATAAATCAGCAGTAGCACATCATTTCTGGTCTTCAAACCATGATATCACTCCAAACATAAAACTCTTAAAACCGATCAACAGCAGCAATGAATTGGACATCTGGGAAAAAATACATATTGTCAAACACAGGAATCACCTAATGAATTTCGAACTGCCGCCACCCAACAGCCTTTGGAGGTTCATCAGCCCAGCACCAGAGAACACCACTAGCCACACACATCCCCCAGACGATGACCGGCAAAAATCAGTTGAGAGAAAATGCTGACGATGGGAACAAGCCGTCTCCCGAAACGCGTTCAAGTAAGAATATCATAGTGATGTAGTGTAACAACCCTCAACTCTCTATTTTAAATTATAATACATTTATACCTAACTTTAAATATAGTATTAGAAAATATCAGTTTTATTGTTTCTCAATCTCAAAGTTACATACTGCAAATAATCCACGATAAAACGTAGCTTTCTCACCAGAGCTAGCGAACAGAAATCTGCATTGTGTTTAGTGGTATCTTATACTCATTAACTTTTGTATTTCTACATATTGTTAACACAAAACTCAAAAGGTTATCCATTGTTGCTTGTCAGCTAATGGTAAGCTAATCTTCTATGTGACATCTGGAACCAGGCAGATGTGAGGTATAACTTTCTAAAAATATTTTGCTCCTGCGTTTTGATAAACTCTTGATTTGAAAGTAAAGCACTCTGGAATAAATTGTGGAATGAGAAGCAGAGGGGATTTTGGCACTGATCCAGGGAGTTCAGACCGTATGCCCCCGGGAGGAAGAGATGAAGTAAAGGGAGACACCGGTCGGCCGGAACCAGTTGTGATGGCACAGCAAGTGATAGTGTCCCTAAAGTTTCCAGATATAAATGCCCCACAGGCAGACTGAGGACTCCACCTCATGTTGGCGGTCCTTATACCCCAGAAACAGCCGAGGAACAGAGAATTTCAGAGAGCATCCTTTTCCCTTGCCACACTCCACCAAAACTGCATCGCCGACATTTCCAACCCTGAAACAGACCAAACGGATTA
Organism: Deroplatys truncata; assembly: GCA_030765065.1. NCBI lineage: Eukaryota > Metazoa > Arthropoda > Insecta > Mantodea > Mantidae > Deroplatys > Deroplatys truncata. The sequence goes on along the minus strand of CM060975.1, from coordinate 240,078,944 downwards.
ATGAAATGGAGGGATAGAAAATTCAGGGGATGTAAGGATCCTTCCCAGCATTGATATGGTGACCCGGGAAAACCTCCAAAAAAAACATGGGTCTGGAATGTCGGCCACAGGAATCGAACTCATGACCTCCCAAATGCGGGCCACAGATGCAACCGCTTGAGCCATCCTGCTCTGTAAATTAATAATAATTTAAGGTTTTCCAATTCTACTTGTAATCATTATTTGGAACAGAGAGAAAAAAAGAAAAATGTTGATACATGTAAATGCTTACTTGTTTTTAAATGTCATTTGTAGGGCGCATGACAATATTTCAAACAAGGCAAATGTCTTGCAAATTTAGCTTTTATAGGAATGCTAATGAGGTAGAACTACGAACTATAGCGTTCATTGCTGTAATGCAGAAGAAATATAAAATATGCAACTCAATAGCAGTTTAACCTAGCCATTACAATGAAGATCTTGTAACTTTGGAAGTGCAGAAATTTTTTCTGGTTCCAAATACAAGTGGGTGGGAAAGTGTGCCCCCATTGTTTTTATCCTGTTAAAATTTAGGAGGAAATTATTCTCAGAATAATTTTGTGGTTTTTCTGAATCAAGTTTTAGTATTGGTAATTAGATACTAGATTTCAAACATTAACGAAGGGAGAAAATGTAAACAATGAGTTTTTGTAATGGTGATGTTTACAAAGAAGACATGAACTTCAGTTTTGAAATAGCAATGTTCTTTCTGGAATTTCAAAATGCATTGTATGTTGTCAAATGCACGTACTATACTTGCTATGTTAATTGATTTTGCCTATGTATCTTTATAGTATCAGATTTATGTAGTTTCAGTGGAAATTTTATCTTGAGCTTTTATCAATAGTTTGGCACCTGCAATATTATACACGATCTGTTCAAAAAATTCTGGAACATTTGTAATTTCGCGCCAGTGGAGTGTTGGAGTGAAATGCGGTTGGCATCCCTGCACACACTTGTGTTTAATGTATAACTGCTATGCCTGTTATTGTTCAGTGCTGAATTGAGTAGAACGTTGTGTTGCACAGTTTGCGAATTTCGAGATGGCAGAGTTAGAGGAGCGTCTGCATTAAATTTTGCGTGGAACTCAAGAAAACCTTTACAGAGACACACCAAATGATGCAGGAAGCCTGCAGTGATGAGTGCTTAAGCCGCACTTGATGTTACGAATGGTTCACGCTGTTTAAAAATGGCCAGATGGAAGTTAAAGGCGACCCTCATTCAGGATGCCCTTTGATGTCTACCGACGATGCTCATGTCAGGAATGTCAATGAAATTGTGCGTGATAATCGAAGACTGACTATCGGGGCGTGTTGCGATGCCTGCGAGAAAATTGAGAAGGAAATGGCCTGAAATGTGGCAAGACAATTCATGGCTCTTGCATCACAATAGCGCACCTCCACATTCATTCCTGTTGGTGTGTGACTATTGCACAAAAACGATATTATTGTGCTGCCTCATCATCCGTACTCTCCAGACCTGGCCCCTGCAGACTTTTTTTTTTATTTCCAAAGTTGAAAACCCTGTTGAATGGATGAAGATTTGCAGTGATAGATGAAATAAAAGAAAATTTGCAGACGGTACTTCGCACGATCCAGAAAGAGATGTACCAAGACTGCTTCTGGAAGTGGAAACTGCATTGCGAGCAGTATATCAATTGTGGAGGAGAGTATTTCGAAGGAGACCATGCATAATAAGTAAAATCTACGCATAGAAAAATGTTGTGGACAAAGTTCCGGAATTTTTTGAACAGACCTCATATGTATCTATTAGATTATACTGATAGACGCACAATATCAATTTGAAACCCTGATAGGCGATAAAATGAAGAAATGTTGTCTAACGTTTGATATAAAGGCACATCTTCATATGTTGAAGTTCTCTCCTAAGAAATGATAGGAAATAAACTTTACATTCTCTTAATTTATGTACACACTGCATTTTAGTATAATCTGATGTACTTGACCATGCCAAATATTCATGAAATACATTATTGTAAAAAAAAATTAACTAATTTTAGGTCTTTATAACATGATTTTAGCCACATGCTAAATGTCTTATGAGGTAGTGAGAATCCACAACATATATTTATTCATTTCATGCATTGGATTTAAGCTTAGTTGAGATATTTAAAAACTTGAAAAATTCAGTTTAAATGTTCATACATTGCGAGAGAAGATTCAGTGTAGTTTGAAATGGAATCTCAGAGAGGGAATGTGCATGAATGTTGTTTGGTGTGCGAGAGATCAAACCTAAATTGTCATGACGGAAACATTTCAGCTGCTGCTGAAGCAAGCGTGCAGTGATTTATAAGTTGATACTAATCATAAAAGCCTTTAATTATGTAGAAACTTTTCTGAGTTACTACTTATCTATATTAGTCTTAAGACTTAGATTCATCATATATGTTTAAGATCATGTGTGCATTAAAAATGAAACACAAGTGTTACCTTCTGTATCACAGGATTTATTGGGTAGAAAAGAGTTGTTGAATTGTATGTTCACGAAAGACTTCATTGCACTAGACCACAAAGGTTATATGCATATTGATTTGTCTTGGAAATTTAGCAACTGATACCATGGTAAAAATCACAACAAATGCACTTAACAAAGAGAGAAAATATCACTTATCAGCAGGAACTAATATCAGTGCCACAACAGTTATATCTCAAAATGATATTTTTATCATACATTATCTTTCACAGACATGAAAAGTGTCGCATAAATGACACAATGTGTTCTTAAAACTTTGTAGCTGTAGTATGAATATTTTTAGTCTGCTTTCACATGTTATAGAATACAATATTGCCTTTATTGTATCGCTATTTGATTCCATATATGAATTGTTTTTCCCTGTCAAACCAGGTCCTATGGTAGGGAATATTGAGACACAGTCTCATTTTCAGTGTACTTTCATCTAGAAAATTGCCAGTGTCATCCATTTTGGTCCAATGATGTCTCTTGTTAGTTAATGCTAGATGTGAATTTTGAAATTGTGAAATAATTGCATTTGTTAAACTTCATTTTGCAAATTACTGCCAATTAAAAAGTTTGTTTCAGAACATGTTACCTAATTCCTACACATGGTCATTTTAGTAGCTGCTATATGGGTTGTATATAATCTAAACACAAAGAGAATGCAGGCAGTATCAAGATTCCCTGGTATCACTGGTAGTATTAATGTGTGTTGATCATTTTCAGTTTGAAGCACAGTCAAAGACACGTCCTGTACCCCCACCTAACCCAGGTCCCCGAAATCCTCACCCACATCCACATGCACACCCCCCAAGAATGATGATGGGACCACCGCAAGGAATGAGACCCAGGATGCCACCACCTGGCATGCCTCCTCCAGGTCCAGGGCCACGCATGCCAGGTCCTCCAATAGGACATGGTGCTCCTCCAGGACATGGGCACCCACCTGGTCCACCAAACCAAGGGCATCCACCACCAGGGTTTCAACATGGAAATTGGAATGGTCCACGAGCCAATGGTAACGGTAATGTAAAGTCCAAGTTCATAGGTACTAATCAGTGTAATGCAGATCCGTGCATGTTTGTGTGAATTTGATTACTTAACCATTTTGTAGAAAAACATAACTCCTTCAGCTGTTTCTAAGCTTTTGCCAAACTTTTGTTATTTCTTTTTGGCTGACATTGTAATGTAACTAAGTACTCTCTAGTTGTCAGTGCTCTGACATTATTGCATATCTGTAGCACCTATGAACTATTTTGCACTGGAATGATATGTAGAATATACAATAAATATAATTAAATATTTGTGTTTAATCTTCTTTCTGCAGTTCTTCAGACTTAATTTTGATAGGGGTAATTTCATTTTGATATTTCTTCTTTCCCCACCGCCCCCTTTTTTTAAATGACCTGAAAAGCAATAAAGTGTATGTATTTAATGGGCAACATAATTATACTGAGAAAGTGAAAATACCACATGTTTAAAGGAAATTTAAAATAAAGAAGTCTATGAACAAAATAACATTTTGAGTATGTTCTAAGGCTAATTCCTTTTTTGCACTGAAACTGCTCTTCTAGATGTTGAATAATAATACTTTAAAAGAAATAAACTTCTCTCCCATTGGATGTGTTAGTACAGCAGTGAGAGTTAAAACGTGGGATGAATCTCAACAGCTGTAGTTGTAATGTCTCTACTCACTTTTAAATCAAAGATCATGCAGTTCATCTTTGCATGGTGTTATGGAATTGAGGGCAATTATTTAGTCTCATGACAGTAGTAAAGTTAACACCCCACTCAGAAACAGAAAACTGAGTTTGAGACTAGTTAGTTGTTAACTCTCTTGTTTGTGAGTAATAACAGGTAAAATAATGAAAATCAATAACTAAATCATAAATCATTTTATATGTTAATTGCAAATGAAAGAGTTGTCAGAATAAAAAACCAATTTCAACCTAAATGTTGGATATTTTTTGTATTAATAAAACCATACTGATTTGACGGATAGGAGAAAACATTAAAACACTAAAGAGAAGTCTTAATTTTTGCTCTAAAAATCAATTGTTTCAATTGTTTGAAGCCACAAATACTTACTTTATATTGAAATTTCTTATTCTTGGGACTGTAAATGAAATATTCATATTTAAAAACTCATCTTTTTTACAATAATGAAGTCAAGTGGAAAGTTGTTAAAGTGTTTGTAAGTATACTTTATATTATACAGCACAGTAGTAGGTATGGTATATTTCAGTCTCTGTTTTCCTGTATGTCATGCATTCGTTGAAATCTGTATTAACAAAAGCAGTTGACACAAAATTAGCACCAGATCTTTTCAGAAGTATGGTGCAGAAGGTGATTATACTTTTTTACCTACTTTTTCATAGTCATCTGTTAAAACATGGAATGTATTACAAAAATAAAGTGCATAATATAGTTACTACAACTTCTCTCCAAAATAAGTAAACCCAGTTTATGTCATGTTGGCTTTTAAATGCACATATCAGGAAGTATTTCACATATGCATAAACTTTTGTCATTATAAACATTTTATAGAGCATTAAATTATTATATAAATAATTTGTTATAAAAACCTATAGAGTATGCAACAGAAGCCCCATATATTTAAAATGATAACAATTTATTTTGTGCCGTGCCTTAATTCAGTTATTGGACTTGCAGTGTTTTCATGACAGTTGTTTATACATAAATACTCAGAAACAGTGTTCTTCCAAAAAATGCTTTTTTTATTTATTTATTTATGATTATAAAAACTACAAAGTTTACCTAAATTGCTACATACCTGTGGAGTGTCAAAAATACATGTTAACCCTTTAAACTTGGCTTTCAAACATACAACATATATCCTGAGATATCACATTCTATTAATAGAGTCAACTGAAAAATTCAATGTCACAGCCAGGGTTTGAACACGACATTGTTGACATTGAATTTTTCAGTTGACTCTATTAATAACTTGCCAAAGCTGGCTAAAGTCTGTAAAAAGTATAATTAATTTCAATTAATTATATATATAATAATAGTAATAATAATAATAATAATAATAATAATAATAATAATAATAATAATAATAATAATAATAATAATAATAAAGTATCACATTCTATCTTTAAATGCAATTTCCATAACCATGGTTTTGTTTTTTTCTTCTCTTCCAGAGATGGGAATGCTTAGTTCTGAAACATCAAAAGATATACTGATAAACATTTTGATATCTATAGATCTATTTGTAAAACTATGAATGGTCCTGATATCCTATGGATGATCATTATTTATATGTCAACTCTTTTACATGTTTAATTTAATGAAATCACTTAAGTAGCAGGAGGAAATCTAAATCAATAGCAATATTTAATATTATAGAAACTTATGGACAGTGATTTGGCACTAATATATGTAATGTTTAGTGTTTCAATTTCTGACTCTTGAATCACATATAAATGGAAATTGTTAAATGAAAATGTGCATGTATGATGCATTGCATACATTTCTTTGGGGGTGGGGTAATGGTTTTTAAGTCACTTATGTAAAAAGGTCTGAAAAAAAAATACAGTTTTGGTCTTTAGTTACTGAATAGGGTATACTGTTATTCTCAGAAGAATTCTTGAAGAAAGGGGAGCGGGAGACTTAAAAATTACCCTTTAGCCTTGTATCAGTTATTTTTATGACACTATGTGGGCTAAATAATTCCTAGAGAGAACCAATAAAGGATATTTGGAATGAGCAAATATGCATTTGCTTGTGTCATTTCTTACCAGTATCGGAATGTAGGTATGAAGAATTTGAAAGGAATGCTGCGTTGGAGGTCTGTTAAGTAAATAAATATTAGAAGAATAGCATTTTCTTTTCTATCCTCTCTTTGAAATATTAGCATCACTTCTGTTGTTTTTCCTCCTTTAAACTTAAGTTTGTAAAACTAAAAAGCCTTGCATTTTGACACATGAAAGCGTGCACAGGATCTACTTTTAAAATTTAGATTCCCTTTCCAGTATAACATCAAACAAAGGGTTGTTTGTTTTTGTGTGCTGCACGAGTTACTGGTTGTAAATCAATGAAGTAAAAAGTTAATATCATGAATATTTGCAGGTCCACCTCGACCAGGACCACCACCTCAAGGCCCACATCCACAAGGACCTCAACAACGTCCTCCTCCAGGAATGGTAAGTTGTCATTCTACACAGCACTCCAGAGTTTGCACTTTACTCTCTGCTCTTACTCAATAATTCTTTCTTACTTGCAGCCATTCCAAGGACCACCACCTGGACAGGGACCTCCAAGAGGTCCTCCTCCTGGAAGCATGCCTCCTGATCCTCGAGGCCCACCACCACGTCCTGACTGGAACAGACCACCAGGTCCAGGTAAGTATCGTACAGATATACAAGCAGTACTCATTTTATACCTGCATGTGATTCACATAATCTATGGTGGTCAACAAGCATATTTGTAATCCTTTTTAAACTTAATTTCCCATAATCCACAACAAAAAATAAAATCTTTTGTAAACCCATTGCTGGGCATCTCATGAATTGGTAGTACTCTTTTTGAAATACAGATGCAAACTGATATAGCTTTATGAAGTGTGATTGAATGTTTACTTGGTTTGAAGTTTAACCTAGCTAAGGCTAGAAGTTTCAGGATTGTTTTTTCTCACTCATAATTGCTGAAACCCTGTAGATGATGTGCACAGTGAAGAATGCTTATGATTACAGATATGTGCATTATAAGCAGTAGATTACAGTTTTTTTGGTAACTTTGTGAAACTGCTGAGGTGATTTGTTGTATTTTGAAAAATTATTTCATATAGTTCTTTTTCACCTTGGTGAATGTAAGGCGTAACCTTTTTTGAATCCCAGCCATCTATTCATTTCATAAATTTCAAATGACTTTAGAGGGAATTTTAATGAATGTTCAAAAAGAATGCTTTAGAATTTTAAAGATGTTTTAAAATATGATAAAATCTGAAAATCAAAATGTATTTAGACTGTGCTTAACTCTGCAAAAGATCCAGTAAGTTTGATGAAAATGTTAGTGCCATTTTCCTAGTAGTTTTCCAAACCATTGACAAATCACACCAATCTCCATAGGGATTCTGTTTTCTGGAGAGTAAACATGCAGTCAACACACATTTTATTTGCTCCTGTTTATTGTTTTCCTATCATATATGCAATGTTTTTTGCAGTCCCTTCAGCTTGCTAGGTTTAGAACATTTTTAACTTTAGAATTATACATAAAAAACTTTGAACATCTTCATTTGGCAACATTTCAGAGAAATGAGAATCTTATAAAGATGTTTTGAACTCTTGAGAACATGAAAGTAGGACATGCAGTTGTTGACAGAAATAGACTATCTTCGTTTTTAATTGAGCATTTGTGTGACCTGGTGCCACATTTTATTCATAGGAGCAATTTTTGTTATACAACAGATTTGCATAGACATTTTAATCCTGCTGTAAGAGGAAAAGGATGATAGAAGCTTGTCATTTTAATTATTAAATGTTTATTTATTTGTTTTAGCGTAAAATATAAATGTTACAGATTGCACTTGAGTAAGCAATGTTCCGTGTTATAGCATTGGTAAATGATGCTTCCAGCATAGGTTTTAATAGACAAATTTTAATAGGAAAATAAATGTTGTGTAATCTTGTATAGCAATAAAAGCTAACAGTTATTGATTTAAGAATTTTAGATACAAATGGTGATAAACCTTGTGTTTATTTGCATGGTTCACGAATTCATTTGCTTAATTTTTAGGTTAAGGTTAGGAACTGAACACTTTTGAGAGCTGTAGGATAGTATGGCAATACGTTTTCATTCCCAGAATTAATGTAAGATAATTTCCAATTTGTTAAAAGAATTGGCTAGCAGAAAGTATTCACCAGTTTCACATAACCATAGAAATTGAATTTATAGTGATGCTGCTGGTAGGGGAAAAACATAACAATCAATTGGGTTATAAAATAACGTATACATAGTAAATACGGTATGAAAAATTATCTGAAATAAAATACTTGTAGTCCTAACATTCCCCCAGATAACACAACTAGTGAAACTAATCTTTCTTTTCACTACACTGTTCCACTTAATGAATACCTACCTAAAATAATATGGATATTATCAGATACCAATAATGATATTCATTCAAATATTAAGTTGCAAGAACATGTCCATAGAACTGGACTAAAGCTGAACATTGCCAAATCATGAATAAAAGAATAAGTACTTAGTTATGCTTGATGGTATGCATTACAATTTCAGAAAAATGTGCATGACCACTAGCATCTTTAAAAGATATAATTAAAAGACAAAAAACCCTAAAGAAAATTAAGCAATAATTGCAGGTGATATGAATTAGTGAAACTGGATTGCTAATTCTTTTGTCTGTCATTCCTAACCTAAAATTAAACTCATTTTACAGGGCCACTGCTACAGCTGTTCAACAGCTTTGCGAGTTTTCCACATAAATATATAATTATTTGGGGTCACAAGAAAATGTAAGTCTTGGGTACAAGGTTTAAAAATCCACATGTATTTTACACTTTTTGTGACATTTTCTTAACACGCTTTGTCTCCATCTTGGAAAGGAAAAAGTAACAAAAGCACTCGGTAGTCGCTATTACGATGCTGACAGCAGAAAACAAAATGCTGTTGCAGAGCACACAAATTTTCGGTTAGGTACTCCAGTAAGCTAACAAACCGTGAGAAAACAAATATTGCTATAAGTTACAGAAAGCCAAATAGTGGCACATTTGTTCAGAACAGTTCTTTGAGCTTAACATATGTAGTTGCCTTCTTAACATCAAAGTTACAGAATATCCCTAATAGAAGCATAGTGCTTACACACATTATGCATAGGCTAAATGCAGATGAAGCATTTGCTATAGCATATTACCCAGCTTATGAAGTTACAGACCTGGTTACATGCAACAGTTGGTTTTCAACTGCATTTATCATATAATCAGGTGGTAGATTTAACACAGAGGCCTGGTATACACAAAGTGTTAGCAACACGACATCATAATGTGGGGCCTTATTGTATGCATTATGCTATGAATGTCTCAATCAGAATATGTGTTTCTTTCTTCTGCTTTGAGTTCTTTTACATTGTGCTGTGAAATGCTCTATAGACTTGCGCAATAAAATGTTAGCAATTACAAGATCTTTTCATTCAGGCTGTTGCTATTAGGTTAGACTAGCATTAAGCATTTTATATTTCAGAATGTATGATCATGCATAAAATGTTATAAGGTATGTGTTTACCTGGAAATAATTTTTTTCCCCTCTTGAAACTCACTTGGCCTTTTGTTATATCTATTGCATTGCTAATTCTCTGTTTTGTAATCAGTAACACATTTTTCACTAACCCAAGCATTATAATGCTTTTTGTTTATTTATTCTGTGTTAATTGAAAATATTTTGATGTTAAGTTTTACACGATGGAAACATAAGGGCTGGAGTTAAATGTTTTGCACATAAAACATTTAAATGCATGGCATGATGGAACTATTTTGTAGATAGCCGAGTTGTTTGTGTGGGAAGTTTTTGAAAGATGTTTTTGTTGCATCTAGGCTTGCCACACCACCATCCTGGCCCAGGCTTCCCACCCCACAACCAGCCACCGCCTATGCAGGGCCCCCCACCTGGCCAGGGACCCCCGCCTAGAGGCCCACCACCTGGACAGATGGGAGGTATGTTTGTCTGCATATTTCCCTAACTTGTCAGATGAGAGCAACTGCACTTTCATGGTTCTCTTGATACTGTCTACTTAAGTTCCATTTTCAAAATAACTTAAGGTAGTTGCTTTCATTTGGCCAAGCAAGGGAGACTTGGAGACTTGAGCAGAAGTTGTCTAATCGAGAGCTTGTCACCAGAATTGACCATTTGTTTGTTTCAGGTCCAGGAGGTCCTCCCCCTGGCCATGGAGGACCACCAGTGCATGGTGGCCCACCTCAGGGTCCTCCTGCTCCACATGTGAATCCTGCATTTTTCCAGCAAGGTGGAGGCCCACCACATCAGGGCCCTCCTCATCAAGGCCCACCACCACCTCATGGGCCTCCACATGGTTATGGTCCACCACCCACCTCACAGGTATCTTGGTTTCTATTGTATTTTAGGAGAAGTATCATAAGTCTTCATTGTCATTCCAGAAGAATAACGAATCACTGTGTTAAGCACATGTATCTCTCACTACTCACTAAGTTAGTAACATACCATATTTTTCCCTAAATGCAAGACAATCCCCCTTTCTCTTGAACCTTATTTAGGAATTTACCGTGTTGTATAATAAAAGAAGAATATAAAACTAATTTGATTTTTTAAAATAAAATTTAAAACAGCATTGTACTTGGTTTTGTATAAACTGTAGCATGATGATGGTAGTGGTGTTGGCAGTGGTGCAACAATATGACAAGGAATATTAGTTAAAATGGTTTTAAATTTGCAAATGGTTTTGAGTTTGACGTGATAATGGTATTGCCCTCTAGAATTTTTTGCATCAGTCAAAAGTTTAACACATGAGATATGGTTGTGATTCTTACCTCTCTAACTTACAAAATCGCTGTAAGCATTGGTGTGAGAAAAGGGATAATAATGAAGAATGTGATTTTAAGATTGATTAAGAATTCAATAACTACGAGGGTGGATTGATAAGTCAGTGAGTTTTTAAAGAAAATAACAATTTTTTCCAAAAAAAATCAATTTTATCTCTCAGTATAGTCTCCTTTCAATTCAATACGCATCCAACGTTTCTCCAATTTTTTTTAACCCTTCCAAAAAATATGATTTTTTGAAGTCTGCAAAATATGAGGTTTCTGCCATGATGTGTTCACTGGACATGGATTTCTTCCCAGTGAGCCAATTTTTCAGGTTTGCGAAGAGGAAGAAGTTGCTCGGAGCCAAATCTGAAGAATATGCTGGATGAGGTAGCAGTTCGTAGCCCAGTTCCACAAATTTTGCGATGGCTGACTTGTATGCAAGCGCATTATCCTGGTGAAAGAAAACCTTTTTCTTGAACAAATGGGGTCGTTTCTTTAACAATTCCTTGTGAAACTGATCCAGCATTGCACCATAATATGAACCTCTGATGGTTTTACCCTTTTCCAGGTAGTGGATGTCTTTATCACCCCTTGTGAATCCCAAAAGACAACTAGCATGATGTTTCCTGCAGACGGAATGGTTTTCGCTTTCTTTGGAGCAGGTTCGTCGAAGGAAATCCACTGCTTTGATTGTTGTTTGGTTTCAGGTTGATAGTAATGGATCCAAGTTTCATCAACCGTGATGTAATGCCGCAAAAACTCATTTGTTTTGCACTGGAACATGTTCAAACATCCCTGTGAAATGGTCACACGCTTCCGCTTGTTCTCAACTGTGAGCAGTCACGGCACCATCTTTCTGATACCCAAAAATTTGTGCAGAATGTTATACTCCTGTTCACTCGATATGTTTATGGTCTTGGCTATCCCACGGATTTTAACTCGGCGGCCTTCAACACAATATTGTGAACTTTGTTCACCATTTCTTCTGTTGTGACCTCAACCGCCTGTCCTGTGCGCATGGCATCTCTTGTGCTGCTCAAATGAATCGAAATTTTGTGAACCATGTCATGGAGCAGAGTCCTCATAATAGTTGTTCAGCTTTTCTTCCGTTTCCTTCACCGTCTTACTATGCAAAAAGTAGTGTTTTATTGGAACATAAAATTCACTTTTCTTCATTTTCTACGAAGCAACACACATCTGCTTATTTTATGTTTTAAGAAACAAATGACGAATTTCTGCAATTATAACCATAATAGATGTAAGACTTCGGTGCAAACAAGAAACCTGTGATTAGAACGCTATCTCTCATCAAAAGTCATGGACTTATCAAACTGCCCTCGTATAATAATTGTGCAGATATAATGGATAACTCATTGTTACCACAAATTAATGTGGAACTATATAAAGTGGACAGAATATGTAGGATATCTCTTTCTGTCCAGCCATCCATTGCCAAACCACCGATTAGAAAAGAAATACTGTAATTTTTATTTCGGCTCTGTAAATGTTTGTGCCAGCTGAGTCTTTTAACCCTTCAAATTTGTGTAAAACCTGCTAGACTTGTTGGTAAATTGCTTAGTTTATGAAACGTGCATTTATCTCATTCTCTGTAAACCAAAAATGTTGAGTTTTTGTGTGCGAGTTTGGAAATAAACATCAATTTGTGTTCAGGGAAATTCAGTAGTCCTGTTTTTTTATTTGAGTGCTGCATATTTAAGTAATGCTAGCATGAGGCTTGCTCCTTATCACATTATGTATTCTGCAATATAGTAGTAGTTTTCTGTAGAGTGGAATCTTGCTACATAATTCTTATCACACCAGTGTTGTTCTCTGAATGGTATGTATAAACAATATTATCTTATATTTATTTTCAATCTTTAATTGCATCATTTACATATCATGGTCCTGGCACTTCTTTCTTTCCTCCTCCTCTCTATATGGTCAGCTGTATAGATACTTCCTTTATGTACAGGACTTCAGAGTGGCAGCATTGTTCTGTGTTAGTATACCTTCTTTCATTAAGATGAACAGGCAGCTGACTCTATAGCAATGCATTTTTGTGTGCAAATGTTATTTTAAATATGAATCAGCATGCTATGTTTGTGCAGACTATATTTTGAACTAACCTGGTGAATGGCCTCCTCCTAGAACTGCATTTCATAAGTTTGTGAGAAAATTTTATTCGACTGGTTCATTGAAAAATAAAAAGTATGAGCGTAAGTTTGCAGTTTTAACAGAGGTAAAATTAGATGATATTGGTGCTACTCCTGAATGATCACCAACAAAATACTTCCAAAATTAGCACTAGTGACCCTCTAGCTCACCAAGTCTAACTGTATGAGATTTTTACTTGTGGATTAGCCTGAAGGACAAAGTGCACAAGAGAAATCTTCATACACTGGAACAACTAAGGGAGAACGTTAGGAATATAAATAAAAACATTACTGTGCCTGAATTTAATTGTGTCAAGCAGAATGTTTTCCCAATACAATGCCTGTTTACATGAGAGAGGATGACATTTCCGCATCTTTTGTTAGATAGGATTTTATACACGTTCTAAGAAGCGGAGTTTCGATACAGGGAAAGTCGACTCCTGGTTTCCCAGTTGTCACCAGCGAAACACCACGTGGCCAGCAAACCAATAATTCTATAGCCCTGTATTTTGAAATTCAGTAAAACTTATTTTTATACTTTTTAAGGAACTAGTGCAAAAAGTGTAAATATAATACAGTGCATAAAATGTCTAAAATACAAATTTATTACTGACAGTTGAACCTAGATCTTTCATTTTCCGAGGGAGCAGTTAAAAAATGAGCATGGGAAAACTACGAATACTGAAATGCACAAACCATGTAAAAAAATAAGTAAAACCAATATATAAGCAAACACTATTTTGTGTCAATTTTATGTGTGTGTCACTTTCTTTTTAAAAGTTTTTAATTGACATTTGCATCTTAGCTCCCCCCCCCCCTGCCCCATGAAAGAAACTTTCCATGTTTAACTCATTCTGTTGCTTGCTTCCGTCACTGCCATTATCATAGATAAACACCTGTAGTTTCATACCCACTTAAAGCTTCGGCAAAAGTTGGCACTGCTTCAGCTGTTGCATCATCTTCCTCATTCCCCTCCCTTTGTCATAAACAAATGCCTCTTCTCGCCATTTGTCTTGCTGCTGTAACCCAATGGGCATGAACATTGGTGTTTGCATTCATCACTCCTGGTGGTACAGGCTGCTCCAAAAGCATCTGCAAGTACTGCTTGCAAATTATGATCATTACTCCAATTATTCCAGCTTAATAGTTTTATTTATATAAGTTATACTGTAAATCAACTGGGGCTGCATAAACGGAACGATGAATGGGAAATTCCGGAATGATAGTGTGAGATTCAACTGTATTAAGCTGTAATTGTACATGTTGCATAATCTACAAAACTTAACAGAGGAAAATGTATGTGTGGGCGGGGATGTGCGCTTTGTTTTGTTTGGTTTTTTCTTTCTTTCCTTTTCTTTTTCTTCTGCTAAGAATCACGCATTACCACAAAAATCTTATCCACTACAATGTTGAAATACACAGCAATGAATGTGCTAATATGCTTAATTATTTAACTGGTTTGTCAATGCAACTGGGGACTGCTGGTATGAACAAGTCCTCGGAATAAAACAATCTGAAGTTTCCATCGAAAGTTATGCCATCTGGTATAGAAATGCTCTACACCTTCCACAAGATTTAAATCAGAGGAAGTGTGTTATAAAACCAATGTTACCAAGTGAAAAAATGCAAATGGCATTAAATACATCACTTCTACAAGTTGCTAATGGCAAGAATGCTGTGTATTATTGGTATAAGATAAAGGATGAGACCAGTGGAAAATGATAAAAGTTACAAGAAACGTAAATTGCAGGGGATGTAAAAGTAGGGTTTAAATGTAATTTCTCTTTCTGCTCACCACTTTCAAACTAAGTCAGAACTTTGCAACAATGTTACCAGGAGGGAAACAGCATATCACTTTGTCATATGTGGCCCCAAGTTCCACCCAGAGAGGAAATAACAGAATAACCCTTTACAACATTTCATCTTTCACTTGACTTAACTTATTTTGACAAGCAGCATACATTACACCCCTTGTCAGAAACAAAACTTGATAAATGAAGCTGTTAGTCACAATTAATATGCCATGCTTTTTATGATTCTTTTGGACACAATTCAGGAATGAGTGGCTTTTCTTTACTTTGTGTCACTCATACAAATGAGAATAAACAATAGTTTTCTGCTACTTTTACCATGAAAAGTAATGGATCAAAGTTTTACTAGATTGCCTTCTAAGCATAAAATGAGGGATAAACTTTGATATTGGATGCTGGCCGATATCACTATATACACTTTTATTGAATTCAAAACATCATTGCATGTAATAAAGAACAAATAACATGGTATCTTAGTTATTTTCGTGAATATATGGCATATTTGATCACTTTTGTTCCATATTGCTGACTCTCAGAAGTTAAATCGCATGCATCTCACCCATGGCATAATGGGAACGTTGGTTGCATTGTCTTCAGCTGCCAACATTTGAAATCCCAACATAGCTGAAAACACGATTAAGGGCCCTCAGCCTCAAAGCGTAGCCATGTTTTTTAGAGGGAGTTTGGTTGCAACTGCAAAGCGACAACAGGGCATAGCCAAGGGATCTGCACATCTAAAACTTGAATGATTACTGTTGGCAGCAATTCCTTCCAAAAGTCGCCAAAATGACTATATATGAATGGCCGCATAAAAGGTAGAGTGGATGGGCAATATATTACCCCCGGAGCAACATCTACTACACCAAAATATTCCTCATTAAACAAGAATTACTGTGGATAGCTAAAAACTCCAATCTCTTAATTTCACCATAATCCAATATCAAAGTAGTACCAAAATGAGTGCAAATTATTACTTTAATTTGTTGCTTACTAGTTTAGTGATTGAAGAAAAAGTTAATTACTGATGAAACTGTTATATATAGCCACAGTATGGAGCACCTCCACCAGAGCATAGACCTGAAGGCCCTCCTCCATTAAGTGAAGCTGAATTTGAGGAAATTATGGGGCGCAATAGAACTGTCTCAAGTTCTGCAATTGCCCGTGCTGTATCTGATGCTGCAGCAGGTAAGTTAATATTTTATAAACATGTTAGTTTGAAGTCCTGGAGGTTGTTGTTTCAAATGTCATATACTCTTTAAATGTCTTATTTTTATCAGGTGAATATGCCAGTGCCATTGAGACCTTAGTAACTGCAATCTCGCTAATAAAGCAGTCCAAAGTGGCTAATGATGACCGTTGCAAGATACTAATCAGTTCTCTACAAGATACATTGCATGGTGTTGAAACAAAGAGTTATGGCTCAGGACGCATCAGAGGTAGGAGCAAAGCTTATGTAATTACCATGGGAGATATGCTGGAAAAAAATATTGTTTTCTCAACACTTAAGTTTATAATGTGATACATTGTTGGTGTACTAAATTTCAGATCGCTCTCGTTCACGAGAGAGAGAACGCTCACATCGGCGACGTAGGGAGCAGCGATCAAGAAGCAGAGACCGGGAATATAGGGAACGAAGCCGAGACAGAGAGCGAGAACGAGATAGGGAACGTGACAGAGATAGATACTATGCTGACAGCTATCCCAGAGACAGATCTCGCAGCAGAGAGAGAGAAAGAGAGAGAGACTATCGTGAACGTAGTCGTGAAGACAGGTAAGCTCTTAAAAAGCATGTGATAACTTGCATACTCTTTATCAGTTGGTTGAGAGAGAAAACCTCTAGAGAAATGCATTTTATACAAGCCCTTTGTAGATTTTAATAATGCATTATTTTTATTAGAGTTAATGTTGATAAATGTACTAATACATAAGTTATAAAATTAAACATGATATTGTAATATTACATTATTTTGTCCTTCTAATGATTAATAACATAGTTAAGAGGTCCATGATAGAATTTTTTAAAAGTAGAATTTGTTTATTTGTTTTAAAATCTCTCTATTTAGCTGTTATAGCCGCTTTAATGGTGGTGCTGCTGCCTTTTTTTTTTCCCCTTTTTTTATATGTATATATATATAAAAATGCAGATTTAGTTCTGGTTTAACCACATTAAAATATTAAACATGTTAAGGAGCCATTTCACCAACCAATGTTATAAATACTCTACATCTTGTATGTTAACATATTAAACTTATAACTGAATGTTAAAACACTTGCGTTTCATCACGTTTTTACAGTGAATTGTTAGCTAACATCTTGATAATGTCAAATGCAACTGTGAATAACAGCTTTTGAGAAGGTGATGACCCAACTACACAGCTTCTGAATGTGTTTTCACTTCAGTGGTTTTCTTTTTTTGGGTCAACATATTATAGCACTATCGTTTCAGAGCAGACAAGAAGTTACATTCTTGCACAATTATTGCCATGTGATTTTCCTGATTGTTTTAGGTTAGAATCTTATTGTCAATTGAAAAATCTAGGTGCAGAAAAACTAATATTTCAATGTTCTAAAAGTATTAATCATAGAATGATTACTAAGTTTGGAGGATGTATAGGTGCAAGAAAGCTAATGGGCTGAAATTAAAGGAGAAGAATGGAGCTGGGAGAAAACCCACGAGGAATTCCATTGCACTGCAGATGTTTCTCCCAAGTCCAGTAAGCAACTGCAGTAATTTTATGCTGATAAATGTAGCACAAAAAAGTCAGATGCAAAGAGCATTTAGAACTAAAATGGAGGAAAGTATGTTATCACTGATAAAGGATCAAGAAGAGCTTAACAAAAACACTTCACTCCTTGAGGCATTACTTTGAAAACGTTGTAGGTAATACCAAAAAATGTAGCTTTGGAAATGCCAACACTATTTGCTACCATTAAATGAAAAATGCAAGTAGCATATGAGTAAAATCTCGAGTAATTAATGCTTGTAGCATAGAAGAAACAGGCATGTTTTGTTGGTATAATTGTGACCTCGGTATTGCCTGCTCATGACCACTTTGAACAGACTATATCGCTTTAAAAATTCTTCTTTTTGCAAGTTTTTTAATCCATTAAGATGTACAGCACTTCAGTTAAGAACGGTATTAAAAAACATTGGTTGGTGAAACTGGACTTGACACTAGTAATATTAATCTTTGGCTACTCAGGAGTTGGTTCACATGCTCTTACTAGCAATTTATGTAAGTCATTTATACTCACACAGCCGCATTAATGGGACTAGTTGCAGGTTTTCAGAAAGATGGTAAAAGTAACAAAGAGAGAGCACAGCACTTACCTATGAAGGACAGTCAGCAGAAACAACACTTGCCAGCTGCCCACGGCAGAGGGCTGTGTCAGTGATATTTGGCAATAATGCCGACAAGTCAGTTATCTAGAAATTTCAGTTTTCCCCACTGAAATTGATGGTTGTCACATCCTATTCAAATTCAGGGGCCACAACTGTAAAACAGTCATAATTTTATTAAATGATAAATGATATAATTTAATATCTCTGGTATAATTAATATGGGAAATCTCAATAACAATATAATCATTGTGTTGAAACCTACTGCAAAGTACAAGGTCTGACCAAGAAAGACTGAGACTGCTTTTTTCTTGGGCCCTTCTCCCCCCCCCCCTTTCTGCTGGAGCACAATGTATTGTTGTGTAGAGGAAACTACATTCTGGTACATCATTTCCTTACAGTTAAAAAACGTGAATACCAGAGCCTGGATTTTGTTGACATATATATATTTCCTTATGCGTATGCATTGCTCTTAAGTATTGAAATTCTAAACACAAATCTCTGGGTATAAAAATATTAATTTTATTGGGCATTTTTTCAATATATTTTCTGTTTTTGAAGTTTTTGGTCAGTTTTTCAATTTTCACATAATTTTTGGTAATTTTTGCATAATATTTTTTATTTTACTTCCTTTTCTGGTCCTTTTCTTTGTTTTTTGGAAGAAATTAGATTAACTTAAATTATTGAGCATTTATTTTTAATCTAATGAAATAAATGGATATTTGATCAATGGTTAGACAGTGTACATGTTGGGAGTCAGTTTCTTACCTATACTGTACATATTGTTGTCACAGCAAGCAATTTTCCTATTTCCAATGTGCCTGTGATAGTAAAATAAAAAGGGGGATGCGCTTACGATGTACAAGTTGAAAGGCAAGCATTTGATCTGTTATGTTCATTGTTGGCTTAGTTATTTACAGATTTTCTGAAAGGAAAGTTTGGTGTTCAGTTCAGTTTTCGTAGTTTCATTCAGCCATGCCTAAAATAAAGCCATCTAAATCTTGTCATTTAGGAAGATTGTATCTGAATTTGGAGATGGTGTTTTCTCTACAGACGGTGAAGTGTAATTTTGTAAGATGTGTGAAACAAAGGAATCAGCCAAAAGAAAATTCACTGTTTGCCAACATGTGGATCGTGATAAGTATGCATAGGCAGTCAACTCACAAGTAAGAAGAAATGCACATAATGTTTACTGTAACAAAGTGTATCCATGAAGGAGAATAAAACTGTCAGATTTTTTCAGAGACTTTTGTGAAACTTAAGTTTCTACTAACGTCCCATTTGAGACATTGAATAATGCTAAATTGACGCTTTCTAGAACTACATTTCGAATGTCCTATCCCAGACGAATCAACTCTTCAGAACTACCTGTCACAATGTTATGACAACACCATTAGCAAGATATGGGGAAAAGTACATGGAAAGATTTTTGCATTTATTGACGAAATAAATGGCGTAGAAAATCGTTACGTGGCTAACGTAATCGTTGGTATATTGGAGATAGACAGACTAGGTGAAGTGTTTCTGTTTACAAGTGAGATATTAGAAACTGTTAATCACTCCACAATCTGTAAACTCTTTGAAAAATGTATGTTTTTGTTATGGCCTTAGGGTACCAGAAATGATGATGTCTTGCTTTTCGTGTCTGACGCAGCGCCTTACATTGTGAAAGCAAGGAAGTCAATACAAACTTTTTACCTAAAAATGGTGCACATTACTTGCTTAACACATGCTATGCATAGGGTAGCAGAAGAATTTAGAGCACATTTTTCTCAAGTGATTGCCTGGTGTCAAAGATAAAGAAAATTTTTGTCAATCATAAACTGCTCTTCAAGTCCATGGCTCCTGGTATTCCATCACCTGCATCACCCAATGAAGCACCTGAATAGATTCAACAATTTATTATTGCAATCATTTCCAGATGGTGAAATGTGTTATCGAAACACTGAATCCTGATGATGCTACTGCAATTGATATGGCTGAAACATTATTTTCATACAGTGAAATTGAAGGAAAACTAGCCTTCATAAAGGCAAATTTCAGTTGCTTAACACAAGGAATCACACATGTACAGGAGAAAGATGTAAATCTGGAACATTTAAAATAGAGAGTGTTGAAAGTTGTTACACTACATCACTAACAACTCTCTCTATTTTAAATTATGACACATCACTGTTACTAGCTTCTCAATCTTCAAAAATTAATGATCTGGAAAGTTTTTTAGCTCTAGTTAAAATTGCATTTGATTTGAAAAGTATAGGGGAAGAAGTTGGAAGAAGGGTATCTAAGAAAGTGGAAAGTGTTGTTGATAAAAACTCTGGATACAAAACTTAGTGCTAACTGGTGAAACATTTGATGCTTCCTGCATTGAAGAAGATCTCACTGCCAGTGATTTAGTGTGTTTCAAGTATGCTCCATTTGTATAAGCGGATATGGAAAGGAGTTTCTCACAGTACAAAAATGTCCTTTCCGACAACAGGCATTCCCTAACTTTCAAGAACCTATGCATGCTGCTGGTTACCTACTGCAATAATTCTGAATAAGTTAAGGTTTGTTTTATATGTTCATCTTCCTAGAACATACGAATTTGCAAGTTTAAATTAATATTATTTTTTAATTTCAGTTCTAACGTTACAGAAGTGAGAATTGTACTGTATTCTCATACTATGAAATGAAGACAAAATTTTTAAGTCATTTGAGATCATTTTATTGACTTTTTAGGTAATAAAAATCCAGATCCTGGTGATCACTATCACCTTTGCTGCAGATGGAACAAGTTTCACCTTTTTTAGTGTTTGAGAACCTTTCAAGTTCCACGCTGTGCTGCCTTTTTTTTTTCCATTCAGGATCAGAATGATGCAGCCATGACTCATCGCTAGTGATAATTTATTTCAGGAAAGCATCCTGTCCATCAGCAAAGAGGCACAGCATCTCATGTACATCTTCATTTCACAGTCTTTTGTTTAGGAGTCAACAGATAGGGGTGGCATCATACGGGCACAAACTTGATACATGCAGAATTGTATAGATACCGCCAAATGGAATTCCTAGCACCTCATTGAATTTACATAATGTTATCCTTGAATCCTCATGGACAATCAAACCAGCTGTATTGATTGGTATCTGTCACAGCAGAGGTCCAAACACCAGGCCTATGATGTAAAATTGTTCTTCTCTGAAGTCTTTAAAAACCACTACCTCTGCACAGATAGAGCATCTTCTGTGTATGTTTGCTGCAGCTGTACTTTATCGTATACAAAATGTAAGCTGTGTCTACAACCAAAGGCCTGCAACCAACTCAAGTATGACATATTTTATGTGAAATATGTGGGACATATTCCACATCCTGTTATTCAAACAAAGTATAGGATCTATGGAATGCAAATAAATGTATGTACAGTGCTGCCATCTGTGAGCATTTTATATAAAACCTACTCTTTTCAGATACCTATGTAAATCATCAATGAAACTCAGGGGAGAAGTTCAGTCAGTCTGTCTCAGTCTTTCTTGATTGACCCTTTTACAATCTTAATATTGTAAAGAAAGTAAATAATATCAAAAAATTCATATATGTTTTTTCTTACTACCAACTCTGCTAAAAGG
This sequence comes from Deroplatys truncata, assembly GCA_030765065.1. NCBI lineage: Eukaryota > Metazoa > Arthropoda > Insecta > Mantodea > Mantidae > Deroplatys > Deroplatys truncata. The sequence continues at coordinate 240,057,001 of CM060975.1, read as the reverse complement.
AAATATCAAAATGTAGTATAAATATAACAAATGTGTGTTAGAATCCTTAAGATTATGGATGTAAATGGTTGTAGCAGGTTGGGATTTAAATTAGTTTTTATTAAAAACTGAAAACTAGCATTTATTATTATTATTATTATTATTATTATTATTATTATTATTATTATTATTATTATTATTATTATTTTCACCAGATGTTTCCATTAAAAAAATCCACTTTATATCCTTAGGGATTAACATATTTTATGAATTTGAAAATTGGATAGATTTTCATTAAATGCTCATTCTTGAGATTGGGCTTTAAGAAATTTATCTTTTGGGAGAATGGATTTGGTACAGTGGAAGTTTGGCCTTCTTAATTAAAGATTAAGATCTTATTGAATTCCAATATTATGCAGCATATTTTATACTCTTTAAAATTAGTTGTAGCTAGAAATATTTAAGACAAGTTAACAATTCCACAAATGCAAATTCATAACTATTGAATTTTTAGAAATAAGTAGCATTGTTTTTTTTTATTGTAATTGAAAACAAAGACAGTAATTCTAACTTAAAATTAATAATTTAAAAGTTCAAACTTGATTTCAAGAAAAATCTTAGCAATAACCAGCCTTCATTTAATGACTGTCATTGATATATTTCACTGAAAAATCAATATTATGACTACAATATAATTTCTTAATTCAGGTGAAAGATTAACACAATGGGCTCATTGCTTGACATCTAAGTTACATCTTAAAGATGCTGGAGAAATTATGTAGTTGTGGAATTGTGTGTTGTAGCCAATAAAGCATTGTTATGAGACTGTTATGTTGCTGGCTTCAGCCCCAAAAGCACCATAACTCACTCTAATCCCATTGATCCAGTTCCAGTGTCTATTCCAGTTCAACACGTCAAGCGGTTCGCCCACGGGCCAAATCTCCTGAACCACCAGATACAGCAGCAGTCATGAGTTCCAAGTCAAGGTAATGCAAAGCATAGTTTGCATGCATGTTAATGTCAGATTTAAAGTAAAGCATTTTGGAAAGTAGATTGAGTATTCAATTTCATCATTGGTTTTCTTTTTGAATATTCAGCTCAATATTAGTTTTGCAAATATAGTAGAACCTCTGTTCAAAATATTTTTAACCAAAATAATGTTTAGGTGAAATATTTTTGGTTAAAATGAATTGAAATATTTGTTAACATATGTTAGAAATGACAAAGGGGATGCCTAACAGAATGCATTAACTCTGACCTTGGCTGTTCCCATCCCTTCTCTATTGGCAAACTGTTTTGGCTCTTTCATTATTGACAGGCTGGACCTTCCTTTTGTTAGCTGTCATTCATTTATGGTCGCTGTGGTGGACTGTCATTACTGCAGCTTAAGTATTCTCAATAGGGAACACAGTATTGTGGACAGCGAGATACAGACCATTCCACCATTTTTTCATGGAAGGGATTTCCCAGTTGCCGTCAAGTACCTAAACTTATGAGGAGGAAGTGAATCTACGTTTCTCTTTCTAAAAATCATTGATAGATAGCTTTACAATATGTCGAAAGAAGTGAAGAATGAAAGCCTTCTGATGTTCTGCTAATGAAACGGTGGTGTGACATAGTGGCTAGAAAACAAAAGTGTAAAGGAAAAGCAATGGAAAATAAAAGATTTTTTTCAAACAAAATTAGTACTGTATATGGGACATTCCATTTCAAATCGTCCAAAATAGATGGAGAATTGACCTTGTATTTTTTAAACAAAATGAAACTTTTTGTATTTGGAGGCAGCCCAATGCAGTGCTTTATGCGAACTTTTAAAATTCAGAACATCGTAGTTTTGCAATTAAATTTTTCAAATTTATGGTATCTTTCCAAAATTCCCAACTTCAAGCTGTTATAACTTGAAACCTTTAAATCTAATTATTTAAATCAAGTTTTATTTTGAAAATTTGATATAAGTAAACATGTTCTTATTTTTATTTAAGTGAAGAAATTTAGACTTTTTCAAGTGTATGTGGTTTCGGATTAAGAAAAAGAATTTTATTATATATGGTAAAATTACTTTATGCGCTCATGGTCGCTCTCGTACGTTTGTATTGAACTGAAGGATTTTCCTACCTTGAAGGACTTCAAGAACGTATCACTAACCAAAATATAATTAATAATCACCTGCGCTTAACTCTCAACACTTCTATTAACCTTGCTAGTGCAAGGAAAGGCTGAAGCAAATGGTAATAAAGATGAGGTGCTAGTTTGTATTGTGCCAGGTTGCTGAATCATGTTCCTTTCTTGTATCAAATGTGTTGTCCTGCTACAGAGCGCTAACAACCACATAAATCACTGCATTTATTCATTTTTTGTGTTATAACTACGAACACTCTTACATAACCACTTCAACATTCACAGCTTCTCTTAATAACCTATGGATTAGTATCAAACTAATATTTTATTTTTATAAAAATCCAGACACACTTAAAATAAGTAAAAGCTGTGTGTGTGTATTTGTGTGTGAATATTATAAAAATAAATAGTATATGCTGTAATGAAATGCAGACTTTTATCTACAAAATGAAATTTGAGTACAATATTCTGAAATAAAGGGTTCCAGAGCTAAGCGCACTTAAAATGCAACAAAATGAATTAATACAATACATTTATCATTCAATAATGTGACAACCATTGGGTTTTAGATGCTAATATTTGATAAATATGCTTTACTTAGCACCCATTATTGATAGGAAAAATTATAATGCAAACAAAAAAAGCAAGGTTTTTTGCCATTTGATTTCACTTGGCGTGTCCCATATGTAGTTCAAGGTATTGTATGCACTATGGAACATTTATTTATTTATTTATATGTTCACTAGCTTGCATTTATTAAATACTTTAACATTGCAAGTATATGTATTGTCTTCATTTACTTTCACCTAAAAGCTCAAAAATCATTTCTTAACCTCCAAAAATATTTATTTTTCTCCAAAATTTTGGTTATCTGAACCCCTCCCTCAAGTTCTGGTTAACAGAGGTCTACTGTAATTGTGTAAAATAAATAAGATACCTGTACTATTACTTTCTAAGAGGCAATACTGAAGCAAACTAAAAAAATGTCTGACATACGAGGTGTGTTCAAAAAAAGACTGAACTTTTGCTGTAACAACTTTGTTGTTCATTGTACAACATTTTAAGCACTCCCCCTCAAAGTAGTCCCCTCTATGGCAATACATCATTCCCAACATTTCTTCCATTTTTGGAATGCACTTTCTGGGATGACACAGAGGGATCTTGTCACATTGTTCTGAATCTTGTCTATTGCTTGGAAACGACACCCTTTCAATGTGGTTTTAAGTTTGGGAAACAGGAAAAAGTCTGCTGTGGCTAGGTCCAGAGAATGGGGTACAACAGGAGTCTGATGTTTTGCCAGATAACTGTGGAAAATACAGCAATGCATGAGTCGGTGCATTGTCATGATGCAACATCCAAGTCTGGTTTTTCGACAATTCAGACCTCTTCCTGCACACAGCATCCCTCAAAATACGTTAAAATTCCCTGGTAGACTTCCATGTTTACCATCTGACCACGTGTACAAATTCCTGATGTGCAATGCCTTTGCAGTCAAAAAACACAACCAACATCACCATCTTTGACCGACTCTTGTGTGCTTTTTATTTGAATGAGGAGACCCTTTGCACACCGTCTCATCTCCTGTTATGATGACCATTGTTTTCATTGCCAATTGCAGTAGCAAGTAGTTCCTGGCTGATTTCAACAGGGTCTGTTTCTGATCATCAGTCAACAAACGCAATATGAATTTTGCACTGATACAATGCTGCTCAAATTTGTCACCCAAAATTTGATGTCATGATCCTATGCTGATGCCCACTATGGTCAGTAACGTCTTGAACATTAAACAACGATTTCCACGAATCACAGCATGACTCTCTAGACATGGTCATCATCTGTTGATGTAAGAGGTCATTCGGGTCTTCACTGATTGACATTCTGCCATATTCAAAACACATAGCACACCGTGCATATTATAAAGTCCTCCCAGTATGCTTGGCTAAGCAATTGAAATGTCTCTGTAAAAGTTTTGCCAAGTTTGTAGCGCGCGCGCGCGCGCACACACACACACACACACAGAGATTGTTGCGCTCAATAGCTGCAGAGCAGTTGATGTGCTCTTTTTTTCAACACACCACATATTGCAGAGAGTTTTAGGTTATAAGAAAATGTATTCCATTAAATAATAGGAAGCAATGACATTTAGAAATCATTAATATAGCATAAATGACCAGCAAACAATTTCAAATTTATTTTGTTGAAGCAGTATGTTAAACAGGTCTAAAATTGTTGGGTATGGGGGTTTCCAAATATTCTCTTAGTTTAAAATGTGTTGCATTATTTCTGGTCAGTATTCCACAAATGCAAGACAACTGTGCTTTTTCCAGAACCCGATTTAGGGTTATGTAAAAGAAAAAAAAGATATATTAATGTTTCACAACCAAATTTAAAACAGCTTATTCATGGTTTTTGTATAAATTGAGACAAGTTGATGACGTGGCGCAAAGATGGGTGCATGGGTATGTGGTTTACAATTTGCAAATGGTTTGGGTGTACAGTGACAGTGATAACATCCTGAAAATTCTTCTTTCCAGTCAGATGTTTAGTTTGTTAAATACAGTTTTAATTGATCCATTTGCATTTTACGAAATAGTTTCTAAATTATCGGAATCAGAAAGAGACAGTGATGATGAATGCTATTTTCTTCAAGATGCACTAAGAGATCAATAAATATGCAGATATAATGGATAATGCATTGTAATTACAAACTCGTGGAGAAATATATGAAGACAGTAGGTGGAATAAAGAGATAGGGAGTGCACAGGGATTCTCTCTCTCTCTCTTTGCAGGCCATTGGTTGCCTAACGACCAATTAGAAAAGGAAATCCTGTAACATTTATTTGACTCTTTTAAGAACATTCTTGTGCCAATCAAAATTGTTATAACCCATTTAAAATCCACTGGCTTGTTGATAACTCAACTTATAGATCCAAAATGAAATGCATAGAAACCAGCTGATATGCTGAGGTTTATTTATGGTAACTTTCAGCATCTGTCACATGTATTTCATTCTCAAGCTAGTCCCATGAAGTTAAGCTCATTTCTTTCCACACAATATTTGTAAGGTATGTAATGTGAATGCAAAACAACCTGTGGTTTACGTTTTTTTTTTTTTTTTTTGTTTTTTTTTTTTACCCTTTCTTTCATTTATGGACGCTCTTTAGCTGCTATGATTTTTGGTGTCCCATTCTATATTGGGCGTGGAAGACCGGAACTTTTGCTCAGAGGCCTCTTTATTAATTTATGAGGTTCTTTTATTTGCTGTAAATCTATGACATGGAACCACCGGCTTTACTTCCCTTCCAAAGAAAGCCATACTAAGGATGGGGGAGGGCCAAAAAAAACCATCGTTTTGTATTTGGAAAAATGGTAAATAGACCAATGTTATGAAAGGAAAACAATACATTTTGTAAGAAGTATGTTTTATTCAACAGCTCTAGTACAAAATGTATATGGTTCAACCAACAAAAATCTTGAACAAATTCCCATAACGTCTCAGCATTTTTCTTAATTGCACCTTACACATGCTGAATTGACAGTAACGTCTCCAATTCCTGTTCTTAATTTCTTGTGTATGACTTTTTACTTTTTCTACCATGTACATATTAAGTAGAGAAGATATTGCATTCCTCCCAAAAATTCAATATGAGATTTTACCAGAATCCAAAAGAAGCATTTTTAGAAAAAAAAAACATCCATGGTGTGTGGATGGGAACAGCATAACTCAAAAACGGATAGATATCAAACTTGGTATTGAAGTTTGTCTTTTAAAAATGCAACATGAAGATTTTCAAGATGATCCTCCCACTCCAAACTACCCTTTACATGGAAAGTTTTTCAAAACTTATTTTCTCAAAAATGTTCTAATGATGTTGATTAAGATACCACATGTTTAATATATTTACATGACAAATAAAATGTATATCTTGAATTTTCTGGGAATAACTCGTGAAGTCCCCTTTATTTGACTGAATTTTGTATAAATTTGTATAACTAAAAAATCATAACAGATGGACAAAAATGTACTACAGAAGAACGTGAAGCTCATTAAAACACACATTTTATGTCAAATCTCTCTTCTTTTGGTTGTTACATTTTTGTGTTTATATATTGTAAGGCTTTTCGTAATGTAAGAAACGAACCAGCTTTAATTTTAATATTAAGAAGTGTTTTTCCGTGAAAACAGCCAGAGCTAGTGCTCTAAGTCAAGATAATGATATGTGAGGGACGTTAAATAAGTAATGCAACACACTTTTTTTTTCTTAAAGCAGGTTGGCTTTATTCAGGATTCAAATACACCATATTATTCTCCCAATCTTTTGGTTACAAAACCCTTTTTTTTTCTCTCTCTCTCAACATAATCTCCATTCAGTGTTACGGCCTTACGCCACCTTAATGGGAGGTCCTGTATGCTGTATGGTACCACTCTACTGGTCTATGTTCGAGCTGTATTCTGTTCTTGCTGTATTAATAACTTCCCCATCATCCACGTAGTGCTTCCCGCAGAGAGCATCCTTCATTGGGCAGGCAGATTGAAGTCAGAAAGTGCGAGATCTGGGCTGTAGGGTGGATGAGGAAGAACAGTCCACTGAAGTTTTGTGAGCTCTTCTTGCGTGCACAGGCTTTTGTGAGGTCCTGCATTATCATGGAGAAGAAGTTTATTACTTTTAAATCGGAAGACATAGTGAAAACATTAAATATAATATATAGAAGTGTTTGCAAAGAAATGATTCACTATTTTAGTGAAATTGTATATTTGCAACCTCTTCTATATATTAAGGAGAAGTTTGTTTGCATTTTTTGTGGCTATGAACATGCTGAAGTCGTTTATTCAATTTCCTTGGAGTAGCACATTACACTTCAGAATTGATCGTTTCACCATGAAGGAGGACATGGAACAGATAACCCCATCAGAGTCCCAGAAGACTGTAGCCGTAACTTTACCAGCTGAGGGTAGGGCTTTGAACTTTTTCTTCGAAGAAGAGTTGGTGTGGTGCCATTCCATGGATTGCTAGCGATTCCGCACAGATGGTCCTTCTTTGTTCCTTATGGTCTTCAGTTAGGCGTCGAAGAACCCAGTGGGAACAAACCTTTGAGTACTCCAACTGGTGGACAAGTGTGTCAGCACTACCAACAGAGACGTCAAGTTGAGCAGTGAGGTGTTTGATAGTGATCCATCGATCATCTCGAATAAGAGCATCCACATGTTCCAACATTGCAGGAGTCACAGCTGTGTGCGGCCGGCTGACATGCGGGAGATCAGACAGGTTTGCTTGATCTTGTTGTGCTGATGACAGATGCCTCATCCAACGACACGTTGTCTTTTTGTCCACGCCAGATCTCCGTACACATTCTGCAAGTGCCTATGAATATCTGTTATGCTCTGGTTTTCCGCCAAAAGAAACTCAGTAACTGCTCTCTGTTTGGAACGCACCTCCGTTAAGACGCCATATTGAAGGATAGTTATAGTGCTGCCACCTATCAGAAATTAATGAAACTATATGAGATGAAGCTGTAATATTTAAAGATGTCTCAAACAGAATTCCAATTTTTTCCAACCAAAATTGGCAGAGAAAAACAGTGTGTTGCATTATGTATTGAACGCCCCTCATATTTGGTAAGGTTAAAAACATACAGCGCACAAATAACTGGGTGATGGTATTGTTTATCAACTGTGATAAATGTTAATGCTTGGAGTTGTGTGGTATCAGCTAGTCTCTAGTTCCTGAGGTTGCAGCTTCAAACCTGACAGAGGGCAATCCTTAGTATGGCTTCCTTTGGAAGAAAAGTAAAGCTGGTGGTCCTGTGTCATAGATTTATGGCATGTAAAAGAACCTCAAGCTCGATAAAGAGGCCTCTGAGCAAAATTTCCGGTCTTTCATGCCCAATATAGAATGTAATTCTAAGAACCATAGTAGCTAAAGAGTGTCTATAAATAAAACTCATTTTAATATTGAGAATTCTGTTATAATTGATAAAATTAAGTATAATGGTATTGTGCCATATCCACCTAACTTGTGCACTGATGAGTGTGTTTGCAGTATTTATAACTGATGACTGATGATTAAAAGTAACCTGCAATCCAGTGAGAAATAATTTTGAATTACAAGGGATCATACCGACTGATTTAGGTAGTGTGCTAGACCAATTTTTAGAAAAAGATCTAGAGAGAGAGTGTGTGTGTGTGTGTGTGTGTGTGTGTGTGTGTGTGTGTGTGTGTGTGTGTGTGTGTGTGTGTGTGTGTGTGTGTGTGTGTGTGTGTGTGTGTGTGTGTGTGTGTGTGTGTGTGTGTGTGTGTGTGTGTGTGTGTGTGTGTGTGTGTGTGTGTGTGTGTGTGTGTGTGTGTGTGTGTGTGTGTGTGTGTGTGTGTGTGTGTGTGTGTGTGTGTGTGTGTGTGTGTGTGTGTGTGTGTGTGTGTGTGTGTGTGTGTGTGTGTGTGTGTGTGTGTGTGTGTGTGTGTGTGTGTGTGTGTGTGTGTGTGTGTGTGTGTGTGTGTGTGTGTGTGTGTGTGTGTGTGTGTGTGTGTGTGTGTGTGTGTGTGTGTGTGTGTGTGTGTGTGTGTGTGTGTGTGTGTGTGTGTGTGTGTGTGTGTGTGTGTGTGTGTGTGTGTGTGTGTGTGTGTGTGTGTGTGTGTGTGTGTGTGTGTGTGTGTGTGTGTGTGTGTGTGTGTGTGTGTGTGTGTGTGTGTGTGTGTGTGTGTGTGTGTGTGTGTGTGTGTGTGTGTGTGTGTGTGTGTGTGTGTGTGTGTGTGTGTGTGTGTGTGTGTGTGTGTGTGTGTGTGTGTGTGTGTGTGTGTGTGTGTGTGTGTGTGTGTGTGTGTGTGTGTGTGTGTGTGTGTGTGTGTGTGTGTGTGTGTGTGTGTGTGTGTGTGTGTGTGTGTGTGTGTGTGTGTGTGTGTGTGTGTGTGTGTGTGTGTGTGTGTGTGTGTGTGTGTGTGTGTGTGTGTGTGTGTGTGTGTGTGTGTGTGTGTGTGTGTGTGTGTGTGTGTGTGTGTGTGTGTGTGTGTGTGTGTGTGTGTGTGTGTGTGTGTGTGTGTGTGTGTGTGTGTGTGTGTGTGTGTGTGTGTGTGTGTGTGTGTGTGTGTGTGTGTGTGTGTGTGTGTGTGTGTGTGTGTGTGTGTGTGTGTGTGTGTGTGTGTGTGTGTGTGTGTGTGTGTGTGTGTGTGTGTGTGTGTGTGTGTGTGTGTGTGTGTGTGTGTGTGTGTGTGTGTGTGTGTGTGTGTGTGTGTGTGTGTGTGTGTGTGTGTGTGTGTGTGTGTGTGTGTGTGTGTGTGTGTGTGTGTGTGTGTGTGTGTGTGTGTGTGTGTGTGTGTGTGTGTGTGTGTGTGTGTGTGTGTGTGTGTGTGTGTGTGTGTGTGTGTGTGTGTGTGTGTGTGTGTGTGTGTGTGTGTGTGTGTGTGTGTGTGTGTGTGTGTGTGTGTGTGTGTGTGTGTGTGTGTGTGTGTGTGTGTGTGTGTGTGTGTGTGTGTGTGTGTGTGTGTGTGTGTGTGTGTGTGTGTGTGTGTGTGTGTGTGTGTGTGTGTGTGTGTGTGTGTGTGTGTGTGTGTGTGTGTGTGTGTGTGTGTGTGTGTGTGTGTGTGTGTGTGTGTGTGTGTGTGTGTGTGTGTGTGTGTGTGTGTGTGTGTGTGTGTGTGTGTGTGTGTGTGTGTGTGTGTGTGTGTGTGTGTGTGTGTGTGTGTGTGTGTGTGTGTGTGTGTGTGTGTGTGTGTGTGTGTGTGTGTGTGTGTGTGTGTGTGTGTGTGTGTGTGTGTGTGTGTGTGTGTGTGTGTGTGTGTGTGTGTGTGTGTGTGTGTGTGTGTGTGTGTGTGTGTGTGTGTGTGTGTGTGTGTGTGTGTGTGTGTGTGTGTGTGTGTGTGTGTGTGTGTGTGTGTGTGTGTGTGTGTGTGTGTGTGTGTGTGTGTGTGTGTGTGTGTGTGTGTGTGTGTGTGTGTGTGTGTGTGTGTGTGTGTGTGTGTGTGTGTGTGTGTGTGTGGTGTGTGTGTGTGTGTGTGTGTGTGTGTGTGTGTGTGTGTGTGTGTGTGTGTGTGTGTGTGTGTGTGTGTGTGTGTGTGTGTGTGTGTGTGTGTGTGTGTGTGTGTGTGTGTGTGTGTGTGTGTGTGTGTGTGTGTGTGTGTGTGTGTGTGTGTGTGTGTGTGTGTGTGTGTGTGTGTGTGTGTGTGTGTGTGTGTGTGTGTGTGTGTGTGTGTGTGTGTGTGTGTGTGTGTGTGTGTGTGTGTGTGTGTGTGTGTGTGTGTGTGTGTGTGTGTGTGTGTGTGTGTGTGTGTGTGTGTGTGTGTGTGTGTGTGTGTGTGTGTGTGTGTGTGTGTGTGTGTGTGTGTGTGTGTGTGTGTGTGTGTGTGTGTGTGTGTGTGTGTGTGTGTGTGTGTGTGTGTGTGTGTGTGTGTGTGTGTGTGTGTGTGTGTGTGTGTGTGTGTGTGTGTGTGTGTGTGTGTGTGTGTGTGTGTGTGTGTGTGTGTGTGTGTGTGTGTGTGTGTGTGTGTGTGTGTGTGTGTGTGTGTGTGTGTGTGTGTGTGTGTGTGTGTGTGTGTGTGTGTGTGTGTGTGTGTGTGTGTGTGTGTGTGTGTGTGTGTGTGTGTGTGTGTGTGTGTGTGTGTGTGTGTGTGTGTGTGTGTGTGTGTGTGTGTGTGTGTGTGTGTGTGTGTGTGTGTGTGTGTGTGTGTGTGTGTGTGTGTGTGTGTGTGTGTGTGTGTGTGTGTGTGTGTGTGTGTGTGTGTGTGTGTGTGTGTGTGTGTGTGTGTGTGTGTGTGTGTGTGTGTGTGTGTGTGTGTGTGTGTGTGTGTGTGTGTGTGTGTGTGTGTGTGTGTGTGTGTGTGTGTGTGTGTGTGTGTGTGTGTGTGTGTGTGTGTGTGTGTGTGTGTGTGTGTGTGTGTGTGTGTGTGTGTGTGTGTGTGTGTGTGTGTGTGTGTGTGTGTGTGTGTGTGTGTGTGTGTGTGTGTGTGTGTGTGTGTGTGTGTGTGTGTGTGTGTGTGTGTGTGTGTGTGTGTGTGTGTGTGTGTGTGTGTGTGTGTGTGTGTGTGTGTGTGTGTGTGTGTGTGTGTGTGTGTGTGTGTGTGTGTGTGTGTGTGTGTGTGTGTGTGTGTGTGTGTGTGTGTGTGTGTGTGTGTGTGTGTGTGTGTGTGTGTGTGTGTGTGTGTGTGTGTGTGTGTGTGTGTGTGTGTGTGTGTGTGTGTGTGTGTGTGTGTGTGTGTGTGTGTGTGTGTGTGTGTGTGTGTGTGTGTGTGTGTGTGTGTGTGTGTGTGTGTGTGTGTGTGTGTGTGTGTGTGTGTGTGTGTGTGTGTGTGTGTGTGTGTGTGTGTGTGTGTGTGTGTGTGTGTGTGTGTGTGTGTGTGTGTGTGTGTGTGTGTGTGTGTGTGTGTGTGTGTGTGTGTGTGTGTGTGTGTGTGTGTGTGTGTGTGTGTGTGTGTGTGTGTGTGTGTGTGTGTGTGTGTGTGTGTGTGTGTGTGTGTGTGTGTGTGTGTGTGTGTGTGTGTGTGTGTGTGTGTGTGTGTGTGTGTGTGTGTGTGTGTGTGTGTGTGTGTGTGTGTGTGTGTGTGTGTGTGTGTGTGTGTGTGTGTGTGTGTGTGTGTGTGTGTGTGTGTGTGTGTGTGTGTGTGGCTCAAAAACATAAAGTCCAGTAAATACTAAACTTGGTTATAGCTTCAGTATCTTCCAGAGATGCGGCGTTAAGATTTCCAAGAGAACCCCCCACCCCAAACTACCCTTTACATGGAGCTTTTAGATTTTTTAGTTTTCTAAAAAATGGCTCAAACGATTTTGATAGAGGTACCACATATTAAAGATATTTACATGACAAAATGTATATCTTGAGTTTTCTGGGAATAGTATGTGAAGTCCTCTTCAATTTAGAGGAATTTTGTATAATCTTGTATAATTGGTAAATGTTAAGTGATAGACAAAAAAGATACTGCACAAAAAATTTAGATCTGTTTAAAACATACAATATATTTAAAATAACTTCTTTTGTGGTATAAGCCATTTCCGAGATACCCGTTATTGGTTCGAATTGTTCAATACTTTTGTCACTCTTTTCAAGTCCTGTCGATATTCACTTGTTTCTTGCATTGCACTCAGAGTACGGAGTTTTAAGGCCAGCTATAGCATCATCCCATTCTAAAACATTTGACTATTGCTATTACATTTGTATCTATAATAAATGTATAATGCAACTATTTCCAGAAAGGTTTATCTCGGTTAAAATTAAGATACGAAAATAAACTCGTAAGAATAATTTGCTTACCCACTGAGATGTACTAGAGGGTAGAGAAAATCATATGAATGTAACACATCAGATAGTTTCTTCTTCTTTCCTGTTTGATGTACCTATAAAGTGCAGAGAGAGAAACCTCTCCTTATTCTGAGCTTAGTGACTATTCTTTTTAAGAAACAGAAGTTATATAGTTAGTAGTTCATAAGCGAGCCAGCATTATCTGCTTTACAGGTATTATGATGACAGGTATCGTGAACGAGAGCGAGAAAGAGACAGGGAACGAGAGACCAGTCGACGTGATCCAGAGAGGGAACGTGAGAGAGACAGAGAAAGGGAACGGCGAGAGGAAAGAGAGTCTTCTCATCGCAGCTCTCGCCATTAAGAGGGTTTGAGAAACAGAGAAGGGCAGCTTTTTTTTTCTTTTCCCCTTTCTTCCCATCCTCTATCCTTAGCCTGTCTTATGAAGGGAATTAGAGGATAGTTTAATTAGTTATATTTGTGACAGGCATTTATTCCTGTTTTTTCTTCTTTTTTTTTCTGCCTTTCTCTCATATCTCTGCATAACGGTTGGTATGGTATGTAATAATTTCATTGAAATTTTCTTTTTAAGAGCAACATTAGATTTATGCATTTAATAACAGATCCTTAAGTGTAGTTGATGTATATCTTCATGTTCTGCTTGAAGCAGTGGTTTCTTGATGGTTAATAAAACCACATTGTGTGTCATGTTGCAGAGAAAAGCGGTTATGTTCTGCACTGAATTTGAATTGATATCCATTCTTCTTTTTAATTCACCAAGTCATTGTGATGTGGTTTGTGTTAAACCAAGAATTTTTATTGTTTGTGGTGAAAATGTTCGACAAAACAATAGGACATTGACTTTATGAAAAGATTTGTAGTAATTTAAGTATACTACGTTATTGGTTCATCATTGCTGACAGTAACATTCAACTTATGAAGAACAACAGGGAAGATTGTAAACATGCAAGAGGATTCTGTACATCATTTGGGAAAGAAGATTGTAACAAGAATGGCTTTAAATATAATTTTTAGTGTCTTTGTAATTTTCTTTCTCCTTGTGGTAGACCATGTAGCTTAGCTGTTTTATTTCAAGTGTGACAGACAGTATATAGAGTATATAGCAAGAACATTATAAAAATAACTACCAAAATATTAAAATACAAAGTGAATGATAAGGCCAAGAACTTATTTTTGGGTATTGAAAGTGGACTCTCTTGTCAGTACAACAAAATGGTAATGGACAATTAAGCTCATTTCATGTGTGCATAAATTTATATTACACAGGTACTAGTTTAATTTTCTCATTACTTGGAGAAGCTATTTTCCTATTGTGCATATTATAGTAAATCATCAAATTTGCAAATCAAGCACAAACCAAATGACACACAGTTGTTTTGAAATAAGGTAAATAATGAATGCTTTTCCATTATTATAACTATTTACCTTAGTTTGAAGAAAGAATTGCTTCTTCTTCTTGTAGTGGGAAGACTGTAGAGGCATTAATGAGAAAAGACAACATCTGATACTAATTTCAAGTAACCATTTGTCCCTTTAATATCATTTAGAAAAAGCCACAATAGAGAGAAGAAGCAAATGGACAAGTGCAATAATAATTGTGCAAGTAAGTTAGGCAAACTTTTGCTACCTAATTATGTTCTTGGCAATTGGTTAGAGATGCAGTATGTTGGGCTGGAGCCTGGAGGTGAACCTATGGCACAGGATGTATCATTTTTGTAGAATGGACAAAAGAAATCATTTGAAATAAACTGCGGAGTGTAAACTAATTGACCTAAACCACTCCAATTGCTCCGCTTACCAAATACTGGCAGGACATGTTTTGAGGTCCCATTGTCCCCATTCTCAGCTGCTGGTCAATACTGAATGCAGTGTATTTTGGCAGTATCACATAATGATAGATGTCTCATTGACAATCAGTTAAGTTATTGTATATGCCTTTATAGCAACTGAAATGTGAGAATTACCTGTGACCATGCCTTTGCATCAAGGCCCCAGCCCTGCATCATAGTATTGTATGTGCAGTTTGCAGAATTTCATTTGCAAACAAATACTGGGTATAGTTGCAAATAAGCTATTTTTGTAAATGTCAGATATTTTTTTTTTTTTTTGCATATCAGTTAAAAATCACCACATAAAATTTATATACATTCAGACTGTTAAGAATGGCATTTTGGTATATGACTAGAAAAACTGCACATTGGACCTTGTGTGTTACAATACTGTTACTGGGCCAAGTAGTGCATGTTGTGTTTGTCAGATTAATTTGGCCATTTAGTACTTGAGAAACACCGTGAGTGTTTCCTTATTAGTCTCTTGGGACTTTTTTGCACAACAAATTGGCTTTCTTTAGTGGTGATGTTTTGTCGAATCTGCTGCATAGAGAGTTTTTCTTCTTGAATTGATAACAGTTCTTTCATACTAGCTATGTATACGGCAAACCATTTTCTTTGCTTTGATACAAAATAAGACACAGTACACACCAAAGTTAATAAAAAGCATTTACATCAGTAAAGTATTCTGGGAGTTTATTTTTTAACTAAATGTGCTCATGCACATGGTCAACAATAGGCCAACATGCATATGGAGGAATCTTTCAATAGCATTATTACTTTTAGAGCAGTTTATTCTTGTTTGGTTTGAATGTATATAATCTGATTATATTTTAATACTGTAACTATAGATGACTCATTTTTCAGAGCACATGATTTATGTTTCAGATTTCCAAAACAGCCCAATTTACTGTTTTTTGGACAGAATGCCTTTTATTTAGTCTCACTTCTTTTCTCTTCTCCCCCCCCCCCATCTCTCAGTGTAAAATTAGATTAAGAAAACTATCATATGAAGTGCAGGTTTTGTGTTCATATGAAACTCAGAACATACAAGTGTAATTTCTAATAAATGTCTTATATTTCATAAAGCTTTTAATGTAGTCAGCATTATATGCTGAAAGTTAAGACTAGTTCAGCAAGTCGTTTAGAATAAGTAATAAATAGGAAGCAGTAGTTTTAAGGTGCTGATTCCATAAAGCTTATATCCTCATAATGTTGTAGACATAAGTATAACCTTTTGTGGCATTCTGTTCTCATGTTCCAGGAAACAATGCTAATTCAATTTTCCACTTGCTGTTTTCAGTTGAGGTGAATAATAATATGTAATAAATTGGATACTGAACACTTTTGTCTTGTATTATTCCATGTGTTACGCAGATCCTATATTTTGTCTCCATTATTGTAGTTTAGAGCCATTGCTGTGTTTATCCTTGGTTTACTTTTTAGATTTTTTTTTTATGATTACTGTGCTCATAGATTAAGAAATTGGCTATAGAAGCCTGCACCAATGTGTCTTAAAGTTAATTTCGTTCTGAAATTATTTAAAATACATTAAGATACTGGATTTTGCCTTTTTGACATGCACTCTCTCAGATGTGAATGAATGGAATTGAGCATTCTGTTACAGTGAAACCTCGATTATCCGTCACCTGGTTAACCATTTGGCTCATTAACTTTTAACCTGTGGCAGGGGGGGAAATGAATGGGTTCTACAGATACAACCACCATGCATGTATCAGTGAAGCACACTAAAAATAATGAAACAAATATTAGATTGTGAGCATCGCCACAGTGCTACGAATTGATTACAGAATGAACATGTACTGTAGTCAAGAGGTTGTTCAGATGCTTCAGCTGTGTGTTACTTAAGTTCTAGTTTCAGATCACAAAGTGATCATGCAATCAGACAATAGCAGTGGTCATAATGTACTGTTGTCACCTAATGTACCTACAAAATTAATGAAAAACTGAATGCAGTAAGTGCACACACTAGTATTGGTTTTACAGAACAAAAGTATGTTACCTTGCAACCCTGCCATGTGAACAATTACTTTTATTGCCATTTTTCTAAATATACAAGAAATGTAACATAGGACTTGCATATTTAATGAGGTTTTATTTTATTTTATATAATTGCTTGTTAAAGCTACTGCTTATACTTGGATGGATTATTTGTCATTTTCTGTTAACCGTGAACCCCACCCACTCCATTATAACGGTTAATCGGGGTTCTACTGTATGTTCATGTTTTAATACATTATCCCTAATGAATTAATGACAATTATTCTTTCAAGTTTTAAATAGCCGAAACTGAGTTTTATGAAATACTATTTAAAACATTGCAAAAGTTTGTGTAAAAGTGTATGTATATTTATGAAAGTGCATTTATATGCTAAAATAACAGACGGCAATAGGTTATGGGCTTAAACACTCAGATTGCCTTACTTTTAAACAAATTAAAACTAAGCTTCAGTTTTCACAAATAATTCAATAATGCTCTTGTGAAGCATTGCACAAAGATGTAAATACTACTATAATTTATACGGTGGTAGTTATGCAACTGTTATTAAATACCAGTTTTATACATAAGAAATAATGTGACAAACACTTAAAGCAAAATAATAGCATATTTAATGTTTGCTTTTTTATTTTAAAAGAATGAAAGCTCAGTAACAATGTAAGAAAAATTCGACCGTTTTCTGAAATTGCCAACACTATCAAGATTAACATAATAAAATAAGCTATGTAAAAAGATTTAAGTAATTTCACTGCAGAAATGTGAAAGTTTTCATGGTAGTGAATATTAGGTATTTTTACAGTATTAAGTTTGTCCTGTATTTTCTTTATGTGTATGAATAACAAATCAAATTATGATTAAGACAAAGGCTCACCATGTGTAAAATGCCCGGTCATTGTAACCATTTTATTACCAAACTTTTTTTAAAATTGTATAACTGTAGGCCACAACATAACATTTCAAAGGAAGTGCATTTAATGCAGTCATGCTAAGACATATCCTGCTCATTGCACTATGTAGAGAGTTTAGATCTTTCATATATAATTATGCCTAACTTTATCTTATTATAATACCTCCAAATCTTACTTGTGATACATTTTACAAATCAAACATGAGAAAAAAATGTCATAAATTATGAGCTTTAAAAGCAAGGTGAAAAAGTATGTAGCTTTGGCTTATTAGTCATTAGAGATTCTATTATATAAGCCCATATTTTCAGAAGAGATTTTCCTTCTCCCTATGTCAGCCTGGAGGAAAATTAAATTGAGTTTTATTTATGGACGCTCTTTAACTGCTGTGGTTCTTAGTGTCCCATTCCATATTGGGCATGAAAGACCGGAAGTTTTGCTCAGAGGCCTCTTTATCAGGCTTGAGGTTCTTTTACGTGCCGTAAATGTACGACACGGTACCGCTGGCTTTACTTCCCTTCCAAAGCATGCCATGATAAGGTTTTTTTTACACAAAAAAAAATCTTATCGCCCTCCACCAGGTTTGAACCCGCGACCTCACAGTCTGGAAGCCAAAGACAGGTCGCTCAACCCATTTTTGGTAGGAATTTAATACTCAGAAGTTTCCATACAATTTTCTACTTTTTCAATAAACCAGTCTTTCGTTGAATTCTACAGTTTGTTTAATAACTTCTGATCACAAAATTACAAATTGGAATTCTCTTTCTCCAAATAAAAAAAAAAATGAAAATATTCTCTGTAAGCTTGATGCTTTTGCATTTTCAGTGTAGCTTGAGCCATAAAATATATTTTATGAAATGGCCAAAATTGTTTTCCCCATCCCATTAATAGCTTTCTTGTATAGTGCTGTTATTACATATTTAGTCTGTGGTCCTTTGAAGAGATGTAAAAGGGTTGTACAGTATGTGCAAAGCTTTTTAAGTTTAAGCAGAATTTCATAACAGTTTCCTTCAAAACATGTTGAGCTTTTACCATTTATTGTTGTTGGCAACAGAAAAGTATGGAAATTTTTAAAACAAATGTCCAATGCATGCTTCCATTTTTAAGTCAGTAGTTCACACAAAAACCAGAAGCATCGATAGTAATTATGAATTTTAAATAAATGCATGTATAATGCAAACAAACAAAATGTGTGTATGCTTCATCTCTTCTTAGTTCTTCATTCTGTAAATTTTGTTTTCTTCTAAGATAGGAAAAAAATTAGTAAAATACTAGTAGGTTTTGTTATTTCAGGAATTATAAATTTTATCATTCATAAATAGAACTGCATGTGTGATTAATTTGGACAAAGAACACTTCATTATCAGATACATTTGTATCTGGTTGTATCACTGGTCCATGAATGGTAATTACAGATAGAAAGAAAGCAAGTAAATCAAAGTTTGTACATGACAAATGGGATTTTGAAGTAATGTTCTCTAGTTTGTATACACTGTAAGAGAAATTAAAACGGACTACTGCAGTTGCATGCTCTTGCCTGGATGAAATTACCTAAAATATTTTAGTTTGCACTGGTAAGCTTTATGTTACTGCTAATAGAATATTTTATACAAATTCATGAATTATGAAAAAACCTGAAACAAAATTGAAACATTCATGAAGACAGCATTAATGCTGTATGAAGATGTTCGATAAACAGTCGCCGAGGTTCAAGATTATCTAGAATAAAATAACTGAAAATAATGGATCTCTTCCCATTCTTATGTGTTTTATGAATGGAATAGGATGAAAAGTTGTTTGATATTTCTATAACTTTTTCCCTCCTTCATTTCGTTGGATTGCTATTGTACTCTGCTGGATCTAAGAAAATGTGCTGTGTTAGTTACACATTTACAAAAAAATCAGTCCCTTTACCATGTAACTAACATTCTTTCTTTCGATAATAAGGAGCAAAATCACAATTTGTCTGAATTGAAATATGAATTTTTAAAAAATTGAATCAATATACATTTAAGATCAAATAAAACTGGAACCTGCACACATGTGTTGCTCTGTTTTAAAGTAGTGCCTGCAGACTTCAAGGTGTTGAGCAATATGCATAAAGTATGCTGAAATGGTACATATAGATAAGCATGTTGCACCCTCAAAATAAACTATAAAGGCTTTCAAATCAATATTTTGAATACATATGCTTTTAAAGTTTGAAATGTGCTTTAAACTTTTTAGATAGATACATACATATTATTGGGTCCAAACCACTTGATGTTTTGCTGCATGTCCACTAATACAGCTATAGCGAATAGCAGTGGTATGACATCATACAGATAGTAAAGGTCACTACTTTTAAAATTGGGAATGTAATTTCATGTAAACGCATGTGTATTTCATATTATAGAAAAGCAACCAGTAGTAAGGGAAAAAGATGTTCTTCTGAAAAAGTTCAAACAAAATTGTATTTTTACACCTGGTGATTTGAATTTTATTTTATTTTAGTTATCTTTATAGCGTTTAAATGGAGATGCAGACTTTAGGTATAGTAATGCATATAATAATAAAAAATACATTGTTGGCTTTTTGGGGGTTGGGTCAAGCTCACATTCAAGAAACATTCCTTTGCAGGAAGCCTTGCCTTGTTTGAAGCAATCCTTTAACATGTAAAAGAGGATACGTAGAGTGCAGATAGAGGGCTATGACCCTAACTTCCTCCATGTTGAAGTGATAGGCTTCGCAGACAACAACAGAACTCAAAATGAGAAGTGAAGGTTTGGTTGTAGGCATCTCAATTGTAAGTTAAAACTTCAGAGTAACATTGCTGTTAAGTTCTTTCAGTGATAGGCATTCTAGCATTGGCATCTACCACAAAGATAGAACATTCTGCAGAAGCAGAGTGAAGTATGGCATGATGCAGCTGCACTGTATTGGTTCTTGATTATCGTTGAGTTTGCACTCACTATAGATATGTGAACAAAACCTTCTCTCTCTCAAAACTTATGTTATAGTATATTTTAAATGTTTAAAGCTGATCATTCAAATCACTGGTTTGGGGTTACAACAGTATTATTTTGAGGGTGTGATTCGATGTTTTGACATTTTAAAACAAACACGAATTCTGTTTTGACAGTATCCTCTGTATAAAATACTAAAAGTGAGGAGAAAGATGTGTTCTTAGCCAATATTTCCAGTAACTGTCATAAAAATGAACAAGAAATACTTGAGAGTGAGTGAGTGTGTGAGCTGGGCTTGGTTGTTTTAAATTTAATTAAAAAGTATTTGTGCATACTGAGTAGCACAAAAACAAATTACACAAATCTGTGGAATTCTGGTAATTTGAGTGCAGTTAAGTATTGAGATTAGATACATTGTAAATCAAAAGGATTTGTTTCACAAAGTAGCAATTGCATATACAGTAGCACTGTCAAATAAGTGCAGTTTCAGTAATTTTATTGTTTGCTGTATTTGTTGAATGAAAAAGCATACATATAAAAAGTCACAATTGTAGAAAAAATAGTTCTTTCTGAATCATTGTTGCTTTCAGCAATGACAAAAATTGCCCTCAGAGCACTGAGTAAAATTTTTTTGACTACTTTTATGATAAATTACTTAAACTGGCAGCATACTGGTTACAGAAGTAGGAATTGTGCTGCTGGTATTGTAACATGCAGTAATTAATAATATTGAACATATAACAGCTGCTGTAATGCCATTTATGAGGGTAGATTGAAAAGTTTGCAAAATACATATACAACAATGAAAAGGGCACAAATGTTATTAAATTAATAAGTTTTCAACATAGGTCTCTAGAAGCTTAGCACATTCAATCTGAAGTTTTCCACCCCTTCATATGATTTTCCTCAAACTCTCAACATAACACCAACTCCCATTTCTTTCAGTTAAAATCTTGCTCCAGCAAGGAGTTCATACCTGATTTGTGGAGAGAAATGATCGTATAACCAAAGAAAATCAAGCAAATGTATAAGAATTTCGTTCTATACTTTTGTTGCAGCTTTTCAGAATGCTTGCACATGAATAAATGGCTATAATATCTTGGTAAATCATCAGTATTTTCTTGGTCATTGACGGATATCTTTCTCAAATTGTTGCTTTCAAGTCATTTATAAGTTTTTGGAATTGACTGGTAATAATCAATTTTTCCTCCCTCAGGATAACCAGTTATCAAAAATGCTTGATATCATCATCTTTTTGCCAGTTGTATGATCCAATTGGCATACTTAATTCATGGTTCTGAAAAGATCTTAATTTCTGGCATGTAGTGCTAATTTCAAGTCATGGATTATTTCCTGGAATGCGTTGGATTTCTCTTCCAAGCAACTGAAGTGCAGTTGAATGAGTTTTTTCTCCAGAGGGAATATGGCTGTTGTTCTGTGGAAATTACTTTTAAATCAAGTTATTTAAAATACAAAATACTGCTTAAAAGAGATCCCTAGAACTCAGTGTAAGACATGCATCTTTCTGGCTATTGGTCAAAACCATAGTGTAATAGCTGCTCTTGGTGTCCTGAGTATTTTTGCAATTGATGCTATGAATTAAAAAATCCAATTGCTCTTGTTGGACAATATTTTAAAATACACCAGAAAAACCAAGGTACTACTACCCTAATCCAATATTTTTTACATAATTGAAAAAACAAAAACCTGATTCACTTGAATGCTTTTCATAACCAAACTTCTTAACAAATTATCTAGCAGTTGCAACAGCAATGTATAACTGTTTGAAAACAATCTGTTATGGGTGATCACAGAAACTTTTCTGTCTATCCTCATAAAAATTAATTACTTGCAGGCCAGCCCCAAATCTGTCATAATCTCATTTGAAAGCTCTCATTTAGTCATAAACATGTACAGAAGAATAAATTGCTCAACATTGAGGAAAATTACAAACTACATTCTTTCAGTGGAAGAGTTTAAACAAAATAAATAAATAAAAACTTACAGCTAATTTGTGTGTGTGTGTGGTTCTTCCATCAGTTTTTTGTACTATTAGCAGAACCTATTTGTAGACAGAAAAATTGCTTTAGTTTTGTAGAAATCCATTTGAACTTATAAGCATAAAATCGTGCTGTGTGGAAATTCGCTGGCTGCCCTGAGTATTTGACTTTGAAACATACATAGGAATAGAATTCCTTGTAACAGTGGCAGGCATGTTGTGGATGGTTTGGACAAAACATTATTGTAACTACTGAAAGCAAGCCAAAACAGCTGCTTTGAGAAAATAAAAGATCATAACAGTTAGCTTTTCCCTGGAATTAATTAGTTGGCACAAAGCAAGGGCCTATTTTTCTCAAAATTTATGACCGGGCATAAGAATTTCTAAGCATTAAACCAGGATGGAAGGAAATGAATTGAACTTTTACTAGACCATATCACAGGTACACCCCCCCCCTCCCCATCTCTCATACAGTCTTTTGGTATTTTCAGACAGCACTCAAACTGGTTTTTATTTGCCTATCAGTGACCCTTGGCTGCTGTTCTTCATGTTCTTTCTAGTGAAAATGGTTTGTGTGTTGATAACTTGAAGTCAACTGCTTAAGAATTCCTATGCCTGGTTATGATGTAATCCCCTTGAGCTCTAAACATTGCATATGTGCCATTAAGGATGTATTGCATGCAGTGAAAAAGTTGGAAAGCGAACAAGCTTCAGACTTCATTCTAGTGTTGATCAACTTTACAGGCCTTAATTAACAAGTGAATTGGTTACTCAGGTTGAAAGTCATGGCTAATGTTGAGTTTATATACATACAGTCATTCTTTAAGACTTCAATTTTTGAAGTCTCTGTGTCATATAACCTTAAAGGAAAATATCACTTGTATGTCATAAATTGCATTGCATTGTGTGAAACCTGAGCAAGTTTTTTGTGCCAGTGACAGTCCTGTGCTCATATGATTATGATTGCTTTCTTACTCTGGTGCCGTTTGACAGAGGAATGATATTTTGCTGTGGTTATCCAAAGTGGAGCATCAAAGGTCTTTGTTACTTGATGTTATAAAATGAAAATATTTTCCCATGTAGGCAGTGTGTCAGAACTCGAAAACAATTAATGTTTTTAGTGTATCCTCTATGGCTAAATGTGGAATTCTAATCCATTGAGAATGCTGTAAACAGGTTTTGTACATGGAATATACATCAGCATTAACATTTGTTTGAAATCATATCCATTAGCTATTTATCAGTTAAATGCGTTTATTACACAAATCCAACCTTAACCTCTACCAGTCTTCATAACATGTGTTTGCTTAAAATTGTAGATTGAAACAAACCTCTCCATCTGCATTGGGAATGTCAGTATTTACACCCTGCAGCTTCCATATGAGTTTCTATCCTCTGCTCTACTATATGATGGTGAGAGTGCGCATTCCAAACTTGGAAGTCTAAGCAGCCATTCCTTTCTCATGGTGACCTCAAACCGAGATGTTACAATGGAAAATCATGTAGAATTACAACTATTCATGCTAAAAATAAGTTAAGAACGTTTGTCTAATGAATGTATGTGGCAGGTAACAGTATTGCCAAAAGTTGAAAGCTATGTGTACTTGCTGTATATGCAACTTCCTCATAGTGAAATCCAACATTCTGATTATGCTTTTTGTTTTGTGCACATTATTTCGCGCGACAGGGAGCTATAGAAATGGTATATGCACATATTATTTCAAATCGCAACTTAGATTGAAGGGTACTTAAACCATTATGAAAGGGTTAATAAGATGAATTTGAATGTTATCTCCTCACAGGAGCATTACTGCACCTGATGCTACTAGAGTCTTAAGAAGCAGCCCCATGAGTTTGCTGGACAGCTAGTCCCTACTTATTTAGTGTACCATATTCTAAAAGCAAATGAGGTTATGTAGGTATGTTCCCACTTAGCAGCATTAGCTTGCAAAATGCAACTATGAGAGTAATTTTGGAGTTAGCAGCCAACAGAATTTCATTCCATACTGGGACTGAATACTCGGAGCAGTTTCAATAAAACCTAGGAATCACACTTTTCCATAGGTTCTTAAATTACCAGTGATTTAGTTTTATTTTGCTAATTACTAGTGATTTCTGATACATTAGAACATAAAATGTAACTTGTAAGCTGCTGGAGTATTTTGATTTACAATATGCATTTCCATTCCTGGAGCAGTGGCCCATTAACTACAACATTTGAAGGTAAATTGAACAAATTACATATATCAGGTTTGAAAAATTCACTGCTTGGGCTCATATGAATCCTTGGCTTTCTTTGCTAATACTCTGCCACTAGATACTACACTTCATTGAACTCCTTTACTGGCCATATATCTTGGCAAATTTCCTAAGCAATTTCAGTTACTCTAAGATATGGTACCTTAAAGGTGACTTGTGGTGCTGCAGGTACCATTAATTCCAGGCACCTAATCACATTATAGGATGTACATTCTGTAGCTCAGCAATACAGGATCAGGTCCATGGTTTGATCATTGAATTTTTAAAATTTGATTCAACTTTCAAAGTTTGGTCTGCACTCAATTTGAAGAGAGAAAAAAGGATGTAAATGACGTATGTGAATGATACAGAACTTTGGTTTAATGTTAATTTTTCTTTTAAATTCAGTACATTCAATAGTTGTTCTGAAACATGTCATGTTTTTAAGAGCAAAAGATGTCAGTTTTGTAAATAGCATTTCGACTAAGCATTTGATGATGAAGCCATGACTTAATCCTGATATAAATATTGTTAGAACAGAAATTACTAATAAAAAGCTTGATAATCAACTTGGGAAAGTAAACATAATAGGTGGTCCAATTAAGCTTTCGTATAGATGAATGTTATTGCTGATGTGTGCATGGGTAAGATACACAATTATTAACAATGTAAGTGCAGTGTTGTAACTTGCATAGAGAAAAAAAATAGTTAAGTAATGAGCACTTAAATGTTTAGTTTTCCAATATAAATTTTGACAGCATATATTAACTATTACATGTGGTGTAATGTAGAACATAAGTATGACAATGCACATTCTTTCTACCCTTTTTCCACATTTTAACAAATATATATATATAAAATGGCAGCAAAAACTGAGCATAGTGAAAAAAGAAAATGTGTAAGATTATGGTAGTCTTTCATGGTTTGTGGTGGTGTGAAGCTATACCAGCAGGATGTTAAGAGAAAACGAAAGAGGAAGTGGAACAGAAAGGATTAGACCAGAAACTCATGTTTTTTTTCTTCTTTCATTCTTTTTATATATAATTATTTTTACTTTTGTTATCTCTTAGTTAATCCATTTCTACCTCTTCTTGCATTTGATCTTTCCTATTGTTATATTCTTTGTTCCTCTTAGGGCAGGCTGCTTCATGCCATCTATATCTTTTTCCTTTCGATGCTATGTTTTGGCTTCATTTCCGTTTTTGTTTGTTTGTTTGTTTGTTTGTTCTAATTTTATTAACCACAAATGTAGCTGTCAGCCTTAAAAGATTTTAAAAATCATAAGTGCAGAATGGAATACAAAATGCATTCCAAACTGTAACTTATAGACCAGTCAATATACAGAGAAAAAATATATCAGTTTTTTAACCTAGTTTTCTTAAGTGTATGGAGCATGTAAAAATTATGTAAGAAAGGCATTATACCACGTTTTATGTTCAAGAATTGAGGATATCTTCATTGTAAGCCATTATGATTGTGTGATGAAGAAATTGTGTATGTGATGCTTTTCCTACATTTCCAGGAAACTACAGGTTCATTTGTAATGAAATAATAGTGCAGGAATTGCTTCCCCCCCCTTTCTTTCTTTTTTTTTTTTTCTTTTAAATAATAATTTACACACTGACATTAACTGCTAAAACTAATAAAATGTATCTATGCTTAATACATTGACTGTTTTGAGAAAACAATCATATCTGAAATATGTGGTTTGAGGCCAAGAATTCAAACCACAGATCCTTAGGCTTTTATGTTAATACTCTTACTATCCAAGCTACAGTGGCCACTCAATTCCATGCACTATAAAATCCCAAAATATGCATGCATTCATGCACTATCAAACTATAATACATGCACAATCAAGTGAAAAATACATTAAAATATGCACTCATTTTTGTCCCCAATTCATTAATTTACTTCCCTTTTTGCATAGTTAACCATTACCAACATTTCTAAATTTTTTCCGTGAGGTTCGCACTTATCAGTCAAAATATTTTTTTAGACAGAAAATGTCCTCTCTACATCACAAGAAGTTATAGGTGGAAATTTGAACAAACATATTTGTGACAGTGTCATGCCAAGTTCTTCATTCATGCTTTTTACCACAAAACACCTTCACTTAAAAGAATCCATAATCTGCGTTCCTGTTTATGACACAGTCCAGTTTATTCTTTGTATTTACTCCCACTTTCCCTTGGGCATGACTGAGGAATCTATGGAATTCCTCAACAATTGACATTGAGTCTACCAGTGGCAGACACGTGGCTTCTAATTTTGTTATTGTAGAGGGAATTTAGAGAAGTTTGTCTTAATGTAAGTTAAATCCTGCTGCACATTTTTGCATTCATATGCTGCTTGTGCATCTCTGATACATACGGCATCATCTGGCGAGAAACTGTTTACTACCAAAAATTAAAGAAGTATTTACTTTAGAATTAAATATTGAAGTATTCATTTTATTGCAATTAACTATGTATCAATTTTATTTCATGCCAATTTAATGGCATCAAAATTGTCAGGGTAAAACATTGCAGCTTCCAACCAAGTACCCCATCTAATAAGGAATTGCTTTCTTGGCCTCAGCAGTAGGGAGCAGTCTCACTTAATAGCAAAAAAAAACTGCTTTTATATAGATTATTTGGCCACAAAAGTCCTAAAATATAAGAATCATTTTCTCAGAAAATTATTTATAAAAATAGGACCTTAAATGAGAATAAAATAATTATTTAAAATGTTATTCAAATACAATATCTGATTAAAACTTACGCAATCCATGAAAGAAACTAGCAGTTGTGGAGTTATTTGCTTTTTGTAGGTTTTTACAGCACACTAGTTGGGGTTGGCCAGGCCCATCAGTTAATTTTCCTACAATTAGGTTAGCAACATAGCGCCCCATAGGATCAGTAGTTTCATCTAAGATGTCCATATGTTTGAAATTCCTAAGTCCTCAGGAATTTTATCTAGTACCTGGTTAGCAAAACAAGTGTTTTTATGTATGTGAAAATAATTTTCATTTATTTTTAATAAAATTAAATTGTTTTTGTTGAATACATTACATAGGCCTACCTGATAATAATATTTTGGAACAAATTTTCCTCAGTGGGGGGGGGGTTTGGGGACATTTTTTTATGTATACTTCTCCAAAAAAAAAAAAACTTTTAAGATTTAGGTTTCCAAGTTTATCAAGTGGTATATTTGCTCCTACAAAAGCATTACACAAATCCATATACAAATTATTTTGCAGTGCCTTAGGTGCAGGAGCAGTAATAAATGACTGGATTTGGTGTTTGCAGATTCTTTTGTTTTTCGCACTCTTACAATATATGTGACGCAGATGCGACATGCTGTTCGACTTGAAATTTCTTAGTATGTTTTATCTGATTATAAAAGATCTTCTGGTTATACGGATATGATTTTTAAAAAATGGCATTCTTATTTAATTATTTAAAATAAAGTTTGTGATATTTTACAAAGAACAAGTGCCATAGAAAACTTTCGGAAAAAGAACAGCTTACCTCTTTACTACAACAATCACAGAATACATTATCCCCATCTGATTTAATAAAATCCTTTCCTTTTATCCACTGTGCAAGGGGTACGCTTCTGGAACTTTTAGGAGGTACATTAGAAGCACATTAACACACGCAAACAAAATAACACAGATATTTACCACTTATGAGGCTCATACACACACTGCGAAGGCACTTTAGCAAATGATTTCAGTTTTAGAAGAATCAAAATTGCTAGTACAGTTGGTTCAAATTCCACAAAACTGTTCTGCAGCTGTGTCTTTGTCACGCCAGCTGTGGTGCCTGACTTGAATGCTAAATTTCCATTGTTGCAAACTCAAAGGCTTGCCGGTAATTATTGTGGATAAATAAATCTGCTTATGACAGGCAGTCTGCGGAGAGCATTAGTAAAATTCTGGAAAAGTCATCCTATTGAGACAATTTAACTTTCTATTTCTGTTATTTCCCCCTCCCCATTTCTTTATTCAGTCCTGATACCTGAAGCAAAACTAAGGATCATAAAATCAAAAAACTGAGGTGTCTACTCAAAACCATTAAAACATGCATTTAAATTGAAAATAATGTAGATGATGTTGTTCACCAATGGCACTGGGGATTAATTGATCTGCATCACTTTCCCTCTGGCTTCCCAATATAAAGTCTAAGTTATCACTTTTAAGGCATTTGGAAAGATGGTGTTTGTTCAGGATGACATCTTCACAGAGAGTGCACTTGGGTGTAGGTAGGCATCCTATCTTGTAGAGGTATTCCGCAAGGCAATCATAGCCAATTATATGCATGATTAAGCTAAAAATTTCTTATATGTGGATTACGCATGTTTTTATCCCCAAAAAGGCAAAAGAAAAAAATTGTAATCAGAAAGTAATGAAATGGATAAGTACTAAGTTTGAGCTATGTCCAATGATTGTATAAAAACATATTGGCATGGAATTCTTGTCTTTACTTTATTTGTATTTGTATATATTTATTTCCAAAGGCATTGAAATGCCACCAATATTTTAGAGCAGGCAATTTATTTTCCTCACCACCACTTAGGGGCTAATTGAGGACTTCAGAGAATAGCTGCTCAAAACCTAAAACAAAAATAAACTTAAGTTCTTATATGCAATTTCCACATTTCTTGCGTTGATAACTCTTCTGATAGTGCTCATATTTTTATTTAACCTGCTGTTCTGGAGGTATTGTTTATCCTTGTTATTTGAGGCACTTCATTAGAAAATTAAAAAAAGTCTTTGCTTTTTATATCTTGATTAATTCACCTAAAGATAACTAACTGCCAGACCTGAATCTTTAAAAGAGAGAATATAAACTTAGGTTGTATAGAAGCATTTTGAAACAATTATAATAAAATTCTGATGTGCTATATTTACATTACTGTCTAACCACTATTATTTATTTTTATATCTGCTCTACAAACTGTTCTTATAAAAGCTTATTTTCACTGTACTCGGATTAATGAAGATCAACATATATAAAAAGGTTCATAATACATTTTGTTGCAGGTACAAAGTGGGGATAAAGCAGACTGGAATGATAATCAAATTTTTAAAAAGAGGGCACTACATTCTGTCTTTGAAATGCTCTGCTCTTTGATGAATTTATAAGAAAGCAGTGGTGGCTTAGTACTTCAAAAATTGTATGATTGAAGTCCAGTAGCAACAGATATTTTGGAAATGATTAATACCATAAAAATTTTACATCAATTGTGTGTTTTAACAAGATTTGTAGTAACTTCTTGATTAGCTAATACAGTTTCCCAGTTATACAAAATGTTATAAAATTTAATCAAAATGAATCTAACCATCTATCACAGAAAATTCAAAATATACCCTTTATTCTTCACAGAAATATCTTTAACGTATGGTATTTTAATCAAAATCATTGTAGCCATTTTTTGAGGAATTACAAAATAATTAGCATTTCTATGTGAAGGGTAGTTAGGGTGACAGAAATTTCATGAAAATCTTGTTGCATCATTGAAAGATGCTAGATTTAAAATTCCAAGTTTATATATTCTAAAAATCCTTTTTCTTTTGGAGGGCCTTCAGTTAGCCATTAGAGCAACAGCTTCCATGCAACCACTTTATCTATTCTCCTGATCTGCAGTGAAACTTCTTTGAGTTATGATAGAAAGGTTTCCACTTAGGCTCTCTGAGGTAAGGGATTCAATAGAAGGCTGAAGATTTAAAGTTCAAATTCTGTTATGTAAAATTTCTATATTTAATTCTTCTTTTTTTTCCCAACCTTTGCCTAACAAATGGACAGTATGAAAGAACTCTTTAATAACCATAACTTATTTGTTTTGGGATAGCTTGGAGTCTTTGTAGAGTTTAAAATGGACACAGCAAGAGTGCAATGTGCCAAGAGCACCATATACTACATCAACTTTTGTGGTGTCACAGGCTGTAGGTGAAGCTTACCTCTTCAGGTAATGAAAAGCTGACATATACTGTAGAAACACTACTGTATACTTATATTAAAGTTATTTTTTGCAGACATCCTGCCAGAAAAATAAATAAAACAAAACTACAAAATTTAATTTTGAATTGGACTTAAACATGTTTTGTTATTTATATATCTCTGGTTAGAAAGAGCAACTTCATTTTCATGCAAATAAAAGTAATCCTCACCAATGTTTTATTTTGTCCTTGAAATCGGTCTTTATTTCATATTAACAGAAGTTTAGGGAAAAATACAAAAGTAAATAACTTATTACTTTCTCTACCAAGTACCTAAGTAGGTAGAGAAGGTACTGCTCTACCAAAAAAAAAAAAATTGATATCAAGATTTCACCAGAAATATATGTTTTGAGGCACCCTGAATAAAAAAAACAGAACATTATTAGAAAAAAGGTCCATCTGTCTGTGAACAGCCAAACTCAAAAACAAAAAGTTGTATAAGTACCAAACTTGGTATTTAAGTTCAGTATCTTCTAAGGAAGGACAAAGATTTTCAAGAAAATCCTCGCCCCCCCAACTACTCTCTACATGGAACATTTTTAAAAATTTTGATTTTCTAAAGAATGGCTCTTAATTTTTATTAAAATACCATTTATTAAAGATATTTATATGGCAGATACATGTATATCTTGAATTTTCTACATGTATGAATTATCTTCTACATACTTACATAAAAAGTGTACATTCTCTTCAAAACAAAATATTATTTCAAATAAGTTTTTTTCTTTGGCATAAAGCCATTTCTGAGATATCTGTTATTAATGGTTCGAACTGTTCATTTTTTTGGTCATTTTTTAAAGTCCTTTCAACATTCAGTTGTTTCGCGGGATTACATGGAAACAGGATGGGATTTTAAGGCTAGTATATAGCGTCCAGGTTTTAAACATTTGACTATTGTTCTCTTTGTATCTATAACAAAATGTGTAATGTACCTGTTTCTGCAAAGGTGTATTTGAATTAAAACATACTAGATATAAAAACAAGCTTTAGTAAGAATAGTTTGTATACTCACTAATAAACGATAGAGGGTAGAGAAAGTCATTGAAATGTGTCACATCAGATTTTTTTTAAATAAAACCTACACTTAAGAACTTAAATTTCTTGATCTACGGAGGATTTTCTTGAGGTGACTGGTGGCATCAAAGCTGTTACATACATACATTGAATTAATTATACATGCTTATGGTGATATGGGATTCTTTTCAATCCTTATATTAGGAATATGTGCAGGTATTATTATTATTATTATTATTATTATTATTATTATTATTATTATTATTATTATTTATAACTTGACTCTTCCATAAACTTGAACCATTTAGGATATTTTGGATAGGCATGTCTGGTACCTTACCCATTAATGAGATATTCTTAGCACTTCCCAGGTCATGTCCAAAAAAAAAAATTGATATGCAACATTTGCATGACTTTTTCTATCCATTACTAATTCATGTTTATAGCATTAACGTAAAAACCTATTCTTCTATCTCTTTACATTCACTCATGATAAATGGCAAATATAAGTGGTTTCAAATTGGACATTCACTACATGCAAGATGCAGAAGCAACATTCAGTTGTTTATATCAGAAATTTATTTTCGTTACTAATGAGCTCTTGGGGAAGGGGGGGAAAAAAAGGCTTTAACATTTTCAAACAAGTTATTTCAACCAGAAAAAAACTTAAGCTTTAAGAGCGAATACTTAAGAAACAACTAATGCTTTAGAAAAATTACCTGATGTAAATTGCACATTCTAATGAGCTCTCTGCAGTAAACGCTCGGTCTGGCATGTTTTAAGGGTGCAAAGTGAAGATATTTGTGCCTCACCCCTAACAATTTTAATAACTGTTTTATGCCTCAACAATTATAATCAAAATGGCATATATGACATACTGGTATTAAGAATAAAAGCATATAAAATATTCTGATGTGTTTGTTGTAATCATAGGCTTGAAGTCACAAAGATTTTGAAAAATACATGTTAAGAAATCAATCCAGGTTGCATGAAAAATAATTAGAATAAGAAGTAGAACATTTGCCCAAGATTCAGCAGTGTAAAGTTTGTTACGGAAGCTGCTATAAATTGTGACATTACTGAATTAAGTATTTTATCAATGAACAAAGATTGTATCTTTTTTTGGAAACAGTTTCTCTACTAAGTGACAAAATAATGAATCCGAATTATGATTTATTCTGCATAATTATTGTTTATAGTATTAAGAAAGTGAAATTTACATCCTTTGGAAGATATATAAACGAGTGCTAAAGAAGGCTTTGAACTTGTCCTGGTCAAAGATATCAAAATACATCTGAAATAAGGTTCTAACTAATGATACTAGACACAATTCTAAGTATGTTTTGTTAATAACTTTTGTATATCTTTAAATGCAATACTACAGTAATCAAATCATACTATTTCAAGTTGAATAGTAGGTTGCTGTAAGTTATTCTGTGGGTAGCAGTTGTCGGTTTGTCACCTTGAGTTAGACCATCCTGTAAACAAACATGCACTGCATGGTATTGCAGATGTTAAGTGCAACATAAACCACCCATTGACTGTGGATGCTTTTCAGTCTACTATTCAATCTGAAAACGTGTGATTTTATTTATATAACATGTTTCCATATAGACAAAAATGTTATTAACAAAACTAACTTAAAATGGAACTAGTATCTTCAGTTTAACAAATGAACTTTATTTCAGTTATACTCTCTTATATTACTTAAAATTTGCTAAATTATGTGAAAAGAGATTGATAATTTGCAGATGATTTTTGTCTTAAAATCTTTTGTTCAAATGGCTGCTATTTATGATGCTTCCATAAAGATCTTCCTTATATTTTCCAGTGAAATGAAATCCATGTAATTATTTCTTAACTACATACCTATGGTAGAGGAAGCATTATACCTCCCCCCTCCAGGATGCAACACAAACTTTTTTCAAGGAACCCCCCCCCCTTCCCAACCTAAACTAACCTTACATGGAACATTTTTAGTTGTTTTTTATTTTCTGAAAAAATGCTGTAACAATTTTGATTAAAATACTATATGTTTTAGATACTTGCATAAATAATAAAATGTATATACTGAATTTCTTTCCATTCTGAATGAATTCTATATTTTTGTGCAGCTGGTAAACCTTGAGATAGACAAAAATTTAAAACAAAAAAAGTTCATGTTAAAACACAAATTTATGCAGAAGTTTTTGTGGCATTAACCATTTCTGAAATATCTTTTGCTATTGGTTTGTATTTTGCAATACTTTTAGCACATATTTTTTGAAGTGATAAGTCACCATTTTCTTTCTTTCTTTCAAAAGGATATGGGTTTCAGAGCCAGCCTATAGTGACCTACTCTTAAAAGATTTCATGTTGTTTCAGACTCTTATATCCTCCGTGTACGTACAATATGTGTTATGAAATTTTCTGCAGATGTTTGTCTCAGTTAATATGAAGTGGATAGAAAAATAAACTTTTAAGTATTTCTAGCAGTAGTTTGTTAAAGAGAGGGAAAAAAATTATGGTGGAAAGAGTCATGTGAATGTAACATAAGTCTTATATATATATATATATATATATATATATATATATATATATATATATATATATAATTGCATAGTAAGTACCTTGCCTTACACAGTCCTCACAACATCTAATAGAAAATAACAAATGAACCTGACAGTATCCCATGTGGTAAGAATTAGGGTATGCAAGTATGTATGTGTGTGAAAGTATTCATAAAAATTCATCTTATTTTGTCTTAATTTTTTTTAATATGCATATTAGATTTAAATAGGTGCACTAATTCCTTTACAGTAAAGAAGTTACTGAAATGAAACTACATATAAGAATTTTCTTTTAATTTTTGTACATTAAAAAAATTCAGAGTAAGATGAAAAATGAAAGGACAATAGTCATTTTGGTTTTATACGCACATCAAGACAACAAACTGATTTCCAAATTTTGCTGTAACATTTGTGCTGTGTTTTTTAAGTACTACTCTAAAAATTCTTTTATCTATGTACTTGTAAATACTTACTGCTATGAGTACTATCATGTTATGATTTTCTTTCAAGGGAGTTTCACTAATTGCTATTAGTCAATTTTGATAACATTTTATTTTCAGCTAATTAAGAGCCAATGATTTTAGTAGCATCAGCTGTTCCTTGGGAAAACCCTTGAATTTTAAGACATTATTTTTATGTAACCAAGTAGCTGCTCTTGCACATACGCAGGCAATAACATGATCTAGATTTAGTGCATGAATAAGAGGGAAACTGCTCTCTTGTTCCATCACAAATGAAACTGGTTTACTGTTAGCTATTGATCAGCTCCATTTCTTTCCAGCATAAAAGTCTGTTATTTCTGTGGGCCTTTATTTTTCTTTCCCCTTTGTTTCACTGACGCACAAAACATTTTGAAGCGTGAAAAGTGTGATTGTTTTTCACAGTCCACTATTGTAAGATGTACCCATAGAAATTTAACCCAAATTATAAAATTCATTCAAGTTATACAACTGCTTCCTTCTTTATTCAGACAAAGCATATTTTCTTTAGGCTTATTACAACATCGTATCATTTTGTTGAAAACAATGTGTTGCATTTAACTTTATTTTCTACAATTGCTATGAAAGCCTTGTTTTCATCTGTTTAAATATTTGCTGCACTCTTAGACTTTTACGTATTTATTTGTATCATCTGATGCATCAACTGTCAGTTTTTTGCTTTCATTCACAGTTTCTGAATAATTATTTTCAAGCATTCTCAATTGCAAATAATGTGTGGGATTTCTGTTGCCATAAGATACATTCAGGTAATTTCTGTAAAACAAATAATAGGGCTTTTATTCCCTATTAATACTTCTTGAGTCAAATACCCTCTTAACTTATATTCACTTTGCATTCAGTTGCCTGCAGGGCCACTTGTAGCATAA
Source organism: Deroplatys truncata (assembly GCA_030765065.1). NCBI lineage: Eukaryota > Metazoa > Arthropoda > Insecta > Mantodea > Mantidae > Deroplatys > Deroplatys truncata. The sequence continues at coordinate 240,021,808 of CM060975.1, read as the reverse complement.
AATGGTTCACTATGGTGAAGTGATACACTCACTGTTATACATTATTGCTTTATGGGCACCGTAAAATCTCAGCCCCTTGCCCAAGTGTTACCCTGCTCACCTATGGATAACCTTGGCTCTGGTTGGTTGGATCTTCAACTATGTCAGTTGGATCAAGTGAACTGTTTATTGACTCAAATGCTAAATACAACTTCAGTGTGGAAGCTCCCATTTAATAAATGTTGTTGAAGTGATGAGTTGAGTAAAACTTCCTTAATATTCTTCCGCTAATAAGGTATCTATTACATTACAGTCTTATGCAGGCTGTTAATAAACTACAGCAATATAATTTTGTGGAATTGTAGATGGGTGCCAACATAAGCAATTTGAGATAGGGAAAGTGTGGTTTGCCTTTCAAATTTAATAGCTATGGCGTAAGCTTCTAAAGACCTGTATGCCATTGTCTAGTAAAGCTGTCATATCACATGATAACAAACTGAAATTTTAGAGCATGTTTCTCCATTGCAGTGGTTATGGCACTAGCATCCGAGTAAAATTGAACATGTATGAATCTTATTCATCATAATTTTTTAAGGAGGACATAATACTATTTTTAGGGTATGATTATTTTGATTTTTAAACTTATTATTGAATGAAATCTTAAGATATCAATTCAGTTAACTATAATTGTTATTTACAAAAGATAGAACCATGCTTAATGCAATAGAATTCAAATGCTCTACTGAAAAATTAAAGTGGTTTAAGGGGTGAAAAGAAAGGAAAAAACAAACAAAAAGCTTCCAAGCCATTATGGCAGCTTTTATCAAAGTGCATTCATCTGTAGTTTCACAGCAGAGTGTAACACAGGTACAGGAATGCTTACTAATTTAAGCTTCCTGGTATCTCTAAGTAACGTTACAGGCTGCAACTATTCAAGCAATTAATGCTTCTTCATATGGTGTTTCCCAAAATAAGAAATAGATAATATTGAGATCTGAGAGCATGATGGCCAAACTACAGTTCAAATGTTCTTGCATTGCCAGGTAGAAACAGGGATGTTCTTCATTGTTTTGCAGCCATATTACACATCACACATGCACAGGCACATCTTCTAATCTAAAATGTGCTGCAACAAATTAAAATAAACATGTCCATTTAATTGAGGGGGAAGAAGGTATGGACCAATGACATGGTCAGAAATAATTTGAACCCATATGTTCACAGAAAACATCTGTTGGTAACTCATCTCCACAACAGCATGTGGATTGCCATAGTCCCAGTCCCATGCAACTGTTTGAGTTTAAAATTAGTCCATTCCTGTTAAGCATGATCTTACCAGTGAACAACATTTATGAGCCCACCTTTGTGGTGTGCAGGTAGTGTGTCTGCGCAAGGCCATCTCTATCTACAGACCTGGATGCATGATTCGTGATGTCACAACACAAGGCCCACATTAAAAGGAATTCAAACAAATAATGTGATATTTTACAAGTATTTTTAGCATGTTTGTGCTGAAATAAACACGGTGTCATTTATATTCTCATATTTCCATAGTAAAGTTTAATACATGTTAGTAAATAAATGGAAAACATGCCTTCTGTAGTTTGTGGTAGACCTCTTCTTATCTTCTCAATGTAAATAAATCTGCAACTTTCATTTTCGTTTTGTCTGCAGCTCATGGTAAAACTGTCTTGCTTAATAATGTAGTAGTTTTAGAAGGATATTAGATATTAGTTGTATTATTTTTATCAAAGCAGCACTCGGCAATTCGTAATCACTATTGTTGAAGTCAGCACCAATACTATTATGTCACACATCTTTGTACCTAAATGTAGAATTATGTTTCTCTGATTTTCTACTTTAAGAAATTCTTGTTCATATGTTTCAGAAATTAAAGACTGAAATATATTGTAGATGCATGCCAATAAATCATATCTGGTCCTCCCTTCTGTCACCCTTAAGTAAGTATTTAATCTCAAAATCCATTCTGCGTTTACAGCATAACATTTTCCTGCAATTTTCACTTCTAAATTGTGCACAGCGCTGTTAGCTGTAATACCTGCAGTGTAAATTTGGGAAATTTTATTCTGCTCCTTTACTAAATGTTCCTACATTCATAAACTTTGTTTTTAAATGTGCCATAGAAATTTGACCAGTTTCTCAATATGTTTGTCTTAATTTTCTTGTGATACAATATCAAATTCAGCTGAATCCACATTAATGCAAAGCTTTAATTATAGTGAGAATATGTTCATACAGTGTTTGAGCTGCTAAATTTTTTACTGGATACAGGGCTAAAACATCTTTAATCTTGGATGTTAGAGGTCTGCACTGTTTTTACAGGATCTTGTTTATTTGAAATACCTTGAATGTTGTTCCAATTACAAGAAATTTCTAGTTTTACATAAAGTTCTTACAGCAACAAATTCATTAGTTTTTCATGATCACTGAGCATTTATTTTAAATGTATATCTTAAATGTATATTTTCAATTACTATCAGGACTAGAAGTGTAAGAATAATGAAAATACATAGGAATCAAGTAGGTACATAGATACATAGATACATAGGTATCTGTCTGTAAGCTGTTGTATGAGGAAAATTAATTGAGCACACTGATAGCAGGGTATCGTATATTTCATTGTCTTTTGATTAACCAGTCCTAGTTACTCTTCTAAAAATTTGGTTTTAATATTGGAATCTTCATTAATTTCCTAGCAACATTCTTTTAAACTGTTGGCAGCCTGAAGTAGTTGATTCTTGTTCACTTGCAATTTTGTACCCATTCAGATGACTTTAAAGAGCATCAAATTTGGACCATTTATCATCCAAAATTATTTCTTTATCAAGCACAATGATTATATATTATAATCTTGCCATGTGAAACATGAATAATAAAATTAGAATTACATATTTACAATGATGCTACAACCGTTGGAATTTCTGTGGTATCAATTTTCAGCAAATATAAAGACAGTGAATCCTTATAAAGTCATGCAGCTCTTTGGGAGCTAGTACTGAAGACAGATAGGATGGATAAGTTTAGTAATTGTTTTGGGTACTACAAGAATACCTCCATCATTTCATGTGCAGTAAATTTATTCTCTGTATGCTGTTCAGAAAAATTAATACATACCACAACTCAACATGTAGTTTATGATTATTCCTGTGAATAACATGTGCCCACTGCTGTCTCCTGTGTGGATCCTTTTGGAACAAAAACACTATATACTTTTCAGAACTTGTTAAATAGTTTTGACTACATCCCAGCACACAAACCTTCTTGCATTTTGTACTGATAACTGCACTGTTTTATGTATTCTTTCGCTTGAAAAGTAGGTAATTTGTTATTGATTATTGGTCTGCTTTGAGAAAGCAATGAATTCATTAGCATTCCAAATCCACACCAACATGCTGCTATAAGATGTGCTACTGTAAGTGAGGCCCTGAAGGTAATGTAATTAACAGCAATCTTATTTAGCCTCCTGGCCTGTATACCTAGAAATGGCATTGGTCTGCCTCACATTCAAAATGTCCCGAGTTCAAATCTCAGGGTTAGTTAGCTCTATATACCCTGGGCTTATTTGAGCATCATTTTACCCATTTCGTTTATTGTCCGATATGACCTATGGGATTAAAGGACTTGAAACAAAAAGAAAAGACAGAAAGAAAAAAAACCTTTGGTTGCTGCTGCAGTAAAACCTAGTTACAAAATTGTACATGATGGTGAAAGTGATGACTTGCTGCACCCTAACATGGTCAATGTGCAAACCATGCGTGATGGTGGTAGACAGCACCTATACAATTATGTGCATGACATTTTCTTCAGTTTGTGCTGTGTGTTGAGTTTGTCTACCACTGATTTCACCACTGCTTACCTTTAAGACTACACTTTCACAAATGTGTTATCAGTATACTGGAAAGTGGAGTGATATGGTTGTCATCCATCAGGATATCTTTTGCAAACATCCTCAACATACTAATTTTAAGCCTAAATGAAAATAGGATTAGTTATTGTATTTACCAATCGTAATCATGTCGTTAAAGATATTGTGGTACTTCTTCAGATTAGAAAGAAAGAAAAAATGGACATTAACTGCTTTAAAGACTTGAAATTTGAAACAACAGCCTTTTTGTGGTATCTATTGGGACCACATGAATGAATAGAGCATACTAGTTAAGGCTACATAGTGCAACAAGGCAGTTAATCATGTCCTGTGATGCACTATCAAATGATAAGTTCAAGATTTGAGAGGTTTTTGTGGCATTAAATCGTGAAAATACTTATTAATGCACAACTGAAAATCTATTTCTATGCTCATGAAACAGTTTTAAGGACATTCTAAATCAATTTTTCACCTAAATTTGCCTTAACATCTACTTATGTTCTAATGCCAACATGTCTTAACACCATAGAACTACACCTATTTCTAGTCATGGACCATGTGCATTCCATATCTCAAATTGCTTTTATAAGACCCCCTCTACAGTCTGTAAATTGTTTCGGTGTTGTTAACATCCTGTATACAATCCCTGTACTTGTCATTTATATTTATTACTGCATACTTGTTTCTTGTAGCATATTTGTTTGCCCCCTTTGCAAAGCAAAGAAATATGTTGTTGTAAGGGGTTATTAAGAGATAAAGTTTTACGTCCACATTTCCAGGAATTGCATACCTCGTTACCACCCCACTCCTGAAGTTGACACAGACCTTCAAATTCTGTTTGTAACAGGAACTTGTAATACTGATGTATCCAGCATATAAGGAATTCAACAACTTGAAGTCCTACCAGTTTTCTGCTCTTTATGTACACCAGTCTTTTTCTGAATCTTGACCATGTACTTTTAGTTTGGTATAGAAAAATGACAAAGTGAAACCTCTTTTTTATAAGTGAAAAATTAGAAATGTTATACGTGACAAACTGCGCTTGTATTTGCTTTTTGCCACCATAGCTGTTGAACAATAATACATGTTTCTCATGAAGTAGTGTCAAAGGCAATTTCCTGTCTATAGTGCTGTTCTGCCGTTACATAAGAGGGCTGTCCCAGAAGTACCTGATGTAACAAAGAATACACAAAAATTTTGGGAAAAGACATCTTTATTTCTCTACATAGTCTCCTTTCAGCTCTATACACTTTTCCCAGCGATGTTCAATAGCATCGATACCCTGCTTATAGTGAGAACCCTCGAGTTCTGCAAAATAGCCATCAACTGCAAACTCCACCTCTTCATTGTTGGCAAATCTTTTACCACCAAGCCATTTCTTCAACTTTGGAAACAGAAAATAATCAAAGGGGGCTAAGTCTGGCGAATAGGATGCATGAAGAAGCAATTCGAACTTTAACTCATCGATTTTGGCCATGGCGATAATGGATGTGTGAACTGGTGCATTGTCTTGATGAAACAGAACTTTCCTTTTTGCTTGATTTCATTATTCAGAACGCTGCAATAAGTTTGCATAATACTCGCCATTGATTGCTTTTCCTTTTTGAAGATAATCAATGAAAATTATCCCACGCGCATCCCAAAAAACTAATGCCATGACCTTGCCTGCAGATGGAACTATCTTCGCCTTCAATTCTCCCCTTTCAATCCACTGTTTTGATTGTTCCCTCGTCTCAGGTGTGAAGTGATGGATCCATGGTTACGAATCAACACAAAAACTCGGCTTTATTGCAGCGAAACATCGCCAAACACTCGACTGAAGCATCCTCACAATGCTACTTTTGTTTCATTGTGAGTAAATGCGGCACCCATCTTGCGCACAGCTTTCTCATGTGTAAATTTCCAGTTAGTATGCGATGTACAGCATTTTTTGAAATGCCTACGATGTCTTGCTAGCTCGTGCACTTTCAGTCGACGGTCATCGAATACCATTTTGTGGATTTTCTTCACGATTTCTGGTATGGTCACCTCATTTGGTCAACCACTGCAATTTTCATATTGGCAGCTCGTATGGCCTCGCTTAAACTCTGCCACCCAATATTTTACTGTGTAAACAAAGGAGCAGACTCCCCCAGAGTAGAATCTAGCTCAGCTTTAATACTAGTTGGACTAAGAGCTTTCAAATGAAAGTATTGTATCACTAACGATGGTCAGTTTTATCCATGATTACAAATTCGCTGAGAGAGTTCACTATTAATGGCTGCCAAACTATTACTAAACAACATAGTATCGTCAAACTTCAAACTTAAGCTTTATAAGGGTGGTACTTTCTACCATAGTCATTCGTTTGAAACAACTACTGCTATATAGACGTCAGGTCGGGTACTTCTGGGCATCAGTTCCTTCAAGAAATTATTAACCAGCCTAAATTGAATTAACATTATAATACGTTATATTGATTATAAAACATGAGCACCAATAAAACATATTTTGCCATGCAGAAACTAAGCCTGAAGTGATATTTTATGATAAATCATAATAAAACACACAGATAATAATTTGCTCCTTTTATTCATTCTTCCTACTAATGTTCAAGCTCTGGTTGTACAGGCAAAATGCAGAGAGCAGTACTACTATAAACAGTACCAATTTTAAACTAGTTGAAAGTGAAACTTTTTTCAAAAGTAATAGTTGATGAAACTCTATTGTTAAATAAAGTAGAAAAACTTGTGTTTTGACTTAGGCAGACCAGTATTTCATAAGGCACAAATATGTATAAAATTTTATAAAGAGATTAATGAATTTTATTTTAAAATTTATCAATACCATGTACATGTACATAGAGAAAATGGGCTATACATTTATCACTAGATGGTTTGTGTGTGTTAAAATAGAATCAGACAATTTAATATGATATTCTAAAATAAATATGTACATGAACACAGTACAGAAAGAGATAATCACAGGTGTTTTATCTAGCAGAAGTATTCAGTTCAGTGGTAAGAGGATGAGAAGGGTGATTGTTAGAATTTATATATCATTACAGACTTTTTGGTTTAGCTAAGTTTTTTTTTTTTTCACACCTTTTGTTTTTACTTTCTTTTTAATATTTTTATGTAGCTGTTGAAATATTGTTTTAGCTTCTTATTCGTATGGTTAATATTTTTTTGATAGTCTTTAGGGAGTATTTTCATATTGTTTGGGCAAATTTTTTCCTCACAATGAACTTAAATGCACTGACTGCATAGATTCAAGCAGTAGAAACGTTTGCTTGGATAAACTAGCCAAGCGTAGAAGCACAATATGTTGCAATTAATGTTACATGAATACAAAGTTATTACAACTCTTGAAGCCTTAGGTGAGACAAAGCATATTTAACGGATCATTTGTCTATGTCATCAAATGCAGCATGCTTATCAGTTCACTTGCAAATGCTTCTCTTGGAGTTAATGAATTATTTTTGTGACAAATGATAAAATCAAGTTATATTAAAATTTTAAACACTTTCTTTTCCCCATGTTCTGTTCTTTCGGTATTGCTGAATTTTCAGAAATTTTGCCTCCTTGTTGTCAAAATGGTTTTTTACGGTTAATGTTTGTAGTATTGTCAGTCATTCATAAGATACATTTGGCTAGCCATAAACACTGATCAAATCCCAGCTTTGTGTGTTCCTAAATTCCATTGATACACAAATAGCTTAAATAATAATATTGATTTGAAGCATGAGATAATGAATTCACAAATATGAGAGGGATGCAGAACTTGGAAAGAAGAGGTTTAGCTTCCACAATCCAAGTGCAGACCAGAATATGTGATATAAACAAGCAAGTGATGAGTTACAGGCTGCACAAATGAAAACTCCTCTCAATGACATTATGGAGGAAACTGATAGTCTGTGCAGCCCAAGAAGTGAATGAAAATAAGGTGTTATAGAACTGCATGTATATATTATCAGGCTTTTCTACTGAAATAAACTTAAATAGTCCAAATGCATTTCTTGTACTGGGTGTGAATGGATGGTTAGCAACACCTGAATGGAAGTAAGGGGAAATGCATCATTTTCAGGTGAAGGGTGATGTGAGGGTTTATCCACTGCAAAGGATGTGAAAGCCTAGTCTTAACACATTCCTTAGCTGCCAGTTGAGCTTCCGAAAGCAAATGGCTGGGCAACTGGAATAGGTAAGAGAGAAAGTTTCTCCATGGTTTCAAAAATGCCAAGTGTGGAGTATTACTAGGTGCATAGTTTATGGTTGAACCCATTCTCTGGCCAGAAAGATAATGATTCTGCACAAATGCCACATATCATAAAATATGTTCTTTGAGTTTTGTTTTGAATGCTGAGGATAATAGAAAATCAATCTAATTTATATGTTGTATTCTCATAAAGAATGCTGTTCATCTTGTTTTAATACTTGGGGTTTGTTGAAAGTACATGCCATGTTTAGCTGGCATCAACTTAAGCTGTAAGCATCTATCATAAATTCATGGCAATAACTGTTGGTGCCATGTTATTTTATGTATTGCAATAACTTTATGGTAAATTACAAACTTTTCGAATATTTTTGTCCACTATTACCAATTGCATGTCTGTGTACTATGTTAGAAACAAGTTGCACGTTTCAGATCAGTGTAGCACTAATCCTGCATTTCCTGCCAATACTGACCAGGAAGGATTACAGAAAGTTGCTTGGAAATGCAGGATGCTTGAATGCATGTTTTTAGACCTTTTCAGTGTTAGCTATCACTTGCATTGCATTTCAGCCCATCTGCCTTATGCTTTTATATTTTGAGTAGGCAGAATCAATGGAAATTTTAAACCTCATGGAAAGGGCAAATCAGATATAAAAAATGTGGATCATGACCAGGGTTCAAACCATGTATTGTCAGACTCTATCACAGTTACTCAAGAGTGCTGCAATTGCTTTTATCCTAGGAGTTCTGTTTTACTTCCTCTATAACTTGCCTATAGTAAGTAGATGAAAAAAAAATATGGTCTTCCAAAAATATGATACTGAGATTTCACTGCAAATACACATTTTGAGCTCCCAAAATAAATAAATAAAAAAAAAGATCATTTTTACAAAAAGGTGTGTATATGTGTTAAAAACCAAATTTTGTATTTAAGTCACTATTCACTTCTTTTTTTCTTGTTGTGCAAAGGATGGAATTTTAAAGCAATGAGATATTAACCTGCCTTTAAAAGATTTGACTATCACTTAAGCCTACTGTATTCCCCATTTTCCTACAACAAAATGTGGGGTGAAACCATTTCTGCAAATGTTTATTTTGATTAACATGAAACAGACATAGCAATAAGCTTTTATAAAAATAGTTTGTAGACAAATGCGTAGAGAAAGTCATGTGAATGTAACATCATTTTTTTTACTTATTTATTTATTTCAGCCACTGTCCTGACTGGTGTAAACAACCATTTAAACATAAAATCAAACTTTTTAATTTTATTTATCCCAGACATTTGCCATTTTGAATTTCAGTCTCTGCATTTGTTAACAGAGGTTCCCATAGTTCAAAATTTGACTGAATAGTATTAATGAAATTAATTAGGTACCTACTCTGCAATCTAACAATCACAAAAGTTAACTCCACAATCATGTATAAAAGCTTTATTCTCAGATATTTATAGCAGGGTTACCTGTTTTCCATCTGCATTGAAATCTGTGGCAAACCTTGACAGTGCTCAAAATAACAAAAATTGTCATCAACACACTGCCATTCTTACCAGCGTATCATATTGATAACAATTGGCAACTATGTTGTGCCACACATTCTGATAAACACATTGCATTGTTATGGTTATATTGTGTATGGCAGCAAATTTTGAAATGAATAAGGAAACTAGAAAAAAAGAAATTTGTGAATACAAAAGCGAGATTGACAACATAGGAAAATATTCAGATTAATTCTATAATTTGTTCTGTTCACCAGAGTCTAAGTTATGTACTGCCTCCAAATAGGAGCGTTTCTAAGTCATTTGATGATAATAATAATGATAATGCAGCAGTGGACTTGAGAAATACATGCGTCCTGTCAATAATTAAGCATTTTAAAAACATGCTAAGTTTGTGATACAAGCAATTGTTACATATGTGCTGCTTCATATAAAATGTATTTCTTTTTTCATTTCTTCTGTGAATGCCTCGGTATATATTCATGGGCAGCTTATGCTTGTTTTAATGTACTGTTTGTACTTCTCCAGTAGCAGACAATAATTGTTTTAAGCTGAAATACAGAAATAATACTTCATTGACCATGTGTGTTTTTCCTGTTTTTTAAGCATGTAAAAGTCAATCTAGTACTTAAATGGATTAGAACAGGATTTTAGTCATACCATAATTCTAATGGTTGCATTTTTTGAAAATGCATTCAAATTTTGTTTTAAGGTTTTCACTTCAGCTATTTTAAAAACAATGTACGGAAATGTGGCATTTGAGATAAATTTAAAATTAATTTGAAAGCTATTAAAAATAAGGGATATACCCCAAGAGTCTCATAGGTATTTTGAAGTTTGAGTGTAGAATGTGCAGGAACTGTAAATAGAGACAATTTCCCTACAGATATGACATACAGCAGACATAATATTTGAATGACATGACTATTTTCTAATTTCAAGAATATATGAGGGGATTTGATTCACACAAAGAGGAGGAAAGTTCTTAACTTTATATACAACTCTACTGTGAAAGAAATAATATATGGAAGACTGAGATGTAAAATGTGCAAAACAGCAGCAAATTTCACTATGTTATTTAAAAAATTCCTTTCATGTGCTCAAAGCATAGTGAAGAAGCGCCATAAGCTGGATGGCTTTTAGAGCCAGGCGACCAGTCACTTATTAAGAATTGTTACTGAACGTGAGGCAAAAGAAGTGATCATGTTATCAACTAGTAAAGCTGCTCAACATTGCAGTCATTACTGTAATTAGGATCCAAAATGAAATGAAAAGGTACTGAAGTGCACATTAAAATTAGACAGTATGAACTCTTCTCTAGGGATAATTACCTCTAACTAACATTTTTAACTCCTTTACGTGCAAATCTGAATAGTTCAACTAATTCGAACAAAACAGTGTGTTATACTTTAGAGCTTAAAAAAGTTTGGGTTATCTTACAAATTACAAAAGCTAATTCATATTCTTTTTTTCATTCAATGACCCATCTACACAAAAATTTGAATTTTCATGTTTTAGTCTCTGGCAAAAACTATAGACCATTTGACAACTTTCTAAAGCTACCCATACTCATACCTCCAACCTCTTACAAATAAATCTACACAAAACGTTGCATGATCAAGTTTCAGACCTGACAAAAGTTGTAAGCTTTTAAAAGTTATCTCCTAAGCTTTCAATCCCATACATACAGATCTGGATGATTTAACCAATTTGAACAAAGTTTTAAATGTTATTACTTTACAAACTGTTAAAAAATAATATGCCATATTACAGCTTTAAAATATATCCCTGCTTTAATTTTCAATCCCCTTGTAAAGACTGTGCTGCTTGACTTATCTAGACAGAATTCTGTACTCTTACGCAGTAACACCTAACACAAATTATAGGCTACCTTACAACTATGAGACTATTCTTACCCTTATTTTCAACTTCTTCACATGGATATTTATGCTTAAGGGCCAAGCAAAAATTATAAGCCACTTTAAAAAATTTCAATAATTATGCATGCTCATATTTTAATGGTACCTACAAATCTACAACATTTGAACAATCGGAAGAAATATTTGGTCCCTTACCATTTGCCAAAAATAATAGACTGCTTTACAACTTTCAAGAGTTACTCATATTTTCAACTTTTTTACCTACAAATTTGTCTTTTGTGGAGAAACCCAGTGCAGTTAAGCGAACCTGGTAAAAAATTGCATGCCAGTCTGCAACCTTCAAAAACTATCCCTACTAATATGTTCTGGTCCTTAAATAAAAATCTGCATGGTATGACCTATCTGTATAAATGTTTGATCACAAACCGTTTTACAACTTCCAAAAAACTACCTCTGACTTTGCAACCTTTATATACAAATCTACACCGCATACTGGACAAAACTTTGGTCATTTAAATATTCTGATTTAGCAAAAATAGATTGTTATAATTTTCCTAAGTTAGCCGTATCATATTTTTCAATCCTTTATAGTCTAGGACCACGAGAGTAAATACACTATTATACAACTTTCAATTCCTTGCATACAGATTAAACTGTTAACTCATCTGGGCAAGCAGTGTTGTGTTTGTCATGTGTTTGAAGCATGGAAGACATAAGTTATGTAGAAATTGCAATATTCACAATGCATTACTGATATGTATATTGCAAAGGATATATAACTGTAATATCAAACCTATAAACAGTAAGCTGAGTTTTATAACATTTCTATTTCAAATATTTTTCACAGCAGCAGCAGCAACAATGTATTTAAAAAAAATCTGATGTGTTACACTCACACGACTTTCTCTACTCTTGTACAAACTATTTTTACAAACGCTTATTCTCCATATGCTTCATGTTAATCGAGATATCGAGATGTCAATCTTATTGCTAGTTTTCTTGCAGATGCAAGGGGAATATGGTAGGTTTTAAGCGATAGTCAAATATTTTAAACGCTGGTTGCTATGTGGCGTATTCCATTCGCTTTGCATGTCCAGGACATAAAAAAAAATGAATAACGAATATGAGAAAAAGTATAAGTATTGGAAAATTTAAGGGAATAACAAGCAATATCTCGAAAACGGTTCACTCAACAAAAAAACTGTATATGACATAAATTGCGTATTTTAACGCGATCTACATTTTTTGTGTAGTAAAATTTTGTCTATCTCTTATGGTTTACCAGTTATGCAAAAGTTGTTCAGAATGAAGAATACTTTTGGAGACATTCCCAGAAAATTTGAGATATACATTTCATTTGTCATGAAAATATCTTAAACATATGATATTTTAATCAAAATCGTTAAGAGCCATTTTTAAGAAAATTAAAATTTTCGAAAAATGTTCCATGTAAAGGGTACTTTGGGGTGGGGGATTTTCTTGAAAACCTTCGTGTCACATCCTTGGAAGATACTGAAGCTAAATACCAAGTTTGGTGTTTATCCGACTGTTCATTTCTGAGTTATGCTGTTCACAGACACACACACGGACATGTTTCCAAAAATGCTTTTTTTGGATTCAGGGGGTCTGAAAACATGTATTTCTGGTGAAATCTCGGTATCGAATTTTTGGGTGGAATACAATACTTTCCCTACTTACTATACGTAGTAGAGAAAGTAAAAATCTGATGTGTTGCACTCACATGACTTTCTCTACTCTTTTACAAACTATTTTTACAAACGCTTATTCCCCATATGCTTCATGTTAATCGAGATAAACATTTGCAGACTCTATCTTATTGTTAATTTTCTTGTAGATGTAAGGGGAATGTATATTTACAAGGGCAATTTGGAAATACAGTAGCCTTTAAGCACATACATATCTCTTAATAGCTGGTTGCTAGGTGCAGCACCATTCTCTTTCCCACAGATTAATACTCTTTGCATATCCAAGACAGAAAAATGAATAACGAATTCCCATTTGAGAAAATAAGTATTGAAAAATTTAAGAGAATAACAAGTAATATCTCGAAAATGGTTCACTCAACAAAAAAAATGTATATGACATAAATTATGTATTTTAACGCGATCTACATTTTTTGTGTAGTAAAATTTTGTCTATCTCTTATGGTTTACGAGTTATGCAAAAGTCGTTCACAATGAAGAATACTTTTCAAGACATTCCCAGGAAATTCAAGATATACATTTTATTTGTCATAAAAATATCTTAAACATATGATATTTTAATCAAAATCATTAGCGCCATTTTTGAGAAAATTAAAATTTTCGAAAAATCTTCCATGTAAAGGGTACTTTGGCGTGGGGGGATTTTCTTGAAAACCTTCGTGTCACATCCTTGGAAGATACTGAACCTAAATACCAAGTGTGGTGTTTATCCGACTATTCGTTTCTGAGTTATGCTGTTCACAGACACACACACGGACATGTTTCCAAAAATGCTTTTTTTGGATTCAGGGGGTCTCAAAACATGTATTTCCGGTGAAATCTCGGTATCAAATTTTTGGGTGGAATACAATACTTCCCCTACTTACTATACGTAGTAGAGAAAGTAATAAACTTTAGTCTTTACTAAAGCTTAAAATTCAGCTAACGAGAACTTGTCATTTTCAAGTAATTTATGCAACTCTTTTGGTGCCATTTTGCCTTTCAGTGCAATCATAACATGTACACTAAACCTAGTTGATTGGTATGAGTGCTATATCTCAAGTGCATATAGCACAGCTCTTAAAAATGACTTTATAACGAATAGAATGTGAAGCATTGACATCAATGGAAATATTGATTCTCAGAGGCTCTATCATTTGATCTTTGCAGTAGCTCATGCTGTTCTTGATAGTGGGAATGTAAAATAAAATAACAATCGGTAACAGCTAACTGCTAAGTTTTACCAGAGCCAGACATACTGCTATTGCTCGCTCTCATCTTACTTTCGAACTGACTATCACAGTTGGGAGTTGTCCCAGTCTTGCTCCCATCACTGCAGTGCAGGTTGCAGAAAGCTCTTGTCACAGTAAATGCAGATGCAACTGATATGTAACCACTGGGAAATTTACCTAATTCTCCAAATGCAAATAGCATCTTCATTAGTTAAAAATAGGCCCTGTGTTTCGTCTTCATCATCTTAATTAGTGCTATAATTTCAATTGTACATAATTTTATGTCACCCTAAATGTCAGTGAATTAACCAATGTCTTTTTATCCAAAATTTGCAAGTTTCAAAGTAACAAAATCTATTCCAGCGGTAACCTCTCTCAAAGCTTTGTCCACTAATTTATTAAAAACTTTTCCACTTCAGTATTGATCTAGTGTTCATGATTTAGAAGATCATACCAGTGCAGCTATTATGCCCAAATGAGTGTAAAGAGCTATTTACTGTACAGCAGAAACCTTGCAAACTCCCTTACCAATTTTAACAATGATATCAGTAGGAAACAATATACCAGCAGCTTCTAAACAAAACTCAGCAAGGTTTATGGGTTATGTTACCCACTTCCATATTTTTACTTTCTCTACTACGTATAGTAAGTAGGGGAAGTATTGCATTCCACCCAAAAATTCGATACCGAGATCTCACCGGAAATACATGTTTTGAGACCCCCTGAATCCAAAAAAAGCATTTTTGGAAACATGTCCGTGTGTGTGTCTGTGTGTGTGTGTGTCTGTGTGTCTGTGAACAGCATAACTCAAAAACGAACAGTCGGATAAACACCAAACTTAGTATTTAGATTCAGTATCTTCCAGAGATGCGACACGAAGGTTTTCAAGAAAATCCCCCCACTCCAGACTACCCTTTACATGGAAGATTTTTCGAAAATTTTAATTTTCTCAAAAATGGCTCTAACGATTTTGATTAAAATATCATATGTTTAAGATAATGTCATGAGAAATGAAATGTATATCTCGAATTTTCTGGGAATGTCTCCAAACGTATTCTTCATTGTGAACGACTTTTGCATAACTGGTAAACCATAAGAGATAGACAAAATTTTACTACACAAAAAATGTAGATCGCGTTAAAATACACAACTTATGTCATATACATTTCTTTTGTTGAGTGAACCGTTTTCGAGATATTGCTTGTTATTTCCTTAAATTTTCCAATACTTATACTTTTTCTCAAATTTGTTATTCATTATTTTATGTCCTGGACATCCAAAGAGAATGGAATGCGCCACATAGCAACCAGCGTTAAAATATTTGACTATCGCTTAAAAGCTACCATATTTCCCTTGCATCTACAAGAAAATTACCAATAAGATTGACATCTCGATATCTCGATTAACATGAAGCATATGGAGAATAGGTGTTTGTAAAAATAGTGTGTACAAGAGTAGAGAAAGTCATGTGAGTGTAACACATCAGATTTTTTTTTCCTTCTTTCTTTTCAACAGTGCCTAATCTGGACAAATAGCTATTGTATAACATAAACACTCTTAGTAGTGATAGGCAGGATACCATCAGCAACAATGATGGTGTCACCTATATTTACTGTAAAAGTACAATAAGCAGTTAAATTATTTCATTTATATACCCAACTTCAATACCTTTATATATTTTGTAACACCCCTACGGGGGATGGTTACCCCAGGACTTGCTTACACTAGGAGGGGATAGCTCAGAGGTAAGGGGTTGCTTTGGTACCAGGATAGTTGGGTAAGCTGGGTGGATTCCAGGATAGGGGGTAGTAAATCAAAGTACAGGGGATGCATAAATCCTAGAGGTTGTATTTGACTATAGCATACATAAGGCCCACAGACGGGCAATCTGTGACAGGGTGAAAGCCTCTACAAGCAGAACTTAAGATTGAAGCAGAACTTAAGATTGAAGCATTCTTACGTAGATAACTGCTGTCGAGACGGGAGCATTGTTACGATGTTGACTCGTTAGGACAGAGGTGTATGAGGCATCCTGTGTAGCTTGGTCAGATGGTGGGTCACACTGGTGACAGACAACCGCACATGGCCTAACCTCCCACGGTTTAGGCAATGCTGACTCTGCATTCCTGTGTATACCAGTGTTGAGGTAACCAAATCTGATGTAATCCTCCAGCACTCAAACTGATTCTATACTGCTCACTCCGCTACAATACATATATAAACCCCCTTAATTTCTGGTCATATCTGGGCCTTTGACTTTAGAAACAACTAAACTTATTGATTGTAGGCTTTTACTGTTGGTTTTTACTAATTTTCATAAGGAAACACTCACCCCCACGTTTGTACTTCCAGATTCTGCAGAGGGTAGGAAATGATTCTAATTAAAGAAAAATTCCTGTCCCGAATCAAACCTGGGATCTCTGGGTTGAGAATTCAGAATGCTAACCACTCAGGCTACAGAGGCAGTCTTTAACTACTTGTTGACTTGAGAAACATCTACTTAGTACTTATTAACATTGGGTTTAATGTTAGTTTTTTAAGTATTATCATTTTAAAGCATACTCACAAGCATCATTTCCAGACTCCATTGAAGTTAGATAATTAGTCTACTTACTTACTTACTTACTTAGTCGGCTTACCCTCCTCTCATGTAGGGCTTACACAGCTTACGACTTACAACTGTGCATAGGATCAGAGGCCTGTCAAGGAGCAGAACACCCAAGAATGAGGAACCCGGAACAGGGCATCAGCACATAACCAGGCATGAGAGTGAGAAAGAAAATGATATGAAATGAATGAAAGGAAAGGTGATGCTGGAGCAATCGGTGGAATGAATGATGGAGGAAACTGGAGTACCTGGAAAAAACTGCCCAGATGCTATTTTGACCACCACAAATCCCATATGTGGGCCCCTGGGAATAATGAGTCTAATGAAAGATAAATCTCCCCGCTCCAGTAAGGTATGAAACAAGATTCTTTGGACTTGGAAACCAGCATATTACAAATAGATACAAACATGAGATAGTTCATTCACTAAAGGTGCTTTTCTTTATAATGTCAAGAAAGTTATATCTTCTGCTTGAATCATACAAGGATGAATGTGTATTAATTTTTTCTTAAAACTCCTTTATTGACGTATTTTTAGGTGTATAGTTCATTGTATGCAAGACATTATTTTGATTATATAAAAAATGCTTTGTATATCCAATTAGTATTCAAAACAACTTTTATTTTTAATCAAACAGCTCAAAACCACCAAAGAAAATAGTGTATTCACTGTTTGGTCACACTTACACCTTTAGTTTGAAAATCCTAAGATCTCGCTTTATGCTTACTGGCATAGCAGAAGATTATTGAGATGATCAGTACCAATGCACTTCAGCAGGCAGTTACTAAAAAGTGACACACATTGTATAACTGTATATGGCTCGCAGCCTGCTATACTCAGTGTAATCACTGAGTGAGAGGGAGCTGTGTGTCTGCACTCTACTTTAAATGGGAATATCAATCACTTTGAGCCGTCAGTGTTCAGTGCTCATGTTTACTGCCTTAGAAAGCATTATCATGGCACAAGCAGCAGTAGTTAAACTGCATGAAGCAATTGGCAACCAAAAGAAGAAAGAAAAAACTCATTTTTGTCAGGCCAAGGAATCAGTGCTTTGGATCCCAGCATATCAATTACGTTTCATAACTTACAAGCTATAATACCCCCTCTCTTCCCCATCCCATTAGTAACTTCTATTACTAATGGGAATTTGTGCTAAACACCTTAACAACTTTTACTTCAATAAAAATAATTTTAAAACTTTTGCTCTGCAATTTAAATATTTAACACACAACTATTAGTGAATATTGCTTAATAGTATGAACAAATGCTTCTGATTGGAAGAAGTGTTTTTCTTTGAATTAGAAAATGTTCAAAGACTAAACTATTAACTTAGCTTTCTATTGTATATTCATTCCCCTCATCACTATACCATTTTTATAAGTAGATAATGTATTACACAATTTGATACAACAGTGATTATTGACATTGGCTCTGAACACAAAGCTGAGAAGTTTTATAGGACAAAGTATTAAGATTATAAGCATCATCAACTAAACATTGTTCTGTAAACATACATATATCATCAATTTGTTTAAATCTTAAGTTTCCTGTTCTGCAGTGTTTTCTGCTTGTATAATACAAAAAATTAATAACCCTCTTTCAAATATCAATTTGATGTACCGCTGCATTTGTAAAATTTTCTTACAAGGTTTGTAAACATCCCTAAAATGTTTTCCCCTTGAAAGATAAGTTTAATATACAGCACTGTTATGCATATTTATCATTCTGAAACTCATTGAGACACATTTTTCAGGTTTCCTAAAACTTATAAAGTGTAATTGCTAGTACAAGTTTGTGCCTTTATTCAGGCCCATATTTTTAATATCAATGGCTTCTTCAAAGAATTTTTAATATCATTGTTGTTATAATTTTATAAACTATTTAAAGTATAACACTTGGAGATGTTTCAGAAAATGTTGCTTCTATCATTAGGTAACAAACTGTGAGGGATTTGTTTGCTGTTGCAATAATATGAATGTTCTGTAGATGGTAACTAATCAGTTTTATATTCTCTACCACCCCAAGGATATTAAAACACTCCGTATTACCTGAGCTAGCTTGTGATCTTGCTGTCACAAGGAGATTTTAGTGCAAATTCATATAGCACACTGTAATTATAGTCCTGTCATTTGTTAAAGGTTGAGACTGTTTCAAGCTATATCCTTTGTAGAGAAAGTCTCTCCATCTGCCATCCTTTACTCCAATATGAAAATTTGTATGCTTTTCAGCATTCTATGTGGTTGGTGTCCACCCTCAATGGCATTCTTGTGAAGGATGCTTTTGCAGTAAGCAAGTTCTTTTAAGTTTAATTTGTGTACCTTGATGTGCAGGCATTACAGTGTTCACAAGTTGCCCATTGTAGTTCTATCACTATACTTAAGGCCATGATTTTATACATTCTGGAGTATAGGAGTAGACCTTAGTTTCCGACATTTGTGGTCTTGTCAGGATACTAATGATCCTATTAATTGTGCCTCCTAAAGCCGACAATCCATCCATTCTCAACCTTCTACCTATAGTTGGTAAAGTACTATATTCCACTCAAACATGTGATATTGAGTTTTCAATGGAAATACATATTTTACAGTCCCCTGAATCCAAAATAAGCATTTGTAGATAAAGGTGCATGTGAGAGATGAACAACATAATTAAAAAATGAAGTCCAATAAAGTACCTTACTTGCTATATTTAAGTCCAGCATCTTCCAAGGATAAAACAAAGATTTTCAAGAAATTCTCCCCATCCAAAACCATGTTTTACAAAGAGAAAAATTTATTTTTTAATTTTTCACAAACTGTTCCAACAATTTTTATTAAAATACACATGTTTGACATATTGACATAAAAAATTAAATGTGTCTTGAATTTACTGTTAATAGCCTGTAAAATCCCTTTATTTGTTTGAATGTTGTATAATAACAAACTTAAAAAAAGACAAAAACTTCCTACAGGAATAATTAAAAGTAAATTAAAATACTTGAGTTACGCTAATTTTTGCTTTCTGTATCACATACCTAGTAGGTAGAGGAAGTATTGCATTCCACCCAAAAATTTTGTCAAGATTTCATCAGAAAGACATGTTTTTAGGCCCCTGAATCCCAAAAAGCAAATACGGTTTTAGAAAAAGATGGTGCATGCACGTACAGTATAACACAAAAATGTAATGTCAAGTAAATACAAAATTGGTATTTAGTTTCAGTCATCCAAAGATGAAACACAAGATTTTTAAGATAATTCGCCCCCCCCCCTACCCAAATTAATCTGTAGGTTTACAAAAGCTTGTTACCACCTTTATGTTTCCACATGTAACTAAGCATTTCTTGCTTAATTTGAAATCATTCCTAGATAAAAATATACCATGAGTGATGTACTGTGTGTAGAAGAATCACTTTTTATATGAATGCTATATGTAACAGACATATGTGAATATGTCATTGGTGGAGAACACAAATGTATCATATCAGATACATTTTTTTCTCATGTGTTTTCTGAAATCTATTATTCCAAAACTTTTACGTTCAGTAAGCAGATATAATAAAACTGCCTATTTTACATTTTTCTCAGGGAACTCTACAGTATAAATAGCAGAAAAGGTAAGAAATAAATTGAAAAATGTTTTGCAAGCATTGCCACAGATTGATGTAAAAGTACACAGATGAACTAACTCATTTATGTAATCGGTGATTGTGAAAGTTAATTGAAGCAAGTATGTATGCCTGCAACGTATTGAGAGGATGACATTGAAAACAGATAACTGAAAGCAGTGCCTTTTGGTAACAGAAATACTCAATGATTCCTGCTAGAAATCATTGAATCAGACAAAATTAATTTAAAAGGCAGTATTGTTACCCAAAAAGAAAAATTACTGCAAAATATGTATTTACAAATTGTTAATGATGGGATTGCAAAGGTATAGGATATGATGGGACCATGCAAAATGATGCGGGAAAATGAAAACTATGTAAAAATGGGGTTTACTGAGAAATAATTTTTTCTCCTTAAAGTGCTCCAAAATTATGATTTTATTTAGTGAAACAAAGATGTTTAAACAAAAACTGAAGTTTGATTATCATTAATGTCATCGCCAAAGATATGCAACATTGAATCATTAATCAAATCTCTGATTAAAAAGAAACATATTCCAATAATTATCCATTTTTACCTTCTCTACTAAATACCTGCAATGAGGAACTATTGTATTTCCTCCAAAAATTTGATGTGGAGATTTCACTAAAAATACATATTTTGAGATTATAAATAAATAAATAAAACCCCTTCAGAAAAATGTGTGTGCGCGCGCATGCAAGTGTGAGTGTGAGAAACAGAGAGAACTCAAAAATGAAACATTTGTTGAATACCAAACAACTTCCAAGGATGTGACATGATTTTCAAAAAAATCTCCCCACACCAAACTACCTTTTATATGGAATATTTTACCTTATTTTTTATCCCAAAAATTGCTCAAACAACTTTGATTAAAATACCATACAATAAGACATTTGCATGACAAATGAAACATACACTTTGAAGTCCTCTTCATTCCGAATAAAATTAGTTAACTCTAAGATATAGACTAAAACTTACTACACATAAAACGTAGATCTTATTTCAAAATCATTTATGTTTTTAACCATTTCCAAGATATTTTTTGTCATTGGTTGAATTTTTAAATATGTATACTTTCCCAAGTGCTAAGACACTTAATTTTTGTTTTCTTTTGGTCATGCAATGAACATGGAATTTCAAAGCCATCACATAGCTACCCGCTTATAAAAGATTTGATCGTTGCTTCAGTCTACTGTATTCCTCTTGTACCTACAACGAAATGTGTGATAAAAGCATTTCTGCAAACATTTAACATTAAGTAGATTAAAAGAATGAGCTTTTGTAAGTATAGTTTGTAGAAGAATGGATTCATGTGAATGCAACATGTCAGGTTTTTAAGCATAAAATGCAAATGTCCTGCTTTTATATATAATCAGGGCTATTCTGTAACTTTCTGGTTAAGAGAATTGTTACTGTTACTTTTTAAGATCAAGAAGCACTTAAAAGTGTAACCATTTGCAGCCAGCTAGTAGTTGGTATTGTTAAATATAATTTTCTTCCTCTCAACAAGATGATGTTACAGAATACCAAATAGTGCATAGCAATGGTTAGTGGCTATAACAAGTTAAACATTAACCAGATGTTACAGAATGGGTGTAAATATGTATATTGCCATTGGTGACAGTAACCATGACTTTGCCATTTCTTCAGATCAGGTACCACATAAAAAAGAATGTCTCATGCTGTCCTAAAAGTGCAATTACACATTTACAACTCATTCTTTTTGGAACATTAGAGAACTTCAAGCAAGTCTAATGTATATATGATTTTAGGCATACTCTTAAAATAGTTGATTTCACTGTATACACAGTTATTACTTAGGAGTGCAAATGCAAATTCATGTTTAAGAGATGTCATTTATATAAATGTTTGCTTTTAAAATGAGACTGTATAAGTCCTGAATTTTACTTTCACATATCATTTATCTTAATTTTTTTTTATTAACTTGCATTCATTCTGTATTCATTTTTATTGTTGTTTTTTTGTTGACTGAGTTTTCTTGTGAGTATTAATGAGTATTACAATAAGTGCTGTAGCAGTGCATGGTACTGAAGGTACCCCATGTATTGCTAGTGATAAAGACATGAGTTGTTTGTTAATTAATATTAGTATGTATATTTTAAATAGTGTATGTAAAGAAGTAACAAACTGTGATTTTATGAATTATCATCATATAAAAGTCAACTCCACTGAATGAAAGCAATATTTTGGTTTATGTATAAACATTACTACTGTAATGCAGGTTGTAAACACATTAGATTTACAGCAAAATATTGCTTACCTTGTGCCAACATAGTCACAAACTTTGAGAGGTATCAGAAATGTGGGATAGGATGGGATGGGATGTTTCCATAACAATGTTTTCTGAAAACAAGAAAAATATTGGTATAACTTGGTGCACGTTTAAGCTTCGATATACATATAAGATAAAATAAAAAGGGGGGACAGAACAAGATACGAATATCAACAACATAAAAAATATTGTAGCTTGTAGTATGTACTTTCTAAGCACATAGAGCAAACCACCCAGTCATTGGCAGCTGAAGAACATTAAATTAGAAAATTCTAAATTTACATATTATTTGAAATGAAAACTCATCTCTTTAAGTGATAAAACAGCACCATCAAATAAGATTTTGGTCTTTGAATGGGCCTGTCTCTTGACAAAGATAGGATGAAATATATTTCAATGAAACTTTAGCAGGTATTTTTAGAAACACTGCACTGTCAGACACATTCTGGATTTCAGTTTAAATTAAAATACTGAGCAATTAAGTCCCTCAGTGTCATGAAGCCAAATGTTCCAGCCACTCGCAACTTGAAAGCTACGTCATTCCATTTCCAGAGTGATTACTAGATATTGTGAAAGATTTATGAACAGGTCTTCATTAGAAGCATCAGGAATATACTTTCATGATCATATTATGTGCAAACTTAATGGTAAAATTTGCTATACTAATTGCTCCAACTCCTCTTCGTTGACAAGATATTTTCTTTCCTTTTCTCAGTTTCTTGATGATGTTGCTCTCTGCTTTTCCCTATTCTTTTAAAGCTAGTTACCTCATTCTCAAGCTTTTTTCTTATGTTTTTCTGGGTTTGCGATTTTCTTTTGGCCCACCAAGCATATTCTGTTTGTATTCCCTTATGAAGTTCTTTCCATTTCCCTAATGCCATAACAAACTAACTCCATTCTTGTCTTCCCTTTCCTTTTTGTAGTTTCCGTCCAAATTATTAATTAATATATATGCTTTTCATTGATAGAATGTCTTGAATTAATACACTGAAGTATGATCTAATCCCCTCTTCAGCAGTGAGTTAGATTGTAGCCTCTTCTGAGAAATAGTTTCATTTTAGGGAGTTTTTTTGCTCATGAAATCTCTACAACATAATTTGCATGACAGAATCCACTGTAGAACTGCTAGTCTCTCTTACTTTACATAGTTTCACTGATATCCCCATAAGCTGAAAAGGAAAAGTTAATATTTCATCCAGATGGGCTTCCCACTCTACTAGTTCTTTAATGTTTTAAAATTATAATTTTTGTCAATAATTTGTATAAAGTTATCATAGGAAGAGTTAGCACCTGTTTCTTTCTATATACACTTTCTGTATTCATTTCTATCTGCATTCCACAGGTAGAGGCATATTAATTGAACTCATCCTGAAGAAGGGGAGTTAAAAGTACAGTGTGTTCTAAGTATCTCTTTTTTTATTTAAAGCACTTTTAATGAGAGGTGCTTAATATATGTGGGGTTGCAAGATTCTAATGGCATTTAAATACAATGAGATAAATATAATCTTCATCTGAATACAATGAGATGAATATAATAATTTGAATATAAAGGATAGATGCATCTGGTGGCCATGTGGAAACTCAATTTCACTTTAAACAATGAAGGTATGCAATGTCTTAAGTACCTTAATCTTTCTGACAACATTTTTTAATTTTCTGGAGGTTGTACAGTGTCAAATATGATCTATTTTCTCTGGGTGAAAAATTAAGACCCACAGAGAGACTTCACGCCAGTTATTGACACCTCTGGCTATAAGTTGTAGAATACTCCTTGCAAAAATAACAATACCCACAACTCCAGTTGTTATACTGCATGCTAATGACCAGAAAAACTGCATTTTGGTATGTCATTTCTTGACTACTCATTCCTGCATTAAAATTAGTTTAAGGAACTGAGCTTGATCAGCCAGGTCCCCATTCTTAATGTACATCTAAAAAAATCACAAGAATAAAGTAAACAAAACATTCAGCTAGCAGCTAGTAAATTTGACATGCAAAGGTGTGGGGACTTAATGCATTTTCTTGCTAAACATAATTACTTAAAAGATGTGTGCAATAAAACAGTGCTATTCCTTCACACTGTGGCCATTGCACAGCTCGGACTCCCGCTGAAACAGTTATCCCCGCAACCACCTCCATTCTCATAGTTACAGTTACAATGGCATAAGCACATACCTTATCATACAGGATGTTGGAAATGTTGATCTTCTCTATCCACACATTTCTGGCATCTTCTCACACTCAATAATTAATACTGAGTGAATCTCTCGCCTCATGTTTTCTTTTAGTTCTTTCAAGGTATGGGATTTGTTGCCTACACCTTATTTTGCAAATGCCCGCATAGATAAAAATCACATACAATTAAATCAGCGTATCATGAGGGCCACAATTCTTTACTAATCACCCTATCATCAAAAATTTCCTGAATTAAATTTAATGACTCATCAGCTGTATGTGCAGCAGCAAAGTCTTGTTGGAAAAATCCAGACTGATACTCAGCATCAGTCAGTTGTTCAAAAAAAAATAAGTGTAAGTCATTCCTGCACCTCTCTGCATTTATTGTTTATTAGAAAAAATAGGTCCTATTATTCTGTATGTTTTTACTGCTTACCAATTTTTAAGCAATGCAAGGGAATCTCCCGTATAAAATTGTTTCTCTGCACTTCAATATCTATTCATTTTGCAATGAAATATAGCCGTATTAATGGAAGCATGTTTTTATCAGAGAAGAATATTAAGTCATAAAACCCAATAGCAGAAATTTATCCAACTCTGGTGATCACATGAAAATAAAACATGCATGAAAAACCTCCATACATTGCACAAACTTACAGAAACGGCAGACAAGAAAATTACTCAATTTCTGATACTGAACTCTCCAGTGTCAATGAAAATTTCCTGAAAAGATGCCAGAAATATGCAGACATTTCCATCATCTCTTATAATAAGACATATCTTATCATTGTAATTGTAACTATAAGAACGTGAGGTAGTTGCAGAGATGTTATGATTGTTTTGGCAGGAGTCCAAGGTGCAGCGCTTGGCACACTAGCCGCATGCAGTAGCCACAGTGTGAAGGAAACACACTATAGAATGATTTACCCTAAACAGTCCTTAATTTTTATACATTTTGCTTTCAGGAATGATCTCTTCCACTGGCAAGCTGAAGACTACAGAATGTGCACTGATTGGTGTCTCAGAATTTGCCAAGCACTACTAGCTTAAAATTGAAAGCCTCTTCAGTACTTAAAATGGATAACTCTTCTTCCAAACTATAAGATTTTTTCCAAGTTTCTATTTCCAAGCTTTTATTTCTTTTCCCATAAACCAAACTGTTGACTTCTTGGAAGTGCACGAGTAATAGTGATGCCACTCCAAACTTATAACCCTGTATGGGCTGTTTGAGATATAAGATTATTGCTTAGTTCTAGAACACTAGTTTAAATAAATTTAATTCACCTATAATAAAATTTCTGATAAAAGGGATCTATGATATGATGTTTATCATCTTGATTAGAAGCAAGAAAAAAAATGACCACATAATTTCATCACTTCAAGATGATTTTCATGACCAAAATAAACCTGGCTTCTGAAAGCAAGATTATCCATTAATAGAATGTGCAACTTTATGAGAGCTTCTCTTGACTCACAGATATCATGAAGATAGCCAAATTAGTTTAATGGTTGTTAAGTATCACCCTTTAGATGATGTGCTGTTCAAGCACACAAGTATAATCACTTGTTTGTGATGATCATGTTAACAAACTGGTGTTAACATACTCTAGATTTCCTCAGGCTTCCAGCCAGGTGTAAAGTTGGTTAGAAACTGACGTCTCGGGAACATCGTTTCCATCTTCAGGGTAGCTGAACGATGCAAATTAGGAGTCCTCCATTTCTATACTAGGCCGTGGTTAAACAATAAAGTTATTAAAGCTTGACATTTCATCCTCAACATTATTTTCTATAATGTCTGTGCCTTTGACCACTCACTGACTCAGCTGTTCTCTAAGAGGTCTGAACTTAGATCCACAGACATTAGTATAAATATGGAGGACTTGTAATTTGCATCATTCAGTTACCGTGAAAGTGGGAACAATGTATGTTCCCAAAATGTCAGTTTTAACCAACTTTTCACCTGCCTGGAAGCCAGGGAAAATCTGGAGTATTCACAATGCCAGGAACGCTTCAGCTCATATTTAGTGTTAACATTTTATATAAAATGGAGGAAACTGAAATACAAGCTGTGATAAAGTACTTAAGAAGAGTTTAAACCCAACAGAAATACGAAAGGAACTAGATTCAACAATAAAAGATTCTTCCCTTCATTTTCAACAGCTAAAAAGCAGGCTGCTGAATTTAAGTGTGCTCATATTACCATTCAGGATGATAGGTGCTCAGGATGTCCCAAAATCCTACAGACTAGACTGTGGCAAAAATTTCCATATACCATGTCCACATTTTACAAAAAGGATTGGGTATGAGAAAGCTTTCCACTCAATGTGTGCTACATTTGTTAACAATAGACAAAAATGCATTAGAATGAACATTTCTCAAGAGTGTTTAAATGCAATTCTAGCGAGTTTCTTCCATGTTTCATAACAGTAAATAAAACAAATTCATCACTATATGCCAGAGATGGAGCAGTCCAAGTGTGGGTGACGACATATGAAAATGCACCAAAGAAAGCAAAAATAGTTCCACTGCAATAAAAGTTTTGCTATGGTTTTCTGCAATTCTCATATGTGGTGCTCTCAGGCTACCTCAAGTAGGGCAAAACCATTAATAGGGAGTACTATGCTTCACTATGGATCAACTGAAAGATGTTATGATTTACATCCACACTATGCATGAAGTTCTTTCATGATAATAATTCACAAATCTGGAAGTTTTGCTACAAAACTGCATGACCTTTGCTTACAAGTGCTTCCACATCCACCATATTTGGCTCCCAGGTTTTGTTCCCCAAACCTAAAGAAAAGATGAGTGGACAGAGATTCACATCAAATGAGGCTGAAGCTGAGACAGGCACTTATTTTACACAATTGGTCATATCTTAATTTACTGAGGGTATGAAAAATTTGGCAAGTAATTGGACCAAATGTATTGATTTACAATTGATCGATTTCTCTTAAATATACATTTTCTTGGCACCTTATTAAATGCACACCAATCTTTGATAAAAGGAGTTTTAGTTTCTAAAAGAACACGTATACTTTTATTTATAGATTGCTTCATCAATTCTAGAAATTTAAAATACGTAACTGTTGTATCTCTCATACAGCATGGGAAATATCTGGGAATTAACATTTATCCTAGCCAAACTAAGTTAAAGTAGTTAAGCAGTTGAGCTTCTTCAGATGTATATAGATTCTTTTTTATACTGTATATAAATCAAATATATTATGTCCTTTGTGACTGAAAAAAAATAGTCGATTTATTCTGAATCTGAGATTGTTTTCAGGACTCCGCTGATCTCAGGGTTATCTGATGTTGAAATTACCAGTTACTTTCCCTCTTCATTTCCACAGGTAAGAGTTGAGTAAATAAATGCTGGGAACTTTGTTGAACATATAAAGCTTCTTGCCTAGTGAATTTCACATTTGGTTAAACATTTTTTTGTTACTATAATGTATAATGCTGAGTGCATCATTTGGATAGTCATCTAAGTAGCACTTTTACTTGAATTAGCAATCTACTTGCACTGAGAATGGCTATCTTCTTGCTTAACTATTTTGAGTTTGTGTTTCAGAGCCTTCACTGAAGTCTGCAGTCACAATCCTGTCTATAGGTAAGTTCTTAATAGATTAAAACCAGCTTCTGTACCTCAGCATTAACTTATTATGAGATATGTTTGGACACTTCATTGAAATACATTCTTGAACTTGATTTCAGAGTTTTATTGCTTAAAAATGGCTTTAATAACCTTTTTCCTGTTTCATCTCATGACAACCTTCAGAGATAAAGGAATATTTATATTCATATTTCTTTATTTTCACCAGTCAAATGTTACAATTTTTGTCTTTGTCAAAAATGTACACAGTTTATAATAAAGGTCATTCAATTACACAAAGACCTAAACATTATGAAGATAATAGAATACATTATGTAAAATATCTAACAAAAGCAGCAACTTCAAATAAGTCCTGGATGGGTGCCTATCAAAAATGCAAGAACGATTTTGAGAAGCCTCTTAGCTCTTTCATGCCTGGGTGTATACCAATAAAAAAATCATAGACATGCAATACTTTATCATCTTAAGAAATATGCTTTGTCTAAATATGGGGTCGTCCTCCATGGACTAGTGGGCTAGCCCCTAGTTCCCAAGGTCGCGGGTTCAAACCCAGCGGAGGGCGATGGATTTTTTTGGGCGTAAATATCCTTCGGAAGGGAATTAAAGCCAGTGGTCCCGTGTCGTAGATTTACGGCACGTAAAAGAACCTCAAGCCTGATAACGGGGCCTCTGGGCAAAATTACCGGTCTTCCACGCCCAATATAGAATGGGACGCTAAGAACCACAGCAGTTAAAGAGCGTCCATAAATAAAACTCAATTTTTTCTAAATATTGGCAAGTACATTTTCTGTACCACCTTAGATCCAGCAGAATGGAAGTCCTAAACATAGTATTTTATTTTCCCCAAGGAGAGAGGGGCTTTGCACAAAGAAGCATGTCTTTCGATGAATGCTTGTCACTGATGGACAGACATTGCCTGTTAATATGTTTTTGGCACACAGAGTTCCTTGTTGCATCTTCAACTACTAAAGTAACTGCTAACTGAAAAGGGTTCATATATAACACCAACTTTCACCCATAGCACATTTGGAATGGTAGTAGTTCACATGTACCAACAGTCATGAAAGAATTCAAGAGTTCTGTTGGTGGTATTGATGATCCTAAGCCAGAATATCTTGATGCATATATAGCATTTTTGCTGAGCATTTACTCTAAACTATCCAACCTCCACAGGCAGTAATATATCTTCAGAATGATGGTAGATTGAGTCACACTTTTGGACACTCATCTTCACTAATTAAAAGTTGTATAAAACAGAAACATTTTCGAGGGCATTCGTTCTCATCGTCAGCGACTTTTAATTAGTGAAGGTGAGAGCCCAAAAGTGTGACTCAATCTACCATTATGAAGAATACTTCCCTGTTAATAGTGCTTCTATTTTTAATCTTTAAATATCTTCAGAATCCTATTAACATAAAATGGTCTTTGGCTGAGGTATTTCTAAATTCCTTATGTTCCTTTGGTGGTGTTTTATTATTTCTCCCTTAACAAACAGTGAGGAATGTGAAATAGGAACATCACGAGGAAAAGAGAACTGAGAGAAGTTACTGTAAATGTAATCAGCACAGTGAATTATTGAAAAATAAAAACTTAGAATTTTATAGCATAAACAAAGAAATTTAAATGTAGTACGTATTCTGCCACTAAATATTAAAGATTTTGTGAAGCTAATCATTGTGGTTTGATTGTCCATGGTAGTATGAGAACATGTTTTGAGCTTCAAAAGATTTTTTACCACAAAGAAAACAAATGAAGCTCCATATAAATTGCCTTTGACATTCTTCTTGCCTTGTGTCCAAATCAAGGCTCAGAATTGCTGTATGATGGTGTTGTAACTAAAAAATTGTAGAAGTTGGTCAGTGAACGATGCTGCTGAATATACTGATCATAGTGGGATTCCCATTGCAAGTAACACTGCTGGCAAATGCTGCAATTGCATAAAGATATTTCATTTATAACAGCATTCATGTCTAAAGGTTGAGAATAAAGTGTATTGAAATATTGTCATTAATAATACACTGAGTTGGGTTTAATTACACAAAATTACATTTTCCTTGTGTAAACATAGAAACATGTTTTCAGGGTAGTTACCTCCTCTTCTGGGTTGTTATTGTTATTATTATTATTATTATTATTATTATTATTATTATTATTATTATTATTATTATTATTTCAGCTTCTGCATATATATATATATTTTTTTTTTATTTTTTTTTTTCCGGTCATTGTTACAATCATTTCATATGCAGTTAGAAAGGCTCCTTGTCATAACAGAAAAAAATTTTAAATGGTGTAACTGGGAAGTATCCATAGTCTATGATTCTTACTGAATCTCTGTGAAGTATTTATCTGCAAAGAAAGAACTTTTTAGCAGATTTCTGAAAAGTTCCGCAACTGGAAACACCAGTCAGTATTCATGCAGGCTTTTATAGCATATCCATCTGGATTATGTTTTCCTTCCTATCTATGGCATTTTGTCAGGCTCTTTTTCAATATGGCTGTAAATAAAGATGGTTATAATTGTTTGTTACACTTGAGAAAGCAAGCATTCATCATTAGATACAGAAGCTGATAGAAAGGGACAAGCCATGCTTCCAAACAGATTATTACAAAATACAGCAACATTTGAACGATTATGAGAATGTAAGGGGGGGGGGAAGAAAAATGTATATGCATGTTCAAATTTGTAGGCCATGTTTGGGCAACATTGAGTACACATATGTCAAGTTGAAATGTATGAGAGGCTAGTAAGAAATTTGCCGAGTTAAAATGCAATACCATAAGTATATCTCATTTTAATTCTTAAGAGTAGAGATGTTAAAATTACTGTAATTATGATATACATACATACTCATCAATCAAAACTTTTAAAATTCTGCATGCTGTAGGGATACAGGTGCTTGCCTTTTAAGTATCACAATACTGGTAATTCCAAGCTTGTAGCAATAATGACCTTGTTACTATACCTGATTGGTAAATATATAATTAAATGAAATTATTAATTTACATACAAATATTCAATAGTGCTTTGACCAACAAGTTTGAATTTGCAATGATAGCTGACCGGTTGTCTTGAGAAAAAAATGGTTCTTCCCTAAATTATACAATTTTGCAAATCCCACCAATATATGTAATCACACACCTTGTCCTGTTTCCTTTTAATCATCAAAATGAAGCACTTGACTGCCATTAGAGATGGAAGAATGATATGATATACTACACATGCACCTAAACTTTTTATTTCATACTTTCAATATATAAAAGTTGAAAAGAATGTTCTCTTTCCCACTGTTCAGAGCACCCTTGGTATGTACTGATGGATTTATCTTATTGCAGTGTATTGCAACATTAAGAGTGCTGGGTTCTCAAGATGTTAAAAAAGCACTTTAACAGCTGAACTATCTTTTTCTGATGAAAAGTATGCATTTTATAAGTGTACAATCTTACATTCCTTGTGTTCAAGATTCATTTATGCAACAAACAGAAATTTAATGCTTAATATTACAATGTTATTTCGGATCATATGAAACTATATAAGTGAATTCTGTTTCTATGCTATTAAATTGCTTAAGTTTTCAACTTTTAAAAGAAAAGGACAAAGGAGTATGGTCAGGATATAATTATTATTTTTATTTTGGAAGGAAAGAGGGCAAGAAAAAGCAAACCTCCTACTTTGTGATTTGAACTTTATTTTCTAATACTATTCCATCTCTGCAGAATAAAATCCTCTCTTAGAGGAATCACATACCGTACGAAACAAAAATACATTAGTACTGCAATATTTACACTATAGAATGTAAATAGACATGTCGACAAAAGAAAAGAACGCTTACATTCATTTAGCAGTCCACTGCTGACACCAGTTTCACAAACAAAATGGTGGCCTATATCAGCCTCTGCATTGTCCTCACACACACATACACACGCACATTCTGTCACATGCACACACAATGAGCTCGATTCCCATAACAAATATAATACATCTGCGGCTAACTGGTACAGTGAAGGAAATGGGCAAAGAGACGCAAAACAATTCACCTTGCACATAAATAGCTAATACTAAACACATGAAATGTTTAAGGTACTTGAATTTATTATGCAGTTGGTACTAGGAACAAAGCAATTAATGTCAAAAATGTAAACTTTTATGAGAATTTCTATAGAAAATGATTATTCCCTGCTGACAATTAAGAGGAAGGAAATATCATGCAGATGAAAGTACAGTTTTAACTGATAATATATTTGTTATATCGTAAGTATATTTATTTTTATAATATTTATGAACTGCATTTATATATTGTACCAACTTTCCATTCAACAGTTTCTTGCTAGTTATTTACGATGGACATTATAACACTGGATTAAATGATTTTTTCACAGAAGTAGGCCACTATTTATGTCATTTTTTATTTCCATAAAGCATGCCAATATATGAAGCACTTTTGATTTATCCTCTCAACAAAATTAAAACATAACATAAAACTGCCATGACATCAATTTGATGAAATGATGTGATATTCCATGATAAGCATTCTGAAAATGGATTATTTGTGGCATCCATTTACTTTTGCTGCTTGGACAAGTTTGAAGGGTAGGCTGGGCCTTGAGACAACAAACACTAAGTATATAGTACATAACCCTAATTTCCACATTCTTGTTTAACAAAAAAGCAAAGCACCCATCTAATTGTCTTGTCAGAGTAATGTGGTGCATATCTGCTTTATAATCTCTGAAACTGTTACCAGTTCTTTTTTTTGGTTTTTTTGTATTATTTTCTTTCTTTTAAATTTTTGAAACTGACAACTATAAATTTGCTGATAAGATAAACTCTTCAATTTTGATCCAAATTTTATATACAAGTTTACCATATAAATTTCTTAAAACTTTGAAATTGGTTTTGTTAAAAAAAACCAATATAAAGGTATGCGTGTGTGTTCATGTGTTGTGTGTTTATATATACATACATACATAAGAAATTCATGAACAAATGCCAGATCCGAGTGTTGTCTAGGTTTCCACTTGTGTACATTAATACTAAGTGATAAAATACAACATTTTGTGTTCAAAGCATTTTCATATAAACAGCATGCAAACACAATTTTGTCAATCTCCAGTAAAATCTTGCAGCTGATACTGTATAACAGACAGATTCTGGAAGAAAGGAAAAAATATAGCCCTGCAAAGAATTAATATCTTTTCTCTTTCTTTTATCTTTTTTTCCTGTATGTTAAAGTCTTTGAAGCATAATAACTGGTAAATAATATATGTATGTACAATTCTAGGAAAAACTAAAAAAGTTCAAGAATGTTAAATTAAAAACGTATTTATCTGTATAAGGAATTTCTTTTTTGTTCCTAGTGAATAATGGATGTAAAGAAATGCATTTGACAACAGCACAGCGACCAGATTATAAAGTTCAGCATGATCGTCATGTGCACACGCACCATGTTCTTTACATTACCTGAATATCACAACAATATGAAAATCTCACAATAAGACTTTTATTATGGCAGGCTTTGCAGTCCCAGGGTGCACAACTTATACAGTTTACACTGAGACACCTGATGTTGTGTTGCACTAGCACCGATGATGTCCATGACAATGAGATTACAGGATGCAGCACGATGCTGAACAGCAGTTGCTCCCCCCTCCCTTACTCTTCTGCCTCTGATCTGAAACATTCATATTAACATAGTTGTTAGCACAAATTATCAAGGCAATATAAATACTAGCTCAATCACAAAGTGCTATTCTTCATTTAATACATTAAAACATTGTATTGGCACTTCTTGTACTCAGTCTCTGGTACCAGTTTTCTCCCTGCAAACTGGACATTTTAAACATTTTTATATAAAATATGCAATAATTTCATAATTTCTGACCAACAACCAAATAACATCTTGTGCTACATTTGGTATGGTTGGCTTCTGGAGTTTTTAAATATAACTATACCAAGATTATAAAGAGTTTAAGTGAGTGAGAGAGAGAGATCAACTGATTTTGTTAATTCTTTTACCATTGAAAAGCTCCATTCCAGGGTTGGGGGTTTCATTTTCATACTCGTATTACCAAATTTTAATCCCATTTCATTGAATATCAAGGCTATTTGGCACTTTATGGCAGATTTTTAAGACTTAAAATACTTTAAAACTGTTATTTTAGGGGTTGGAGGATTATTTATGATTCATGTTACAACATGTTCTCAAATTTCACTGAAGTTTTACCAGCAATTTTTTTGGTATGATTTGACAAAAATGATAAGCTACTCTTATATTCAATCTCTATTTTCAACCCCTAACGTATAAATCAACATTCCTTGGCTTGTCTAGTTGAAAAATTGCACTCTTATATTATAGGACCCAATGAAAATTGAAGATTCACCATAGTCTTATGAATCATTGTACAATAGCTTTAAAAAAACAGGGGAGGTAAATTAAATTCATTAAATCGCCATTCAAGTTTAAAATGCTACCCGTGCAACATTGGACAGCCAGCTGGTATTGTGTATATTAGCATGTTTATATGTAGCTTACCTTCCACCATTTTTCACCAAATATTTAATGTTAAATCTGATTGGTTATATGCTTGTTTAGCTAGACGTTACTGAAATTGAACACGGTGACACATATAACTGTTTAAAGCAAATACATCAATCAAATTTAGCCAAGAATGTAAAAAATCCATTTTTTTTTTTTTTTTTTTTTTTTTTTACTTACACGTCCACTTTTACACTACATTTGTAATTTTCTTAATATTAGCGACTTTAAAACACCCAATGGCCCCCTGGGTAAAGCACTATTTGCTCTTTCATTTCAGCATTTTTCAATATAAAAAATGCTCTGCACAGCATATTTTTTAATTTAAATGCTTGTAATTTTCAGGAGAGTTTCAGATAATAAGGATTTAATAACTTAAAATTAATGAGTTACTTTGCAATTAAATATTTTCCCTATTTCAGGTTGGTAAAACTGAAAAATAATATCACATATGCAAAAAAAAATTTCTAGTGCATTAATTAAAATTAATCAATGCCTGCAAGACAAATTTGTATATATTGAATAGATTAATAAAGTTCAAGAAGTATTTTGTATTAGGGTAATTAATTAAAATTACAACAAAATATAATTACAAAAATGGCTTGGCATATTTATTAACATTCTGTATGTTCCATTTCTTTTATCTTCTGCATACAAAGTAAAACATTGCACCTTAATCAAGAAAATCTGTGGATTTGAGTTTTTCACAGAGGCATTGTCTTTAGCAGTTTATGCACATATTAATGTAGTAAAAAGGCATTTATTTGAAACATCCTCATACTCCAACATTACAAACTACATGCCATAAGCATAATGTTGGCTCTTCTCTTTAATGCAAGTACAAATTGAGTCCCCTAATATTTGTTACATCATCTGAATCAAGTGAAGTTTTATAGCACCAAACAATAGAAGTTGTTTTAAATTTTCATATTGTAACAAACAAAAATCCTATATAGTAGCAGTCAAGAAAAACTGTAACACGTGCAGTAATAAATGAAAATTACTTGATGCTATTATAATTTTAAGACCGAGGGGAAAAAAAATATGATGCGATACATTCACATGACTTTCTCTATCGTTTATTAATGGGTATACAAACTACTCTTATTAAGCTTGTTTTTCTATCTACTACATTTTAATCCAAATAAACCTTTGCAGAAATAGCTACATTATACATTTTGTTGTAGATACAAAGAGAACAGTGACAGTCAAAGTTTTAGAACTGGACATTATATTCTAGCCTTAAAATTCCATACTGTTTCCATGCAATTGCAGAAACAGCTGAATGTTGACAGCGCTTTATGAGAATAATCAAGAAATGAACAATTCAAACCATTAATAACAGATATCTTAGAAATGGCTTATGCCACATAAAAGCTTATTTGAAATAAATTGTGTGTTTTAAAAAGATCTACATTTTTTTGTATGTATGTTTTTGTCTATTGTTTAATATTTACAAGTTATACAAGATTCCTTCCGAATGAAGAAGACTTTACAGGCTATTCCCAAAAAATCCATTACATATATTTTATTTGTCATGTAAATATCTTTAATACATGGTATTTTAATCAAAATTGTTAAGAGCCATTTTTTAGAAAAGCAAAATTTTTGTAAAATGTGCAAAGTAAAGGGTATTTTGGGGTGGGGAGATTTCCTTAAAAATCTTCATCACACATCTTTGGAAGATACCGAACTTAAATAAGTTTTGTGTTGATCCAACTATTCGTTTTTGAGTTATGCTGTTCACAGACACACATACCTTTTTCTAAAAATTTTTTTTTATTTATTCAGGAGACCTCAAAACGTGTATTTCCAGTGAAATCTCGGTATCAAATTTTTGGGTGGAATGCAATACCTTCTCTACCTACTATGTACATAGTAGAGAAAGTAATAAAGCTGTTGTCCATCCTAGCAAGCCCAGAGCTTGGGCTAGCCATTTCACAATATCATTAGAACACCCGAGCATATCTTTCATTTTAAAATCAACATGTCATGTAAACATTTAAAAATTATATATGAATAAATAATGGATGCTTTCTGCAGCATTATGAACACTAAAATTGGTGAAACATAGGGGATACAGGCTTTGTTTATATGGCCAAAATTTGAACTTCATGTACAAACTGTTAAATGGTAAAGAGGAATGAAAAAATTGTCCCTTGTGGATGGCATGTTCAATGTGATTCGTCTCACTACTGCTTATATCTGTCAAGTTTTCAGCACCAGTCTCCAGAATTTTTTAGGCTTCCTTGTCCATTTCATTCTTTAATAAACAAGTGAGCTATAGAGAGAAACCAATTCAATATAAAGAAACATATACTGCTAAACAGGGGGCATGACTGGAGCAAAACGCAACTTACCAAAAAGTTATGATGAACACAGTGGACAAAATTAAAGTGACCAAAAAGCAATCTAATTAAAATAACCTTTTGCAACAAGCAGGTAATGAGATAACTCTCACTTTAGGAGAAGCTTAATCTCCTACAATTTCTTCTCAGAGAAGACATTCTCAAAAAAGGTTTGGAGATGATGCATTATCTACCTCTTCCATGGCATTTTCATTCAGTCAGACACTGTCTACCCTATATTGTAAGCCAAACAGTACTTAGCTTTTTCTTTTGACTTTCCCAAAATTTAATAACGAAGCTTTTTGTTGTACATTTGCTATACAAAAAAAAAGTTTTCTTTGTTGAAAGAAATGATAACTCTCAGATACAACTTTGTGGTATTAGTTGTTCTTCCATTAGTGCCATGAGTAGGCTTCAGTTGGAAAGGCAGAATCAGAGAGAGAAATTCAATGCCATAGCCGGGATTTCAACCATGAAACTTTAGCTTGCCATGGCAACATGCCACCATTAAATTCTCCAACTGATACTTATTTTTCCAATAAACCACAAGGTGTTTCAAATTCATTTTGAGATAACATACCCATTGTGGCTTACAATTTCATAAGTACTTTAAATCCTGGGTTTCATAGTTAACCACTATTAGGTCAATCAATGTTATTAATTGTTCTTCCACACATGCTATGTGTAGGCTTAAGTTGGAAAGGTACTGTGTTCCTCTCATGAGAATGTGTCTGTAAGGAATGTGCTGACATCAACAATTCTATCGCTATCTGAGAAAGTTTACGACTCTACTTTCCACATATCAACAACTTAAGGTCCCTTAAAAAACATGCTCTTCTGCTAGTAATGCTTAATGACCAGTTGCTTTTGTTTGCTTTCTCATCACAGATTTTAATAATGTTAGCAACTATTTCTTGGGCTTGACTGTGTAGAGTCCTTTCTTCCTGGGCATTATAAATAACTTTATAAATCACTAGAAAACACTTACACACTGCTCCAAGTGAAACACACTGGAAAACCAACATTGTGCAATGTTTTTAATGTAGATAGTACATTACAATTACCAGTGCAATTACAATTAATGCAAATAGTAACTCTAGTTATATTGGGTGTATATCGCTCCCCCTCAGAATCAGTAATCGATTTTTTGGAGCAGCTTGAAATAAACTTGAATAACTTGTGCAAAAAAACTCTTATGTTATAATAGCGGGCGATTTAAACATAAATAAGGATGAATGTAACATGGATTATAAAAAAAACTCAAGATATTTTTAATACACATAATATCATAGACAGGATCCAAGTGTCTGCTAGGGTACTGAAAAAACTGTATCAATGATTGATTATGTAGCCACAAATTTTGAAACTCATGATATCCGGATAAATGTAATAAATGGATTACAATCTGACCATTATGCACAAATTATGCAAATAAACAATGTTGCTGTAAAAAATACCAACACTAGTGCTAATATTAAATACCGAAGTATGACTACTAAAAATATTGAGCAATTTAAACTTGCATTGGAGCAAGAAAAGTGGCAAGTAATGTATACAGCTGAAGGTGTTAACCAAAAATGGGAAAAGTTTTATAACATTATCAATCAACACTTAAATGTTACATGCCCTTATATTATAAAAAAGAAAGCATTCTGTAAACCTAATAAGATTAAGCTAAACATGGAGGGATTGAACCTAAAAAATAGTATTACTGATGCATATGGATTTTACAAATCAACCGGATGGGACTATTATAAAAATGAATACAAAAAGCTAAAAAAGGATTTTCAAAATTATTTAGTGGAAATTAGGGCATTATATTACAAAAAAAAACTTGATAAATCCAGCAACACTACAAAGGGAGCTTGGAATATTATAAATGAAACCAAAAAAAAAGGGAGATAGGGAGGTAAATATTGTAATGAATGATAAAGGTAGAGTAGTGACGAACCCAGTGGATATATGTAATATTTTTAATGAACCCTATTTGAATGCTCCATCTGTGGTAACTCGAAATTTAGTCCTTAATATGTCTGAGAGTAACATACCAGATAACTGCAACACTATGTATTTATATCCTACGGATGATAAGGAGATATTGGATATTATTAATAGCTTTGACAATAAACAGTCTAGTGGATGGGATGACATAACGCAAAAATGTCTAAAACAACGTAAGCATGAGTTGATAAAACCATTGGTTCACCTAATAAATTATTCTCTAGAAAATGGTGGAATTTCCTACTTGTCTAAAAACTAGTATTGTACGTCCAGTACAACTGCTATTACAACTCACCTACTTAACTATTTTAATGATAATAAATTAGGATGTAATGTAAGTAAAACCAAAATAGTAAATTTTGCAGTATTTCACAGACAAGAAAACTTACTTGAAGCAGAAATTTGTAATGAACTTATTCATGAAAGCGAATATACATCATTTTTGGGAATACAGTTTGACAAACACTTCACATGGAGTACATACATTGATCAGGTGTGCAACAAGGTGAGCAAGAGTGTGTTTCTGTTACATTATTTTGCCAGGTTTAAAAACTTAAATTTATTAAACACCATCTATTATGGGATAATATACCCTCATTTTCTCTATGGTATTGAACTCTGGGGGGAGCAGCTTATTTGTATATTAATAGAGTATTAATCCTGCAAAAGAAATGTTTGAGAATCATGCCAGGTGTAACCCCTGGGCACCCATGCAAGTAGCTGTTTATAAAAAATAAAATCCTTACAATCATCTCTCTATATGTATACCGTGCCATATTACTAATACATAACACCAGTGATCTTACTAGAAGTTGCAATGTGCATGACTACAATACCAGAACACAAATTAAGTATACAGACTCAATCACACAAAAAAATTTAGTGACAGAGATCCTAAAAACATAGGAGCAACATTATATAATAAACTACCTAGAGAACTAAAAATGTTAAGATCCAACCTTTTTAAAACCAGATTAAAAGAATACCTTGTAAATAGACCCCTGTACAGATTGGATGAATTCTGACAGAGAGAGAGAGATATTGTTGGGAATGCTAGTGAGTATAAACTGTTGTAAACTTGTTATGTACACATTGTCTTCCTTTTACCAAGCTTTTAACTTGTATTTCCAAGTAAACAAGCAATAAAGAATTATTATCATCATCATCATCATCTATTTATGACATCATTGTGAACTGCCACGTGGTACTATCTCCCCTCACTCCTCTGGAGAGCAAAACACCCTGCAGACATTTTCTTGTCAGAGGCCTACAGTAAAATCAGGCTGAAAAATTCAATGTCATAGCAGGATTTGAACCACAGATCTTTGGCTTACCATGTTACACAATATGTGTGTTCTGTGGCTTGTGCTTACAACAAGGAAGCCAGTATAAGAAGATAATTTTATGCCATTTTATACTATTAATTCCAAATTTAGGCTAACCAATCCTTTTACATAGGATGACAAGTTGCAAACTTAATAAATATGTGCTGGAGGCGATGAGTAATAAGTGTTTTCTTGGCATTTGCAAAAGTTGATTTTCTCTGTTCTGACCAAATTGTTAGCATGTTTTCACAAGCACCCTTTCAGATGAACTTGTAGTTCCGCTGATGAAATCAC
Organism: Deroplatys truncata; assembly: GCA_030765065.1. Lineage (NCBI taxonomy): Eukaryota > Metazoa > Arthropoda > Insecta > Mantodea > Mantidae > Deroplatys > Deroplatys truncata. Next base: position 239,980,638 of record CM060975.1, on the reverse strand, counting down.
AAATCTAATTGTTTTCAAATATTCGGCCTAAAGTAAATAATCACTGTTGACAGCATACTTACTCTATAGATGGTGAAAATTTCTGCACTAAGAAATCTTGAGATGTATTTGCAGTTATGCTCTTAAAATTATCAAAATGTGCCAAAATATATGTAGTAAAAGTCACTAAGATTATTAGGATCAGTTATCATTTTATTACTTATTTTAAGTTAATGTTTATATTTGAAATAAGCACATTTAGATTGTTCTGAGAACACATCAAAACAGTATATTTTATTTCTTCTTCTTCTTCTTGCTGCTGCAATAAACTTCCTAAAACCTCTCTTATTCAAAATGAGATTTCTCCTCTTGCCACAGGAATTATGATTAACTAGAGAAAATGTTCACCGCATATCTGAATGCAGCAAACAGTTTATGGTTTTAAATTTACTTTTTATATTGCCTGCAAATTTTGCACATTTGTTTATATACTGGTCTTTTGGCCAGTATATAATTTGGTAACCATGGAATTAACTCGAGTGGTCAGGGAACTTCATTAAGGAAGGCTTTCATTTAGTACATAATTTTAAGGGATTTTCTTAAAAGGAGTAGCTTCACTTTCCAATGCCATTATATAACTTCTTCCTGTCATGGAAAAGTTAGATGCCAAATTCACACATAGGTAGAGAAAGTATTGCATTCAACCCAAAAATTTGATATTGAGATTTCACTAGAAATGTTTTGAGGCCTGAATAAATAAATAATTAAAAAAAAAAAGAATTTTTTGAAAAAAATGTGAGAGAGAGAGATCAGCATAACTCAACAACAACCAAACTTGGTATCAAGTTCACCATTTCTCATGGATGCGACACAAAGATTAAAAAAACTCCATCCCAAACTACTCTTTACATGGAAAAAATTGTATATTTTATTTTCTAAAAAATGGCTCTTAGGATTTTATTATTAAAATACCACATATTTAGATATTTACATGATTAATAAAAGTATACCTTGAATTGTTTATGAATAGCCTGTGAAGTTCTCTTCATTCTGAAGCAATTTTAACTGGTAAACCGTAAGAGATAAACAAACATTTTCTACACATAAAATGCAGATCTCTGTAAACTTTACAGTTTATTTCAATTTTTTTTTATCAATCATTTCCAAGATATTTGCTATTGATTGAAATTTATTAATACTCTGCCATTTTTACATTTTTAGAAAAAGGTCTCTGTAAAAGGCATAGTTCAAAACCAAAAACTTGGACTTGGATAAATACCAAACTTGGTGTTCAAGTTCACTATTTTCCAAAGAAAAGATTTTCAAGAGACTAAACCCCACATAAACTATGCTTTACATGGAAAAATGTTTGTATTTCTCACAAATGGCTCAAAAGATTTTGATTAAAATAGCATATACGTAAGATATTTACTTGACAAATAAAATATATCTTAAATTTTCTGGGAATAGCCTGTGAAGTCCTCTCGAGATCATATTTTGTATAACTGCTAAATGCCAAGAGGTAACTCAACAACATGCTACACTTCACTTTAAAACACACAATTTATGTCAAATAATAACCTTTTTTTGTGTGGTATAAACCACTTCCAAGATATCTGCTTATTATAATTTGTTTAAAATGCTACCGCAATTCAGCTGTTTATTGCAGTACCATATAAAGATATGGAATTTCAAGGCCAGCACTCACTTTTAAACATCTATCAATTTGGTTTCCTCTAACCTCCTTGTAGCTACAACAAAATTGTGTAATGAAACTATTCCTGCAAAGATTTATTCCAATTAACATGAATTAGGATAGAAAAAATAAGCTTTTGTAAAAATACTTTGTAGAAGTTATATAAAAATAGACGATAAGGGAGTAGAGAAAGTCATTTGAATGTAATACACCAGCTTTCTAGAAGAAGGTTTGTGTGTGTTCAGCATAACCCAAAAATGAAAATTGGTTAAATACCAAATTTGGTATTTAAGTTCAGCATTTTTCAAAGGTGCAATATAAAAGGTTTCCCCTATCCTTTATCCCATACTACCCTTACATGGCAAAATTTTAGTTATTCTATTTTCTCAAAACAGCTCTCAATAATTTTAAAAATGTGATAATTATGTTTAATATATTGAGTTTAGAAATAAAATGCACATCTTATTTTCTGTGAACTTTGCTTTATTTGACTGAACTTTTTACAATTTTGTAAAGATAGACAAAGCTTACTACATAGAAAATATGTATCACATGTTTTTGAAGTATCAACCGTGTTTTAAATATTCCATGCTGCAAGTTTAGATCTGTTCTAAGCGCCGTTAAAATTTTGCGATTCTTACCCCCCCTCCCATATTTTCTTTCCATCAGAGGAGCTTGCTTCTGCAAATAAACATTTGATTGCCATTTCCGCATGTTGACAACTTCTTGCTTAATTTGAAACAATTTCTAAGTAAACATAGATAGTGAACATTGTAGCAAGGATAGAATAATTATATTTTATATGAATAGTGAATATATGTAAATTTGTCATTGGCAGAGCAAGTTGTGTGAATGCATCACATATGACTTCTTTATGCTTTGGCATTGTCCATGCATCACTTCTCTGCTTCTTGTGGATTTAGCAAGTATTTTCATAATTACAAGTGTCCTAGGGTAGTATTTACAGAGCTCAAACAGAATTATTATTGCCCTATCTACTCTTTGCTGCATTAGTGATTCCTCAGAACAAATACGTATATGGGTTGTGTATCAAATGCAGATAGAATTATTTTATGTTACTCATAAATTAAAACACTGTATTTATTACTGATATTTTATATAAAAATGCTAGAGATTTTAAAGATTTTATTCGCAGAGCATTAGAATATTTAGAGAAAAGGGAGCTGCACTTAAAAAGGCAATATAAAATGTGTTATGAAATCCTAGCATTAAAATACGTTGTTAGGATCAAATTATGCATAATTATTGGATCTTTATGGCACTTGTACCATGGAGATTGCCTACAAATAACATATTGAGAGGAAAGCATTCAGCATTCATATTTGAATCCAGTCAAACTTCTAAAACCTTCTGTATTAACATCCTTACGATTCTTTCAGATTTGGGTTAGACTGACAATGAAAACGATGACCATGTTCAAACTACCAATTTCCATTTATCTGATAGGTTATGATTACAATTATGAGATTAAACTCATTCTTTGCTGTATACTGATCACCAGAGTTAGATGACCTCCCTCATATGATGCATTGGGTGCAAGAGATAACCTCCAAAGATAACACTTTGCAGTGTGTGCCTGTTGACAAACCAGTGTTGAAGTCACCCCTCCCCAATCTATACACATTTTTCATGTAAATATCCCTTCCAACATTTCCAACTACGTAATAAGTGCTGCGTGTATTACTAATGGTGTTTACACATCATAAAGGCGCACTTTATTATAATTAAAACTAAGCCAAATAAAATGTGTTTGGCTAACTCGCCATTCAATCTGTATCCCTGTCATTACTAGATGTACTGTCATTATCCTCAGAAGCAGATTCCAAATCAATGTCTATGCTTGAGGATCATGGCCATTGAAAACAGGTTTCAAGTTCCAGTAACTCCCTTCATTATCTTCCAAGCACTTATAATAATTTGACCATTTCTCAGAAGTTACCTTATCACAAGAACTTCTTAATATCCTTACCATTCATCCACAGGTCACTCTTTAAGATTCAGAGATGCTACATCTTGTTTCACTTCCAACCACCCCTTCTCTATTGGATTAAAGATGCAGTGGTATGGCGGCAGTCTTAGGAGTCTATGTCCGTAAAAGGCTGCCATTTCAATGATGTATTGTTTCTCCTTGGCAGCAAACTGCTGGTCTATTATTTCAAGGAGAATGGGTTTTATTGGTACTGGATATGGCATTGGAATACTATGTGTCTGCATGTAGTTTATGATATTTGCCTAGTTCCAAGAAGAATTAGGTTTGGGATCAAGTACTTAGCTATAGAGGGTTCCTCTAGATGTTTCAGAACACTATTTTCAAACCAGTTTTCAAATAGTTCAGCATTCATTGTGCCATAATAATCCACAGCTGGTTTTATCATATTTTTTGGAGTAACAAACAGGGCTTCCTCAATAAAACCTCTTCTTCCTCCAAAGTGAATGATAACAATTTGTTTTCCCTTTTTGTAAGATTGAAATTGCAATTCTCAGTATCGTCTGACTAGCTTTATCCTCAAAGTGTTGGAATCATACCATGTTTCATCTAGGTAGACGTCATCCTAACCTCAGTAATCTTATCTTCTGCAGATAGGAAATACCTCCATACAATTACTCCCTGAGATTCTGACCTCATAGCTTAGTCTTATTGGAAACCCTATGCTATGCAAAAGTCTATACAGTATCCTACTGCTATAAGGAAATTCATAATCTGTGCCGCGTATTTTGTCATGCATGGTCTGAAGTCTATGACTTCTCGGTGCCTCTCCTTTCTGATTAAATTTGTACACTGTGCACCACAGTAGTCTCTTGTAAAGTCATCTATTTTATCAAAAGTGACTTTCTTCCATCTTAGGTACTTCTTTTCTGGAATTTCATGTCTAGCAGTTTAAAAGTCTTTTTTATTGTTGATACCTCAACCCCTGTAGTAACAGCAGCTAATTTATGGAAATTATTTATTAGAAAAACCGCGCTTTTATATACCAAGTCAGCAAGAAAGTAATTCACATTTTTAATAATTGACACTACCTTCACATTTTTTATCCCCTCCCAATTACATGTTTCTTCTTGGTAGTGTCTTTTCCCTAGTACTGCTAGCTGCCACGCACTGAGCTATTCAGGTTTTCATCTAACCAAAGTCTAAAACATTTGACATTGCATGTACATAACAGCACTATGCAAACAAACAATCTTAACGACATTCATCTTAAAACTAGCCATCTGCCACAGCATGCTATACACAGCACAAATACAATAAGTATAGCAACATTGCATTTTAACTGTTTGAGTCTTTCTTGCACGTACTTCAGCAATAATATAAACCTTATCGGCAAGATAAGATGCCCCCTTCCACTGGAGCCGAGGCTAACTCTGACGATCAGTATATCAATGAAAAGTAAAGGAAAATGCTGCAAACTGCAAATACAAACATGGATTTCAGAGTAAATGATTGTAAGAAGCAGTGTTAAAAGTGATACTCTACTCATTGTAGTAATTTACTGGTTGACTTTTTCAATTCTCTACTGGTTTAAAAAGATCTTAACTTTCATAATGATGGTAGCTATTAAATAACTGCCTTGGAAACTGTAATGACATGCATCACTAAATCATGTATGACAAGTGTATTAAAAAATTAAGTTACATATTAATATATTATAATTCCAATTCTAGGATTGTATAAAATGCTTGCACCTCCTATATATAATTTTTGCTATGCCATTACATGAAAATTAGTGCATGAGCAATGGATTAAATATTCACTCATGCTGTAATTTAAAGCATTATAACTTGTCACATAATAACAATTACTTGAATAATCTTCAGCAGTTAGTTAACATCTGAAATTGATAATCATATTGTTGCTAGATTTTTATTATTAGATGCAATATTGCATCACTAAACATATGACTGACAATTTGCTCACCTTGTGAATTAGGTTCAGGCAGGTTTTCTCGTGGCACCAGGTGCATGACAGTGGTTTTGCCAAACGGCAAACCAAGTGCACCCAAAGTAACATTGCTATGAAGGAAGCGACCCTGATAAATGAGCCGCAAGATTTCTGCTTTCGCCACTGCCTCTTCAGCCCAGTCTGCAACAAAGAAGGTTCTCCTGTTTATTTTGCCACTTTGTATATTAACTTTACAAATCCATGAAGTATGAAATACACATAAGAACACTTGAGTACCATACATCATTGATAATCTTTTGTTGTTTATCTGCACAAAAAGTGAGCATTTTATTTCTTGGAGGAAGGGTGCATACTTTAACTTCATTTTCAAGAAATGTTGAAACTCTTGTTCACACAGGATTACTTATCTAAAAACTCTTTCAGAAGTTGTTTCAAACTTAACATTATATACAAAATAATACTGCAATTAGCACAAACACAAAAACACCACTGTATTACACAACCAACAGGTATTCCCCCTTATTAATGTTTGACAACATTTGCAGCATTTATACTTAAAAGAATCATCCTATTCATTTGCAAACTTCAGCATTGCAAAACAATCAGCATTCATGACATCGGCATGCATATTCCATCAGCCTGATCATCAAAATCTCAATCCTCTGGCTTTGGTTCTGGGATTGTATTAAAGACTATATTTGGTGGCTTAATGAACCATATAGTAATGAACTACTTTCTCTAGCAAAAATCTGGGAAAATTCCACAATTCTTGCTAAAAACTGCTAAGGAAAGCACCTATGAAAGAAAGATGCACCAAGAATAAAAATAATTTTGACATCTCTCAGCATTTTGTAAAAATCAAATCCCATTGTTAGGACATGAAAGTTATGTTTTGTATCTTTACTAGCTCAAGTACAGGGAGAGCCAAAAGACTATGAACCGCCTGCGTGGTGTTTTTCCTGTCTGCGTCCTCGACGTTCGTTGCCGTCTGTCGCTATCATATAAAGGTGCAGATGAAACCATACATTATTAAAACTACTTTTAAAGGTTTTCCTTAACTTTATGAAAAGGTGTTTGAGGATAGAATTATTAATAGAAATTTGTGGCCCCCTTGGTCCCCCGACCTAACCTCTGCAATTTCTATCTCTAGGGTAACTTAAAACATAAAGTGCACAAGATAAACCCACACACCCTGGGAGAATTAAAACAAAATATCCGCCAGGAAATTGCCAGCATTTTGCAACGTGAACTATGGCGAGTGATGGATAGTTTCCTAAAGAGGTGCCAAAAATGTATGGACGACGACGGTGGCCAGTTTCAGCATCTCCTTTCATAAAGTTGGTAAGTAAAGCCTTTAAAAGTAGTTTTAAAAAGTTGTATGGTTTCATCCGCACCTTTCTATGATAGCATAGATGGTAATGAGCATCGAGGACGCGGACAGGAAAAACACAGTGCAGCCGGTTTGTAGCTTTTTGGCTCTCTCTGTATAAGACAATTTATAATACTTCAAGTTTGAAATTATGTTTAAAAGATTCAGTATTTTAAAAAACAAATTTGACATATTTGCATGGTTGCAAAATGAGCCATTTTCCATGCTCTGAGATTTATTGCTTAATTGCTTAAGGGAGTATGAAAGTGACTCCCTTATCTTATGCACACACTTAAGCAATCCTGAAACCTAAAGCATCAACTACACTGAGGATTATAAGTGAAATCACTTACATCACGTTAATGATAAACCTAGAACAAAACAGAAGGAAGAGGTAAATATGTACATAAAATAAATTAAATATAGGTGATGAAGCGCTATATAAAATGAATTCGTCTTAAACATGAAGACTGAATAAACTCTATATCAAAAAGTTCCAAGAAACACTGGTACCTATAAATTTTAGACTATGGTGTATTAATAATTGAAAATGACTTGCATTTTGCAATTCTGGCTTGATTAGATTGCTTTCATATTTTGGAAGTTTATGCATTTATTACTTTCTCTACCAAGTACCTAGTAGGTACTAATCGGGACATATATCTCTAACTTTGTTTACTTGCGGCTAATGCAGCAATTATCTCCACTGTGTATAGCGAGTACAGACTATTTGAATGTAAACAGAATAACAGTGCCACTAAATGGTCCTACTGCTAAATGTCTAAAGTAGTAGAGAAGCTATTGTATGCCAACCAAAATTTTGGTATCAAGATTTCACCAAAAATACATGTCATCAAGCCCCCTAATAATAATAATAATAATAATAATAATAATAATAATAATAATAATAATAATAATAATAATAATAAGCAGATTCTTATGTAAATAAATATTTTTTCTGCAAACACATAAATGCCTACAAAAAGGGGAAAAAATGAAATAAAAGGTCATGAGTATAAATATGAAATCTTATTTCACATAAAAGCATATATTTTTGCAAAAAATGTGTAAATACATATATTTATATAATCCTCCATAAATACATAAATCTGAATTAATCTTTGATTTTTGTTATTATTTATCCTGCATAATTTGAAATTTATTCTATTACAAATATATATGATATATTTACGAATTACTTGTATTGCATTACAGGTGTAAGAGAATATTCACCATACCATGATGCCTAAGGCAAATAGAATAGCTTAGGCCATTGTCAAACTTGCTGACATTGTCATTCTGTATTTGCTATCTGTATATTTAATAATATGTTTATACTGCTGAACCGTGTGCTTGCGATAAAGTGTGTGAATGATGCATACAGACTACATTCATTCTTCAATTCTTATAAGCAAGTGTTTAATGTAATTTGTGTATCTTGAAAACATGCTGAAAGTTAAATCAAGTGTTGAATTTAAAAACATATTTACCACAGACAATAAAGTTTTGTTTTGCTCACCATGTGGAAAAACAGTAAGTGCAGATCTGTGTTCACAAGTCACTCAACATTTATCTGGAAACAGACATATTGCTGCTGCGACTTGTGTGAATTCACGATAATTATTGATAGGTGAAACAGCTTATTCAAGTGTAGGACAATCAAAGTGTTCCCAGTATTATTTAGATTTATGCAGAGTATTTGTAGCAGCTGATATCCCACTCAAAAAAGTCAATAATATTCAACTTAGAAACTTTTTGACTAAATACATCGACATTGAGCCCCTGAAGAATCAACATTAAGAAATAACTACCTTTCTAAGTGCTATGATGAAATTTGGCAAAAAATTAGGGCAGCATGTGAAAATGAAAAACTTAGGGTGAGCATTGGTGACACCCAAGATTCAAGTTTCAGAAAAATGGGAAATTTTGTTTTGTATATTGAAAAAAGATGAGCAGTCATATTTAGTGGCATGTAAAGAACTATCCACATCAAATAATATAACGATTGTGAGGTTATTCAATTAAACTATTCATAAGATATGGCCAAATGTTATAAAATACGACAATGTATTACTCTTTCTCATAGATGGTGCACCATACATGATAAAAGCAGGTCAAATCCTTTCCATGAGTTTTCCAAAAATGATTTATGTCACTTGTGTAGTTCATGCTCTTCATAGATTATGTGCAGGGGGATCTCTTCCCGCACCGTTTTCGCTTGTACTGCTTTCGGTCCGCCTGAATGACGTCATCGAGAGTGAAGTTTTAGCTAGCCAGTATTCTGCACCGTAATTTTCGGCATGAAAGTTCGGATAATATTCTCGTTATACGATCTGTTTCGACCCTATACTACTTGAAACAAAATCGCATCTATAACTAGACTTAGTCTTGGAAATAATAAACACAAACCTGTCTTTTTACAGCTAAATACCCAACTGGCGCCAATTTCATTTCTCCTTGAAATATTCACTAAAAAGCTGTCGATATATGAAATTTGGTCTTGAGGGATGACTTACAGCATATATGTTATTAAAAGAAAGACAGATATGTAGATATAAAGCAGATATTTGTTATATTAAAGTTCTTCAGAAGCTGTAAGTTGCAAGCTTTAAAACCATTTTCTTAGTTTATGCTATTGCTTGACTTTAATTATATTATGTTAAAGAAAACCAATAACACATTATTCGGCCAATTTTAGCAACGAAAATAAAATACGTTATACGCTATCGGGTCTTAAACTTTGATTCGAAATTAAATTGTATTGTTTGTTTATGGATTGTGAAAAACGCAGCTTAATGAGGGAAACTGTATGTTGATCATGCTATTAAGTAATATGATTTAAACATAGCAGTTTTAAAAGTTCATGATAGCTGAAAACTTGATATATGTGCATTTTTTCCAAGACTTTTTTTTTCGCGTCTAGGTGAAAACATGAATAATCGACTTATGCATATGAAACTGTGCCCACATGCTGAAAAACAGTTATCTGCACAGCAAGTCTTGCAAATATCCTCCAATTTTCAAATAAACCTAATTTACATAGTGCACATTCGAATGATGTGTTCAGAATTTATATATTTTGGCTTCATTATTTAGGCTGAGAATGTGCTTATATAAACCTAGTTTCTTAATTATTTCTAGTATACAGTTGTTTTAATTTTTTAATTAATGAATAATTAATTGTACATAGTTCCCATTTGATCCTTCCTACTTGAAAGAGTAAGAACAAGGATGCGTCTAGCCTTAATATTTTGGAGATATTAATTTTAGAACAACCTTTCCTGTATGCTTTAGTATACGCTCGCAACAAATACCCTTAAAAGCATACAAATGTAATGTTTTCACCCACGGGAAAGTGGGTATTGTTAAAAGGAGGTGTATTAGTGTATTGCACTGGCGATCATTGAAATCTATTACACTGATCTTTTTAAAAGGAGGTAGATCTAAGGAACTTGCCAATTGTAATTAGGTGCCTATATTATTTAGTATTTATGCAAGGAAAGTGCAATAACTTACTCATATCTTAGTTTTCGTTATTTTGTATAAAACATGGACACATTTCACGCCAAACTGGCAGGAGAGGCTTTACGAAACAAATCAATATTATGTGAGCAAATACAGGGGAGATGAACGTAAATACATGAGAGGAAATAAGGTCAGAGCGGTGTTTTATAAGCAGGGCGCGGATTTTGATGACTAATTTTTTTTTTAAAATGACTACATTTGTTTTAATTTGTTTTGTTTTAATTACAAAAAATTATCTAAAATGAGATTTATTTGATTTACTAAAATTAGTGTACAGAAAGTTATATATTAATTTATATATTGATATAACTCCTATACAAGAAGAAAAAAAATAAGTAAAAGAGCAGTGAAAATGTTTTGTTCAAAGAATCTGAAAAGAAAACAAAATTTTCTTACTTTCCTTTTCAGATTCTCCAAACAAGAACATAGAACAAATATATTTTAATTAATTTTATAACTTATTGTGTTTTTAAACAGGTCTTACAAAAGTGTAGCACTACTCTTTTGAGAACTCAGAATATGCAATGTTTATTGCGAATGAAGAGGATTTCACAGTCCATGTCATACATAAATAAAGCAATGCGCACTTATTAAGCAAAAAAGGGAAAACTGACCTCCTCATCCCTAATTTTGGACATGAATTCATAACAGTAATTATACCTGTTTCCCTGACAATAACCATCTCTCCCCCCATAAGCAACTCTTTCCAGACCAACCAATAATCTTTATATACTCTATACTTATGCAAGGAAATTACCAAATAAAGAGGCAAAGGACAAAGAAGTTACAAATTAATGATGTAATATCGAAAAAAAGATTATCCAAAATAGAAAACTTGAAACTACCAAAATGACCTAATATATATTTTCTTAATATGGGACCCATGATAAGGATTTATGTACACTTAAGCAATACCTTTATTGCAAGAATTAAAAGATGGTATGTCATCAGAATCCGGATCATGCTTATATGGTACTTGGTCTTCAAATAGCTTCTGCTCACAATAATTACTGTTTAATACGCATTCCTGAGAAATATAAAGTACTTTCTTTTTGGCAGGTAGGCCGACTCATAAGTCTGCACAAGAAAATAAATGTAATGCGGGCCAAAGGTATTCTTCCCTGAAAATGGCAAGCTTTTCTAGGTATATAATCCTTTACAGAACCACAGTGGACGGAAAAAGGTTGTTAAACTTTGGCTGTAAGAGCAAACAGCATTTCCTTTTAAATAATTATGCCGCTCAACTGCTAAAAGGCAACAGATATTAATCTGAGCTTCTCTTCGCTTTAAAAGTCACGTACAAGTGCAATAAATCAAGATGTACTCATATATCGGAAGGGAATATATGCTTCTGGCTTTATTTTGAAAGTACAATATATTTTTAGCTGTTTTAGTAAATTATCTTACTTTACCTCGCTATGTTGGAGGAAACTTCACAACTTAACAACAGATGTACGAAAGTGCATTGTTCCTTATCACTCAGTCATATACCCCCCCCCCACTTCAACAAATAAGTTGCACACATATATTTAAACTAGAATCTTGAATATAGATTCAGTTTTCTCTGCTTTGGTGAAGTTTTAAGTCGGTGTGCAATGAGTGAGAACGTTAAGAGTAGAATGTATTGTGCTGTAGCACAATACCGTAATTACTGTTTTAAAATGGTTGGTGTGAATTATCACACATTTCCAAAAAATGAGCAATTAAAGCGCATGTGGGTGTCTCGCTGTAAGCGTACTGACAAATTTAACGCCCATAATTCACGTGTATGTTCAGTGCACTTTCTTCCTAGTGACTATAAACGGGATTTGAAGAGTGAACTTTTAGGTTTGCCGGTTAAGAAAATTCTGCTCCCAGATGTAGTTCCGTAGCAGTTCATTCCCAATTGGCATGGATATGCACTTAGTGAAGGTACAAGTACAAGTGGAATGTTGCAGGTATGTCTTTTTCATTTTTACATCCTGTAACAGAATAATGTATTCTGGAATAATTTCATTTCTTACGGTAAAAAACATACACCAGCATATCCATTTAGCGATTCCTTTAGAGTAGTTGTAAATTTTCCTTTAGTACTAGAGTAATGTATGTTTGAATCTCTTGTACGCCTACAGTTTACGTTGAAGTACTGGATGTGTTCCAGTAGTTTTGTTTATACGTAAATATATTACTAATGTAATGGAGTTTCCATTCGTTTTGCTTTATGGTTAGCCCACAATGTTTGTAGAAAGCTCTGAAATAGTATACCTTTTAAACAAAACTGGAAGAACGTGCTAATAATATACAATTGGGAGTTAATCGGGAGGAATTTAGTGTGTTCACTGCGCTGTGTATGTATTCCGCGCGCTCGTCTTCACTCTCACTTACGTCACAGGCGGGCAGCCAATGGCAGCTCCCACCCCGGAGTGGCTCACCTTAGTTATCTAGCCACATTGGATTATGTGAATGTATCAGACTCCTATATCCCAAAAACTTTATCAAATTGGGGGGGAGGGGGAAACCTTTCTTAAACCAGCATTGAGGAATGATCTCTTCAGAGAAAAAATCCCAATCTTCCTCTTCCCCCTGCATCAGTGGTTATGCGCTGGAGCACTTGGTTAAGTGCAGTTTTTACTATGCAAAAGTTTTGCATCTGTGGTAAATGAGTTTGACAAAAATGATGTGTCATCTATTGAAATAGTTCAGGATTTATTGAAAGATGGCCAATTAAAAAATGATTTGGCGATCATATCTACAAATCTTTTGAGTGCAATACTTAAGGAGGTATGGGCTGTTGAGATGAAAATTAATTCGTTACCAGGCATAAAAGTACTAAAAGACAAATTTAAAGATTTGTTTGAGAAAAACAATGGTTTTCAAAAGCTGTGTGGCTCAAGTCATGGAAGGTAAACAAGTAGGTAATTTAGGGGGGGGGGGGGGGGGGGGTGCGTGTGCGTGTGTGTGCGTGTGTGTGTGTGTGTGTGTGTGTGTGTGTGTGTGAGCGACATCCCTTTCTTTAAATATGCACGTCTGACATCCTGTAATGTGTAAAGATCTTTTCACATTATAAGGCATTATTTAGAGACAATCGGCATGCATTCGTGATGGACAATTTGGAGAAGACTTTTGTTATCCACTGCAAATTTAAGGGAACATGCTAGGAGCTGCTATTCATCTACAAAGGGTGAGTACCATCTACAAGTGTTGAGTACCTCTTACAATAATAAATTATTAATTTTCTCTATTTCTGTGAATTTAAGTAAAATATTTTAAAAATTGTACCAAAAATTTTATTTTTTAGCACATAAAAAATAAATATTTTAATTTTCTTACAACAAAAATCTGCTGCCTAATAATAAAGCATTTTTGTAAAAGGTCAATGTGTGTATCTCTGAAAAGCATAACTCAAAAACCAAAACTCTGATAAACACCAAACTTGGCATTTAAGTTCAGTATCTTCCAAAGATTTTCAATAAAATCCCCTCACCCCAGACAACCTTTTCCAGAAATGTTTTGAAATTTGTATTTCCTCAAAAATAGCTCAAACAATTTTGATTAAAATACCAATTAAGATATTCAAATGACAAATAAAAGATCTATCTTGAATTTTCTGGGATCAGCCTGTAAACTGCTCTTCATTCGGAAGGAATTTTGTAAATTCCAAATTTAGTCAATTTACAAAAAATATATCAGACAAAAGATGTCGATCTCTTTAAAACATACAATTTATTTCCAATAACATGTCTTGTGTAGTCAGCTATTTCTGAGATATTTTTGGTTTTTATGGTGTCATGGAAAGAGTAGGCATTTCTAGCAGCATATAGCAATCCAGTTTTTAAATATCTAACTCAATTCAGTTTGCTCTATCCCCTTATACTTTAAACAAACTGTGTAATGAAATGTTTCAACTTATGTTTATCTCATTAACATGAAGTAGACCGAAAAATAAGCTTTCATAAGAATAGTTTGTAAAAGTTATATACAAATAGATCACAGTGAGAAAGTCATGTGAATGTAACACATCAGAAATTTTTTTCTGTTTTACTTTCTCTACTACATTAAGGGTGGCGTGCACCAACCTGGAGTAAGCTCTACTTTCGTAGTAAACTACTATGAGAACCATATGATACTTATACAGAGAGAGAGTTCAATGAACACTTCGGTATTAGGAAAGAATCTTATACACGCCTTTTGAACCTGCTTGGAGAACATTTCAACAAAACTCAGACACAAATTCAGCTCTATAATCCAAATTGCAATTATTGTTATGCGTCCTATGAGTGTTTCGTACCGGAATATTTCAGAAGCTTGAGCCGGCATTAATTTAACGTAATGTGACAGTCTTACACTGTATTAAATGGAGATATTTAGAATTGACTTAACGCGATGTAACTTAAAAATTTGGCATTAAACCTTTCCTTCCCGTTACGTCAAGTTTGATTTCACATGGTAATTAGAACCAATCGGTACTAGCTCGAAGTATTTAATAACTATAAATCAAGAGTCATTCCCATTACGTTAAGTGCATGCCAATTAAACCTTTAGGTCACGTTAAGTAAAGTTCATCGTAATCCCGGCATTACAGGCGATCTTGTAAATAAACGTTTACCACGCATCTGCTGGCCGTGTATTTCACTGCGTTGTTAGAGCGCTTTTGAGGTTAAGAGCAAGGTACACATAGATATACACGAGTGTTAAGAAACTAAAAGGCAATTCTTCTTCACTTGCACAGATTTCCCACACATTGTGTGTGGAATTGACTGCACGCATGTTACTATTTTGTACCCTTCCGTGAATATGGTGAAATTTTCCGAAATCAGAAAGGGTATCTATCAACACGCAAGTGATCTGCGATGCAAAATGAAGATTAGAAGCATTGTTTCCAGAATTTTAAGCTGCTCTTCAGTACGTTTCCCGACGCTAGAATTATTAAACTCCTCAATTACGACTTTCCAGCATCTTCATAACACGTATTAGCTTTTCTGCATTACTTGTGTCTTCATTGAAAACGTTAATAAACGTAATCTCCCGTGAATCAGGAACCTAAGTTTATATATATATATATATATATATATATATATAAATAAAACCTAACCTAACCGTAAATCAGAAACGTAAAAAACTAATAAACCTTAAAAAAAAAAAAAAACAACAGTAATTAGGAACGCACATGGCGGTATCTCACTGGCTTTGAAGACCAACGTAATGCAGATTATCGCTCTTTTTTGCACTCATATTATTTAAATGGATTTTCTTTATTTCTAACAACAAACATGTATCTCTTTCGCTAACGTTTCTCCCCTTTTCCTATCGCACATAACCTTATTCATGATTGCATCAAGTAAATCGCGCAAACAAAACAATACCTTCGGGAGTAATGAGCTCTTACTTCCGTAGTCGTAACTAAAAGAGTAAATTGTAACTGAGCTCTCCAACGTTACTTTCGGAGTAAATTGCTCCCGTAGTGGGGACTTCTTTAGTAAACGTTACTTCCGAAGCAATTTACTCCAACATGGTGCACGCCACCCTAAGTGGGGGAAGTATTGTATTCCACCCAAAAATTTGATGCTAAGATTTAACCAGAACCCTCCCTTCCCCAAAATCATTTTTACTTTCTCTATCATATACATAGTACATAGAGAAGGTATTGCATTCCAACCAAAAATTTTACATTAAGAGTTCACCGGAAACATGTTTTGAGGCCCCCTCAATCCAAAAAAAGCACTTAAGAGAGAGAGAGAGAGAGAGTGTGTGTGTGTGTGTGTGTGTGTGTGTGTGTGTGCGCATGTGAGAGAGAGAGAGAGAACAACATAAAACACAAAAATGAAAGATTGGATAAGTACCAAACTTGGTATTTAAGCTCAGCATCTTCCAAAGATGGAACATGAAGATTTGCACAAAAATCCCTCCACCTCAAACTACCTTTTACATAGAACTTTTCGAATTTTTTGATCGCTGAAAAATGGCTCTAACATTGTTTACTAAAATACCACATATTAAAAATATTTACATGAAAAATAAAATGTATATTGTGAATTTTCACTATTGTGAAGTCCTCTTCATTCAGAAGGAAATTTATATAATCTTGCTTAACTGATAAACGTTAAGCGACAGATGAAAATGCACTACACAAAAACTGTAGACCTCTTTAAAACACAGAATTTATTTCAAATAACTATTTTTTGTGGCATCAACCGTTTCCAAGATATCTGCTATTAATGGTTTGAATGGTTCAATTCTTTCACAGATCTGGCGATTTTCAGCTATTTTTCATGGTCATGGAAAAAGTATGGAATTTTAAGGCCAGCATACAGCATCCAGTTCTAAAACATTTGACTATCACTATTCCCTTTGTATTTGTAATGAAATGTGTAATGTAGCTGTTTTGGAAGGGTTTATTTTAATTATAATGAAGTATATAGAAAAATAAGCTTTCTTAAGAATAACTTGCATACCTACTATAGAGAATGGAGAAAGTCATGTGAATGTAACACAGAAGATTAAAACAAAACTTGCTGTACATATGGTGAGTGTGAAAGATTCATTTATGGCATTTTCCAAATGTTTAGTAGTCGTAGTAGTAGTCATGGTCGTGGTGGTCGTGGTAGTGGTAGTAGTAATAATCTTTTTAATTTTAGATTTGCAATCAATGAAGCCCTTGTATAGTGCTAAAATACTGCTGATGGACGATGTGCATGATAGCACAGTACTCGATATAACAAGAAATTTAAAGTTGTTAATGTCACACCTAATCAACCTCCTCCTCTTCCCCTTTGGCGGAAGTCATTTAGCCAAATAGCCTATTCTGCATGTGGGATCGAAGGTATATGTATAAAGTTTCATTGTAGTGAGTTATTTGTAAAACACAAACATGTTAAATATTTTTGCCTTTAGGGTATCCTATTATATGTATTTAACATAAATGATATATTCAAAATAAAAAATCTGATGTGTTACACTCACATGACTTTCTCTACTCTTGTACAATCTATTTTTACAAATGCCTATTCTCCATATGCTTTATGTTAATCGAGATATCGAGATGTCAATCTTATTGCTAATTTTCTTGTAGATGCAAGGGGAATATGGTAGCTTTTAAGCGATGGTCAAATATTTTAATGCTGGTTGCTATGCGGCGCATTCCATTCTCTTTGCAAGTCCAGGACATAAAAAAATGAATAACGAATTTGAGAAAAAGTATAAGTATTGGAAAATTTAAGGGAATAACAAGCAATATCTCGAAAACGGTTCACTCAACAAAAGAAATGTATATGACATAAGTTGTGTATTTTAACGAGATCTACATTTTTTGTGTAGTAAAATTTTGTCTATCTCTTATGGTTTACCAGTTATGCAAAAGTCGTTCACAATGAAGAATACTTTTGGAGACATTCCCAGAAAATTCGAGATATACATTTCATTTCTCATGACATTATCTTAAACATATGATATTTTAATCAAAATCGTTAGAGCCATTTTTGAGAAAATTAAAATTTTCGAAAAATGTTCCATGTAAAGGGTAGTCTGGGGTGGGGGGGATTTTCTTGAAAACCTTCGTGTCGCATCTCTGGAAGATACTGAACCTAAATACCAAGTTTGGTGTTTATCCGACTGTTCGTTTTTGAGTTATGCTGTTCACAGACACACACACAGACACACACACACACACACACAGACATGTTTCCAAAAATGCTTTTTTTGGATTCAGGAGGTCTCAAAACATGTATTTCCGGTGAAATCTCGGTATCGAATTTTTGGGTGGAATGCAATACTTCCCCTACTTACTATACGTAGTAGAGAAAGTAAAAATTAACACAAAATTTCATTTATGTATCATACATACAGATTGAATGATACCTTCCGAGCAGTATTAATTTTGTATATTGAGCCTGCTTCCCCTAACAATCACTTCTTCAATTACAATACTTGAATTTTGATATATGTATAGAACTTTGGTGGATATGAGTAATTCTTGTCAATGAAGCTAAAAATGCATCTTTATGAGTTTGGTTTTTACTCTTTATATTAGATGTCCTGTATAAATTATTCCATTAAGTAACTTAATGCTATGGTAGTTGCAATGACTGCATTTTTGGGAATAAAGCCTCTCACCAATCTGACAGGGTTTCTTATGGTTTTCTCTATGTGGTTGTTAGGTTATCATACGCTTTCTGCAACTCCAAAGGTCGCATAGCAGTAGGAAAGAAATAAAACCAAGCTGGACAGTGTCAAAGGAAATTAAGGCAAATAAAGTGATGTTGCAAAATACAAGAGTCACTATCGACAGAAATACAACAGATAAGAGAAGGCTTTTTAAATACAATCCACCTGGTATAACATAAAAACAATACATGCAAAAAAGTATCTAAGAGGGCATAACAGAACCACTTTTTCAAACAAGTCCTCTAATCTTACACCATACATCTAGACCTAATGGAGTCAACTCAATGAAAGAGTTCCCTGCAGCAGATTGATCTCTCTCCCTCACATGTACACACACATGGTTCATTGATGATACTTTCAAATTACTATGCAAAAAAAATTTATGGATCAGGAACGCATTTCTCCCAGTTTTTCTTACATAGTAATCTGAAAGTACAATTCAAATTTTGATGCAACACAATTTACATTAAAACAACTTACAATCACATTAAACATGTTCAATAGTGCAGTAGTCATGGTCCATTCACAAGCAGCAATTCAAGCAATAGGCTTGTATTAGAAGTAAGAATACATATCAAAATGTCAGAAAATTTTACAAAATAGCTGAATATTCACTGGATTCCCTCACTTATCACTCTTAACTAGAAATAATATCACAGACTCGCTCTCAAAAATAAAAAGTAATTCCCCCCCCTCTCACACACACACACACACACACACACACGCACGCACGCACGTCTAGGAAAAGATTAAAACAACACAGACAACTTTTCTAATGATCAGAAGGCAATTGGTTGTAATTAAATTTCAACTCCCCAAAGGACATGATTGTCTGGCACTGCACTTATACTAAACTGGAATCTAAGAGAGTTTGCTGTGTAATCAACAAGCATCAAGAATGGACAAATCATTTTGGGATGCAAAATGATGGACAAGAACACTAGTATGTTTAATTAGAAAGGAATGTATTTGTAGAGCTCAAAGATATAAATAATACTGTTAGTGTAGCAATTGCAGAATTTGGTACTAAGAAAATTCAAAAGATTATACAAAATGTGTACAGCTGATTTAATGTGAAATTAAGATTGCACAAATCTACTCATAAGACAGTAATTCTGGTGTACTTCAACGAATAATAAGCCTCATTGTTAGATAAGTTTCTTTCTTTAAGAGGAGAAGAATCACATTTTCCCCCTAGTGAGAAAATGTTACTTCCCTCTTGATTTTGGTAACCTAGAAACTGTAATTTAATCGCAATAATGGAAAACATTTGTTCTTCCTACATTCTAAGCCAACTGTCAAATTTAATGAATTTATTTTGCTCCTCAACATGTGAAACTTGTTTTCAAACTAAAAACAGTAAAACAACATAACTTTATACTTAAACAGCATTTTCCATTCACACAAGGAAAAACTTAATATAAAAATACTTCTGAAAGCAGGAAAATGCTTCACCATAAGTAAAAACAGAAATTGTAAATCAATATCTATCTCACAATAGGTTGCAGATGACTATGTTATGTTTGGTTTTGTGAATCACTGGGCAAAGAAGAAATTTACAAATTCAAATTTTCATCTAGTATACCTAAACTAATTTCCAAAGCTTTATGCACCCAAATCACAAAAAGTAAAACAGTACAGCACACATTTCAATCATGTAATTTCAATATAATATATTACACAATTGCTAACAGTGCCATTTTCTAATTTGGATTGAATCTGTGAACTTGCCTATCACTTGTCATGATATACTTAGCTTTCTTTAGCAATTATGCTATTCTAGGCTTAGGTGTTTCTGATGTGAACCTTTTAAAAGAATGAAAGTGTTCATGAACTTAAATGGTAGCTTCAAGTTGGTTTAGTACTGGGTCCTTGCTTATATGCTCATGAAGAGCATTACAAAAACATTTCAATGTTAGTATTTTGCTAACTAACTTTAACCACAAAGTAACTGTTAAATGACCAAACTTCCTGAGTTCCCTGCTTTTCAATACCTTCAGGCCAGTTGTCGAATACTGTTTGCGCAATATCCCCCGCTGAGTCACTAGGGCTGAACAGGAACTCTTTCGTCTTCCCGCTGACCAGGATCAACCGAAGGTTAATCTGTAAACAAGTAACAGAAATTAGTGAGTGTTAACCAGGACTGCCTATCTACTTTTAAGCACCCTTTCTAGTGTATGATTTGAAACAATTTTGCCATTCTCAAAGCCATTACAGGAATGTATTCACATGAAATGCTCTATATTTTGTCCAAAAGTATTTTATCTGACAAGATTCTACACTGTTTTTGCTCCATATCCTGATTGTGAACAGAGTTAAGTAGTTATTAAAAATATGCTCCATTACACAACCAAAATCACCATTTGGCTTTGCTATGTTTACCAATAACTTCAGCACATAATTATGCAAGCAAAATGTCATTGACTTAATATTACAAATTTGTATATCCAATGTAATCTTATTAGCAGAGTCATAGAACCTTATAATTCTGTGCCAGCAATATGTTAAATAATAGCATTGCATTTACATAAATTTCAACTTGCTTACTGAGCATCACTTAGGGTATAAAATTATGTTATCAATTGTTTAATTACTGATTAAAGCATTTCTCCATTAAATTAAAATTAGAAAAATGGTGCTAATAGTTTTCATGATATGAAGGAGAGCCTGGATGTAAATTATTGTATGGGACTGGCAAAATGTAGCCAACAACTGAAACTGTGAACTTGCCTGTCAAGTTGGTAAAGCAACTATATAAGAATTTATGTAACATTAAACAAGCAGGAGCCAGGAACGCTTTGTTTCTCAATTATACTTATTTCCGCATTTGTTGCTTTACTTTCCTTTTAATTTCTCTTAACTCATCAGTGGCCACCATTTCACTTAAATCTATATCCTTTTCCAGACCATTAACAACCTGGTTTCTATTTGCTGCTGATTTCATAGCAGAGTCAATAATCAATGTTGGATTAATGAAAAAAACATTAAGTAACAGAAATTTAGGAAATGGAGTTAAAGAATAATTTACATAAATAATAAATTATGGTATTAAAAAACGGAAACAAGCTATGGAAATAATGGAAGTGGTGTTGGCAAGGAAGAGAAATTGATGTGGTTAATACATCCGATTGCCTAAGAGTAAGATAACATAGTAATTGTGGATGGAGTGAGCAAACGGAACTGATAGTAGCTAAAGAAAAACTCTCCTTGAAAGCTATAAAAGCATGCACAGATATGGTTGGAAAGAGCTTATTTGGCAGTAGTTGAGGTTAAGATACTTTATGAAGTGGAGATTTGAAGTCTGGAGGAGGGGTGGACAAATATGAATATTATTCATTGGACTTTTGTAAATAAAACTTGGGTTTGCCTAGAGCTTCACCCAATGGCAGGGCACAAGCAGAATTAGGAAGAAATGGTATAAAAGGGAAAAATTAGAAAGAGCATTGAAATATGGTCTAAAATTAAACTGAGTTTTATTTATGGACGCTCTTTAACTCCTTGGCCCTTAGCGTCCCATTCTATATTGGGCGTGAAAGACCGGTAATTTTGCTCAGAAGCCTCTATCAGGCTTGAGGTTCTTTTACGAGCCGTAAATCTACGACACGGGACTACCGGCTTTACTTCCCTTCTGAAGGAAGCCATGCTAAAGATTTTTACGCCCGAAAAAATCCATTGCCCTCCGCCGGGTTTGAAACCGCGACCTCGGGAACTAAGGCTAGCATGGTACCACTAGACCACGGGGGATGACATTGGTTTATAATTAAAAATACAGACGAGCAAACTATCTATGTCTGAAAGTCCAGGAAATTGTTTCAAAGAAATTTGGAGAGCTAGAGAATCCCTAAAAATTGGCCTCTGGAAAGAAGTAAAATTAAGATTTTAAGAGATTAAAAGCAAGAAATGTTCACTAGTTTTTAATCTTAAAAATTTATTAAATGTTCCATATCAATTCAAACTCTTACCGTCATAGCTTCAGATATTATTGAAATTAAATAATGTTAAAATTCAGGACAAAGTAAGAAAACCACTTTTTTGTTTTGTTTTGCCAAAACATTCCTCGCCCGAGTTACAGGCTGCCAAAGATAGTGTCTTGGCCACCATTTCTCACTGTAATTTTCAGCAAGGTATTAAAATGATCTATCTCTGCAATGGTTAAAGGTATTTTGTTGCTGTAATTTATTTATTTGAAAGATAGAATTTTCTGATTAAAATGATATCCTTCATTTGGAAATATATATCGCAGTTCTCCTGCTATAGACACATGAAATTGTTTTTGAAAAACCAAAAATTCCTATCCAAAATTTGTTTATCTTTTTACTGTTGATAAGTACCCTACAGTACTACATTCCCTTTAAAGAACAACTTCAACTTTTGAGTTCAACAGGTTTTTATAAACAATTGAACATTTTGTCATACATAAACCAGTTTCCATTACCACATTCTCACACACTGGTCTCATGAAATCAATCCCGAGTCTTATTTGACACGACATTTTAATTCATAAAGATAAGTAACAGACACAGCTTTCAGAAACGTGTTACAGCTTCCAAATATATGTGCAGTTTCAATACATATTACAGGTTCCAGATATTGTGATGATTTATGTTTTAGGGCGTTCAACTACTAAGTCATTAGCGCCCATGTAAAACAGATCACGGCAAAGGCCAGAGATAAAGATCATTACAAAAATGTATGGCAAAAGTCAGTGATAAAGATGAATATAAAAATCGCAGCAAAAGCCAGAGATAAAGATCAATAAAAAGCATAGCAAAAGTCAGAAATAAATATTAATATATAAAACTAGACCGCGAAGTAGGTACAAAACACCTAATATCAATTTGATTAAATTCGCTTTCAAAATTTACCTTTGACACAAACTTCAAAACCCTTTGAACCGCTTGGTTATTGCCCGGAAAGACCTCTGCAAGACTGGCCGACATTTGCAGAGAGTCGCCAAAATATGCTAAAGGAATACACTCTAGCAACACAGCGGACAAAAGAGGAGCAGATTCCCCCTTAAAAAAGTAAACGGTGCATAATATTGCAGTGGACAATACGCAACCGAGACAAAATCACATCGCGACGAGATACACGAAAAGAAGTTATCCAGTTTATCGGAATGTCCTTCACTACTCTAAGCTTATTTCCGCGGATAGCTAACCACTCTTCGCTCCAGCACGATAACACCGCTCTCCACACAACCACTCTAGTCTTCCGGCATTATACGAAATATTGCAATACCGTATTCTGTGTGGTCGCCGCCTTAGCTGTCAAACCGCCAGTTCATTCCCGTAAAGCCAAGGTGACCAGAATCCAAGCACACTCAAAATGAGACAGTCGCCCAATTTTCCACGCCGCACATACAAAATGGCTCGTATATGGCACACAGCTCTGCATTAAAAATGGAAGTGCTACCATGAAAACCGAATGTATGGCATTCGGTTCCAGGAACATAGGCACATCCAACACCGTTGGTGCACTTAAACCGATCGATGTAGATCATAATTCGGCCATTGTAACCTGACAAAATTCTAAAAAAAAAAACAAGTGCGGATACTAAGCCCAGGCATCGTAGACTTTCGGCATGCTGTCATCTCAAGATCTACGTGAGATGTCGCATGTAACCGAGGGGGGAACACCCTTTTCCCCTTAGGAAACATGCTAGGCATTTCAATGTGGTGTTTTCTAAGAAACTCCCGGAAACGAACACCAGCAGGCCTTGGATTAATGGAGCTGTTCCTATAACGTTCGTCCAGCGCGGTGTGAAAAAGGAGCGAACGTTGGATGTATTGGCATACATTTAAGCGCACAGCCATAATTTCTTAACAGGACATCACGCTGATATCGCAGAGGAGGTTCTGCCGATTCGGCGTAAAGGCTCATAACTGGGCACCGATAGGCTCTCGAATGCCCCGATTCTCTGTCTAATCATCTCAGCACAGATGGTCGTGCTGAGTAATAAACGATACGTCCAGTGTCTATCTTAAATCGGATCAGTGCGCGATACAGTCGCAGCAGAACTATCCGATCCGCTCCCCAAGTTTTGCCATTTAATGCCCGCAAGATATTCAGAGAACGGTCACATCGCGTTTTCAACTTTGATGACCAGCTAAGTTTCCTATCAAAGATCAAACCCAGGAATCTCGTCTCATCTGCGAATGGCAGTAAATCTGGACCGAATCGGAGCAAAGATGGTAATCGTCTCCTGCGGCGCCAAAAGTTAACACAGATTGACTTCTCAGCTGAGAAACGAAAGCCGTTTTTAGAACTCCATTCCTGAAGATTGTCTAACATTGCTGCACACGGCGGTCCAAAAACGCGTATGCTGAGAAGTGCAATAGACGGCAAAGATGTATACGAATAAACATAACGATACTCCTGTAGGAACACATTAAGAGACAGAATTACGGTACGTTAGCTTTAGATTGAAACATAACCTTTTGACGCTACCTGACCGGTCTAGGAGGAGGGGGTGCATTAATCACGGTCCGAGTGATGAGAAACCCTAAATTGAAATTGAGTTTTATTTATGGACGCTCTTTAACTGCTATGGTTCTTAGCGTCCCATTCTACTTTGGGCGTGAAAGACCGGTAATTTTGCTCAGAGGCCTCTTTATCAGGCTTGAGGTTCTTTTACGTGCCGTAAATCTACGACACAGGACCACCGGCTTTACTTCCCTTCCGAAGGAAGCCATGCTAAGGATTTTTACGCCCGAAAAAATCCATCGCCCTCCGCTGGGTTTGAACCCGCGACCTCAGGAACTAGAGGCTAGCATGGTAACCACTACACCACGAAGGACGACTGTGATGAGAAACCCTGCCACACCTTCACTGCCTAGTCTCTCAATATCAGCTGTAATGCTGTTGCCACTGCACTTTTGCAGTAAAATATCCTGATATCTTCGGCCTTCCTTGCTTCGCTAGCTTTCGTATTGTTACAAGCGGGTGTTCGTTGCCTTCTAAATTTCATGTTTCAACCTAACCCTGATATTAAATAGTAAGTTTCAATAGTAACGGTTTTGAGATTAAGCAGTTAAGGATTATCAACTGTCATGTGGAATATAGCGCTATCTCTTTCTACTTTCCATGTTTCAACTTAAAACAAATGCACTATAATTACTATAGCAAAAAGTGTAATGTTAGTACCGATCCCTGAGGCACTCCATCCTCCTAAACAAAAAGGTTCGAACAAACCGAACCGACCTTACTCGGAAAACGCAGTCCTTCATAAACTCCTGAACGAACAGTGATAAGCGTCCAGTATGTCCCACGTGTGTGGAGAACGTAATATCCGTGCTCGCCAACACGTATCATAAGGCTTCTCAAGGTCAAGAAAATATCACAACTGTTTGACAATTCTTCATGAATCCGTTCATGATCTGCGTCGATGACACAAGGTGGTCCATTGTTCAACGGCGTCGTCGAAAACCGCACTGGGTGTTGGTCAGTAGGTTGTAAGTTTCCAGCCACCATACCAACCGTCCACTGATCATACGTTCCATCACCTTGTAAACGCAACTGGTGAGGGAATAGGACGCGAGCTGGAAAGATGACGACGGTCCTATCCAGCTTTTAAAATGGGTATGACGGTGGTGGTGGCGGCCTCTCGCCACTTTTCTGAGAAAGTGACGTCAAC
The DNA here is from genome assembly GCA_030765065.1 of Deroplatys truncata. Classification (NCBI taxonomy): domain Eukaryota; kingdom Metazoa; phylum Arthropoda; class Insecta; order Mantodea; family Mantidae; genus Deroplatys; species Deroplatys truncata. Next base: position 239,954,375 of record CM060975.1, on the reverse strand, counting down.
CCAAACACGATTATGGGCCTCGAGCAGAAAAGCCTTACCTTCAGGAGAGAGCTGTTGCAAGATTTGTATATGGATACCATCTAGTGTTAGTAGTCGCAAAGATGAAAGAGCATGTTCTACCTCCCATGGTGAAAAGGTGATTGTAATCTTCCGGGTTTCCAGAATGAAACGAGAAGCCTTGAGATTCCACCATAATTTTCACTAAAAAGAATTCATGCGAATAGTTATCTCAGCTAGAAACTTGAGCGAAAGCCTGCCAATGTGATAGCCACCTCAAATGTTTCAGCTATTGCTGATACATTTTTAAGACCGTTTTAAACATTTTAGAAAATATGCTGTTTTAAGATCAACGATTGGCATGTGTGTCGATTTTCCGGCCACACGCCTTAATTTATCCCATTCGAGAGAGCGAAGTGTATGTCGATTAACTGAAGCTACAAACTTGCTCCATGATGTCTTTTTGCTTGAGCAAAATTTCCGGTCTTTCACGTCCAATATAGAATGGGACGCTAACAACAATAGCAATTAAAGATCGTCCATAAATAAAACTCAATTTTGTTTTTATAAACACTGCTGTTTGTAGGTTGTGAATCTGAATATTATTCTGTCATTTTTGAGACATTTGCTACACAAATGCAATTTCTTATTTTTTGCTCTTTAAAGTTCATGCGATTAGGTCTGTCCATTAGGTCTATGAGTCCAGACTTGTGTATTCTGAACTCCTTTCACAGGAGTAGTTTGGTTGGACCGTTCTTCTATTTTCTGCCAGCAGAACTCTTCTACTTCCTCCTTGGGCAACAGGATGAGGGCAGTTGATTGTGCATGATTTCACCACTCTTGTAAAATCCTCGGCATTCTGAATTGCAGCTGTATTTGGGCTGGAAAGATTATGTTTTGTAGCGTGATGCTTCAGCAGACCTCCTACACCACCGCAAGGGCCCTTCCCATGACCAGTAGCACTGTAAACCCACTCCACTGGCACAAGCAACTTATAATCCGTAAGAAACGAGAAGGAATCTGAAGCAAGCCAATGGAGCGCTCCTGCTGGCGCTCCATTGGCAGATGGTTTGCGAGTGTGAAGGGAGAGAGACGAGACACACAGCGTGAAGCAAGATACTGCCAGGCTGCCAGTGTAGCATACACATTCAGCCCGATCACTTGGCGCGGAGTCCAGCATGCTTTCATCACTGTTAAACACTCAATTAAAACCACTACACTTATAACATTAACTTTGAAACTTCAAGCTTATATAAAGGATACTTTCACGTGTAAATACACTGTCTAAAAGGTAAATTACAAGCAACAAATTAAGAACTGAGGTTGACACGTCTTCACTTCGTTAATCTCTCGGAACTCAACTGTTCTAACTCTTGCAAATATACTGAGTGTAAATACTATAGGGCTAATGGCGGTATACAATGGTCAAGGTCTTTCACCAACCCTCATAAATATCTGCTTTGACACATAACTAAAGAACCAAACATCGCAGAGACATGGTTTTTGGACAGCCTGGTTCAAAACGTTTAGCCCTGCTGATCTATAATACTACAGGGAGAGCCAAAAGACTACGAACCGGCTGCACGGCGTTTTTCCTGTCCGCGTCCATGGCGCTCGTTGCCGTCTGCCGCTACCATAGAAAGGCACGGATGAAACCATACATCATTTTTAAAACTACTTTTAAAAAGTTTATTTAACAACTTTATGAGTCTATTTGAGGAATTGGTAATAGAAATTTGTGGCCCCCTCGCTCCCCCGTCCTAAACCCCTGCAATTTCTATCTCTGGTGTAACTTAAAACAAAGTGTACAAGACTAACCCACACACCCTGGAAGAATTAAAACAAAATATGCGCCAAGAAATTGGCAGCATTTCTCAACATGAACTACGGCGAGTGATGGATAGTTTCCTAAAGAGGTGCCAAAAATGTATGGACAACGACGATGGCCAGTTCCAGCATCTCCATTCATAAAGTTGGTAAGCAAAGTCTTTGAAAGTAGTTTTAAAAATGTTGTATGGTTTCATCCGTGCCTTTCTATGATAGTGGCAGACGGCAACGAGCGCGGAGGACGTGGGCAGGAAAAATACCGCGCAGCCGGTTCATAGTTTTTTGGCTATCTTCTTATAAACGAGACTTAATAGCTTTTAACAGCACAATTGAAACGTAGGAACCGCAGCCTACAGCGAGACCGCACGGCGCTTGAACAAGGCAATCTCGCTTTAGCACTATTGCCTGAGCGACTTTCACTGGCGCTATCTAGCTCCGCCTGATTCCTTCTCGTTTCTCTCAGATAATAGTCAATTCAAACTATTTATAAGTAACTAGGGGCACCATCAGAAATAATTCACTTTGCCACTTGTGATTGCAATTGTGAATTTTTTCATATTGCCAACAATGCATGTGCTGAACCATATCCTCTCTTATCACCTAACAGCAGCACTTGTGGCCATTGTTTTGAAAATATGTGACTCCTATAAAAATTGAAACTTGATCATTACTCCAGTTGTACTCTTGCACTTCTTGTGGCAGATTCATAGACCAATTCTCGGCAAAATCACAGTGAAGCAATAGAAATAGTTGTTCAGCCTCTACACGTCTCTTCTTCGGCAATGTGTTGTCATTGCATTATTCAGATGTTATTGTGTCACTGCTTTCACTGTCTTAATGAGTTTATTTCCTCCCGTGTCGCATATGTAACTTCGAAGAGCCATCTGCTATGATTGTTCTAGAAAATTTTGTTACATTCTGGAAAAATTCATAAAGTTCCGTTATATTCTGAAATTATGTGGAAGCTTCCACATTGTTCCAGATGACGAATGATTTGGAAAGCTCTATGTAAAGAAAATCCAGAAGAAAAAATCATTTAACCAGTTCAATTCTGTTTAAATTATCGTTTTTATTCCATCACATTGTGCACATTTGTCCAAGAGTGGATTTTAGAAATTAGTCAGGAAAGTAAAGCATGAACATTGTTTATAAAAGCTAATAAACTTAAAAGTGGAAAATCTCTTTTCAGGAAACGTGCTGCATGCTACTGATCAACAGTAAAAAGATTAACATTTTTAGGATTGGTATTTTTTAAAACAAAATACAACAAAAATTGATTTTTCACACAAAAAAATCTGAAAGCTACATCAAGAGTACTTGCGTACGTATTTCCAAACTGAGAATATAATTTTAATCGGAAAATTATTGCCTTTCAAATAAAAAAAAAGGAAACAAAATATCTTGAACCGTTCCAGAGATAAGAGTATTTTAATATTTTGCAGAAAATAACACGTGAAATAGGCATCTTTGGTGGCCTGATGCTTGGGCCAGAATTGTCTTACTTTGTCCTGAATTTTATATATGTTAAATTCAATAGCATCTCAGACTATGAAGGTAAACCCTCTGCCTGAATTGATACGGACTATGCCATACAGAGAATTGAAAGCAGTTACGAGTAGAGAAGATTATGTTGATCAGTGTGACAAAGCAACAAGAGAAGGTTTTGCTTGGGCTTGAACAGGGGTTATGAAACTGGAAGGGCTAAGAGTAAGGGGGGGATTTAGAAAAATGCGCATCTTGTAGCCCCCCTCAAAATAATTGGCGTATATTGATAGAATGCGAAGAAATAAAAGTCCTTACAGACTTTTAAAAAAAATAGTTTTATATATGGACACACTACTACGGTTCTTAGCGTCCCATTCTATATCGAGCGTGAACGACCGGAAATTTTGCTTAGAGGCCTGTTTATCAGGCTTGAGGTTCTTTTAGTGTCGTAAATCTATGAAATGAGACCACCGGCTTTACTTCCCTTCCGAAGGAAGCCATGCTAAGGATTTTTACGCCCGAAAAAAAGCCATCGCCCGGGTTTGAATCCGCGGCTGGGAGCTAGAGTCTTAGTATGGTACCTCTACACTACGGAGGGCGACACTGCCTAGGCTGATCAGAGTTTTTGCTTTTCAGCCCAGAGGTCCCGGGTTCCATTTCCAGAGAACTCCTTTTCCATTAGAATGACTCCCTATATCCACAGAGTCTGGAAGTACGAGTGTGGGAGAGTGTTTAAATCTAAAAAGTAATAAAACCCAAGGTTAAACTTGCAGTTCAGCGAGTAAAAACGACACCATTGTTTCTCAAGCCAAAGCACCTATGTGGCCATATAATTTACAGAGGTCTACAAAAATGAAATAAATAGAAACTAGAACTGAAAAGATGCAGTTTACCAAGCAAAATTATGAGGGAAAAGATGATCGTAAATAAAACAAAAATATCTGTGTTACATTCATATAAAAGTTTCTACCCTCTATCGTTTATTAGTGGAAACACAAATTATTCTTACGAAAGTTTATTTTTCTCTGCTTCATTTTAATCGAGATAAACCTTTGCAGAAGTAGCTAATTTGCGCATTTGTTAGGGTACAAAGGGAACAGCGACAGTTACATATATAAGAACTGGAAGCTATACGCTGGCCATAAAGTTCCATGCAATCTCAAGAAACTGAAAATCGACAGGAATTAAAAAGAATGAACAAATCGAACCATTAATAACGGATATCTCGGAAATGGCTTATGCCACAAAAAAGTTATTTGAAACAAGTTGTTTTTTTTAAAGAGATATAAATTTTTTGTGTAGTACGTTTTTCTCTATCGCTTAACGTTTACCAGTTATACAAGATTATATAAAATCCCTTTCGAATGAAGAGGAACAACATATACATTTTATTTATCAAGTTAATATATTTAATATATGGTATTTAATCAAAATCATTAGAACCGTTTTTTATAAAACCGAAAATAAAATTCGAAAAACTGTTCCGTGTAAAGGGTAGTTTGGGATGTAGAATTTTCTTGAAAATCTCGTGTCGCATCTTTGGAAGGTACTGAACGTAAATACCAAGTTTGGTATTTATCCGACTTTTCATTTTTGAGCTATGCTGTTCGCAGATACACATATACGGACACCTTTTTCTAAAAGCACTTTAATTCAACGGGCCTCAAAGCAATTCCGGTGAAATCTGGGTATTGAATTTTTGGATGGAATGCAATACCTTCTCTGCCTGCTATGTACGTGGTAGAGAAATTAAAAATGGTATGGGTTACAATCACACGACTTTCTCTACCCGATATAATATTCTTCCACATTTATCAACAATTTATTCCATCTACTTACTGCTATATGATAAATGCTAGCCGATATGGCTTCAATACGCATTTTGTATTAACTACACTGGGATATGCAGGAGGCTAGAACGTCAGTTAATTGCCTAAAAAACAGATGCCTACATACTGACTTTGATACTGTATACTCTTTGCATGATCTCAGAAAAAAAAACAAAAGATTCGTGATACAACTCTAAAAACAGAGAATATCTGGGGAATGATTAATGCAAAGAACAACTTTGACACAAATATGTATTTTAATGAGATATTTTTCCCCTGCAGTTAGTTTTTGCCTTAACTTACGATTTCCTGGTTAGTCAAAAATCAATCAGAATGATTTAGACTTCATTTTCCATTCATTCAATATTTCAATCAGAACTACTTTTGAGAAAACAAATAACGAAACATTTTCTATGCACCTAAAGGTTATATCGTGAAAAACAACGGGGATTTAAAGAAAGTGTACATATTTCCAGTGAAATCTCTAAATCTAAGTTTTGGGCGGGTAGAGAAAGAAACCGTCATGTATGAATCGAAATTGGGTTATAGGAGGATCTTCTGAAGCTGTACATCAAAGAAGTGCAAGAAATCGTACCTCAACCCTTTACTTATTATTTACCAAACATTTTTCTTATTTTTTATTTCTTCAACATGTATTTATATATTCTGATTAAATGCGTCTACGAATGTTATGTTTAAGCACAAATAACGGAATATCTGCAAGATCAAGGTCCTGTCTCTCGGCCATCCGGAGATCCACAAAGTGTTTCAAGCTCGAGGAAAATATTTTCTGCAATTATTGGCATTCATCAATTTGGAAAGAAGTTGGTAAGCCTGAATCCGAAGTAGCTAGCTCTCCAATTTCACTGACTAGCATTTAAGTCAATTCTCTTTTTCGTGCAGCATATCTCCATATAATTTAGGGTTATACATATTTATGTGTTGTCTTCGCAACAAGATACAACAGAGGCTGTGTAATAATGATGCACTTCTAGCACCCAAGAGAGAACCTTGGAATTCCAGCCAGTCGGCGAGTCTACTTGGGGTTGAAAGGTCAGCCGCCTCCTCGCCACTTTATATTCCTCGCCCAGCGCCTCGAGAAACCAAGTGCAGAGTTCCATTTTACAACGCGTGAAAACCTCATCGGAATCCGTCGCATCCTCGGTCCTATGATGGCAACCGCTGACTCAAGCTTTTCATAGCGCAAATCTCATGAGATGACGAATCTAATTCATTTTACGTTTTAGCACGAACACCGTACCCGCAGGGTGCTCTGAATTATTATTATTATTATTATTATTATTATTATTATTATTATTATTATTATTATTATTATTATTATTATTATTATTATTATTATTATTATCATTATTATTATTATTATATTCCATGTATTACAATGTCTTAAAACTTCTTCCTATGCCCATTTCAGGACTGTATATCCAATCTCCATTCGTCTTTGTCCTCCCATGCTCCGATTTACAATCTCATTTCTCTTAGGGTTCTATTCCCTGTATCCATATTAGATTTGGCCTTCCCCTTTTACTATTTTCTGTTGAATTCCATTAATACATCTTCCTTAGCAATCTGTCATCCTCTTCATATGACCAATCATCTTAAATGAGCTGTTCTGGTGTCTTCCACAAGAGATCCTTAAACCTTCATTCTTTTACTTATAACATTATTTAAAACTGTGCCACTCATTTAAATCCTTGCCAACCGCTGCCAGAAATCCATTTTTAGTAGAATGAAGTATAACTATTCCATTAATGGCATGTCTCTGGTCATATATTACTGTGCTTTTAACCACTGCATTACCCATATTTGTTTTTGTTTGTATTGTGATATTTTTATCCCATAGAATGTTGTTTAATCTGGGTATTGCTGAACTTCGTTGGTTAATTTGCATCTTCATGGTTATCATTTTCAGTTATTTTAACTCCTATTGTACCTTTTTCAGATCGAAAACTAAATATTAATTTGCACCCATTGCCAAGTAATTTGGTAATTTGAATTCTTCAGGTTAATGTTCAAATACAAATTTCCATCTGTATTATTATTATTATTATTATTATTATTATTATTATTATTATTATTCGTAAATAAAAATTGTAACTATATGCCTACCATCTTAAAACAGCTTAAGTTTTGACGAATGAGACAATCACAAACTTTAAAAATCTGATGCGAACACTCGCACGACTTTCTCTAACCACGACAAATTCACAAATGTCAGTTATATAATAACGTTTGTATAAAATGTTATTCTTCTAACCACGTTACGTTATTCAAGATTCATTTTTGCCTACGAATGATGAAATGCTTTAGCTATACAAAACATTCGGAAACAGCATTCCAAAGTTAGGATAACGGGACGTGATCTTGAGCTAAAAGGAATCACAAACTTTCAAGCGTATTCGTCATATTTGGAAAAGTGTAAAGGCTGGTTCACAACCCCCGAGAACGGTAACCAGAACGGAAACGAGAACGGGAAGCAATGCACCATGCAAAATATTGGTTCACAACAGCCCGGTAACGAGAACGGGAATACATATCGATCACAAAGTGAAAATCAATTTTGCGCATTGGGATTTCATTTCTTTTTAACTGACCAATGGTATTTTTTCCACCTACTTCCAATTTAGCCAACAACAAAATTCGATAGAGTAAAGATCTAAATGCATATCCATTACATTTCCGATTCCGCTAATTGTGCCAAGCTTTCCGTTCCTTTATTTAATGGCATACATTAAAGTTGTTTATTGTTCTTTTTCAATTTCTACTGTTCTTTGTAGCTTTTGCCATTGTTTTTTAGCTAATAGCCAGTTTTGAGTTGCATATAAACAAACTACAAATGACCCTTTCACCAGAGGAATCAACGCTCATTGGATTTGCGGGTGTCGGGATGAGGTTAGTAAGCACATTTACTACTAATTTTTTCCAGTTTCATGTTTCCAGCTGACGACTATAGAGAGCACTAGCGGCTGTTTCAAGCCACGGCCGCCTAGAATACTCTCTAGAGTGAAGAGCCTAATATGCACAATATGGATCTAATACGCCGTGTCTGGGAACGAGAACGAGAAAGTTGGGCAACTCTTCTTTCCCGTTCCCGGGGCCCGGGAAGGCTTCCCGTCGATTGTAAACGCTTCCATTTGAATACACGTACTTAAACTTTTTTGTTCTCGTTCTGGTTACCGTTCTCGTTGGTTGTGAATCAGACTTAAATGTAACATAGAATATTTCGAAAACGCCTAACGTTATTACGAAAAGGTCTTGTGTGTTACATTCATATGGCTTTCTGTACCCATCCGCCTACAGTCTCTCTTATAAAACTTTATTTTTCTATCTGCTTCATGTTAATCGAGGTAAACGTTTGCAGGAATGGTTCCATTACCCATTTTCTTTGAGGCATAAGGGAATATAGGAAAATGAATCGATAATCAATTATTTAAAAACGGTTCGCTGTATGCTGGCTTTGAAATACCATACTTTTTCCACGACATCGCGGAAATCAACTGAACCAGTCATCAAAAAATGAAAAAAGTATTGAAGAATTCAAACTAATAACGGATATCCTGAAAACCACTGATGCAAAAATAAGTTATTTGAAACAAAATCTATGTGTTAAAGAGATCTTTATTTATATTATATTAACATTTTGTCCTGTCTCTTACGGTTTACCAGTTATACAAACTTAATTCCAAATGAAGAGCACTTCACAGGTTATTCACAGAAATTTAAGGCTATATATTTTGTTTTGACATGTAATATAATTTAATCAAAATCGTTTGTCATTTTTGAGGAAATAAAAAATAACAAAAGCATTTTTATGTAAAGGGTAGTTCGGGTTAGAAGAAGATGCTTAACTTAAATACCAAGTTGGATATTTATTCCATATTTCGTTTTAGAGCGAGCATGCACGCCCATATCTTTTTTTCTTCTTTCTTTCTTATTCTTCGAGCCCCAAAACATTTATTT